>JAKCOX010000002.1:68809308-70260558 GCA_022605575.1 Laterallus jamaicensis coturniculus | reverse complement strand
TTAGAGTCACGTTTACCCTAAAGCAGTAGGGATTGCTCATTTGTGTAGGAAGTGAATTTCAGCTACCCACCCGTCCACGCTGGCAAAAATGCAGGTTTTCAGGCATATTGTCCTCCTCTCCCCCATGCACTTAACACATCTGATATCCTTGACTCCACTCTCTCCACAGACACCATCTCACCACACACCAACCCACCCCTCGGAAGCAATTGGGGGCTCTCAAAGTGCTCGCCCAGACTGTGCATCTTCCTCATGGCCTCCCACTCCCAAAGCACCCTCCCCACTTGCTGCCCATTGTCCCACTCCTCCCACCCTTCACACCTTTGCCTACACACATCTCTGCTGGCAGTTTTCTTGCTCTGAAGCTGTTCAGTAATGACTTGGTTTTGTTTTAAACCCTTCTGTAAACAGACTTTCCTATGGTGAGGTGCAGAGGCAGAGCATCACAGACCGAATACATTTTCACCTCCCTTGAAACCATACTGAGAGTTCTACCCCTTTCCTCCCCAAACCAATCACCAGCCAAGTCCCAGCTGCATATCCTCCACAAACATACCACCAGCACTCCTCCTCTGTCCCCAGGAAGGCAAGCTGCCACAACCAGGAATAATAATGCAAGAAAAGTAGATCATCTTCTGTCTGAGAACATGAAATACAAAATTCAGCCACTGCATGCTGCGTGAGCACAAAATTAGAGGGTTAAATCGACTATCTAATTAAGCTGATATGGAGCAGAAGTTTTCCTGAATTTTAACACAAAAGGCTTTTCCCCTCCATTGTCTGGCAGCGCTGCTGCACGTGCTGCCTGGCCTGAGCTGCAGGCATCTTTGGCTGCTGCAGGCATCTCCAGCAGCTTCTTCTGTAATGTACCAAATGGGTGTAGCAGCAAGGACTCTATCCCTGATCTGGATCTGAGGGCATATCATTATGCTCCATGTTAGCATTTTTCAACATCGCCAAATGGTTTTTTAACAAGTCACTATTTTTTGTGTCATCACTCTTGATCTTCCCAGGAAGCATTCTGTAGTATAACTTCTTTTAAACGTGGCCAGAAGCCACTGAATTTTCCCATGCAGAAACAGGGAGAGAAAAAGGGAGGGAATGTGACACACACACACAAACTGCAATCCTTCTTCCTATTCCCGCACCATCTCTCCTGTGTTCATACGCCTCTGAGAAATTGAGAAAAAACATGAACTAGACAGGAATAGAATAATCTGTTCACCAAGAATGAGTCTTTCTAGCTGCTGTTACTTGGTGAGAGACTTATGCCGTAAAGCTTGAACCTTTATTGAGGTGCATGTGCAAAAAAGCTGGAGAAATTTGTGCTGCCTTTGGCAGAGTGAGCACAATGTCATCCTGCCTGGCCAAAGAGTCCCAATAATATTGAAAGACGTTATTATTAGTGAGCAAGTGAGCACTTCTCCACTGTTAGCCTGCTGTGAAGCTTCTGAAAAGCATTTAATGGACTTTGGGGATGGATTTCCACTGCTGTGTGACCGGTGTCTGCCTGTCCCTGCATGTTGCTCTCTGCCTGTGCTTCTTGATGCTCGCTGCCCTTCTCTAGGCAGAGCAGGCACATTTCTCCACACCTCATCTTTGAGCCTCTCTCACGCTGCACAACCTTTCTTCTTTAGAATGTCCTCTGTGTCTTTTCTAGTTTATACCAAACCTTTTTTAAATGTGCTCTTTCTCTCTTTCATTGAGCTAAATCCTGAGGAAAAAAAAAGGAACATCTGATCTGATGGTTCAGTGTTGTTATAGCTAAGGAGACATGAACAGCGTAAATGATCAAAGATGAAAAGGGAAGAGAAGCAGTTAGCCTTATTTTCATGCTTTCATCAAGAATGTATATAGAGTCTTTGACTTGGTATTTTGCTTGGGAATTGTGTGGAGAAATGGTGACGGCATGAATGAAGTTACAGTTCTTCTGTGCAAAGCAGGAGCTACAGGAGATAAAATTAATGCTTCCTGCACCAGACATTTGGCTGGAAGGTTGGTGATTCACCATTCTTTTTTTTTAAAAAAAAAAAAATTCTAAAGAAATGTAAGTACAAGGCATGCTCTAAGTAGAAACCTTCGTAATGCAAGAATAATCCCATTCGCTGTGTCTTCAGAGGTGGTCAATATGCTGTTCATTGCAGGTTGCCATAGAGATGAGATATTATTTTCTTAGCTCGGCGATGTGCACTGAATTCTAATACTTTTATAGGAGTGGCGTAAGTTAATAAGTCTTTACAGTTCCAAAAAAGCTTTTATTACTTATCCTTCAAATAACACTTGAAAACAAGGGTTTGTCCGAGGCACAGATTCCTCCAGTTTGACTAAAGCGTGGCAGCAGAATAACATCCTTATGTCCATGCAGCTGTGTTTAAATGCTCTGACACGCATTTTAGCTCTGCTTATGAAGGATGCTCTTGCAGTGAGGTGCACTGACTTCACTGAAATAGGGAGCAAGGGGATAGAAGGAATGACAGCGTTGCAGAAAACAAACCTACAGCTTCCCAGACCAAAAGCATTTGCAGTTTCTTTCATGTGGCCTGAGACAACATAAGGCCAAATGCCTTCCCAAAAGCCAATGAAAAATACTCAGCTCTCAATACAAGGGTCTCAGCACTCCTCACTTGGTACACTGAGTAGCAGCTTTGAAACTGGTCCCTGAAATTATGAGTTAGTGGAAATGAAACCTGCTGCTGCTGGAGTAGAGGGTGCAGGATCAGGCACAGTGCTCTGGCCAGGGCCCTGCAGTGGCAGATATGACATGGCAGCCATCAGGGATGAGGACAAGATGCAAAACTCCAGTGTGGCTGAAAATGTCAAGGCCCCTACCCTCACCTCAATAAATGAAGAAGGAAGAAATATCTGTGGCTTGTCAGAGCCAGAGCTGTGATTTGGATGTATTTCTGCTGACAAATCTGAGCGAGGGGAATGTGGAGGGACAGGGAGGTGATTGTCCCTCTCTACTCTGCCCTCGTGAGGCCCCACCTGGAGTACTGTGTCCAGATCTGGGGCCCCCAATACAAGAAAGATGTGGAACTGTTGGAGAGGGTCCAGAGGAGGGCCACGAAGATGATTAGAGGGCTGGAGCACCTCCCCTACAAAGAGAGGCTGAGGGACCTGGGCTTGTTCAGCCTGGAGAAGAGAAGGCTGTGGGGGGACCTCATTGCAGCCTTCCAGTACCTGAAGGGAGCAGAGAAACAGGAGGGCATTCAACTTTTTAAAAGGGTAGACAATGGCAGGACAAGGGGGAATGGATTAAAGCTAAAGGATGGAAGGTTTAGATTAGTTCTTTACAGAGAGAGTGGTGAGGTGCTTGAATGGGCTGCCCAGAGAGGTGGTGGATGCCCCATCCCTGGAGGTGTTCAAAACCAGGTTGCATGGGGCCCTGGGCAACCTTGTGTAGATCCAGGACTGGAGATTGGTGGCCTTGCCTCTGGCAGAGGGGTTGGAACTCTCTGATCTTTGGGGTCCCTTCCAACCTATGATTCCATGAAATCTCAGACCACTGAAGGTGCACCTCAATGGTATGGGGTTTTTTGTTTGCTGAGGAAGATATATTTATTTATTTATTTTTTACTGAAATAAAGCACACTGGCTTAACATTAAGAGGCTATAGAATCTGTTGCTAAAATTACGACTTAGCCATCTGCTTGTCCCTCACAGAAATGTTGCTCACAGAAGTTCTCCAGATCATTTTGCACCACAGCCACAATGATTACCTGGGCCTGCAGCTGCTCAGAGCAGCAGACCTTGAGCTAAGCAGTATTAAATATTGATATTTAACTCATCAAGAGTAATTAAAAGAGGTAGGAAACAAAATTTTATATAACATTGAAGTCATTGCCAGAGCCTGGAATGCTGAAACATTTATTGGCAAGAAAAATCTGTATATTCCTAAGCAGCTCTTTGCCCAGCACACCCTCAGTGTGTGGTTGTTGGCAAGGGGCAGCCTCATCTGCCAGGGCCAGGGCATCACCTCTGGGAGGAACAACGTGGGGAGATGGTTTCCAGAGGGAAATGGTGCCAGCAGAGTAGTAAGCTGAATTCTCCCTTGGAGCCCATCAAGCAGGTGGCTGCTGGCCACTGAATGACTAATGTGCCAGGAGAAGGCTGGTGCATTTTGGTGTTTATAAGGCAACTAAAAGGCTCTGTCTGAGCTTTTCAGGAAAGGCTGGCATGGCTGATCTGCCTCACTGAAGGTCAATGTGAAGGAGTGAGGTTGTAGGAGGTGCTTTGGTGAACTCCAGGCTTACCATTTTAGAATGGCATGCCCTGACTATGTACTATCCACCCTCTAAAATCCTTTCCAGAAGGTGTTCCCCAGGGCAATACTTCTATATTTTGCAAGGCCAGCTGTTTTGGATTTGTGTGGCAATGTTTTGGTAGCTGGGTGGGGGGAACGGGAGGCTGCAAGGGTGGCTTCTGCAAGAAGCAGCTAGAAGCTTCCCCTAGGTCTGACAGAGTAAATACCAGCCAGCTCAAAGATGGACCTGCCACTGACCAAGGCTGACCCAATCAGCAACGGTGGTAGTACTTCTGTGATAACATATTTAAGAAAGAAAAAAAAACCAACACACAAGCAGCAACTTTTTTCTGCCAGAGAAGGGAGTGAGAAGATGTGAGAAACTTTGCAGTCACCAAGGTTGGTGAAGAAGGGGGTAGGAGACAGTCCAGGTGCTGGAGCACAGATTCCCCTGCAGCCCATGGAGAAGAGCATGGTGAAGCAGGCTGTCCCCCTGCTGCCTGTGGAGGAGGACGGAGAGCAGTTTCCACCTGCAGCCTCTGAAGGACCACATACTTCTCTCCCCTGTCCAGCTGAGGATGGACAGTGGCAGAGAGGCTTTGGGGGCACCTGGCCTCCATCCAGGGTGAACCCACCACACCAGCCTGTAGCTCTTCCCTCCAGCTGCCACTTTTCCTTGAGAAAGACCTGCTTGTGTCTGCTGCCAGGTGCCCAGGGAGTCGCCTGCCCTGGCCACCAGCGCTGCCTTCCCTGCCACTCTGAGACAGGGACCTCTCAGCTCCTCTGAAACAGAGCTTAAGATGTTCAGAACACTGCAGGATAGGTGGGTTTTTTAATATTTATAATTTATTTAATATTTATTTGATAACTGTTTGATTAAATATTGAATGACTGGTCACAGCAGGACTGGTCCATGCTGGCTGCTGTACAATTGCCCTGGCAAAAGCCACGCCATTCCCTTCAGGCAACAGGCAACCTGGCCAAAGAGAGGAGAAAATAAGTGTGTTTTATTCACGGTCACAGCAATGTTTTGGGAGTTATATCTCACTTTCCTGTGTTCCTCTCTAACAGTTGAGCAGACACAGTCCATACCCTTATCTGAGGTTCAAAATATACATATGACGTAATGAAATTCTTTGGTCTGCAATTAAAAGTGGAAATGTTTGTTTGTTTTTAAATTTATTATCTGGGTGTTCTTGGTCATGAGAGCATCATTCTGCTGTATAAAAGTCCTGTCATTCATTTAAGTGTTTATATACCAACTTATAATTCTCTCAGTAGTAACTTACTGCCAGGATCCTAAAGGGTTAAAAGAACAGGCTTAGTCTAGATTCTAAGTGTAGATATGATGGTAGGCTTCCCATTTCTTTAAAAAGCCTTAATTTGTATCAGCTCATTTGATTTCCTTTGCAGATCGTATCAGCCTACTACTTTTTACATAGGCAGCAAAATATTGGCAGTGTGGACAGCAGCATTGCTTCATATTGGATTGCAGAATTTGTTTACATTTTCTCTTGTGAAACCATCTGCTAAGAGCATTCTTGACCTTCTTTTGGTAGTTATCTAATTCAAAAGATGAGGCTTCACAAATTTGAAACCTCAAGGTGATAGTTGGCATGTCTTTGCTACTGGGAGTTAAAGTCAACTGCACTCCAAAGGGTCATTGAAACGGAAGTGTTTTAGGAATGTAAACGTGGGCTTATAAGCCCCACATGGTCTAGAAATGTATTTTTCTTCTTTGCAACGCACAACTGCAGAAGCCAGAGCTGTGGTTTCCCCTCTGGAGCCTGGGAAACATCCAGCAGCACATGAGTGAGCACAAGGCGTTGCTGTTTCTGAGGAGCTTTGCTGTGGAAAGAGGTCCCTGATGAAGGACACCCCATGGGTAGGGGCATTCATTCTCACTGCTCTCACTGCTGGGAACTTGCTTCAGGCCATGGAGATGACTGACAGAAGGTTAGGTCTTATTTTTTAAGCTGACTTAGCAGCATTTGCTTCAGTCTCCAGTGCATGTCAATAAAATCAGTCAGGCCTTATACCTGACCTAAATCTGTGTGACTGCTGCGGAACTGGTACCAGCTTGTACCAAATGAGGGCTGGCACCGCTGCGCCCACTGGAAAGGTCCCAGATCTGCTGAGAAGCTAGAGCACTTTCTGCTGTAGATTCTCGTGGATCGGCTCCAGATGGCTTAAATCCTGGTGTGGCTGAAACTCGGCTCCTTGGATGCAGAGATTGTCTTGACCTCCCAATCTCTGGTCTGCCTCCCTCTGCAAACCCTTCCCTGCAGTGTCCTTAGGTCCTCAGGGTGTGCACCCACCCAGGAGTGCCCATGCTGGGGAGATGGGCACGTCTCCCACCTGAGCTTTTGTTGCTGTTCTTTGGGCAGGTGGTAGCTGAGCCCTGGTTAAGCCCACTAGAGAAAAACTGGAGATGAGATTAAAAGCATCTGTCTTTTACCTGTGGGTTCAATGGGAAGAGCAATGACCCAGGGAACAGAAAGTCTGTGTTTTACATTCAGAAGTCTCAATAAGACAAAAATCCTCTCCAGAACTAAGCAGGATAAGATCTCCATAATTGCATTCCTCCTTGTATATCCAGTCACAGGTACACTGCATAACAAGAGTAACCTACCCCAGTCCTAGGGCAAAACTGACGATTCCGTATCAGTAATCTCTGCAGTTGTTTAGAAACACACCTAATGCTGGATTTACCTGTGGGTTCACAACCCAAAACAGAGAGCAGCACAGCTGGGACTGCTGTGTGGTACTAAAATTGCCTAAGAACTTCCATTAAGGCATCACAGTTTCTCTTTTGTCTTTGCCAGTTTTCAGTTCTTGGGACCAAAAGGTGTCTGCCTCAGGCTGAGAAAATTTGGAAGATCTCAGCCCAAAGGACATGTTCATTTGCAAGGTAACAAGCATTTAGGTGAGCTGCCTATCTGGACAATCCTGGAAAGTTTTTCTCTGGATGGTTCTTGTGGATCTGGGAGCAGGGTCTCCATCCTTTGCCATCCCACCCTGTGACAGGGAGCAGGTTTCTGCCTGTCTCCAGGGACAAGAACACAAATGCACACACTCCTGAAGCAGCTGAGGTTTCCCAAGCATGGTGGGCACCTCCTAACTCCAAGGCCAGGCAGTGATTGAATATGCACTCCCCTGGGCATCCCAGTGTCCTGAGAGGAAGCTGTTCTTCCCTTCCCATCACAGCCAGGATGCAGTGCCAGAAGGCAGGCACTGATCCTGGAGGTGGTGCAGGAGATGGCAAGCAGGGGTCAGACCAGCACGCATTAGCTTCCAGGACTGCTAGAAAAAACACTACTGCTCCTCACCCTGTCTTTCCCTCTGAGGCAGCACGTGCTGTACCCTTCAAAAAGGGAAACAGAAGCTGCAGACATTGACCTGCTGCTGCCAGGTCCTGCCCCATCAGCAGCACCAAGGCCATGTCTGGCTTAATTTTTCACGCCAGTCTTTGCCTTCCTCCTTCCCTGTCTGCCAGGGGAGGAAAGTTTCTGTATTCGGGTCACAGAAAGGTGGCAGCTTTGAGCCTTCAGATGCCTGGAAGCACCACAGGTAGCACCCAGCCACCTTCACGCCTCCTTCTGTGTACCCTCGCTGTGACCAAACCATCATCTGCTCCTTGCCCATACACCGGATCTGCCGTCACTCTGCTTCACACGGGCTCAGCCGGTGCCTGCCATTACCTAGAGCAGCGTTGGTACTGCAGAGGAGAGCAGGAGGGATGCATTTCCTAATATATATACCATTCTCAAACCAGACTGGAAAGTTTGCCAGAACGGATAGTAGACTAGCAATAAGATTTCTCTGGTTTTGTTTCCTTATTTTTCTTTCCTGTTTCCCCATGACAATATCCCACCTGCAGTTCTGTGCGTTAGGTTTTGGGAAACTTCGGTACCACATCCAGCCAGAAAAAAAGCAGGTACAGCCATGACAGCTATGGGCTGTCATCAAGGGGTCAACCCAAACACTCAGCGCCAGAAAGTGGCAAAGACATGGATCATCTCAGAGGATGTGCTGCTGACTCCTTCCACCATATGTGAAGATGTTCAATACCACGCAAAGCCCAGCCAGGGAAAAAGCAAGCTTTTCCTCCCCAGAGGGAGAGAACATGAGAATGTCCTGGGGGTTGTTTTCAACTCTGAGTATATTCTTGCCTTCATTCTGTTTCTTTTTGATTACTTGTCAGCTTCCTTGGCTGTGCCTTCGGACCAGCCTTGCTCATCCACTTGTTCTTCGTTTATCGAATTACCGTAGGGCCGGCAGTGAGAAGTGCAATAGCCTCCTGCCCACCTGCTGCTACAAGCGGATGCTGGGGAGAGCATGTGTCTGAATCCATGGCTAGCAAAAGGGAAAAACCTGTAACAAGCTCCGCTGCTCGGGGCATGCAGATTGTCTGAAGCACAGTCTAAAACTGTGCAGCGGTTTACAGAGTATGCTGTGTAAGGAAGAGTGGGTAGGAGGGGATCCCTGCTGGAAATATTATATTTAGAGGAAATAAGTTGTAGTCATTAAAGCACATTCCTGATTTTTGTTCTCTTTTTTTTTTTTGGAGGTCGAGCTACTTACACTTTCTAACTTGTTTATGCTCCTGCAGAGCAACTCAGACACAGATCCTGATCAGTTCATTCTTTCCAGTGAGATCCCAAGGATTTCCTGATCCAATCCTGACTTTATTTTCTGGTGCTGACCACAGTGTCACCCTCCACATCCCAGTGTAGCACCCACCTGCCTTAGCACTCCCTCTCCCCTGCCCTGCACTGTCATGAGCCCCAGCTCTGGCCCCAAAAGCTGCAGGGGATGGTTAAAATATAAAGTGTCTCATCAGCGCTTTGAGTGTGCTTCAATAGCAGCGCTAGTCACCAGAGCTGAAATCACTTCCCCAGTGTAATTTAGCTGCTGTGTGTCGGCCTCGCTGTCAGCAGAGTGGTGGAGTGTCACACAGCGCCAATGCTGGAGTTGAAGTGATTGTAGGAATCTTTGCTTCTAATCAGCTTTGAAACTGTTTCACTTTTGGGTCTTGGGGCCCCAGTCTCAGCCCAGCTCTGCTACTGACGGTGCCTGCCAGGGCTGGAGCAGGTTTCAATCGCCACCATGTCTGTATAATGGCAAAAAAGCCCGAGAAGCTGCAAAGCAGAGCAAAGCCATAAGCCCAGGGATTGCAGCTCCTTCAGTTGGGCTTTCCTGTGTCATGCCTCTGCCTTGTTCTTCTCCACCACCACTCCTGTGGTGGCCAAGCAGCTGAGGTGCATCTTGCTCTTCCCCCAGTGCCTTCTCCGGAGGTAACCCCATGTCCCAATGTGCACAGGAATAACCCCACTGAGAGACTTCAGAGGCTACAAAAAGGAAATTTGAAATTGTCCACCAAGACCTGCTCCATCGGTGCCCACGGCGGCTGTGGCTCACTGGGATTGACAAAATCCAGCTCCTCTGTCGTGTTTCCCTTGGGGCTGGACTCTCTTCTGTTAGTAGGTGATGACTGGGACAGCTAGCTAACACATCTGGGGCTCTGTTGCTGTCCCAACTCACAGTTGCAGGCTTTTTACATGGCTCCCTTTTGACTCCAGAGACATTTTCCAAGTCTCATAGCTTGGGAAGCTGGACACTGATTGGTCAAAATTTTGCAGCTCAGAGGCTGCCACCAGTAGGACTGTAGGTCTTTCCAGGTCTTTCCAGAAGCACATTACAGTCAAGCATTGGCTGGGTGGATGTTTGAGATCTCCAGGTCTTGAAGAAGTGTAGGACACAAGTCCCGGTGGGGTTTTTCAGTGATCCCTTGTAAGATCTCTTACTCGGTGCACCCCAACGTTCATGTTTGCAGAAGGAACATCCTTGGGGTGACTGAGAGACAATGTGGAGAGATGCAGCTTTTGCTTATTCACAATATAGAGGAAGTGTGACCTGGGGTGTGGTGTAAACGAGCAGGCAAAGGGGAAGATGACCTTTTGCTTTAGTTTTTCCTCCAGCTGCCTGCAGTGAGCACTCCTTTCATTTCCATTTTTCGGACCTCTCAGTTCTAGCTGAAGAGAAATTGAAAGCATGTAATTGAAGAGCTGGTTACTGGCTAGGTTGAAGTCTTTAAGCCTGTCACCTCAGAACAAATAACTTTAAAGCTGAAATGTTCTGGGACAAATTATATTCTAAAAAACCACATATTAATTTAGGAAACAGTGTTTCATAACACAGAGCTGAAAATAATTGTGAATGAAATTTAGTCTGGCCTGATGTGTGGGTGACAGTGAGAATTTGCAGCTGTAGGAATTAAATTCCATAGACCAAAATGACACTTACAAAAAACTTAATCTGAAGCAAGGACTCATATAACCAGGCCAGATAAGGGCTGGGATGAAAATCGGTTTCCATGTTTGATGACAGCTTCTATCTTTTTCAAGAGAGAAGAAACTAATGAGTACAATAGCAACTGGTGTCTTGCTCCTGGCCATGTTAAAGTATTGTCGAGCTCTGAAGCTCTTAAATGAGATTTATTACGTCTGCCAGAGTAATGTACAATGGATCCTCTGCTGAGGCTTCACTTGCCTGTGGCCTGCAGTGGGATATTTCTTTAGTTACACGGTCATCAAATTGTTAATAGAGACAAAATGCCACCAAGTCAAAAGCAAACACTTTAAACTAGATTAGCTACTGTTGAGAGATTTATTTGAAAACATACAATTTATCAGGGACTGTATTTTTGGGGGGCGGGAGGTGATTGAGCCTCCACAGCACGCTCCTCGATTCAGCGGATCTGATCAGTATCAGAATCTTGTTTTGGAAAGGCTGTGTCTTGAAGAAAACAAATTGGGTGAAGCAGCAGACTTCATTTTTAAGCAGAAATTGCTAATATAGTAGAGGTTAATGTGACCAAGTACTGGATGCTGCTCTAAAAATAAGGAATTTGGGCTAAAGATGTATCTCGTCAGAGCTTTGGTATACATTGAGAGAATTATGTTGTTGGTTCAAGACTGGCCAAATATTTTCCAGAAAAATGTTGATGTTCTCAAGGGCCCTATAAAACTCTCATAATTTTAAACACTGAAATTGCATGTTGCAGGGTTGAAGGTGCCTTCAATCCGATAAGCATCAGCTCTCTAGCTTCCTTTGATCTAAAAATAGCCTGTCTACCCACACCCCCCCCTCCAGTATGCATCCCAGTGCTGCTGTGTCGCCCTGCAGCAGCAGCTTGTGCTGAGATGGGGGAGACACACAGAAGTGCTGGGCCAGAGGGGACCCTTCTCTCTGCCTAGCAAGCAGAGAAGCCCAACGTGCAGCTCAGCCCTTCTCCCCAGCACCAATTTGCGGCCACGTCAGTAGTTGGGGTCAGAAGGTGCTTTCTGTGGTATTACAATATCCCAGCTGTGTGTTGTGAACAGCCGCTTCCCCAAACGGCCCTAGGGTTGGAACAGAAGCATAGAGAGCATTCTGAAAAGATTTTCTGATGTCAATAGATAGGACTGCAGATGGACCTTCTCACTGGGAGGTTCCCTGAGCATCCCCCAGGAGCACCCAGGTCCTAGCCAACCTGTGGGACCTCCGTCAGCAGGTCCCACAGACATCTCTCTGTCCTCACCTGGGCCCTGGGGAACAGGGACAAGTGGACAGGAGGCATGGGACATGAGAAATGTTTTTCATGGACACCTGGACTCAGGATAAGATACCCTATTGTATTTCAGTTCCACACTGTTAGGAACCCAGCATGTGAAACTTGCGGCATTTGCCAAGTGATGCATATATTGATTTGGAAGAAGGCAGCTTTATGCTGAAACCTTGCTCCATTGATTTACCTTTGGTGCTTAGAAAACAGCAGAGAACTTCTGTAATGATTTTATTGGCTATTACATGTTTTGTGACAGATCCACACGTCCCAGTAACAAACCAGGTCACAGATTCTGTAACCTCACAGCAGCTGTTCTGCAACCACCAGCATTTTTTTCCTGTAGGTAAAATACCTGAACTGATTTCTACTATATGTTATGACCTGACAAGGAGATTTTGATGGCCAGCAAGTCATCCTGTGGATGGCTTTAACACACACAATATTGTTCTCAGTTCACTGATAAAATGGTTGATGACGATGGAAGTTTGCATAAAGACAATTTGCCAAGACCACCAGCCGAGCTATGAGTCAGCACATGGGCCATTTATTTTTGATCCTATCCTACTGCATAAGGCTAGTAATTCGGACTGTATTTTCCAACATCTGTGAATGTTGTTTTCCTTGACATCTTCAGTATGTGGACCAGCATATTGTATAGAGTTACGGAGAGGAAACCTATGCAAAGTAATTTTCCTCCAGCGCTGCTGCAGTAGGATCCTTCCTCCTTGTATCAGCTTCATTATTGTTCCTTAGGTGGCAGCTGTTAATGCCCAGAAAGGTGGTAGAGGCCCCATCCCTGGCGGGCATACAAGGTCAGACTTGATGAAGCTCTGAGCAACTTGATCTAGTGAAGATGTCCCTGCTTACTGCAGGTTGTT
The DNA here is from genome assembly GCA_022605575.1 of Laterallus jamaicensis coturniculus. NCBI lineage: Eukaryota > Metazoa > Chordata > Aves > Gruiformes > Rallidae > Laterallus > Laterallus jamaicensis. The sequence continues at coordinate 70,247,828 of JAKCOX010000002.1, read as the reverse complement.
GGAACAGATCACCTTTAAAGGTCCCTTTCAACATAACACATTCTATGATTCTATGATAAATGCCTGTTGTACGTGCTAATTTGGTGCATGCGAGTTATGGCACTGTTTCAGGGTGCATGCACTTAGTTGAATGGTGCAGTACAACACTGAAGCTCTTTCCTCTCTTTCATCCCTGGGAAGCCCTCAAAGGTTTTTTCTTCGACCTTTCAGTAACTTAAGATGCCATTAATTTTTTTTTCCTCTAGTCAAGTGTGTCCTTTTTACTTCTGTCAATATTCCTAACAAGATACATATATAAGTAGGCACATTTAGTTGCATGCATGTGGGAGTATAGTCTTCTGGGCCTTGTGCTAAATATGAGGCTGGCATCATGTCTCAGCCACATTCAAACAGTTGTCCTTGGAACCTGGATATTTTCCTGTTGAGATGTTGATGTTCTTGTTCATCATTATGGAATTAAGTGCTCTGTTTCAATACAATTTATTTTAATAACACAACTTTATATTGTTTACCATGTGAAGACTGGAACAGTAACCAGACTTAATTTTTTTCCTGATATGTCTGCGTTCTCCCAGTTATTAAGTACATGAATTGCAGCTGGTATCACTGAATCATCCCTGCTCTTAAGCTTTGTTAGTCTTTTAAAAAGAGCAAACACGTTGTCTTCAAGCATTAACTAAATGTGAAACATTTTGCCCCAAAGGCTGAGTGTCACAAATTAGGAGTAAATAGAACCAGAGTTCTACAGCAAAAAATGTTAGGTGTGATAAATATCATTAATGCCATGTTACCTGCTTTTGTCTCTGGACTCTAATAACACAGAGAAGTTGTGTGCTGCTGGGGCCAGTTGGGACATCATGTTCAACCCTTGTGGCAAAGCTGAATTTGCATCTCATCAAGGAGTTGCCTGCATTACAGGCTCTATTTGCACTTTGAATTAAAAAGCCACAACCTGCTCTGCCTCGTGTGAAAAGCTATAGCAGGAGTAGGCTCCTGCGTAACCCACCAGTGTGCAGAGCTGCTGAGCAGACCCTCTTGTGAACATTGTTTAACCAATTTATTGTGTTCAGAGGGATATATGAGAGTTGACACGAGAGATGTGAGACCCCTCATCACTTCTGTTTGACTTGTTGTGTAGGAAAGAGCTGCAGCAGTTATCTCCAGGCTGAGATGATTGACTAGAAGTGCTTTTTCACCAGGTGACATTTGCAATAATTACATGGTGCTTTGCTAGCTCGGGAGGAAATAATCAGCACGACCTTCAAAAGGCTCTGTGGAAAGTGGCCCTTGTAAAAACAATTATTTGAACCTCCTACTATGGCTGCTCCCAGTACAACTAGAAAATGAGGGGAGTGTCCTGCATGTACGGTAACTGCTGCTGGCTGCTGAAAAGACAAGCAGAGCCAGGTGGGAGAAGTGGTAAACTCGAGGGAAATCAGATTTCCTTCTGAAATCCTGTGTATTCTCAACATCTGCTTCTCTCTGCTAGGCTGCAGGTGATGGAAAAAATCAAGATGAGTGGCTGGGGATCAGGTCTACTGCACCGGCTGGGGCAAGGCCAAGGGCCTGACCCCTCCCTGCTCCAGCCTCTAGAAGAAAATCTTTTGGGTACCACCTTATCCTGGATTTTACAATGGCATGTGAGACAACTAAACCTCATATGCTTTCTGGCCCAAGGACAGGACTGTCACTGTGCTCCACCCATGCTCTGGCCCGACAAACTACCAGTGTGTACCACAGTGAAACTGGGAAGCTTCATGGGGAGCCAGGGGTGGATGATCAATGTGGGGCAAGCATCACCCAACATGTCCTGGGACACATCCTGGTCACTTGGGTGGTGAATCCCTGTCCCAGCCTGCAGTAAGGTGTTGGATCCACTGTGGGTTTCCTCGCTTCTTCCATGCCAGGGACCCTGAGGTGCTTTTAACCCCTAGGTGCCATGGGGCAGCTGAGGTTTCTGGAAGGTTGAGGGGTTGGGGTGGAAGAATGACTCCACACAGGCCCCCACACCCTGCAGCCTCGCATCACAGCATGGGGCGCTCCTGCCCTCCCCCCTCCGAGGGTGCCTGGTGTGTCGGGCATGGGGCAAGTTACTCTGGCCTCCAAATGCAGGATGCAGCAGGGGTCTTCCTGCCACTGTGCCCTCCAAATGCCAGGCTGCAGCTCCAACAGTCAGCAATTGGTTTCTGTAGCATGTTACTTTTTTTTCTGCACTTTGGTGCAGCACAAAAGCTTTACCTTGCAAAGTGATTGCTACATGACTGCTTTCCTACAGATGGCTGTGTGGTTTTGCACTCCTGGACATGAAGCTTTGCTCTGTCAGAGCTACAGACCCAGGTGCATCTTCTCTCTCTGTGCTTCTGGTGGTCCTAGCTGTAAACTGAGCCCAGGCTGTCTGCCGAGGTACTGGCCTGCTGGGTCACTTAGCTGTCTCTGGGATTTCAAAGGAGCATTGGCTGCCTAAACACCCTGTAGAGAAAGAAAGGATCCTAGGTAACTTTTAATCCTGTCCGCTCATCTTGACTGCTGCCCTGGTGTCTGCCGTGAAAAGCATCCTCACGCCAGTCACTTCTCTTCCATAAAGCCTGCCTAGGGATAGAGATGTCAGTCTGCAAGTGCTGTGTCTGGAGGGACCTCCTTCAAACCCTGGGAAGCTGTAGCATGTGCCAGCCCAGGTTTCAATTTTCTGAACTCAAACTTTTTAAAAATAGGATAATGCCACCCAAAATTAGCAACCTACAGCTAACTGATTTATTGAACAGCCTACCAGAAACAGCTAGTGACAAAGTTATCCAATAAAAATAATTCTTCTGACATCCCCACATTTGATTTCTTCCTGTCAAGCTAGTCCAGCCTGGAATATTTAAACTGGGAAAATTTTTTCAGTGAAATTATACTTACTGTTTTATAATTTTAAAAACCCCAAAAATCCCAAACAGACTTTAAATAAACAAATATATAATCATTCTCAAGCTGAGAGAAAGCTGGGAAAATTACTCATTTTGGGTGATCCTGAAAAGAAAGCCCGAAGTCTTGTCTCCTGTTCCAGTCAGTAAAACACGCTCATTAGAGAAATCTAACTGGCTTTATGTTTTAAGGGGGGTTGCTAGATATGTTATGTTAGCATGGCACCAGGGCATCATGGTGCTGGTCCTGGACTCCCCCAACCCCCCAAGACAGGTCCCAGCCCTTGCCTTCCAGGCAAGGTGCAGGGAAAGCAGCCTGTGGTGCATGCAGCTCTTGACAAGGAGAGGACACCGCTTTGGTTTGTCAGCTGTTTAAAAGAAAGCAGAGTGCTGCTTTGGGCCTTCCCAGGGCTTTACACATGCTGTGGAAATCCCTGGCACTGGTACAGAGCTGCTGCTGATGGGTCACTGAGACGCGCACTTCATTTTGCCAAACCTGGTCACATCACCAAGTGATCCTGGCTAATGGCAGCTGAGGGGTATTGTGAGAGAGATTTGGCCAAGGTGTTGCATTATTTCCACAGTGCCCATCCCTGAAGACACCACCCTTCCCATCAGTAGGCCTGCTAGCTGGGCGAGAGCCAACATGTTGAGTAGGGGGACCGTAGGTACATTTCTGGCTCATCTTCTCAACAACACTAGGACAAAGTCCTGTGTGGCACTGGAGGTCTTTCTGTTTGCATAGCTCTTCAGAGAGCACTGGCTGTGTTTGTTTATAGCTGCCTTGTGCAAGAGCTGGCTGCTCTCCAGTGGGAGTCCCCAGGCTGAGCCCGGGGTGTGCCCGCTCTGCGGCCTGGGAAATCCTCCGCTTCCTTGGGACTGTGCAGACTTTCTTCCAGTTTAGGCTCTGCTTCAGTGAAGAGGCCCCTGAGGGTCAGACGAGTTGCTCTTACCTGCCCTGCAGGTAATGCAAATTGCATGTCAGTGATCCCCTGATGCCCAGTGTCCCCATTAGTAAGACTACTGCCCATCACTCTCTGAGGAGCACACCCTTGTAAGGCGATGGATGAGGTCTGCGAGCATGCCAAGGCTCAGAGTTAAACTCCCCGCACCTTCTGAACTGGAGCCCAACCATCTGCTGTACAACTGTGGATTGGTCAGAAAACTGATGGTGACTCAGTAGAGGAAGCCGAGGCATGGGCAGTCTATTTTTAGCTGTCAGTAAATGTACTAAAGTGGCTTACTGCTGAGTTGAAGAAAGGACGGACAATCCCTGCTTGCCCTATTTAGGGAATAAATGTGAAATACTTACATCCATTTCTAGAGTCTAAATTATAGGTGCTGCTAGGGAGAGGGGTTCTGGGGAGGAGAAATCACTGCAGCAACAATCTGAAAGGCAATCAGCATGTTTGCAGAAAGAAGAGCGGGGGAGGACTTGTGGGCACTCACCTGGAAGATTGCTGTAGGTATCTGACAATGCGCAAGTCTGCTCAGCCCTTCTTGGAAAGGATGCAAATAAGCCAAGGGTATAAGGAGTCCAAGCAGGCTGTTAAGCTTTTATCTTACAAAGAGCAGCAGTTAAGAAAGAAAATTTTGTATTTTTTAATATCTGTCAAATAAAAATAAAATAAGAATAGATCAAATAATGATACATGTATACTATATATATGTAAAGAATCTTCTATTCCCCTTGTGTCAGAATGCAAAAAAATATTCCAGTTTGTAGATTCATAGTCGACAAAGACTATTTTTTACTCAAGCAACAGAGGATTAGCCTGCGGATACAGCAAAGATCAAGAGCATAGTAAGGTTCTGAGAAGGATGAGCCATTACTGTGTATGAAAGGACACACATGGAGATGTTAGCAAATGTTAACAAATCCAATTTCTGCCTGAAATATCTTCTGTTACTGTCAACAGTAACTCTGACTTTGATTTGGAAAGTCAGTTTTCTTTATATGTGGCCTTGCCTGTGCCACGTTGGCACAGATCCTTCTCTGGTCTTTGTGTTCAAGGCTTCCATACAACAGAAGAGTGAGAAGCCTTTCAGATGCGGGAAGAGCTGACATCCCTGGGGAATAATGCAGGGATGAGGTATCATCCCCACCATTGCCCTGAAGATGACAGGCTGGCCAGGGACAATACCCAGTTAAGATGACATGAAGGACTGACCAGACTGGTATGGGAAATGAGCCAGATGTTTAGGAGGGCTGCAAATGTGTCTCAGTAGGGCACTGGCACGAGGGTGGCTGGGGCTGTACCAGGATCTTCCTTTAGGAGGAATGTCATGGTTTATCCGGTGGGCAGCTAAAACAACCACACAGCCTTTTGCTCACTGTCCCGCTCTCAGTAGGATGGGAGAGAAAGCTGAAACTTGTGGATAAAAACAGTTTAATAGGACAGAAAAGGAAGATAATAATAGCAATGACAACAGTAAAAGAATATACATAACAAATTATGCACAGCACAATTTCTCACCACCCAAAGTCAATGCTCAGCAAGACCCTGATCTGCCCCGCCTCCCAGTCCCTCAGTTATATATGAAATATGACATCATACGGCATGGAATATCCTTTGAGCAGTTTGTGTCAGCTGTGCTTGCTGTGTCCCCTCACAGCTTCTTGTGCACCCCCACTCCTACTTGTTGGCATGGCAGTATGAGAAGTAGTCAAGGAAAAGTCCTTCACTGCTTGGCAATAACTAGAACCATCAGTGTGTTACCAACATGGTTCTCATCCTAGCTCCAAAGCACAGCATTAGTCCAGCTACTAGGAAGAACATTGACTCTATTGTTGCTGAAAACAGGACAGCATCCATCTCTTATTCTGTACCATCTATGTCATGTCCAGGTCCCACACTTTTCGATACATTGCAATTAATCACTGCTACTGTTCCTGTCTTTTGATACATACACACAGATATCATTCCCTTAATCCATAGACCACCTCTCTGAAATGTCTGTAAAATGCTCATAAATATCCACAAAGTGTCCATTGAGTTCCTTTAGCCGATGACTCCTGGCTCCTTCTGTCATAATAGTCTCTCAGGGCAGGGGAGATGATGTGTGATGGTGGGTTGTTGTGTGCTCCATCTGGAGCTTGTAGCTGATGTATCTGGCATGGTCCAAGCTCACAGTATGTGGGCTGAAGCTGTCAATCTCAAAAGAGTTGCTGTGCACTCATCCATGAAGCCTGTTCCTGTTTTATCACCTCTGCATGCTGTTTGGTTTCATCCAAGTTCATTCTTCATTAATCTGGATCACAGATAACACAGAATGGTGGGGTTTGAAAGGGACCTCTGGAGATCATCTAGTCCAACCCCCCCTGCTAAAGCAGGATCACCCAAAGCAGGCTGCACAGGGCAGCATCCAGGTGGGATAATTCTTATTGTAATACCATTACTATGGCATATAGGAATTATAACAATGACGTGCATTACTATGTATCAATTAACACCATAAACTATTTGCTGTTCTCACCCAAAATCAAAGACCCTTGAGGTACAGATTGGGCTGTCTCATTCTTCTCCATTACCCATCAACTGCACCCAGGTCCCAAGGCAAAAGCAATCCCACGGATGGCTTTGCCTTTGCCCAAAGCAGGAACAACCCAGACTGTCTTGCCCAACATAGTCTTCATGTGCACTATGGACCTGACGGGAGCTGGGGCAGAAACTGGGCAAGATGCTTGGGATTTGGTCTGCGGATTTTTGCTGCTGTCACATCTGTTCTCTAAAAAAAGACCAAGAAAGCCTATTCTACCTCCATCTGTCAATGGCAGTGGGAAAGGCTGCTCTGCCGCAGGCACTGCTGTTCCTTAAAAGCTTCCAAATGCTCCTCCGCTGAGCTGTTGTCGAGGTTTATTTCCTTGTGGTGGCTGTGGTCACAGAGCAGTGTGATGGGCTCACAGCGGTAGGAGGCAGAGCATCTGTACTGCAACGACTTCAGAACTGTAAAATGATTCAGTGCACCTAAAAAAGAAAAGCTGTTGGAGAACAGAAAGGAGAAATGACCCCTAAAATGGAAAAAGAAGAGGATAAGCAGCCATTTGGGTATTGTTATTTTCTAAGCATTACTGGTGAGAGATGGAGATCTAGGGGGATCTGTGCAGTGATCAGTATTTGGAGGAGCAGAGTTTTATTTAAAACCATGGATTTTCTCTTTGGCACTGTTATGTGCTGGAACTGTATGGGTGGCCTGTTGGCTCTCCAGGACTATTCACACAATAGTGTGCAATTTGCAATTGGTGACTTACAAGTCAAATACTTGTGGCTTTGCCTAGGAGGTACTTGTGACCTACCCCTGGCAGCATCCTCGCCTGTACTGAAGTGGATGGGCAAAGAGCTCGGTGCTCACTTTCAACCCCGTGCTGCACTCAGAGGACTTGCACCACTGATGTTCAAAGTGGCATCCAACCACTCCTCATCCTCGCCTGCCTTCCTTTCACCTCCTGTGAGGCTGGAAGAACAGGGTTTGCTCGTCTGCTCTGAGAGAGGAAGACACAGGAAGTATGGAAAAATAACACTTATATTTTTCTTATTCTATTATTGGTGTCAGTGTTGGCGAGAAACCCAAGACTGAATGTTTAAAAGTGTACTCTGCAAGGGAGGCATTAGAGCCAAAGTAGGTTTGGTGGCTGAATCACCCAACAATAATTTCCCTAAATTGCTGGGCCAGGATGAGAGTCATATTTCTAGGAACACTGCATAATAAAAAAAATTTTTAAATCAATATTGAAGCTAATATTCTTGAGTTTTATCTGCAGGGAGTTATCTGGGATTGCATTTCCTCACTGTGGGCCTTCTGTCACCAGACATTCCTCACGGAGAGCTGCAGCTCCTGCTCACTTCGCATTTCCAAAGCACCAGCCCAAGACTGGCAAGGCGAAACAACAGGCGTCAGACAGTGCTGATCCTCTGGTGCTGCCGCTTGTGCGTGCTGTACCCCGGCAGCCACAGACTGCTTGTTAAAGCTGTGCAGCCAGGGAATGGCGGCTTTGCTCCTTGTTCCCAGCTCGGTTTCCTCTTTCCCACACTGCTGCAGCCCCACGAACCCCAGAAGTGTGCTCAGGTTGCCTCTGGACTGGGTTGTGCACAGGGTGTGGGCAAGCTGCCTGCTGCCGTGGCTGGGCAAAAATTGGGAGCAGTGGGGCAGGGAAGGGGAAATAGCCACTGGGGAAGAAGCTGGCATCTGCCTTGTAGCAGGGACGGTGCCCATTTTTGACCCTTTCTGCTGAACATACAAGGATTTCCTTCTGAAGGACAGTTTAAAAAAAGCAGTTTGTGACTCCTGGTTTAATGGACCGCGGGTGAGCACCTTCAGCAGCTTTGGTGCTGCCTGTTCTGGGCTGAATTTTCTTTTGTAGCCCCAGCTCAGCTCCAGACAACACAGCTCCTCCTTCCCTGCCAGTAGATTTCCTTCCACTACTGTTTACATTCAGATATTACAGTTGCAGCTAGTGGAAAGGTCAGTGCCTTTCCTGCTTGCCTGTGGGGTGCTGATGCAGAAGCACTTCCACCCCTGCACACCTTTCCCTCCCACGACAAGGGAGACCTGCAGTGTTCCCAGGCACAGTGGCAGTGGTCTCTTGCCATTTCCTTCCTGATTTGTCCCAGCACTAAAGTCTTCCCGATCTTGAATGCTCCATCTTCTCAGGGACCTTCAACACTCTTGATTATGAATTTGTTTCAAAGTATTCATTTGCCATGACTGTTAAACAATGAAGATAGTGAAGGAAAGACTCCAGTTGACTCTCTCGTTGCATTTGTGACATGCAGGAGTGAAACCACATAAAAGTTTATTTGAATCAGCTGAGTTATGACCCAGTCTGTCCAGTTTTCACACCTTTGAAGGTTGATGCAGTGGGTCTGCAGAGCAGCACAAATAAGCAAGTGTAGGGCTAAGGACTAAGGTGGGTGGAAATACATCAGGAGGGCACAGAGAAGACTGCAAGCCTGGATGGTTGCAGATGCTGTGTCACCAGTGGCATGGCCTGGGTGCAATAGAGTTCAACATGGAGGTATACTCTGGGAGGACGTTACCTGAGAAAGCCTGAGCTGTCCTTCACAGAATCACAGAACATTAGGAGTTGGAAGGGACCTCGAAGGATCATCTATTCCAACCCCCCCTGCCAGAGCAGGATCACCTACACTACATCATACAGGAACACATCCAGAGTTTTGAATGTCTCCAGAGAAGGAGACACAACCTCTCCAAGCAGCCTGTCTCAGTGCTCTGTCACCCTCACATGGAAAACGTTCCTCCTTATATTCACTTGGAACTTCCTATGTTCCAGCTGGCACCTGTTACCCCTTGTCCTATCACTGGTCAGCACTGAGAAGAGCCTGGCTCCTTCCTCCTGACTCTCCCCCTTTGCATTTTTATAAACATTAATAATGTCACCCTTCAGTCTCCTCTCTCCAAGCTAAAGAGGCCCAGTTCCCTCAGCCTCTCCTCATAAGGAATGTGTTGCACTCCATCATCTTGGTGGGCCTGCGCTGGAGTCTTTTAAGGAGTTCTGTGTCCTTCTTGAACTGAGGGGCCCAGAACTGGACACAATATTCCAGACACAGTCTCACCAGGGCAGAGCAGAGGGGCAGAAGGACCTCTCTTGACCCACTAACCACACCCCTTCTAATACACCCCAGGGTGCCATTGACCTTCTTAGCCATGGGGGCACATTGCTGCCTCATAGTCATCCTGCTGCCCACCAGGACCCCCAAGGCCCTCTCACCTAGGCTGCTCTCCAACAGGCCAGTCCTTACACATTCCTTGCAGGATACATCCACTGGGAGGAGTCATGGCTGGTGTCCAGTCTGCACCTCATCCTGCAAGGTCTTCATTGTCACTATGATGCACTACCCTCATCTCTTGCTCTGCTGGAAGGCCAGGCAAATGGTAGTTTCAGCATTCACGTTGGCTAAGTGGCAGCTGCAATTAACATCCCCCTGTGTAATTACAGCCCAGCACCCGGCCATGCCTATGAGGCTTGAGCAGAAGCCAAGCCGTGTGGGTGGAGGGTTCCCCCAGAGGCCCTGGTGGACGCGGGACTGGGCAATGGATTGATTACAGCTGTATGTGTGTATTTGGAGGAGGTGGGGTGTTAAAAATAGCTCTCTGACTTTCCAGAGGAATATATTTGTTATGGAGTCACTGAAAGGCTGTAGAACGAGACCCAGGAGTGAACAGCCACTGGGAGCAGGCCAAGAAACTGAACTTCTGGGCACAGTGCTCCCGGAGAAGGCAGATTTGGGCTGCCGTGTCAGAAACCTGCTCCTGTTTGTTTGCTCTCTGTGTTCAGGGAAACAAGACTTTGTGTGCGCTTTGTATGATAAATCACTGCACCAAGGAAAAGCTTTGCTCTTATCCTCCGTTGTATTGCAGTGGAAACAACCTTGCAAGACCCTGAGTATTGGCTAATCATTGAGCCAAATGGAAGTAACAATATGTTTAAACTGTTAATTAACTACTTCATTACTTGTCTGATTTTCTGTTTTTAAACAAATTGTTAAGAAGGCTTGATTAACAGATACATTTACCAGTGTGTCCTGGTTCACCTCTTGAACCCACAAGACTTAGCCTTAACACAATATCACTAGCTTGGGTGCAACAGCAGTGCCAATCACTAACACGTGGGAAACACAGAGCCAAAAAAAATTGTGAACGGACAAGAAGCATGACAGGGAACTGAAATAAGGGACAAGAAAAATGTGCTCTGCAGTTTCCACCTTTTACATACACTGTGATGATAATTAACTCTTCAAGGCGGTGGTACATTAGGATGAAAGAGGACTTCCATCAGTGTGGGAATAATGCACAGATTCAGGGGAGTGTTTTCCCAAAGAAGTTCCCTAAAATACATGATAAATTCCAGTAAGTGTGGACTTTGCAGTGTAGAGGAACAGAAATATTAGCTGTGTGTGCAATGAAAGGTAGTTTAGTCCTGATGGGAGGGAGAAATGTTGATTCAAATCTGTGGTTTACCCGACATTAATCCTTGGAGTCACACTGGTGTGTGTGAAAGATCTGTTTGGGCCTTGGAGGCATTTGTTGCAGAAAGAGAAGCTTATTTTTATTTCAGGATTGTGTTTGCAGGCATGTCCACAAGGAAAATAACTTTGACTTGCAAGCACTAACTTCACCTGGGTGTCTCTGAGAGATGAGAGCTCTCATGTTGTGCACTTGAACATGGGTTTGCAGATGATAACCTCATCCTTGAGTCAGATACATGCAATATATATCACTATATTTACTAGGTGCAGGCAATGTGTCAGGATGTCTGAAGGCTTTGTGCCTTCCTCCTCTTCGTGCATCTTACACCCCTTGGAAAGCCACGTTGGCAAAACATGTGCGTTGTAAACTGTGCATCCTTCCAGTGGCACCAGCTTGGAGCTTTTAATTAGTCTCTCATCTCAGGCATCAGATTTGCCTTCTGCCATGAGACACATGGTGGAAAGGCTTTCTCCAAGTTAGAAGAAAATTGTGTTTGTCAAACAGCTTCCAGACCTGTTCTGAGGAGGAACCAATCTGTAAGGCAGAAGGACCAAAGTTAGGTTACATCCTTCCAAAGAAGAGATGATTTCTGACTTTTTTATGACCAAATAGTACAAAGACATGACTGTTTCTTCTCAGGTTGAGCTCTGGCTCTGATTTCCTGCAATAAGTGCACGCATGGAGGTCTGAGTGTTCCAAACTGTATGACATCACCTTTTAGGCTATAAATCAACATTTTCATCAGCACAGTGTTAGCTTTGTTTTGAGAAGAGCCTTTGAGCTGTCTCAGAACTATAGAAATATTGCAGACTCATTATTTCCTTTTTCTTACTTTAAAAAGGCACTTTTAAACATTTGCTGCATCAAAATCAGTTCCAAGTGTGAGACTCCAGTGGGGCATGTTTCTCCCTTTCATGGCTTTCTCCACCTTCCCCTCCCCCCATAGCCTGGTATGCACAGGGGGAGCATGAACACAACCTTGGGGTCTGCTTGCTCCTTTGAACACTGCCAAGCACTCAGCATTGTTGGGTGAACAGTGCATCCCCCCACCATCTGTCCCTCCTCTCCTTGTCCTTGAGCCCCCAAGGAAAGGAAAATGTGGGGAGTGGGGAGCCGATACTTGGATGAGTAGAGAAGAAAAATAGTGTAAGATGTAATTTTAAGATGTGAGTTTGGCAGTCAGTCCCAGGGCAGTTAAGACACTTTGCATTTCCATATCCAGCAGCACTTCTGCCCTAAGAACCAGCCTGTTGATCAGAGACCTGGTACATTGGGCAGCAGAGCTATTACTAACCTGGAAATAGCAGTGACACCATGGAAAAAAAAGACTAGGAAGGACAAACAGCAAGTTTACTTTGGGTGTATCAGTGACTCGGCATGGAATGTTTTGGAAACATTGCACCAAGGTGAGCCTTGAGAAGGAGTTTGAAGGCAAATAGGATAGCGGCTGAGCGTGTTTTTCTGGAGTGGCCTTCATCTCATTTTTGTTTTAGAGGGGGAAAAAAAAGGTAAAAATGGAGATAAAAATAGGGATTTTACATTGGCTAAGCAGCAAGATGCTTGTTGTGTTGCCTCAGAACACTGAAAGGGCTGGAAGAGAAAAACTGGTACAGCAGAAGTGTTACTTTAAAAAGCCAATTCCTTTCATGATATTTCACATAATCCAAAATTTTCCACTGCTGCCTGTAGTTACATAGAGGCCTTTCATACACCCAGATCTGTTGATGTCTGATAAAATTGCACAAAGGAGGCAGCTCATTAACTCTCGCTTCGGCACTGAGCATGTTTTGATGTGCAGATCGCTGACAGCACAAAAAAATCCTTTCTGCCCGTGTAGGTAGGGATAATAGCAGTATTGACAGTGTGTACCTGCTGCAGGCAAAACACAGGATCCTGCATCTCCTCAGTGTTTCATCTGAGGAGTAATGACCAGGGAACGTGAAGAGTGATTGTGGAGTTGAATCTAATACAAAGTGATCCCGTGAAACCCCCTTGCCAAAATGATGATGCAGTCCCTGTAATTCAACGCCCGTTACAGCATCTGAAGGCAGCCTCTTGAAATAAACACTAACTTTTAAAAATTCCTGCCATTACCAGTTAGTTATTGATTAAAACAATGATACCTTTTGTTTTTATAAGGGCTTTCAAGCTCTGTTGTGTACAAAGGGCTTCTCAAACATTTAACAATTCCAAGCATGAGCAGTTTATCTGAGTATTTTGCTTGCAATGTCGGAGACTACAAACAAAGCACTGTTAGTGAGGAGAGGCAGAGGGCAAAACTAACCAAAATACTTCAGTTATCTAAACTGGCTGGAATTAAACAGCATAAATGAGAAGAAAGTTACATTTAATGTATCATTTCTTAACTACAGGATGTTAGATATCAATGCTGGGATTCTTTAAAAGAGAAATTGTTGGCAGCACTTGTAAGTGTGCGCATGATGGGCATGCGACTTTGTGGTCTTGGTTTGATTTCTTTCTCTCTGCTCTGAAATCATAAAAGATCATGGGGAGAGGTAAGGTGACTCCATTAGAGTTAAATGCCGGTGTTTGCTAATGGAATAAAGATAAGGAGCAAACAACAAAGGCATTGCTGTGATGGCTTGGCTGCTTCATCATCTTAGGATAGTGTCCTCTTTCCCTAAATTAGGACAAGATGGTTTCAGGCTGAGTTTAAGGTGGGATCAGTCTTGCTTCTGTAGGGAAACATGACAGCTGCAATCTGGGACACAGTGACAGAGAGCAGCTTTTCAGGTTTGGGGGGAAATGGTGCTGAACTGCTCCGGTGCTAATCCACCACGCCAGATCTGCTGGGCCAGGAGAGCTCATGGCTCTACCGTGCCCTCTCTCTTGTACTGACCCAGACCCACCCAGGTACAGCCTGTGCCAAGGAGCACGGCAAGGCTGTGCACCCACGGGCAGTAATGCTGGTAAGGGACATTGCCCATAGCAGAGAATCGGTGAGATCAAAGAGACCTCCCCAGGTTCCTGAAAATTGTTGAGGCTTTCTGACAGCACAGCTCTGTGAACATAGCATGAGAATGAGCTGCTTCATACCTTCTCGCAGTGCCCCAAGCTGGCACAGCCCCACCACAGCCACAGCACCTTGTGGGGGCAGACAGCAATGGCCTGTGTCTGCATGGCCCAGTCGGTCCAAGGAATTTGGTCTCTTTGTGAATGGCAGCCGAAATTAGACCTGAGGAAAGTTCATCTTTAATGTCAAGCGGCACTGTTTCATTATGCAGATTTTTCAGAGCTGCAGCCAAATCAGTCCAGTGTTGTTTAATTGCTTAATATGATAAATCATGGCTTTTGCCAACTGCTTGCCTAATTATGTACTTTATTCATTGTGAACATCAGCTCTGAGAGGATGGAAGGGAGACTGCTCAGGGTTTCCACAGCCAATCTGATGGGCTCGAGTACAGCAGTCGTCTCTGAAGCTGTATTTAGCTGGCTGTCATTGATGTGACTGAAATGGACCTCCAAGAAGTTACCTTTTACACCCTGACCTTCAAAATGAGGACCCTCTTCACCATTTCTTCAGGGATGCTGTGTTTCTGAATCTGTTTTAAAAACTTATTAATCTCATCTCCTAAGGACTTGTATATTTTCACAAAATATCATTTGACCTTTTTCTCTGTTTTCAGTCGAGAGTGAAATTCTGGTCAGGCCAGTTTTTGGCAAGATCTGAGAAACTTCTCTCCATCTTCACTCCTGCTGCCTCACCCCAAGACTCATTGTGGGGTGTTCTTGTGGATCTTACTCAGGGCCAAGCAATTCTGGCAAACGGGAAAAAATACTGGTTTTGAAGCTTCTAGAAGCTGAATTTCAAGCCTGAGCAAATTTAACTTTTTTAGGCTGAGAATTAAGGGATAGGTTGAAGGCGGCAGGCACGTGAAGGTGCTAAGCACTGTAGAACCCAGAAGGGCAGAAGCCCTCTGCCCTCGGGAGCTCACAACCCGATGATGTCAGCATAAGGACCCTGCCTGGGCAGGGTACACAGGAGGAAGGGCCAGGGCAGTAACTGGGGTACATTTGATCTCTGCACACTGCCAAACCCATTCCCCTTGTCAGGGACCCTGTTCCTGAGCTGGTGGAAGAGGCAAGACCAAGTGTGCCACCACCACTGCCCAGCCACAGGGGGTTTGCTTATACCACCTCAAAAATGCTCCCACCCAGCAGTGCCCCGCAAACAGACTACAACTTTCATCTAAAGAAATGCTACAAGGCTGATATATATTGATGCCCATATACTGACTGCTCTTTCTCATCTGCTTTAATCGAAAGGATGAATGTCTTATCTTGTTCTTCTGCAGTAGGAGTTGACTTTTGCAGGAGTACTTTTTCCTGCTGTGTTACAAATATATTTGAATTAAACATGGTCATAATAGTGGAGAGCACAACAACCTCTATCTAAAATCTCTTTGTACCAAGGGAGCTGTATAATACTGTACTTGCATAGAATCACAGGATGCTTTGGGTTGGAAAGGACCTCAAAGATCATCTAGTTCCACCCCCCCTGCCATGGGTAGCGACACTTTAAAGTGATGATCATTAGAAACAGGTACTTGTTTGAGGAGAACAGCATCCAAGCCATCCTCATTAGCACAGGAAAGTACAAATGCCACTGTGTTGTTTATAGACTGCTGGAAATGAAAGGTGTTTAACTTCAGGGGATTTAATATCACTTCTGAATGTTTTCTCCGCTCTGGTAGTGCAAAAGATGAGTCGTGGTGCCTGTTTGAATTTTCCCCACAGTTCCCCCCTTGCAGACGTACAGCACTTTGTTCAGAGAGAGCAGACCAGGGAAATGAAGACTGGAGGTCCACCTCCAGAAGCATGCATACAAAATACAGCCATAACTGCAGAAACGACTATTAGAGTTGCACCTGACAAAGGAAGAACCCTGCACACAATTAGGTAAATGGGCAGGACCCCCGACGAGCAGCTGTGTGATGGATGGCTGCAGCTCACTGTGCTGCAGCTGCACGGGCATCTTTGGAATCCTCTTTGTGCACATTGGTTTCATGTGAACCAGGTCCACACTTCCGGTGTTGAAAACTACTTTAAAATTTATTTCCATTGAAATTCCAAAAGTTAATAGATTTACTCTTGTGTTTTGTGAGCAATATCTTTCTGCTTCCTGGGTTTTTTCTTCTTTTCTCCCCCCTCCTTGTTTTCTGGAAGGGATGAATAATTCATCATAGGAAGAGGCACATAGATTTTCATTTTTATTTTAGTAAAACAGTACTTCAAAGCAAGCACTGTCAGAGGTTTGCTCACTGTGACTCAGATTTATGGAAAAGGCACTGCAAAGTCTCTGGGCTCTCATTTTAGCATGGCTCTATTCTCTTCATTTCTTGGTCTCCTCTCAGCCTTGTGTTTTCTCAGTATCATTTCTGGAAAAAAAATCCTAAAATTCAGGGAATTTTTCCACTACAATATCTGGGTAGTTTGTCTGAAAAACATTTTAGGATTATGGTTTTTCATTCTCTGGTCACAGCAGAAGTTTTTAAAAAGAACAAGGTTATACACTGGAAATCCATACCTTTTATTGGATTTTGTGTGTGTGTGTGTGTGAAGCTCATGCTGAATAATTTAGTAACTTCCATCACAATCAACTGAGAATTGTACAGCTAAGAAAACTATGCACTCACAGAGATCTTTTTAGGAATAAAATTGCTGATGCAAGGATCAAAACCTTTGTCTCACTGATCTCAGCCTGAGTGTAAAAAGCAAGCTATGGTTTGTAAAAGGAGGAGAAGTTTAGGAGTTAATAAGGTTGGTGGTTCAGCACGTCACATTAGACCCACACCAAAAGAGAGCACATCATCTCCAGAGTGGAGGCGTTGACTTTGAAGTGCTCTCCACTGCCAGTGACCTTTCACTCTTTAATCTGTCCTACACTTGAGGTTCCCAGTAACATGTCCATAAGCCACTTGAAAAGTGTAAACACAGAGGGACCCTAGCAAAATGTGAATCTGGTGCTTCTGGCAGCAAGATTTAGTGAAAGGATGTGGGGGAGTGAGGGGCTGTGACCCGCTGCAGCTCCACTGACCACACAGATTGGGAAACATTGTTGGCAGAGCTTGCAAATTCCAGGGAAGTAAATGGGACATAGGTGCAGAAAGGCAGGATAAGCCTGAGTTAGTGTGGCAGGTGGCTCCCATGCTCACTCTCCGTGTCCCACCACGGACCTGTAGGATTTGGGAGGGAAATGCTACAGTGTAGCATAGAGAGAGTTGTCTCACATGGAGTTGGTGAAGGTTTCTGTGCCCAAAGGATCCCAGGAATGAAATTAGTTTACAGCAGGTTAAATCGTTAATGCTGCAACCAGTGATAGGACAGTAATGTTTTTGTCGTGTTACTGGCTTGTGGGGGACACACCATCAGGAGCTTAACCTTGGTTAATCCATCAAGGGGCTTAACCTTGGTTTTGACTCCAGGTTACCAGTACAGGTTGTGGGAGGTAGAGCAGCCCTTGGCCCCTGCATATCATGCTTCCAACTACTTGTCTTTGAGAACTAAGGTGCAGAGCAGACAAGGTGAGAAGCCACGTAAAGGCAAGGTGAGAGGCCATATATGTGTATGTCATTTTTTAAGTTGAGGCACTTGAGAAGTATCCATGCTGTTGAGGCCTCCAGTTTGAACATGTCACACGTTCTGAGTGTCTGAGGATGACACTGAACAACAGCAGGACCATCCTGCCCTGTGGATGAGCAGCCATGGACACATGGAGTACCAGCAATTAGCAGTGACTTGTTTGCCTCCGAACAGCAGCAGGGGCTTTAGCCAGCCTTTCCTTAGGGGGTTCCCTCATGTATACTCCTGCCACAGTCTAGTCCTGCTCTTGAAACACAAAAGAAGTTAAATCACAGCATTGGAGTTTGTGTTGTGTAGTTCTTCAAGACAAAGTCTTAGATCCACGGAGAGGTCAGAAATAATGTCTCTGCAGTAGTTAAAACTATTATTTTTAACTTTGCAGTATGTGAGTTATGGGATGTTAAGCACAGGGTGTACTTTAGGTAGGGAGAAGCTTGTTACTCAGCCTTCTCCAGACCTTTCACAGTGTCTCAGCAAATCTAAACCTAACTGGGACCACATCAGAGGCATGGGGCAGCTTCGTTTAGCTTTTGGCTCTGTTGTACAACGCCTGCTCAGGTACTCAGTTCACAGCTTGGACGTCCTCCCTTTTTTGTGTATTTACCTTTTAAACTGCACAGTTTAATCCCTTTTTTTTTCTCCAGAAGGTTAGCAGATCCTTGCTCTCCTCCCGTGTCTTTGGCTGTCACTGGCGTTTGTCAGAGGATCTGACAGACTCGAGTGCGCTGCTCTTCAAGGCGCAGAGATTCGCCTCTCCACCAAGAGCGATTATTTAGGGCTCAATTAATCTTTTGTCTGTGCCTTGCCTTCAGCAGCTGAGCGAAGCTCCTCACAGCGTGTGCTGTGCCGTGTGATGGATTGTGTCAAGGACTGTGCTGGCCTTTGTCTAACACGCTGACTTGTCTCACTCACTCTTGGATTATCTTCTGGCCCGGCGGTTCTTATCCAGCCGTAGCTGTCCCCAGGAATTCTCAAACCCAGTAGTGCATATGGTGTTTATATAGGCTTGGAGGAGACCTCTCAGTTGCAAGTGTATAGGGGTTGACAGGGCCCTTTGTGTCCTCCTTATGCTTTGCATGTGAATTTTGTATTGTTTCCAGACAAAGTGAAACTCGGTTGTGTGTGGTGTCTGGAGCCCAATACACTTTTGTGGGTTTTTTTTCCTGTTCTTTCTCTTGGAATTACAAACTTGAAAAATGGTGTTATGCTCTTTTTAGAAGAAGCTGAGCTGATTTATCTGACTTCAGGGGCATGACACAGGCACTGAATGGAGCAACTTGTGTTTGTGGAGTGGCCGAGGTTAGGCACAGGGCTGCAGGCTTAAGCCAAAGGCCAGCTGTGACCAGTCCTGGGTTTTCTCACCCAAATTCTCCAGCTACAATAGATGGGGATGTTTTTTAATGGAAAAAAATCTGGTTTTTCATGCAGTTCAGTGCTACACTTGGGGCATGGCTTTTCCTCCATTAAAGAACATTTGAAACACATTTTCAAGCATATAACACCTCAGTGAAGTGCCCACAATACTGCAGGACATGAGGGAAGAGGCCTCAGGAAATTTAAACTTGGTTTGTAGTTTGCTGTGGCTCTTACTTTAAGAAGTACAAAAATACCGAAGTTATGTGGGTGGTGTTAAAGCCTTTTGATTTTTTTCCTTGCAAAAGTCGATCCCTCATTTTCTTCCAGGCTGGGGTGGAAGCTGGATTACCCTGAGTGATGGGTGGCAGCCGGGCAGGTCTTAGTACTTCTTGTCATCTCATGCCACAGGTCTCGATGCCTCTTGTCACCTCCTGCCAGCAGCGCAGCCCTGTGTGTTGCTTCTCATGTGAGGGGAGCTGGGGTTTGTGTTTTCACCTCGTGCATAGGCAGCAATCAGTTAAATATTTAGTCTTTATGACTGTGGCAAGCTCCTGAGCTGTTCATGATCTTGTGTTTCCTTTATGACCAGTTTTGTGTATTATGCACCAGATAGCAGAAGTGTTTTGATGTGACACAGTGGAGATGAGTGCTCTTCCTCATGCAGCATCCACTTGTGTCTGAGACAATTAACTCCTCTAAAAGCTGTCAGAAAGAAATGCACTAGAGAGGAGAAGGGAGGCAGGGAGCAGAAGAATGTTTAGGTGTGGATATGCATGTAGAAACACTCAGAAGTGCCTTCGAGGCAGGGAAATGTGCAATTTTTTAACACTATTCCCTCTGCTCCCTTTCTTGTGGCTGTTTCCTCCTATTTGTGTGAAGCACAGAGTCTAAGCTGCAGACTGAAAGCAGCAGAGTGGGCCAGAGAAGCCAAAAATCAAGGAGAAAGTTAGGCCAGCTTGCGATGCCCTTGGGAAATCAATATGATGTGAAAGCGGATCTTTTCCTTCCTCCCATTCTCTAATTGCAAGTTTTGGCCTTGTCCTTCACCCTTTTTGTTCTCAGTTTGCCTGACAGACAAAAGTGCAGGTCCTGCTCTTGTAGAAGGCTCTGGCTTCTTGTGGGCTTTGCCTCCTGGCAGGCACTGAACAGGAGGAGTGCTCTGGGAATGGAATTCCCATTTTGGGAACCCGCAGGCAATGAGGGTCCAACGGGATTTCCAGTTCCCCTGGGGGCATGCACATTACCCACCCTAGAAATATCCAGGAATAACTCAAAATGCAGAATGTAGGTAACACAGCCATGGGATGTGTGAACAGAAACAGTGGGCTCCCTGGCTTAGGATTGGGGGTTCCCCAAACTCTCTGTGGTTGAGTTTCATACCACCAGGAACCACCTGGGTAAAAGACTACATGATGCCTCTTGTCTCCAAACCATCTGTGGCCAAAAAAGCTGGCAGGAGGTAACACAGAGACTCCTGGGGGAGCACACAGACTAAGCCCATACTTGGCAAGGGACCATGGCTTTGTTCTCAGGTGTATTCTTGCGCCAGGGAGGTTTTCTGGTAAAGGGCTGCTCTGCATGGTTAAGGCTGAAGTTTGTTTCTCATTTTGAATCTGGTGTGCATGACTTCCCCCATCCAAAGACAAGACAGTGCCCCTCAGAAATCCCATAAGCACAATGAGATCTTTTACTTTTTCCTAGTGGCTAATGGGGAAGAATGAAGACTTTTCTTGCCTTGCCACCATGGGCATAAAAAACAACACGTTCGACTCTCACAGGTCTGGTAAGAAATACTGTCTCTGACAACTATCCAGCAGTGAGGTTCCCCCACCCTATGAACACTCTGAAGAATAGACATCAGCCTGGTGGGATGGGACACATCACGAAGGATGGAAATGATCCCACTCTGCTTGGCTTGCCTTGGGCACTAGAACTAGGGAATATAGAGAAGGGTCCTGCTTAAAAAAACCCCACAAGTTCTCCCAGCTACTGCCTCCTCATCTCCTCCTCCCATCTCTTAAAGACCAGCATCAGGCCCGGCCCTGGCAACACGCATGCAGTGGACCACACCAGGCTCTGCCCAGAGGAACACTTGCCTACAAGGACTGTTCTCCCGGTGTTAGACAGATGTTCAACAGGCCCATGCAGTACTTTGTGTGCAGGCTGTCATGGCTCTGGTTTCATACTTACATTAAAGCAGCTGATTAATACTTTAGCCTGTTTGATATTTCTGCTTTGCTGCTGCAGCACTACTTTCTCCATTTCTCGAAGCTCTGGTCCCCTGAGCGATTGCTCATTTCACCTTGGGAGGGAACTTCATTTAGCAGTGTTTCTCTAATTCTCATTCTGAGCTGATAATGGAAATAATGCATGTGCTACCAAAGCCATGTGTAACTAGCCCATTGTGCTGCTACGCAAAATCTTAGCACCCAGGGTTTTGATAATATCACACAGGAAGAATTTTGAACTGGGATTTTTTTCTGTGCTTCTTTTTTTTTTGGTCATATGCATTCTTTATCTCTGGTATTGTTTGGCTGGTTGATAGCTTTCACGTCTAATGAAGAAAATTGCTCTGTGAATCCATGATAACCAAAGGCCTCAGAAAAGTGAATTTCACTGTGTCACTAATTCATAGCAGCACCAAGAAAATAAAATAAAGAAATCCAAATATTCTCACTGCCATTCAGATGAGGTAGCTGCTCTGTGGCTGAACATCTGAGCCTCCAAGAGTGCCTCTGTCTTGCTAAGGGGACCTTGTATTCTGGCTGATTGTTTTAAATATTCAGCTGTTTTCTTTTTTCCCCCTTAAGTTCATAAAAGTCTGCCAGTTGCCTTAAAGATATTCACCAGTCAATTTTTGTGTTTGTTCTCTTTCACTGGTCTGGTTTCTGACATCAAGATACCTTTGCACAACTGGTCAAAGTCCTTCTTCTGCAGCCAGCTCCTGCCAATTATCCTGACAGGAGAGAAAGCTTCAAGAAGCCTTTCCTGATAAATTGAAAGCCATTTAAACTTCCAAAACAGCCTTTTCAGTTCCAAGAGAGAGCAATAACTATTTTAGCTGCACGCTCCATTAGCCTAGTTATGGTTATGAACCACACTAAGGCTAACAGCTTCGGCTAATAAAATGCACAGTTTGAGCCTCAGGAACATTTCTAGTGGTGAAAGAAAATATGAATATTTATCAGAGGCTAGATTTAGCTCACTTAAAAATGAAAAAAAAATAAAAGGCTACTCATGTACCTGAGGTAAAATACTGACCTAAATGGTCAGTTGTATACTCGAACTTTTTAATTTCCACACCACAGTGGAGAGGGAGGATGCTATAAGCGCAGGGCTGTGCACAGAGTTTTCAGAGTGCTCTGTGGTACCACAGGTTGGGCTCCTGCCACTGGTCTCTGTTCTGCTGCACTGGGGGGCCTCGACCTTGCCGAGGGTACCTTGGCCAAAGCACAGCACTGCCAGCCTCTTCTGGGGCCAGAAAAGAGGTGTTTAATTGCAGAAAGTATGTATCCTGCCACACAGGCAGCCTGCATGTCACACGGCCCTTCGGGAAAGCACGTTAAACTAGTTGTGAAAGGCCAAGCAGAGACTGGGAAGGGTTTTAGAAAGTTGTGGGCTGGCTGGGTACAATTTCTTTCTCTCCCCTTTGACATCTGGCAGCATTTTGTTTCCATCCCCAGATCAGACATGCCGCCCGGTTAATAAACTCAGGTGCAGGGCAGCAGCTTGCCTGATGAAAATGAGTAATTACATTGCACTTTCCCTGACCAGAATTTTGATTGCCACTGACATGATTAATAAGATTTTTCCTGCCATTGCTTAAAGCAAGCTGTAACCCCCAGGAAATTGTTTAGTATGTGGGAAATGTAAACAGGCTTTAAGCCGTCACCAAAGATGAGGGAGAGCGAGTGGCTGAGGGAGAGACATCATGGGAGGAGGTCTGATGTTTTGTGTCTCAGTAAGGTGGGAAAGGAAGCAAACAGCCCAGTGACAAACCGGACACACAACACTGCATCAGGTGGAGCTGCAAGGCACAGAGATTATTCAGAGGAATGTGGGGGGGGCTGGGAAATAGAATCACACCTGAGATATCTCCGAGGAAGAAACACCATCCTTCCTCTCATCACCAGGAAGCACAAATTTGGAGAGGAGTTACCATCAGTCAGATGTTCATGTTAAATTATCGAATAACCATATTGCCACAATCAAATACAGTTGAACAACCGTAGCTGAGCTGAGCACTTAGGGACTATACTGGGTTCTCAGAAAGCCCTTTTAAAAATGAAGCATTTTCACTTCTTCACATGTGACATTTCTAACACTCTGTGTTGGACCAACACTGTGGAAAGAAGGAGGACTCAAGGAGACAAATGACAGGGAGCATGGTTTCCATCGATGTGCACAGCACTGCAGCTGTCCTGTGTGTGGTGCACCACATATGGTCTGTGTTAGCCCAAATGACTCCACTGGCACTGGAGTCGCTCAAGCTTTGTTTTGGGGGGCTTGAGACTTGTGACCACTTGGCATTGGTGACCAGGAAAAGGTTAGCTTTGTCAGTGGTTTCGCCTGCACTGGGGGAACCCATGGGTGTGCTGTGTCAGTCCAGGGTTTGAATCCTACCTACAGCTGAATCCCTGAATCCCTAGGAGATGTCCTATGGGGAGCAGGCAGCATCAGGGCTAGCAAGGAGCTCTGCCTGGCCAGCTGCTAGCTCAGACCTCCTGCTTGTGTCAGGGCATCTGCCACCCTCCTTCCATTAAGTTTTCCTTGGTATATCTGCAGTTATGCTTGTAATACACCTTTGCATCTTATCTCAAAAAGTATCTTTACCTTGTGTCTTGGCAAGACACGTGAGGAGATGTGGGTCAACCAATCAGTGCCCTCCTCTTGTGCCTGGGAAGGGAAATTTCTCCTTACCAACACAAGGAAAAGCCAGTAGTTTGTTTTCTCTCTAGTGTGAGCGTCTTCTCAGAAACTGGTCCTTCTGCTACATGGTGGAAGTCTGCAGGTAAAGGGTATAGGCTTGTCAGCCCTACAGCCCAGTCCTGGGCATGTGCATCTTTGCTACAGTCCTGAGCACAATGCCTGTCATTTATTGCCATCCAAAGGGATTCATAAGGACAATTAAAAGCCCCTTCTCCCAAGTACTGGTGGACTTTGAGTGCTGTATTTCCAGATACATTTGACTTCTTCTGTTGACTTCTTCTGGGTGCTAGCAGTGGATTACCTCTGCCGTTAGACTGGGCGATGTTTTAACCTTCTACTACTACAGATCAGGAGAGAAACCATTTGTAGTCATGGTCAGTTCCTCAGTGCTGCCTCCAGATCTTAGAACTCCAGACCAGGAGCTCTTGCTTTACTTTCCATATGTGTCCTGACCAAAGGAAATTCTGATTTTCATTTCTCACCCTTTGTCATATTGAATTTTTTTAAATGCTCCCGGAGTTGCTCTGCTGGCTCTCAGCCAGGCTTGTTTTAGTCCATAATTTTCAGAAGAAATTCTCAAATATTTTGTCTCCTCCTTCCCAATCTCTCCCATTGCAGCAGCAACTGACAGATGATGCTGGAGCCACCTTTATGGTCAACATGAATTGCAAAATGCAGTAGTCTCATGCGGGTGCAAAGAAGGAGCTGTATTTCAGGAGCTTTTATTCTTGTATCTCCTTCTCTTGCACTATATATTCAGATGATTCTTTGTTAGCAGAAATAGATTTTGATAGGATTCCTGCTCGTCCTTGTTATTTTTGGGACTCTTCATTCCTCTGCTCATACTATTTGCTCCTTTGCTCTTTGAATGTCATCCAAAGCTTAATAAACTCAACAGAAACCTTTCCACCAGCTTCAGTGACACCTCAGACCATGTCCACCCTTTTCCACCCACTGCAACCCACACTGGTTCTCCTCCCACCCCTCTCTTACTCCCAGGCTTCCTCATCAGCCTGCTCACCTCCTTTGCTACCCCCACCTCCAGCCATGTTCTAGCATCGCTCTGCTACAAATGGGTTTCTCCCCTCTCCTGCCACCCCTTCCATCTGTCCCTCTCCCACCAGTCTTGGCATTTGTTTCTCCTCAGCTGCAGCCAAACACGTCCCTTCTTCAGGATCTCTGGAGCTATTGAAAAGATATGGCATAGAGTCTCCCTGTTCCTATTTTTGGGTCTGGACTCCAGCCCAAAGGGACTTGGCTGCTCCTGGTTCCCTCCAAG
Source organism: Laterallus jamaicensis coturniculus (assembly GCA_022605575.1). Lineage (NCBI taxonomy): Eukaryota > Metazoa > Chordata > Aves > Gruiformes > Rallidae > Laterallus > Laterallus jamaicensis. Next base: position 70,222,766 of record JAKCOX010000002.1, on the reverse strand, counting down.
AGAGGACACCAACACCTTCATCTGGCTAGGATTGGATGTGGCCAGGCATACACCCAGCTAGGACAGGCTTCTGGGAAAGCATTAGCTGTTGAGACCTTGCAGCTTTTCATTGGGATGGTCAAGAGTGTTTTTTCAGGCAGCTTGGATTTGCAGCTCTGCATGGGTAGGAGGCAGCCCAGAGCTGATGGGATAGGTGCTGGCACCTCCAGATAGGCTCTATGTCCAGCCAGAAGGGCAGCAGGGGTAAGAGACTTGCAGGAAAAAATTACTAGAAGTTTTAACACTGAAAAATATTGGGGGGGGGGGGGATGGGGGGATGGGGGGGATGGGGTGTCAGTCTTATTTTTTCAAAACACCAAGAGGAGCTTCAGTTTATTCTCACCCCAGGAAAAAAAATATTCAGCCTGTAACAGCCAGGATGAGAATCTGCAGCCCAGACAGACAAGAGCTGCCATTCTTCTGAGCATCTCACTGTGGCACCTCATAACGAGAATTTTGGGCAGTGTTAACAACATCAAATGTACTTGGTCAACCTGTCAGAGAGATTGGATGTCAGCTGTAGAGCAAGATAGAAATCCAGCCTAATTGTGGGCCTTCAGGAGGAGCCTCATGAATATATATAAATAGTTGAAAATATGCTGTGACACCCAGCTAATTCTTCAAAACGTAGATAACTCTGCAGTCATGGTGAAGACTGATAAAATGTATGATTACTTGCAAAAGGGAAGTCACTTGTGAATGTTCAAGCTGAGTTATGCACATGAAATGATATGAGAGGGTTTTCTACTCAATAATAACATTCCTCTTCCAACTTCAGTTACGGTGACTCCACGATGCCTCCGAGACATTTCTCTGAATTTCCTGTGCCAAATAAAACATTGCTCATAAAATATTGGACTGTGTGTGGGAGCACTTTAAAAATATCTCTGTAAGACCAGAAACTAAATACTTCAGTAGAGGCGTTTTTTTTACCAGTTATAATTGGATAGGATTGGAGGTATCTGGCAAGGTGCGTGTATGGGTGTGACAGGGGCAATGGATGTGACTGGGGGAACTGGAACAGGTACAAAGAGGTTTGAAAAAGATACAATTAAAACCCAGTTGCATTTGTTCAACCTGTATCTGCTCCCCATACCAGGGCAGCAGAGTACCCCTGCTCCGAAAATTAGTTCTTCTCAAGGCATTTGTCACTCTCTGGCCTTAATGTATGGTTTAAAGACCTTTGTGTATATCCTGTTAAGTTACCAAAATGCAGAAGTGAGGTATCATTAGATAAAAATGTTGATGAACAATGCCATGGGAAGGTCAAATGTGCTAAAATATTCTCGCCTGAAATGCATCAGCCAAAATTCCTGTCAGTTTGAACTCTGCTGAATGACCCTCTGTAATGAATGTTTTTATCATTCCTTGCATTTTGTACTATAAACTGATTTTTTTTTGAACAATCATACAAGCCTCATAGTAAATAAAAGCTGTAATATGTTAGGATGACAGGCAGCAGCTAGGAAAATGCACTGCAGTTTGCCTGGTTTTGAAGGATAACTCTTGTAACCCAGGTTTTGAGAGGAGATTTATGAATTTCTCCTTGCTATGTTCATTATTTTGGATCATAAAACCACAGAATCACAGACTGGGTTGGGTTGGAAGGGACCTTAAAGACTACCTAGTTCCAACCCCTGCCATGAGCAGGGACACCCTCCAGCAGACCAGGCTGCCCAAACCCCATCCGACCTGGCCTTGGGCACTGCCAGGGAGGGGGCAGCCACAGCTTCTCTGGGCAGCCTGTGCCAGGGCCTCACCCACGCCCCTCATTGTAATAACGTTTTTCCTAATATCTAACCAAAATAACCCTTTTTTCCTAATATCTAACCCTCCTTCAGCTTAAGGCCACTACCCCTTGTCCTATTGCTACCTGCACTTGCAAACAGCCCCTCCCCAGCTTTCCTGTAGCCCCTTTAGGTACTGGAAGGCTGCTATAAGGTCTCCCTGGAGCTTTCTCTTCTCCAGGCTGCACAAGCCAAACTCACTCAGCATGTCTGCACTGTCTGCCAGGGTAATTCTGGATTTGAAGGTGGCCTTTTCACAGTGTGGTTGGAAATACAGTGACTCCAGTGCTGAGTCACTGTATTTCCATATACATCTCTTATATGAATGTGGCCTTGGGAAGTATTTTCTGCAGCTGATATATACAGATCTGCATTTCTGCTTCAAATCTGCTTGTTCTTATGGTTGGAGCATCTCTTCTCTAGCCATCAACACAAATTCAGGATGCCTAAACCAGAGATCTCGGTCTTCCTCCTAAGCTGCATCTTGATCGGGTATTTGGCAAACACCTTGGTGATGCCCACGTCTTGCAGATCCTTTTGGTGAAACTTCTCCACATTTTTGTCAGTCTATTCCCTCTCCCAAAATTGCTATCCAGATTTTTAAGTGTCTCGTTTATTGCAAGGTTATTGCCTTACCAATATCCACCCAGATCTGGCTATGAAGCTTTTTATCCTAGCCTGCTGTTTTGAACATGCCAGCTCTCTCTATCCACCCCACCATCGCTTTCCCTTTTCTCTTACAGTGATATTCCATTTCTTTCCTGGGCATCAGCTCTCATTTTCTGTCAAAACATCAATGCTTGGCCCAGCAGGATCACCTCCCACCCTCTCTCCCACCATCGCTCGTGTGTTAGATTGTTACAAGCACTTATGCGCTGCTGGTGGGGGAAGAAGCATCTTGCACCTGTCCAAAATGCTTCTTTCTCGTCTCTGAACCCTTTCTGACCTTGTAGCCAGCTCAGGACCGGAAAGGGGGTGGGATGTGGAAAGCAGAGAGCATTCCCTGTTCTGTCAACCAACACTTTGGGGCTGCTTCCCTGTATCTACCCTTATATTTAGGGTGGATATGAGGGGGTTTTGTGACAGTAGGTTGCCTAGGGCAGTGGATAGCTCTGCTGAGCACAGAGTTAACACCAATGAGGACAGCGAAGAGCCGTTCAAACACACCCCTCCCCAATCCGTTCTGAGAAGCCCCCGTTGCTTCCCCCCAGCCTTCAGCAGCAGGCTTGCCTCTTCCCCACAGCAGCCTGGCTCTGCGAGGCAGCATCCTCTGGCTCAGAAAACCTTCAGTGAGGATTTTGGCTGCTTACCACTCCAGATGCATTAGCTCAGTGTAGATGCAGAGAGAGTGGTGGGAAAGAAAGGCATGTGGGTGCAAGCTGCAAGATAGCTGCCCCTCTTCTTGTCTGTTAACACCAATTGTAGCACGTCCTCCTGGGTCACACGGTGGGGCAAACCCAAACTGGATGGGCTTTGCCACCAGCTGCCTTCCACCTCCCTTCCTCATCTATGGTTTCCCCCAGACCTGCATAGCAGGGGTCATAGCAGTGTTTGTCCCTGTTAAATGTGCATGTCTTGCAGCTTTCACAGTTGATTTAGGGAGCTGTGCTTTTTACAAACCAAGCCATTTCTAAAGTACTTTAGCTGTGGAAATTAAAAAAAAAAAAAAAAGAAAAAGCCTGGAGATGAAGAAAATAGTCCCCTTTCCTTTTAAAAATTCTCCCTCTAAAAGTTAGTGTTTGTTAATACTAATACTATTTATTAGTATATGACCAAGTGTTGTATGCTTGAATAAAGTGCCTCTAAGAACATGGTAGTGTAAACCTTCATTTCAAAAGCTATTTAAAATACTTCATTTGTTTATGTCTGCATAGCTCAATAGTATATTATTACATCTGGGTCATTTCTCGGTCATCACAAGCCCACTCAAAGCACCAGCCACTGTCATGCTGTGCTACTACTCTGAAGGTCCACGTTAACCCCCGGACGGAGCGATCTGCTCCATTTCTCAGAGTAACTGTCCTAAAAGACCTCTTTCCCCAGGGACTGAGCAGTCCCTGCTTTCAGCACTGACAGGGAAGGTGACACCCTTGGATCAGAGAATCAAGCCTGACTCCTATAAACCATTCCAGCACCTGAAGGGACCTGGGGAATGGAAGCTGGGAAGGGACTGTTTGTAAGGGCGTGTGGCATTAGGACAAGGAGCAATGGTTTTAAACTAGAGCAGGGTAGGTTTGGATTAGACATTAGGAAGAAGCTCTTCACTATGAGGGTGGTGGATCTCTGGAACAGTTTGCCCAGAGAGGTGGTGGAGGCCCCATCCCTAAACACATTCAAGGTCAGGCTTGATGGGGCTCTGAGCAACCTGATCCAGTTAAAGGAGTCCCTGCTTACTGCAGGGGGGTTGGACTTGATGACCTTTAAAGGTCCAACCTAGCGTGTTCTATGATTCTATGATCATGGTCATGAGTCCCACAGCTGAGCAGTGAACAAAACCCTTGCCCTCCTTAGTCCCAGTCCCGAGATTTCAGTGCTGGTCTGAGCACCCCAGCTCAGACATCATATCTCCATGGCATTCTGCAGTGCTCCTTAGATGCTCCACATGAAAGAGAAGAAATCACAGTTAGCAAAGGGCATGCTAATCATGTAAATGCCTTAATTATCTTGATTAATCCCAACTGTGAGCATAACCTTACTTATCCTGCAGCTGGTAATGTGGCTAGGTGAGTCTGTATCAGATGTCAGGGGATGGGTGGTAGGGACTTAACTTCACACTGAATATACTTCAAGGTCTCCACTCCATGAAGGAGTATGTAATCAAGTCTTTGTGGAGTTATCTGTATTTGCACTGGGGCCATGAAATGACATCTCAGTGAAGAGGGACTGAACTGATTCAGGCTCAATTTGGAAATGGGTCAATGTGTCATACAATTCTGTATGATCCTCTGGTGAACCTCATGAAGGAAGCGGGCAGGAAGAGATCACTCACCTTCAAAACTCTTAAGTCAGATTCTCATTGGCAAATTTGCCTTTGGTTGCTGGGAGCTGGAGAGCTGTCCCAGAAGATCTAGTGCTCACTGATTATCTATATTTTTCAGTCTTATTCTCAACATCTGTTTCTGGTTACTCTGAAGACTGAATGGTGGGTTGGAGGGACCTGTTCCCTGAGCCAGTATAGCTGTTCTTACAGCAAAGATCCATTTGGTTTCAAAACTGATATTGGTGCAATCTCAGTGCCTTTTACCTTGAGGTAATCACCTTCTGTCTCCAAAAACATCTTCAAAATTCAGGAGAGAAAAATAAAAAAGGAATTAGAACTTAAAAAGCATAAACTAATAAAAAGCTTTTGTTTTTTTAAATAGTTTGTGCATTTCTGCTTTATTCAAGAAAGTTTAGAACAACTCCTGCTTGCTAAAATAACAAAAAGCATCCAATATCTGGTCATTTAGATACTGGTTTTGGCTCTGGTTTTGGCATGGGATTGTGTGCCTTAAAATCACGCTCCCATTTCCACCCTGCAGGCAGAAATGACTTTAGGAGCGATTTTCCCTTTGATGTTCTAAAAAAATAACACAGAAATGTGAGTAAAGTCTCTTTTAAGGGAATATTTCTAGATATGCTGGAGCTTGATAAAACAAAGCAGGATGCATGGCTTGTGTTGGAATACCGTTACGGTTTTTATCTGCACACACAGGGACCTTGTTGGTACCTTCCCCTCTAATAGCAGAGGAGTGCTCATTGCTGTACTGGCCCACAGACACTCTGTGGGCCCAGAAAATCAGACACACAGCAGGTTTTGATGGGGTTTGTCTTGTAATGGAGATTCGGTCCCAGGATGTGTCACTCTTCCACTCGTAGAAGTTGGTCCTGAATTTTTGTGCGTCCCTTGGTGCCAACAGCCACATGAACTTTGAATTCATCGCTATATAAATTAGAGTCTCACGTTGTGCTTCTTGGCAATTGACCCACAAAGGAGAGAGAACACAGTCTCATACCAACGTAAAGATTGCTGTATGTAGCTTAAAGCTGTCTTTTGAAGCATATTTTATTTTTGACATTGCATCAGTTATCTCCAAATATAGATTGCGGTGAAATGCAAACTGGGGAGAGAGGAAGAAGCACATGGCTTCCCTGCCCCTGCTGGGAGCTGGATGCTTGTCTGGCTGCTCTTCTGGCCACCATCCACCCTCTCTCATGCTCTCCTCTCCTCCCCAAAAATGGGGAGTAAGCCTTGACCCACAGCAAATTGTACCCTGCATTTTCCACCTACCCCATGCTGGGCTCAGCACCTCCATCCAACACCCACTGGTGCAGATGCTGTTGGGGCTGGGAGGAGGAGTGTGTGGTATGGCAGTGGTGATATTTTGGCAAAGAAGCTAGTGAGTCAGACATGCAGCAAGATTAAATGCTCCTCCTGCCTGGGCATCAGCAGGTCCCACCCTGATTTCCACAGGGCTTGGAGAGGATGGGGTCACTCTGAATGACTTCACAGGCAATGACAGACCTGAATATTGGCTCCAGTTATAGCAATCTTCTCCCTTTCTTGGGACAAGCTAGCCATTTGCATGTGTTTTCTCCTTTCTCTCATGCATTGCCTGGATGGCAGCTTGTCTTACTCCAGCCCTGGAGCTGCAGTCACTTTCACGCATAAACCCACACCTACAGGCCAGCTGGTGGGACATGTGGGTACAGCACTTGGGACAGGGGTCCTTCTGCACCCCTAACCACTGCCCAGTGGGAGGGAGCACATCACCTGACTGCAGGCTGGAGCGGGACCTGCTGCGCAGCAGGAAGGGGTGGGAGCTGTACAGGACCAGGGGACAAAGGTGCTTCTGCAGTGGTAAAGACATTACCTCCGGGGAGATAAACCCTTGTGTGGGTTTCTTCACCAGAGGGCACCGCTTCACAGGACTGCTGGAGAACATTTCTCCCCCCTTGCTTGACCATTAACTGGTGCTGGTCACCTTTTTGGGAAACAGGCTTTTGGCTTTTCCATCCAGCTGTTTTTTATTATGCCAGGGACAAAGGCTCTGCCTGGTGGGGTGGCAGACCTCTGCCTGTCTCCCTTCTGCTAGTGAGCAGAAATACTGCACTGGATGGGGCTGTAAGAACTTCACCCAACCCTGGGCTTCAAAACTTGCTCTGGGAAGGATACCACAGGGACTTGAAACTAAATTTCTTTCAGCATCATAACCATTTCGCCATGCAATATCTTAGACTGCTCTCACTCACTTTTTCTCCTCTTCCTGCTGGGATCAATGTGCAGCCTTATTAACCAGCTCACCAAGAAAGCAGCACCTCGTAAGCAGCAGTGCCCGGCCCTGGCTGGGGGGAGGCAGGCAGTGCTGCCTGGTGTGCTGTGTGGCATGTCGAGCTGCGGTTGCCGTTCCCATCAGACGTGGGTGGGACGCCCGGGAGAACCAAAAGCTGCCAGGGGAATCAGAAGGGACGACTCTTCTTATTATTAGCCATGTCACCCGATGACAGCCGCATCTCAGGCATCCGCCCACACTGCTTCCTACTCCTTTGAACCAGCTGCTCGGCTTGACTGAGTGGGGGAATGCTCAGCCAGAAGCTCATAGTCTGTGTCTGACTCCTCGGTGTAAAATTGAACCACCCCACCACCACAGCAAGGAGGAGGATGTGGCTCATGCCTGGGCTTGGTGGGATGATAGGGAGGAAGAACTGCCCATGTTCAGGAGCAAAGGGATCCAGGGGAGTCACTGGAGTGGTGGCTTTGCTGACACCCATCACAGCAAAGTCGTTGGTGAGCTCCTGGTCTCCTCCCCTCTCTGATTTCAGTTCACTTTGCTTTTCTGTCTCTCCTACATTTAAGCTTCTGTTCAACCTTGCACTTACCCCCAGGAATTCTTCAGTGTTTGGGCGGAGATCCAGGATAGCTCTTTTTTGTTTGCAAATCGATTTAGTCACCTCTGGAGTTCCCAGCATAGGTGCTATACATCACCTAGCAATGTTAAATCATAAACGGGTTCTGCCAGGGGAATTAGAAATAGATGAGAAATTGGACGTATTTCAGACACTCTCTGCACAGAAGGCCCAGGGGATCATCATGGCTGTCAAGTCTAGTGGGGGTTCCCTGGAGGACTAGTAACACAGATTTCAAAAAAAATTTTTAATTTAGCTTTCCTTGAACTCCCCTTGTAATGGCATTGGTGACCCTAACGCTGCAGTCAGGCACCTCTCAGGGAACTCATACTTCTTTAAAAACTCAGCCTTGTGTGCCTTGTCACCTGGCACTGTTCTGTGATGTCCCACCTGTCTTCTGGAAATCTCTGGGACACAGGGAATGGCAGTCCTGGGGCATGAGATAATACAGGCATTTCCAGTCCTGATTGATGAAGAAAAAGCGCCTGACCCCACTCTGAGCAGCCAGACAACACTCCAGCACATGGGCTTCTGAGCTGCACCCACACAGCTATGCCCCATGGGGACATGGGGGCAGCTGAAGTCCCATCCTCTGTTCTCATGTCCCTCATGTTAAACAGGCTGCTCAGCAGCCTGTTTAAATGCTAATAATTAGCAGGTTTGTCATTACGCTCTGTGTGGCAGTTCCATGGTGCTGTGCAGCAGTGTCTCACCCATGAGATCTCTGGCATCTCCCCCTGCAAAAGCCACCACACGATTTGCAACTGCTCTCCTTGCAGCACCTCTGCTGCTATCCTGGCTCCTGTGGAAGGGTTTAGCAACCCATCCAGACTCCATGAGTGAACTTTTATAACTTGTTAAGTATTTTAGAGATTTTACAACATTTTGGTTGCATAAGGTAAATCTGGGCAAGAAAAAGGAACTCTTTGCCACCCAAGTCCAGGCTGCCCCAGGGTTCTGTTTGCAGGTGGGAGGTGGTGTTGGTTCAGCAGGAGCAAGGACACCTGCTGAGCATCAGCCTCCAGTTAAGCTGCTGCTGAGGGGTAGGCAGGGAAGATGTTCTTACCCCTGGCATCTTGAGAGCCCTCTCCTTAAACCTCCCTCCAAGGTGATCCTCCCATGGAGAGAGAGGCTTACTTAGCTGCTGGTGAGTTACAGCAAAGACTTAAGAGATTTTAAAATGATCCCTGGCACTGACTGGCTGCTTCCTCCAAGGCAGGAAATAAATTTTCCTAATCACTATTAACAGTTCATCACTTTGGCATGAAAAACCTAACTGCAGGTTCAAACTGGTGTATATCCTGGATCTTGACCCCCTAGTTTTTTATATATTTGTAAAATTTTATTACTGGATTATCCTGCTCCATTCCAAGCGTTGCAATTGGTTATGACTTTGTACCCCAGGCAGTGCCACTCACCCTGGGTGGAGGGCAGGACGGGCACCCCATGCTGCAGGAGCTCTGTGTGGGATGGGGGTGCTGCAAGACCCTGCTGCCTGTACTGCCTGTGCTGCCTGCACCTGATTCAGTGTGCCTGTAAACTCTCCTGGGGGACATAAAGGCAGCAGAGGCATTTTCCTCTTAATATGTGGGGTTATACCAAGTTGGGGGAAGATGCTTTTATTTTAACAGTCTGAATTCCCATTTGCAGGAGCTGTTCAGCACAAGGTTTGACTTTGAGCAAGAAGGTGAAGGCAGCAGTAGGTGGGTGGGAGCAGGCAGCACGCCGGTGGCAGGGGCTGAGGACAGGTTGCCCCAGTGCATGCTGAAGATGCCTGTCAACTGGCAAAGGAAAAAGCAAAGTACCTGGTGTGCCTCACCCCAATCTTAGCTTGACCTGGTTTGAATAAATCCTCTGCCAGGGATTGTCTTTGCTGCTAACTTTAAATAGCAACATCTTCATTAACCTAAGCCTTCTCTAGAGCCTTGTGGCTGCTCTCTCTGCCGAGCCTGTTCTGCTAGCCCTACCTCAGGCTGGCAGTCCAATCCTTCCGACACCTGCATGGATGCTAGTGGCACTCAGGGCTGCAGGATCAGGGCCATGGTTTAAAGCCTTGGTGTCTGGTCTGTGGGCCACAGAGATTCACCCTAGGAAAACCATTCCAGCATCAGACATGTTTCCGCAAACCAGGCAGCACAGCCACCTTCCTAAAATTTTTCTTTCTCTAAAAGTATCTCTTTCTCCTTTATGTGCACAGGCAAGAAAACAGGTTTCAGAAGAGCCTCTGGCATTCCCTGACACAAGACCACGTTATCTTTGAACAGGCTACACCATGGGTGCACCCGTGTAGAAAGAGCCCCACGGCAGCAGAGCCCAGCAAGGTGGGCATGGGGATGAATGAATGTGCTCTCCTGCACAGGGAACCCGGGGTGGTGGCACTGGCCCATCGCTGCACCTTGCTGTGGGGTCTGAGCTCCTGCCCCAGCAGCAGGGTACTGCTGGAGGCTTTAGGTCTTTGTGTTTTCTTCCTTTTCTTGAGGGCAGGAAGAGACACGACCTTTCCCTTGGACTTCCTTGTGCATGTTAAAGCCTTCCTGGAGGAACCAGTAACTTTCTCTTGTTTAATTATTCTGTTAAATAGACTGTGCAGCAGAATTGGTTTAATTTGTCCGCTCCTGTTCAGGACCTGTCAGACTGATGGTTGCTTCATCCTTGTCTCCAGCCTCACTGCAGCTGTGACTGCAGGTATGAAGCTGCCTCTGATCCTGGCAGAGGAAGGGGGACTAGGGAGCCATGCTCAGAGTCATCCTGACACAGCCACAGTTTAACTCTCTCTTACAAATGGCTACAGAAGGCTCAGCTCAGACCTTGGATACCAAAGTTTTTTGTGTCCATCTTTATTTGCATGGTATTTGCTTTGAATGGGAGTAGAAAAACTCCCAGGGTGGTATTATACCATGGATGACTTTTGAGGAAAGTTTTGGCACATGCAGATGGGGTTGGAAAGATCTGTCATGACCCAGGCTCTGACTCATTCAGGAATCGTGTCTGCCCAACATAAACTATAATTTAGGGATCAGAGATAATGCCAAATGAGCTAAGCAAAAATGAGAAACACAGAGGATGCTCTGCTGGCAAAAGCTGTTTGTGTCCTCTCTGCCCTAGCCAATGGGACATCTCCATCAGCCCATGTGCATCCTACCACTATCCCCCTTCTCCTTACCTAATAAGAAAGAAAGCCCAAATCAGGGAGAAAGGTATGCTGCAAACACCCTGGGCAGCTGTGTATGTACCAGGAAGCATGAGATGGTGCTCATTGGGACCAGTGACAGTGACTCACTGGTCTTTGCTGGGGATTGCCCCAGATACACAGTGATCCCAACAGCCCCAGATGCAGAACCCAATGTCAGGGTGAAAAGCTCTTCCACTGGCACCCAGTGGTGTCACACATTGCTCCCAGGACTCTCTACTTATTTCACACAAAGAATGAATAAATTAAGAAAAAGATGTATTCCTAGCCTTAAACCTGGCCCAGGTACCCCAGACTCCTTCATCCCCCACTTATCCCTCCAGGTTGACTCTCCACGTCTGGGTGGCTGGGGGGATGAGCTGGGTCAGTTTAAGTGTGAGGTGCTTCTCCACTACAATGTCTTGTACTTGAGAGGTGATTTCATCCCTCACCAGGCAGGTCATAAAAATCCCATCATTAGAGGAGCAGTCTTCCCTGTGGACAAGGTGTGGTGCCACTGTGTTTTGGAAAGTCATAGCCATTTTTGGTGTTAAGCACTGCAGCAGGTGACAGTCCCTGTGGTTTTGGGGAGGTAAATGGTTATCACTCCTGCATTAACAAGCCCATTAGCCAATGCTGGCACATAAGTATGTGAAGCCATGAACCGTCCTCACCATCTCCGCATGACCACTGAGAAGGGTCCTGAAACCACCCCAGCACCAAAATGAAGCTTGGATGACCTTCAGCAAATGCACTGTGAGGGATGAACCCTACAGCTCCCTTGACTGTGAAGGAGAAGCCAGATTTCAGTACAACACTGACAATTCACATCCAGCTAGAGATGGGAGCTATGGTGTTTGTGTCTCTGCTGAACTGCTCAGCATACTGAGCAGGGAGTACCAACCCACCTGCTGAGACGCCCAAGTGCCGTAGGACTGGAATAATTTCATTCCTCTTTGCCAGAGGGAAGCAAACTAACAAAAAGCCCATTCACCTCTTTAATAAAACCTTCCCTCCTTTTTTTGTAATCAATACAGGTCAGATCACTTTTACGCAACGCAAGGCTCTAATTCAGCTGAGGAAAAAATGCAATGGAGTTTTCTGAGAAACCCTAAAAGTTCCCAGTGGGATGTATTTAATAATGTCAGTCTCACCTAAAGAGGAAACAGGAAATGTACTTCTTTGACCATCAGGGATGGCTTTTACTATTCCAGAGCAAACACCAGTAATTTTATCTCTCTTATATTGGCAAATTGAGTTCCTTCTGAGAGTGGAGAACACATGTTCCCTAACCCTTTACTGTGCTGAAATAGCCATTTAAAAATAACTTTTGAGGCGAGGCGTGATCTGATCCTTTCCATTCTTCAAATGCATTCACGCCTGGCGCTGCTCAGTAGGCTAACCTGATCTTGAACAAATGCTTCACAGATTTTTGGCAGTTATCAAAAGCTCAAGACTGGAGAGCATTTCACTCCTAAAGCATAGCAAATCAGCTGGGAGAGCGTGAAAGCGACTCCTTTTTGTAGGGTAATTTATTTTCACATAAGCAGAGAGAGGTGTTTATGGACTCTTTGTCATCCCTGCTGGCTCCACGATGGACTCTCCATCTTCCCAAGCCCCAGCCAACAATTCAATCTCTTCCTGAGGACTGTTCAAACAGGTTGGAGGGTGAGGGCTATTGCAGCTCTATGCAACACCCTGGAGCTGACCATGACTGGGACTGCTTCTTCCCCCCATCAGTTCCTTCCACATGCCACATGCAGGACACCAGCAACATCCTGTGAATCTGCAAATCCTAAGGAAGATGAATCCAACTTAGTGTGTTCCCTGGCATGGCTATACCATCAGGTATTGTGAGCAAAAAGCAGGCTCAGTACCTCAATAGAGCCCAGCCTGGAGTCTGTGTCCTCTTTCCTGTACTCAATCATGTCTGGAGAGCTGGACACAAACTGCAGAGTTACTTTCAGGGCAGAAAATGCCACCAGCAGCACAGCAGAGATGGGCCAGGGAAGGGGATAAAGCCTTTTCCTCCCTCACCATAGAGCAGACCTCATAATTTAATTATATTTCCTTTATAGTTATTCCTACATCCAAGAAAGATCTTAACAGAGATGCTCCAGCAGACAGGGCCACCAAATAGTCCCTGTGTGCAATTGCAGAGCTGCCCAGGGCTATGGGCAGTACTGGCCTGTGGCTGCTAGCCCGTGGGACACAGCATCTCTTGTTAAGTGTGTGAGTGACACCTCATCATAGAGCTTATTGTGAGGGGTTTGCTAAGCAGAGGTAATTAATGGCTGGAGAATGACATTTAAACATGTGTTTAATACTTTCTCCTAGAATTAGGACAGAATTACACTACTTTGCATTCTGATTAATTCTTTTAGCCTGCAACTGACTTCAGATTTGCATAAGCAGCGCAGTTTGTGCTTTCTACTACCAAAAGCTGAAAAGCAGGATATTTTTCGGCTATTATTTTGCTTTCAATATTTCAGTTAATGTCCACAGTGCATTTGTCATTGTTCAAGAAAATACAATGCATTGCCAGCTCTATCATTTATGCCAGCTCAATAGGATAGTGTCAGAATGATGATGATGATGTCTTGTTTATATGAATTCCAGCTTTCTGATAAAAATAAAAAATCCTAAGCCTCATCTGTAATATTTTTTTTTACCCTACATGTTGCTTTCTGCCCTAAGGACCACATGGCTCAGTCTGTGAAAGTGGGGGTGCTTGGTCCTGAGCCCATCGCTGGCACGTTCAGTGCTCACAGTTTTAAGTCCATTTATCCGAAGCGGAAGCTTTCAGCTCCCATAATAGAAACATCACAACACAGCAGCACAAGGGCTCCGAGGTGGAGCTCACGCTCTCTGCAGGCTCTCGTGGGATGCTCTGGAGTACGTGCATCTGCCAGTTGCTGCCTGTCAGCTAAGCAGGGTAGAAAAAAAAAGCACAGGCAAATTAATTAGGGAGAAGGAAGACCCGCTTTCTGCCCCTGCCTAGAAGGGGTCTCTTTTATTTGCTCCAGCTCCTGGTTCATGGAGTGTTTCTCCTTTCTGCCCCATAACACACACGTTATTCTGTTATCCACCAATAAATCTCCAGAAGAAGGGGTATTTTCTGCATTTAAGAAGTGTAATTAAAGGTCCTTGATTTAAAGTCATGCTTTCATATAAAACCTGCATGCTTGTGACCAGTAGCCCTTTCTCCCACATGTGCTGCTAAGCCTTTACCTGCTGGACAGAAACTGGGGAAGCGCTGCACATTTTTGTATTGGATGGCAGATACTTCCCTGTAAACAGCAGTGGGCATTCGAGTGCAGATCCCACAGCTGTTCACAACACTGCACATTTGTGGATGTTGAAGGATATCCTTGTGCTTTGGGGTGCTGTAGTTGGCAATTCAGTACTGGCTTAAATGCCACTGCCCCACAGGTCTGTGAAGTCCCCCTACCACAGTGTGCCAGCTGCTGGGATCACCTCATCCATGCAGGACTCATGAGGGAGATGAGGCATCTTCTGGTTTTCCTTTGTGCTGCAGCTCAGATAGATGCTCTGACTACAGCCTCTCACTACTGCTGACAGTGACAAACCTCCCTGTTTGCTCAGACTGGCATGCAAAAAGCGCTATAGATAAGGGAAGCCTAGGCAATAATTTCCTTGTTTACAACTAAGTTTTCAGCCTGTCTCCTTTAAAGTAAAGAACAGAGATGTCATGTTGTTCAACAGCACTTCTGTCTGATAGAAGTATTTATAACCACTTCATTACTTAGGTCATCAGTAAAACAACACTTCAAACAAGCTTTATCCTAAAGATGAGTGATGGACCAATGCATCAATGCAAAGGTAAACTGGAGAGCAGGGTATCTGCACTCCCCAGTGCCAAGCCTGGAGGAGCACTGGGCAGCCCAGCAAATTTTTGGCATTGAAAAACTTGCAAACAGCAAGCAAGGGACCTTGCTGCTTTGCAAATCGAATGCTTTAATTTGGAAAGAAGCAGGATTCTGTGGCCAGCAGCACTCTCAGAGCAGGGAATCAGGGAACTGGAGAGCAGAGATGCAGGTGGCTCTGCATGTCCAACACGGTCTGTGGGAGTGATGGGGAGGTATGAATGTGGCAGAAAGATGACATCTGGGAAGACAGGAATCAGTAGGAAAGGATGATGTTTTGGGGCATGCAGCAGAAAGGGAAAAGTGTGTTTGACTTCAAAGATGAGGAAGAATAGTGTCAAAATAGAAGCTGCATGAAACTCCTTCTCAAAGGCCAGAGGTCCCTCTCATCTCAATGTGTACACTGAGTAAATAGACCCTGAGCTCCTCCGCTCAGGAGGCGTCTGCTCCGGACTCGCTGTGGCTCTGCAGATGTGCTGGTTGCATGCCCAGTGTGGATGCTCAGGTTCACACCGGCATTAAAGCCAAACACCAAGTCACCCAACCGAGCTCCACCCCAAACACTCCCCATTGTCCCTTTAAGTTAGAGTGTAGGGAACAGGAAAGAATCCCAGGCAATGGTTTATCCAGAAGCTCACACTGACATTTTTATCCCATTACAGTCACACACACACTCAAACAGCCCAAACACATCAGGCCAAAGGGCACCACAAACATTCCAAGAGTTTCAGACTCTTCTGCAACTGCTCAGCCATGTTATATCCCAGTGTCCTCACAGAATATCCAAGTCATAACTTCAGACACAAAGGCTGTTTCTCCCCTCTTCTCATTTGATTAAGCTGTGTGCCCAGATTAATCCTGGGTATGAATGTCATAATCTCCGTGGGTGAATGTCAACCTTTCCTGAAGAGTGGTGGAAAGCTGCTGGGGTGTGCTTTCAGATGCCTACTTGCTGAGCTCTGGATTTACAGTTATTGTTTATCAGATTTCTCAATATTTACACTTGGTTCCCATTCCAGTAAACAGATGACATATTATATGATACTAGTTTTCAAAAACCCCAAGGAAATGAAAACCAGAAACTGCAGTAGAAACCCACAGAGGAAAGGTCCTGAATTTCGGTTCCTTCCAATACTTTTTTGCTCTGGCCTTTTTTTATAGGTAATACACAGTTCATACATATTTAGAGCAGGCACAAGCACTGTTGGGAAGATAGGCATTGCTTGACGGGCCCAGACTCTTACTATTTTTAACTCACAACCTATCTCCAACAGTGACAATTTCCAGATGCTTTAGAAGAAATATTTCTGCAAGGGATGATAATAGGAAAGCCAGCCCCTAAATCACATTCTTATTTACTGAAGGAACTCAGCTTGTGACAAGGAGTGCGAGGACTATACTCTGCACTTTTTGAACCTGAGCTGAGCAGCGAATGAGAAAATGTTCCTGTCTGTACATCAGTGCCTGGTCCTGTCTGTATCCCACACAGCTCTAAGCACCTTCTGGCATCCCAGGGCATTGGATTGCCTGGGTGAAAGCCTTTTTGATGAATGCCCTGGAGATTTTTCTTCTTTTACTAGAACTGGCAGTGCATTTCATCTTACTTCTTATCTTTTATGCAATATTTTGTTTGTGGACAAAGAAACCTGCAGCACTTGGTGCTGCCATTGCCCACAAGCTGGTGGAAGGCCCATCTACCTTCTGCCCAGTAAAGCCCTTTGGTAACAGCCTGAGAAGAGACAAAACCTCTTCCTTAGGCAGTATTTTCCCTGCACTTTAAAAGCAAGGAAGACAACCCGTGAAATAAGGAGGTGTTTCCGAATCAGTGCTGCCTCCCGACTTTAGCCACAGAGTCCCAGCATGGCTGTGGTGTCTGGGTCATAGGCCCTGCATGGGATGGACAGGCCGTGAGTGCCTGGGGGAGGTCTGACAACCACACAGGATAATACTGGTGACAGCAGCTTCAGAGGAGTCAGTGACTGGGAAAGCAAACAAATTCCTGTCTGGGGCAGGCCCATGGTATGGGGCTTTCCTCCCCCCACCCTCCTCGCAAAGGGAAGATCCCTCTTGCTTAATTGCAGGGAAGCTCTTGTTACTTTTGTATCACATTCTCCTATCCTTAATTAAATTGAATAATTTTACATAATAAGTCAAGCAGTGCACCTGCAGTATGCAATGTAGATTGAGCAAAATGTTCATTTTAATTACACTAAGTTTATTCAACCATGTTAATGCCAATAACTCCATCTGGCTGGAGCAGCAAGCGCAGTTTGGCATTTATTTCCAGGTATGCAAAGCTTTGGTTTCTGCAAACTGGAAAGAGATGAGCCATCGAAGGGAATTTGATCACAATGTTTGATTTAGTAAATTAATCTTAAGATTAAGAACATGATAATGTCAAATAAAGCTGTATCAACTTCACCTGCCTGAGTTAAATGTAGATATTTCCTGCATGTAAATTAGCTATTTAATATGGAACCAGTTTTGTCAATGGCTCTAATTCAGTAATCCATACATCAAATCGTTAAAAAAAAAATAGGGGATTTTAAGTATTAGATTTGATTGAATATTAAGGTGATCATTTTTCATAATACAGACCAAAGAATTCTCTTTAAAGACCAACATTGAGCTCAGCTGTGCCGAAATGCAGTGTGGGGATAACCTCTCCTAACAGGCCGCATTTGGTGCTTGTACATTTCATTGTCAAATATCCCCATGTAAAGTGATTTTAGTAGAGGATCTTTCATGATACACATTAACAAGAGGGTGACACTCCCTGTATTTCCACAGTGAGCTAAGCCAACCCAGTTCAGCTGTTGCTATTCTTGTGTTTCTTGGTTTGTATTGATTTATTTTTTTGTTGAGAGCAAGAAGTTTTCTTCTTTCCTAGTATGCAGAGGAAGACAAACCATCCAAAGACAAGCACATTTGCAAGGGTGACAAAGCCATTGGTATGAGCTCATTTATTTTACATCTGGTCTTTGAAGCATCTGCACAGCAAAGAGGGCCCTATCTGAAAGAGCTGTGTGTTACTTTTTAAGGGAATGAGTAAATGTACAACCTCATTAACATGAGTTACTGTTGTTAAATAGCCAGAAGATATGAAAAGGAGAAGCAGGTTGGCAGGCCCTTGTTGTTTGTGTGCCAAAGGAGTATGGAATTGAAGAGGTTGCCATGAAGAGGAAACTTCGTGCATAGTGATTAACAGTGCAAATGCCAAAGCATAAACCAGAAATACTTTAGGGGTTAGCATATAGTAAGATTTAATATGTATTTCTGTGATGATAAAGTAAATTCTCCCTTTTTAAAAAGCATCTTCTGTAAAGCTTCTTTTTAAAGAGGTCAGTCCACTAGATATACAGCAGATAGGGGATATGGAGAGCTTGGCTTTCTAAAAGCCACTGCAGATGCAGTCCCTAGCCCTGGTATCTGCAGCTAATCTCCCAAGTATTCAGACTCTCCCCAAGATATAAGATTTACAATACAACCATAATACAAAGCAGCCTCTTTATCAGCCATCTGCTGCAGTCTGAGGTTCACCCCAAGAAATAAGAGTGGTTATAGTGTGCTTTCCTTGCAGATGATTTTTGTGGAAAGCAGAAAACCCAGCCACTTCTTGTCTTCAGGTCCAGCATATTTCATCACAAAGCTCCTACGCCTTCACTAGAGAGCCCCAACGCGCTAGAAGCAAGGGCAAAATTGCTTATCATTTATGGGACGTAGCAGCAAGGCAAACACAGCCTCTCTGGCAACCAGGGTCTCCTGTGCAAGGTGCTGTTCAGATGTGAGGACAGTTCTGCTCCAAGGAGCTCAATAGATTTCGGAAATGAAAAATAAGAAGTGACTGCTAGGAATGGGATGTGCACATTGTGTGGCTGGTGCTGGGCCAGGGCTTGGCTTCCCCAGGGCAGGACACCAGCAAATTCATGTCTGTGTCTGCCCTGCACCCCACTGTGACCCCAGGTTTTGGCTGAGGACATGCCCAACTCAGCACTGCAGCAACAGGCACAGTTGTCTGCCAGGCACCCTTGGATGGTGTTTGGGGTTTGTGTGGCAAGGTTTTGGTATGGAGGGTAGGGGAAGGCTGCAGAGGTGGCTTCTGTGAGAAGCTGCTGGAAGCTTCCCCTATGTCTGACAGCCCACACCAGCTGGCTCCAAGATGGACCCACCACTGGGCAAGGCCGAGCCCATCAGCCACAGGGGTAGTGCTTCTGGGGTAACTTATCTAAGAAGGTAAAAAAAAATAGTGGCAGATTTGCAGCCAGAGAGTGAGGAGTGAGAAGAGGTAAGACACTTTGCAGACACCAAGGTCAGTCAAGACGGAGGGGGAGGAGGTGCTTCAGGTGCCAGAGGGAGACTCCCCTGCAGCCCATGGAGAGGACCATGGTGAAGCAGGCTGTCACACTGCAGCTCATGAAAGATGATGGGAAGCAGAGATTCCACCTGCAGCCCGTGGAGGACCCCAGGCTGGAGCAGGTGGAGGATGCTGTGACCCTGTGGGAAGTCCACACAAGAGCAGGCTCCCAGCAGGACCCACAGCATATGAAGAGAGGAGCCCATGCAGGAGGTGGTTTACTGGGGTACATTTGACTGCATGGGAGACCCATGCTGGAGCAGTCTGGTCCTGAAAGTCTGCACCACATGGAAGGGACCCACGCTGGGGCAGTTCCTGAAGAACTGAAGACCCCATAGGAAAGACTCATGCTGGAGAAGTTCATGGAGGACTGTCTCCCATGGGAGGGACCCCACGCTGGAGGAGGAGCAATGTGAGGAGTCTTCCCCATGAGGAGAAAGGAGCAGAAGAGACAACATGTGATGAGCTGACCCCAGCCCCCATTCCTCATCCTCCTGTGCCTCTCAGGAGGAGGAGGGGGAGAAACTGAGAATAAAGTTGAGCCCAGGAATAAGGGAGGGGTGGGGGGAGATGTTTTAGGATTTGTGTTTTATTTCTCATTACTGTGATGTCTTGGTAATAAATTAGAAATTTTTTTTCTAAGTTGAGTCTATTTTGGCCTTGATGGTAACAGCTGAGTGATCTCTCCTGTCCTTATCTTGACCCACGAACCTTTTGTTATATTTTCTCTCCCCTGTCCAGTTGAGGATGGATAGTGACAGAGTGGCTTTTGGGGGCACCTGGCCTCCAGTCAGGGTCAGGTGAGCAGCTCTGGGGCTGTGAGGTCAGAGGAGAACATGGCAGGGACCATGCTGTCTTCAAACCCATCACTACAGCCCCAGAAGCTGTGACAGGAGTTACCTGCAGCACAAGCTTCATGAGCAGGCTTGCAGCAAGCTCATTGCCAGGGCCCTTGGAGATGATTCCAGTGGGAAATTATATCCCTAAAGGATATGACAGTGTAGAGGCAAATGGTGGAGAAATAATTTGTGCTGACAGAAGCTCAGTAAATTAAACTTGCCGACTCAATTTCCTGGTAGTCCCATCTTTGTGGGTGCTATGAGGATGCCTAAGCTGGCAGATAAATGGGTCTGGAACGTCTATCCACCGGCTGATGTTCAAGCTGAGGGGTGAGTATGATGCAAGAATGGAGACACAAGCCCCACCATTGTAGTGAACATTGGCATGGTCCCAGGGCATCCTTTCGGCACGTGTTTTGGAGACTGGCTTGTAGGTCTGGGACCAGGGAGAGAATTTCTCACCCCATATTGTGACCCTGAAGGAGCAGGAGGACAATGCAGTGGCTGAGCTGCATCTCTGGATTGGGGTTGGGATGCAGTATAATAAGGGACAGAGGGAGCAAACTGCACAGTTGTCTGTCCTCAGGGAGGGTGGACTGTCCATCTTCAGTGCTGGACCAGGCATATGCTGGAAAAGTCTTGAAAGAGAGGAAAGAAACAGCTCTGGTTTGGATCATTGCTGTGGCAAAGTCTGCAGAATAGGACTGACCTTGTGCTGGAGGGGAAAGATTTAATAAAGCCCTGTTTGTTGGCCTGCGCAGAGTGTGGAGAGGCAGTGGGAGCTGGACTGCTGCCTGGGTCGGTGTGCTGGGGTGGTGGCCATGCCAACATGCCCTGAGGCACACGGTGGCCCTGGCAGGGCAGGCATGGCAATGGGGGGAAGGCGACACCCAGGGCAGAAAGCTTCTGGTCTTATTAACTTTTGCAGGGGTGGAAACAGACAATTCAAGTCTGTTCAACTTGTTCTTTCCATTGCAAGACCCCTGCTCCTTGTTCCAGAATGTCCTGCTGCACCCTGTTGCTGGCTCTGCCGTGCATGCTGGGTACTGTGTGTTCACCAGTGGCAGCCTGGGCACCAACAGTGGCTGTGGCCCCTGGCAAGGGGACCCCTCCCACTGGGACAAGGACAGTGCCTTCACAGTTGTGCTGGGACGTCGCTCCCCTTCACTCAACATGTGCTTTCCAGAGCAGCTTTATTTATGGGAGAAGATGCGGGAAGGGTGAAGATGAGTGTTTCTGGTGGTTTTGGGACAATGGCTGGCTGCTGAGACATTCCCCTGTACCTCGGTGCTTATTTTTGTTTAATATATTGCCTTTCTGTGTTTGTTTTGCAGGTGTTTATTTTGGAAAGGGCTCTGTTTACATTTCTGTTTTTACGCAGAGCGCACATATGGTGATATTTGCTTTGCCGGGATGTAGCATTCCTCCTCCTCCCCTTCCACCCAGCCCTCTCTCCAGCTGAGCTGCCAGTTACAGTCCAACAAGTGAAAGGCTCCTTTCACTTTCAACCCGGGTTCCTCGCCATCAGCCCTCTGCCCCCTTGCTCAGGCAGCTCAGACAAAATTTATTCATCCTGCAAATTGGTTTGAAGTGCAGCCGATATCAGCACACACACACCCTCCTCCTCCTGGTACACCAGAGGACAGATGTAATGCTCTTCATAGGTAAAGCATCCAATTTGTGTCAGTTTCTCCCTCTTGGGTACCTCTTTGTGAGGTGAATTGAGCTCAGTGGGTGCCCCCTGGGCTGTGCTCCCACAAACCTCACTGCCATTTTTTCCCCTGGTTTGTGTTGAAGCAGCAGAAATGTAGATCAATTGGATCTTCTGCATCCAACCTTCAAACTTAAGCAGATGGAGGTTACTATTTCTTCAGAGGGAAGGAAGCCACCCCAGACCTTGCATGCCAGGTTGCCCCCTCTGTGCCAGCTAAAAAAGCAGAATGAGGATGTGTTATGTGCCAGTCAGTTTCTACTTCACATCATCAATCCCACCAAAACGCATGGATGAAGTAGTGTCTATCTGGGAACTGAACAAATCCATGATTTACGTTCTTGGAACCACTCTTGGGCTGCCTCAATCTGGAAGATGCCAGAGGTCCACCAGCATCTGAGTTTTTCAGATTCACATTGGCCAATGTCCCAGGTGAACACAAGTTGCCAGGAGGTCTAGTGGACCCCTGCAGACCCCCATTCAATATCTCTCTGGTTCCTGGACTGCCCTAAGGACAACATCGTGAGCTCTTCTCCCTGAAAAACCTCAGCCCTGTGGTTGTTCTCAGAGCCACTCCACCAAAGTAGGCATGGGCTGAGTCCCTGTAGAAAGTGGAGGTCCTGGACCTTTTCTTTCTGCCTGTCCAGTTTGGTCCCTTTCTGTCCAAGAGAATACAAGTGCTGAGACCTCCTGTCTGAGGAGCTCTGCCTCCAGAAGCTTCAGAAGCTGCCCCACTTTTCCTGGCTTGCCCACAGCTCTGCCAATGCAAGAGAGCTCAAGGGAAGGGCAAAACTTGTACCTGGGGTTTTCGCTTATGAACCCTGAGCACCAACCTCAGGAACTGTATAAAATATATATTAAGTAAATATTATATATGATTTATATATTTATGCCCAGCTGATCTTTAAATACTCCTAGGTAATGGAAATTCTTAGAATTGGCTATTTGCAGAGGTCTGTCTGTTTGTTGACCTGCACATTAAAATTCTTTGTTTGATTTGCCACTGAAGAAAACAGAAGCAAATCTGCATTCATCTCCCTCCCATCCTTGCCTGCTCAGAAGAATAAAGTACAGGGAAGCCAATATCTAGGAAACACAAAAGTAGCAAGGTTGGGATTTGAGAACTATACAGGACTTTGGAGACAAGAGCTAGAGCTTTCTTTCCTGGTGTGCTCACGCAGCTTTGTTCAGCATTACAGTCATCTAATTTTTCTGTGAAGGGTTCATAGGTCTGTGCTGCCCAGCGAATCCTCATGCTGTAGGAGTGCTCACAGTGTAAGTCACAATACCAAAAATCATCCCAGCTGCTTTTCAGTCTGTAGTGCCAGCACAGAAACGAAGTGAGGAGCTCTCTTTTGAATACAAAATATGTGGTGCCTCCTCAGTCATAAAGACCTGGTGAAAACACAACCATATTCTGTCATCTGTTAGGGAAACACACTGGTTAGAAAATTCCAAATCTCCTTGTGAAGCATGAAGTCCAGCACAAAGGCAAGCTAATGACCAGTGGCTTGCAGCTCCTTCTCTTGCTCATGTGGGTGTCCCTGTGGCATCCTGCTCTTGCAAGTGTCCCTCTGCCAAGCCCACAACCCCTACAGGAGCCCTCGGCTTTCCCCCTGCTACTCAGTGACCTCCCTGCTACTCCGCACAAGTGCCACTTGGGAAGACATCCTTTCCACTGTCTCCTTGGGAGGCCCCAAGACTCAGGAATCCTACCAGGCCCCAGCAACTCAGAGATGGCCCTACCTCTGGCCCCTGTGGCCACCAGGTCCCACAGTTTGCTCCTCAGCGGCAAATGGGTGGTTGGGCTCATTGCAAGGGAACAGGGGATCACAGTGGAGACCCCAGCGACCTCATGTGGGTTTCTGTGGGGTTTGTGGCATACATGGAACACAGATGAAGTCAGAATGCCTTTAACTGACTAGGGTGGGGCAAATCACTCTCTGTATGTGCCTGTCTCCCTTCATGACTGAGGAGCTGAGGCACCTTGCGTAGGATCACACCTTGCCTTTGGGTATGGGCTTTAGGGGTCATGATTAAGCATGTATTATATATAGTTGCATACTCATACACTCATACAGGTAAAACTCATTTCAGACCATTATTGGTGAGCTCTGACATTTGAGGATCATGAAAAAACCTACTAGTTATGGTAGTTCCAGACTGAAGGGTTGCCAAGTTCAGCATTTTTAATCGGATTTCTCATTACACATTCTCTGACTTCACACCACGTCCGCTGTGTTCACATCCATTGGCTTCTTTTTACAAGAATTTATTTCCAGAAACACTTGCTCTCTTTTCTCTGAACGGCCTACCTGTGTTCAGGTAAGATTTTTGGCTCAGAAATGGGACAGGTTTGGTCCTCTGTTTTGAGACTCAGCATGTTTGCATTGCTCAGTGACAATAGCAATGTTTTAATGTTAATTACTGGAGAGATTGAATAGGTTTAGAGGTTTTTGTTCACATTCCTGCAAATACACCCCATGCCTCTATTTCAAATATTGTAGTTGTTAGTCACTCAGGCCCTTACCCAACAACTTTAAATGCCAGTGGAAAGGCTGACACTGGCTGTAGGGGCTGTTGGATTGGGTATTACAGCACAATAGCAATGTCACCCGCAAGATTATAAAAGCTGCTCTTCCTTGCATTAGCCCAAGGTGTGGGGCTGGTCGCTCCTTGTATATGAGGGGGAAAGCTCAGGGAGGAACCTTGGCACCACACTCCTTGCAGCAATCCAGTTTCCCACTTTCTCACTTTACCGTAATTGAGATGTTTGGTCCTCACTGCTACAGTGGGAACTGCTCCCAACCCACAAACCGATATAAAATAAGCACACATGGGGCCAGACAGTCTTGCAGGGCAAGTGGCAGTGGCTGATAAACCTTCATAAAGGTTCCTGCCACTCACCTCCCAAACACTCCTGCAAATCAGTGATTAAGTGCTCAGGCAGCAGATTAAGGGAGGCTGCTGGGGACAGCTCTCCAGAGCTGCCGCTGGCAGCACAGCCGGAGCCCGAGTGGACGCATGCAGCAGCATGTGTCTCCTGAAGGGCCACAAACGTGTGAAACCAGGCTCTCAAATCATCGTGTCAATGCCTGGGTTTTGTGCCAACATAGGCTGGGTGAGAAGTAAACTGCAGCCAGGTCTTGAGCCAGCTTTTGAAAACTACCCCTAGCCAGGCATTTCCTGATGCCACCATCCCTGCTGGATCAGGGCTTTCCTTAGCAGATGACCATCATTCTCTTTCCCCTCTTTCCCCTCCTTGTCCACGCTGCCCATCCAGAGTGTCCCATCTCCCAGTGGTCAGCCACAGCCCAGCTCTCCATCCCCATCCCCGGAGCCAGCTGACATTGGAGTACATCCCGGCTCCTGATAGCTACTAAGCTGATACTCATTTTGAAAATGTTCCTGGAATTTAGCTGAAATCTTGACTTTTTGTTTTTAAAGAGGACTTGCTGTTCTGCAAAGCAGCTAAAAGGCTGTGGAGGAGCCCTTTTACACAGAGGTTGGTCCAGGCTGCAGGACCTCCCTGGGATGCAGTAAGCAGTTCTCCATATTTGGGTACTGGCCTCTGGGTGAAGGGACCAACTGGTCAGAGACCTGGTCAGGGAGACCCATGAAGGCCATCACTTCTCAGCACTGTGTTTGCAATGACGATGGGTGCTGAGTTGTACCATACACTTGTGTCCCACCTGCCCTAGTGTTGTACATGCTGTAAGTGTGAGGCCTGTTGCTCATCCTTCCTGACCTCCTGCTTCTGTGGCAACCTCTGGCATCTTTTCTTCTTGAGATATATTGCTCAAGGGTGGCTTCTCATCGAGAGGGATACAGGTTCACTTCTGATTAGTGCTCAAAATAATAGCAATGCTCTGTCTAGACAGGGTTTTAAAAGACAAGGTGGGAGGATTAGAAACAGAAATATATAGATACCTCTGATGTCTGCACTGATGAACACACACTGAAAACAAGCCCTGTCCTCCTGAACTGGTTAAGTATGTCAACATAGAGGAGTTGGGCTAAAACACCTTTGAACATCTGACTACAGAAACGTTCCCACCCTTCCTGGTCCAAAATCTGTCTCCAGCTATGGTGAGCTAAGTAGTACATGTCTGCAAAAACAAATTGTTTCCAAATGTTTTGGGGTTGTTCATAAATACTGTCCATATAAAGAAGTGTCTCATAAATATCCCTGAGAAGTTATTACCAAACCTCTGATACAATTGATTTAGTGAAATCAGGGTCTGACTTGCAGTTGCAACTCTGTACCCTGACCATTGTGGATGTAAACAGTAGCAGCCTCTTCCCCAGGTTTTTTGAGGTGCTCTCCCAGGGTTTTCTTGTACTTTAGGAATCAGCATGGTTCCCTTCAGATATGCAATGTGACCTCTGCCAATAGCTGTGTTCCTGCCCCACAGTCTGTCATCCCACTGTCTGGACAAGCTTCATTGAGCAGGAAAACCCAGTAAGAGAAGGAATTAACGTGGCTTGTTGAGGGCTCTGGCAGAAGGTAAGAGCTGCATTATAGTTACATCACATTTCTCTAAGGGGGTCTCTGATGATACAGCTAATGAAAATAACTACCCTGTTTAATGCTTCAGTGAATTCTCCCCTGTTTCACTGTAAAAGTTGCTTGTATCTTAACAACATGGAGGGAGCAGGGTCCTTCAGGCTGCCCAAACTCCACCGGTTTTAGTACCGTTCAACCCTGGCTCGATGTGATGCAACTTGAGCCTGTCCTGGATCCAGCTGCTCTTTAGTACTCCAGGGAACCTCCAGTGATCTGGGCAGAGTTGCTCCTCACTTACACCCACATAAGTAGGAATGGGACTGCAGATGATGTATTTACATATTTTTTTAAAGTTTACTGGGTAACAGAGCCAGAAACAGAGACAGCTTTGGTTTTAGTGAAATACTATATTTTTCCAGACTTCTGACACAGTTCTATCCTGCAAGCCCTAACATCTGGGGTGTCACTATACCTCCTGTTTAGTAGAATGCAGCAGGAGCTAACCTCAGCACACATGGGACAGGCAGGGATTCTCTCCAATCCAGGCCCCAGTGTTGGTGTTGGTTTAGCTGGGCTCTTGGCCAGGAGCTGTGGCTCACAATGCTGGTGTGTGTAGAGGGTGGACAGGTCCAACTCAGCAGGTTTGCAGGTCTGTTGCCTGTGCTCTGACCCAATTCTATTTGGCTGTATGTTATTTGAAGAGAAAGTAGCAGGAACTGCTAATCTTTATCTTCAGGACTAAGAGGATGGAGCAGCATCTGGCACCTCAACACAAGCTCCACACACACGTTACACAGGAGACTCTTGAGCAGCAAAACCCTGGGGACGAGAGAGTTGATCTGAGGTGAAAGTAGCTCCCAAACTGAGGAAGATCATCTCCCTGGGAAGCTGTAAACATGGCAAACAACCCATCCATTATATTGCCTCTTGCACCTTTTGAAGAAGGAGGATGAACAAGTAGTTCATGCAAGATGCTGAGGGGCTGTTACTCTTACTAATTGCAGCAAAACCACCTGAAACTTTGGGGCTTCACCTTGAAGAGTGTTCCAGACAACAAGGGAAATAGCTCTCCATGCCTGATAGAGGTTTGAGGTATTCCCTGGGACTACAGTTTGCACTAGAGGACATGCCTAGGGACATGCAACAGGCTGTGAACCCCCACAGAGTCAGCACCAGCTCCAGTGTGGTTGTACTGGGTCTGGCTGAGATGGAGTTAACTTCCTTAGGTCAATCCACAGCAACAGTTATTAACAGGCTCTGGAATCACTTTGCATAGGGCAGCAAATTAGGCCAATAGCTTTTCCAATGTGCAAAATGCTCCAGGATGTAGAGGGCTCTTCTGAAAGTCTTTTGGTTTTGTTGTATTACCTTGATGTTGGAAATGCTGTAGTTCACTGGAAGATTCATATTTTTCTTGTCAACTTGCCAGTTGCAATAATTTTGACACCCTGTGGCTTGTTTTACAGAACCTTTGGATTATATCAGCTCCAGCAGGACTCCTAGCATGAGTAAGGCTGCAGGAGCAGAGCGTGGCTCACTCAGTTACCTCCCGCGATGGCAGCGCACCAGACTGGGAACCATGTCCAGCATCTGCTGTAACGTATATTAGGAGGAATGGAAGATTGTTCCTTTTGCCCTGTTTGCCAAATGAAATGGTATTTCTTTGAGCATGCTGTGTCTCTGAGCATGCCTCGCTATCCCTCACTCCCAAAGTTGCTTTTGAAGCCACTGCCCAAATCCAGTCAGTCTGGCAGAAGGGTGGAAATTTCAAGGAGAACAAGTTCCTCTGTGTTCTGTGCAAACTGGTCGGTTATTAAAGGGAACCAAAATTAACAACCACCTGCCCAAGGGCTCAAAGGGGGAGCTCAGGTCTGCTTTATGCGGTTTAATCAGTAAAGACACACCACTAGAGCAGCCATGCAGCAGGTGTAGTCCGGGGTTGCTACCAGCATCATTTCTGGGCCAGCTAACATGTCCAAAACTGTTGATGTGGAGTAGCAGAAGAACTGAAGACAGGTCATGACTGGTGCTTGGGGCCTGGAGATGAACTGAGTGCTCCATGGGGGCAGTTTGGAAATGGCAGGGAAGAACTGGAAGGATTTTGGAGCTGTTTGCAGATGTGAGAGAGTCTTGGGAGCCTTGTAGTGAAGAGCCATGCAGGACATAGAGCAGATCTAGAGTCACTGCAGTGGGGAGTGCAGGGACCATAAGATGACTCCAAAGGAAACTGTGACTCTCTTGGGTCTTGGAAATAACACTTTTTCAGTAATTGGATAACAGTGAGTTTGCTTCAGCATTGTAGGGAGAAAGAAAAAAAAAGGACTTTTTTGTCCATTTGCTTTGTGCCCCTTCATAGCAAAATGGATTTTTTTCAGCCAGCAGTGGGAATCAGTTCCTACTCATCCTAGGAGCTTCCACTGTTGCTTCTGCTAGCATTATTTTAGTTTTAGAGACACATTTCTAACAGCTTATCTGCTGCGCTGGCTGTTTTAAAAATCAAAGGTGATCATCATGATAAGGCAAGGCAATGACATTATCCCCTTCACCTTGGCCTAACCCCCTTCTTTTGATCAGCTGCCTCAACCCAGCCCTTGCCCATCAGTGTCAGGGTGGTGCTGACTTTCCCTGCTCTGAAGGTGACGTTTACCCTGTACCCCCAGCCTAACCCCTTTATGCTCTCTATGCTTATTGTTGCTAGTCCACCAGAGACCTTAAAATCCAATAAAATTTGCCCCTTGGCAATGTGAAAACCTCCCTCGTCCAACTCATTTTCCAACACAGAATTTCCAGGAGATAAATCCAGGCTCATTTTATATTGTTTTTGTTTTCACATTGCCTAGTTATGAAATGTTGCATGACAACAGTTTAAACTGGTGACTAATTACCAGAGTAATGGGATTTGCTTCTCTTGCCTTTCAGGAATGACTTATCTCGCCCTTTTCCAGGACAGAAGTACCTTTTGGTATGAAAATGCAAAAGAGACACATAAACAGACAATTAAGAGAAGTCAAATATTTGAACTCTCTCTCCCCTTTTATCATGCACTGTAGTTTCAAGGAATCAATGTTCTTTGCAAAAACTTATTTGGAGAAGGAAAATTTTGATTCCCAACAGGAAAAGGGGCATGTGTTATCTCCTCCCCTGTGTACTCTGATCAGTGTCTGTGAGACAAGCAGGATGCATTTCTGATCACTGATGGCCACTGCTCCATACCCTTGTGCCTTTCTGGAAAATGCTGTTAGTTCAGCCACTCTGATCAGAGCTGAAGGGAACAGCACTAAGAACTGGTTTTGTTTTCTCCAGCCAGTAGGCTTCCCTTGCCACAGACATCTCCATCCTTCCTAGTTCAAGTTTGTCTGTCCATCCAGCTATTCCTCTCTGACACTGTGACCACATTCCATGTTGGCAACATCTTTATCACCAGATTTAACCAGCTCAACATTGCTTTTTGTGCCTGATTAAATCAAAGCACTCCTAAGCCTTGTCCCTGAGGAGCTATGCTGATGTTCACATGCCAGCCCGCTCCAGGCTCAGCAAGTCATTACCTGCTGGCCAGTTTCAGCTCAAAACTCTTGTATTAAGTTGCATCATTCCCACTTTAACTAAATAATTTACCACGTTGTGCCAAATTATATCATTTAGCAGTGTTTAGGTAAATCTCATTTCCTTTGACCAGTAAAATCCTTTTATCAAAAATAGATTTCTGCTAAACTGCACGCATCTGTTTGATAAAGGTACAGGCTTGTATTCTCTTCCTCTGTTGTTTGTTCTTCCCTTAAAAAAAATAGACCAGATAAAAGGGCCCATATTTGTGCGTATTACTTACTGACCTTTTTATTAGAGACAGCCTGAACTACCCTGAAGTAGAAATATTTGTTAGAAATACTTGCTGATGGACTTAGTATTTCATTTGCCAGCTCTTTCATCATTCTGTGATTCTTAGATACAGATCATCTGGTCTTTTGATTCAAGCACATTGAAACTCTTCAAATTTTGTTTCATTTCAGGTTTGGTAATTTTTATCACTGTATTCCCAATTAATTAGTCTACCCTCTCTTTGCCCCTCTGTTCATTGTCGTCTCTTACAGCAAACTGAGTTGAAGGATTAAATTTGTTTTGAGACCAGACCTAGATATCTTTAATTTGGATGCTACTCTGTCTGCATAACTCCTCTCTCTCCTTCTTCTCATCTTTCTGGGTTGGCTCACAGCACTGAACTACTTGGGTGAGTTTTGTTTCCAAAGTTAACACTGTTTTGGGACAGCTCTTAACTCATTTATTTTCAATGTCTTCACCAGTTTTGGGTAACAGTTTATCAAATTCAGCATAAATAAAGCATCACTCTCCTACTAGTATCTTGCTGAAGCAGATAAAATATACATCTGTAATACCTTTCACAGGCCTGGAGAGGAGAGGGTTATGCTCTCCAGCAACATGGTGAGGCTCCAGGGAGCAGGGCAGAGAAGGAACAGGTCAGGGAAGGAGCAGATCACAATGAACAGGCACCACTCAGTCATTCAGAGGGTCTGTGACTTCCTGGGAGAAGATGGTTGAGCAGGACTGGGTGGCAGCAGTGCCTAGACCCAGTGGGTCAGAAGCAGAGACTCTTGCATCTGTCCATATTTGTCTTCTCTTTGCATCTTCCTAAAAAGTTCATGTGTTTATAACCCGGGAGCCATCCTCAAACATCTCTGTGGCATTCACCCCCTGAATCATAAACAGAAAAGCATGAAGATGTAATGATTACAGGAGCTGCAAAATGCTGCTTTTGGCTGTGCTGATGAGGCGATGGAGGCAAGGGCCGGACCCACAGCACACAGCCGCGGCTGCTCATCTGGCTCCCGGACGCCGTGTCCTCTCCTTACGGTGGGAGCCTCACGGGTGCTCCAGTTTGTTTTGTTTTGCTGAGTTTGGTTGCTGGGATTTAGCACAGCTGGGCAACTTGTGTTATCCTGCTCAGAGATAATGTAGCAAAACTGCCTTAGCGTTCGCTTGTCCTGGGGAGTCTGGGAACATCTGTTGCAGCTGGATAGGGTCATCTCAGCAAAGGACAGAAAGGTACCTCACGCAATGGGGCCTGCACCGGAAGGGTGACACAGCGCTCAGTTCCTGCTGAAGACAGATGAGAGCAGCAACTGCAGCAGGCATTGGTGACAGGATTCTACAGAATTCGGCAGTCCATAGCTTGCTTTGGTTTATTCTTGGGGTATTTCTACACGTTTTGGTCTGGCAGGTTTTGGCTCTATCTTACTTGTGCTCTGCAGCAACTGAACATGTCAGAGTGTGGTTACCTTCTTTGCTTGGTTTTGGTGGGGGTTTTTTTCCGTGTAAACCATACTCATGTGGCTTCCAGACAATTCAAACCGGAATGAGCTCATACCTGCCTGCAAAACACCATATGGGCGTCCCCATGGACTCAACTAAGTCAACAGAAATTGTGTTGCTTTGTGGGAGTTTGCCCCTTCCCTTTGGGGGTTGCTGCTGACAAGGATGGGGCTGCAGCGCTGAATGGACACGAGCTGCATGCTTCGGGCAGTTTTGTTGGGTTTGCTGAAGTTGACTAAGCAAACAGGTGAAAGACAGGCTATAACATGGCTTTAGCCTTGTCATGATAGCACCTGGAAAAAAATACAGCAGAGAAAAACAGAGTTGGGCGTTTCTGTTGTTCTACGTGCTGTTGCTGGTTAGCTAGCAGGTTGTCACAGGCTCAGCCCTGTGTGTATGTTTGTGGGTTAAACTGCAGTTTCAAATCTCTCTTTGCATTCCATCAGGCTTCTTGCAGTATTTTGAGCAACAGCTTTTTAGAACTTCCTGAAAAATATTGTTTCTGTGTTGTTAATTGCAAACTAAAGCTGTTTCTTTGGGTACTTCTTTTTGGGGTGTAAAGTAGGCTCTGCTTCAATATCTTGGATTAAGAGTTAATAAGCCATAAAAAATACATGTTTGAAGAGGGATGCATTTCAGCGCTTCCATAGATGTATTGTAGTATTTACCTAGTGCAGCGCAGTGGCCTCTGAACTGAAATATGCCCACAGGTAGCTGGCTCTGCTGGAGCTGCTGCCATCCTTCTGTATGTTTAGTGGTACTGTAACCTCCAACCGAAGCTTTGGGTCCGATCAGCCTTTTGTTATCCTTACTTGTTCCTGTTAAATCAGAAAGATTGAGGACTGTTGAAATATTCTGAGCAATTTCTGTCCTTTTACCTTAGTCAGGTGAAAGAAGGATGAAATGGTGCATCCTCTCCGAAAAAGCTTCTTTCCTTAGAAATTGGGAAGTAAAACCATTAGACACTGCCACAAGCACTGCCAGAGATGGAAAAGCCAAATTATGGTACTGACGTAGCAGTCCTGGTTGTAAGTGTGGCATAAATTCCTGTAAAGACCAAGGACCCAGATATGGAAGGTGCCTCAAGGCTCCAGCTGTTACCTGAGGTGAAATGCCCTTTCAAATTCAGTTGTGTTAAACGAAGTTAAATCCAGTTGGCAGCCAGTCACGAGTGGTGGTGTTCCCCAGGGAACATCTTTGGATGAGGGGACCAAGTGCACCCTTACTAAGTTCACAGACAACACTAAATTAGGCGGGAGTGCTGATCTGCTCGAAGGTACAAAGACCTGGTGAGAAGGTACTCAGTCCTGGTGAGACCACACCTGTGTGCAGTTTTGGGCACCACAGTATAGGAAGGAGGTGCTGGAGAGGGTGCAGAGAAGGGCAACTAGGCTGATTAGTGGTCTTGAGAGCAGGTCTTATGGGGAGGAGCTGAGGGAGCTGGGGCTGTTCAACCTGGAGAAGGGGAGGTTGAGAGGACACTTTATCAAGCTCTACAGCCACCTGAAAGGAGCTTGTAGTGAGGGGTTGGCTTCTTCTCCCTAGTGACTAGCGTTAGGACAAGAGGAAATGGTCTCAAGTTGCACCAGGGGAGGTTTAGTTTGGAGATTAAGAAAAAATTCTTCACCAAAAGAGTTGTGAAGCATTGGAACAGGCTGCCCAGGGAGGTGGTAGAGTTGCTGTCTCTGTGTGAGTTTAAAGAACAGGTAGATGAAGCGCTTCAGGAGATGTTTTGGTGGTTCAGAGGTGTAGGGCTTACAGTTGGATTTCATGATCTTGAAGGTCTTTTCCAACCTTGATTCTGTGGTTTACATTCAGGTTCACATAAGCCACTACTGGCTCGGAGCATGGCCAACATGTGCCTACGCATTTAACAGGTGGGATCCAGCCATGAAGTTGCCTTGCATGCAGCATTGCTTTTGTGACCTGACATGCTGGCAGATGAGGCTGTAATGTCAGGTCTGGTTGCAGGGCAGAGCACTCAGGAGACACACAAAGCACCAGCTGCGGCCTGAGAAGGTCTAAGGCATTTGGCTTAGCGTCCGGCGTCGTATCAGGCTCCATGCATGTCATCTTCTGTGGGGAAGGAGTGGGGCTGTTCTGCTCTCCTCTCCCTGGAGATCAACAGCTTTTGGTTTTGTTTCTGCCCCAGGTGCTTGGCAGCACAAGCTGGGGCATAGGAGGCTCCATGTGAAAATAAGGAAAAACTTTCTCACAGTGAGGGTGACAGAGCCCTCATCCAGGATGCCCAGAGAGGTTGTGGAGTTTCCTTCTCTGAAGACATTCAAAACCCACCTGGACATGTTCTTGCATGTCCTAATATAGGTGATCCTACTCTGGTGGGGCGGTTGGGCTAAATGATCCTTTGAGGTCCCTTCCAACCCCTAACGTTTGGTGATTCCATGATAACTGACCTGCTCTGTGCCCAGCTCCTGTTATAGTGCCAGGCTGTGCCAAGGCTGCAGAGCCTGCAGTATGAAAACATGCGGTGCCTTTGTGCAAGTACTGTGGGCTTGTACCACAGGTATGCAACTAACTGGTGTCCGCAGGTCCATCCTTCTCAGAGCAAGGTGAGGGACACATGCAGGCACCACCAGCACTGGGGCTGGAGAGAGGGCAGCAGTGAGTGCTGGAAAAGGCAACTGCTAGAAGTGGGGTGTCAAAGGCATGCAGGCAGCTGCTGCTGTCTGAGTTCAAGCTCCAGCACAGCTGGTTCCCCCCCACCAGCTTGTCAAAGCTGGTGCTGAAGTAGCAGGGATCCTCTGTGTCCCAGCATGATACCCTCACCAGCTCCCGCTCCTGTATGTAGGAAATGTACCGCAAAGTTATCACCACTTACGTCTTGCATATCAAAGGGAGAAGGGGGAAAAGTGCGTATTATCAAGGAAAGGGCAAGGCCAGCTGGTGTAAGCCAGAAAACAGATGCCAAGAACGCTTTCACTGCTATCTCTTCAGCAGTTACTGACACTGGGAAACCTTTATTATCTGTGGAGGAAGAAGTTAATGAAGCACCTGCCAGAAACACTGTATAACGATGCATGCAAGGACAGTGAGCTCCCCTCCCAAGAGTGAAACTCCAGAACTTTCTTCTGAGCTGACCTTGTTCTGCTCCAAAACCTGCCTGCCCACTGATAAAGCATGGGCACATGGAGTTCACCCATGTAGCAGTGAGGAGTGGAAATTAGCTGCTGGGGAGACGCTGGATGATGGGGAGTGACACAGATGACTGGCTGAGGACTGCCAGGGAAATGAAGCAGTCACTTGTTCATCCTGTCCATATTCAACCCAGGTGAGATTTTTTCCTGTGGACAGGTAACAGCTGGGTGACAAGCCAGGGCTGGGTGAGGAGAGGGGCAGGCAGTGACCAGCACAGCCTGAAAACACCCCTTCTGGTGTCATTTAGGGGATGGGGTGCAGGAAGCAGGTTGTTTGCAGAGTTCCCAGGATTGGGCTGCAAAACACTACTGTCCTCTGCAGTGGAAAACAGGTCTCCGGTGCCCAGAGCCAACCTACCTCTGAGCAGCCTGGAGCCATGGGAAGTGCTGGGACCACAAAGTGTCTCCACAAAGGAAGGGTAACGCCACGCTCTTTCCTCAGCACAGACAGTGAGACACT
The DNA here is from genome assembly GCA_022605575.1 of Laterallus jamaicensis coturniculus. Classification (NCBI taxonomy): domain Eukaryota; kingdom Metazoa; phylum Chordata; class Aves; order Gruiformes; family Rallidae; genus Laterallus; species Laterallus jamaicensis. The sequence goes on along the minus strand of JAKCOX010000002.1, from coordinate 70,187,647 downwards.
GTGCCAGAGGTGTGTTGAAATTCATCTTTTAATTAATCAGGCTATTAACACACTCGTATATTTAGCAGGAGCGCGATATAGTATTTCCATGTGAGGGTGCAGGCTGGTGATTTGTTACTACAAATTAAATACTGGCAGCTACTCGGATAAGATAAGGTACACAGAGGAGGATGGCAGCAGCTCAAGGAAAAGGGGAAAATGAGGGAGTGGAACCACAGGAAAAGAAAAATAAGAAACAGCAAAAACATTTGAAATTTGCCAAGTGTGATAAATTCTACCAAGCTTTTTTTAAAAAAAAAAATAGAGAATTTTCTTTTTTAATACAGATGGGACAAGAAAACGGAATTCCTGCTACAGATATCTGTTACTTTATTGGAAAAGTGTTTATTTGGGAGTAAAAGGATATTTCTATCTTATTCCTTTGCTTTTCTGCACTCACTATCACTGTGTGCACGGCTGGTTTCCACAATGCTGTCAGGCACTTGGGCTCTCATCCAGCAAATACTTAAGCACACGTGTAACATCCCAGCCAGAGTAAGGTTATCCATGTGCTTAGATGACATTGGGTCAGGATCTTAACATCTCCGCGGCTCAGATGGTGACTTCCACAGAGCATGGAGGAGAAGCAGAAGAGCCAGACAATTAGAGAATGTTATTGTGAGACCACATTGATCCTGGCAAGAGGGCTCAGGGGGTAATTTGCTACCTGAAATATTATTTTGGTCTTGGGGGGAAATTGGCAAATCAATTATTCTCCTTAAAGTGCTTCTTTTGGGCATTTGAAGCAATCAGCATATTCAATCCGAATGATCTAGGTTAGGTTAGACCATGCAAATAGCAGAGTGTGAGAGGAGAGGAGTGGACCGAGCAGTCCCCAGGACAAGGGAAGTCACCACCAGTGGGGCAAGAAACGGTGACTCCTCCTGCCCACTCGGGTCTTCTCTGAAGTCACACTGCAAATGACGACCTTCTTTTTCCAAATATCCTTGGCTTCTTTTAAAAATGCCCAAAACACTTCCTTGGATCCAAAAGGATTATTTTTATTTTTTTCCCCTGCATGTTGCCAAGTAATCAGTTCTTGTTTGATCCAAATGGCTTTTCCCCGTTTTCTTTCAGTTTGGCCCCCAGATAAGTGCACACAACTCAAGTGCATCAATTAATGGAAAGCATCCACACTCAGCAGCAAAGTCGGTCTGCTGGCTGGTCCCTTAGGAGGTACTGATCGTGATTGCTAGATGATGGGATTTTTTTTCCAGCTAAGAGTATTTCAGTTTTCATCTACTCTCTTAATTTTCTGAGTTGGTCTCCTGGTACTTCAGTGCCAGTGAGGTAGGATCCCTGCAAGGGTGATTCTCATCCAGAGCACTTGCTACTGCCCAGAGGCCAAATGTTCAATGCAGTGGCCAACCTGAACTCCTCTTCCTCTCCTGGATGTGGTTTGAGGGACAGCATGGGCTTCAGGTCATTCCAAATAGGTGGGAAGGGATGAGGTCACCTTCTTGAGGAAGAGGCTCTGCACTGTAGACTCCAGAGGTACTGTGACACCAGGTCTCTGGGCCAAGGACTGGGCCCTGGCCCCTTTTACCTGCCAGAGTAGATGTTGTCCTGGAAGTCATGCAAGGTGGCAGAAACTGATTTTCACCTTATTCCTAGTTCAAGATGAGAGGGTGTTGCAGGGGAAATGCAGGAGAGGCAGAAAGAGGAGAAGACATGGGGACATTGGCATAGAGAAGGAGATGCAGGAGGGATGCAGCAGCCCCAAAGTTACTAGCTCCCAAGAGGAGACAGGTACAAGCTAGATTTTTAAAAGATCATGTGAGAAGCTATTGCATGTATCAGAAGGACAAAAAATCAGTGCCAGACTGCCTAAGGATAGATGATGGCATTATTTCGGCTCAAATGCCAGAAAAAATGTTGCAAACCAAGTGGCCCTTTCTACAAAATATAACACAAAAAGCAAATCATGGTGCAAGAGCTTTTCACCACCCTGAAGCAGCACCCATCAGAGGTCCTTGCTGTTGATGTTCACACCTTCCCAGCACTTTGGTCTGGTGGGTCTTCCCACTGCTAGGAAGGGTGCTGAGCAAATCCCCAAAACTGATGGTCCTGTACAGGAACCCAAAATTATTGCTTCTGAAAGGGGAATCATTCTCACTCCCTGGGAGTAGGAATCAGTGGCACTAAAGAGTCATGACATATATGAAGAGCATAGGACTTTCTTATAGGGCTGCATTCCTGGGAAACCGTCTTCCACCTGATTTGACATGAACAATAATCCTTTCACTGGGCCACTGTCAGTGAAGGAGGCGGCTGAACTACTTTCCCTTCTTGTTTTTATTTCAGACTCCCTGTGCTGGTAGCACCACGTCAGCTGTATCAAAACTAAAATGTCTTTTCCTGTGGGGTTTTTTCCACCCTGTTTTTCTACAAGAGCAAAAATCAACATGACAACATTTTACAGAGCCCTGTTTCTATCTCTTTTTTATCTATGTAACTGATGCCAATGGAAACATTAGCCACTCTTTCAAACAGCAGGCTGCAGAGGCCAGCAAAAGACATGTGGTTTATATGTGTAAATGTATATAAAACATTAAAATTATGCCTACTTGCACTTTTTTCTTCCTTTAAAAAAAAATAGTAAAAAGTCATGGATGTTTGAGGGAAGATTTCAAGATGAAGCTCTTTTCTAAGTGTTGCTTTGACAAGAGGAAAGCCAAGAGTAGATTCTCAGCTGCTTACATGGATGTGGATCTTCTCCGAGAGCGGGGATTGACACCAGGGAAGATCTAGTCTTCTGATGGTTCAGAGATCAATCCATATAGAGTTTCTGTTCCCTACATGTCTTCCATTTTATGGGCAAACAAATGTTATCTATTGTTAGCTCTGCAGAGCCTGAAGAAGTAGAGGAAGAAAAGCTGGATTGTGTCCCACCTTTGAGCACTGTATTTGGGTGCAAGTTATTATTATTTTCATAGGTGGGTTTAGATACTCGAGCTAGCTATCTATGTGTAAATCACAATATATATGCCACACAGATTCACTGGCACTGCAGTCAGTGAAGCTGTTGCATACTGTCCGTCATGCTGAGGGTGAGGGAGCCAACTTATGTTCCCTGGTAGTGCAAACTGTGGGCCCCAGATGTGGAGAGGTGGGAGGTAGGAGGTCCCAAATGCAGGATACATCTCTCTGAGAGGCATCATGTCCTCATAGCAGGAGAGGGAGTGTGAGCCTTTGTACCCTGGTCCCAGGTGGGATGCAACGCATTTGTTTCTCAGCAGGCTTCAGCCTTTAAATATCCTTTATGTATTTTTCCAGTCAGTGCCCATGTCTCATTGCTTCGTGCTCACTTGGTTGATTGACACCGTGGAAGAGACTGGTTTGATGTTGAGGCAAAAGTTAACCTCGTTCAGGGAATATAGGCTTTTCTCTGCAGGATTCTCTGTCTCTCCGAGGGATGGGTGCTGTTGCTTTCATTTCTGGGTCCATCTGTGTGCCCTAAGGTCTCCGTTGCTCGTAGTTCTAGGAACCTTTGCCGATTACAGCAAGTGCCAGGGTGAAGTAGGGATTTCAGACAGAAATTCAGAAAATCTTCCCATGGAGGAGTCATCCCCAGCCCCCGTCAGTGGGGAGGCACAGCAGGACCTCTGCTGAGCCCCAGGAACTAGGAACAGCACACTTTAGGCTGCCATTATCATGCTTTTTCTGAGCATTGGTCATTTTTTTTTTCCACTTAGTGTCTTTCAACTGGCTGAAAATTGTAACCTTCACACCATATAATTACTGTGTCCTTATAAACACTGTGCATGGCTTAAAAACTCCTCTGGGCTCTTGTCCTGCAGCAGAAACACCATAATGGAGAGAGGAAGGGCTATTTTTATGCCGGTGGACAGAGGTGCTCTGCACAGCTGTGTGAATGCAGTGGGGAGGACCAGCTTTACATGGGAGCTGGGTGGGCACAGGTCCCCAGGTGGCTGCTGCGGGGAGCTCCGGGGGACCCTTCCGGCTGCCTCTGGCCCCTTTAGGTGCAAAACGGCTGCTGAGATGCTTCGTGAGATGCTTCGTGACCATGTGTTGTGCAGTCTGCTTTTGGGAAGGGGCCTTTAAAGAAGCCAGAAGCATTAAAATCTCCACCACCACCCCCTGCCAGGTGCACACATTTTTGTCAGACTGCTAGAAAGTGAAGCCCTAGGCAATGTTGAGCTCTGTTTTTAAACTATAACCCCAAACTTTCTGTTGTGCTGTGCAAACATTGCCATTAAGTGAAAATAAGTAAATAAGTTGTGGTACAATTATATTGGTGGGTGTCAATGGGAAGTTTCAGCCTTCTATCCTGGATTAATACATGTGATTATATGTAACATATGTAGTAACTGGGGGGGATGTGTTAAAATTCATAGCTTTATTCTTGTTCTGTTAAACAGTCACAGGCTTCCCAGCTAATTGTGAGTATTTTCTGTTTCAGGCATGAATCTTTGACAGTGGGGTGCTGCCTTTGCACCAAGGCCCAGGGGCAGCTCAGGATCGCAGGGAACTTTGTCCCCAAAGATGAACTGCCCCGGGAAGCCCCAGCGCAGGGTGGTGTTGGAAAGTTGGTTTAAGAGCTGTACTGAAGAGAGAGATGCATGCATCTTGCTAAATGCTACTTAAACCAGTGGTGCATGGTGTTGATGTTGACTGAAATATGCCAAGCACCTGCTGCTCTCACCAGCGTTTGGAAGGGGGACGCAGAGGAGGGTGATGGGGCTCAGTAGTCCCCACACTGCCCACCAGTCCCATGTCCTCACCATCCTCCCTCTGCCTCAGATGAGGGAAGCCGTTCCAGCACCCTTTTATGGCCCATCCTAGGTTGTCCAAAGCCAATCCCAGCTGAGGCTGCCCCAGCCTTTGGGCTTGCAGATGCCGTGCAGCTTTACTGCCGCTCCCACCGCAGCCATCTCTTGCGGCTGGTTCCCGGTGTTCCGTGTCCCGGGCCCCGGTCAGTACCCAGCGCTGACTCAGAGGAGCACACGAGGATTTTATTGTTGCTGACACTTTGCTTTTCCTCCCTGCTTCTTGCAGGTGAAAGTCTCTCCCTCCTCCCGGCCTCTCTTGCTTCCTGCCCCTGGTGTGTGTCTGTGCCGCAGGGTTCTCGTGGGATGATGTGCAGAAAATTTGGGGGAAGGAGTGGGTTTTAGCTAGAGTTACAAGGAAATCTGAGATGCCGGTGTCGTGTCTCTGCCTGCGGGATAAGGCTGCTGAGGTGAGGCGGGCATCGCTTTGTCCCTCTTCCCGGGAAGGTTTTTCCCGGAGCAGCGGGAGAAGAGGAGGGGTCAGTGGGCGACAATCAGGGGCGCGGGGTCGAGCCTGGCCAGACACCTCTGGGGGCCAGCCCGCAGCCCCGCAGTGCTTTAGCATGGACCACCGCTGCCTCACCCTGCATCCGGCCAAAGATGCCTGCCACCAAACACACACCTCTGAGGCTCTGAATAAAACCTCAGCCGCGTGTCGTTCCGAACGACCCCAATTTTTAGCCAGGCGGTGCCGTGCCCGGGCGCGCATCGCCGCGCTGCCCCGGTACGCGCGGAGTGCCGCGCTCCTGCCCCTCCGCTCCGGCACGCCAGGCGCAGAAAGGGGTTGTTTTCTTCTGCCGGCGGCTGGGGATGCGGGAGGAAGAGGAAGAGGGAGGCGCTTTTTCTGTAGAGGGACAGGGTTAAGAGAGCATCAGCGATGAGACCAACCCCCCCGGCGCAGCCAGCTCCGGCGAGCCCTTGGTGTTTGGGTTGTCCGGGCGCCCGTGATGGTTCCAATGTGCGCTCAGTATGACAGATGACCTATTGAAATAATTTCGGAGCAGTGCTGGGGTTGCCGGGACAACCAGTGCTCCCTGGGCTTGCGCCGGGCCATGTGACAGCCGCCTTGACGTCAGCTGGAGGCAGAGCCCGCGGTTTCGGCCGCGCAGCCAAAGCCGTGTGAGAACCTGGTGGATGCTGGATTTATCCCCGCCGCCGCTGCTGTTTCTCAGGGGCTGCCAGAGCATGGACTATTAAAAACTTGCATTTCTGCAGCGTGAGGTAACCCTTTGCTTTATGTTCTCCTCAGGTATTTTTTTTTTCCTTTAAAAAAAGAAAGAAAAAAAAGGGAAAAGCAAAAGGATAGAAAGCCGCTTTACCGTGACTGGTGATTATTTTTTGTTCACTTGTTTGTTTTGGCTGGAAGTTTGCAGTGATGAACAAGCCCGGCGCTATCAGATAAATGCAAAGCAGCTTCCAGTTACTAATTCCGTGTGCAGCGCTGCGAAGCTGAGTTAAATATAGATTAATGATCCACGAAAGGAGAATAAAATGATGTCGTTCTCCTTTGACACTTTAGGAGTATAAATGAACGCGAGTCATGCCGGGCTAACGCGTGCGGGAGTTAGCAGTAGTGATGTTGGGGCGTTGTGTCGACTCGGGCATCTCCGCGGCTCTGTTGGAACCCGCAGTTTTTTAACGCCGTCCAATTCAGCAACGTTCAGTGAGGGGGGAAAGCAGCGGCCACGGCAGCTAGGAGCAGCCTGAAATCCAACTCCCAAAGTTCCAGCCTTTAAATCATCTTTGTTCACACGGAGCCCCCGCGCCCCGGGCGCTCTGTCCCGGGCTTTCTGTCCCCCTCTCCCGGGGCACGGGGACCCCTGCCCGTGTCGTGTTTACAGAGGGGAGGATCAAGAGCTTCCTGAAAAATTATCTGAAATATGCCAAGAGAGCAGCGCTGCTGCAACACGGGCTTTACCCTTCTCTTCACACGCACACGTACAGCCTGGGCTTTGCTTTTTTACATTTTTTTGGGGCGTTTTTTGTTTTGCTTTGCGTTTTTTCTTTCTGTTGTGGGTTGAGAGCGGTTAGAATAGCTAAAAAAAGAACTGCAGTATGAACAGCACCACGGTGACTGAAAAATTAAATGCTCTTTCGGTCTTTTTCTCTCTCTTTTTTTTTTTTTTTTTTGTAAAAAAAAAAGGGGGGAGCTCGGGTCTCTTTCTGTACCGCACTTACTCGGGGTGGGTGTCTGGGGTGGGGGGGGGGATGGGTCTGTTACGGGGAAGGAGGTCCCAGGGCTGCTGAAGCTGAGTGCCGCAGCCTGACTTTGTTGGTGTGGGAACATATAGACTTGTTTGAAGAACAGCTTACAGCTGTAACGTCGCGTGTGTTACATCCTGGAAAAGTATCGCTCTTATCTTCCTGTTCCCTTCCTCCCAAAGTTCAAAGGGTTTATTGATAATGGCAATGATTTTGTAAAGCAGCTGCCACTCTGCAGCAATCACGGAGCTACAAAACAACTTAAAGCACAGAGCAATGGAACATTTGAAAAACAAATATCTGTGGCTGCTATTCTGATGCTGCTAAATGCAACAGAAGTCATTGTTTCAGGAAGGCAGCCAAGGCAGAGGTTAACACTGAAAACACTTCTGAAAGTTATGGGTTAACGCTCTGTATTTCACTGCATTTGGCATTCTTAAGAGAGCAACAAGAATAAATGCATCTGAAACCTCTAAACCAGTTCATTTGGGGTTATCTCATCCGTTCTCTCCCATTTAACTCCGGTGCCTAAATTGTCGCTGTTCGAGGGGGGTGAAATAGTTTAAATTCTTTATTGAATTCGCCACCCGGTGCCAGTGCATCAATGCCTGGGGCATCCCAGCCGGCTCCTCGGAGGTGAGTTTAACTAGGGTTTAGAGGCGGCTCGCAGCTTTGCTGGGGCTGCCCGGTCTTTCCGCGGGACACGGGGCTCCCAGCGCCCGCACCCGGAAAGCTGGCCGGGCTGAGCCGGGCACAGCTGCTCCCCAGCTCCATGGGGAACCGTGCTTCGGCTGAGGGCGATCCTTGCCCCCCACCTGCATGGAAGTCTCCCCGGAGTCTGGGTGGTGGGGTGGGACGGGAGGGCAGGGGGAGGTGGATGAAGTCTGCTTACATCGGTGGGGCAAGTCCGGAAGGGGCTGGGGCAGGGATTTGGGGACAGATTCGAGCCAGGCAGCACCTGTCATTCAAAAAAAGTCATTCGTCTTCCCATCTGCAGGGTTTGTCTCTACACGTAGCTGTGGTTGTCTGCCAGGTTTGACTTGTCAGTGTGGAAGTGATGCTCAGTGAGGGACGGGGCTTCACCTCGTTCGTTTAAGTTCGAGTACAGCATCCTGTAGCATTTGCTGCCTTGAAAACACCTGCAAGGGGAAAAATAATTGATGCGGCTATATAGTATGAGCTATTCGTTAGAAGTATGTTTTAAATGGAGTGCTCATCTCCAGGTTTAGCGATACTGAGCAAGTCTTCAAAAGGCACTAACGACCTGAGAGAAGATGATAAAATGCTTCACACTTTACCTTTAGGGTCCTGGCTGCGTTGTGGCAGAGGTCTGAGGGGCAGCGTTACTGGGGATGCGGGTGAGTGCCGCTGGCGTTGCACAGGGATGTGTCCTGCTTGGCAGACTCTCCTTGGGTCTTGGAGGGCTCTGAGCATCCCGTCATCCTGGTCTCCTCTGAGTCCCAAACATGGGGATGGCTGAGCCGCAGGCAGCTGGCAGGCAGTGCCAGGGTCTGGCCCTGAAGAGGCACGGGTGCCTCCTCAGGGGCAGGGCAGGGGACGGTGCGTGAGAGTTGCCCCAGGGCTGTGAGCCTCTGCTCGGTGAATTCATGCTCCCACTTTCACTGGTCAACGCTGTATCTGTCCCTCTCAATGAACACTTGGATTTTACTATGAGAGTGTGTGAAACTGCTGGGCGATGTAAGTCTGAGCGTCCCGCTGTCACTGCCCTGCCATGATTTCACCTACCATGAGAAAAGAACAAACAGCCTGTAGGTTCCTTCTTATTGCTGAGTGGGGGGGGGAGAGGGAGGTGGCTGCAGCCCATCCCTCATCTTCTGCCAGCACTACCACTGTGAGACCACCAACTCGGACTTGAAATCCTCTGACATAAAGAGAAAAAAGTGAGATGCACACTGGCTGGGTGACACTCTACCCTCTTCTGGGGAGGCCAGATTGACCCTCATACCTCCCAGCAGCCTTCACATCATTTGCAAATGTCACCCCCTTGCACACACACGAGGAGATCTCTTCCAACAGTCTCCTTGTCCATGGAGAAGGGGGAGCGGACTAGAAATTCCTGAGGAATGGGAGCACTTTAACTTAGGAGAAAACCTTGGCTAAATCCAGGACTGAGGTGTCTTGGAGTCACTTCTCACACAACTGTATGCAGCTAGGGAAATTAAAAACCAGACACAAGCTGTTGATGCCCCTAGCCTAGTAATAATAACACCCCACTCAAGTCTTAAGTATGCTCTGCCTTTATCTGTTTGAGTTGATGAGCAATGACAATCTAAATTGAGGCTAGAAGCATAATAAAGCCAAAAAAACCTTTGCAATGCACCGACTCCTTGCCTTTTTATAACTTTTCTTTCAAAAAAACAAAAAAAAAAGAGGTTTCTGTTGTCTTTTTAAAGATCCTAGCCACTACCTGAGGCAATATTTCAGCAGGGGGTGGGGGGGGAATAAATCCCCCATGTGTGGGGGAAATTGTCAGACAGTGGAAACTGATGTAGCAGCATGGAGTTTCAGGCTCTTAAATGACATATTGCAGAAGATGATCTCCACCCTGCTAAAAATCATTACGTTGTGCTAATTTAATGTCCTGCATCAACATTAGCAGCAACTGGTTCAAATGATAACTGAGCTGCAGCAGAGATTGGGCAGTTCTTTTCCAGTTAAACCCAAACACCATGTGTGTGGTGCTCTAACTGCAACATGAAAGTGGACCTGATTGTTGGTCCTGAGCTAAAGCAACAAAAACCTTAACTCTAGAATGGTTCTGGTAGTCATATTTTTGAAGTAATCTTCCACAGAGAGACAAAATCCGTGCAGACAATTATAGTCAGATAACAGTTAAAAAAATAGACTGCTTTGGCTGCACTTTTGCTGCTGTTAAATTTATCTTCTTAAATAGCAGGGAGTATGGGTTGAGGTTTGAGAAACAGTAATTTTGTAATTATTTTACATGGATCGAATTATTCTGTCATCAAATTTGCATTTCAGACAGCATTACAGTATGAAAATATAATTAGAAACTGTAATTCAGGAATTGCTGAATGTGATATTTCCCAGAGGGAGCACTGTGAAGAAGCTGCCCTCACTACAACTTCAGCAAATGTTGAAATCCTATAGGTGGAAAATGTGAAGCCTGAGTTGTAAAGTTCCTCTCCCTTCTGTGGTCTCAACAGGCTGTCAACTTTCTGCCAAACTTCATTTTTCTGTAGGATTCATTTCCACAGAAACATCTAATCATTAAGAGCTGAAGCGCTCAGATCCTGTTCTGCTGAATTTCAGTCTGGCTGTGCTGATAGCTGCTGAATTGCTTTCAACCACCAAATGACACTGAGATAGTATAAGGATCTGATTTACAGGCAGAAAAGCCAAGAAGCTCTTCGTTTGGGCTGAAATGCTGGTTTTAATTTGCCCAGTGCCCAGCACTGTTCCTCCTCTCACAGGGGAGAGCAGAGGATGGGTCTCAGTTTAACTTTCATTATCTTCTTTGGTAGTTCAAGACATTTTGCTCTACATGTTAGGTTAAGAGAGTTGGGCTTGTTCAGCCTTGAGAAGAGAGGGCTCCGGGGGATCTTATAGCAGCCTTCCAGTACCTGAAAGGTGCCTATAGGAAAGCTGGGGGAGAACTGTTCCCGAGGGCCTGTAGCAATAGGACAAGGAGTAATGATTTTAAACTAGAAAAGGGGAGGTTTAGGTTGGATATTAGGAAAATGTTCTTCTCTCTGAGGGTGGTAGATCCACAATATATCCAGAGATGTAGTGGAGGCCCCATCCCTGAAGATATTCAAGGTTGAAGATATTCAGAGGCTTGATGTGGCTCTGAGTGACCTGACCTTGTGCAGCTGTCCCTGCTTACTGCTAGGGGCTTGGACTAAATGATCTCTAAAGGTCCCTTCCAACCTAACACATTCTATGATTCTATGTTCACAGTGTTGTGCAAAGTTGTAGCTGCACAGACCTCAGTGATGTCAATCCTTACAGTTTATTATTATTATTATTACTAACTTTGGCTTACTACAGATATATTAGCTGGAATCAAGCACATCCTCTCTTTTTAGTTGGACTTCTCTTCATAAATCCCATCTAGTTTTGTCTGAAACACTACTTTGGAGAGCATCATCCATACCCAAATCTTCCTATCACCTTGTGGGGGCATTGGACAAGCCCATGGATGTTGCGGAGCTCATGATGCACAACCAAAGCTAGCTTTGGGAGGAGGCAGAACATGAGTGTGGGGCCAGTTTGGTGTTTCGATGTCCCCATACACCTCTCTTACAGTCTTGCTCAGAGAGAGTCCCAGTGCTCCTCCAGAGCAGAAGTCAAGGCAGGGCGGGAGAAGCGTAGGCCTCTGAATCCAAGTCTGCACGAATAAACCAGCTGGATGGTGACATGGTTCCTAATGGCTATGGGACTATGTCAGCCCTAGTGTGCTCTGAGGAACAAGACCCTTTTCTCATACCAAGGGCCACCTTCCTGCACCCACCTACACTCCACCCTAGTGCTTTTCCTGGGCGCAAGGGAGGACGTCTGATCTGTCGTTCACATTTTGGGTGATGCACGCCCTGCAACCTGGATCTGGTATTTGCAATGTGAGCAAAGGGCAGACGCTGCAGGGCATGGCTGCAGATGATCTGAGAGGGATTTCTGTGCAATAAGGCAGGTTGGTTCTTTATGGCCTCGCTTGGGAAGCCCCATGCGAGTTGGGTGGCAGGTGTGGTGTGAGCACCTCCTGAGCAGCACATCAGCATTTTTTTCCCACATTTACTTAGGAACACCATTCTTAGAAGGGCAGGAGACAGTGCTTCATCAGCCTTTGTGCATGCTGGGGCTGAAAGGCTTTAAGACAGGTTGATACCTGTTGCATTTGTCACAAAGCCTCTTAGCAGCGCACTGGATTTCACTGTCGAGAGAACAGGGGCTCGGGAGTGGGCCGGAGCTGGGCACCACAAGTGGTGCCACACGGGGAAGGGAGAGCCCAGGGCAGGCCTAAGTGACCAGACAACAGCAGGACAAGGCTGCAGGTGGGCTTGCCACTTCTTGGCTGTTCTGTGGTCATTTCACTGCCATCTGATGTAACGGTGGCTAAAAGGGCTGATCTCTCTGCTGGACGCTGGGATCAAAATAGGGCTGGGGAAACAACGCACAGTCAAGTCCTGCACAGTACTGGCTACCGGAGAAGAAAGTTTTTGCTTCTATAAGCTTTGTGCTTGTTCTTATGTAATAGAAGTTACCATATTTTGGAGAGACCCAAGATTACGTGTACAGAGGTTTTATCAGACAAGATGATCAGGCAGCTTATAGGTTTTCTCTCCAGAGCAGACAAGTTACTGAGGAAAAAGGTCAAAGTTAGCTTTGCTCCTCACCAAATTCCCTTGCTCCAAGAGCAAGCACATTCTCTGACTATGCCTCAGTGCAGCCTTTCTGCATGTCCTCCAGGACTGCAAAAACACAATGGACCCGGCTTATTTGAAGTGTCTAACTTCAGCTGAATAATAGGCCGAGACTTCAGCTATGAAGCAATTCAGCCCCAAGACCCTTTAGCTCTAAAGAAAATATTCTGTTCATGTTGTGTGCATGTTCCTAATGGCAAATCTGAGTTGCCAGGGGGAAGCGAACACAAAGCCGCTGATTATTTCCACAACTGCTATATGCTTCCTATCACAACACTATTCTTTTGTGCAGAATGGCAGCATGATTGCCGAGTCCTCTTTAACTTCACCATTTTAGCAAGCCCAGGTCCAATTAGAGCAATTATATCCCAGCAGAAACACTGTCTGTTGTCCTCTGGACCTGTTTGTCAAGTGTCCTATTCATAGCTGTTTATCTTGCATGAGGTTTTTCACATAAAGTCGTTCTGACCCTACTAATAGAGTCTCATCTGAAGGGTAATCTGTGGCTTTGTAGACTTGTTTCATCGGCTGATGTGAACAAGAAGAGTGCAAAATTATGGCTGGCCAAGGATATCTTTCAGTCTAACCACAGTCTCCTCTTGCTTGAACATTATTGCAGATATGGCACAGCACACAGATTTCACTTTCAATTATTTCACTTCATACTTCACTTTCATTTGCTGTACTGCTAAAAATTGAGGAGTTTATCAGAATTTGCAGTTCTTTGCCACATTGGATGGTTTCCTTAATCAAAATCCCCAATGTGAGTTGCAAAGCATGTAATGTTTGATGGCACATGACGTTAAACCACTTACAGCTCTGAAGTCTGTGTAGAAGTATTCAGTCACGGAGTTATTGAAGATCCACTTCCTTGAAGAAGGTAGTGGGCACTTCTGCAGAAAGACCATCTCTATTTTCCCTTCCCTCTGCTGTCAGAGCCCAATGAAGGAGCTGACTGACTCCTGCCAAGGAAGCTTCACTTGTTCCCAGTGAGGTAAAAGCTGAGAAGCAGCGTGCAGTGAAAAGGCAGAAGTGCTGGGACTTGAGAAGGTCAGGGGCAGTGGAAAGGGGAACTCTTTCTGAACAAAACCCAGACTTTTATTTTCTCATACTTCTCCAGGAAGGGAAAATACAGGGTGAAGTGTTTGAAGGCTTTTTCCTGAAACACAACTGGTTCTTTTCTGACAATTCAAAAGTGAGATTGCCTTTGAGAGAGCAGCCCCCAGCCCTGCAGCTGGCTCCATGGCATCCATGAGAGTCCCAGCCGGCACGCACAGCAGTGCTCAGACAGGGTCGCTTTAGGAACTGAAAACACAAGCTCAGACCTTAGTCCTTCATCCTCCAGCATCATTAGGACTTTATTTCCTATTTCATTTCTCTTCTGCTAGGTTTTAGCCCACGTAGGAAGGCAGCTGGTCCCTTTCGTCAGGAGGACGTGGGGAGCCGCAAGCAGTGGTGGCTCAGATGTCACCTGTGCCTTCCCCCGGCGCAGGATGCTGCCGGCAGGAGAGCCATACCCATGCTGACCAGGGCCGCAAAGGGCCCTTGGTCACAATAGCGTCAAGGAGAAGCGAGAGCCAGTGAACCAACACTGCCAGTTGTTCTATGACAGCTCAGGGTGGGGGGTGGGGGTCATGGTGAATTTGTGAAGATCAGTTTATTGTATAAAATGTTTACCTGGATCTGCAGCCTTGACAGATTCAGTGACTTTCCCCACAGCAGCGATGGCCTTTTCGCTGTGAACCATGAGCTGCGAGCTGCCGTGCAGGGTAAGACCCCCCCACTCACTGTGTCCGTGTAATGCTTGTGATGCCCCAATTAGAAAAATGCAATTGTCTCAGAGATGACAAAAGGCAACAGCAGCATTAGTAGGGTGACCACTTGCCTGATTTTCACTCTTTTTATTAGGCACTGGCACCCTTGCAGAATCCCTCACCACCACCACTTAATTCAGAATGTCTAATTAAATAATGAAGACTATTTGTCTATTAGTTCACCGTGAGTCAGTTGTTAGTTCACTGTGGCGTTGCTCCCGTACTGAGAGCCCATAGAAAATGCATCATTCCTGTGCGTGGCTCCCACTGCACCCTCTGGGCAGGGTGGTGGAGAGGCAGCTGGGAGAGAAGGGGTTAAAGCAAGCCACGGTTCACAGTTTGAGGCATTTTCAAAAATAACAGCTTTTCCTTTGTTTGCTGAATTCCCTGTGCTTTTCCAGGGCTGTTCCTATTATTCATTTATTTCCCAAAATAACCTTTTTGAGCAGATGAATGGCTTGAGAAGGGAGAGAAGGGGATCCACAGCCGAGCAGGACAGCTGCATGCTCTCTCGGGTCTGAGCTCCCCTTGGATGCTAATGGCAGCTACCAGTCAGGTGGCAATTCACGGCCTTTCAGGGAATTTTGCCTCTCAGCAGCAAGCCTGGCAATTCCTTCCATGACAGCCTTCAGTGGTGCTTCTCAGGGGCAGGCTCCAGGTCTGCACAGCTTGCAGCTACTCTCGAGAGAAATGTCTGTTGTTATTCTTTCAAAGGGGAAGCCTGAACCCGTCCAAACGGCTCCCAGCTACAGAGAGGACATGCTCATTGCAGTGTGGTGGGAAGGTGCCTTGGCAGGCAGCATGCTCCTGTCATCCAGTGTCTTTGTAGCCCAACTTGACCAGAAGCCTCTCGTGTTGGTGGATGCAGCTTTGAAGGCAAAGCAGGAAAGCAGAAGGAAAAGCCTTTGGGAAAGTAAGCCGGAGGGAGCCTGGCTCCAGGACCAGTGCTGCTGGCAGATCCCTCTGAGCCAGGATGCAGCCACAGCCCTCAGGGTGAATTGGGTGTTCCGTCCTTCAAAGCTGACCCTGGAAAGCAGTTGCTCTGCAGGGGTTCCCAGGAAGCACCCACCAGGGCTGTCTGGAGACAGCCATCTCTCATCCCTCGCCATTAGACATACAGCCAAACACTGCAAGCTTCAGGAACAGGTGCAAGCAGCCTTCCCCTGGGGATGGGCAGTGTGGGTGTGGGTGTGTCAGTGGAAAAGAAGACCTGAAAGGAATTAAAAATTAACTGCAGCAGCTTGCTGTCACCACATCCCAGCAATTCACCTTCATTGTAGCTGGCTGGCTGTCCAAGTGCAGGGTGGGAGGAGAGGAGCATTCCATCCTCACTGCCCTCGCTGGAGACCAGCCAGCTCTCCGACAGCCCTGGCAGGGGGATGGAGAGGTGCTGCCCCCTCCACTCTGTGTGTGGGGGGTTGGCATGCAGGACCACTAGCTCTGCCGCATTGGAGGCGGCAGCACCTGCGTCCCTGTGGAAATCCCCAGAGTCATACTGAAAGGCATGGCCCAGGGAGGTGCCCAGACCCAGATGAGTCACACACCACTTGGACAGATGCTGCTGCTAAATATGGGGTGCTGGGGAGCTTGGACGGCCACGCCACAGCCCTCTCTCTGGTTTGGGTTTTGGAGCAGCCCCAGCCATGGGCATGCTTAGTGCTGGCAAAGGGTTTTATATATATAAACACCTATCACTGTATTGATAAACATTATTTGGAACAATTCTAATGGCATTTGAGGTGCAAGGGTCAAACGTATGAGGGTTGAGCCCCACTGGGGCTGGCATTCAGGGGTGCCACTGGCACATAAGTGAAGAGCCATGTTCACTGTGGTGGAGAGCAGGACCCACATACACACAGCGTGGGAGCAGGGCTCTGGGCTCTGTGAAGCTGTCAACAGAGGACTGCCAAAATCAGACTGATGCCTGGGTGCACAGCTGCGATGGAGATGTCCCAGCTCCTGCCCACTTGTATCACCAGAGAGCACCAGACAGACTCAGTCTCCCAGCGCCCTCCTCCCCAGGTGGGGCTGTCACTGCTCACCCCACCATTCCTACCTTCCCTGGCCCTCCCTGCTCAGCATTTCCCTGCACCCATCAGTGGTGCCAGTCAGGCTGCACCAGAGCCCCAGCAAGCCCATCAAGGAGCCCAAAGCCACTTACATGTCTCAAATGGATCTAGTTCAGAATCCCCTTTCCATACCCCTTCCCCCAGAAGGGAAGAGCTAGCTTTTCCCAAAGCCTTCACATTTCTTGTTTCAGCATTAACATTCAAGTAGGTGACAAGTTTCCTGAGGTAAAGGCTGTGTCTGTACTACAGCCACAGTGATCAAAACCCCTCTCTGCCCAGAGCGATCCCTATCCCAGTTCTGCTCCCAGCCAATCCATATCCTCCCAGCTGGAGCCCATACCCAGCCTGGGACTGAACCTGTGCCCCTGTGCCTGTCCCACGGGCAGGTGGCACACAGTCACTCTGCGGGGGGGTGCAAAGGAGGGAATTTCTGTGCGGGTTGGTTGCTGTGCTGGAGAATGCACTTGGATGCATTTGCTTTGAGGTCACAGGTTATGCGGTAAATGTCATCATGCATAAGTTGGTGGGAATCCTTGGGGATAATAATCTTAAAAACAGAAAAGTGTTTTTTCCTGAACCCAGGGCTGGGGAGAGCTCCTGAGCTGCCAGCTCTGGCTGGAGCCACCAGCAGGAAACCAGCCCACTGAAGCATGACAAAAAGGCTGGCAGCGCCGCTCTGTCGAACAAAGCAGCGGATTCTTAATAGGACCAGAGCGAAGGAAGTGAAGAACGTGGCTAGGAGGAAGGATAAAGAAAACCCTTCAATCTATAGAGAAACAGCGTCGGTATAGAGGGACATGACTGCGCACGGTGACGACCTGACTCTGTACAGAGGTTTCTTTCCCCAGTGTGTGGGTTTGATGCTGATTGCACATTGTTCCCTAGTATACACACTTCATGCTGCCTGGCTCAGTTCTAAACCTTTTGTAGTTTACAATCCATTCATTTTAAAGATGTGGAAATGGCAGAGATGGGTTTCCAGTGCTATGCCCCTCCTGCTCCGCTATTTCTCCAGGATCAGGAAATAGTTATCCAATTGGCAGATTGTTATTATTATTATCACATTACTATTATTAACTCTCTCAGTGAGAGACCAACACAATCCACTTTTCTAACGCTGCATTGTGCCTAAAATCTGTTCCCTAAACCCTCCTTTGGCTGAAGTGAGCACCGAGCGCTGCTGAATGCCACCTCAGTGCCCTGGCTGCCACAGCCCCACACACAGCACCGCCTCTGTCCTGCAGCCAGCCCTCTCGTGTTCTGCTCTGCCAGAGGGAAGTGATGCCCGGGTGCTGTCTTCCCAAAACTTCAGGGTTGGAAGAGGTAAAAAACAAAGGAGGTTTCTGAGTGCAGTTTTCTCCTGGTGCTTCTGTTCTTGTTAGATTTAACCTGTATGTTTTTGTCCTTGGAGAGTAACATCAGTGGGGTTCAAGGATGCCAGGGGAGCATCTACCTATCTCCTTGCCTGCAGCTTTTCGAGCGTGTCTGATTGATAGCTTTTAGTACTTCCTCTGTCAGATGTGGAGTATTTTCCACTTTCCCTGGATTTCCCAGGGATATCCAGCTGCCTGTCCCTCTGTTCTGGGGCTGCAGCCTCCTGCTACCCTGGGGGCATCACCAGCTGCATGGCTGGTGGGATGGTGCTAAACCTCAACCTCACTGCATGCTGGAAATGCAGCTCATTTATCAGATGCTGAGCAGAGGCAGGTGTTGTCGCTCGGCAGCAGGCAAAATCCGTCAGGATGGGATTCTTCAGGCCAAGGTCCTCATTTAAACCCCTCCACTTGTAAACCCAGGGAAATAATTTAATTTCACTGACCCTCCCAGTCAGATGAACGTGACCATAACTTTGATGTCTTAGCAGGCCCTTTCATGGAAACCATGGCATGGTGCACTCCGATATTATTTACAGCTTTACACCAAAGCCCTGCAGAGCGCCAGGATACTGGCTGGGGTTTTTTGAACTGCGGGGTTTGGCAATGCAGGACCCTGGTTTTTAGCAAATCAGGATGTGGGCATGAAAGTGTCACGTTTTTCCCTTTCACTTGCAAACAGATTATGTGCTTGTATTGCTCCAAATAATACAGGGCACTTAGGAAGACTGGCATTAAGGCTTTTTTTTTTTTCAGAAGCATTGAATATGTTTTAATCCTTGCTGGCCTTGAGCAATTGTCTCCCGGTGAACTCATGGAAGGGCAGGTATAATTAATCTGTCCTCTGCAGCCTGCAATGCATTTATAGCTACACAGCTGCTCTCACTAGTGAAACAGAAATATGTCTTTCCAGAGGAAAACTCAACAAGAAACATTTCTTTTCACAAAAAGCCCACAAGTTTTTCTTCCAAGCATCATCAGGTAGAAGGAAAAACTTTCTTCAATTTCTAGTTCCACTGAGCGTATGGCTCTAATGCACAAGTCCTTGCCTATTCCTTTTTTAACCAAAATGAGCTCCTGTTTTAAAGGACAGTCATTTCATCTAGTAGTAAAAGCCTATTCAACCATTTGCATGTTTAGTCAGAGTTTGCATCCATTGTTCTATATCATATTTTATGTTTTGCTTCAATCTTTCCACTAAAGAATCAGTGTTGTCCAAATTATCGCTTCCCAGCAGGACATAGCTCCCTATTCCTTATCTAATTCTGCCAGTGGGTTATTTTATCAAGATTCCACAGAGTGCTAAATGTGTCCTCACAGAGAATACTGTGACAGGCTTTTCTCCCAGTCATTCCTGAAAGCCCCCACCCTACCAGTTGCAAAGACTTATGATCACTGCCTCTCAGGTGCCTGGCACAAATGGAAGCAGTACCGTTGTGTGACATGCTTGTTACCTCAGGCGCTGGTCTGGAGAAGTGCTGGGTAATTGGATGGTTTGTCATGGCTGTTTAAGTACATTATTCCTGAAACTGACCCTCGTCCGATCAATAAAAGGGTCCATAAAATTGTTTAAACATATTAAGAACCATGGGATTTATTCCAGGAATCTTTATTGCATTTCATTATGAGCCACGGAATCTAATATACAAAGAAGATCATTTTAATTATAAGTGGGCAAAAGGAAGATCTACACTGTTTTCCCACTAAGCACTATCAGCAACATGCACCTTCTCCATCTAATGCAGTTTCATAAACTAATTAGGTTTAGTGTTTCTAATGGGAGCAGTGGTTAACTGTATTACATGGCTCCCAAGAGAAATTGGTATTAGATGAATTTGTTAAGTATTGTGGTATCTGTTCTCAGTTATTTTTTCCTGCCCTGAGGAAACTCGTAAGGCTGCCAAAATGTGGGCAGAGAGTTTCAAAGATGGGCCGCAACCATTTTTGCGGTGCTCAGTGCTGCCCACTGGAAGCTCATCAGATAGCCAAGGACTGGGGTGTTCCCCTACACTCGCATGGCTTGTTTTTGTTTTACAAAGTATCCCTTACTAATGTTTCCTACTTTATTGCTATTTCAAATCCTTGGCAGACAATTTTCAGAAAAAAAGACAAAACTCAGACCAAGGTGGTGACCTGGAGCAGCAGCTCCCTTCCGCCTCTGTTCTTCCCCGTTAAGTGGACAGTTGACAGCTTTTGTACAGGTTAACTTCTTGACTTTTTGTATTTAAGCACCTGATAGCCAAACAGCAGAATGAGAAGTTTCCTGTGCCCTAGAGGATCCAAAGTATCTGTGTCACTTGCACAGGAGCAGCCTTCCTTAAAACCATCATTTATAACATTTGAAACACAGAGAAGATGCACCAAAGGGTGAATATTTTGTTACATGAAGTACTTTCCAGCCATTAATATCTGAGGGTCATTTTTCTCCGGTGAAGGAATGGGTGTGCCGAGGCTAGTGGGGAAAGGATGCCCAGCAGCCGAGCTCTACTTGATGTAGTGCTGGGGATGCAGCACTGGGATGTGGGAGTGCAAAGTGATGTGCTATGGCCTCTGCACCATGGCCAGGGGAGCAGCCCCACATGTTTGGGGACCTGCTGCATGAAGGTGATAAACAGAAGGCTCCACCATGTCTGTTCTGGAGGAGAGAAGGCTCCAGGGTGACCTAATTGTGGCGTACCAATACTTAAAGTGGCCCTACAGGAATGTGGGAGAGGGGTTGTTCAACAGGGAGTACGGTGATAGGACAAGGGGCAAATGCTTTAAGCTGAAAGAGGGTAGGTTTAGGTTAGACATGAGGAAGAAACTCTTTACTATGACTGTGGTGATGCCCTGGCACAGAGTGGTTGTGGAAGCCCCTTCCCCGGAGGCATTTAAAACCAGGTTAGATGGGTAACCTGGTCTAGTGAGGGTGTCTATGAGGCCCCTTCCAACCCAAAGCATTCTATGATTTTATGTTGGTCATGATGTGGGGCAAGCACAGGGCAGGGTGCCTTCCTGCTGTCACACCAGAAACTGCCCTGGGCATATCCTGGAGCAGAGGGATGGTTTAAATGCCTACAGCCTTTGTGTCCTGGTAGGGTCTCGGGGTGCCTGATGAGAGTCAGTCCCCTTGTGAGTCCCTGCCAAGCCAGTAACTTTGAAAACTGACCCCGACTGGTCACAGAACCTGTTCATACCAAAAACCATATGGATGGTTTAGAAAATCCCTTCTTTCCTCTTCCTGTGCATCGGTTCAGTCAACACTGAAATGCAGTTTTCACCCATTCCTCTTTGACAGTGGACAGAGGCCTTCAGATGAAAAAGCTGTGTGGCATTATTAAATTGTTTTGTTCCCTATAGGAAACAAAGGGATCTCTTTAAAGAAGAAAAGCTTTGTAGAAAGCATGAACTGCTCCACTGATACTAAGTAGAAACTGGGCACACGATTCACTATCAAAGAAAATAGAAAAGCTATTTCACAAATTTGGACAACTTATTCTGCTAATCCTCTGGACTCCAAAGCTAAGCCCATCCAGCTGCGAATTTTATTGAGGTTACTTTTAAATCTTAATTTCAATGAATTTTTTTTGCAGTAATTGTATTGCTGCTCCCAAAATTCTCCCCAAACTGACAGAGCTGACTGACTCTCCTGACCTGTCTGCTGCATCCTGGCACTGCTGGTACAACCCGCTGCTCACATTCCTGCATTGCTGATGTGTGGTGGTGAGAGATGACATACTGAGGAGGAAGACAGAGATAACATAAACGTGATTATTTAATGTTACTGCCTTTGGGTCTCCTCTTGGTGACCCTTTGTGCTAGAAAGACTCTGCCCCCTGTAAGAAGTGCACTTGATTTTTAGGATGCCTTTTCCCTTCCAGAAGACGGCAGGACAGGAGGACAGCTCCTGACTTATCCAGTCAACCACAGGTATCTACACAATATTGACCCTATTTGTGCATTTCTCAAACTCCATTTTCATATGAGCTAGGTCATTTGTCTTGTGATCTTTGGAGAAGCCTGTTCCACAGACTTCACTGCTCTAGTGGTTAGAGATTTGTGTCTCATTCTCAGCCAAAATTTATTCATGGCTAGTTTATACCCATTTGTTCTTGTGCCAGTATTGTCCTTCAGTTTAAATAGCTTTTCTCCTTCCCTAGTGTTTACCCCCTCTGATGTATTTATAGACTACAACCATATCCCCTCTTGGCCTTTCTTTAGCTAGGCTAAACAGCCGAGTGCCTCTGGTCTCCTCTGAGAGCACAGGCTTTCCATTCCCTTATTTGGCTTAACAGCCCAGCTCTGCAGCCACTGCAGGCCAAAAATCCCTTTTCCTGAGCATGCTTTCCTGGCCATGTAGTACAGTAATCCAGGTGAGTCCTCGTACCGCCAAACTCTTCTACAACTGGCTGTGTGTTCATTAATAACACTGATGCTTCCCCCGCCTGGACTCACCTCATTGATTTCAGCAGGTTCATTAGGAAGTGTCGTTTACTTCCTGCAGGTCACCCTGCATTGGTTATCTTACATCTATAGAAGATCTTCATCTCTTCCTCCAGATCCATCATTTCTAGTTAAAAGCATTGATTCTAAGTAATGGTCCCTCAGAAACTACACTTAGCAACAAGGGATTTCATCCCATTTAGTGCTATTCCAGTGCTAAAATCATCCCATTCTTCTTGTGTGGCTGTCCAGCTGACAGTGCCTCTCACTTGGTGTTATCAGCAACTGCACTGCTTTAAGATTTTGCATCACGGCTATTAATGAAAATGCTAAACCAGATCCATCCTGAAACTCACCTTTGAAGAACCCCATTGCAGCCACCTTCCACCTGAGATTTCCCCTTCCATTACAACCCTTGATCCTTCAGGAGGAAACATCTGCTTGACTCTGTCCAGCACATCCCCCAGCAGGAATGGTTTACTTTGATTTTACCTAAGTGATTTTGAATTAACCTTTCTATATACATCTATATACCTATTAGAAATTAAAGTTTATGTGCTGGTCTGAAAGCCGGTGTGAGCAGACTTTATACAAGGCTTCCATATAAGGTCAGTTCTGCCAAGAAACTTCAGTTCTAACCTCTAGCATTTCTGCCACTTGAGTCTGAGATTTCTCTTCAGCAGGACTTGCCAATTGTGGTGCTCAAGTTGGGGTGTTAGCAGACGTGTTTTGCTCTGCTTCAGTCTCCCAGTGGGTTACGAAGCCAAATTCATGATTCAGATGACTGAACTCATTATTCAGGCTTAGTGCACTTTTTTTATGGGAATTTGGAATGGGGTGAAAATTCTTTTGTGCTCTGGCCTGTGTTCCTCAGTTCTTGGCCTGTAGAAGAATAGCAAAAATTGTATTTGTACCCTTTACATTCAAAATGGGTGAGACTATAAATATCTTGTAGTCCTAAAACAACATTCTTGCTAGTTCTTCAATTAAGACTGCAAGGCTTCTCCTCCAACATCTCCCTGCAACTCCTCACAAAGATCTGACTGTCTTCTTTTCTCCTTTGTGCCAAAGGGTTCAGGGACTTTGGGAGGAGTTGGTGGTGCAATCCCACAAACCAAAGAACAGAGCTACTTCTCTTTTAGGCTCAGATAAAGCTCGAGAGGAGGAATTACTGAATAATTGGCTGCCCTTTTGATGACAGGAAAAGAAGTCCTTGCCCTCCTTCCCTTGACCAGTCTGGGTTTTGATATGTCTCAGTGTTACCAGCTAGTTCTTCCTAATGTGTTGTATAAATGAGAACTGAATGATTCTAGCTTTAAGAAGAAGAGTAAAAAGCTTTCAGAAGTATCAAATAAGTCGAGTTAAGCCTGTTCACTGCATTATAATTCAGCATTTTTTTATTAATACTGGAGCATTCTCTGACCTGAAGAACAAGCTTTTGCCTTTGCGTTTTGAGAGCTGGCTGACAAGGCTTCCCCTTTTGCCTACATCTGGGATGTTGTAACGCCAAGGACTAGATACTCCCATGGCACTCCAAACTTCATCTTACTTCATCTTACTTACTTGGTGGACAGTTATCCTGGCTACAGCTCCAGGAATAATTGATTTGAGAATTTGTCTGCTGAGCAATCAGGCAGAAAAGGCTTTAATTTGGCATGGGGTTGCATTTTCCAGCTCTTTTTGCTAAAATGAAGGAACTCTACAGCAACTACGCATTATATGATTTGATTTGACAGTGCATGTTGAGCAAACTAAGACCACGTTCTCCTCAAGCAGTTCTGTGAAACTAGCTTCCAATATTTCTGTTTCTGCCTGAAATCAGCCTGTGAACTTGGAATTTGGTCAGTCACTTTCTAGACTCCAGAGATGGTACAGAGTAGATTTCCACAGCTTGTGTGGAGACCACTAAGCTTAGGGGTCTGAATCCAGAGTCAGATGCCCCCAGCTTTCTGTAGGGGAGTACTGTGAAAAGTCCATTATTACAACTATTACCTCCCGAGCTGCTGCCACCAAAGGATGTGACTTTGTAAAGGTTGTGTCTGGATCCAAAGCTTTTCCTGTGTACTTGCACACATGCTGTGACCCTGCCCAGCCCCCTTGCTCTGCTCAGGCAGCACTGGGGGCTCTGGCTGTGAATTTCCAGCCGAGGATCCCTTCCACCTAGGAAACTCCCTGCTGATCCGAGCCTGGCAGAAGGAATACCTTTTCTGGTCTCTGCCTCTCCTGCCAATACAGGACACTGGTTGAAGATGAACTGAGCCAGGCAGCTGGGTCCCCAAAGCATACAGGGCTCATGGTATCAGTTGAAGATGTCCCTGGAAGCTACAGACCCCAAGCCACTGCACCAGCTAGTACAGAGTCAGAGTGTGCAGCCAGGTGCCTGGAAACAGGTTTCTCCCCTTTATTCCCCTCCCCTCCTCGCCCACATCATCCTCTGTCGCTGAGAAAACTCGGATGTAGGAAGCTTCTGAACCAAAAGTAGAGGGAGGGGACTATACCAGCCTGCAGCTGCTTAGCATCTCAAAGGGAAGACCAAATTCCTTGTCTCTGGCAATTGAGATGCAGGCAGTCACTTTATTGACAGAATTAGTTCATATTCTAATTCATCATGTGTACAGATAATGCACTCTGAGATTAAGCTACTGTACAAATAAATTTGCTAACCTAATTTTATAAGACAAAAGCTCCAGTGAAGTGATGCTTCATGGCACACTCCATTCAATTTCCAGCACTTCAGAGCATCAGGCAAGAAAGCCCTCCCTCAGGTAGCTGCTCCGTGCCTCCAACCTCCTCCTCAGAAAGCAAATCTTCTGGGGAAGGAAATAGAGCAGCACTAAAACTGCCCTCCCTCTGGGCACCAGCATCTGCTGTCACTCTTTGCAGCTCATGTGAAAGGTCGTATGGATCAGGAGAAGCTCTTTGAGCAAAATAAGGAGTGCTGTCCTGCATCAGGAGAAGACCCGCCTCCCCTTGTCCCCTCCCTCCCCACTTCTCAGTGGTTCCTGACAGCCCTCCTCTCTCCATGAGTTTCAGGTAGCTGTGAGCACCACCAGCCCAGCCCCTGGACCTCTTACTGGTCTGGAAACAGGGGGAACTTTCTGAATACTGGTGGTACAGGCTGTTGAAGCTCAGCAGCAAGAAGTGGCACCAAGAAGACAAGGGGCAGAGCAGTCTGCAGCAAGGTGGTGCTGGGCAGACACCTTGGGGCTTTGTATGTGTTTTGAGGTGAGGGATGGCAGAATACACTGGGAATCATGTAAGGTCAGATGGTGTCTGGGGAAAGCTCAGTACTCACAGGCCTCCTGTGGCAGAAATTTAAGGAAGTTGCAGACAGTAAGGAAATACCAAAAGCTGGGCATTTCAAGCTGGGTGACCTCTGCAGAGGAACCACTGAACTTACCCATCTCTGCAACCTCAGAGATGGGAATAGCTCCACCACGGAGCCAAGACCTAGGGAAGACCTGGCTGTGTGTGCATGGGGCAGCTCTGCAGAGTGGCAGTCAGGTGCTTTGTGCTTCCCACTCCCCAAGGCATCACAAGTCTCCACAGGTCGCTGATGTTCACTAAAGGTTGAGCTGCCTTGAATTGCTGGTGGGACCAGAATTCCTTACACAACTTAACTGAATTCCTTATTTCACCTGGCCACACTGCGAGGAGGGCATTGTCATCTGGTGGCACTGTCTACTGTGCTGGTGGCAGTAGCTTTATTTCTTTTGGCTATGCTAGGGAAGTTTGCAAGCTAACCAAACTTTCCAGAGTATGTGGTTGTCTTCATATTTGAAAAGCCAGTATTTACATTGCAGGCTCTAGCAATGTGTTCAGTATGTGCTAGCTTAGCATAATTTTAAATAATTGATTGGGACAAAAAGACATCCCTGTGTTCCTTATGTTGTCTTCCTTTATGGAGATCCAAATGTGTGATGCTTAACACAGTGTGCTAAAAGCATCTGCAGTAAGGTCATGGTGGCATCTCTGGGAAAAATCTCATGTTGCTTCTATATTACCAAAATCTGAATAAATAGTTGCTGTTTGTGCTGTTTGGGTACTTACAGTGCCCTGCACTTCAAAGGGAAATCACACAAAAAATACAACGTGCTCAGGCACTCCCACCCAGTCCATAACTGCTGCCTGTACAGAGACCTCCTGTAAACGATTCACTCGCCCCGGCTTCACAACTGGCCTCCAGCCAGCAAGTGGGGTTCCCCCTGGTTTTGGATGTGAACCTTAGACAAGGTTTTCAAGAAACCTTCAAAAACACCTGCCAGTGGTTTCAGTACGGTTCACCAGGACCAGCTCACCACTAGCCAGTGGTTTCAGTAGGATTCACCAGGACCAGCTTCCCAGGCCTTTGCCTGCTCAGTTTCAGGCCTCCAAGGCATTTCCCCATGTGTGCATTACAAAGAGGAAGGTTTCCAGTTTTTTCCATTAAACAATCGGGTGGAAAGCACCACACTCAGAGAAGTCCTTTCCTTCACTGCTGGCTCTTGGTGGAAGAGGTTTCAGTCACGATGCGCAACTCGTGGAGCTGGCTAGCAGCTCTGTGCCCAGCACATCCATATTATCCCCTACCACCTCTGTCTCAGCTTGTCCAGACCCTCCCTGCTGTGATTTTTATTTTGTTGGGCTTTTTTTGACTAATGACCTTCTTCTCCACTTGTATGTGCTTAAGGAGCTGCAGCGCATGGTGTGATGCAAGGTGAAGTGGGCTGTCCAAGCTGTGGCCCCCAGGCAAGACAGTGTTAGAGGAGACCCTGGAGGCAGTAGGGCAGTGAGCAGGGTTTGATGAGGACACGTGTTTTTGAGGAGTCTCATTGGTTTCCATCAGTTCTCCCTTGGCTGAGCCAAGGCGGTCTGCAGACTTGGTTCTTCAGGATCCTCCAGAAATGCTGCGTGTAGCTGCAGATCTTCACTGTGGTGTAAGCAGCTAACATTTCACTGATCTAAGGGATGGAGACAGCTGCATCTCAGGGGAAGATCTGGCCCACTTCCATCAGGCTACATCGTCATTTTCCACAAAAGCACTTACCAGCAATTGCTCCAGCCCATTGCCAAAAAAGAGCAGCTTTTCTTCCTTCAAATAAGAGTGAACATAGCGCTTGAGCCACACTATGTCCTTATAAATGGCAGTTTCCCACAATCAATGTGCCACATGCATAAGAAGAAATCATAATAGAGGGACCACTGCATACATCAAGGCTTTGACTGTAAACTTCCAGGCCTGGGAAGGAGATGAGCAATCCTGATGTTGAATTATAACTGGAGATATTTCCCTTTTCCTAAGCTAGTGTCTGTTACCATGGCCACAACCATCACAATTTTCTGGCTATTTTACAGTCATTAGTAGGAGTGAAAGAGCAGATGTTTAATTACATTATACTTATTCCATTCACTAAGGTACAGCTGACATTTTAGGAGTCTTCAGTAAAAAATTCCTTTTTTTATTGTTTATAATTTTCCTAGAGAAAAATAGCAGAGGTTCATAAATATATGCCAGAATATACTTTGCAAATTCTTTGTCTCCAACTTAAGTGGAGGCTAGGAAACTAGCTTCTTTACATCTTAAAGACTGAATACTGGTCTAGTATTAGCAGCAGTCAGAACCAGGTGAAAACCATACTTTGGAAAATAGACTGGAAGTTTCCAATTCTTGTCCTGGTGACTGACAACCCTGAAGGACCGAGCATGTCCTTCAAACCCTCTGGTTGCCACCCAAGGAAATGCTGCTGAGCCAGAAGCCCTCTCTCTGTGAATTTTTACACCACCAGCAGAGTCCTGCACAGGCACTGCAGGAGCTCCTGGTAAGCTGCCCAGATGTTGTGACTGTAGGTCACATCCCTACTGTGTGGACAAACCTCTGGAATTTCTTAAAATGCCAGAAGCTTTTTCTCTACCCCATTGTGGTTTGTGAAGAGAGATAACAGTTACTGAGGAGATTACTCACAGGACTGCCATGCATGCAGTCCCTAGGTCTCTCATGGACTGGTCCGGGTCTGCTCCTCTTTATTGAGACAACGATACCATATGTGTCACAGTATAGGACATCTGTTCATTAAAGCTTTCTGGACAGAGAAAATCACATATAGGGTTGCCTAAGTTTAACATTTTACCTTTAAATGGTGGTGACACCAGAATGTCATAAGAGCCTTGGTGTTTCCCTGGGCACCCCTCCACACCAGACTCTCTCAGGCCAACGGAACAAATACAGAATCACAGAATCACAAGGTTGGAAAAGACCTTTAAGATCATCAAGTCCAACTGTTCCCATCCTATGCTAAATCATATCCCTATGTACCTCATCTACCCTTTTTTTAAACACATTCAAGGAAGGTGACTCAACCACCTCCCTGGGCAGCCTGTTCCAGGCCCTGACAACTCTTTCAGTAAAAAATTGTTTTCTAACATCTAACCTAAACCTTCCCTGGCACAGCTTCTTGCCATTTCCCCTTGTCCTATCTCCTGTCACCTGGCTGAAGAGACCATCACCCACCTCTCCACAACCTCCCTTTAGGTAGTTGTAGGTGGTGATATAGTCTCCCCTCGGCCTCCTCTTCTCCAGACTAAACATCTCCATCAACCATTGCACATATGATTTGCCCTCCAGCCCCTTCACCAGCCTGGTTGCCCTTCTCTGGACTCACTTGAGGATCAAAATGTCCTTCTTATGGTGAGGAGTCCAGAACTGGACACAGCACTCGAGGTGTGGCCTCACCAGTGCCAAGTACAGGGGCACAATACATTCTGCATCATAGGAAAGATCAAGTATGATGTAGGTGCTGAGTCCTACTGAAACTGGTATGTAACTTGGCTTATGCTGAGAAACGTGGTAAGAAGGCAAAGCCTGATGTCTGCACAGTTCCAGGGACAAATGTCTGCTGAGCAGGGACTTTTGGCTGTTTGGCTTGAGCACATTTGGATGGAGGGACCCTACTTCTCATCTTGTTCTTACTTTCAGTGTCTAAACATATTTGGATCTGTGTCTTGTTGCTCTGTGCCTGAGTTCTTTACCAGAGACTTCCCTGATGCACAGAAGCCTTACCTATGTGGGTCCTGAGATGTGAATTCAGATCTGCATATTCAGGCTGCTCTCCCTTTCCCTTCTAAAACAGTAGCCCTAGTCCAATGGCTGTTTGGCTTCCTCTTTAGTATTTTCTTGACTTGGAGCTGCTAAGTATCACCTTGGCCATGAGTTACAAGATTTCATTGTTTTGGTGTTCTTGCCAGCTTCTCTTGGTGTTGGTTTTGCTCTTGCTCGTACTGCTGATAATATGGAGCTATTCATGTACTAAGCCAACTGTAATCTCAGCAGCAATTATGCTGATGGAAACTGATTTAAAGATTTTGCAAACCAGGGCAAAGGACAGTGCTGTTTCTCTCTCCCTCCAAAGGAGAGCACAGGCTGTGGAGGGAGATCCAGCATGGGATTCTCACTGAAACCCCAGATGGAAACACAGATACCAAAGAAGGAGTTTAGGTCAGGGTCAATGGCTGCAGAAAGTCCCACAAAGAGAGATGTGGTCAGTGTAGAGCAGCATCTCACAATCCCTGCTACTACATAGTGTTTACAGCGTCTCCACCACACAGCTGCCTTTGGGCAGGCAGGGCGATAGCTGACCAATAACAGATGCATCTCTCAGTCTCCTTTGGCCATGCAAAGGTTGGCTGTGATGGTTTTTTCCTTTATTTTTGGTGATGCAAATACTTTGCTAAATGGCAATCCATTTTGTTGCTGTAAAAGCTTATTTTGCCTATGCAGCCTATGTAATGAAACATGTCCCCTCTCATTATGTCATGCCTACAGTGCACTATCCACTATCCAAAAGTCTCCCACAGTTTTCCTGTTCTCTGTTTCTCAGAGGCAGTGCCATTTCCCAGGTGGCAGTGAGTGCAGCTGCTGGAGGACTTGAGCTTTGGGCTTTAGGAACCCATTCTTTCTACAGCAGTAGCATGATGCTCCAGACTTACCCTTAGTAACTTGGTGAAAGCTTAATACCATGCTGCCCAGCCTGGCTGAGTCGGTGTAGGACAGAAATAATCTGTTACTTACGTACAGCAGAAACATAATCTCCCTGGAGCAGGAGAGGAAGGAAGAGAGGGTTTATTCACTGGGCAGCACGTTTTTTAGGCAATCCCTTTCTTAAGGCATATTTTCAGTTTGCAGTCATGGGTAGAGGAGCAAGTACTCTGCTTCCAATGTCTGCTTCACACTCGGTGCATGTCTGATAACATCTCTCACCACAGCAGCTCGACAGACCTGCAGCCCCAAGGTCACACGAAGGTGCAGTCAGTGCTGTGCAAAGCAGCTCTGAAGGCTGACCTCAGATCCGTCCCATCTAGCAGATCTGGAGGACTCATTTGGTTCTCTCCTCTGGGCATTCACGGGTCAGTCTGGCATCCCAGCTCTGCAGCCCGTTCCCCACCCCAGTTTGTATTGACCTGTCTGGTAGGTGTCTTGTTTTCTCCTCTTGAAAGTGTGTTGATCTTTCTATATTATTTAAACTAATGTTATATATATACACACACATGCACAGACATGAATGTATACATTTATATTGTGTGTATATCTGTATCTCATTCATACATGTACATATACATGTATTACATGAAAAGATAAAGGTGAATTTTCAAAGCCAAATAGTTGGAAAAGTTGAAATTTGGGTGATCTGTGCCGTCATCGCTTGTGCCTCTTTTCATATAATTAGTGCATATATTTTAGTGCAGTGAGATGTACCTTCTCTTTATGCTTCATTTTTGTGACACCCCTTGGAAACTAGTTGCAGAAGTTCAAGTCTGTGTATGAGGAAGATTGCTTTGAAGAGGAGGTATTTACTTGTAATTCAAAAGCTGTGCACCCCCTAAGCCTTTAATTCAGTGCTTCCTCCGTAGAGGAAGCTACTTTGCTTGCAAAAGTGGAACCTACCCTGCATTGCACGGTAGCTCTCCACCCCAAGGGGACTTGCATGGGTTGCTGTCCCCTCAAGTGCAACTTTGGGCATCTGGGTCTGTGACTATCTCAAGAAATATCTGGAGAGCTCCCTATTTCGAACAGTCTGATTTATGTGTCTTTCTCAGAAATAGTAAGGTGCATCCAGGCATCCTTGTTCTGTGGTGATCACATTGCACCTTTCAGGAGGATCCAGAGATTCTCATCTCTAGAAAATCATCTCATTGAGGAGCCATACTCCCCTCTCTGAATGAGATATTCGAGACATTTTTCACTCAAATTTTAATTAAACATGCTTTTGTTATCAACTAGCTTTGTAAATGAATGGGTTTGTAATATATAAGAGCTGCAGAGCCCCTAGATGAAAAATGTGATTTCCCAAGTGGCCATTCAAGGTAGACAAGAATGGCAATCTGCTGAGATAGGCTTTCTCAGCGAAAAAAACCCAACAGAATAATGCTTTTCTGTTCGAGACTACTTTCAGAGTTCATGCGTTGCATTTTTTAGGAAACAACACACTGTTGAGTTCAGTGATGATATTTTTGTCTCTCTTTGCATCAATTATTTGCTTTGCACAAATTTGGGTGTCAGATCTGGCAACAGTATTGGAAAAAACAGTCTGTGCTTTGTGTATGATGTGTGTATATGTAATACAGTAATATTACACCAATTTAAACAAACTGTTCTTTCATCTCTGTGACCATTAGTATATTGGTAATTCAGCAGATACACATAGAGTGACTCAGAAATGAGAGACGTGACCATCCTAGCATTGTATCAAACCTCTCTCCAATGTAGGAATTATTTTTTCCCCAAAATGTAGCCCCTTTCATAATTTTTTGGTCCAGTTACTAAGTGCAGAGGCTACGTTCTTTGAGCATCTCACACATATTCTGAAAGACAAAGAATTTAATGATAAATCTGACCTGGCTCATCTTTCCTGAGCAAACCCTGTTTATTCCAGGCTCACTTTAAAGCTGTGCCTAAAAGGACTGGTATTTGTTTAATGAAGAGTAAAACTACCTTCTAGGTGAAATGTGTAGTAAAATGCTAGGATGTCCATGCTTATGACTCCAAGGAAGCTGGACAGCGCATGCTCTGCTCCGTGTGAAGCCTTGTATTGCTGCCTTGTGCAGAAGCTATTTGGATGTACGTCCTCAAGTTGTTGCTCCATGTTTGGCCTAGGCGTTCCAGTTCTGCCTTCTACCTTGGGGCAGAAGGCAAAACAATCCCTTGCCTGTGTTCACAGATGAACAAATTGAACCTCTTAGCTTGTAAGATTCCAGAAAAACTGAGCATCTGCCCGACTGCAAGGTGTCTGTGTTTAGAGCTGTTATGCCGTTCAGGAGTTGCCTTTTCCATTCCTTCATGCCATACTTGATTGTCATCAGTCAAGAATTAGACAAGTGAATACATGTGTGCATGGATACACTTGCCTGTGTGGTGCGAAAGAGGTGTTGTCACCATGATGGTTTAGAAGTGTAAGAGATTTATCGGAGAGATAATATTATTAATTTATACACCTTGAAAAAACAGAACACACCTTTAGCATACGCTGGTGTTACAGGCTGGAACCTACATGGAGAAATCATTAAGAATTACAGCCTGGGCTGGAATTCCAGAGGTCACACCTGGAAGTCTGTTCTTAGTGTCAAGTAACCTCCAACCTTGCCCAGTTCATCAGCAGTTGTCAACTGTCCCAAGAACTAAGAAGCATCATGTGAAATCAGGCTTTGACAAAGCCCCCCATGGTCTTCAGAATCAGTGAGTTTCATATAAGTTTTTCACCAGATATGATACAGATCTTCCAATGCATCATCCTCCTGTACAATGAAGAAGGTGAGACTGCATAAAGTCTGCAGGTCAGAATGAGCTCACGTGGGCAACTGAGAAATACAGAGAAGTATAATCATGCCTAGGAAAATCTTCTTTTGTAAAATGGCCACTCTACTGGCATCACAGTCCTGACCATGAAGATAAGGCCTATGTAAAATGTTTAAAATGAGCTTGAAGTGTCTGATACAGACTAGGGTGTCAGGTGTTGCCCACTGCAATACATCTCGCCCTAGGCTTTTGCTAGCTCCGCTTTTCAGGTGCGAACTGCCTATCGCCTGCTCCTCAAAGTTTAATGACCACCTCCCCTTCCACTAATATCCTTCCTGCTACAAACCTTCTAATTACCCTTCTCTGACATGTTTGTAGTGCATTAACAAGGACTAACTTACAGGCAACCTGTTTCTTTCCTGTGTTTAGCTTGGGGCTCACTGCTTTGTCCAACCTGCTTACGGTACCCGTGAGACTCCATTTATTTCTACCACATTAAGTGGTCAAATAAAAGACTGGTGAAGAACTTTATTCCTAGGAGTGTTTTCTAACTGTTCTCATGTATTTCTGTAGTATTCATCATTTTCTGTCCATATCATGTGCAAAAGAGGGTGAGGACACACAAGCTTTGTGCTTTTGAGGACTCCTTGCTGGTTCCCTGCTAAGGAGCCACAGGAGGAGCCTTTCAGCAGTACTAGTACAGATCTCTGCTCAAACCCAGTGCTGGATTTCCATATGTATATCTAAGAAGTGGTTGGAGAAGGCTTCACCAAACTTGTTCAGCCTGCATATGCAACAGGGAAAATCTATGGGGTGAGACTTGCGTTACTTCAACATTTCGATCTTCCCCCCAACTTTTGAACTTGTGCTTGAGGTGGCTATAGCAGCTGTTGTGCCAAGACCCCATCTGTCCCTACCAGCACAGATCTTCACCTCTTGCTAGCCGCATGCAAAACTTCATTATGGCTGAGACAGCATCCTGGAGCATGGATTGTCCTCCGTGCATTCGTGTTCCTGGTACCTGGTAGAGACCCTAGCATGTCCAGATATATAGATAGAGATATGTATGGATGGATATGTAGATACATAGGCAAGAAGACTGCTGTGAGATAAATCAGAGTTTATTCAGAGTCTGGGAATTTGGGGCTCACCATAGGATGCCGCCTACCCACATAGCAGTGATGCACACTTGTTTCTGTGCATATATAAAACTCAGAGCACAGGGACACCATCAGCTAATTGAAGTACATGTAGTTGAACTTTAGCCTTTACTGCTTTGACTACAGCGGAAAACAAGGGTCTAAAAATAAGGAAATGTTTGCCTCTTGGAAATTTTCTAAGCAATTAATCTAAGAATTATTGATGTTTCTAATTTTGTCAGCACAGGGAGGACCATCAGTCACACTCAGAAATGCCAGCTCTTTGCTGATAACTCATAATGTGGAATGGCTTTTTAATGAAGTTGCCAGAAGAAAGGTTTACTGCCAAAATCAAGTATTTTGCTCTGTCCCACTCCTACTCCTTCATCAAGGAAACTTCCAAGAAAATTCTGGCGTTCTCCCAAAGCTGTTGTGTGGGGGTTTTCTTTTTTTCTTTTCTTTTCTTTTTTTTTCTACTTGAGTGCCTGAAAACCAACTCTGAAGCCAGTTTTACCACCAACCTTCTGAAAAATCAGAGGAATGACAAGATATGGCGATAGGAGGTTTCACAAATCAGTATGAGATCACTAAAACTGGTTCCCATCTGATCTCAAGTGAATGAACGATGTGTGGGTTTGAGCTGCTCTCATGATATGATGATAGCTACATCTTTCATTAAGATTGAGATCAAATGAGTCTTACCAAGTGCTGGGTGGTAAACTGTTGATAAGTGGCTGCTTTATCATCCTGTGGAGACTAATATGAAAACATCCTTATTTTAATTTAACCAAGTGACAGATTTTAGAGCACCTTGCAATAAAATATATACTGTCTCTTCATGAATGGCTCCCTTTCCTAGAACATGTATTAAAACGCAGTAAGTCTTCTGGGCAACGTCCTTTTAATAGAGAAGAAGCAAGCAGATAATCAGTTTTATACATATGTATTTGCATAGTTATCAGTGTCTTAATCTTTCTTGGAGGATTCCTTTGGCAATTCACAGGAGGATCTCTGTATTGCTCACTGATTTTAGTGACTTTCCAGTGAAGTCATTAGAACATTAAGATATGAGGCATGTTTGGTGGAACAGGATGTGCTTTTATTATTGAATTAGTGATTTGTACGGTGATTTTATATGGCACTTTGCAAACAGTGGGCTAATTCTTCAGTGTTCATCCTGTTTCTAAGCAGTGGAGCTTCACTGGTTTTCATAACATTGGTAGCAGAGGAGACAATTAGGAAATACTTGATGCATAAAGTGAGAGGAAGCGTGGAGTGTCCAGGGAGTGGGTTGGGACTGAACGTGTTGGTGAAGATGATGTAGAAGAGAGAATTGACAGCTGAAGATATTTTAAGGACTTCTTAAAAGCTGTATGTAGGAAGCATTTAAAGTACAAGGCCTTTATTTTTATGAGGCATGATACTGAGAACGCAAAAGGTTAAGGTTGCTGTAGACAGAATGGAGCTCATGGGGGATACAGGGCAAGCAAAGAAACTGGAACAAATAATGCTGGAGACAGAGATCTCTATCAGTGAGATTATGGTTACATAAACTCATACGTCACTGAATGGATCTAATCTGAAATACTTGCCATCATGTAACCAGTGAATCTTCCAATAGCCACAGGGAAAAATCCTTATTAGAGTCAGCATCTCACACACTCGCGTATGTTTCCACTCCTTTCCATGTCTGAAAAGGCCTGCTTCCTAGGAAAGGGGATCAGGCCATTGAACTCTGAAAATAAAATGCTGGTGATGATGCTGTTCAGAGTATAGAAACTGCCTTTACTAACAGCAGTACTAGTACTTTACTACTAAGGCAAAAACAGCAAGGTGAAAGTATAGTGGATAAAATGGAAATAATTTGTTAGGAATTAGATACAGAGTAAGTCTTCCCTGACTTTTTTTTTTTTTTAATGATTTAATCGGAGAAAGAGACGTAGAGATTAAGCCATAGCTGGTCTCCTTACAAGGTGTCCAAACCCTGCTGCTTTGGTGATAATATATTTTATTGTTAGTGGTGTGGGCAATGTGAATACTTGGAAACGCTAACAGTAGGAACAGAAATACAGAGGAAATAGAGACAAATATAAGAGAAACAGTATGGCATGGACTTTCTCAAAGATAACATAAAAATTAAGAAAGATGGTGTTTGTTCTAGGGAGCTGAGAAGTAGTAGTGAAAAGTAAGAGATAATGGAAAAAGATAAATAAAACATCAAAGAAAGAACAGAGTTTTATACAATAATACAATAAATTAAATTCCTGGGAACTGAAAAATGGGGAGAGGCACTAAGAGTCACATGCGAACAGAAACTGACATCTTGAGAACAGCAAAGAGGCAACAGTAAACTGGCCTAAAATGTAATAGGATCAGCATTTCTATTTATTTACAGTACCTAGGAAGTGGTGAAAAGTGGTGGTTTATTCCATGTTGGATAAAATCTGGTCTTTCTAAAATTAAACTTTGGAAAGAAGTGTTCTGCTTCTGCCACTTCTACTTCTCTTCAATAATAATACAAATTGTTTGTTGTTCACACAAGAAAAAAATAGTTCGTTTGTCTGAAAACAGTTATCTGATGAACTTTGTTTACTTCCTCAGAGGATGTTAATAGTGAAGGCAAAAATGCTGTTAACCCATTCATCTTAGTTGAATTTACAGAAAATTTTCAGTGATGGCAGATGTGTTTTCTAGCTGGTAATTTGGATTTTTCGGTCTAGGTTCAGTCCTGGTGTTCATACAGTACTCCTCACTGCAGCTTTTGTAATGCTAGGAACATGTAAATAATTTTTGTTGACTTCTTGCAATCATCTTCTACAGTCTGTATTATGACGATATGATAGATGCCATTGCAAAGGCTTGTTTATAAAACACTGTTGTTTATATGAGTGGCTCTTGCTTACACTTAACGTTGAGTATTTCTAGGGTTTTGCTTATTGATGACAGTAGTATGAGCATAAAGATTATACAAGCATTTGTTTGTAAGTGTGTGAGACTCACTGAGAAGCGCAGCAAATTATTTTTGCACTTAATTTGTAAAATGTTTTTCTGTGCCTCTTAAGGGAGTTTGCTTACCAACCATGTTGTTCAAGCTCCCCAATTCATTCCTGTTGAGTAATTTCTAAAGGCAGGCAGTGCACTGTGTCACGCATGAAATAGCAGTCGGGTAAGACAAGGGTCTGTGTTTTTCACGGCAGGCTGTCAGTACTGGATGTCATTCTGACTTTCAAAATGAATACAAATCAAAATCTTCTTCTAGCAACCTTATAGAACATATCCAAGCCGAGTATCTCATCAGGTTAGGACACAAGTGGTGCTCAGAGGAAACAGAGAGCAGCATCTCCACATTAAATGACTTTCATACACCCCAAGATCCATTCAACCCTTCCATGTCAGTTGCCCATGTAGAGTGGGAAGAAACAGGTACCCTGAGGTAGCTTGAGTAATCATCAAATTGTTAGGGAAGAGAAGAGATACCCTCATCACCAAGATATAGCCTCCTCATCATCATCATTATTCCTGCCCACGGGGCAGTTGTCAGGAAGCACAGCAAAGTGCCTGATCTGGGGTCCGTGGCTGAGCTTAGTGGGCAGACTGAATTGCTGGACCAACTTGGGGGCAATTATGTGGTTTTCCTGTACCTTATCTGCAGCATGAAAACTGTATCTGTGAAGACAGAAAAGAGCTTTTAGAAAAAATAACAAAGACATTGTCTTAAACTAGAACTAAAATGTTATTTTATTTTGTTGGTGCTGAAGTCCTTCAAGTCAATGTGACTTCTCAAATATAATTCAAATTATGACTCATCTAGATGAAGTTATCTTTTGAAAACAAATAGATTTGTCTTCCTATTAGTGTTCAAAAACAAGCGTTTATCATGGTACAAATATTTAATTTAGAAATTTAAAACCTTTGTAAAATGAAAGTAGCTTTCTGCTCTGTGATTCAGGTATTATGTGTTCTCTTCAGATGTAGGGCTGTAGGCTGTGCCATATGTCACTGGGAGGATGTTTTCTCATATATTCACAGGAAAATCTTGGGTTTGAATGATGATTTCCGTGAATTTGGCAAGACAGCATGAAGAATAAAATAAAAGTGGCTAGCCTCAAACTTCCCTAGACAACTAGGAGCAAGAAACTTGCCATATGTCATAGGCTTCCATGAGCAATGCTGAACAGCAGAACATTACCCTGTTCTGCAGTGTTACACACTGCCCTAAGTCATTAATGCAAAGCAGATGGCTTTGTTGTTGATTAGAGCTGGTTAGTATCTGAAACTCCCATTCCAAAGGAAATTTTGACATTCATATTTATTTTCACTGCAAATTGGAATAAAACATCAAAATTTCCTGGTGGGATGGAAGTTAAAAACAATATGGAAACACCGAGCTATTTCACTTCACTGGCAACAAATTGCTCTCTCAATAACATCAAAACCACTGTTCTGCTAAAACTAACATTAATATAAATGCCAAACCAAAATTTTAGTAAAAAGGTAAATCTACTCTCCAACTTTTTGCTTTATTAAAAGGAAAAGATAAAGTTGAAATGAGCAGTTCTGACATTTTCCCAGAATTTCTTTTCCTGAATGTGTCACATTTCCACAAAGCATCTTGGTTTCAGCTGCACTGCAGTTCCTGATGGAAATGGGCTCTGCTGGAAAAAACCCATGTTTGCCCAGTGCTGTTCTTTCAGGGCCAGTGATTCGCAGACTCATCTTGCAAGTTCAAGGATGTAAAAATTCTGAATAATAAGATATGCACAAAAAGAAAATTCATGCTTTATCTGCACTTTAGAAACTTTAAAAACTGCTTTAGAAAAACCCCTACATCTCCCAGAAAATTCCTTTAGTCATCTCTATCACCTCTCACATTAGGTCCCTTGTGTTCAGACACTGTACTGGGTGCTGTACAAATCATCCCTGGCATGGACCTTCATATTTATGAACTTGTAAACTCTGACATTATCTTAGTGCATCTTGTTTTCATCTCCTTAGCAAGATTCTAGTTCTGGCTGCCAGAACCTCCCACTCCCACACTTTTGTTGCCTACTTTCCTGGAGAAAGTTCCACCAAATTTCTTCAGTATGGAACAAAAACTCACAGTTACTGTCCAGGTAGGAACCTCTGCTGTCATTCCTTTCCCCTTCCTAGAAACATCTTTAAAAATATTTAGCTGGCCAGCTAATGGCTCTGTTTTTCCAATATCATGCTTTCATTTTATCTGTCAACACCGAGTCTCTGCTGTGGGATAGGAGACCATCTGTTAACGGTTTTTTTAAGGGTAGAGTAAGCACAAATGTCACTCTTTGGGAGTCACATGCTATTTATTTACAAAGATAAAAAAAAATCAAGATCATGAATTCACATCAGCTTCTCGTGTTACTTTGTGCAACAGTAGCTTTCTGCTTTAGTTTCCACTACCTTCCACCAAGGTATTGCATCTATGGTTACATAAAAGGACCAAACGAGATGTAGGACAGATTAGAAACCCGATGAAGTTGCTGCTAGATGCGTTCGATGACTGGTGCGCTCAGGTGCATTGGGGAAGATTGTGTTACTACCAGTGAGTGCCTTACACAAAGGAGAGAAGCACTTCAGAAGAGAGGAGAAAGAACAGTGTTTGATGTAGCTGGAGGTGTGAGTATCAGGATAAAGACAAATTGCAGTGAGGCAGACATGTAGGAAAGATGGCTTTTCTAAAGCACTCAGGCCCTTGTTAGGTACCAGAATAAGTGGTGTGATTTTCTGGGAGATCTCAGTTTACTGGGTATAGATGCTTTTTGAGGAGCTGCCTGTTACACAGGTGCCCAAATTGAAGACGTGTTTCTTTTGAGAAGCCCGAGCTTAATTGTGGGTGCTGAGCACTTGAAAAGTGTGACCTTGAGCATTTTAGGAAACATGGTACAGAAAGGGATTGTTAAACAAAGAAACTTTGGGCTCCTGAGTTGCTCTCATAATAGGAGACACCATAATGTGCAGAAAATGTCCATCATTTGGATCCTGATATATGGTCTCCTTTGAAAAGAACACCACTAAAGTCACCTCCAGCTGCAACAGGCTGAGAGATTTTGCCATCTCCCCTGCTGTTAGCTTAACACCCCTGTTTATAAATACTGCAGATGTCCTGTGCTTACTGAAATGGCTGAATGCAGTAAAATCTGGAGAAGCA
Organism: Laterallus jamaicensis coturniculus; assembly: GCA_022605575.1. NCBI lineage: Eukaryota > Metazoa > Chordata > Aves > Gruiformes > Rallidae > Laterallus > Laterallus jamaicensis. The sequence continues at coordinate 70,147,463 of JAKCOX010000002.1, read as the reverse complement.
GCCTCCTGAGAGTGGATGTCCTAATGTTAGCAACATCTCTCTTACCCTCTATCACACAAGGCAAATGCACTTTTACAAAAGTACTATTTTCATAGAGTTTAAAGAAATCATATGTAGTACAAAAATACATATCAAATTCCCCAAAGAGTCATCTGAAGACTGCTGAGACAAAGAGTTAGTTATTTTAAAGACCTCAGATGGTTCTTCCCAGGATTAATGAACAAATCACTGTCTTTTTTTACAAAGCCTATGGAACTGTTGTTCCTCAGCTCCTCACAAATGAATGATTATGAACCAAAAAAACCACGTGGTTATCGGTATGGCTGTCATTGTTGTGAGCTCTTAAGGAATGAGGAAGAAATTAAATTAAATGGTAAGCTCCTTTGGGAGTCTGGGAAGAATGCTTAAACAAGCCCCTGTGAGTTTTCCCCCTCTTGTCTAGTTTCTGTTTTCTATTTTCTAAATGCCTACTATGTAGGGAAAATGTTCATTTCTTGCTGGGTGAAGCCTTTGTTCGTCAACCTCAGCCTTGAGATCCAGATTCCCCTCCATGTTTAGATGGGACCCCATTTGCACCCACTTTCACCTTGGAAGGTCACTGTAGGATTTGGGAACACCAATTGCTTTATGTGTAACTCCAGCAGCTCCTTTTCTGGCCACCTTCACTGCCTGTCTGCCCCTACGTGGAGGCAGAGGTTATGCCTTAACTGAACAGAAAACCTTCCTGAAGATGCTTGTGTGCACTCTGAAGTGGCAGAGATTTCGTGCCAAGGCAAGCGACCTCCACCTTCTACCAGCCACACTCTCAATGCACCAGCAAGTAGCTGATCATCAGTAGCTTAAGAAGAGGCTCGGTAATGCTCCCACGCAATCACAATCTGGTGGGTGGAGGTGGAGCGAACAAAGTCCGTTACATAAGGAAATGCAGAGACACTCTGCTGATGTTCACCACCTCTCAGCTAGGACCAGTTTCACAGACAAGCTCTCAACCTCAGTGCAAGGCTTCAAGATGGAGGGCAACCAGAGGTGACTGCAAGAGGATTCTCTGCGTGATGCTCCATGCTGCGCAAACCCACGTAACATGCACTTTTCTCCCAGCTCCCATTATTAGAAATACTCATGCCTAGTCTCTTCCCCTGTACCACACTTCCAGCCTTCCCAAAATCACATTGGAAACAGAGACCTTCTCTGGAAGTCCAAGTGACCCTGAAGCCGATGCAGAGGTGGTAGTCAGAGGGGAAGACATAATCCCTTTCACTGCTCGATGCTGAAACACCACTTGCTGGTCTCAAACCATTCCAGACAAGACCAAGGCATTGCTGAGGGTAATGTGATAAGCACCAGGCCATTATCTAGTTAACCCACTGACCATAGAATCATAGAATGGCATGGGTTGGAAGGGACCCCAAGGATCATAGAGCTCCAACGCCCCTGCCACCAGCAGGGCCACCAACCTCAGGCCTGGATCTACATGAGGTTGCCTAGGGCCCCATCCAACCTGGCCTTGAACACTGCCAGGGACGGGGCATCCACTACTTCTCTGGGCAGCCTGTTCCAGCACCTCACCACTCTTTCTGTAAAAAACTTCCCCCTGATGCTGAAGATCCTGTTAGCAACGTACCAGAGTTTATTAACAGGGGGTACTGCCTTTCTGCAGCTTCTCCCTCCTCCACCCCAACGCCAGCCCTCATTGCTGAAGTGCACAAAGGAGTTACGATAAACAGGAGGCAACATGGAGCAGCTGTAGCATTTCTCTGCCAGGGTAAATCTGAAGGGATAAAAGCCTGGACTTTTGATGTTTGATATCCTTAAGTGTCTCCAAGTTTGAAACACATGAAGTCAGTGCAGCTGCTCCTGCTCAGACTGCCCACCTCAGAGCTGTGAAGGTTTTAATTTTATTTCTTGCCTGGAGTTTCTCCTTGGGGCTGTGGAAGGAAAGCATGGAACAAGTACCGTGAAAGAGGCAATTAGGGGCACCTTCCGTGGGGGAAGAATCCCTAGTGAGGGGGCTGGAGGAGCAGGAAGGTGACACAAAACAGCAACTGGCAGCAGTTGAAAACCTCAGGATACTGGCATCAGGCCGAAAGCCTAATATAAAATGGGTGAAATTTGTTGTGACAAACATATTATGAAGTACCAGTGTATAACTGGATGCCACATGCATCCCCTGTTCCTTCTACTGACAAATGAAGTATAAACACCAAATGACTATCTCACCCACACCTATTCCTCTGTTTTCCTGGGGTTTTTTTTCCTCTTATGCATTATGCTTTCTTCCTGTTCTTCAATGTCTGCCATGATTTTAGCCAGAAGTTTTACTTGTAGCATATATTTCAGGCCTCAGGTACTTGTAACACTGCACTGCAAATCTGTTTACTGCTGTTCCTTGTGAATATTCATCAGAGAGTGTCAGATTTTTTAAATTAATCTCGCTCATGAATTTTATCCATTTTTTTGCTGTTTGCCAATGTAAGCAGATAAATTGAGGGTGGTGAGCCTCAAGATTTCACTCTGCAAATATTTGTTTTTTCACTGAGTACCTCTGTGATTTTTAATAAGTCTGGTTTTCTTTCAAAAATATGTTCCAAGATGCTGTTAAAAAAAAAAAATTAAACAAAAGCCTTTCTTGGCAAGCATTGCCACACCGGTCACTTAAATGAACATGTGAAAATAAGCTAGAAATGGCCAGAAGGAAATAAAGTGGCTGCTTCCAGGAGCCTGTGGGATATTTTTCTGCAGAACCAAGAAGAAAAGTCTCCTGACCAACTAGTGCTTGTGCTTCATGGTGAGAAGCTAAAACCTAACGCGTTACTCTCTCCAGCACTGGTGCTCTAACAAAACGCACTCCATGCCCAATGAGTGGGATCCTGGACCAGCACTGACATTTCCAACTGGAAAGGGGAGAGCAGAGCTGGAGGTGGCTCTGAGGCGGAAGCATCAGAAGGGAAAAAATGAGAGTGGAGTGAAAGAAGAGCACTCTGCCCGACCTGCTCATCAGGAGCTCAGTGAATGGTTACAGTTTCCCTGTTCAGAGCCTTGCTCACCTGAGTCTCACAGGAGAGCTACAAGATGACCGACAGAGCAGTGCCCACGTTTACTGCCGGGATTGCATTCACGGCAGCGTCGGTGTTCCAGCCTCAGGGAAACAGTATACACAGATGGGGAGAAAACGTGTCATTTGAGATAGCTGCTGCTTTGAACTGTTTCGTTACACAGCTCATGCAGCCATCAGTGTGCTTCAGCCTGAAGGGATAACTGACCTTGTGAAGGAAACTTGGCTTTTACACCAGAAAGTGTTCACCGAGGCCCTCACTTTTGTGAGTGTGCCCACCTTCCCCCATTCTGCAGGGGTGCAGGCAAAGAAGGACCAGAGATGCATCTGGAAATGTCTGTACATCACAAATTACAGCTGAATTCACACAGACTGCCATGTGCTGTGATTGCTGAATGGGCTTTTAGTACCTGAAGCTTTACCAAGCAATGGCAGCAGCTGGCAGAGAAGGAACAGAGTAACTCTTTACTGTGAAGACTGTTAGGAACAGGGCAAGGATTTGGCCAGGAAGCCTTGGAGACACATTTCCAGCCAAGTCTCATGCCCTGAGATGCACTGTAGTGTTCCCCATGACAAGCCTCCCGTATCACAGGGTAAGAGGATACCATGCAAAAAAGGTTGGGTCAATTGGAACAGAGCAGCACCCCTTCTTTGAGCTCATGACAGAGTGAGGTTGCACAGTGACAAGCAGAAATCACAGAATCACAGAATCACTAGGTCGGAAAAGATCTTTGAGTCCAACCGTACCTGTCCTCTACTAAAACATATCTCTAAGTACTTCATCTACCCATGTAGATGAGTAAATGGATGTAACTGGAAGGACTGACAGAAAGCGATGGCAGGAGAATTTACCTTGCAGGAGTCCAGTATGCGGAGGTTGGTATGCAGTGACAGCTGATGACTGTTGGGTGGTTGTGAAGGAAACTTGAAAGAACATGAGATCCCTGGCACATCCAGATGTGTAGGCAGATAAGAAATAGATGGTGTATGTGAGTCCACTTACCACATCTCCAGGTTTTTGTAACAAGTTCTGGAACGCTGCTTTCTCTGTCAGGTAACAGCAGTGGTTCAAACCAATGTTGTCCCGCTCAGCCTTTGGCTCATTCCAGCAGTTGTCAGGAACTGCTTCAGCTGCTCAGCAGTGACTAAAATCCCATGATTGCTGTTCTCAGGGAAATGCTCAAATTATGTGTTAGAAATGTTAAAGACAGCACTGCCCCATAAGCACATTATTTCTTGGAAGCCGGTCAGACATGTGTTTAAGAAACCAAAAACCAGCAGTTTCTGAAGACAGACAATAACAAGGTGGTTCATCCATGTTTTCTGAGATATTACTGAACTGTATTACTTGTCAAGTAAGCTAGTTCTGGTATATTCATCATCCAGTTGTCTTGGCTCTATTGGAGAGGTGTCCAGCTCACTTCAGTGGTGTGTTGCCAAGACTTTCTATATCCATGCAGCTGAATTATCTCTGTGTGCAACCTGTGGCTTTAGGACTGTACAAACTGGCTGTGTAAAAGGCTTCCTGCACTGTCCAGTGTTATCCCTTTGCCATTGAAAGATTATTCTCTAAGGCTCATGTTTTATTATCTAGTGCTTTCTATTTTGAAATGGTGGAATAGCTCTGAAATCACAAAATGGAGGTTTCATTGGTTCTTTCTGAAAAGTTTTCTACCTTAATTTTTACACCATTGCTCTCTGTAGACCAGCCTATGGTGTGATTTCTCTTGCTATCCCCACTGGAAATACATCAGGCAAGACTTGCCTCCAAGCTGATTCTCTACACCTTTCAGGTGCTTGGCATACTGTTAGCTATGAAGTACTCAGTATTCTGAATTCTCCAGCTTAGAGCAGCACTTCCTCCTGGACAAGTGCCCCTTTCTCATTTTTCTCATTTTACCCTTTCACATCAGCAGTGGCCTTTCCTCCAGGTTTAAGCCTAAATGAAAACTAAGATGTCCTGCTGGTTTTGGTGAACTGAGCATAATTAAAAAAAAACCCAAAACTGTTGTCTTTATATGATGGACTCCACTTGGGTCACAACAACCCCATGCAACGCCACAGGCTTGGGGAAGAGTGGCTGGAGAGCTGCCCAGCAGAAAAGGACCCAGGGTGTTGGTAGATAGCAAATTTGTGGTGTTGGATTGATAGTTGGACTTGATCATCTTAGAGGTCTTTTCCAACCTCAATAATTCAATGATTCTATATGATTATGTGGTTTCCAAGTTTAAAGAGCAGGAGCATTGTTAGAAACATGTTGCTAGTACTTGCTTATTATAGTGAACCCCCAACAGATAAAATCAATTTGGTTTCTTTTCAGGAAATGCATTCAGGTGCTTGCATAGCACTCACAGAGCAACGGGCTAGCTGCTGTTGCAGCTTCCAAGCTCCTGCCAGGCCACTGCTTAAGCAGGACAGCATGTTTGCCTTGCCCTCAGGTTTCGGATCAGGGTAACGACTGTATGTGAACAGCAGCAAACTGCTAACAAGGCGTGTGATAGAGTAAGTGTTCATCACCTCTCTGTCCAGTCACATCTTCTTATTCTGAGGAGAAGGTTCTAATAGGATCGATGTCTTGTCTGCAGGATCTGTAACCTGTCTACACACTGCACCGCACAGAAACTCACTTTGTGTGGTGCCGGTCACTACTTCACTTATTTATTCTCTTTGATGCTGATTGTTTCAGCCTGTTGTCTGTCAAAAAGCTCTCTCTTCAGTCTCATCTGAAAAACTCTCCACCTAGACCTGATTAGAGCAAGCTCCAAGTATTTACTTTATGGAGCAGCACCTATGACATTCCCTACAGTAATCAGTGAACAGAGATTCTTTCCATAGCAACCACACAGGAGTGATGCTTTCCTTCCTGATCTCCTGTAGTTGTTGGCTGAAACAGTATCTACCCTTCAAGCCATAAACACAACACATTCTTCTACCAAACAGTGCTGCCTTCAGAATTAAAACCTTAATATTTTTATGTGCCACGTTGTCCCATACGGGAAGTCATTTATAGTAAACCTAACATTGTTGTATCAGAGGAAGAAATTGTAGAAACGCAAGTAAACTTAATCTTTAAACACTTCATTTGTCTTTGTTTTATATATCTTCAAGGTCAATCTCTCAGCATTGTTGATATTTTACTCTGCTACTGCAGTTGCTGTTCACCATTTACATGCTGTTTTCTTAAAATTTAACCATTTATTAGAATTTTGAAAGACCTACAGAGGTCATTAAGTGTTGGGAAAAAATGACTAAAATCAAATCCAATTTTATTTCATTCTTCGCATTTATTGCTGTCATTGTTAGCTGACATTCTCTTAGCTCGCTGTACTCTGCCCATAACCTAATCTATCCTGGAGAGGCAGGCAGCAGTGTATGAAGTGATTATAAGGATCTTCAAGTGTCTTCAAGGATTTTATGTACTTGGGCTGCAAAAGCATTTTGATCTGTTGTTGATACAATGGGCACAATAAATCCCATTGTTATGGTTCCTAGAACACCACCTATTAATAAGGAACACTCTGGAGGGCAAAGAACACGATACAAATTCATCAAGAGTGGGCTCAGAAATAATTCTGCTGGTTTTGACTGCGTTGCCTGGCATCCCAGCGGCTGCGAATATCAGCCCCTCACTGCAAGGCGCGCGTGGTCAGCACTCTCCCCATGCCTGAGGGACATACAGAGATTTTTCCAGTTGTGGGGATTTGTTCCTACCAGTGCGATGCAGTACGCTCTGCTCTTTTGTAAGCTTATTATTTGGAAAAAATACATCGCACCTGCAGCCACGTGCAGCTGTAAAGGCATCATTTTTTGGACTGAAACACATTCTTATTGGCTACCTCTTGAAGGCCACTGCCTGCATGTTACCTCGCTGTTTTGATTTTCAAAAGACTCCGGACTGGAAATGTGCAAGCCAAGTTTTGCTTTTCCAAATGTTGGAGGTATTAAAAAGCAGCAAGGGACTGTATCACTAATGCCAGCTCACTCCTACGGCAGCTGGCTTGCACATTAGTCAGAGATCTTCCCTTTCTGCTCTCATGGTCTGAAAAGCGTGTTGCCCCTGGGGCTGTGGAGTAACTGCCGACCAACCGTGGGTGTGAGTAGCTGCTACCTACTCTGGGGACTCTACTCGTTTGTTTTTTTATTGAACTGGTGCTGCTCTACACTAAGCCTGGTCACTTTGCTTGTCCGGTTGCTTTCCCATCCTGCTGACAGACCCTGCTTGTATTGTTTTGCCTGACATAAACCCGTCTGGCTGCCCTAATGTAATCTGTTCACTCAGCTAATTCCCAGGTTGTTTATTATGGACCCCATCCAACACCCACTGGAGGCAAGACAACCTTCAGCTGCCTCAGCAGCTGCTGGACCAGGCCTATAAAACAGAATTTTTTTTGCTATTATCAGTGTAGTAAGAGCTTGGATTGCTTAAAAACTGTACAGTGCATTTTGATCATGATGAAAGGAGGAAAGGCAATAGAAAAAAAATACATTTGAGGTGGCATCTTTGGTTTTCCAAGTGTTTTGGAGACCCTTTGGAGGTCAAGGCATTGTTTGGATCAAGGTAGTCACCCAGGCTCCTGAAATTTTCAGGAGATGGAGGTTCCTACTGGGCTCCTCACTGCTTTCAGTCTCCTCTCTGTGAACAGGGGAGCCTGTTCTACATCAATTGTGTAGGCAATGAGTATAGACCAGACATCTAGTTACCAGGCAGCCATCAGTAGATCCTGTGAAGATAGACCTAGAATGGGTCCCACCACTCTCCTCTTGAGAAATAAACCTTTTTGATCATTCTGGTCCAAGAACACATGAAATTAAGGAGTCAGTCCTCTAAGTTGCCTTGGGTAGTTCAAATTCACCTTGGGGAGAAGGGAAGCTTCTCACCCTAGGAAACAATTAGCATCAACCTGGGGAGGCCTCAATTTCTTCTTCCCAGTGCCAACTAGAAGAGACAGTAAATTAACTTCAGATGGTTGTACATTTCTCGCTAGGTGCTCCTGACACGTAACGATACTGTATTGTTTTTCATTTTCTAGAAGTATTACCTTGGTCTAGAAAGGACACTTGATTGAATGCTCATTAACCACTCCAGACATTGTTCATAAATCCATCTCGGTGGCCCAGAGATTCTGTTCTGACAACAGTGTGGGAGTGTTGAATAAATTATTTTGGATTCTACTTAATTTATCCACACATCAGACTTCAGTTGTGACTGTCATTTGCATAACCTGTTGGGAGCGAGTCCAGAGGAGGCCCATGAAGACGATCAGAGGTTGGAGCACATCTCCTGTGAAGACAGGCTGCAAGAGTTTGGCTTTTTCAGCCTGGAGAAGAGAAGGGTCTGGGTAGATCTTATAGTGGCCTTCCAGTACCTGAAATGCCTACAGAAAGATGGAGAGGGGCTGTTTATCAGAGAGAGTGGGAATAGGACAAGGGGTAATGGGTTAGAGGGGAGGTTAGATTTGGGTTAGATAGAAGGAAGAAATTCTTTACTATGAGGGTGGTGAGTCCCTGGCACAGGCTGCCCAGAGAAGCTGTGGCTGCCCCCTCCCTGGCAGTGTCCAAGGCCAGGTTTGATGGGGCTTTGGGCAGTCTGGTCTAGTGGAGGGTGTTCCTGCTCATGACAGGGGGTTGGAACTGGATGGGCTTTGAGGTCCCTTTCAACATAAACCAGTTTGTAATTCTATGCCAAATACTCTGGCAGGTTTCTGCTCATAGAGACTAGCTTCCCACAATTTGGGTATAACGCTAAACTTCCAGTAAAACCAATGATGTTGTCAGGCTCCAAAACTTAAAACCCAAAGGGCATCAGTCGTTCGCAAATCTGCTGCACAATGTGATATGTAGCAACTTGTCTTGAGCAAAATATAATTAAGGTGATTTAACAGAAGCTGTATCCAATATTATAATATTTCTTAATGGTTAATTTAAGGGAAATGAATTTCCAGTTTAGTTGTCTGTGTACCTTTTTTTTCTCTTTTTTCAAAGAGCTGTGACCACCCAGATTACTATTACTTAGTAATAGATCCAACTTCTGCCTACAAAGACAATTAAAAAATATAGTAATAGTTTGGGGTGGGGGAATCCACCATTGATAAAATCTTTTCAGATTTTATCAGCATTTTGAACTAAAATGGGAATTAATCCATGTCAAACAAGAGAGGCAACTCCTGGGTTGTTCTCTTTTATTCTGCCTATAAAGATATATGTAGATGAGCTTTGGAGCTCCTGGTTTCAGTGTATACTGCAGATGCATCTTGATTCAATTTTGAAGCAAGACCAAGTGAACACAGCCCTTTGTAGCAACATGGTTTCCACCACAGGGACAAAGACACGCATCTTGCTCAGGTCAGGTCCTTGAGGCTGTTCGGTGACCGGGGTGGAAGGTGTGTTGCAACACAGCTGCCAGTCAGCTACACCTTGCAACATCCACTGTTTAACTTGTGATTTCAAAGACAAAGTGGGAGGACAATACATTCAACATAATTACAGTTCTCCAGACCATGAAAAGGCAATGTAATTAACATGCAGATTAGGCTTGTTTTCAGAGTATAATTGTAGCAGTGAACACTGCCCAAAGTTTCAGTTGATCTTTGATTCTATGATTCCTTAGAACAAACTACCATCAGAAAACTCAGAATTCAGCACGCTGTTCTACAGCTTCCAAGCCAATAGTTAATATAATAATGATAATGATAACAACAATAACAATAATAACAACTTGTTTGTTTTTCCTCTGCAGATAATAATTTGACACCAATATGGGAAAGCAAAATAGCAAACTACGCCCTGAAGTCATGCAAGATTTGCTAGAAAGTACAGACTTTACAGAGCATGAGATCCAGGAGTGGTACAAAGGCTTTTTGAGAGACTGTCCAAGTGGACATTTATCTATGGAGGAGTTTAAAAAAATATATGGGAACTTTTTCCCTTATGGGGACGCTTCTAAGTTCGCGGAACACGTATTCCGCACTTTTGACGCCAACGGAGATGGAACAATAGATTTCAGAGAATTCATCATAGCCTTGAGCGTCACGTCGAGAGGTAAACTGGAGCAAAAGCTAAAGTGGGCATTCAGCATGTACGACCTTGACGGGAACGGCTACATCAGTAAGTCAGAGATGCTCGAAATCGTACAGGTATGTGCTGCTCAGAAGCACCCCTTGGCCTCCCTCCTTCCAAGCAAATTATGAAGTGATGTTGCAGTGAGACACTGAACTAAAACCTCTGGTGGTATTTGGGGATTTATGTTCTTGGTTTTCTGTATAATGGCCTGGATATAAAATGTTATTTCGTTTGGCAAAGATTGTGTCACAATTCAAACTACAGCACTTGATACCCATCGTACGTTTTTCCTGAGCAGCACACTGTGTGGGAAGTTCTCCTTTGGGAGCTGGGCAGGAGCACAGCAACTAATCTTCAGATAAATGTGATTCTGTCCTCTGGGAAATCACTGTCAATTAATTACAACTAATTAGTTGGACCAAGTAGGCATCTTAGATCAACCAGGTAGTGTATTTTTAAGGAAGGCAGGCTCCCTCCACAGTAAGAAAAAAGTCTACTTTCAAATCCTGTTGTTATGGAGAACCAGCTCATGTATTTTAAACTGTCTGCCTCTTTCCGGCAAGATCTGCCTACTTAGTATCATGCTAGCTACCTTCATGTTAAGTTGCCAGTATAGATAAACCCTATCCAGGTAGATGATGATTCCATACGTAGCTTCTTTGGATGCATTTTCTTGTGGTGTTGGTAGGAGTCCCACCTCACTGTGACTTCCTCTAACGCGGTTTTACCCTTGAGGCACATCACTCTGCTGAAAGCTTTAAAACATTTTTGACACGGTGGTATATTTACACAGCTTGAGCCTGTATAATGCAGCACTGTTTTGTTGGTTTGGTTTTTTTAAAAGTCCTGTTATCAAGATCCTCTCTCTCCCTGGAAGTTTTGAAATGCTAACAATGTACTGTATTATTCAGATTTATATTTGTGCTGGAAACCAAGGGAAAGGAATGCACACAAATTACAGGCTGTGAAGGCAAATGGCGTGTATGGAGTCAGCCTAACGCGTGGAGCCCTAGTCTTTCTACCAGGGTTCTTCCCACGTCCTCCAAACATTAACTAACACCAGCACTTGCCCTGCTTCAGCAAGACCCACTGCAAAACCCAGATGCAAAAGTAGGGCTGCTGTGTTGTCTTTCAAATATTCTGCTTTGCGTTCCCGTGACTGAGTTAAAGAAGAGGGTTGCATTCAGACACAGAGACCTCCCAGTCTCCATGCCATGACAAACCTCATGGAATATTTACATTAGAAGATACTCTGTTCCTTACAGATCTCCCTCTCCACCAGATAGGGTAAACAGCCTATCATTTTCTGTTCTCCTATCTGTATTTCTCCTCATGAGAAAATCAAGAGAATCCCAAAAGAGCTAACAAAGTACTTAAGCAAACACAGGGAGCCAAACTTGAGCAAGCACCCGATCCTCACAGAAAGGGGATGCCCCAGGGACCGCAGGACCCCTTGCTGCTGTTGAGTAGCCTGGGAAGGCCTCAGTGATGAACAGCAGCATAACCCTGACCAGGCCAGAAGATTTGCAAACGTGGAGAACAATGCCACAAATGTGTTCATGTTGAATTTATTGAAAACATCGGTGGCAGGATTCTCTGTAGCAAGCCAAGTGAGGACTGACAAAACCAGCAGCTTCCTCTGTTTACCCTGGATCTGCTCACCGGCATCATGACAGGCTGAAATGCTCTGCCTCCTCTTTACAGTTGTGTTGGTACCAAATCGTAGCATTGTCCTTTACAACCATGATGCTGCTGTCAGAAGAAACTGCAGCTTAGGGATCTGTGTAGGGCAACATTTTGTCAATTTGTACATCCAACCCAGAGCAACACTTTGCCTGTGGTCCTAAGCCTGGCTCTCCAGCCTCCCCATTGCACTTCTTGTGAGGTTTGGCTCTCTCATTTACTTTCATCCCACATTTTGGGGGACCATGCAAAAATCGATTATGGAAATAAACACCCTAAACTAAGCCCAAGCAACAGTCATTTCTGCACCATGGACCACCAGTGGTTTTACAGTCAGGAAAGCTTTCCTTTCTGTGATGGATCTTCCATGAGGCAAAGTGCTTGTAGATCTCATCCTGTTCATCTGGGTTTTTTGTGGTCATCATCACGTCCCTCTATTGCACTGGTCACCCATAGCTGCTCCTGGTGGGAGATTTATTGCATAGACTCTGGAAGTGTGTTCAGCTGATATGTGAAACTGAAGCAGATGAGAACATTTTATTGCTTTATTGAGAGGTTTCTCTGATGTGTAGTGATTAGATTTACAAAAAAACAGCTAACAACTATCACTTTCATTTATGAAAGAAGATTATTTTTTAATATGGAAAGACAGGATTCTGTATCACATGTCTTCCTGGGGGCCCTCAGCCGTCACAATCTTTCTGGTAGTGAAAAACATAACTCTTATATCTCTGATGTATGTCTCAGAGGAACCTATTACAAGTCCCTTATCTAGAATGTTTTGCATATTGATATAGCAAAAGAATTTATTATGTTTTCATGGGATTTTTGCATGGTACAATACATCAAAATGAACGCTAAAAGAAACTCCATCAGTCTAAAAGTCTCAGTTTCACAGAGAAATATTGCCCCTGTTACTGTGGGATTACTGTGTTTTAAATAACACAGGGGCGAGGCACACTGTTCTTCTCTTTTCAGCCTGCCCTTGTGCTTTGAAAGTTCTCCCTCCACCACGGAGGGATGCTGATGGCTACTTGCATTTCCTTTCTCATGCCCTGGCCTGGTTGGACACGGCTGCAGGCAACACAGGCGTTGCGTTCTTGCTGCAAGAAGGTGCTTGCGGTAACAATGGCGGCGGCCGCAGCACTCAAGCAGCAGAGCTGCTGGTTAAGATGGCCCATGTCCCACCAGCCAGCTGCCAAGGCCACAAACAGCTTTTTGAAGCCTGTTTTCTCTGCAAAGCGATGGGCTAGAGGGCAAAGCACCTACTTTCCTTTAAGCTCTACTTCCTGTAGTGATGTTAAACGTGTGTATAGCATAGCCAATTACATACTCACCACCCCTGCCCATGAGCTTCCCCTGGACCGGTCTCCAAAAAAAGCCCAGCTTAGAGACACACATGAGCCATCCCCACGGAGCTGGCAGCACAGTTTGGAGGGTCACATACTTGAAGGACTTCAGTGGTGGGCTGGTGATGGCAGAGCCTAATGGAAGAAGGTCCGCAGGATACTGCTGCACCTACCAGGTACAGCACATCTGCACAGGGCTGTGGGAAGATGCTTCCCATCCTGCCCTCTTGACAGACCCCACCACAGAACTTCTCAGATTGTCCTGCTCAAGTGCTTTTCATGTCTCACATATGTTTACCTATAATCTAAATAGCCCAGTCCACTCAAAAATAGCTGCAAACCAGCTAGAAGCTTTGTGTTTGTTCCCATTGGTAATGGGACATATTTGGTGAGAGTCTCTTAAAATAAGAGTTCAAATAGCAAATGGAAACCTTGTTCTAAGGGTACTTTTTTAAACTGTGCAGAGTCATGAGGCATCTTAAGAGTACTGAGCTGAGAGAGAATAGCACCTCCAGTTTAATACAGTTTCACTTGCTGGGCTGGCTCATTTGTAAGCCAGGAAGAAGCAGAATCTGGTATGGGGAGAAACAGAAGCCTCTCAGTAAAAACAGTGTCAAATTCCCCATGGGATTGAGAGGAGAGCAATTTTCTTCAGGCCAGTTACTCACTTGATGAGATTTTTAGCTGTCAAAATTTATTTTGACAGAGTAAAAATTATTGCCTCAAAAACTGTGCTGTCATTGCTGCCATCACTGTAAAAAGCTCTTTGACACTTGGCCAAGTATGGCAGGGAAGTGCCACCCCCACCAAGGTGGCCTGAGTGCAGCAGCTGGAAGCCAAATGCGAATGGGCAAAGGGGTGATATTTCCCTAAATCACCCATCACCGTTCATCCATGTCTAGGTGGAAAATCAAAGGAGAGAGCTCTGCAGGGAACCAGCCAGTTCAGATGAAGCTGGAACCTGTGCTCACTCCAGCAATGCACACAGGGCTCTGGTGGCTCTGGGAAGCTGCAAGGAGCCCTCCTGATAAGTCCACCTGAGAAGGCTACCCTGTCTGAGATGGCTGCAGACAGATAACCACTGCCAAACCTTCTCTTACCACTGCTTGCAGCCCAAGTGTTGTGAGGCCAAGGAGTTGTGTTCCAGGTGGAGTGGACCCCTGCAGCCTTTCCTTCCCAGGTTTCTGCCCAGGGTTAGTACAACCCAGCTCCACGTAATTATCGGATGAAGCCAGCTTCCTTTGAAAGCTTGCTCTTTCAAACACGCAGTAAAGAGCTTTGTGTAGCTGTGCTGAATTAATGTGGGGCAAGTCTCAAGATTCTTAATCAGCTTTAGCTGGCTTTTACTTTGGGAAAACTTCCCACTGAACTTCTGAGTAAGGACGTAAGAATTTGTCCAGAGTAACCATTTTCAGCATGAAAGGAACGCTTACTATGTTATTCCCATCTGGCTTTCCTAGAATATCTCATCTGTTATTCCCTTCACACGCCTCTGTGAAAAGGGCCCTGTAGGATGAAGTCATCTTGAAGCACTTTTTTTTTTTTTTTTTGTCCTAAAAATCTGCATATTCTTACTATGGTTACTTTGATCAGAGTAAACACGCCGGCGCTCCCAGTGTGGGGCATTCCTCCCACACTTTCAATACAGATTCTCTGCTTTGCTGTCCTCTCACCCGGAGTGAGGGAATGACCCCTCCACCTCTCTTCCTACCCCAGACAAAAGCCAGACAGCTTAAGATGCTTAAACATTGGCAGATTTATAAGCCTCATCTCTGCTCTGACCCCTGTGAGTCTTGCATGCTGATGAGGATGAGGAAGGTGTAAATCCTTACTGTCCACCCTCTCCTTTTTTTTCTTCCTGTATTTCTTCCTCCTCCCTCCCCCCACTCCCATCAACCCTATGGTCATGTGCCTGCATGTTCATCCCTTCTTCTGTTCTCCTGGTTATCTGATGATCATGGTTGTGTGGACAGCATCCCTGCCTGTGCTGAGGCTAAGCCCAATACTCAGGCACCCAAATTCTCTTGGGAGCCTTTGGGCATTCCTGCAGTGCAAATCATGATGACATTCATGAGAGTAAAAGGGTGCCCACAACTTTTTCGTTCAGCCAGCAGCTGTTCATGCTGAAACGTTCTCCCCTGCTCCTCTGCTGGGGTCCACAGCCAGCGTTAAAGATTTACCAGAGGGCAGACCAGGAAATCCACAGCCACGCTGTTGGTGACATAACCGAGGGAGCAGATGTTTGACTGCGCAGAGCATAAGCGATGGATAATTAATTAAACAGACAAATGCCTTTCTCGGGATTTAACTCTAAGTTATTTAAAGTCCAGGAGACATGAAAGGTGAGCTCCTGACAGAGGAGAAGTTGGCAAGACGGTCAAGGACACGAGTGCTTCCTAGCAAAATGTCTGTGCTTCTCAGAGGCATCCTCCAACCAGGGAATCTGCACTGTCATGTTCCTGGAGCTATCCCCTGGGGACCCGGGGCCAGATGATGGGAGCATGCTAGGCAGAGAGCCTCCATGAGGGCAGAGGGGAGATCCACTGGGCCATCCAAGGGTCTCCTCCCACTGCCACCTGAGCAGGAGGAAGTGGAGGACAAATTAATCAGTCGCATCTGCACTATCAGCTGACCACTACAGACACTGTGCTAGGGGGGAACAAGAATTTGCATCTGTGGATGAAAACCATCCACTTCTACGGACCGGGGATGGAGGGCATGGTTTCTGTCCAGCATGGTGTCTGTCTGGCATGGCAGCTCTCCAGCATGGTGTCTGTCCTGCATGGCGCCTGCCAGCCAGAGGCCAGCCAGCTGCAGCAAGAAGCAGAGGAGCTGGTCAGATGAGGGCAACACTGCATGGGGCTGGGCATGCTGCCTCTCCGAACCCCCTGGGAGGGTCCCCTAAGGCCTCCACCCTGCGGCCTCCTGGCTGCTGCTGTTGTCCCCGCCGCACAGCACCGTAAAGATACCCACCACACATGAAACCCTGGCTTACCGGCACAGCATGTTCCCATGCATTACATTTGGGTAACCCATTCTGAGACAGGTACTCGTGCTTGGTTTGAAATTAACATTGCGTCTCTTCCAGGGGTGGCCAGTACCGCAGGTGACTGACGCGTGTGTCTGCAGGGAATAGCTCTGGGTGCACCAGTGCCGTGTGGGACCAGAGCATCTGCTCTCTGTGGAAGGGCTGGCAACTGGGGGGGTTTTAGCCACGTGCATACACCAAGGAGAAGGCCTCCTTTTGCTGGTCAAGTCTTCATTACCTGTGAGACATGGCAAGCACAGGGAGGGTGTCGCTGCCCTCCCTGCGGGCAGGATGATGGCCAAGGAGGGAGGGAAGGGAGATGGCGGGGAAGCAAAGGCAGGGTGAGGGGATGAGGGTGTTGGGTGGTCAAAGCACAGGGACATGCTGCAGAGGCCTTACCATTCCTGCAGGCGCTAGGAGCTGCCAGTGCCTAATGTGCTGTACAAGAGATAAATTCATCCGAAGACTGTTTTAATAAGGAAAAATGTAACCCAGACTGTGTTCAACTGTGCCTAAATAAGGAAACACAGTATTTCATAAGGGAGCATCCCGCAGAAAAGGCAGCTGCATGCACTGGTGCCACCTGGCTCCCTTCAGCATCTGGACAGCAGGTCCCAACCAATGTTCCTGGCATATTTTCTGCCTATTTCTGTCACCACGTAATAATCAGACCCCAATATTGAGATAATGTGTTTCTTATCACCTCTTTGCTCCTGTCATATCACACAGGCAATCTATAAGATGGTTTCTTCTGTAATGAAGATGCCGGAAGATGAGTCAACACCAGAGAAGAGGACAGAGAAGATCTTCCGCCAGATGGACACCAATCGTGATGGTAGGAACCTTCAGAGCACCAGCGTGGCCACCTCTGCACTCATGCTGGGTGGCTGGGGTGTCCTGCCCACATGGGGTGACCCCTCAGACCCAGCACTCCTCTTTCAGCCACCCAAGCAAAGAAGTAGTGGGGTGCAGGCAGGCAGGGTTTTGCCTTGTGGAATGCTTTCCCAGGGATTTTCCTCAGGCTCCCCCAGCTTCCTTCCATCATGCTTGTCCAGAGGCTTGGCAGGTACGCTGCGACCCACCCCGTGCGCTAAGCAGATGTGTTTCTTTTCTAGGAAAGCTCTCTCTGGAAGAGTTCATCCGTGGCGCCAAGAGCGATCCATCCATAGTCCGTCTCCTGCAGTGTGACCCCAGCAGCGCCGGGCAGTTCTGAACCCCTTCTTTGGATTAATTATGTATCTGCTTTTTTTTTTTTTCCTTGCCAAACAACATTCATGGTAGTGTTGCCTCTGTATGGCCAATTATGCCTTCTTTTGTGGCATCTTATAGCTTCTTTTGTTGTGGATTAATTATAAGAATGCTGAATTGCTCTTAACAATGTGTCCAGAGCACGGGCAGTACTGTTTTAAACAGATAGCGTGGTGTTATCACTGTTTTAAAGATTTTACTTCGGGGTTTGTTTTTTTGTTGTTGTTTTAACGTGTCTGTTTTGGAAAGTATGTGTTGGGAAGGAGGAAACCAACAACAAAACCCTTGGCAGCAAGACACTGACAGATTTTTAGATTGCTGCTTTAGTCGCTGAGTATTCACCCGCAGGACCTGAAAGTGTGGTAGGGGTTGAACCAAAGGGGTTGTGGTGGGTGGGGTAGGATTCACCTGGAACCTCCTCTCCTGTCCAGGTTGCACCAATGAAGGTCAAAGGCAAGATGGGGAAGAAGTAAGAAAGTGCAAAATGGGTGCAGGGGTGCATCGTCCACATCCCTGCTCCCACGCCTTGTTGTTTCAATGCTGTGAACATTTTCCAGGTTGTGAAGGAGAAGGGGAAAAAAGAAAGATGGACAGATTTTCCTAAGTTTACAGTGGTTGATTGCACATGGCTTTATCTGAAAATTCAGCAATTTGCAATCCTGATCCCCAAATCCACAACTGACAATACCTCTTGCCATTTGGGATCAGCAAAGGCAGACACAGATATGGAAAACTGGGTCTTGACAATGAATTTAATGGAGATATATGTCGAATGTGAAATTTCCAGGCTAGTAATAAAGCAGTTTCTGCTAAGGAGAGCGGGCATTCACGTGAGGAGCTCATGGACACGCAGCTCCAGGCGATGCACTTCTGCTGTTCTGAATGCTCTCACGTAGCATGAACTTTTGGGGTGTTTTTGTCTCTCTCCACGTAGCTAATGGAGTTTCCTGGCCTTCCCCTAGGGGAAAGTTGTCATCAAAACTTGTTTTAAACATGAAATTGTAGCATTTATATTTCGTTTATTTTAGTAAAGTTCGGAAAGTCTGTACTGAAACAAGGAAATGGTACGCTTTATGGTATATTTATATATATAAAAAAATTAAAACAAAACAAAACACAAAAAAAAAAAAAAAGATCAGCTCTTGAGAGAAATGTTGAATGTTTATCTTTTCACCTAGACGCAGGAGTTCTGAAATTCACTGCTGCAGAACTTTATCCTTTGGTCAAAGTTGCTGCATGCAAAGCTAGTACACATGCGTGGGATTTCTTAGGGACTTTAGGAGCGCTGCTGCTGCAACGGAAAAGCTTTAGCGACAGGAGGCATTATGCTAACTAAATCGGCATTAATCTGTCATTAGCTAAAGTCTGCTCTGTGATCCTGTTGGAGAGGTACCCCTGTAGGCAGCCCACAGCGCTGGGAATGTGAGAGCTCGTTAGAGTAACCTTTGTCTGACAGGCAAGGTTGGCATTTTGTCAAGTGACCTTGTAGATGCTAATCCCCAGTAGCCTTAATTTAAAATAAACTAAGTAAAATAAGTCTGCTTCGCAGATGACGATCAGCTAAGTACTAATTAGAAGCGATGAAAAAGTAGCCGAGTATGAATAATTTTTTGTTGAGCACTCGCTATCATGTATGATAACTGAGAGGAAAAAACCCTAGATTTAATTTTCCACCCCATTTCCTTTGCCAGGTGTGAAGTGCAGAGCATATTAAAATAAAATAAACCTAAATTGAAAATAACATTGCTAATTGGTTGCACTAAAATTATTATGAGTGGCTAATAACCCACTCAACAAACATCTTCAGGTGTGCACAGTCTCAAAGGTGTGCACAGTCTCAAATGGTTGCAGAAAGCTGGGTGGTGATACAGTCCTATTATGTTAATCAAGATACCAAGCAGAGGGGTGTGGGGAGAAAGTGAGAAAGCACAAGAGGCCCAGCCACAAACATGGTTCAATGCTTAGTGTTGTTAGCTGTTCCAAGCATCACCAGTAAATTTTGCACCAATTCTTCCAGTTGATGGCAATGTCCTGTATCTGTGTCTCCCTGATCTTCATTAAGACATCCTGTGCACAAACCTAACCCTTCAAAGGAGAACTTGTGCAAACCTTCTTCAAGGTAATTTTCTGCTTTTTCTGGAGAGGTTCTGTCCCTATCTCCTGTATCCATCACCCCATCTATTTTCAAAGCCACATTCCCTCTCAATTGATTTGAGGGTTGCTTTTCAGCAAGACAAGTTGGGCCAGGCTGCTGGAGGTTGCCACAGGAAGGTCAGTGGACATGCTCTGATCAACACCCCTCTGTCAGACAGGAACAAGCAGTCCCACTGCCCCAGCCACTCCCGGCATGCTCCATCACCACCCCTACACGGGCCAGGCTAGGTGATGCATGAGAAACCTTGATGAACTAACCTGCCACAGTAGCCCAGACCTGCAGAACCTAACATTTACTGAAGGTGAACTTGGATACCTTCTGCAGGTCCATCCTCTTCTTAATGTTGTGAAAGCATTGCCTGCAACTGAAACTTTTAAAATCTTGCCTTTTATTTAAGTGGCTGCATTCCACCCCTTTTTCCTTTTATAAGGTATTTCTGGCCCAGAACCTAACCTCTCAATTTGTTTTCGCTCAGTAGATGTGGGGCTGTGGGTCCAGGCTGGCTGCACATGTCTGTGCTGTGCGACACCTGCTTGCAAACACAACCTGCGGTACGACTCCAGGCCAGCAGAGATGTCATTCTTCCCACAGCTCACTGAATCTGGAAGAACACGAATTAGCCTACAGCCTCAGAGGACATAGCAGGCGATAAGCCTGCTGTATAAACATTTACAGAGAGAACTGAGGTTATTCTTTTACCTGGCTGCCGCTGATCATTGGTATTGTTTTAAATTATTAACTACCCTTTGCTTTCTCTGCCTCTGCATGTACTTTCAAAGTGATCCGTAGCTGGAATTGTGATGGGAGCCTCTGCAGAACACAGAGCAGCAGGGCAGCAGCAGTGTGGTGCGCTGCACCTCTGGCTGGAGGGAGTCTTTGCTTTGCTGCCAGTCACCCTAGCAGTCATACCTGCTCTCCCAGTCCCTCTGAAGGCAGAAATGGCCTGTCCTGTATAAAAGGCCACAGCAAGCCAGATACTTCCAAGCGCTCCTCTATCGACTGTTTCCAAACAGGAAGGATGGCAGGCAGCAGTACTATTTCACATCACTTCTCAGTTTTGTAGATACATTCTCCAGTATTAGCTGCATGCAGAAGAGGTAACCTTCACTCACCCGTTGTCTGAATAATTACTGGGTGTATCTCGCATGTAGACTGAATCCATGGAAAATGCCAGCCCCACTTAGCCCATTTAAGCAACATTCCCAGCCAGCTTGCCAACCTCTGAGCCAGAAGATGTGAAGTGAGGACTATAGCTTGTGTGATCTGCTTTGGGAGGGGGAACAGGGACACAGCCCTTGCAAAACCAGGATGTATGTGTTTTTGTGAGCATTTATGGCTTGAGAGGGACTGACGGTACATCTATGTTTCAGCATTATTCGAAGCCCTGTGAGTTCACAGCAGCGGATGATCCTGTTCCTCTCACTGTTCTTGGGAGCTCATAGGATTTTTACCTTATTGCTGGAGCATTTTGTCCTTTTTTTGTTCTCTGTTTTAAAGCACGACCTCCACATAATGAACACTGCTGCTGGAAACAGTGAGCCAGAAGAGTGTGACATCTGTAGCTGGAGGAGGTCTGCATGTATCACACCCTGGCGCAAGAGGTGACCGAGTCCCTACTGTTTAATAGCTGCTGGTGGGGACTGAGCCCCTGAACCTCCCGGCCCCTGAGCCTTTCAGGGTGTGCTCTGTTCCCCAATGGCAAACGTGCAATAATGTGACTTAGATTAATTTTCTTTCACCCCAGCCCAGGCTAAGTCGCATTTGCTGTGCACTGGGAGCACACACACGGGCAGAAACCTCAGCTCAGCTGACTCATGGAAACTTGGTGAACTGTGGCAACTTGACGTTGAGCCCTAATCCGCAGCCTAAGCCGAGTGAGAACATGGCCTTGGCCGCCTGTCTCTCAGTACATGTGAACCGGGGAAGGTGGTGACAACTGGCCGGTCCCTGGGGACACGTGGCAGTGGGGAGGGAATCCCTGCCCTGAGCTCAGCTGTCTCCCTTGTTTTAAAAAGCTCTCTTTTTTTTTTTCTTTTTAGCAACGCTGGTGAAGATGCAACACGATAGCAGCATAGCACTGTCAGGATAAAGGAGGCATCCTCCCAAAGAGTTTCCTTTGAAGCCTAGCACAGGAATGCTGAGGGAAGCAGGCAGAGGGGAGGGCTGGCCAACACCTCTTCCTGACACCCTCGATGCCAACACCTCCTTTTGTCTTTCTCAGGGTGCTCCCTTGCTGTCCAGTGGTGAGACGGTCCTCAGGCTCAGGCATTAGGTGTCAGGTAACCAGTGCAAGATGGGAGAGAAGAATATATCACCTGCCCCTTGCACAAAGATGCATCCTTTGCTCTGTGTGTCACCAAGCAGGATCTCACGCAGGAGTAGGGGGGGAAGTGGTTTCCTTGGAACCACAGGCAGGGCTGGTGCTTAGAAATGCAGAGAAACTTGGCAAGGGCCAGTCAGAGGCAGGGAGACGCATGTGGAGTTTTCCACTGACTGTGCAGGAGGTAGATAAGATACCAAGCAGTGATATGTCAGACTCGTGGTGTGATGTACTCTGCGATAGGACTGGAGCAGAAATGGCATCTCCTAGCTGAGCAGCAATGCCGGCCGCGCTCTGTCAGCACCGCTGGAAAGATGCGCTTTTAAATACCGCCAGCGTGAACAGGCAGCGGCAGAAGCAGAGTAACTCTGAGTAACAGGGCCGTGTGCGCTTCTGGCTGGAGGCTGAACAAGGCAAAGCTTGTGCCATTTCTTAAGTGCAGCTGAGGACAGAACGTTGCCTGCATGAGCTTTCTTCCCGGTCGTGGCAGACGAGAAGAGAAAGCTCCCCCCAACTCTCAGAGCCCAGGTGCCGTTCTGCAGCACCTGGGGAAGGTGAGATGAATGTTTTAAGCACGAGAGGCAGGGGGTGGGGGGAAGCAGCAGGGTTTGCAAATTGGCACAGAAAGCAGTGACACTGGGAGTTGGGACTATTGTTGAGGAGGTGCAGGTGCCTCTGGCATTCAGAGCAGGAGAACGATCAGTGGGATGCAAAGTCAATCGCCTCATCCCTTGCAGAAACCATCCCTGGCTACCACAGGTGTACCAGCAACATTCCCAGCCTGGCCTCTGCTGCTCTTGCTTCCAAATCTGTCATACTGTGAAGTTGTCTGGGGCCAATGGGGTGAAGGAGATTTTGACAGGATAAAGCTTTCCAGTTATACCCTCCATACCTTAACAAGTAACAGCTAGAAAGGGAAGGTTGAGGGGCTTCTTGCAGTGTACAGATTTGATTTCCTCATTGCTCCCACAGGTCACAAGTGTTTTTGTTAGTACGTATAGCTGGGGTTATCATGTGTAACATCACAGAATCACAGTGTCATAAGGGTTGGAAGGGACCTCCAGAGGTCATCAAGTTCAAACTCCCTGCCAAACCCAGTTCCCTAGGCCAGTTCGCACAAGTAGGCATCCAGATCGGTCTTGAATATCTCCAGAGGAGGCTCCACAACCCCCCTGAGCAGCCTGTTTCAGTGCTGACAATGCCCAGTAACCAGGGCAAAGAAGAGCTTGGGCTGGACTGAGCAATGTGGAAAGACTAGAGAAATAAAAAACTGTAAGAGTTGTCACTGCCTTCGAATCAGGGTCTGGATTTGCAAGGGGAAACTCTCCCTTGGCCGCAGTCAGAGCAGAATAGCCCCTCTGTGACAGCCCAGTCCATGGGTTGCTTCATCCCCATGTCACTGTGTGCTCAGGCTGGGGACTCGGGGCCCTGCTGCTCTGGGTCATCAGAGCTCTTTCATCCTGTAGAGTGCTTCCCAGATCCCAAAGGTTGTGATGGCCACCCTCTCTCGTGTTCTTACTGTGCAGCTGAGACATGTCTTAGATCTTCCCCCTTCCCTGATCTTAAACCAAAGACGTTCTCACCTTCCAGGGCAGACACTCAGGGTTTCTAGCTCTCTGAGGCTTCGTGCCCACCTCCCGGTTTCCATCCCCACCCGCTCTGTCAATGAATAACAAAGACCAGCCCTTGACATGAAGAGGAGCCAGGCTTCATGCCCTGAGATGGAACAGCTTCAGATTTGGTTCCCAGCCTTTGGCCCTCCTGCATGTACCATGCCAACCACACTATTTATTTCCTATTATTAAGCAAATTAAACTCTTCAAGAACACAGTGAACCTCTGGAACAATGTGGTTTTGGTTACTGTACATTGTTTGTTGATGGACTGCAGACCAAACCTCTGACGGGTGCTTGCTCTCCGCTCCCGTGGTTTATTCCTCAGGGTGATGATTTATCACCTCGGGGAGGTGACTTCTCCCAGGCAGGAGCAGTATCTTCCCATGCATCACCCTTCAGCATGCAGTGCCCTGATCCTGCCTGGAGCACCTGCATGCTGTGGACCAAGAGAAAATTTTGGTGCAGTGACACCAAGCAGGAACTCTTCCTGCCTTCTGTCGAAAGCACGTGTCAAGGGTGTGACCTCTGGTTTTCTCCTCCCTGGGGACAAGGGCTTCAGCAGCATTCAGGGCTGGCCCTCACATTCCCCCACCGACCAGGATGATGGTGATTAGTAAACCCACCTGAGAAAATCCGATTAAATTCTAAGCTTCATTTGTGCTGCTAATTGCCTGGGTCCTACACGGTTGAGTGGGGGAGAACTTGCAGTTCCTTGTCACCATCACCTTTTTATTTCCTGTCATCAACTTATTTCCATTTCCAGGGCGACTGAACAGTTTTTATTAGCGACTGGGAGAAAAAGAAAAGGAGAAAAAGCAAACTGGAGTTTCAGTGTGATAAGGATCTGAGGAAGATCCCTGCAGGCGCCGTGCCCCATGCTAGTCATATGAATGCTCTGCAAGACCGCGTTCCTTTGGTATTTTCTGTTCAATTTCCTAATCCACATTTTAGTTGTGCTCATGATTGGTTTATTTATTTTGGATCCTCTTAGTCCTTCAGCTTGTACGATAGCAAGAGTTGCAATCATCCTAGGAGCAGAGCTGCCTGAGCAGTTACCAGCAAGGTGGGCTCGCTGGGCCCAGTAAAATGAAGTGCTTAGTTACACTAGGGATTATTTTTGTCTGCACCTTTGCTGCAAGGAGGCAGATTGAGCCGCATTTCAATGTGCTTATCTCTTCCACTCACTTCCATTCCATCTGCACAGTCCCGGAGTTCATGTTTGTATATTCAGTTCTATTTCACTCTTGAAGCCAAGGTGACTGATAATTGGCCTCTTCTGACAGAAGGATTTGGTACCTTTTGATTTTTAACTGTTGCTGAGTGAACGACACGGTGGGTTCAAAAGTAAATACTTAAACATTCGTGTGTGTGTGTGTGTGTAAGTTTGGGCAGGTATTGTTGATGCTGTAGAGAGTGATAAATTGAGATAAACCATGGCCAAAGGCTGAATGGATCCGAGGGTCCCATTCCCATTGGAGTCCATGACCATTCCACTGGGAGAGCTTCCTCATCGCTGGTCCCTCAGGCTGTTTCTGCACTGCAGCATAGAGTAGAGATACCAAACCTAACTTTAAATAAGCTACCACGGGCAGACTAACTGCAGCAGCACGGAGTTCAGCATATCCTGTGTCTCGGCAAAATTAGATACCTCTCTAGATGAACGCTTTGTCAGCAAACCTACATATCCTGAGGAAGACTTTTGCAACTCAGAAAGGAGGGACAAATATGAATGAAATTAATTTGGTCCGCGTAGTTTTCTTGTGGCTGTCTAGAATTGCTAGTGTCCCGTGTGTAGTTGCCTGTAGCTATCGTGATGTGTTGATTTCCCCCCTGCCCCTGATTCAGTTGTAAGCTCACCCAGTGATATTCTGAGTCTCCAGCCAGGTCTCAGCCAGGCAAAACCCACGGATGGAGTCTGGGGGAGCACTGCCTTCAGAGGGTCTGCAGGCAGCTCTCAGGACTTGCCTCGGCGCTGTTGCATGCTTCGGGAGCGCGCGCCCGCAGGTGGATGATCAGGTTGTGGAAGGAGATGGAGAATCTGGCAGAGGGTTGTGTATGTGTTTTGTGCCCCCCCCCCCCCAAGCACGCGCACCGTTTCCCCTGCTATTAACTTCCAGTTAGGACCTTTCTTGAACTCTTAGTGTCAGAGTAAAGTTTTCTTATGCTGATCATGTATTTGTATTATGCAACGTACTTCAGAGAAAAAAAGAAAAATGAGAAAAAAAAGAAGAGATTATTTCTCTGCCACTGTCCTCTCCTCTCGAGAAGCCCTTCTCTTCTGTACATATGATATGCAGAATGTATGGGAGTCTTACCAGCGTTGGTTTGCATTTTTAAGACTGTACTAATTAATGTGTGATGCTATTGTGTTCTCGTAGTGGCATCTTTGATGTAAACTGTAAAAACTTTTAAAAAATCGGGTTTTTTTTTTTGGTTATTGTTCAGCTTTTAGAGCTAGCACCAAGGACTGCATGTTCACTAGAATCCGCCTTTTCCAAGGGCCGTCGTAGCTGCACACAGGCGCCGGTGTTCCTTTCACCCAGAGCATAGTACCTGCGTTCTCCTTTTAATAGGGGTCAGTTTGGAGCGGAAACTTAATTCTTCCAGAAGCGTCTAGTTTTCTGTCTGTCTCTCTCTCTCAGACTCAGGCTTCCCACTCCCATGCTGTGTGCCAGTCCTAGACCCGGGAGGAGACCCCACTGGGGGTCCCTCCATCGCAACACCCCACTGGCCCCAGCATCAGGCTTCCTTACCCCTCCCCTCACCCACATGCACACTGGCTATACCAGGACAAAACCTGATGGGTTCACATTTTAAAACTGTTTGTGTAAATTACTCGAAAATTAACTAACTGAAACACTGAGGAATTAAGCAATGAAGGAAAAGAAGAGCCCAGGTGGTGAGTTTGGGGTCAGAATATTATTGGGGTGCTTAATATAGCGAGAATGTGGGGTCAGCCTCCCAAAAATGGGACTATTTATCCAGCTTAAGTCTATGCTTTTTGCTTGGTTTGGGAGACAAAAGAGGGGCTCAGATCTAGCCTTTCGGGCAGGGAAGTCTTACTTAATGTATTGAGTCTGCGAGAGAGATGCTTCTCCGGATAGGTCTTGGGCCAAAAGACCAGACATGCTGCAGCTTAGGAGTTGTTTGGGTTGGGGTTTATTTTATTTTTTTCCTTTTGGGATTTTTTTTTTTTCTTTTTAATGAAGACAGCAGTTCAAACTGCACCTGGCAAAGTGACTGACTTCAGAAGCATGTTTCTCCTTGTTATATAGACACTCACCAAACAGCATTGTGTGGTTAAAAAGGCGCGTTTGTGACAGTCTCTTTCTCAGTGCCAAAATATATACGCAGTATTGTTTGAAGGGAAATAAGGAGTTTTTTACTGTATTGTTATTACTGTTGAACAAATATTGTTTTTAAATGTTAGATTTTGAAGACTTTTGTATTGTAAACTGTTTTGTGATATGGTGCTTTTTCATACTGGAATTACTGATTGCACCTAAATATGACTTCTTTTGTTTTCTTATATCAATATGTAACCTTGAACAATCTCGATGAAAACCAGTGTATGGTGGTTACCGATGGTTCAAACAAATTCTCCTACTGAAATCCCCTAAATGTTCTTTCCTACTAATAAATATTCTGCTGCAGCTAGCTACTGTGTGCCGCCTGCTCTTTGTTTCTCCCTTCGCAGCCTTAAAGCCTCGTGTAGCCCCGTGTTTGAGGAGCAGACCTCAGAGAAGTCTTTGCCTGCTGCCCTCACAGCCCCCAGCCGCAGGCAAAGGGGCAGCAGCCGGGTAAACCAATTTGCAGAGCTTAGCGAGGGCTTTAACCGTGCGTGGCACCGTGCCGGCACGTTGCAGCTGGCTGGGCACTCCGCTGCTAGCACAGTTTTTCCTCCAGCAGCCGGGCATGGGGCGAGGTAACGCTGAGTGGTTTATAAAAGCAAAGGGAGGACAGCACAAGGCGGAGGGAGAGCCATTGTCCCCCGGAGCTGGGAAGGCAGCTTAGCTGGCCGATGGTTCCCTGCCACAGAAAAATCCCTCTCCAGGGTCAGGGCACTGTTTTATCTCAGAATGACTCGCACAGCATCAGGGGAAGGGCCCACACGTTGGTATGGTGGCATCTGTGGCTGGTTGCTCTGAGACCTGCTCACGGGGCCGCAGCAGAGCTGGTTGCAGCAGGGGCTCCAGCCAGCCTCAGCCTGGCTCCTGTGCATGCCCTGAATCCACGTTTCCATTATTTTTTCCAGTCTCCATTCTTGTTTTCTTGGTAGAATTCATTTCTGTATTCCTATTTTGGACAAGTTTTTCCGCGCTCAGAAGTAGGAACTCAATCCCCAGCACTCAGCAATACACACCGCAGCAACAGAAATACTATCTCATACATAGGAATATTTATTTTTTCCTTCTTAAAAATGTACAAAAAATAAAATAACTGTATTTACAGCTTATCAAACCCCTCTCCCATTTGCAACACTATTAAGTTACATGAGCTATTTTCTTAATATAAAAGCACGCTATTTATACATAGTTTCCTTGTTTGCCAGAAAGAGGGCTTGTCACAAACTTTGGCACAAACATTCTTGTTTGCATTTTGTCTCAATTCATACAAAATGGAAGAGCATATAAACATTTCATAAGCTTTACATTTTAAAAGGCATAAAATATTCCTTTCCAGTTCCATATTAATCAGTACAGCACATCTCTGACAGCTGGAGAGCTTAGTTTTTACTAATTGTTTGAATTAATTTACAACATTTAAACAACCCATAGACCAAGAGAGGAAGATACACAAGAAAGACACTTTGATCTCTGAATTCCATTGGCCAAAAACTCCATGAGAGTGCACACACAAGGGGGAAAACAAGGTTCTTTCCTTTGTAGTTTATGTTAAGTAGTAAAGTCCTTCAAAATGCCTTGATGGGGATACCACTGTTCATCAACAAAGCTTCACTGCAAGGATGTGGTTTATTTTGGGGATATCAGTACCTGACTGCACAGAAAGAAACTAAATTTTGACATTTGGGGGCTTCAGGATACAGCATCAAATGGACGGACACAGCGCCAAAGCTGTAGCGGGAGCCAGCATCAGAGCTCAAAGGACTGTTCTCCCTTTGTACACCTTTACCAGGGTCTTTCAAAACAACATCTACAGACACTGCTGTAATTCTTCACAGGGAAAACGGGCTGAGGAGGCAGCCACCCTTCAGGCTGCATGCATTACGGGTCAAGACTGCTGTCTTGAAGAAGGGAAGGAAATGAGAGCTTTGTTCCTTTAAATAAAAAAACCACAGCAGTGCCACAGAGACCAAAGGAAGCAAGACAGATACTCCTGTCCCCTGCTGAGCAGCAGCCAAATCTTACTTCCATGTAACTCAATATTTGGAAGATCCAGAGTTGATCAGTATTTTTTGCTAAAAGCAGCATGTATATTTTAAGCAATATACAGGTGAGCACTTTGTACTCCTCAAGGCTTCCGAATCGAGCAGGGCACGAGGCAGGCCACTGCTTCAGAAGTTTGTGATTCTCATACTGACCCTTCCCCACCACTTCGATAGCCTGGTTTTGACCAACAAGGTGAACCCTGAGAGCTTGCAGCTTGCCACCACCAGCATCCAAGGTTCAGTGCTACTCCAGCATTACAGCTGAAGGGGTGCAGGGTGATGTGCTCTGTGTAATGTCTCAGGTGCTTTCAATGCATCTGGAGCAGAGAAACAAAGCCCTCGGAGCCTGGCAGATACAGTTAAGGGAGATCATCCTTAACTAGCTGCAGTTTGTTTTTAAATCATCTTGCCATCAGGGTAAATCCTTCTCATCTTCCTCAACCCTGCCGCCTTCATTGAGATTGCAAGAAGGAACCATAGGCAGGAGTATCAGCTCTCTCATGTCAGGGATTCACACACTTAAAGATGTACATAGAAAAGCTTTCCTTTTATCTTGGAAGCAACTTTCCTTCCCTGGACAGTGCCTGGCCAAAAGCTCCTAAATGACACTGGAAAGAGAGTTCCTTATGCCCCTGTATTTCCTGGAGCATTGCACTTCTCACTGGTCCAATGCTGCTCCTCAGCACAGGACACTGCAGCACCCAAAGATCCCAATTCCTCTCCACCCACATGTAAGACAAGAATGTCCCATTAACCTGAGTGCTGGTGCTGCTGGGACAAGCCAGCACACAGCTCTTCTCTGTGAACCCCAGTTTCTCCCTGTCCTCTCTTACTGCAGTGCACCCCAACCAGGGCCAGCCCAGGTGCCACAGGCATTCCCTGCTCGGATGGCAGGTTTGTCAGGGGCAGAACCAGGGCTCAACTCCCACATACACTGAACTCCTGTGCTTCACCCACAGCTTCTGCCCAGACATCATGGCCAACAGAGAGCCCAGGTAGTATCCTTAGGATCCCAAACACCAGCAAACAGCAGGGAAACACAAGAAGTAACACCACAGCTCACCATTCCTGTGTGCTGGCCCCAGTTCCTAATGCCACCTGCCAAAACTTGTCCTCTTTAAGGGGTGGGGGGAAGTGTCTGGGCTAAGTGAGCACAGAGGTTTTCATCTGAGCTGCAGGCAAGTAGAAACAATCAGAACCACCATGAATCCCCTGTATTCCCAGGTGTCTGCTCTTGAGCAGGGTAGCAAGAGCATCTTTGCTGGAGTACATATTTATAAAAAGACAATGGAATTACTACCAAACTGCATCAAAAGGAGAAATAGCAGGTGACAGAGGAAGAGGGAGGGAGAGGGGAAGACCAGATAGACACTTCACTTTGCAGAGCAGACATAGGTGGTTTCTGGATATGCATTGGTGTGTTAGCCCTGACACCAACAGCCTTTTATAGCTTCTGCTCCCACAAAAACCTCAACAAGTACCTAACGTTTCTATTTGAAGTACAGATTTTAATGGGATGATGTTGCTAATAAAAGCAAGAGAGTGCAAGAGCTGGCAGGACAATTCATGCAAAAACATGACCAAATCAGACTGGTCAGTTATCCCAGCTGCTTTGCTTGAATGTAAATAGCTCCACAGAGCTCAGACCACCATAGAATGAGCCCTGTCAGTGCTTCTTCACACCATTAACCACCTAATAAAAGAAGATTTTGTTACTAAATGGAAAAAAAAATCAGAAGAAAAAAAATTGAAAACACTCTCATGTAGGAAAGAACCCACATTTCTGTCTGTCACACAGGATCCACATACAACACTTAGAGAACAAAATGCTTGCAGCTGAAACTCACAGGACTGTGCTGAGTGAGGAGCTCTCTGCGACAGCCAGAGGAGCTGCAAAGGACAGAGAGAAGTGCTGGGTTTGGACGTGCAAGGGACATCCAGGCCTTGAACCTCTTTCCCAGTACGACTTTAGGCTGCAACTTTCTTCACAGAATTCATGAGACAGGAGTGGAATTTGATGGGGTAAGGTAGTTGTTCAGCTTGGGTCTAGATCCAGGCCTTGTGATAGACCTATCTCCACACCTCAGTGGTGGGATATGCAGTCTCCACTGGGAAATTGTTCCAGTTTCAATACAATATTTACATCAAGCCCAGGTTTAAACCTCACCCAACTGTCCTAGGAATCAAAACCAAATCATTCAACGGAGATATAAGAGCAAGTAGCCTGGAGAGGAAGAGTCTGACGTCCTGTTTCTTACAGTCCAGAGGAACGCTTTAATGAACAGGCTGCTGCAGGAAGCACCATTCCCTTGAGAAAAGCCCACTTTGAGATCTTCCACTTCATTAACAGAACAGGCAGAAGTCCCTTCTGTACCTCTGGGCACACCATGCAGCAGATACACGATGCCTCTTACAGCTGGGTGGGACACTCAGACACCTACAGGTGGGACCTGGGCACCTAAGGTGGGCCCCATCGTGCCAGAAGACTCCAGACCCTGTTGCACAGCTTGCTCCAGTGTAAAACTGGGCGTGTAAGGGCGGAGTGTACAAGTGCAGATGGGTTATCAGCTTCTCAGCACACGCTCCTTAGCAGACTGCAGCAATCTAATCATCTAGGAAAGATTCTGTTAAACCCTAAACCAAATACATACAAAAACACAGTGGCAGTAAACATGCCCACATACAGTAGTTAAAATATATTATTGCATATTATAAACATTATATACAAGGCTAAAATGGTTTCTTTACCATTTACTTACAAGTGACATTTGTAGCTGAATGCCTTACTTACAAGTCCTCATTGCTACATGCTGAGAACCACCAGAGGTATTTGGCAAGACTATACACTAGAGAGAGAGACGGATGAGTATGAACAAGTGAACCATCAGCCACTTCCCCATCTTTAGCACTGCACCAGTATTTTAGCAACAACAGAGAGCACTACTGGTCAAGTGATTGACACCAGATTACAGAAACTAGACCAGCATGGTTCCTTAGTGTGTTTTAGAATGATCTCCTCCACACTGGAGCACGGGTTTAACTGCTGCATTTCACATTTGCAGTGGGTCATCTGGTTACAGATCCGGGGGCTGGTAACTGCTTGTACACTAGAGAGTGGGGAACAATAAATAGGGGTCCAGGACTACATGAGTGGCCTTGTGCTTGACAAACCCACGTCTATATGCAGTGGGTGCACACGTGCAGAATGGAGAGTATTTTCAAAGCAGTCTTGTAACAGTTTCTCTGATCAATGTCTGTCAAGTTCCTGGGGAGTCTTCTGCTTTCCAAGGAGGATGAAATGCTGTGGTTCCTTACAAAAAAGGCTCTGCCTGAGGCTAGATCTCTGTCAGTGTGATCTTGAAGCCTTCGACCATGCTCTCCATGTGCAGGATGAACGTGTCCTCATTGGAGTAGTGCTCAATAATGTTGTCATCAATGTTTACCAAGATACTGGTGACAAAGGCAAAAATCAGTCTTGTTATGTATAAGGACATCAAAAAGGAAAACCACACATGCCACCATGTGTGCTTGCTTCACTACAATGCAAAACCAGACTCTGGTATATATCAGTACCAGGACAACAGTGGCAAATCATCATCAAGATCTGTCCCTTACAATCTTTGGGTTAGAGGCTGCTCCCTGCCAAAGCATTTACAGTGAGAGACACGCCAATGCTGTGATGTTAACCCACTTAAGCTGTGCACGAAGTGAGCTGAACTCCAGATTCCTGGAAGCCCCAGGTAACTGGAAGATCCAGGCCTGGCATTGGCTCCCATAGGTATACCTCCATGCTACTTCTCAGCCATGCCGCGTGAGCTGCTGCACCTCTGTGGTATGAGCCGCTAACACAGGGTAAGCAGTGTAATTTGGGCTTTGCACACAGGCCTGGAACTCAGCTTGGATGTGAGAACATCAACAACAACTATTAGAAGTGTGTGTGAATGTTTTCCTCTTTACCATAGAAGTAACAATAACAACACTTGGAAATGGTGTTAGAAAGAAGCAAAACATGCGAAGCTTCACCGGTCTTCTCAGAAGCTAAAGAAATCCCCTGGCAAAGCAACGCTCCATGTGGCAGTTACAGCTGAAATTAAATGATTGCTTTAAAACTATTTCACTACAACATTATGGTTATTTAGAAGTTTTAAAAGTTTCAGATTTAGATTTATGGCAAGGAGTAGCAGCCTAGCTGGTCTGAAATCACAGCTGTGATGCTCGTGCCTAAATTTACTCAGCCGAAAGCCCTGCAGCAAACCCTGCCCGCCTTTCAGGCAGCAGCGTCCCTCTTCCCAACACTGAGGGAAACTCCACGCTGCCTCCAAAGCAAAGGCTGTGCCTCTCTCACACTAGCACACCACAAGGTTGCTAAGCATACACTTATCCAAATACATTCTCCAAACACTGTTTCCTCACAGCAAGCCTAGGAACACCACTCAGACAGACTGGAGATTCGTGTTTCCCCCTGTCACCCCTTGCTGTCTCCACAGACATTAAGATTTCAAGCGTATGGGCATGTCTATTAAAAGTCTTCATACTGCCCAGCATCCTGAGCCCCTGAGGGATCTCTTGAGTACTTCTAAAGGATCCTACAACAGCCCCTAGTTAGTTAATTGGCTTACTTACCCCTTTTTGCTCTTTTTATAAAGTTTTGTAATCTTTTCAACTGGCAGCCCATATTTCTCAGAGATCTGAAATCATAAAAATAAAAGAAATATCATTTAAAAAGACTAATGAGAAATGTGAAAGTATCACCTCTCACTTTATGTGAGGCATTGAAACACTACCTCTGCAAACTCTGACACGATAGCCATCCAAAAAAGTCACTCACAACCACAGAATAGCTTCATTTAAAGATGAATCAGGGAGGAGCAATCCTAAACATCTTGATCAAAACACCATAGTTGTCTCCTTCCAGAACCCTGTAGACTATAGCTTCCATAGGGTGTGAGTCATCCAAACAGCCTCAGCATTTCCTAGTGCTCTGCCCAAGGAGTCAGCACCCTTCCCAGCTTCAGATTTTATCCAGTTTTGATCCAATAAACCACTTTTCTGCCATTTCTTATTCTGATCTTCTGGGCTCGGGGAAGCAAAGGCTTCTTCCACCAGGCAGAAGGGACATGAGGAGCAACAACAGGAGCCGATGGATCAACCAAAAAAAAGTGCACATTTCAAGGTTCGTTCAGCTAACCAGGGTGGTTCTTTTGTCTGAAAAGTATACAGGGTACCTTTGACTGTAGGAGGGCTACAGACATGCCCCACACAGGATTAGGAAGTTTCTGCATTGTTGGTGAAGTGACTCAGTCTAGTTACTAGGGTGGCAAAAAGAGAACACTATTTAGCTCACAAAACACCGTCGGCGTGCACAGATAACAAGATGAGATGCCACAGAGAAGTGTATTAACAGGGTAAAGGGCTTCTATAATAACCTCCTTCCAGCTACTGAAACAATAAAGGAGAAAAGCCTTTGAAGGAAGAACTACCTAGCTGACAGACTACCCACACTGACAAGCACTTCACGGGGATGCCTTGGCATTGCTTTGCAGCAGCGTGTTAATAACTTCTTTGGACATCCACTCTGCAGTGAGCCTGGGGTGTGCTCATGGAGGCGGTGTCTCTGAGCCCTCCCCGTCTGAGACATGTTTCCTTTCCAAATTATGACTCTTCTTTGAGGTAACAGGTCTCACAGCTGATACTTTAGAAGAGGATTGTCCCAAAAGGCACAATTATTATGAAAAAATGACTTTTTGTCAGTGATTAATGTTCTGTGGTACTCTGCTGCCAACCAAAGTAAATTTCCTGCTCTTCCCAAGTGAAATGAAGTTGCAGCTAAATGGCTGACTATTTATCTCCTGCATTAAAGAACTGAAGTGCCCAATTAAAAATCCATTTAAAGACTGCCAAGCATCAGTCACTGTAAAATCCTTCCTTTGTGTCTGCACTCAGACTTCCGTCGAGGAAAAGTGATATTTTAGAGAAATAAATTAAAGAAATTATCATGGAATCAAAAAATGGAAAGAAAGCAATGGATAAACTCAGCACCAAGAGCAGATTCAATGAGCCACAAGCTGAACCCCAAGCATGGCTCCAGGCCAGGATTCCCTGAGAGAGAATTAAACTACACTTGCCTACATCATTTCTCCTATAATTGTCATCTTACCTAAGATAACAATTTTGTACTTTAAAGGTATAGCATAACTCCAAGATTTCTGAACTACCAATAAAGCTTCTTTTACACAGTCTCTTCTGACCACAGAGACTGTCTGTGGTGAACAGAAAGAGGGGCATGTAAATAAGGAGTAACTGACAAGATGTACTAAGACCCATCAACTCCCTCACTTTTGCACCTAGCAGAGAACACAATACCAATCAAATCATGGGTTGTATTCACTACTTTGGTTTTACTCACACCAGCATGTTTCATTGCCCTTTTGGACATGGTACTGGAGACACTGATGGTAGTCCTGATTCTATGTTGTCCCCTGCCTTGGGAGAGGCCTGTTTCACCATCTAGGCTGAGCAGCCTTACACGCTGTACAGGCACGCTCTCTGTGCTGTGGGGACATTTCTAAGAAGATGGCCTTCACCCTCCTTGTCTTACCTCTCACAAGCACCCTCACCGTCCGACTACAAACCCATGGTCATGTATCTGAGCACCATGTAGCTTACCCAAAAGGCTCAGTGTAGCCCACAGAAAAGCTATGTGGCCACATGCACAGGGTGGAAAGGCATTCAACATGTTCATAACATACTCAGCTTCTCTAGAGCACATTCAAGTCTCTGCTCCAAACAGGGCAGAACAAGGATTATTCGAACCCAGGGTTTGCCATATCCCTGTGTGTGATGTCCTAACCTGTTCCCTCTACCCTCCTGCTACCCTCCATCACAGGCAAGGGGTGAGGACAGGCTGCCCCCCTAGCTTTCATGAAAGTCTGACCCAGCCTATGCACAGAAATCCAAGAAGAGCCATGGGCAGGATCAGTAGAAAGAGTCACCTACCTCTGGCCAGAAGTACTTGTGTAGGTACCCAGAGCTCACACCTCACTCCCACTTTTCCCCTGTCTAACACCATCTTTCCAAGTCTCCCTTCCTTAGATGCTTGACCCGGGGTTGGTGAGTCCTCTGGTACCCAGGTGCCACACCATGAGGGCAAATCTTGACTGTCTTAGAGAAGGTCTCAGAGGAACCTTCCGTGTTCTCTTATTCTTTCTTACCCCCTAGCTCCGCTTATCATGAATAGAGTGGTACCAGGTAAGTAATGTGGCACTGAGCTTCTCTATCTGTGGTTTTGTGGTACCCCAAAACTTAAGCTTTCATGTAAAGCAACAATCTGTTTTATCAGATTGTTGAAGAAATCCATGCAATTAAGCAGGGAGAAACATTCCTGTGCCAAGGGGTTTTAATAGCAGATAATATACAGCATTCTGCACGTTCCAGCATCAAACTTCCCGAGGATATTTGGGATACCCAACACTCACACATTCCAAATGTTGCTCAGAGTGGTTTGGGACTCCGGGAGACCACTTCCTCTGGCAGCTATGAGAGGTAAGGCTGAGAAAGCCTTGCTTGTCACACTGCCTGCAACAGGTGTAGGATTTATATAACATGCAGGGATTAGTGAGCTTTGCAAAAGACTTCCAACTGACTGTATAAGCACATTCCTCAGCAACCCCGAGGGATTCAACTAATTATACCGAACAGCAAGCTGTGGAAGCAAGGCTTGAAGTGGGGGTATGGGAGAGCCTCCCCCTCACAGGCTCAGAAAACAAGTCTCCAGTGCAAATGTGCTAAGTCCTGCTGCAGAATCTAAGAAAGCAGAGAGCTAGCATCTGCTAGGGCATCTCACTTAACACCTTCTTCTGAAACACAGTTGGTTTGTTGCCAGCTCAGGGGGAACACCGCTACTGCCAACTGACATGTGAAACAGCATTTCTCACCTGACCACAAGCAGGCTACAATACATTTTTAAAAGCTATCTTAATTAGAAGGAACATTTTCCTTTATCATCTCCATTATCCACTTTTCAGTCTTCTGAGCAGAGAATTCTTTCCTTCCCTTAGAAGGCCTGAAGCAGTGGGACAGCCTTCGGAGCAGCACTGAAGGTACCCACCCATCTGGGTGTCCCCTGGCACAGCAGGTTTGGCTGTAGCACGTATCTGATTGCACAAGGCACCAGGAATGCTTTCTCTGACAGTCAGGAAGACAGAAAGGGCAACGTCTGGGCAGGTTGAGGCTCATAGGAAAACATCTTTGCCAACTTACTTCTACAGAATGGACTAGTCTGTTGCCCTACGTTGGCTCGAAGGACACACACACACACAGAGGTATCTAATAAACTTTGATCTAAGCAAGCTCTGTTGAGCTCAGCAGTTAGCTTTTAATTTTAGAAAGACTTTGGGAGATGCCTGGATTTCCCAATTTAGATCGTCTTCTGTAATGTGAATAAATACGTGACTATGCCCAATGTGAGACTGAGACACCTCCTGAGATCCCTAGAGTTGACCCAATCTTGGGTCAGGCTGAGAGCAGGATTTAGAGCTGGTCAGTCACCACACGCCTGATGTTTGTGACAGGCAAACGTTTCATTGTTTTCTGTTTATCAGGACTGACTAGCGTAGGATGTAAACACCTTAAAACATGAAGGCTTGCATTACTTTAAGACATACTGTATTTCTGAAACCTGAGACCTCTAGATATTCACCAGAAGAAAGAAATCTGAGAAGGAAAACAAGGTCATGACTCATGGAAAATAAGGAAAAAGCCACAGGAATAGTGACCAGCAGGAAAAATTAATAAAATCCATGAACAGAGAAGGAAGGTATTATTCAGGATCACTGCCACTGTCTTTCAGATCTTGGGCTCTATAGTATTCAGTCTCAGTTTCTAAGTTCTTAGCACTGAGCATTTAGGATGTGCACAATTACAAAATTACATGATTTGCTGAAACGACTGTAGAGAGTATTTAAGAATATGCAGTTTGACAGCTTTTTGGCACTGATTTATCCACAATACCCTGACAAAGAGAACTACAATTTTCTGAATGTGCTTCTTCCAGTGAACTGGGACATTTTACAACAGATCAGATTTCTCTGGTGCTGAAAACACGCCACTGAGTCAGCAGCTGTGCTGACAGAGGTATGCAGAAACCTTTCCTGCTTCTCCACCAGCTTTGTTATATTACACAGTGACTGGAGAACAGGCATGGAGAAGCACAGGCTACTGGAGATAAAATATTCATGTTAGCTGGAAGGGTTATAGCAGGATTATAACATACTTTAAACTTCCATACAAAGACAAGATGAAATCACATTAGAGCTCATCATGAATCAGACTGCAGCCTCTTCAAGCAAAGCCTGGCTTTTATTATACGTGTGTGTTCTGACTAACAGCTGCGCTGCGGTCACAGCTTACAAACAGTATTGGCAAAATCACAGTTAGGACATCCTCAGAGCACAGCTGACTCCTCAGAGATACCCTGATCTGCACAGGTGCTTTAAATAACTCCACTCACCCAAAAATCTTTTTTGCCTTCTGCTACTGGCCAAACATTGACCAAATAACTCAATCCCTACAGCATCTGAAGTGCCCAGTATGTGCAACAAGACACTGAGACACTTCCAGCACTCAGCTGAGCTCTCTAAGGGCACTTTGATCCCTCCTCATCTCCTCTCCTCCATATAACCAAGACTGGAAATCAACTCAGCATCCCACATGTCAACCTCACCTCAGTCCTCTGACTGAGCAGTGGTTGCCTCTTAACTTTTCCCTCACCTAATTTCACACACCCACTAGCCATCAGCCCATATAAATTGGACTAAATGTGGACATAACTACTTATGATCACAGATAACAAGCAACAAGCAAAAACTCAAGTCAAAGAAGCAGCAAAGAGTAAGGCTGGTAGGTAGGTTGCTCTGGGAGCAAAGACTAGAGAAGGAATTTGAGACAGGAGGTATGAATGACGAGTCTGCATTGGCTCAGCAACTGCCTCTTACATGCTGGAACAGCAATTGCACAAAACTATATGAAATTCACATGGAAACAGTGGGTCCTTGGGACTCTAAAACAGGGCTGTAGACATACCAATGGGCATTACAGGAGAAGATTCAACAGGCTCTGAATCTTCAGTTCAGAAACAAGCGTTTCAGAAAATGAAGCCTGCAACTCTGTGCTCCCCTGACACTAGTTAATTACCACCGCTCCTCAAGGCTCAGATCTCCAATGAATCAGCTCTGCAATACTATTTAATGCCAGCAATCTGCTTTACAGCACTGAATTTGGGACGTACCAGCATTCCAGAGGTGTGCCTCAGAAAGTCTTTATGAAATGCTTTCAATGTATTTGAGAATAACTTCATCTTTATATTATGTTTTATCTCAATAATACATTGAAAGCCTCGGGATTTTCTTGCCAAGACAGACTAACAATGTGAGGACATCAGATACTTACCGCTTCCATTAGCCCCTTTACTGTGGGTGACTTGAGCATCAAAGCATCAAACACCTCATCTGCCTCCTTCCTCACATACAAAAGCACTGAAACAGAAAACAAGTAAAACTTGGAGCAGGTTTGGTCAATTGAACAGATGAAACACCCCACACTGAGTAGAAAAACATTAAT
Organism: Laterallus jamaicensis coturniculus; assembly: GCA_022605575.1. Lineage (NCBI taxonomy): Eukaryota > Metazoa > Chordata > Aves > Gruiformes > Rallidae > Laterallus > Laterallus jamaicensis. The sequence goes on along the minus strand of JAKCOX010000002.1, from coordinate 70,107,948 downwards.
CCATGACAGATATCCCAAAGTGCTGAAGATGGTTTCTACTTTTTAAATAAAGTACTTTCATATCATCAGTGATCTAAAGAAAGAGAACCCACTGTATTTACTTTGAAAACACAACTAAATTAAGGTGAGAAATATGTTACCTTCAAGAACTTAAGCCTCCATTGACTGAAGTGAGAGAAGCTAAACAGTGGAGTGGCCATGTCCCTGGGTCATAGGACAAACACACAAGCCATGTTTTCCTAAACCTATGTTTTGGCTTGCACATCTCCAGGCTTCATCCAAAAGGATGGGAAAGGACATTGACAAAAGGCAAGTCTGGTTTGCCTTTAACTGAGCATTGGAGAGCAAGGTCAGCAAAAAGGAAAAGAAATAGCTGTGTCTGACATCACCACACAGGTGACTGCAAATGGGCCCAGCCAGTCTAAAAAATAAACACTAGGAAGAATGAGTCCAAAGTCATTTGAGGCTTTCCAGGAGAGACAGACAAAAGCACAGCTGGCAGGCAGGCATTTACCTGCATACACCTCCCTGCTCAGGTACCCAAATCCCATTTGCACCCCTGAAAATCCCCTCTTCCTCCCTCAAATGTCCTGCTGGGTATTGTCAGTTCACAGGCACAGTGCCTTGCACTCCCAAGCTCTTGTTCTCCCCCAGACCTTATGCAGGTAAAAGGAGGAAACTGCTGTTCCATGGCAAAACCAAAGCAGACACCTACAAAGCAAATAAACATAAACACTACAGAAATGTTTTAGGTGCAATCTCACATGACTAATAAAGTAGCAGGTTTAATAAGATGCTCCACAATTTATTTTGCTCTCCAAATAAGCTACCTTTTAAAAAAGCAGTGTTGCACATGCACTGTTAGGTATTTTATGTCTGTGTGATAAGCTACATTGGTAATCAGCTTTTTTCCCTTTTTTTTCTGTTTTTCTTTTTTTTGTAGACAAGAAAAAGATTTTTTTGAAACTGCTTATCTGTGTGGTCCAAAAGATATCTTCACCAGGTAACTCAAAAGATGAACCAACAGAGATGATATTAGTTTTCATACAGAAGCAATTGTTTGGAAGCTAACTCTCAGGTCAAGACTGTACTGAGGCAGGCTCGGGCCCATTTGAAGAGAATTGTAGCTTTTTTTGCCCAGGTTTTGAAATGACTGCAAAAGAGTTTTAACACATGGGAAGATGAGTTCCATCTTGGTCTACAAACCAGACGTGTAGGGCAACAATGGGGGTTCTGCATCTTTAATTCAGAAGTAGAAGCCACAAAACTGCTACCGCGGGCATTCAGAGCCACATCTTTTTCACTTATGTTTTGGTAATTCTTGGGGACCTGCCTAAGAGCATGCTTTTAAAGGACTTAGAAGCTGAGATCACTTTGGGTCACAACCCCACACAACTGTCAGAATATAAGAGAACAAAATAAATCCACAGCAGTAGTTAATTTTTATTGGGTCTGATCTGTTTACTTGCATAAGCAAGCACTCGCTTAAAGTGCTAATTATACCTGTACTAGCACTTTTAATTATTTAGTAATTCTTTTCCTGTCACTAGAGAGCCGTCTTGTAACTCCTGGCTTTTCAAGCATCTGGACCTCTGCCAGACTTAATTATTATAAACATTATCTGAAAGGAGCAAAAAAATCACTCAGCCTGAGGTTAAAGTTGGGGACAGCATACAGTCAAAGTGCTGAGCTTTAAATCTCTCTGTTGCACTTGGCACATCAGGAAGCCTTATGCTGAATGAAGCATCCATTACAAGGATAATGGGGAACTTGCATCACTATTATATACACACAGAGAGCCAGGATTAGTAAACACATGAGGAGTTGTTGGTTTTTTTCTTTTCCCCTGAGCAGCTTTGATTCACTAGGGCACTTGTCCATAAATGACTTCTGGTGACAATGATGCCGTAAGAAGCTCCTGTCTCATCCCTGCCCTCATGCTCTGCTACTCTGGCCCATCTCAGTGAATATTCCTGGATGACAAACTCTTTTAAATAGATGTGAGTGAAAAAAATCAGGCCCCCTTTCTCCTGAGTCATCCTCCACACAGATCAGGTCCCTGCTTCAGTGTAGAATGCAGCCCCACAAGCCTTGGTGCCAGCATAAGCATGGAGAGGAGGGTGACTGGCCTGGAGGAGGGGGCACACCCCCAGAGTAGAGTGGGCTGCAAAGGCTCCACTGGGCTCAGCAGCATTACCACCGGATGCCAAGCCATGACTGCGACGATGTGACACAACTCTCACTTAGACCCTCTGATCCCACTGTCACCACCTTCACAGCATCTAGATGGGCTCCCTCTAACAGAACAGATTAGCTGGTTTAGACAGAAAGTGAAAAGAGAAATTCAAATTTGTCTGACCTCTACACTACCTGGCCTCAGTTCTTAGCCTTCTTAGCAGCACCAAAACCCACTGCAGTCCCTAATGCTCTTCAGATATTAAAAAGAATCACAAAAGATGGGGGGTGACTAAAGAAATAGCCCTGATTCACAAAATTTCAGGCTGGCAACCAGCCTTTGCTGAAGGCAATGGAAGTTATTGGACCTTGGAGATTTTTGGAAGCCAGGCCTCCGAACTGAGGATTTAAGTGTGAAAGCAAAAGCACAATGTTAGACACCTCTTTGAGAAGTGTTAACAGGCTTGGCTCTTCACTGGCAAATCTGCCAAGGCAGAAGACAAGCAACAGATGTGTGGCAAAAATGAAACCTGGGACATGATGGCACAGCAAGACATGGGCTGCTCAAAGGTCTGAGCCCAGGCATTACCCCTGCTCCGACTGCCACCCTGTGAGCAGCCACTACAGTCTGTGTAAAGTGGTCCCTGGGTGGAGATGTGGCACACTGCAATCAAGGAACGTAGAGTTGGTAGCTGTGACCTGGCTTTCCTCCCACATTTGGAGTTTTCACTAACTGCCCAGACACAAATTCTCTGGGAGACAGTGAATGCTGTCCTCCATGGGAATGGTTCACAAAACACTGATTGTTATGAATCCAAAATATTTTGTAGCAGTTTAACATGACTTTCCTAAGAGACAAAAGCTAGATAAAAATATGACTTCAAGCTGAGAGCTACAGGACTGGAAATCTCCCTGATCTGTAATACAGCTGTTGGATTTATAATTAACGGGAAACTCCCTATGAAATCTGAAAGGGAAAGTGATTTGAAAACTCTTACTGGGAACTCAAAACAGGAAAAGGCCACAAGTCTAGCTGAGAAATTAGCTGCACCACACACTTGGTACAGATTAACATACTTTACATTTCTGTGTTTGGCATTGTACCTCCCTTAGAGGTCAAGGAGACAAAAGAATCATTCAGAAAGACATAGCTACCTGTGTGAGAATATGAACTTTGTTTTACTGATGGTTTGCAAATCCCTTCAAGCCTTATTCTCTCAAAGGGTGCCCTTTAATACTTTTTGCTTCCACCACACAGTATTACAATCAGGTCCATCAGGTATGGGTGAGGCCACATTCTGTCACTTCACTTCTTTATCTGGGCTCAGACCCCTCACTGCATGCTGCTGGCCTGCACTGCTCTGACAGTGAACCACCTTGGGTTCACATTGCTTTTAATGTGCATTTCCACAGATCAGACATGCTGTCACTCAAACGTTACACCAGTGCTCCACCTACACCTCGCTCTGGAGGTTATTGATTCTCCTGTACCACAAGCCTGGGAAGAAAACATAGAACACTTTAATACCCAGTGACTCCTGTGGCAAGAATATTGCCAAATGGGCAGATTCAGCTGAGCTGTGCTCCAGCAACACACTCCAGATGCAGGGTCCCCAGTGGCAGGAAGTTCACTGGAGCAAAGGCCATGCTGGAAGAGGCTTGGCCTCCAGCCAGCACAGTCCAAGCTGCAAGAAGTACTGAACAGGAAGGGAATGCAAAGACAGCATCCTCCAGCTTCTCTGGTTCTGTGCCTCTCCTGGATTTAATTACTTGACATCACTTTGCCACCAGTTGAAAAACATTTTTTCTTCTTTCAAATCTTCCCCTTGAAATGGCTGCAAGTCCTGGATGATATTAAAACAACTTACCACAGCAAAGGACAGGAATAATCAAAGCAAACCAATACCTCATTGCAGGCAACGCTCCAGGCTTCCAGCTGGGAAAGCCAGGTGAAACTGCAGGAAATGACTGGTATTTATAGAGCTCTTGTGGCTGTCCCCTTCTACTTGATGGAGCCCTGATAATGTGAATTTGGTCAAGGCCTTGAGTCAACCACATGCAAATCAGTGGTCAATGCTGGCCACAAAATTATTTAAATATTTTAAAATATTAATTATCACACAATTAATTAAATAGTTACTTTAAATAAGAATATGTTCACATTTATTCCAGGAAGACACTGGTCTCCATCCTGAATATTCTTGTATGTTTCCCCTGGTTCAAGCAAGCCACCCTAATGAACAGAGAAACTTTGCAACCACAGGTTCAAGGAAAGTTGCTTCGATAAAGCTCAAACAAGTCTTACAAATGATGCAACTAAGAACAACTGAGCTCCCTTCCATACCTCACAAACTGATGGGTGAGCCTCAAAACACTTGCAAGTTTGAGATATACCTGTCAGTCAAACCCCTGGAGCCTCCAAGCAACTCACATGACAGAACTCACAAGATGGAAGGAATAGTAAATATTCTCCAGGGTGTCTAACTGCTGGGGTGTAGGAAGCTACCACCTACAGCACTGCACTGAAGTGAAGCAAATCTCATGGACAAACCTACCATCTGCTCATCCCTACCTTCAATGGAAAGTTTAACAGCTCTGTCTAAACCCCTGCTTCAGTGGTACCATGTTAAGTTTAACTAGAATGGACTGGAAAAGAGGAGTTGGACTGGTACAGCGTATGAAACATGATTGTAATAAGATTCATTCAGGGCACTAAAATAGTTAAGGGAAACAAACTCTTAAATAATTATGTCCTATGGAAAATGTCCATCCATGCCTTGTATTTCTAGACACTTTATTCAGGCAAACCTAAGACTGCAGTCAGCAGGAGCTGCTTGGGTAAGGTCTCTGTATTTGACTCAATGTATCTTGCATATTTGCTTGTGATCCCAGCCAGAACAGAAAAGATGAGCAAAAGTTATAACCAGACAACTACAGATTTGCTACTGGAACACTTACAAACTATGCAGCTTGGCCAAGGATCAGGAAACATTCTATCTTTTTCATATTTTATATACACTTGTGTCCTGCTCTGTTCTTGAGATAGCACAGTCCTTTCTCTTTTCTGCTTCTAAATCACTGCTAGCACTTGTTACAATACCTCCTTGTATACTCTAAGTGTCATTATATGTCCTCCCATCTGCTCCACATTCACACTAGCATCAAACCACTGACTCTGAGCCACACCTGCCCTTCCCAGCTTGAGGGCAGGAGTCCCACATCATTAATTTTAACTGCTAAGAACTGACCGTTACCTCTTTTCAGGCCTTCTTCTTTCATTTGTTTCAAAGGGGATGGACCAAACTCCTCCTCCACAGGCCGGAACATCCTTTTGACCAGGACACTGCTACTAGAAAACACACAACAGGGACCATGTCACAGTAAAACTCTGCTCCCAGCAGGAGAGCAGACAACAGCAGCAGTCATGACTCACTCTGTACTCTGGCAAAAAACCCTCCAGCTACTCAAGTAGCACCAGATCAGAAACAGCAAGGATTTAGCTTTTGATGCTTATCTGAACTCTCCAGGCCTCTCAAATTGCCCAGACTGACTGGCTGGGACAGGTGACAGGAAAATACACTCCAATGTTACATACTATTTTGAAAACCCCAAAGGCCCTAAAGTGTTTGAATACTGAGGGAAGGACGATGGGGGGAGGAAGAAACAGCTAATCAAGAAGCTGAACCCATGTTTACACACTGATTCACCCCCTCTTTGAGGACAAGGAGACAGTCTCAGAAAACACCACCACTATTTCTAAAATCTGAAACCATACAAGTGAGTGAATTCAAAAGGAATAACATGATAAGCCAGATCTAGCCCAAAGGTGTGACAGGGAAGCTGAGGGCTGAAGGCACTGTGGCCGTCCCTTCCCTCGGTGTAATTTTGGCAGGACTTGGTGTCTCCTTCAAGTCTTGGAGGAGACAACTGAGGCCAGTGTGCTTAGTGCAATAAACCCCTTTGTTTCTCCAATTCCACCACAAGCCTTGTGAAGAACATTAGCTTCAAAAAAGGAACAAAAAGGGCCTCACATTTTCAATCCAATGTTAGCTGTGGATGCCTGGCCACTCCTTACCACAGGCCATGTTTTGCAGGCTGATCTGACTGCAGTTGTCTTATTCCAAACTCCCAGATTTGAAGGTGCTCACTTGGGATTCAAGCAGCATGGAGAAATATGGGGCTTGCACACATTACAGTTAATACTGGCTGAACTTCAGTCACACATGTTTAAGCCCTCATTTCATATCTTTACATGAGGGACTTTCTGCAATTCTTCCAGTCCCCCCAAAGCCAGATAGGGTGTGCTCCCATTTCCATCCTTCCCCCTTCCCAGGATCTCCCTCCCGTTCTCCTTTTGCCTTTCTCTACTTGCACTTGAGCGTTCTCTGTGCAGTTCCTGTATTTGTCACATATACTGACAAACAGCTTTCAGGAATGCAATGAAGCTCAGTGCTTCATTAAAAAATTCCTGGCCTTAAATTATTTGAGAACCCTTATTGATATATATAAATAAAAGACACTTTATCATCATATATATTGTCCTTTCCCTGTATGGAAGCTTATGGCACTGTTAACTGGTTTACTTGGAAATGTAATAAAATAATAGATATAAAAAGCAGCAAGTTCACATGAAGGAAAATAAAATTACCATAAAATAAACCTCCCTTGACCAGTTCTACATATTAATCACCTACCATTAGCAATGGGAGAACATGAGGGAAGGGGGAGAGAGGGGATCAGTTTAATCTGATCTCCTGTTTTGTGCCTGCTTTCTGTGAGTTTGAACTGAGAACTGCGAAGCTTGTGAAACAATAAATGTCTTACCCTTCTCTCTCATCCTCTGTATTGTAGTAAACCTAGGAAGGTGGGGGGGGAAAAAAGCAACAATTATTCCAAAAACTCAGGCTTAAGTTACCTGCTTAACAGAGTAACTTCAAAGGGGAGGAAAGAGAACAAGTGGTTGGCAGTTTTTCATCTGTTAAAAATATTTTTCCTTCTATAAACCACAAACATCTGTAGTTTTAATTGTGATCTGGAGAAAGCACAGCCTGAAAACACCTCTGCTGAATATCACCAAGTAGAAATATATCAAAGCATTTTGACAGACATTGCCCTTTCCCCCTGGTTTATATCATTTTCCCAATTATTTTACAATCTCTCTAAATCAGATCACTACTCACCTAAATTACCCCTAATACAATTTAAGACACAACACTCACAAGCTTTTGTATGTATTTAATATTGTCTGAAAATCTAATTAAACTATAAAGACCAACATTAAACTACAGGCCTAATGGACGTGGAGTTACTAATGGTACAGCTCAAGTTTTTTGCACAGGCTGTGGGCAGGAGCTCCAGTCCAGACCACTGCATTGTGTAAATAAGTACAGCTCACAGTCACTGGGACCAAAGTTAGACAGCAGCAAACATGGCTAACAGTAGCAGGGGAGGTATAAAACTCACAGGTTGTTGTCAAAGGCTTTACAGAACAGTCAGCCAAATTCCTTACACCGTGCCCACGCCGTGGGTTGGCACCCACAAGCGCACCAGCATTCCAGCTGCTGAGTTACTGTGGAAGCGTGGGGCGAAGGCAGGGCACCAGAGCCCCGCGTGCTGCTGGGACACAGTGAGGCACCTCGGGCAGGCCTCCAGCACTTGGCTGGCGAGGCTCAGAGCACACCAGGCTCTTGGGGGGGAGCCTTCCCTTCTGAACCTGGGCACTGGAAATAGCTCAGAGGGGTCGGTCTGTGTGCGTGCGTGTGTGCAAAGCTGAGGTCTGTAACTCATTCTATGACCAGGACCTGAAAGTGGCTACACTTTCATAGTCAAAAGTTCATAAATAATAAAATGTCGTAACAGATCTTCACTATATTCAGTAAAACACAAAACAATTGGAAAGTTTGGGATAGCAAGAGTGCCAATACTGCAACCTAGAGAGCAGAGGAAGACAGGGCTGACCAATGCCTGAGAGCTCACAAACCAGCCTATCTTCCAGTTCGCTTAGAAAATTATTCCCAGGATTACATATACTAAGGAATGTTTCCACCTTCTCCTGTTTTGAGGCAAATCCACGTTCTGGTTTGAAAGGCATGAGGACAGAAGGTACCCAGCACTGAGATGTGAGTGGGTGTCTTTCCAATTCTGGAGAGTAAGTCAGTGACAGCTGTGACTGCAGTGTCTGTGCTCTTTGTGCTTTGCTCTACCACAGCTCTTGCTGCTTCAAAATAAATGACAATTTCAACACTCAGTGTCATCTCATCTTCATTGGCTTAATATTTTGCAGCAAGATGCATCTAAAATTTCCTCTTCTACGATTTGTCTCTATGAACACATGCAGAAAGGTCTCGTTCTACTCCATGAGATGTTAATAAAGAATGGGTTCATACTGAAAAAATTGTCAGAGCTGACCCTCCAATTCAGGTTTGCAGATTCCCAGCAAGGAATAAAGTAGGACTTAAAAGAGTCAAGTTAGCAAAGGCTTCCTCATACTCACTGGTGATAATGACTCCATGACTCCTGCACCAAGCCAACACTGTATTATCATGGCGTATTCTTACTTTAGAGAATGAAAATATTTATTCCAAGGAATTGCCATGTCTCTAGGTGATGCCGACAGAAAAAGGGCAGTGGTGTTTACGAGCCATTTCTTGCACTGGTTAAGAGCTCGGTCTGTGTTTTCAGTTCTCACAGAGAGGGGGATCTCTGCTACCACAAGGTGGCACTTCATTTCACCGAGCCAAACAGCACATTCAAACCCAGACCTCCTTTCAGTCACAAATCAACCTTCTATTTAAAAATTCTTGAATATTTGTTTCATTCTTTCTTCCTAGCAAAAGAATGGCAAAGCCATCACAAACACAAGCTAGTGAGTTGTTAATGAAGTATAAACTCCTCTTCTTTTTTGCACCCAGAACTCAAAAACACTTGTCTCTTCTAAGATCTTTTTAAGTAACTCACCAAGAGCTGTATTTACAAAAATCAACAGCTCCCAGGAATAATGCTTTGTTTTCCTACAACCTGCCTCGGGGCACATATGGCCTATAGCAGGTGGGCACCGGTTCATCTCACTGTCATTTCCTACCTGTCCGGTTCTTTGTAGGTTTCCAAAGTGAACATCTGGTATGAAGAGAACTGGTTGGGAATCCAGGTCAGCCATTGTTTTGAAGAAGGTGATATCGCTCTTTTTTTGCAGGGGGAGTGCACTCAACTTCCCTTCAGCTGCTAGGAGGATCACAAAGCAATGTGATTATGAGAGGAGGCACATGAAGCATGACTTAGCCCCAAACCAGAAAGGCCCATCTTACTCACAGTTATTACAGGAGGCTTGGGATGCCTGGCCTTTGCCCTTCTTCCTGTTCTGCTTCCTCTCTTCATCTCGGATTTTTCTTTCTGCTCCCTGATGTAAAAAAAAAGAAAGCCACAGGTATTATCCACAGAGGCCACTCTGAGCAGCATACCCTGCGATGTCCGGAACTACAGCGATGGACACATCAGAAATGCTGGAACAGAGATTGGTTATCCCATCACAGATAAATCTGTCTGGATTACTGGTAACATGTCAGCTTCAGAGCAATCACGTGTGCCCAGAACGCAGGGCACAGCCAGCAAGAGGAACAAAATCCACATGCTGGCCTGAAGGAGACTGGAGGGACGGCTCAGGCAGCGTGCAGACTGCAGCAGGGCTGTTGCCACCACATCTTGTGCAAAGGGCATCCTGAGCCCAGCACCTCTGTGATGGACAGAGTGCTCAGACCAAACACTCTGTGTATGTACTGACGTAAAACACCTGCAGGATTGCTCTCATCTTACTTCACCTCTGTGCTAAGCTCTTCCCTAAACTCTCCTCCGCCCACCCTGTCTGGGGGTGGCGTTGCTCCACTGTGGCCAGGTTTGTAGAGGCCTTTGAGATTTGCCAGTGCAAGAAAGACTATGCTGACAGCTTGCCAACAGCATGAGGGCTCTAACAGAAACATAGAGGCATTTCAGAGAGAAGCCCTCCAAAACTGGAAAGCAATGTAGCATTGCCCTATCAGGCCTCAGGAACTCCTGGGAAGTTGCAGGCTTCTGTTATGTAAATACACTCTCAACAAGTTTAGAAAATAAAACTTGTTATTGACATAAAAAGCAGCAACACCTCCTTTGAAGTCCTCCTAATTTACTTTATAAATATGAATAGCCAAGTTGTGATGGGTATTAGAGATCCATATGCTCCCAGACAGTCAGCAAGATTTTTTTCAAATTAAAATTAGAAGTTTCTTTAAAAGAAAGGGGGGGGGGAGGGGTAAGGAAAGCAAAAAATATCCACTCAAGATGGCAAAATTCACACATAAACCAATGAACCAAGCTTGGAAAAAAATGCAAGGAAAGATGTACTTCTGGCTGCAATATATCAATAGATTTCCAGAAGTTGAAAAAGAAACAGCTCTTTAAAAATCATGAAGGTATCTAACAGAAACATTGCCTCCAGACCCAGGGCCCAGTCCAGTTGTCACTGACCTCAACCACAGAAGACAAGGGATTCAGAGTCACACCCTTATCAAATCATTCCAAGGGGTACATTTTTATCTTCAACAGCCACACGTTCTTTGGCAGAAAGGGGCAAAAATGTGCCTCTTGGCCACTGTGCTGCAGAAGGCACATCCCTGAGAGCCCTGTGCTGCGCAAAGCAGCTCTGCCAAGCAGCCACGGCCATACCTGCCGCTCAGCGATGCCTCTGCTGCTCACAGGTGGGCGAATGAACCTGGGAAGTCGGCAAGCACATGGCAGCAAGCACAGATTTCCTCTCAGAAAAGCAGAAACTGAGGACGACTCAGCCTTTTATACACAATAAAGCACGTGTGTTTTGATGATATTTCTTTAATATTACCAAGTTCTTAGTTACAGAGAAAGCTTCAGGGCTTTGTCTTCATTTATTTAAGGTGAGTCGCCCCCAAGTCCTCTGTGGTGCAGGCAGTCTCTGAGCAGGGCAGCCATTCCCACTCACCAGCAGCTACTTGTGCCACAGCCACTTTACAAACGCAGCAGCTGCAATACCCAGAGAACTACCCACCAGCCCTTCTGAGCTAGGAGCATCCCACGTGGCACAGCGCAGGGGCCAGCCAAGCCCACCTGATGTTCATCACTGCTGTAGGTGCTCAGACAATGGGCCACAATAAGATCTTTGCATACCAGAGGATTTCTGCTGGACAATTTTCACAGCTGAGACATCTGACAACTACCTAATAAATCAGAATTTGCAGTATATCTGCTCAGGACAAGAAGAAATGACCCCCTTGTAAGGGACTATAAATTAGGCTCTGACCAGTCAAATAATCAAATAGTTTTTCACTGATGTCTGGACTTTGCACAAGTGCAACGAGTGCTTCTGCTACCAACCCTTAACAAAACACAGCCTGTGAATTTAAGCTGATTCCAAATATATATTTTTTTCCAAATCTCCAGCTCACTTAAGCTTATGTCTTCCACTCTAGTTCCAGCCTAGCAAGCCCGTACCATCAGCAGGACCACTCCCATCACCACTATGAGACTCATGTGTACACCTGTTTCGTTTCTAGTTCAAGGCCAAAGCACCCCACATCTGGTAGGACAGGCCCATAGACTTCAGCTGCCTTTTCTCTCAAGCTGAATGTTAACAGGCAATTAGATTGCTCAATACCCTGTGATAATCTGTTTTCTCTATGATGGTCCATACTGAAGAGGATCTTGCCCTCTTGGGCAGGAGCCATGTATATTTGAAACAACATGTAGTTTTTTCAGAGTAAAGAAACAGGGATTGATTGATTTGATTCTGGAACAACGTTATGGTCAAGTCAAATGCTTCTGCTTCTTTTCAGCAAGGCTAATCACATATAGAAAAATCAAAATATCTCTGAATCCCCAGTTCCTTCATACACAGTGGCTAAAGCATCCTGCAATATATAAATAGGCCTGGTAGCAAGTTTCCCTGACAACCTACTAAAGGAATAAAAATTATATTCTCCTACTGTAATGCAGCATCAGTGATCTGCACATGATAAAAAGACTGCAAGGGCAGCAAGAATAAGCAAGAAAACAAGATGTGCACTGAACAGCTGCTTTGAAGATCTACCAAAAATTAAATGGAGAAGTGATAGGGACCAAGCACACAACGACAACCTTCACAGCCTGTATCTCCACACATCTATGTCACAAAACACACACTGGATCTGAGTTTGTGTTGCTCTCCAGTTTATATGCAAATGAATACTTAATTTAAGCAACTGCATGAGTAAATACTAAAGCTAAAATACATGAGCACCACTTAGCTAAACACAGCTTTATTTCTTCAGGGGTACTCTTTCCTCAACAGTTATGCTGCATTTAAGCCAGAGGACATTAATGTATCAGCAAATGGTCCTGTTAAAAACTGGACACCTCTACCTGTGATTTATTGAAGCCAATATACAACTATACAAGAGGCACATCACTGCAGAAGAAACGTTTTGTATGAACAGTCACACATGGAAACACATTTTCTTCCATGTTTCAAGCCAAGCTACATTTCAGCACTCAGCTGGGAGGAATTTACCTGTAGTTCCTCTGATCCAGATGACTGTTACGTAGTTAATCATGCAGCTATCTTATCAGCCGGGGCACAGTTACAGAATCATGGACTGGTTTGGGCTGCAAAGGACCTCAAAGATCATCTAGTTCCAGCCCCCAATGGTGCAAGACATGCTTTGAGAATGTATAAAAATAAGTATATATATTTGCTGGGTTTCTTTAAATGACCCTATAATATGTTTTTTAATTTATCATGACAAAAAGGTGGGTGATAATCGGCTTTGCTTCCCAGCCTTTCCCAGAGGGCAGCACACCCCGACTGTCACTAGAGGGCGAGTCACAGGCTAAGCAGAGAAACTGAGCCAGGACCCTCCATTTACCACCACCCCAAACAGTGCCAGGATTTATTTTGGCATCTTGGAAATATGAGGGTACCCAGCCCCACCAGTTACTTTCCTCTGAGCACCACAAATCCTCCTAGTGCTACCAGCAAGTGAAAATTCTCCATTTGTTTACTTAAGGAGAATCAGGACTCCATCTCTTTCCAAGAGCCAATTAGCACAAACCATCATGTGAATTGACCTCGATAATTTTCATTCATTTGCATTCATTCAACTCATTTTCAGCCCCGCTTTAAGTTAAAAAGCTCTCTGTGTGTGCATGCATGCATACATTTACATTAAAGAGACATATACCCCATTACTGATACCCTTGAGCCCTCCAGTTCCCACTTTCAATATAGTTTTTATGTGGATAATGCTTTAACTACCCCTGTGATATTTTCTTTTACTTTGAGACAGTTTTGATTAAAAGACTCAACATCCATTTCCTGCTTTCTAGTCTGGATATCTGAAGTACCAATTATGCCAAGAGATGCAATGAACATGTATTATTCAGAATCTCTACCAGTTGTGTCTACAGATCACCCTTCACGAGTTTGTGCTCTGAATTCCCTTCCTTTTTTTCAATCAGATTTTACTAATTGCTTTTCAAAAACAGGTAGATGAAAATGACTTGTTACTTTGATATTTACTGAGCTTCTAACATCCAGCTGCAGCTTCAAATCTCTAAATATTTGACATTCAAAGTTACAATTAAAAGCATAACATTTTGACTGCAGGAAGATCTCAGTGCATACATTTACATTCATTACTTTCAAAGTTTTTGCTCCACTAACACAACTGACTGATTAGCCCTCAAGATCCCGTTGTCAAGACAGCAACAAGGGAATGAACTAAAAGAAGGGAAGGAACAGAAGCATGTAGACCTGGAACAGTTGAACTCTTACCCTTCCATTAAAAAGTTAATGCTACATATTGCCTAGGGCATGGCCTTTTGCCTTCCTATGCCCACCTATAAGACGGCAAGGCTAATTTGGATAAACTTCCAAGTCACTGAAATAGATGTAGGCTGCTGAATCCCTGAACCCTGACTAAAATCCAGGCATCAGCTCCCCCCTGAAAGATCTTTCCCAGCATGGTTAAAGTCACCAGCTGGCAGGTGTTAAACACAACCCAAACACGGTTAGGCTCGCATCTAAAAATTATCACTGAGAGAATATTTTTGAGCAGCTGTTTCTACTCAACAGTATGTACAGCTGACCATGGCACTGCCAGATTGTTAAGGCATGATCTATGTTTTGGTGCTGAAAAAAATCTTACCAACTCAGACAAAGGCAAATGAAACCCATCGTAAAAGAACCAAATTTTGCAAAAGGATGAGTGAGAGAGAAATTAAGAAAAAAAATAGTTCCTGAACTATAAAATAGGAATGGCTAAATACAACTTTTGTAGTTTACTTTTAAGAAAAATCCTTGCAACATTAAAGCTTCCAAACTAATGGTTTGTCATCAAGTGAGGGGTAAAAAAACCCATCAGCTGCATCACTGGGACTCAGTGTTTCCCGCTGTATGGAAAGAGAGCTCAGCAGGCCTTTCTGAAAGGGGCATTTCTCTATCAGGGACCTCGCCACAAAGTTTGCACCTTACCTATCCTGGCTGTTAGAGCCAAAAGGGATGTCATCATCAGACTGTGCCAGTGCATTTGCTCAGCACTGACCTGCCAAGTGGGGATATTCATGTTTGTGCTTTCTGTGACTTTTTTGATATTCCTGTATCATGACTTATAACATGCTGTCCTTAAACTGCACAACTATTGCTCTCAAGCTGAGGAATCAGGGCCAAGAAAGCTGCAAAGCAGTGGAATAATTACATTACAATCTGTCAGCTTGATGATATAGCTGGTCCAAATTCTACTATGAAACACATCTCTCTAGGGAAATGAGAAACATTTAATTAGGTCTAAAATACAGTAATATTAAACTACCTAATAAGGTTTCACCTCTATCCATGGTAATCGTGCTTTCCACTTACCTTGTCACAAAAAACCTTGATCTGGCAGTAGGCTCGGTGGATGGGTTTGTTGCTGCGGTTGTTGTAGCTGTATGTATCAATCTGAATCATCAAAGGAAGCCCTTTTACTCCTTTTTGTGAGGAGAAGTCTGTGCTCAAGCAATTCACTGTGATGAAAATCTGTGTGCCAGAGAGATTACTTTTTAAATGTGCTGCAAACAACTATTACATTTCTGGAAACACATAACAAGAAATGGGAAAATAAAAGCAGATACCCCCCAAACCCCTAAAAAATCAATTCAGCTACAATCCACACACTGTCAATTCACCCATTTATTCTCCACTTCTGTCCTAAGTCCAGCAAAGATGCTTCCATGCTGGAAAGGACAAGCTTTTAAGGTGTGTATCAATGGCTTCAGTTTGGATCAGAAGTTCAAATTTGAAGTGCTTCATTTGATTGTCCCAACTTACTGTGCTTTGGTTCCCCCACCAGAGATCTCAAAGTGCATAAGCCATATTCCTTTTGGAAGACCCAGGTGAGAAGATGTGTCCTAGGAACACACTTCATGCTCCACCTGCTAATGGTTGCTCAGTCTGTGGGAACTGACTAAAGATAAAACTTCCTACAATGTCTCTCACGTGGATGTCAGGTCTTTAACCCTGACTTGTTTTACTCTACAAACCTGCTCTGTACATTTTTACTATTTGTTAACATAGACATAGCAAGATCATCTTGCATCTTTCCTGGTGCCTTTTGGTCTGGCTTGCTTTTCTGACAGCTTAGAATTTTAATTCAGTGTGGCCAAAGATAAGTCCTATCCTTTTTTTCATTTTAGAAATTCTCTTCATGTTTATCAGCAGTAACCCTTCCTCCAGCCCATGAACAGATAGTCTTAATCTTCACTTTATGGGTCCTTCACGGTTGGTATTCAATTTCAAAAATGCATTTCATTTTGCCTTTTAAACAGGGAAGGAACATCTCAAGCATCTATAACGCTACCCCCAACCACTTCTCAGAAGTCCCCTTCACCATGTAACATCCATGCAACTTGATGCTGCCCTCAGTTCCGGGCAAGCCCTGCCTGCCTTTGCTTCAGAAACCTGTCTTGTGTTTTCCTTCTACGCCCATGAATGCCTGTTGAAAGCCACGAGTCACCTCCTGCCCTCCAGTCTCCATCCATACTACAGAAAAAGGTGTGTCTCGTCTGCATTGTGTTTGCACAGCACCTGGCAGAAGGGTCTCCCACAGACTATTTTGATGCAAAACAAGCTGCAGTTGTGAATTGAAATTTATCACTGAATCTTCCAGTCCAGAGAGCACACATGGAATTTGAGATGAAACCATACTGAAAATTCAATTGCTCTCCCCATTGACGAGTATGTGCATTACAGAGCAATTTGGACCAATTATTTATTGACCTGATTCTACTTGTCACTTTTCCTCAGTTTAAAAGGCAACAACAAAAAACTCAAACAGTGAACTAAGGAAAAAGACAGAGAAAACCATCAGTACGTGCTTTCTGAACCAGGAGGACATGAAGCCTGCTCCAGCCGAATGAGCACACACAGAAAGGAAGAGATCATCAGGGTCTCTCACTGGGCAGAGGAGGTGTCAACAGGTCCCTGAGGTGTGGGAGGGTTCAGGAAGAGAGAGCATGAAGGAACCTCTCCCAGATCCACAAGTGGAGGGCGAATGGAATTTAAAAAAAAATAAAAAATAAAAAAGCAAGCCAGTTTTTGTGACCAGAATACTAATATCCCTAAGAGAAAGGCAGCTGAGAATAAAGAAGAGCCCCGGTAGAGTTGGTGGGGGATGTTTTACTCTCATGGCAGAAGTTAACATTGCAGCCTAGGTTTTTTTACACGGAGCCAGAGCAGCTTGTTTGCCTGACTGAGCTAATGGCACCTCCACATTTTTGCTTCTGATTGTATCACAGAGCTGCATTTACAAATGAAATAGTTGAACTTTAACTGCTGGGGAAAGGAGGGAGGCGGGGAAGGGCCCTGGGTGAAACTCTGATTTTGAAGCAGATAATGTTATTTCTGTTTCAAATTACAACCTGGTCTCACCAGCTCCAAAGGTAAGTGTGGATGTGGGTGCATATGCCTTTGAAATATGATGGCATGAATTTTTATTTGCCTTCAGACTACAGTATCAGAGCAGTGCTTTAAACTGTATGTGAAGACAGAGGAGCAGAATGAGATCCAGCATAAAACAGAATCCGGTCTTGCTATATTTCAGCCTGTACTTCTGCCCACAGATTTTCCAAATTGAATAATAAAATGCAAGAGGGGACATGCAGACTTTACATCTATCGAGCAATTTCTGCATCCACCACCTTTGCTGCACACTCAGCTGAGAAGTAAAAGATGGCCTTGTTCCACCTTAATCAGCTATGTACACCGTGTGTCATGTCTTCTGCTGCCTTCAGAAACACAGAGAGGAGTAGGAGGGGCTGGGGAAGACAGACTTTATCCTTTTAAGAGTCCCCATACAGCAATAACAGATTATTCAGCATGAATAATAGATCGATGCTGTAAGATTCAATATCCTAGTCCTGACACCGTAATACATCAGGATCTCCCTGAGGAGCAATGACTGTATGTTCATGCACCATACTTTGTCATATCATTTGCACCTCGTGGATAGACAGATGGATTCGGATTAACACAGATCATTTATTTTTGGAAAGTTTTTCTGTCTCCTCTCAATCTCCTCTTAGCTTTCTTTTAGAGTGCAACACTGACTTTGGATTTGAAAACACAGGGAGTGGGAGCGCAGGAAGGTATAAATTCTGTTATTTAATTTTAAGGGTGCGTTTATCTTCGCATGTCTGAAGATTTGCATCAGTTTTGACCCTCTGGACAGTTCCTTTCTCTCTGCCCCATCCAGAAAGCTTTGCCTCTTTAAGGCAGTGGCCGAGAAACAGTACCTGCCTGTCCCAGCAC
The DNA here is from genome assembly GCA_022605575.1 of Laterallus jamaicensis coturniculus. Classification (NCBI taxonomy): domain Eukaryota; kingdom Metazoa; phylum Chordata; class Aves; order Gruiformes; family Rallidae; genus Laterallus; species Laterallus jamaicensis. Next base: position 70,089,953 of record JAKCOX010000002.1, on the reverse strand, counting down.
AGCCTGCTTACACCCCTCACCTCTCCCCTCTTTACAGCTCCAGTCTATAACGCAGGTAAACTCCCACCCCTCAGTGAGACAAGAAGCAAAACAACCCCATAGCCAGGCATGAAAAGATGAAGTCCCATTCTACCTCTCTTGGAAGACTCCCTGGCTTCAGAGCCTCCTTTGCTCTGGTCTCTTGCATGGTAGAGTTACACGGTTTAAAAGAAAATGTAGCGTTCAGGAGAATGACAGTAGCAGGAGTAGAAATGGCTGCTCTTCTTTTCCCCCAGGGCCCTGTCTACACTTGACTTAAAACTATCCTAATGGATGTGACTATGGCTGTACCTGAATTCATTAGCAAACTTTTTTTCTCCTGTGCAAACTAGATTTTAGCGACGTTTTGCGATCAGGAACAAGTTTGGGTTGTCATTAGAGTGATGTCTTTTTTTTTCATGTCAGCATATCTTAGATTAGAGCAATTAATGATAGAGTTCCACCCATCTAGTCTCCAGCTCAGGCATGTCATTGGCAATGAAAAACTAATTCGGTGAAACACTTAGTGCCTGAGAGTTTCAAAACTGGCCTAAAGATAACGACAACTCTTCTGTTTGTTATAGAGCACGTCTAGAAAAAGCACTCTCTCTTTTGGGGAAGGCACTCCTCCACAGTGTAGCTGCTATTATGTGAATTACTGACTGTTTGTTAAACACTGCAGCATAATTAGCGATGTACAAGACACAAACACAGTAACCTGCCTTAAGAGAAAGCAAGACCCAGAAATGCATTTCCCCTTTTATCATTTAATCCAGCCAACATGACTCCTGCTGCGGTCTCTCAGCTTATACACTTTAAAGGTCTACAGTTACGAAAGCTCTAATATAAGCCTTTTATTGCTATTTACATTTCTGGCTCCCATCGTCTCAGAAAGAGCCAAGAGCAGAAGGGAGGGAAGAGTGTGTTACAGCGCAAAGTCAGAAACTTACAGCAATTTCTCAGCTGAATACTGGCAATACACAGACTCTACACCCAGGTGATGGGTCTCTACAGAATCCTGTTTTGAAGGGGTTCATCTCTCCAGATTGTAACAACAAAGAGTTAAATGACTTGTCTCTTAAATGACTAACATCAATCCCATCATTCCTGGTATACACAGAAAGTGTGGGTTTACAGTTTCTCCTGCCAGCCGTTACCTTATAAATCCCATACAAAGGTAAGACCTTTGTTTTACTTCAATACCAATGTCTCCAGCAAATGTTTACACTGCTCTTTTGAAGCTTCCTCAACCCTCACCACACCCTGGCAACTACATAAAAATACCATTTGCCTTGAATCCCAGATGCAAACTTACTGAACCATTTGTATACACTGAAATTTCAACATTATTTGCTACTGTGGGTTAACTCCTTTAATATGTGTGTGCGCATGACATACAAATGTATTTTTAAAAATATATGTGCATGCATATACACAGACATGGTATATTAAGCCAGTTGCCAAGTCTAATCCTACATAATTCCTGATACTAATTCCCTAAAATAAAGTGTCTTACTCCAACCTTTACATTTTGATAGGAGAGAAAATATTCATTTCCTCCCTACTGAAGCAAAATTTGATCCAAGTTAGGAAGGAAATTAGCAATTAAGAACAAATTAATTCTTCTACTCGTCAAAGCTTGTCCTAAGTATTGCTGGCAACAATAAAGAAATATGAATTGTCACAGTACTAATCACTGAGAGACCATGCTGCTCTATCAGGTTGATTTTACAGTTGGGCCCACTGGAATCATAGCTCACTTTGGCCCACAACGTCTAAGAACCTAATCCTGCAAAACACTCACTCACTGAAAACACAGCTTATTGCTGTATGGGCTATGCCAAAACTCATTAAGTAACTGGAAAGGTTCCCAGAGGCTTCAGCGTGCTTTGGATTAAAGATCTACCTTTCAGTTAAATATAGCAGGACAATGATTGCACGCAAGTATACACAACAACTGCACAGCACACAACTACTATACACACCAAAAAGCATGTGCCAGCACCTGCCTGACTAAGAAACATATCCACCAGCATGTCTGCATATCGCATGTCTGAGCTGCAGTGCTTTGCAGAACTCACTAATTTCTTGCCATCATTGAGGAGTAATGCCTTTTTGTCTGACTTAAGATGACATTTTTCTTCAGTAGCTGTTCACTGAGGCCACACCTTTGAATTAAGGTTAAAAAGTACTTTCCATTAAAATAAACAATTAACGTATCACAAGTATTAATTGGAGAGAAAGCACAGCTCACAGAGCTGGTGGGATTTATGACAAAGAGATTCTCCTTTGACCTGGAGAGTCCTGGTTCTTAATTATCTTTCTTGCCCACTAACTTCAGTCAGCAACCAGACTGCAAGCAAGCAGATGTATGTCTATCAAAAATGTTGAGCTCTGTTCAAAAACCTCCACTTGTGTCAATCAGCCAAATGCTGCAGCAAAATATACTGCTGGGCAACAGCAAAGCAACTGCCTTCTAGCAGATCATAAAAAGACTTTTAAAAGTTGGTTAAAAAGTCAGTTGGTTCTTGTTAATTGTTGTTTGTTTCTTCACCTTTTTATAAAGAAGTCCTTCAAAAATACCAAACATAGCATTCAGGGTCAACCAAAGGGAGCCAACAAATCACCTTGCCCATAAATGCTGCATATTTATATAGAGAAGCAAATAAAGGAATGAAACAAAGATGGACTGTACAGAAAGTATTCTCACTTCCTACCTCTGCCATCTTATTGAATGTTACTTTTGTCTCAAGCCAACATAAGGAAGAGTTCAACATGGCTGTAGACTCTTCCCCTCGTTTCTCTGTAACCTCGTTTCTCCGAACCACAAGATTCACAGTGACCTCTAGACAACAGGCCCATCAGAAAAGGATTCTAGAAAAAGGTATGGATGTACCAGGCCCAGCTCTCCTCTGCCAGAAGGCAAGGGCACTGCTGTTGCCAACCAGACAGAGCAGAGGAAACATGAGCAGCATGGTGTTTTTGACTTTGGTGCTGTTCCCTTAGCCCACAGAAAGCAATGGTGAGATTATTCCACAGCTCAACATGTGCTGTACAAGAGTCCCTCTTCCATTGACCTGTTCTGCCAAGCAGCAGTTGGAGGACAAGGGACCAAGCACAAGGAGCTGGAGCCAACACTGCAGTTCCCTTGACATTACTGAGGCAATCAAGAGAGGCCTCTGCCTCTGCTCTCGAAATGCATTTTTCTTCCACATAAGATCCCACTGAGATGCTGCCTTACAAGCCCTCAGCAGACTCACTGTTAACTGGCAGATAGATCCTGGCTGTCACACCAGCGCTGTTATACCCTGGTTCTGAAGGGCTTCCAGGAGAAGGGTACTGCTCTGCTTGCATGTGGGAGGAAAAATCTGGCTTTAAATCAGCTGCCCTACAGGCGAAGCAGGGAAGTGAGAAATCCAATGCTCCAGATAAATCTTTCTAGATGTGGGATTTAGTCTCCCAGGAGAGACAGGGATATTTGGTGAGGTGATTTCCGCTTCTTCTGTTTGATTTTTCAAGATCGCTCCCCTGTGCACTTCCAACAACCAGACTGTTCTCTTTATTTCTTCTCGGGCCAGTAGAGCGCTTCATCATATCTCAGAGGCCCTGGAAAGAACTGCTCTGTGCCGCTTTTGTCTGACTCAGAAGAGAAAGGTCTTTGTGCCTGTGAGGTTAGTTTTAATCTTGAAATTATGGTGAAAAGGGAAAACAACACTGAGCAGAAACAATGGAGCCAGTTTAAAGATCATCGCTCAAAAAGCTTAAGAAAGGAGTCTGTAATTAGGCCTTGAAATTCTTCATCTCTCTTGGATGAGGTAATTGCTGGAGAAAAAACAGCCTTCAGTGACGTGCCTCAGAGTCCACAGCTTTCAAACACCGCAGGGGCATCCTATGGGAATCCCCAGACCCAGCACAACTGGTTATTGCATTTAGACTCTCCAACAAGAGCAAGCGTGTGGGTACGTGCACGCGTACGCAGGGAGGGAAACGCTTTAGTGCACAGTGATAAGCTTTCAGTGCAGGTACAACCTGATTTACGCCTGATAGCCCAATACCACAGCATGTTATGAAACCTCTTTTATCAATACATTTGCAGTTCAGGCTCCCAAAAGATCAGATATTTGATAACTACCCCACAAAATAAATACACATAAGCCAATTTGCATTTTAATGACTACTTCCTGCAGAAATACAAGTGGCTTTCTTACATTTCACTCCTGACACTGTTTTAATCCAGCAACAGCAAGAGTCTTTAATTTTACTACGTTTTATTCCCAGTGAGAGTTGTGCTTTTCATGTTCTGGTACCCAAGGAAGGAGCAGGGTGAGATTACAACAAAATGGCTGGACAACATCTGACATTAGTGGATATGACTTCCTTGCTCGTAGATCAAGGTGGTGTTTTGCTAAATCTGGCTTGCAGCTGCAAATCCAATGTGTTCATTCAAGAACTGCCAGCCCTGGCAATGGGGGTGGTAATGCCAGTGGGATGAGACTGCCATGCACTAGCCCTGGTTGTGCTTCTGTGAGGGGAAGTCCATCATGTATGAGAGCTCAAACCTGTATTTGCTTGCATAACGATCACATGCACACAACGGTCACCTGTTGTGACTGCAATCGGCAACACACCGCTGTATTTGGAAATGGAATCTCATAATAATGCAATAACTGAGGCGGTGAGAATGTAATCATTACATGAGTAATTACAGCGCCATTAGCAACTGGGCCAAGTACAACTCTGTTTACCAAGGCCAGCTTTTGAAAGAGCTAAGTGGTTTTCAGGCTATTGTCTTTCCTTTAGCGCTCTATTCTTTTTAAATGTGCATCAGAGATGAAAATCCCTGTTGCTAAAAACCTCAGCACCTTCAGTCAGCAAGTCAGGACAGCGAATGTGCTCAATGCATCCCTTGCAGGACTCGCTCGATGCAATCTCTCTAATGCTCTGTTAGAAATGTAGTGGGGAATCATGCATGAAGATGTCTCTGTGAAAGATCCTTAGCATTAGTTGAGTGCTGGGCATTTTGAATTCAACATGAAAACAACGTGAAGGAATCTGTTAAGCTCAGTATATTTGCTGTTTATTATTTCTCCATCCCTGGGAGTCCCACATTACCCCCACTCACTTTACACGGCCTATTTCCCCTGGTGTTTGCTTTTCAGGGGCAAACTTCTTGTAGTTACTGGCAGCTTTTCATTTCCCCTACACTAGCCCATGCAGCTGAAACACTTTGCCACCCTTTGGATAACCTTATAGATAAGAAACTTGTTGAGGTGCTCAGCTGCCCTGGTGCATAGGTCCACTGTAGCAGTCACATCCCTAGATGCAAAACCCTAATGTCTGAGGGTACTTCACCATTAGGACAGACAGACAGAACACAGCAGTCTTCAAAAATACTTTCATTCCCAATTGCAAGGAGAGTCTCTGTAACACTAAAAAAAATTAATGGCACAAACACAAGGAAAGGTACAGTCTAGCTTACAGAATACTGATTATTGGAGAAGTTAATAGTGTAGAAAGGAAGTTCATAATTCAGAGAAAGAAAACATTCACCTTGTGTCCTACACTGACTTTGCAAGTAGGAAAAAAACTTGTACAGTTTCTCAGACTGGGATATTTTAAATGGAAAATCACTGAGAGGCCTCAAGTAAGCAACTACACTGGGAGTGCCCTGCAGGTTTTCCTCAGAACTACGTCTCAATTTGTCAGTGATACAGGTGCGAACGCAGCATCACCCCGACAGCCACTGCCTACTGTCTTGCCTTGCATGGATGGCCAGAATCCCTGGGGCCAGTGACAGACCAGGGTTCACCTGGCTTGGCAGAGACCGAGCTCTCTCACCTCCACCAACCCTCATTTGTTAAAAAGGAGAGAAGTGGAACAGTGACCAAGGATGGATGGTACTTATAAACAGATACCAACTGCACGGCTTTTCCTCACCTTCGCCTCCTCATTGACATCCCAAGTAAAGGACACAGCATTGAATGCAATTTCTTCAATATTCCCAATGGTATTAAAACTCTCCTTGTAATCAGCTGTAAGAGATAAGAAACAAAAGAGTTGTGAATGAAGTGTGAACTTTCTCTTTTACAATTCACAGTACATCTCTGCTTTTTCAGCTGGGTTGCCTAATGCATCAAAACTCTTGTATTGTTTATGAATAACTGCAAAGTGGTAATATATTGCAGCTTGAATTTTATGCATAGCACATCACTAGCCAACGTTCTTGCAAAATACTGCTTGCTCTCAAAAAGGCATCGGTGGGTCTGTAGCAGGAGTGAGCGGGTGCATTCATTAACTTGGCCAAGGAATGACCAAAACTGGAAAATTAACTAAAAGCTATTGAAGCATTTGAAAGGGACTGTTCAAACAACTTACTCTTAAGTACTACAGAAGCTTTCTAAAAAGCTAAGGGCTGTCACTGAAGGAAGTAACCTGTAGCATACGTTCCTTGGCCAGCCATTTCAACATTCCCAGGAATTACTGCACTGGATGCTGGATCTCTATTTTTAAAAATAATAATAAATAACAATAATAAAACCCCCCACAAAACACTACCATGATCTTTTTCCCAGAGTGTGTATGATACTAAAATAGCAAACAAAAAAGAGTCTTTTTACATTGTCTGACTTCAAAACCTGTGCTCTCTTCTCACTGCTTTCCACAGGGCTGTTAACATTACCAATAAGTCAGCACGTTAGAAGGAATGTAAAGCAAGAGGAAGTCCAGCTTTCAAAGATGACCCACCCCCTCACCAAAAACAGCAAGGGCAGAAAAACAGGTAAGACAGGCAACTTCCAGGTCTTCTCTAGAATCAGAGAGAGGAACAAGCCCACTTTTTTTCTCCCTTTGCCAGCCAATTCAACACACTTTCTTCCTTTTGATGGTACATTAAGAGAAAGAACAGGTTTGCAAGGAGGCAGTATCTGCTTGATTAAAGGGACTTGCAGAGTCTTCAGGCACAGCATCAGCTATCTCTGGGACATACACATTTCCTTAAGAATCCCTCCAGGGCTGTAATGACTGTAATTGGACTTGGTGCCAGAGGGCTGCAATTACACCATGCAGCAATCTTGATCTAACATTTGCCTAAACCTGCACTTTATTTTTAGCTTTGTAATCGATTACAGAAAGAGAATATTTTTAATTCCATAAATGAGACACCCAAGAGGCTTCAATATTTATTTCTTTGCCCTTCAAAAAAAAACCCCAAAAACCAAAACAAACCTGTTGGTTTCTAAAAAATAATTTCCAGGTAACAACTGGTTTAAAATAATTTCTAACAAAAGCATTGCTGTGAGGAGAATGATTTAACATCTGAGATGTGCAATCCATATACTTTTCTCTCATTTGAAACGCAGGGATGCTGGCATTTCACTGGGCAAGTGAAACTGTGTGCCTGAGATACATGAATGATTCTGGATACAGTAAAAATGCACTGTTCTTACCATAGGCACAGCACAAAACTTTTGGTGATGCAGCAAATGAACAAAGTGTTTGAGAGGGCAGACAGGCTTTTCATTCCCATCATGAACTCGTATCTCCTTTCTAACTGAAGTCATTGGCTTCACTATCTAAATTCAGTGTGGGGATGCAAATAAGAGGAATTAGAAGACACATGAGTAGTTTAATATGCATGTGCACACATCCACCCACCCCTTAAATGTATGATTCACCAGAAAGTGCCTCGTGCGACTGACTGCTGCATATGGGCGTGCTGTGTAGGTGCCCTTTGGAAAGGCACGAACAAGATGTCTTGTAAAGACACATGTTTTCTTCTCCTGTCAGAACCTTGCAACCCACCAACCCTTCCCCCAAGACAGGCCTCCGCATTCCTAATTGCCACACACAAATCTCAGGGAGTGTCTATGCAATGTGCTGTTTAAAAACAGAAGTGCATCCTATTCCCCTCACTTTACAGGCAATTAAAAAAGGATCCTCAGTAGATTAAGAAAGCATTTATATCCAAGGATACTTGAAAGTTGTTAGTGTGACTACAATTTTTTCCTCTTCTGCTGCTGTGAGGTACCAGAAATAGAAAATTGGGGTTCTTCAATAAGCAAGAAGACAGCTGTACAGGAGTTATTTCCTCTTTTGTTGAGTAAGCTGCATACTAAACAATGGCAAATTTCTATGTTAAAGACCAATCATTTGCATGCATTACACACCATTGTACTAGTTTTTGTATTTTGCACATAAAAGAACACAAACTACCCTAAAAAAATTCGGGCAAGACTCTGGAGCACATATAACCCCAAATCAAAGTTTCCACACTCACCCTTTACATCCATGTTTGAACCTATTCCTGTATCTGTCAAATTATGGTATTGATTCTACATAATCAATATCTGCTGTAAACCAGTACTGTTAGGGGGTTTTTGGTGCTATCTTAAAAGAAAAAGCTAGTGAGCCAATGTCAGAGCACAACACTGTAGAATACTCAATTTTACTTTATTTTTCCCCTCTCTACTGCTAAAAGCAGTGAAAGTGCCACCTTCCTCCTTCAGAAAAAAAATCCATAACCACATCCAGCCTAAATTCTGGAAAACACCTTTGCTTCTTGCTTAGTAAGTGTCAAGTCCTCAGGTTGATTCCTCATGCATTAAGGACTTGCTTACATGGGAGTGCATGCTTATCCTAATAATGTCAATGCATCTTCAGACCCAGTACTGCAGCTAATCCATTCAACCATCCTTCCTCCCAGGGGGTGCACCAACCAGCACACAAAACAAATTAAAACAGTGACCCCTGTATGCCTGGAGTGAAGGAACCAGTCACTCTATTTCCTCTGACCTCCAGACTATAACTGCAGGCCAGAAGGCAGACAGACCCGTGCCACCAGGAAAAGCAGCACAGGCAGAGCTGTCACCCCATCAAAGGGGTGAATAGCTGGACTCCAGGACTAGAATAATCCAAAGTCATTTGATTTGCTGCCTGCTAAGGATCAAGTCATGCTCTAGATTTAAAGTGCATTCATAAACAATTAAAAAGGATTCACAGATGGTAAACATACACTACAAACATTAAGTTAAATACTACAAACATTAAGTTAAAATAATATTCATTACTGTAAACCTTTGAGGAACAAGTTATACAAATTTATGGCTATTCACAGACAATTTTGAAGGAACCTAATGCATAATTTAACTTTCATATGCTGTGGATAGTTGGAGTGAAATCGAAAATAACAGAGAAGTGGAACAGCCAGCAGAATACCAGACCAATCCCTGAAGATGGGACAAATCTGATACACACACCTGTCCTTAGCAAGCTGCTCTCACTACCTGTTTAAATGGTTCTCCAGGGCGTATCCTGCCATTTGCTAATCTCCCTCACAGACACTGAATTCACTCAACTATACAGGGCCTGGACACTAACACAGAACTCCCTTACAGAAGCTCTTCAAGGATCTGAATCTTTAATGTGAGGGAAATAAATCTTCATATAGCCACACAATAATTTAGCTTGGAAGGGACTCCTGGAGGTTATTTGGTTCAACCCCCACCCTATACTCCTGCAAAGCAGGGGCAGCTTCAGATTTGCATGGTAGGAGTAAGAAAACACTTCTGAGCAACATCTTGGTCTTACTCTGAAAACGCTGAGATGATCTCTGCTCTGACAGGTCTTACGTCTGACAGGGAGTGAGTACTGCATCAGTAAGTTACTACACTGAGCATTGCTCATGTTTGCGGTCCAAATAAAGAACATGTGCCAGAGCACCTCAAAAGTCAGCACAGCCCTATTTCAGCTGAAAAGACATTCACTCTCACATAGATAAATGCCCAGCACTTGCTTTGCAGGGCATTCTTTTACAGAACATGCATCATAAGCTGACTTGTTCGAGTAAGTGGACTGAAAAGTGCCAGTACATTATTACAAGCACGGTAGAGTCAGAGGGTGTTGGCACTGCAGTGGAACGAGCTCCTCAGCACATACCTCTTGAGGTATGAGCATTAGCACAGCGAGCTTGTAGGGACTAGCACAAAAAAAAACCCAAACCAGGCAGCCTCCAGAAGTAGCTGTGACGTGGCATACTTGCTCTTTTAACATGTCATGATAGGAGTCATTTGGTCTGGGGTGGAGGTTTTACTGCCTTTAACTACCCCAAAGGACACACAGACACACACACACACACACACACAAAAAAGGCTGTGGAAACAGTTAAGCCAGAACTATGATGATAAGGCAAGAGGCAGCAAGGAGGTCCAGGAAGGGCTGCTTTGACCAAACACACTTGACTCAGTGGAGGCTGCAGCATTTGCGTGTCAAAAGGCACTGCATGCTAGGACCGCTGGGGACTGATTCCCAGCACTGGAGGTGTTCGATCACCTTTGAAGTCTTGCAGTCCTCTCTCTCTCCAAATAACCTTGGTCCTTTTTTTCCCCCCTCTTCTCTGCCCCCTCTCATTCCTGCCATTCAATGGTTTGGTTCCCTCAGGCTGTCAGAACAAGATAGACTTTGTTTGCTTTGGTCTTGCCGACTCCTTGACTGGAATCCACTACAGATGGCTGTGTGTGTAAACTGCACGTGGGAGGGGAGAAGCGCTTGATGTCTAGACACTCCCACAGATTTCAACTTCAGGCTCCTTGGCAGTGTTCTTCCTCTGCCAAAATCTCCCAAGCGTGCAGATAGGGCAGTTGTGGCTGAAATGGGCTTGTAAATACCTTAGAAGGGATGAAGAGGAAACAGGTCTCTCGCAGGATAGCACACAGGAGCTCCTTCCTCCCTCACATCTCACTGACACTGGGGGTGTAGATTCCTGTGTGTTCCTTTGCAGTCTCCATAATGATGGCATCTTCACTCTCAGGCTGCATTCATGCATCAGATTAGCTAACATAACAGTTATGTGGGCTGCTACTGGATCAAAGAGTGGATCAGCCTTTGAAAAACTAAAGGAAACAAACATTCTGCCTCTCCTGAGGGGGCACAGACCCCAACTTCCCAGCAGCAGAGGTGGAACACCATTAAATACACGTGCAATGGGCAGCTCTTCCTTGCATCTACTAAGGAGGACGACTCCTTCTACGTGATCTCCATCCTGCTTCACAGACCTCAGAGCCCAGTCTTATCAGGGATGAGCCATTGCTTAAAAACTGCCTTGCAGCCACTGCCAATATATCCCACCACAACCTGTGCAAGGTACCAGATCTTTCCACATTCTGCAATCTTCCCTGAAACATCAGGAGATCCTCTTTTACTCACCAATGTCAAGGACCCTCTGTTTAGCTGTGTGCTGTCGAGAATGCCAGTATTTCCAGTATTTCAGCTGTTCATCTCTGTTTTTATCCTCACTGAAAACAACCATGACCACGCTCTAAGAAAATCAAAAGAGTTTGTATTAGGTAATGTAATTAACAGCCAGAAACAAAAATTAAAGTCTCCCCTATGCCTCTAACGCTGATGCAGTCATCACCCTCCCCCAGCACTTGGATAGCAGAAGATCACTGGGTTTTATTCCAGTCAGACATTGCAGTGCATTTAAAATCTCAGGGCAGAAGAAATGTAGTTTTGAAATAACGCAGGACCTGGGATTGTGCTCTTGATAGTCCAAATAAAGTGTAATTGTATTCTTAGATTTAAGAAGTCTGATTTGCCTTAAGTAAAAAGTGGCTGTTTCAAAGCGAGAGGATCCCAAATTCCAATTCTGATCCAAGTCCAGTCCAAGTATTGGGAGTTCAGACTCCTTGTCACTCTGGAAGGTGACATCGTACTGTAAAGGGATGTGTTGTTATGGAGCTTAAGCTCATGGGCTAAAGGCAGGACACTTCCGGGTTTAGCACACACGGCCCAAATACTCTTCACAGGAGCCGGACTCTTCCATACCTGTACGTTCCATACCTTCAGTTCAAGTTCTAAATTCCCTTTGTTAAACTGTGATTCAAAGGGAAAAGATTGAAACTTTATGTAAAACTTCACATGAGTAATAAAGGCTTGTAAAACAAAAAGCCCTGCTGTAGTCAAGCAAAATAAACATCACAAAACAATGAAAGCATGCTCATACCAGGTAAAATGAAGGGGAAAAAAATGAGAACAGGAAAGAAAAAGATCACTTTTAAATATTTTCTTTTGTTCCCATTCTTCCTTTAACCCTGAGTCACCACGCTCATGAAAAACACCAACAAATTGTTTCATAAGCCAAGGAGCTGGGTTATGATTGATTCATGATCACCACCACAACCCTTGACATGTTCTGTGACCTTCTTCATTCCACCTGTAAAGGCTGATCATCATCACTGCATCTTCCAAGTAGCTACTGCGTGGGCACAAGGCAGCACATGCCATGGATGAGTCCCAAGGTAAGCACATACATCAGGTATATGCTAGCTGATGCACTAACCAGAACTGGCAGCACAGACTCTTGCTTTTCCACCAAGGACAGCATAAATCTTTTTTTCTTCTGTGAACCACTTTCATGGAACTTGCAGAGCTTTAATACCTTCAAAATCTCTTGCCCCTCTGTCAGGGTTGGATGGAACTGGCAATAAATTGAACAGTCACTTAGCTGGGAGACTGGCATACAGAAGACAATCGTCAAAAGTTGCATTTGGTTTCACAACCTTCTGTAAACTGCACATCCTCCAAAAGAAATGGTCTCATCTCTCCTTTACAGTTTCTACCCTTCTGCTGCCACAGCTTCAAGACTCATGTGGCTGTGCAGTGAATCAGATTTATGAGGACTGGTTGTCAGCCAGACCGGCAAGCTCCTGACTCCTGTTTCAGCTGCACTGAAAGAGCTGGCACCACGAAGGGGGAAGGAACAGGTGGCTGGCAGGGAAAGAGACTTTTCACCAGTAGAAGTCTTACATCAGCTTCAGCCAACAACAAAATGCCATCATCAGCCTCATGTCCTTAGGAAACCAAGCTAAAAATTAACTGCTATTGAAGTGTACAAACCATTGCCTGTCTTTAGGAAGAGTGTCTTTAAACTTCACATATGATAGAAACACAGAGGTGGTTGTGTGCTTCATTCCTCACGTTGACTTTGGTTGGTTCCTTCAGATAAAGTCACAACATTTTTACAGAACTTCATTTATTAAGATGGAAGCACTTTCACAGTCCTTCAGGCTTCAGGGTGAGATCTGCAGGGCAGCAACTCTGAAGCTCATTATTCATTCCATGGTTAGTGAGTTAAGATTTGCTTACTGAAAAACATTACCAGGGAAATCAGGAGGCCTGTTCACCAGGCAGATGTTGCTGAATACCGAGCTCCAGTTCTACCTGCGGAATCTAAGATGCAAATCATCCATTTGGTGATACTTCTGGGTGAATATCAAGTGAAAGCTCACATTTATATGATGCAAGTGGCTTAAAATTTATGGCACAAAAGATGACCTCAACTCTGCATTTTATCTGAAACACACTGGAAAGCAGCCACTGAAGTGCACGTCAGCAAGAGTGGACTTACATAGTAGGTGTAAGCAGTTCTCCCTTTTTGTTTTAACTTATTCACAGCAACAGTAAGTTCAGCAATGTCAAGTGCAATATCTGTGCAATTACCTTTCTGCCAAGCCATAAACTGAGGCAGATACATATAAAACTGACTCATAAGATCACACTTTGGAAAAAACTGGACCCCAAAAATATTTGAGACCACCATCGTTACTATTACTCTCCCACCTTTACATTAGGCCTAAGACTAAGCTTGCTCTGTCCTCTCCCACAAGAAAAAGGTAAGTAAAAACCAATCTACCACAACTATATTTATCTGCAGCTTTCTCCCATACCCTGACTTTGCTGATGGGATGCCGGAAGCATTTGTTGTCGCCCGTCTCGCTCAGGGTTACGGCGTAGAACTGTCCTTTGTTCAGGTAGGTCATGGGCCCCTCCCCTTGCTTCTGACGCAGAGATTTGGTAGCTTCTAGCGTATACTGAAAGGTGCTGCTGAAAAGACAGGGAGAGAAAGACCAACACAATCCGTATCACTTTCCCCTCTTCTCTTTGTCCCCATTTATTACCATTTCATGCGGTGTATAAGCCAGTAGTAAAATTCCAAAAGGTGCTCACGTGGGTATTCAAAAATGCAGTTTTCCATTTCAAGTTCATCAGAGCTGACAATCAAGCATAAAGCTATCCAGACTGTAAATCTCTCTGGTCAGACACAACATCTTTACTTCCTCTGAAAAGAGCCATCATGAAGTAAAAGACTTCATACCCCAGCAGTGAGAGTGTCAGATACCAGAAGGAGCTCAGAATGATTTGCAGGAAATCAGCTACCTCCACAGACATTTAAACTTAAGTGACACAGAAAGAGAAATTAAAACAACAAAAACCAACAACCCCTCCCAATCAAACAATAAAAACCCCATAAAAAATTGCTGAGACACAGAAATGAAGAATGGAAAGCCCAACTGCTACTTCCAGCACAGTGCAGAAAAGGAATACAAGCAGAAGAGACAGGAGGTTCATTTGTTTAAGGACAGCATGCAACCAGGGTTTTTACAAGCCTTTTTTTCAAAATTAATCAGCCAGAACAAAGCACCTACATCTAATTGTATCTGCAATCAAGTAACCTCCTTTTAGAAAAACACAAAAATTAGAGGAAAAAAAGAGTTTAGTCTTGCGTTGTTAAGTCAGATTTTAGAAGAAACCCTCCTGCACAAAAAACTTTCGACCTTTAAAGCAAGTGTCAAACCATGAAAAGTTACAGCCTCTTCCAGCCACTTCCTTCAATAAGGGACTTGAACAATAATCCAATAAAAATGATGCCTTCAGCTCCTTACATTCTCTTAAACGAAAAATGAAGTTAACCTTGCAGAATAAATCTCCTCTTGAAACTGCATTTGGTCACCACAGGAAGCTTAATGTAAGGAGTTACTTGCAAGATGCCCTCACAAATTGGAGATATGGGGAAGCATTTTCACACAGCTCTTAATCAAGCAAGAATTTCAGCAGTGCTGGAGTAGAACCAAAAGGACAAACACGTTGGGGTCCAGAACAATGTATCCTTAACTTTCTAGTTCAAGCAAATACTCTGGATCATCATAACACTGCCACAGCAATATGTAAGTAAGGGGAAGGACAAAAACCAATCCTAACTATCCAGTGTGTGGGGGAGAATCACTAAAATAGATTAATAACAACATTTATATCCCTACTTGAAGAGAAGGTTAAAAAAAATACCTGATACACCGTCTTTCAAGCCAAAGGAAGATATTTCAGACATTTTAATATCAAATACTTAGTTTAATATCAAGCTTTCAATCAAATTAAAACAATTTCTAGGTGTTTCTTAGCTTATAAATGGAAATGCAGTCATTTTTCTAGTTGCTGGGAATTTACTAATCAAAGCAAAACTAAGGTAAAAAGCAAACACTCCTCTCTACCTATACAACCCACTGATGGCAGTGCCAGCACTTCCCAACAATGCAGCTGCTGCCCAGTCGAAGGCTCTCTCATGCAGTGGGAAGAAAGCACAGAGGGGTCTGCAGTCCCCTCCACTGCTGCCCGCGGTGCTGCACGCTGCCACAGCCCCTCTGGGAAGAGAGGCTTTGTTGACACCAACAAGCTGTACATCTCCATCTGAACAGACTGAAGGAGCAGAACCTGGTGCTACAGACCCAGCATCCATCCTGCCACATATGCTTGACCTATGGATTTACCACCCATTAGTGGGGGCGGGGAGGAAGCTCACACCTTGTGATTTAGTGTCACACAACGGGACTGCAAGTTGCATGCTGCAAGACTGCTGCATGATACGTACACCAAAGCACACCGAGTGCCCTGGGAGATGCACCTCAAAACCTCCCACCAGACAGAAGGCCTAATGAGGATGTGTGCCAAGAAGGGCTTAGGGTGAACCAAAGACAGACACACAGTGTCTTAACAGATCTGCCTGCAGTCTGCCACAGTCTGGCCTTCCGTTCCCTGGCACTCTGTATGTTTCAGAAAGACACCAAAAAACCTAAATCCCAGAGACATGCACCTGCCCAATCCTGCAGTCTGTGTGGTACCACTTGGGAATTTTCTTGTTCCTGGCAATCTAAGCATGCCATATAGCAGGAGGATTACTGTTTCTCTTAAAACTTATAACAGTGATTATAACACTATCCTGAATCTCACCATGAGTCCTAACTAAAGCTCCATGCAGTCATTAAGCAATCTTCTAACAGGTTTCCACATTCACCACTCTTTTCCAATGTGAAGTTTTTCTTCCTGAGCACCTATCTCTCCCAGGAAACATGTGTTTTGTTTTTCTTGTTCTAACATAGACCTGAGCCAGGGCTCAAAAGACTTAACATCTGAGAACTGGTAACAATACCAATGCTTCAAGACACAGTTTTATAAATATCCAGTGCAGTAAGTGAGCAGCCTTTACAAAATACCTGTTTCACATGTACTGCCTATATAATGACTCCATTCTGAGCTCACTGCAGTTAATGATTGTTATAATACTCCTCAGAAAAAAGATCAAGCTGTAAGGAACCTCCATGACAGGAATGTTCATATACCTACTCCAGGAAAAACCTGTAGGCATGTTCCTGTTTCTAAAGTGACAGTAATCTCTCAGATACAGAGCTATTCACAAGCATGAAGTGAAGCATCAGCTTACAAACTTTACTGATCACAGCCTTTATTCAAGTGACTCTGCAGGGTTTGCTGGTTCTAAACATGCACTTTTCTGTGCTTAAGGAGGACACTATTTCTTTTAAACTTCGATTTTTGAAAGACAAAAAGACAGAGGGTTTCACATAAAACCTACTAAGAGTAGCTAGAAAAAACAGAAGATAAAAATAGAGATGGGAATTCTATAATCTGGAAGAGCCAATTCAACCATCCTGGACATCTACCTTGTGCATCCTGCTGTCCTCAAAGGTGGGGAAGACTTTCCATGTCCTGGCTGTCAAAGTTGTGCCCCGTTACCTCTTTAGCAACTTTAATCTCACATATCTCTGGGGGTGCTTCAGAGGAGTTACTAACAATGAGGAGCTACTAAACAATGCTGAGGGAAGATTTATTCAAGATTTATACCTTTCATTCAAGGTCAGGCTTGATGGGGCTCTGAGCAACCTGATCTAGCGAAGATGTCCCTGCTTACTGCAGGGGAGTTGGAATAGATGACCTTTAAAGGCCCCTTCCAACCTAATTCATCCTATGATTCTGCAGTTCTAGAAGACAGGAGATGAAGATAGAATCTAGTCAGATCTGAAAGCTAACACACACAGGAGAAAGGGAGTGATGCTGAGCAGCATCAAGAGAGCCCTGCAGGTGCCCCACAGCGACGAAAGGGAGAGGGAGAAGTGGACACAAGCAGCCTCTCCCCAGTACATTCCTACGTGATGCCAGTCAACACGTTTGACAGCTTATGCCATACCTTGTTTGTTCATAAATATATTCTTCAGCCCCCACTGACACACTGCGATACTTCTGAAAAACAAAAAAAACCAATTAAACAACAAATATATACAATACCAAGAAAAACAGACCTCCCTCAGAAGAGACCATCAACCATTAAACTCAAAATCCCTAAAAACTGGAGCGGTCCCTACATGGTATTATACACTGGAATGGACAGAGATAGCTCATTTGTGTCAAGCTTTTGGAGATTTTCATCATCTAACTGCTACAGGAATGTAACTGAAAATCATCTTCTGCCTTGTTAAACTCCTTGCCTACACATGAATATGTTCTAAAACAAGCCTGTAAAAACATCTCAGAGATAATCACAGTTTTCTTAAGACACTTCATTTTTTGGTTTGTTTTACTTTATTTAAAAATGTATGTGTGGTCAAGCCATCCTTCAGGCCTACAATGAAATACTGATAAAAAAATGTTGTTGCTATACTGTCTCTATTGAATAGGAGCGGCAATGCAGGCTACTATTCTGTTTGAGTAAAACACACACTTGAGATGAAAGGAGACGTACAGTCGCCCTTTAAAAAACAAGAACACACCTATCAAAACAAAATTACATCAAGAGGTAAAAGTCTGAAAATAAAATTAAACCTTTTTGCACAGAGGCAAAGATTTGTACCCTGTCTTCCTGATCAAACAAGCCCATTCATACCCTACTGCCACTCCTTGGCTTGTCTTTCGCCTGAAACACGGTTTTGCTCAGATCTCTCAGATTCACTGATGGATCATTACATTTAATCTTAAGGGGGGTTTTTTGTGATCACCAGTTAGCAATTAAAAGCTGCTTTGTCTCCAGAAGTGTCAAGTCAGACAATTTTGAAAATAGTTTTTAATTTTACCTTATGCCCAGCTGCACCACAACAAATACACAGTCAGATACTAGTTAAGTGCAAAGGTATTATGTACCAGTTCAGAGTATTCCCTGAAGACCAGAAGTCAGGGATCCATGAGCAGTAGAACAGATAAGCTAAATACTCAAACAAATCTAACATCTGAGGGGTATTACAGCAAAGGTGGTCCCACAATAACATGCCAGTCACACTTTATAGGAAGGCTAGAGGTTGACATTGACAAAACCATTCAGTTTACTTACCTATCCTCAAAAATACTGTCTATACTGTAAAGGACTAATAAGTTAATTGCAGATACATAAGCATATGAAAGATGAGAAAGGTATATTTATATAACTGTTAAAATTATAGCCAAAGAGCATAGCAAGTGACTGGTCAAAGGGTCCACTACCACAGAAATCTATAAAAACTGAGCACTCTTTCAGAATAACAGAACTAAGTCACTCAATAAATGTTTCAAAACACCTTCTAAGCACATGTTCATAATGTTTTTAAAAATTGCACAGGTATCAGAGCAAATTTACTGTAGCCAAACCCAGCCATTCTCACCAAGAGAACAGGTAAACTAGTAAGAACAGCTGTATTCCTCCTTTAAACAGCAATGTAGTGCAAGTTTCTCTTTTGGTGCATTTTGACATTTTACTTTGTGCTCTCCCCACACCTGCTCCATACAGCTGTCCCTACGCAGCGCTGAGTGAGGCTGCAGCAGGGTTTCCCACCTTGTTCCCATGCCATGTGCATATGAGCGTCTGGGGCTGTCACCTAATGGCTACAGACAGGGACCTAGCTAAAGCTGCTTGTTCAGTACCCCTGTTAATTAGGGGGGTAAAGACGGAGAGGAGTGAGAGTGGCAAACCATTCCACCCACTTTTGGATATCACAGTTGAACTGCCTCTTCCTCCACAGTCTGCAGAAAAGCCTAGATGACAAGTATCACGCCCTGTTATTAACCCATCATTTTAAAAACCCATGTAACTAAATATTACTATTGTAACAACAATTACCATAGCATGGGGTTTGGAACACTAGACCTAAGTTCCCTCTTTGCCTCCAAGTTAAACAGCTCTGCACGTTCACAAGCCCAGCGCAGACCCGCTGTGTGGGAAGCTCTCAGGAGCACAGCCCAGAACAAACCAACGTGAAGGAATCAGTCGGCTATCGCACCCCAGGGAGAGCCATGGGTACAGCACCACTGGACACACATAAAGAGCCATTTACCAGTAACAATGAAAAATAGCTGAAATGATGCAGAGCAGTGTTTCTAATCCAAGGCTTGATCGTACTGATTTTTCAATGACAAGCTAGATTTCTTCATTAATTATTCATTTGGTTGACCTACATGTGTTCTATATCTGAAAATGGATTTCGACTCCAGGTGTCCTGATCTTTGACGCTTCTGTGGAGACAATTTACTTTGCTATAATACACCTACACAAAGACACAGTAAATTTCCTACATATTCAAAGTAACTCAGCCTTAATGTAGCTTGCCTTGTACTTTTGTTACATTTACAACTTTATAGAGTTGGAGGAGAAAATCCAAGGAGAGTTTTACCACCTAATATCTCTAACTATTTGCAGAGGAACTCTCAGCTTTAAATAATTTTTACCTTTATACATTTCTGGCTTGTTTGCATTATTCTGCAGCAGGCAAAAGCAGCCAGAAGGGTACTCACCATATTAAAGCTGACTTAATCATTGCTTTGCCTCAGCATAACAGTGTAAAATAGTTACAAGGCAGCTCCTTGTCTCTCTTCTCCTCATTCACCTAATGTTCCTCCTCACCTAATTCCACTAGAGTTCTACTCACTTGCCCAAGTTCAGGTTCTCCATAAATTGCTTGGGTTTACCTAGCAGCAGAAGCTGATCCTGCCTATTTGCATTTTCAGGAGAACTTGAAAAATTTCCCAGTTACAAAGTATCTGTTATTTCTACTGTTATGAATAGTCTGAAGGCAGATCTTGTTAATGGATAACAGATTTTCTTTCAGAATGGCAACTATCCTCTACTTGACACAATATCCCAGAAGACAAAAGATCAGTATTTATTATTCTCAGTTTGCAATAAACCACTTTAAAACTGTCTTCTGAAATGCCTCATGATGCACCCTTATAATCAGAGCACAGACTGACAGGAAGGCAGCAAGAAGCAAAGATTAATCTGTTGAAACAAGCATCACTGTTCCTTCTAATGGCTCTCATGAACAGCACAATCCCCTTATCTTGTTTACAAGCTCAAACCTCCTTATCTTGTTTACAGCTTTTTATTGAGTTCTTAGATGCTAATTTGAGGTGGAAAACTTACTTCTGTTCCTCCATCTTTGAAGGTGTCGCTGTATGTACTGTCTGGAGTACTGCGCTGGTCATCTTTGAGATAATTTGTGTGGGGAGCAATGTTGGACACTTCATAGGATTCAAAGATAACCCCTCGGTGCTCCTCATTTTCTCCTCTGGCATAGTGTGCTTGTGGGGCCATAAAAACCGGGGTGAACTCCTCTGCTTTAACCACAGTCACTCCAGTCCCTGTGATGGGCGTCGAGCTCCCAGACACGTTGGTGTTGTATTCCCTTTTGGAAGACTCCAGTGGATCTTGGTTCAAGGAAAGGTTAACCGGCACAGTCTTCAGGACTTGCACGCGGTTCTCTCCCCCACTCAGATTACTCTGAGCATCTGTGGTATTAAGACAATTCCTGTGAGACAAAACCAAAAAAGTGTTATGAAACCTCCTGACAGGGTAAATCTCCTTAAATAGCTTAATACTCTTAGATGGCAAGGACTGAGACCTTTCAGTTCTGGTAAGCCACTGCCATGAGAAGTACCTTAACTTCTAGGCAAAAGCCATTGTGAGGCATCTTCCAGAGCACTTATACAACTAGGGAAATACTGATTATAGGCCAAATAAAATGTATGACACATTACAATAAATTCTGGGTCTCTGGGGTTGCTTTTGCCTTGGCCTATCAATTTGGATGCAACATCAATCCACCAGTGCAACAACCTTTAGGCACAAAATAAAGAACAAGGCAAAAGGTGTGGATTACTTACAGTAGATAATTTGCATGTGAAATAAGCAGAATATCAACAGCAAAATTTGTACACAGCTCTTTCAGGCTGTTGACAGGCCACTACTGTGTGTGTAACTGCTACACTCCACTGAAAGAGCAAGCCCAGGAATCCCCATGCATCAGAGTCAATCAGTAACTACAGCAGCTGCAAGGTAACCTCCAGCAGCATGCCCACCTCTACGCCCGGTGGCTGTTGAAAGAAATCCTAGTGCTGATTGTAGCTGCACTGACACAAAATTGTTAACTTGTAAAACTTTCAGTAGGTGTAGCACTGGTTTGTTTTCAACCCAGGAGATACCTTCTGACCTTACAGTTCCTCACTCCCTTTCCACCAAAGGCCAGTTGTGTCAAGCACGCTCCACTTAGGAATTTCTCTGGCTTGCACAGAAGGAAAACTCCCTTAAAAAGTTTCATACCCTGATTTGAAACAGGGAATTTATACTACTACTACCTAATTAAACTTTCACCTTACACAGCCAGTGGAGACCATCTAAGGCCATCCCAAATTAGCTATGCCCAAGTAAACCTTCTGCAGCTTCTCTCCACTATAATCCTACATGAAGACACCTTCCTAGATGTGAAAACTTAGTTCTTTCTACATAAATATACACTGTCTCTTGTCCACAAGTACTAATAAGGGAGAAGTCAGCTTCCTTGGACTCCCCAAACCACTTTTAGCCTACAGAGAAAGGCTGAAATCTGAGAGGAGCAAGAAAAACATTGTAAGCAAACGATTTTAAGAGTTATTTTATTTCCTCCTGGACAGACCGTAAGCTAACTAAAAACATATAACTCAGGTTACTGAGACCAAACTGCTCATTTTGCACTCTAGAAGAAAATTGAAAGAAAAGCAGGCAATAGCCAACTGCCCATATAATCTGGTTTTACTGATCTCAGCAGCAGCAAAAAAACAAAACACAAACCAATCCTGAAACTTTCTGCTACTTTTCAAATTGCATGCTTGATACTGTTCGGTTTTGCTAAAAAATTAAAATTTAAAAAGCAAATTTTGCCTCCCAAAATAAGCCTTCAGTTTTTTATCTTTTCAAATAAAACCATAAAGCCTCAGGCTATCATAGTTCCTTCAGTTCACAACTGATCAACACTGTTGGTAGCTGGGTGTATGATTTTGAATAATACTGTACCTTTTATCTTGGTCTTCTTGATTATCACTCACTTTGTTAACAGACAACAGCCTTTTATCTCTGGGAACCTGAGAACAACACCAGGCATGGGGTCAGGTAAATGCAACTGTCAGGTATCTGCAGCTTCAGACAGCTCTACTGCAACAACTAGAAAAATGTAACCGTATCAGTGTTCACAGATGCCAGGAGCTGTTTTCCTTTGGGACACTGATTGTGAATGGGAAGATTTCCGAAGGGAAAGGATGCAGTGATTGTTTTCTTTTCCAGTTCTTGGGCACACCACTCTAGCACAGAACACTCTTCTGTATGTCCTTATCTTTGTAATATGAAACTAGGTCAAGCTATCTCAAAAATCAAAGCTAATATTCCCAAACACTACACACATCACTGAATAAAAGATGGGAAGGAAGACATGGTGCTTTGATGAGCTCTGCATGGCCCAGGGAAAACGGGGGTTTCAATTAAACCAAAAGCATCAGCTAAGCCACCTTCTTACAGAGCGGTCTGGAGGGTGTAGGACTTGTACCCAGGGGAATTACATGAATCCATCTCCTCACAGAGGGACAGGTCAGGGCATGCTGGCATGTCATCAGAGAACACCAGCTCCTGCTTTGCTGAGTGCACCAACAGCCACAAACAGTAAAAATTCAGTCAAACCTGGCCCCTGACAGATTCAGAATTGACACCAAGTGTCTTCCCAGATACCAGTTTCCTGACAGCAGCACAGACAGGAGATCAGCCAGGGCAGAGTTGCCATGACTGTATTTTTCTCACTGAGCTACAAATTTGGGAGCTAAAGCTTCTTAGGAATCTTCCACACAGGCAAGGATATCCATTCCATCACAGCAGTTAACTCAGGATTAAACAGAAGGAACAGACCTAAGAATAAGCTCCAGCCGTGCCTTTTATTTTTAAGTACATTAAAGAAATATCAGGAAAATATCTGAATTTAGAGGAAAAACAACACTACACTTCACTACAGTAGCCAAGGTTACCATCAGCTCTATCTGCAAGACAGCAGCAGAGTCAGAGGGTGCTAGCCAGAGGCTTTCCTCCTCTTAGGGACATCCTGCCTCCTCATCCTCATTAAGCATCCCACTGGCTAAAAAGCCTCTTTCATATATTTTAGAAGTGGGAACCAAGCCACAGTTTGCACATGTTGATTCCCCTGCTAAGATCATATATCTATCCCTGAAGGAGGGTGTGTGTTTAGGGAAATGCCACTACAAGAAAAAGGAGAAGGGGGAAAAAAAACCAAAACAAAACCCTAACAGTTAAGTTCACATAATTCCTATTGACTGGGAAAAAGTACTTAAAAGTTGTCCAGCATGTCAGAACACATGAGCCAGATGACAAATAAGGGCGATTCAAGAGTCCAGTGCACAAGAAGTCCTCCTCTACACTTCCATGTTATGATACAGAGGTTTAAATTAGGTTTTAAATTCCTGTTTGAGAACTTTAACAAGGGTTGCCCTTTTTTATCCCAGTTTAAGATAGAAAAAGTTATGACTGAATGCTGGAAGTGGATTTGATATTAATACAGAGTATTCCATCTGAACCCCATTTTTTTTTGCAACTGTCTGGAAGAAGGAACAGACATGTCTCTAGTTTTGAGAAGGAAAAGGGCTGTTCTCTGGTTTTGTTTGAAAAAAATCCAGCAGATTAATGAACTGCTACATACAATGGTATTAAGACAGAAGCCAACACTCCAGATGCTTATACACTTTCTAAATTTTACAAATCTACATTAATTTCCCAGACTCCAGCACTGTGGTAACTGTCTAGTAGAGAAAAGGACCTTTCTTCTTTCTCTTCCCTTACTGACAACACCACACAAAACCAAGGAACATCTCTTGAAATATAATCAATACAAAATTTTTAAAATATTTAACTGTAAGGTTGGTATATGGCATCTTGCCTACACGTCCTTCTCCTCAACACTCATTTAATAATCATAGCAGAGACTAAAAAGAGCAGCCCATTCTCTAAAAGCATTTATAGTAATAAGCACTAAAAGCAAATGTGTTTAACTTTAAATTTCCATTCCTGTTACTTCTTCATAAATTACAAAGGGAGCTGGCATTGTTCTGCTGGCTTTCACAGAAGGTCATCTGTCCAGTGCAGGCATAGCTTGGCTTCTGGGGCACTGAGACAGTTCAAGTGAAACAGTTCCATACTTTAATGCTTGGTAGGCAGCACCAATTCTGTTTGCAGAGCACAAAGGGGTCAGCCTGGGTTTCAAAGTGAGATTTCTGCATTACCCAAAGATGCACCCTGTAGGACTCTCCTTTGATTTCAGCAGAAATCTCGAACTCTACCTCAAAATTATTAAATATATGAAAGAGAAAGGCAGTATCAAAATTATAGGTAAGCCCTGGCTTAGAACCTGACACCACCAAAAACTAGCATCAGTGCTTCCCCTGTAAATTGACTTAGATCTCTGTGTTCAACTCCATTCCTGTCCTCCACCTTTCTATTTAGACTGCAAACTTCCAGTGCAAAGGCTAGACCTCACTGTATGGTATACAGCCTACTGCAATCATTATACAAATACAAATAACATGGGAAACTGTCAGATGAGAGATACTCCAGTTAAAGAGCAAACTAAAACATGTGTGGAATGAACCACAAAAGCAGACAAACCTACAAGGGACAAGGCAGGCCTCCCTTTCCCACTTTTTAAAAAATCCTGCAAGTATCTGAGCATAAATAGAAAGGGGACTAATTCATCTAATGCTCTTGCAAAGTAAGAGGAAGAACACCATACACTCAAAAACTAAACCATGGCTGTAAATTTAATACAGGAATTCTGATTTTGATTTTCTCTCCAGAACTAAACCCATCAAAAAAGCCTCAGACAGGCTTCCTAAAACAGAAAGGGAGCTTGATGCAAGTGCTGGAGAGAAAACACGATGCAGTGACCTCTGTCTTCAAAAACCACCTCTTTTGATTCCTCTTAGAGCAGTGCCCTGCCAGCGCAGCAGGGAGGAACAACAACAGTTACCTACTTTATAATAGTCATACAATAGGCCAAGAGCAGCAGCACTGTCCTCATCCCCATTTATGCTCATCATAGCCTTGGTAGCTGCTGTTAGGGGATTCTCCAAATACGACTTCCAGGCTTCATCTTCGCTGGTGTAGGCTCGTCTGGTGTTGAATGAAGTGTCATTTGGCACTAAGGCCACAAGTCGCTTGTTACTGCATAGACAGGAAGAATAAAATGGTGATCCAGGAGGGATTACTTTATTCACAAGGCATGTTAAAGAACATCATATAGCTCAATGAAGTGATACGATTACATCCAGCAGGCAACTCTCTATTTAGCAGTATTAGGTATCTTCAGGACTTAACAAAAGAAATAAAATGTGTGCAGATCTTGTGATAATACTTCAAATCTATTTTTACTAATATACAGACAGAGCTATCAAAATATTTTAAAACTACTCAGAAATAAAAGGAAGTAACAAGATAAGAACATTTTGCCCGTTTTTTTTGCTAGATATACACCTGATTAAGGAAAAATACATTGAACTAAAATCAGTTAGAATTAAAAGACATGATAGGAAAAAAAAGAACAGCTGTCTAATACTAATCTAGCATTCCCCTAAACAGAATACAGTTTGGTATTTAATAACTGGATACACTCTACATATAATTGAGCTATTCTCTGCTTTTGGAATGCAATTTGTGCATAATTTCTGAGAGGCTTTCTGTAATAGGACAAGAGCAATGGATCCCAGAAGTAAACATATTTGGTCTCAATTCAGACTTTATCACTCACCCCATCTAGTTACAGACCCATGGCAATACACACAAGACCATTAGTAAGTGGGATTTGAAGCAGAGCAGTTTCCTCCAGCCTGAAGGTGGTACAAACTGACCGGTGCCTGTGTATATCACGAGGGAAGCTGCTGCACCACAGCTATGGCTGAAATTTCCAGTATAATGAAAACATAAGTGAAGATAATAGCTCTGCTTTCACAAAATGTTTGATACACTTATGGATAAAAGTGCTAGGAAAAAAAAAAAAAAAGAATTGCATTCCTATTACACAAGATAGTAGGCAAACAGATTAGGAAGGGAAATAGTGGAGCAAGGGGTGTGCTGCTTAGTGCATGTTGCAAGAGCACAGTCAACAATTGTGGCTCAGGTTACAAGGATCAGGATGAAACTTTTAAGACGTTACTCCTTATGAATCTGAAAGCTGTGAAGATGGAATAACTGAATATACTGATACAACTGGCAAAGCCAGCAGTTATTGCCGGTGACCTTCATAAAACACTTCTTGCTATCCTCTCCATAAAAACTGTTCATTACTCAGCCTCTCTTTCTCTCCCCTACCTGCAGCGGTGCCAGCTCCACAGACCTAACCCAACCAACTGCCGCGGCTGCACAGAGTGGCATTCAAACACTGTGCAACAGAACCTTTTATTTGATTTCACAAATAGGACTTGATAAAAGCACATTGAACCCACGCAGTAAATGCTCTCAGACACCAGGATCACATCCTGCCCAGGGTCCCAACCGTGACCAGCAGGCTGGGGCTTCGTCACTGCCTGAGTATAACCGGCTCCGGTGTTTAAGGAAGAGGAAGGGGGGGGGGGGGGGGGAGGAGATTATCATCTCTATGGTACAGAGCACTGTTTACAAGTTTCTTTATTTAATGAAAAACAAAATAATCCATCTGGTACACGGAGTACGGTTTTACGAGCTCAGTGGGGGAAGAGAGCAATCTGTAGCCTCACACCACAAAATACAGCCACATTTACAGTTCAGATTTTTTTTCCCTTTCATCTAAAATACCTGGATTTTTATAAAGAACATTTTTTTTTCCAACAGCTTTTCTTTGCCTCACCTTTTGCTATCTCTTCCAAAGACTTGTGTCCCTTTTTCCACATATTTGTGTTGTTACAGGTTTACTTCAGCAAGCAAAGCTCAGGAGCCCAAGGAAAGAGAGAACTCTAAGTCTGCTTCCCTATTCAATACCTTATTGTTAGCGACTCAAATCAGATTTGCAACAGCCCCGCTGTTTGTGCCAGAGGTAGCTGAGGGCCTGTTCCCACTCTGGAGTAGCCAATTCTCCCTGGCTCAGAGGCAATTATTCCAGGCAAGGATTCTCCTTTCCTCAACAAAGCTCCCCTTCAGCTAAAGCTGTGCTGTTTCACCGCATGGGCGGCTGCCCATTGCAAAGCACAGAACGCGGCTCACTCTCCTTCCTGTAGCAATCTTCCCTTGCAATCAATAACCGCCTTTTGTTACTCGGAGCAACCACAGCCATGCGACAGTCATAACCGATTTATGAGCGCTACAGGCAGACTGCGAGATGCCCTTTAAAAACACACCTTTTAGGAGCTGGGCTGTGCTTGTCTGCACAAATGCTGGCAGGGAGGAGTCAATCTCTGCTGCTCTCACTTAGTCAAGACAGCAACAGAGTGCTGTCCTTCGAGGTGTCCTATACGGTTGTGCTGGGGAGAAGCTAAAGTAAAGGGGATAAACGTTTTAGGAACAGCCATTCAGTAAGTAAACAGTCCCGATGGCTGGAGAGGCAGAGGTGCACAGAACCACAGAGCCCTCAGCACCTCCCTAACCTCCCTTTTTTCTCCAAAACCTAGGCTTTTAAATTTAAAAACTAAATACCTGTCTCCTCTGCCTTGAGAGATGGTCTGCAGCATCATCAACTGACACACTCGTCGTGTTTACTCTGCAAACAGACTGAAACAATAGCACTAAGAAAAATAAAAAACTTCCTCATCACCCCCATCCCGTAATCAGCTCTGTGGGAGGTTAATGGTCAGACCTAATTATCATGACTTAACAGAGTCAATCATTTCAAAGATTATATCCAAATCAGTCAGCCAAAACAACTGCACTCCCTTCAGGAAATCTTCTCTATTAATTAAGGTCATTTGGATAGGAGGGAGGGTTTCTCTTAAGAACTGAGGTTTGCCTGTGCACAAGCATTCCTTTTCCTTTTCCATGACCGCTGAACTTCCTGGACAGTTTCACCCAAACGTGACAGAAGCGTAGCAAAGTGTCCCCAACCCAGGGGAGCTCAATATTTTATATTTTAGTATATGTCAAGAAAACAACCTCCTGAGCAAGGCTCTGCACAGGGTAAGTTCTCCCCTGGTCCCACACCAAGCACCCTTCCATGCCATAGCATCCCCAGCCGTTCTAGCTGTGCAACTGATCACAACAGGCAGCTGCTTGGGGAACAGTGACTCCAGTGGCATTTGGACCATGGGCAAGGCAAAGGGTGACACTCTCAAGAAAGCATTCCCATTTGAGACAGCTGCTCTGAACACCCTACCTGTGAGAAAAGCTTTAGGTGGAGCCTGCAATCAGCATCACATGTACAAATCTTATCAAAAGTTGCAAGTCCCTCCCATCAGTGACCACATTCACAGGGATTAAGGGAGATGGGTGAAGATTGCAATTGGAAGACTCCCATTCAAACTGTCCAGCAGTATCAGCAGATACCCACTGTAGCCACAGGCACATCTCAAGCAGCCAGCAAGGTGTGGAGAACAAGTCCAACCCTGACAGTGCCCATTCCTCACTCCAGCTAGCCCTCTGCTAGCAGGATCAGTCAGGATGTCTGCTTACCAGAACACAGCTGGGACGGACATGTCTGTACAAAGCACACCATTAGTTTACCATGGAGATACAGCATAACAACTGAGGACACTTTGTGCCTAAAAACTATCTTTCCTTTCATGCCATTAGTTGAGCTCCTGTTTTCCAGATTTATACTCGTTCTGCATCTGGTAAACCGACATTTTTTTAATTTATTTAAAATTAAGATTCTGGAATTTTATAAAACACTGTACAAGTGTAGTGTACAGACACGTCCAAAACTGTGCTCATTTCATTTCAGTGACTGCAGTACAAGGTAAATTGGAGAGGTACATTGTATTTTGTGTCAATAAATTAACTGAATGGAAAGGGCTGGACTTTTCAAGCTCTTCTTCACATTAATGAGCTTCCACAGTCAGCACTTGGGGCTATAAAATCTTACTGCAGGCAAATTCTCACACAACTTGATGCAATTTGTGAATTAGCTTGCACAGAATCAGAAATGCCCGTTAACACATTCATGAACAATGACAAAAAGTGGAAGTTTTGAGATCAGACCTTGCCTTTTATTCAGGCCCAAGGTTTCCTGCCAGCCAGTCTCTCTCAGCCAGTTTTGTTGCTCAAGAGCTTCCTGTTGAATCAGCAAAGCTCCTGCAGCCCTCAACCTCTTTGCTGACTTTGCCACCGAACTAAAGCAGACCAATGCAGCCAAACTATCCAATACAGCTGCAACCCAATCTCCTCCATTGTATACTCAGCATTACGTCCTGATCCAGTTAGTGTTAGTGGGCAACAAAGCCTTTGCTTGCCTGCCTGCCCGCCCGCCCCCCCCCCAGCCCCCCCCCCAGCTTTTGGCCTGCCCACCCATTAAACACAAAGCAGACTGTTAGAAGTGCCAGGGTGGGCACCCTGCCCAGGCATTTCTTGGGTTTTTTAATTGCTTTTTTGGACATTGCATTTGTTTTTTTAAAAAAACTTTAATAACTTTTTTTTAAAGAAAGAATCAAGGTGCTCCGTGCATATCCTTGCAGATTTTTTAGCTCCCTGAAAAAGCATTAGGGCTTCCTCCTCCCTGTGCAGGCTAGGAACTGTATGGGAATACAAGAACATGTGTATGAGACAGCAAAAGAATGGGAGGAATCCCTGTTCCCAGGTTTCTGCCCAGGCCTGAGCCTGCCTTTTTTATGCCTGAGAGACAGGAATCACAGAATGCCAAGCACATCTGCACAGCATCCTGTGCAAGCTGTCCCTTCAAGAGAAGTGGGAGGCGTTGGTCAATACAGTTGTTATAAAGCACACAAAAATTTTAGCACCATATAACAGGAAGAGGCAAGACAGACTCATGTCATCCTGGCTCCCAGCCCAGCATGTCAAGGCCACAGGATATTTATCGTAAGCTATGTTTTCATGGGTAAGAAAGCACACAGGGCAACTGCTTGCAGCTGGGAATCTGGGAGAAATACAAACTCTGAAACAAGATGCTAGCCAAAAGGACTACTTTATATGTTGCATGCAGACACACACTCTTTTGTCTCGAGTTTCTGATCCCTTAATTGTTCAGATCAGAGATCTGGCTTAAGCATGCTGTGACTCGGTGTGCTATGGGAAGAACACCTGCTCACTCAGTGCAAAGTAAGAAATGGGGAACTTCAAGAACACCAAATCTCATTTTAGTATGACAAAATATATAGGACCATGCTCCAGCCACATCCAAGTTGGAAAAAGAGCTGAAGTTCCCACTTCAGTTTTGACATAGCTAAGGAGGTCTGTGTGTGATCACTGAGAACTTTCAGTAGCTCTAAAGCCCTTTGTAAACTTTGTTCACACTTACAAAATTTGTCAGTTCTGCTAGAAGGCTACTGTGAAAGAGATTGAGAACAGATGTGCACACATACAATTTGTCTTACAACCAATGGACATACATACGAATTCGCAGGGACAAAGAAGAACTACTATGACCATTTAAAAGGCAGCTAAGGACAGATCACACAGAAGCTACATAAATTTACAAAACTTTAGATTCCAGACCATACATTTTTGCCTATGTTTACTATCCAAAAGTATAAATCAAAGCTAGCCCTAGTGCTTGAGACCATTTGCTTTAAAGAATCTAAGGTTAGCCCCTACTTACTACCATCAGCATACCCCTTTGCCTAGACATAAAAATAAATAAATTAAATAATAAAAAACCCCAACACAGAAAACCCATAGGTGACTCACTGCAAGTTTTATTTAGGGGAGAAAAAAAAAAAAAGACTACTCAGGATTTATTGCCAAAAGCATAATTAAAAAGTCAGCAACATTGTTGTTTCAATTAGATAATAGTGTTCCGTTAAAACTACAAAGGAGCATAAATGTTTAACGAACAGGAAAATTATGGCCCATGTGCCTTGGTATTTTGTCTTTCATAGCCGACAATCACATAGTTCCCAGGACTACAAACAGGTCTCCAAAATGCACTTAGCCCAATCCAGCAAGCACAGAAACATACCAATGACCTGAGACTGAAGGAAAAATCAAAGCATTCAGACCACCAAGCAACCAGAAGATAAGATGCCCTCTGGCCCTGCTAGCAATACACACCAAGGAAAAAACTCCCATTAAAGAGGTTGAGTAATTTTGCCTACTCATGAACACAGGCTTGGGACTCTTGCAATTTTGGGACAATTATTCCTTTTGAGCATAAGACAAATCTGAACAAGAGTACACATGTTAAATGACTAAAAGAAATTACTTTTCCTTTGCAAAATACAATACTTTGAGAGGAAGTAAAATAACACAGAGAGCAAAAACAGTGAAGAGCAAAACAAACGAGTTCAACAATTAGATGCCTACTAGAATTTTTATCTGGTTTTTACATGGAACCAAAATAACTTGAGCATGTAACAGCGATTAAAAAGATTAAAACAAATAGGTGATTCATTAACACTGACAACAAATATTATTAACTATGCCAAAATGGAGGTACAAAAAAAAAAAAGAGGAATCTGACACAAGAATTAAATACATGCAGTAAAGTTGTACTGACGACTGGTTCAAGTAGGCAATTACTGACCCTAAACCAGACTTTTTAAACCCATGGGTTCAAAGGCTTACAATTAAAATATTAAGTCTACCAGACAATCTTTTGTTACTAGTGCACTAAGTAGCCTGTTGCCTTTTTGCTGTTGTTGCTGACTTAAAGCCAAGAAGAAAAGAGCCTTTAAAAAGGCTGCTTTCAGCATATTTGTAAAAAACAAATGACATCTCAAAACCCAAAGATACTCTGGAGCTCACAATATTCCTGCAGTGGCTAAACAAACTCGATCAAAATTAGCATTTACTTAGTAGCTTCGTTCCGCACCATGCTCTGTTTTGCTAAGAATCCTACCTCCAGCATGCAGAGCAGCCAAGGTTATTTTAGCTGACCTGAAGCAGCCAGCAGTAGGCTTTAAAATTAAAAACAGGTCATGACAAGGCTTCCCAGACCTGCTGCAGTTTAACCTGACCCTTGACCCTATAGCCCTTATTCATTCATTACTTCCACGGAGTTAATGGAAATGGAATAGTTGCTGCACTGATAGCACTGACTGCTGGGGTTTTTTCAAATACACAACCACAAAGAAAACCTAAACTCACCAACTGAGCAATCCTGGGAGTAAAATCGAATATTTAAAAAGAAACACATACAATCCTCCCCCCCCCCCCAACAAATTACTTTATGGAACAACTAAAACAGAGTTGGGCAAGATGCCATTATCTTCCACTATTAGGAAAAATTTTAAAAATCTACAGATCTACATAATCTTTGTGATTGGAAACATATTCTCAAGTTACATGTTGCAATATTTGACTTCTCCACAGTTCACATGCAGTTAATATGGTTTCCTTGGTTAAATATTTCATAAGCAGCAGTTCTCTTCTTTATGAAGTTAGCACCATCAAAGATTAGGACAGTGTCCTGGTATACTAGGATGTGTGAAATAATTAGTTATCTTCTTTTAATTAGCTACAACTGTCCCTATCACTGATTATGAAGATTCATCCTAGGATGAATTCCTAGATCAGCACTCAAAAGTGCTATTTTGTATGGATGAACAAAAGACAGCAGCTTAATTATCGGCTCCATAATCATGGGAAAACAGTACTTAAAGTAACCATCAATGGTCAGCACTGGATTAATACTTGTGAAAATATTTGACAAGGAATGTCAACTGGTGCAATATCATTTCCCCTTCAGACGTCCCTGCCAAACAAGAGCGACAATATCCCTGCTGACCCGTCCACAGGAGAGGTTATGAGATCATCACTGTCAAGTTAAGAGACCTGGGAAAATCCTCTCCCTTCAGTTCTGCTTTCATCTTCAGGCTGGTCTCAGACTTCAGCACCAGAGAGACAGCAGTGTTACAGGGAGACATAACCACCCCATACCCTTACTCCTCTCAGCTAAGCTCAGGGTTGCAGGCTCTGTGAGGTTCTGAACACTGATTTTCCACCTTCCTTGAGAAGAAATGGTTTTCTGGGGAACATCCACGACAGCGTGCCCAGCATTTGAAAAGTGCAAGCACTAAACACCTCTAATTCCTGCCTCTCCATTCATTCTCAAATAACACTGTAGAAAATTCATCTCAATGGATGCCTTAACCATTCAGTGGTGTAATTAATTAATTAATTAAGTTAAAAAATAAAGAAATAAATAGGATGCTCTGTGACCTAACTGCCACTCACCATCTGCTGATGGGAAACAGTCAGCCCTTAAGAGGAAAAATTAAGAACAATTCACAGGGTCACACTGTAAACCATAAATGCCCTTTGTTGTTACAATACTTGATGCTTAAGTTAAATATTATGAAATCAGCATCTACACATAGACACTGAGGAAGAAGTAGGAAACTAGGGCAGAATTACTGTGAAAGAGTCCAAGATCGTCTCCTGCCACAGACGCTACCAAGTAGCAAGCTGGATGTGGACGTGCTTCCACTGACACACAGGAGCAGGTCTGAACCCATTCCCACCTCCCAGCTCGCTCTTCCCCTGGGTTATTTACCCACAAGCACATGCTCAGCTGCAGACCGACCCAGGCTGCCCTGAGTGCTCCTTCTTAAGGCCGTCAGTCCGAGCATGCCCCAGCCCCTCTGCCTCCTGTCCCGAGTAGCTCTGACACATACAGGAGAGGCTGGGAGCCCAACCGACAGGCAGCCGTGTGGCTGGGTGGCTTGCAAGAGAGCCACAGCAACCAGCCCGCTCTTCCCTGCTACCAAGCCCACTCTTCCCATAGCTGCAGTCCCAGCCTAGGTGGGATTCAGGACTTTACCCCACACCAGGAACAGCAGGGACACAACTGCAGCATTTACCAGGCAGGTCCCAAGTTGTACAATTGCTGGTCCTCATTCACAGGAGTGAATCTCTAAAACCCTTTCAAGTCTCACAGGTACTGAGGACCCCTGTTAGCTTCACTGATGCACTAACAGCTGTTAATCTGGAGTTCTGTTGTGATTTTTTTTTTCCTGTATACTACAGTACAAACATCTTATAAGCCTATAAATGCAGAAGTGAACCCTGGAATCACCTTTACATCCTGCAATGGGGATGCTTGCTCACTCCTCCTCACCTTACGATCCCCCTCCCTGTCTCAGTTCAATTCCCAGGGTGCCCTTGTGATGGCTGTGTGATTTGGATGGTAAAAGAAGCAGCTGCATGGACCTCCAAAATATTCAGAGGCAGGGACACACATTTCCTTCCACAGAGGTTGTAGTTTGAGCAGTCCTGTCTCTAACACCTGCCATTTGTTTGCAATCCCTCTGTATACGAAGAGCCCAGACCAATGAAAAATAGGTGTTAAAAATAACCTCCATGAGATCAGGCTACTCTCAACCCAACACTCCTCTGAGCCAGTTCTCTGGCTGCACAAACAGCTCTACTGAGACAGCTGAGAGGGAGGGTGAAACAAGTGGCCATAGGCTGCTTAAATCAGTACTACCTCTAAAAAATGCATGTGAACTCATGCCTTATCTCTTCTGACCCACAGGATTTTGGAAGCAGGCAGGCAAGACCCAGTTTAGGCAGAAAGACTAAAGGGAAAGACAGGGAGATATGCACACTATCTTAAGGATAATCTCCCCTTCCAAGCTCCTCAGTTAGCATTAGAATCAAGTTACTTTTTCTTTAGCATTTCCACTTGACTGCCCACCTTCATCCCTTAAAGCTGATGGTGCAGGTAGCACTGCAGCACCCCTGTCCCTCCTCCCTCAAAAGAAGGACACAACAGGTAGCCCTGCAGAGCCAGTGTGCAGTGGGGTGTACCACCTCTCCAGAAAAACGGCAAATCACATTGGAATATGAGACAGGAACATATTTTTTCGTGTTTGCTATATGCCTTCAGCTGCTTAGTCCTCTACTTCAGCACTTTACCAGCACGAACCCCATAAAGCCATCGCCAACGACACTGACAAATTAATTGACCTCGAAATAATGAGCTTCCCTCTCCAGCCCTGCCCACAGGGAAGATCTGTTTTTAAGTAAAAGAAAGGCCATGTGGAGAATAATATTGTACTCTTCAGATTAGGTTTTAATTGGATATAATCAGAGCCTAAAAAAGAAAAAATACCAGCAACAAAAAGCCTTCCCATGCAAACTCCCTCCACCAGTCTAATATCTCATTTCCACCTGGCCATCTTTTCTGAAAACAAATATATTTGCTTTCTCATGTTACACTTGTGTATAGAAAGCCCAGGGGATTTCTTTACTTTTTATTTCCTTTTCAAACTCTTACCTACCATCTACAAATTTTCTAAACACCTTAACCAGAAACAGATCACACGCATACCTGCAACAGGGAAAGTGCTGTTGCTTGAGGAAGGTATGTGCTCTGCAGTGCTCCTACGAAGTGGTAACAGCAGCAGCAGCACCACCACACAGAGCAGAGGATGAAGGGCACTAAAGCTTCAGCCTCAGTAGTTTACACCTCTTGTGAAGAAGGATAGCCCTGTAGCTTATCCTGTAGCATCCTGGACCCAGAGGGGAAACAAAGTATTTGTGTTCAAAGCTGACTGCAGTAACAAAGTTGCTCCTTCTCCCATGCCCATATTCCCTTTCCTGCCGCCATTAACTATGCTTGACCTGCAGCAGCCCAGTTTCTGACCCCTTGCTGAACTACTTATGGGCCCCTTCCACCAGTTCTGGTACTGCCCGTTGTTTTGGGATGCCCTCAGCCACTGCTTCTTGTCAGCTCTTTCGCTGTTAATCTGGTTCCCCTCCCAACTCAATGACTGCTCTCTTTCAGCGGCTCCTCCCCACCTCAGAGATCCCTCGGGGCTCTGTCCTTATTCCCTTCCTTGCACTTAAATCATTTACTGCTCTTATCTGGACACCTAAGGCATTAGTTCCCATGTCCAGCCAGATGAACTCCCAAACTCTGCTTTGCTCCCAACTCCTGACACAACCAGTTTAATTCATGTACCTTTGCACTATCCCACTGTTAGATGATGTTTGAAAAGGCCACGACTAAAATTATTCCTTTAATCTTCCTCCTCTGAACCGTCCAGTCTCTTCCCTATCAGGGCAGTCAGCTCCGTCGTTGTCTTTTTTCAGGTAATCCCTTTCTTTCGCTCCTTGACAGGCAGGCTGTCACCAAGCCTCTCTCGGTCCGACCTCTCCAACATCAGGCTCCTCCTCTCTAACGCCTTTGCCACAAAGGCTTCAGGGGAGCCCAATAAGGGCTGGATCTGAGCTGCGCCAAGCCCAGCCGAGACTGCACTCGTGCTGGGGCGCTCCTACCTGCGCCAAAACAGCAGTGAAACAAAACTGCCGTCTCGGGCCTGGCCTCTGCAGTCTCTCGCCCTCCACCTTCCTTGCCCCGTTACTCTCCCCGGCCGCCTCCTCCAGAAACACTAATAGCCCGAGCAGGTAAAATGGCTTTCCCGCCTGGCTGCCTCACGGCGGCTCCTCGGCGCCGCACAGCAGCAGGCCGCCGCCACGCTTCCAGCCAGGCCGCGGCCCTCACGCCAAGCCACCTCGCCGCCATCGCGGGAACACAGACATCGCCTCTACCCCGCGGCGTACCGGGGCGGGCGGGCGGAGAACGGGGAGTAAATTAAAAATTGCCCTGGTTTGGGGCCGGTCGGCGCGAAGCCGATGGAACGGGACGCGCTGGAGCGGCAGGCGGGCAAGCCGCGGCCTGCACACGCCAAACCACAGCTCCCGGCGCCTCTCCCCACCCGGGACAGACCCTTCTCCCACCGAGCCCACGGCTCGCTCCTGCTGCGCCCCCCGAGGGGCATGCGGAGGGGGCGGCACTACGATCGGCGTGTGTGTCCCCCCCCCCCCGTTCTTCCGAAAGACAAGCGGGGCTTCTTATTTCGGAGCTTCGCCTCCTGCTTCACACGCCTCCCCGCCGCCAGGCCCCAGCCCGGCCGCCGCGGCCTACGGCCCCGCCGCGGTGCGCCAGCCCGGGCGGCAGAAGGGTTGCGGCGGGCCCGGGACGGCAGGATTACACCTCCCTTCTCCGGTGCCGCTACTGGGAAAGTTACTTTTTAACCCCGGACGGAGGCGCCGGTCTCCGAGCAGCCGCGGGCCCGCTGGGGCGTCCCGCCGGGAAAACAAGGTCAGGGCGCCGAGGCTGAAGGCGCCACACGGAGCGGCTGGAGCGACCGAGGCAGGGGAGCGCTCAGGCAGGCCTGGGCCCTTCGTCCCACCGTCCGGGCTCGGGGAACCGCCGGCCTCCTGCCCGCCCGGCACCGGCCGAGGGGAGGAAGATGGCCGTGCCCGTCCCGGGATAAAAGCCCTTTGTTGCGCTGACACAAAAGCCAAGGAGCACTTTTCGTACGGGGCCTTCGGCAGGCGGAGGCCGATCCGCTCTCCTTAGGGCGAGGAGAGCTCCCTACGGAAAAGCGACCCTCGAGGTTAGAGAGGAGAAGAGAGGGACAAAAACACCTGAACTCAAAGGGGGGGGGAAAAAGGAAAAAAAACCGGCGCAGCCCCAGAGCCAGATGGAAAGGCGGGGGCCGGCGAGCCGCAGCCGTGTCCTCGGGCGCTCGGGGAGCTGCTGTGGCGCCCGGCCCGGCGTCGCTTGGTGAAGCGAAGGAGAAACGCCGTCCCGGCAGGTTCGCGTCCGCCACCGGAGCGGGGGGAACACAACCTGCCAGACGGGCCGGCCAGCCCCGCGCAGCGGGAGCAGCGGCGTGCCTGCGATCACTTACTTGTCCGTCTCTTGTGACATGTTTGATCCAATGAACTCTCTCCCCTTTTCCCGGTGCCTCCGTCTCCCTGGCGGAACTGGACTTTCAGGTCTGTGCAGGTGAAGGTGTGTGTGAACGCCCGGGACGGCAGAACCAGAGCTACTGGTAATTC
Organism: Laterallus jamaicensis coturniculus; assembly: GCA_022605575.1. Lineage (NCBI taxonomy): Eukaryota > Metazoa > Chordata > Aves > Gruiformes > Rallidae > Laterallus > Laterallus jamaicensis. The sequence goes on along the minus strand of JAKCOX010000002.1, from coordinate 70,051,624 downwards.
TGCTTTCCTTCCCCCCCTCTCCCGGCTCCGCAGCCAGCCGCCAAGGTAGGACAGGTAGAGCCCCCTCCCCCTCGCATGTGGGGAGCGGCGGGGCTGGGGCGCCGGCGAGGCACGGCACGGCTCGGCGCGGAGAGCGGCCGGGCCGGGCGCGCACACAGGTAACTTTCCCGAGCGGCGCCGGATTCTTTCACTAAAGGAGCGGGGCAGAGGGACGAGCCGCCAGCTGATTGGGCGGCGCGGGCCGGCAGGTGCGCTGCCATTGGAAGAGGCGCGCACAGGTAAGGCTGCCGCCGAGCTCCAGGTAACGCACCTCGCGCCCGCGCCGCGCCGGGAGCTGCTGCCGCTGAGGGGAAGGGAGGAAAGAAGGGGGAGCCGGTGCTGAGGCGGCGGGCAGCTCCGCTGTGAAACAACGCCCTCCCGCCTTCGCCGCGGACGGAGCGGGCGGGCCGCGGCGGAGGCGGCCATCCGCGCTGGGGAGGCGAAGCGCAGGGAGGCGAGGCGCAGGGTCACTGGTGCCTCACGCCGCCGGGGCTGCGGGGAGGCCCCTGGCCTGCGCTGCGGAGCGGGGCAGCCGGGCGCGCCGCCGGGGCCGCGCCTCTGCCACGGGCCGGCGTCCTCCGGCTGCCGCCGCTGGCCTGGGGTGGCCTTGGAGGGTGCCCGGGGAGGCGCCGGGCTTCGCAGCCCGTTTCGTAGATAGGTTTTCCCCTCGGGTTTCAGGGTTGATTTTGATGTTTATTTCCTCCCCACGGTTGTGTCCGGCCGTGTTTGACGCCGGTGAAGGACTGGGTGCAGCAGGCCTCTGACAGCAGCGGGACAAGAGGTGCCTGATGACGGCACCTGTTGCGCGGGTCTGGGAGCTAACAGCCGGGCTGGGGGCTTGGGGGTCTGGTTTGTCTGCAGGGGGGAAAACGGGGAAACTGGAAGTGGGGTGTTCATGGAGGGAGTCTGTTCCACGGGGGCAAAGCACATACCGGAGACTGTACGACCAGCCTGTCAGCTCTCAGTCCTGCACATCCTACTGTGTGCTTAGCCTGAAGTGGGCTTACTGAGGGGCAGGACCAGGCTGTGAGGGCAGCGGCTTTGCCCCCGATGGAGAAGGGGTGGAAGAGGGTCTGTCTCTCTTCCTCCTTTTGGGTCGGTTGGAGAAGAGGGAGTGAAACCATCTGCTCTTGCCTGTTCTCAGCCCCGGTGCTTGTACCGGAGACAGACTGGGACTCCACTAATTCCTCCTGCTTCCACCTGTCCTCATGGAGACATCTTCCCACACCAGGCACCCAGCTTGACTGCTGACAATCTCTGCTGTGCAAATAGTGCTGTATATGTGAAGAATGCATCGTTATAGGGGGTAGACCATTATGATACTTTGTGATCTTTGCAGGAAAGATAGTTGAATGATGCCAACACCATGTAATTTATAGTGTCTTAGGTCAAGGCGGTTTTTACTTCCCCTGACAGGGGAATGTAGTAGAAGGGATATTTGCAGAAATACATATTTGTATAATGAAATATGTATGTAAGTATGTATACACTTTTTTGGGTTTTTTTTTTAATGTAGTATTGCAATCTGGGGCCTGAACATATTCTTTCACCTACTTCTGCAGTTGAAATCAAACTTAACTCTGCAACGTCTTTGGTATTATGGGATCACAGGAATAAGTAGCTATTATTTGGTCTCAGGCCCTATTTTTATTCATAGTGACTAACCAACTTAAGCCAAATCAGTATAAATCAGTTCTAAGTCAGCTTAAACATCACATCATAAAGATTTCTGTCACTTTAGCTAAATAGAAATACAAAAATACTTTAGTGAGATTAAGGATGCTTTGATTAAGTACAAGATACTAGTCTTTCTCTCCTTCCATTCACCAGTCACAGGAAAGAAACAGTGTACAATCTGTAAATCCAATCAGAAGTTGCTGATATGGTCTGAATTTTGAATAACAAATCCAGGTATTGAACGGGGAGCCTGTTATTCATAACAATGCTAGTATGCATTATTTTGTATAATACATTTTGATGAAGCCATAAGAAAAGCAGTAATTTATTCATTACAAATAATGCAGTCGTTTTGATTACAGAATTAATATGTAAAAAACAAATCGGGCCTCTGGGGTGCAGTACTGTGAGGTACTCAGTTGCTTTGGAGAAATAATAGTAGAATGTTGTAACAGTTTAAGTTAATTAAGCCCCCCTGTTAACTGCAGAAATTATAAGGTTTCATCCCAAAATATTTGTTATTGCTGAAAGAAACAGAGTCATGAAAAGGTTACCTGTTTGAGCACCATCAAGAGGTTTAACGCCAGTTTGGGTATCCTCTTTCTCCTTGTTTTAGATTTTTCAATTATAAGAAACCCTTGGATGTTGAGGTTTTTTCCTCCTTTTATTTTTTTTCTCTTTTACCTGTATGAAATGTGTAGTAAGAAGGAGAGGAAGATCAGTGATGAGCACTTTTGAAAATGCCACCTTCCCCAAGGTAGAAATGCTGCTGGTATGTGATTGCACATGAAAGAAAACTGCATTTGATGCCATCTGCAAACCCAAACTGTAACTCAAACTGAAATGGAATTTGTTGTTCTAGTACTGGGGCAAACACAAAACTGCCCTTAGCAGCCTGCTCTCAGGAGAGGTTCTCTTAGAGTGAGGTAGTCGGGAGACTGAATTACTGCTCACCGTTTCAGAAGGTGTTCCAAGGTCAAAGCTAGGAATATAAGTGGAAAATGGAATAATGAACTGTTGTTTTGAGGTTGTTGGAGATGACAAATAGATAGAAAAAATACACCCTTAAAATTGTTTTAGCTAGGTAGGTAAGCACAGACTTGTTCATTTGTTTGGACGAGCCTTTTGCTTCAGACTGCAGACTGGAATCAAATTGAAAGTGTCAGAGTCAACCTCTAGCTGAGCAGGTCAAACAAGTCCTACTTACTCCAGCCTGATGCTCATTCTTCATGATCTACAAGATTATTATAAACTAATCTGTTAGTCATTGAAAAATCAGCTAATGTTATTTCTGGCCAAAGCAGTCCTGCTTTGTGTAGAATAAAGGGTGTTTGGGGCAGAACTGAAATAGCTGTGTTCTACAGTATTGAAAATCTAGGACCTGTCTTTGGAGGGTACAGGGGAAATTTACAGTGGTAAGCTACTGTTCTTCATACAGCACTTCTTTGGTTGATAGTGGGGGCTGGTGTTGTAAGGATTCAGAGTAGAATTAAACTGCCTAAACTCTACCTCCTGTTTGTACTGTTTACAGCTAGCATCAGTGTTGTTTGGACTTGCCAGCACTGGGTAAAGGAAATAAGAGTGTACAAATAAGGCTTAACTAGGCTTACTAATTGCACTAAGTACCTAAAATATCTTTCAGAAAACTACTTAAAAGCCTGTGCGATAAAAGATGCTAGAGATTGATGTCAAAACAGTGTTCTAAAGCAGTTCAGTGAGAGAGCAGATGTTTGAAAACAACTGTTTTCAGTAGGCAGTGATTACCACATATTTTTATTTGTGCCTTTCTATGTCATTGATGGCTGTTGATGTAAAACGTCCTCTCTCTCAGTAAGTTCAAAGAGCCACCTACCTACTAATTTTGTGATAGGCAACATTTACTGTTAATCCTCCCCATAGCCTTTCCTTTGTAGTCGTCTTCTGTGTGAAACTCTATTTAGTGGAATCTGTGCAAACCTTGATCCTCAGCTGACCTCAATGAAGCCATCGTGTACATCAAAATAAGCTTAACGGAACTCAGTGCAACCCTCTTATGCCTCAAAAAGATCACTCTTGTTCTTTCTGAATGAATTACTCTACCCTCTTAACTTCAGGGAAGGAATTCTAAGTAACCAAGGTAGTGATTACATACAGTGCCTCACAATGAAACTGTGAAAGTCCTACCAGGACAGAAGACTTTGTGTTTAATGGCGAGTACCTCTGGATTTCTGTCATGCTGCCTGGAAACTGCAATTTGTGCTTCCTAGACTGGTCTGCTGGGATCACTTTAGCAGCCTGGAGCTCTTGGGTGCCTCCACATCATGTATGACAGCAGCTTGGCAGTGTGAAGGACCATAGAATATCAAGCATTTCCTGGCCACAGGGTGAGGTGTGGGGCCATGGCGCTTTCCATTTGAAATGCTGATTTGCTTTTTTTTTTTTTTTCAGATATAGATTTACTGCTCTGTTAAAAAAAAATCAAAGCTATCTGACACACTTTATTTCCCCCAAAACAGCATTTATCAAAACTTCATTTTTAAAATCTGACCGTTGTGAAACTACTGCTAAAGGGGGAAAAAAATGAGGCCCTGTTCTCTAACGGGTAAAAGCACAGGGCAGTATGGAAACATGTAAGAGAAGGAGGAGGGGCTTGCTTTACTTTTGTTCTGCTCATTATACATGTAAAATCCATGGTTCTGAAAGATGTTGAGGTTAGAACATGAGTATCCTAATACAGGGCAAGTTCAGCAATGCTGAATTTGGGCAGAGAGGTGCTATGCTGTTGTTTCACCTTAAAACAGAAGTCATTTTTAGTGAGGACAACAGCTCAGAGCATGCAAATCCCTTCAGGATTGAGACAGCTAAGAAGGCGGCAAAGTCTGACAACAGATTGGAATATTAGGTTCATACTTGATTAGCAGACATTAAGGTACCAATCCATTTCAGAAAGATTACTCACAGTTTTGGAACCAATTCAATAGAATTTAATATAGATGGATAGCTTTTCTGCAGATGCTTTGATCTATCTGATAGCATATTTTAGTGATTCACTCAAGCATTTTGAAACATTGGGAAAATACAGTTAGGTCACCTAATGATGGTAATTTTGTATTTAGTATAAAACTAGCATGACAAAGAATAAGAAGGCATCTCTGAAAGACAACTTAATGTGATGTGGGATCCTGGATTCTGAAAATATGTGAATTAAGCTGACATTAAAATTGTGTGATGTCATTATGGGAAGGAGCCAAGGAACCTAAATAACCTGACCTGTGAGAAAAACGTTGAGTGTATCTTACTGAAGCTTTGTCCAGCTTGCAGTATGAATGGGATTTTTGTATCATCATCATTGAACAAAAACACAAATTTATAGACATGTTTTGAGTGATCCTAACATGAATTATTTTGGGATGAAGGTAAAATGCTGTTACTCTGTTTAGGTTGTTTCCAGTCCTGGGGAATGTAAAAAGAAAATTGTCTTAATACCTGTATTTGGTTTTTTAATTCCTAGAACATTTTTGTTTTAAATTACCAGCAGTCATCTAAAAACAACTTTTGCTTTAAAATAATGTTGGGGGGGGTGTCCCTCCCTTTTTTTTTTTTTTTCATCTCCTTCCCTTTTTTCCCTCTCCTCCTTTTCTTGATAATTCCCTGGGTTGTACAAAGGAAGCCCACGGTTGTTCCTGGTACTGCAGTGAGTGCCTGGGGGAGGTGGGCTGGCCTTTAAATTCCAGGGAAGCTCGGACTGAAGGGCTTTTTCCCTGGAGAGTGGAAATGGACACCTCTCTGCCACTGAGGCTGCTCTCCCAATTCTCACCAGTCAGTTCTTGAACCTTTATGACTTACAGAGCATCGCTTTTGAAGGAATCTGAAATAGGGATGTGGCCAACATGTGGAAAACCGAAGAGCTTCAAATGTCTTTGCATTGGTTAGAAACGTGTTGAGAGTTTAAAAAAAACACCTGAGCTCCAAAGGTCTAAAATATGCCACTGCAATAACAAGCACCCTCAAACCAATGATGAATGTGTCTAGCAGTCTGTCCTAGAATAGGGGTAAGTGTTCCAGCATGCAGAAGGTGAAGGATGGCATATAAACAATTGCTTGTTTACTTTTCCCACACTCAGAACAAGAGTAAATGCAGCCCAAAGAACCCACAGAAATACTTTCCAGTTGGATCAGCAGGAGTTGGGAAACAAAGCTGTGGAGGTATCATCCTGTTCCCTTAAAATCAATGCAGTTTTCCTTCAAAATAGGTCAATACTATCATCAAATACCAAGGTACTTAAGAAATCACAGGAAATGGAAAAAGCTGCTTTTAGTCTGCTGAATAAGAGGTGGGGTTGATAGCCCCTGGGCTGTTGCTCACTTATCCTTGTGACTGCCCTCAGGAGTCCTCAAATGTTATTTTATTTGAAGGGCAGAGGATAAAGAGGATTGTCTGGTGGTACAAAAGGAACCAGTGTTGGAGCCAGGAGATCTCTGCAGTGCCTTGTTCTATGGAAAGGTCACTAGACCATGTGTCTTTGTGTCTTCTGTTTAAGCTTTGTCAGCTCTGCTTTTAGTAGCTTTGCAGACAGGTGTAGCAGTGTCCCTTTCTGCTATTTGCTGTTGTTCTCTTTTGAAATAGAGTATTTCAGAAGAAAGCCTCCAACTGGTTGCGTTCGTAAGCGCAAAGGCAGTCTACAAAATTACTCCATCAGGCTTTTTGGGCAATGTAGGATCAGAGCTTGTTGATGTAATCTTTGGCCTTTCTTACTGCCTGGGTTTGGTTCAGTGCTTGGGAGCTTGTGTCATGCTCTGTGGTATGGGGAGACCCCAGTTCTAGATCCCCCACAGCCACTTCATCAGCCTGTCCTATCAGGTTCACCATCTCAGTGATACCGTGTTCATGCAATGCACATGCCCTGCGTGCACCTACAAGCCTGCTTTATCTCTACTCAGACCCTGCTGTGAAAGTGGATCTTGCTGTTCCTCTGGTGCTGGAAGGGCTTCCCTGACACCAGGGTGAGGTGGTACTCCCGCTGCGCCCCGGTGATGTGGGACAGCCTGGCCCAGGAAGCAGGCTCTCTGCAGCACTGCTACGTGCTGCTTCCAACTCCCTTCACACCTCAATTTTCTTTCTCAGCATCTGTACCCAGGTGCATTGTTACACTGTCTATCCAGGATTGATCTGTTTGTGATTAGTAGGTAATTCCAGGTCCTATAGCTCTGTTCCACAGCTGTGCCTGAGCTGCTTTGTAACCCAGCCTTTGTCCTTCTGAGTCCCTTGAAGCATCAGAGGAAGCATCCGTGTTCTCTCACTTCATTCAGGATGCAGAAAGTTGTTCTTACCATGTCATGCCCTGGATGCTGTGTGTAAACAGGGGTTGGACTGCAGATTTTGCTTCCTTTGTTCCAGTACAGAATAAACAGATTTACAACACCCATGGTTTTCCCTTGTATTTTCCTTTCTTTTCCTTTTTCCCAAGTAAATGGAAATCTTAGCTTTGGGAAGAAGCAAGGGGAAAGGATTCTGCACTGAAGAAGTTTGATGTGGTTCCAGGGCAGAGATTCTGAGTATATGCTTGTCTCTGCTTTGATTAAGATAGCTGGGGATGGCTGTTTGTTTACATGTAGTGTTTGGGTGTGAGGGGCAAAGCCAGCAGATCTACCTCTGTGTTTCTTTCCTGCTTTTTTTAGCTCCCCACACAGGAGCAATAGCCCTGTGGGGAAGGGTGGAGGCAAGATGTGCGTGTTGCTCCTTATTTCACCATAAACTCTGCTCCAAGTACTAGGACGTCTCAGGAGAAGGCAAACCCTGCTTTACCATTACACTGGGCGTATAAATCACTCCCCTACCTAATCAATACCACTGTTAGGGTGCTTGGGGAAGGAGGTACAGACATATACTGGGGCTGTGTCATTCCAGAATGAACTGGGTGCAGGATGAGGAAACTGTGAGAGAGAGGCCAGACAGACACCCTGCAGTCTCCTGGCCCCATGTTTGGTTTCAGGGTGAAGACCCTGAAGCTCTCACAGCCCGGGTAACAGCTGCTGGAGACAGTTCCTGACCTGCAAAGCTTTCAAAGCTGGTGCACGAGGCAGATGCAGGGGGGTAGGTGCAGCACCTCTCCATTTAAAACGTGAGGTCTTTGAGGAACAGACCTGCCATGGGAATTCTGTGGGGAATCTCCACAGAGCCAGGAATTTATTACCCCTTGCCCAAATCTCAGGTGGGTGCCAGATGCAGACAGGTAGCTTGCTGAATGCTCCAGCCTGATCCTGGAAAGTGCTCCTGCCTTCCCAGTTAAACCAGTGGGTTCCACAGTTCAGAACACATTTATTTTTGAACTGCACAGGCAGGTTTTACGTGTTTCAGCAAACTCATGCTGGAGCCTTGAGCGCCTCGTGGGTTTTTAGCCCCTGAAGCATCATTGCACCCAACTGCTCCTTCAGCCTCAGCCCTCCTGTTGGCTCCCAGACAGTGCCCCAGAGAGCAAGATGCCTTTCTCAGTCCAGCCCTTCCCCTTTTCTGTTTAAGCTGCTAGCAAAGGTGATGGTAGAGTTTATGAAGGGAAATACAGTTCAGGGTGAATTGCACTCAGAAAACAGACAAACTGCATTTGAAATGCAGGATTTTAAACCAAGCCCAAAAGTCTTCATCTCATTTTATCAGAGCTAATGGCTTCAGCCTATGTGCAGCATACATTGAATTTTAATCATTGGACTGGTAACTCTATGCTGATATCACTGTCTAGACAGGACAACTGATGATGCAGTATGATGTTTGTCTTTGGGGACAGGTCTTACTTTGAGCAGAGTGGAGGCCATCCTCACCAGAGTTTTATAACCCTTGCTAAAATCCTTCTCTGTCTTATCTATCCATGAAGTGCAGGTGATGGACAGGGAGCTTGGTACCACAACACAGTGGAACAGCAAGTATTTGTGTAGCAGGGATTCCCATGGTATCCCCAAGGTTACAGTGAGATGAGAGTGAGATGAGAAGGCAACAACTTGAGTAACCACCAGCATACAAGAGAGTATCAGAAGGTCGAATCACCCTGCCTCTCCTGGGATCTTGTTTGTAAGGTGAGGGGTGGAATACTGCATGCTTCAACCCTCTTTCTTACAGTGAAGTTGAATAAATCATGTTTTATTGAGATTCCTAATAGGTGAACATGAGTCATCACTGGTTGGCTTAGACCAGTAGAAGAGCATGTGGCTGCCCAAAGGGTCTTCCTCTCTGTCTTACCCCAGGTCATCCGTTTCTGCCCTCATGTCACAGCAGCAGTCTCATTCTTTTATGCTGATGAAAACTGGTTTGGTTTGGTTTGTGGTTTTTTTTTAGTAGGGTTAGGAGGTAAGTAGGTAGGTAGGCTGGTTTGACCCCCTAAAACTCCTTTCCCAAACTGTGGGCGTGCTGGAGGTAACACAATGAAGGGGACAGGAGTTGTAGGGCAGGCACACCTCTTTCTGTCAGCAACCTGGTTTTAGCTCTGAGTTAAAGCAGCTGTGAAAGTGCATGCAAAGCAATGCTTGCCGGTTGGGGTGAATGAAATGGGGAATTTAGTACAGCATTTGCACAGCCCGGAGTGTCACCTGAAGTCTCTGAGCTCTAGAGAGACATGGTATCACCAGCTGCTCTAGTCGCGTGTTTCTCGAACCTTCCAGCCTCCTCCAGTGGCTGGAGTGCTGGTGAATTCCTGCAAATGCGAGACTGGCCCCAGCATCAGCATCCCTGCCGACCCAGAGAGGCTTCTGCATCCACAGAAGCGGATGGCTGAGGGTAGCTATCTGATCGAGGTGCTTTGTAAGTCACAGGTGAAATTACCATCCTTCCTTTGAAAGCTGTACGCGCAGAGGGGGTTGTGCCTGGCTTTTACAGATAGTATTATGGAGGGTGTCAATCATTCGAGTTGTCTTTTGCACAGCGTCTCCATTCTTGGCTTTAGAAGTGGCTTCACAGCTTGCTAGCACTTCTCTTAGCTCTAGGTAGTAGATGCCTGGGGCTAAATTCGATGCTTTGGCCCTCCAGACCCAGCCTTGAAAGATGGGGGGGGGGGGGTGGGAGGGGGGCTTCCCTTGATCTGTGCTATTCCCTTTGGCTTCCAGGGCTTCCATCAGGAGAAGGGAGATGGGAGACCAAGGATATCTGAAAATCTTGGGTGTAAACAAGGCCAGTTATACACACGCCAATTACCCGAGTGTAAACAACCAATCGCACTACAATAGGGAGAACCTTTTGAGCCTGAGGAGAGGGCTTTGAAGTGCCTCTGCTCAGAGATGGCCTGTTGATGCAGGGAATTGCACCAGCAGCAGCTGGCGCTTCCATGAGGGGTTTGCTGGCAATGACAATGGAGCTGGGTGGATTGGAGGGTGGATGCCCTGATATGGGTAGTTAAAATTCCCCCAGGGATGGAGCCACTGGCGATGCCCGCAGGCTCGGCTGTGTCAGTGTGAAGGAAGGGGAATTTTTGTGTGTGCTGTCATTTCCTCCGTGTCCAGGAAACAGCTTGACCTGCACTTTGCTGGCTGGTCCCGTTCCCTGCCTCCCCTGGCTTCGGGTCTCTCCGAGCCCAGGTGTCATGTCAAAGCCCTGCACCGCTTGCTCAGGAGCCCCGGCCCTGGCGTGGACGGGGTCCTCTAGGCATCTTCTTCATATCGTGAGCTGTGGATCAGCCCCGAGAGGATTGAATTCGGCCTGTTTGCCGGTGACTGTTGTTGCCTGCGTGCAGCAGCGTGTCCCCAGCCCTGGTCTCTGGGTTTAGGAGAGGCATCAAGCACAATGACTTCTCCAGAGGCTCTTGTGCCCGTGCCTCCTGCTCTCCTGAGGGTCCCTCAGCAGTCACCACGTTCCGCCCCAGCCCAGTCTGCGCCCCACGTGCTGGCTTTGCCCTCGTACGTTCAGCAGACCCGCATCATCCGCCTGGGTGCGGGGCGGGCAGTGCGGCACGGGCGGACATCGCTCCCTGCCTGCAGGAGCCAAGGCCGGGTTTTGGCAGTACCTGCGCGGTTCTCGCTCCTTCTCTGAAAGGACCCAAGTCCGTCAGGGTAACGTAAATGTGTCTTCACTCCCAGCAGGGAGAGGATTGTGTCGGTTTAGGCTAATAGCTGCCAAACAGCAGACGCTCTGCGAATGGCTTAATCTGTGTCTGCTGGGCCTGACAATTGGGAGAAAAGATAAATAGGCACAAGGCGCCCAAAGCTTGGGCTGTTGTGATGCTAATTGGAAAGTCACCAAAGGAAGCCTGCGTGGTGTGTGTGGCAATCTCGGCGCATGTGATTAGTGGCTCATTAGCGGCTGGGAGCTGGAGTGCCCTCCTCCCAGCCCTCCTCCCAGCCTCCTCCCACGGAGGGCAGGCAGCTCGGCCCCTGCAATCAATTCTTGCCCGCGATACCGGCAGTGAAGCACCTTCAGTGGGCAGTGGGGAGGATGGGGGGCTCTCCTAACCCGCACAGAAAGCGGTGTGGGAGATGGAGGGTCTGGGCACCTTGCTGTGTTCTGAGCTACAGCAAAGATACAGGCTTTTAAAAACTGAGCTCTTTGCTATTTAACAGATGCACGAATCTTGCTGCTATCTTACCTTCTGCCCCTTTCATGCCACGCTTGCAGCGGGGGACAACACACTCCGGAGACCCTGAGCTTCAAACTCTGCTTTAGACTCTGAGGTGAATGCATACAGGTAGTGGCACCCCATCCTCCCACCGTGTTTGAGAACGTGACATTTAAAAAGCAGAGGTGTCACCTGCCTGTCAGTGCCCCGGTGTTCCCCTCTCCAGCTGTCCCCAGCTGTGCCAATGAAGTGTAAGAATCAGAGGTGTAGCTAATACGCTTGTCAAGAATCAAAGAGGTTGGCCTTTCCAGCAAGAGACCCGTGCAGAATGGTCAGATGCATCACTGACACCACTGAACTAACCAGGGCTTTGCTTGAGAAGGCACACATCTATTTTTCTCCGTTGTTTTGCATTCATTTGGGAGAATCCCTTGTTTGTTTCCTCACTTAAGGAGGCTGTTCTGTACCTGAAGAGTTCCGTGTTTCCCTCTTTTCCTCACGTTTGCTTTTCCAAATCTCAAACAAGTGTAAACAGCTTTAATTATGACACACCCTCTCGATTAAACTAACCAGTGCTACACCTCACACGGGCATCGAGTAGCAAGCTGAACGTTGCAGAAGCTCGGAAACTTTCTTTCCTGTCGCCAGCTGAGCAAGGCAGTACTGCTTGAGCTGGAGCCAGAAGTGGGGTAATGTTAAAGAGCCTGTGCTCACTGGCAGCCTGGCACCATGTGAGATGCTTTTCTGGCAGTCATGGGCATTTCCAGACCAGTTTCCTTAACCCCCTGGTCAATCAGCCCTCCAGATGACTAACCCTCTTCTCCACCTGTTGAGAAAAAGTGGAATCAGCCACGAGGTCCCCAGGGAGAGCTACTTACAAAAAGGACATCCTTCACAGAGTAGCAGTGTGGTGTAAAAGTGATGCTGTGGGCAGAGGCAAGGTTTGCCAGCAGAGCTGATCGCTTCTTTGATCGCGTACGTAGTTGGGAAAAGTTCACAGACTTTCACACACTGAAGTTCTCCGACAGGTCTGAAAGAGAAGACTCAAACTTGGAGCTATTCTGACCCATTCTCAAAAATCCTGTAGAGAGAACAGACAGGACAGCCCCAGGCAGCTCTGCAGGCCCCAGAGCCCTGGTGCTCCAGGAATCTTAACAGCCTATGTGGAGCAACAAATTCCTCAAACCTTCAGTAAATGTTTGTCAAAACAGGAATGAGAGATACAGGAAAAATCAGCATTTTTTGGCCAAATGATTTCCAGCTGGTTCTAGGTGGGTATTAGAAAGGCAGCTGTCAGTTTTCACATGATGGCTTTTAAATAGGCACTCTTTTGTTTAGTCATCTTTTAAGAGATCTTCTCTTTTATCTTAAGCAAAACACGTTCCTGTTTTGCTGCAGAGCTTGGGGGGTGGTAGGCTGTGTGCAGGAGGAGAAGATTCTTCTGCTGTACTTGTTCTTCCCATACAGAAACTCAGCCAATGGTCCCACCACCTACCAAGGAGCTGCAGAGGAGTTTCCAGTTTCTGTGGGAATCACGTTGGGTCTTCAGGAGCCCAAAGCTGTGCTCAGCTCCATGAAACCTGCTAGCTCAGCTGTAAATCTTAGGATTTTTTCTGGTTTCTGAGCAAGTCCCTCAGCTTTTATTGGACTAAGCTGAAGTTCTGAGATCATATCTGATCTCATGTCAGCTAAAACCCTCTAAACATCAGCTTAAAGCACTAGCTTGTTCCAAAAAAAAGTGGCAAACCTTAGTCTGGAGCATCTGTTAAGTTAAACCCAGAAATACTTCTTCAAATAAAGTGTAAAAGCCAGTGTGCTGGACTTCACCCTCTTCCCTGTGAGAGTGGTGAGGCCCTGGCTGCCCAGAAAAGCTGTGGCTGCCCCCTCCCTGGCAGTGCCCAAGGCCAGGTTGGATGGGGTTTTGGGCAACCTGGGCTAGTGGAGGGTGTCCCTGCCCATAGCAGGGGGCTGGGACTGGATAGGCTTTGAGGGCCCCAAACCATTCTGTGATTCTTTGGTGTAACAACTGCTTTCTCCAGCTAACTTACAAAAGAAAACTCACCTATTAAAAAATAAAAATCCCCCATTAAAATTTAATCCAAAATTTAATCCAATATCTAAAACAACATCTGGGAGAGGTACCTAAGTCTGGTTCAACTGGGCTAAAGCTAGGGTGAGAGACAGGTCAAAATCAAGCTTACCATGGAGGCTATCTGCAGCCTCTGTGGAGAAAGATTACCATCTTGCTGGGGAGATCATGTTTCTGTTATTATCAATAACAATCTGGTTTATACTGTTTACTCTTCCCTCCTTCTTAGGTTATCGTTTCTGACAGCTGGGAGACTCAACGTGACACCTAGGGTGAAGCTATGATAAGAATGAATCATGTTACTGAATCAGAAGTGTCATCCAATTGTATCACAGAGGAATATGTAGGTAGCACAGTCCTTGCCCCAAAGTACTTAAAGTCTAAGCTAGAGAGTTTTTAAGGAGTAAGGTCATAGTAAAATAGGGACATCCAAGTGCAAGGTCCTGCATATGGGTAGGGGCAACCTCTGGTATCAGTACAGGCTGGGGAATGAAGGGATTGAGGGCAGCCCTGAGGAGAAGGACTTAGGGGTGTTGATTGATGTAAAGCTCAACATGACCCCTTGCAGCCCAAAACACCAACCATGTCCTGGGCTGTATCAAAGGCAGCACAACCAGCGGGTCAAGGGAGGTGATTCTGCCCCTCTGCTCTGCTCTGGTGAGACCCCACCTGCAGTATTCCCCAGCACAAGAAAGACACAGAGTTGTTGGAGCGAGTCCAGAGGAGGCCAAAGAGATGAACAAAGGGCTGGAGCACCTCTCCTGTGAAGACAGGCTGTGAGAATGTGGTTTGTTCAGCTTGGAGAAGACAAAGCTCCAGGGAGACCTTATTGCACCCTCCCAGTACCTAAAAGGGGCTACAGGAAAGCTGGATTTGGGCTGTTTATCAGGGAGTGCAATGATAGGACAAGGAGCATTGGGTTCAAGCTGAAAGAGTGTAGATTTAGACCCAAAAAAGACATTTTTTATGAAGAAGGTGGTGCAACCCTGGAGCAGGTTGCCCAGAGAGGTTGTAGATGCCCCATCCCTGGAAACATTCAAGGTCAGGTTGGATGGGGCTTCTTACTGTAAGAGGGTCGGACTACATGACCTTTAAAGGTCCCCTCCAACCCAAGCCATTCTGTGATCTGTGCTACTTTGAATGCTTATAACTGTGGGTTTTTTTATCAATAAAGCCCATTTTTTTTTTAATTTCAGTGGATTTTGACGTAGAAGCATCTGAAATCTCAGAGACATTCCAGGAAAAGCTGGCTGTGTGTGCTGCTGGGGGTGGGGATATCTCTTCTGTGCAATTAGCTGGGAGAATTGAGCTTCACGACGGAGCAGCTTGGCCTGAGCCGCTTCCCCTCACTTGCCTGTTCAGCAGGCACTAAGCAGGGCAAAGCCTCCCCAGTAGCTGCACCATCCTGGTGCCCAGGCTGTGTGGGGAGACCCTCCTGATCCCACCCCGCTCCGCACAGCAAGTCTGAACCGGGAGCAAGGAGCAGGAAATGCCAGTTCCAGGCTCCGGGATGGCTCGGGGCTGCCCTGTGCACCGGCTTCTTCAGCCTCCGGAGGTTTTGCATATTAATTCCTCCCCCTCCACCGACTGCTTTTGGAGCAGCGCTTGGAAAGCCACCCCACTCGCCTGGCTCTGGAGACTTGGGCTACACCGTGTTTATCAGGCTGCCTGCGCTGCTCTCCTGGTAATCCTCTGCTCTCCTGCAGGTACCAACACGTACCAGAAAGCTTCATCACAATTAATAGCCAAGCATGCCCCTCCCCCCCCCCCCTCCCCTCCGCTCTGGCCAAGAGACCATCATACGTGTACGTAGGTCCCAGCAAAAATCACCAGTGGGGCTGCAGAAAGGTCAAAGGTTTGCAGGTTTAGGGTTTCGTGGGAATATTCACTTGTTTGGACTCGGCCCAGGAGCTTCAGTTTACCTGTTTGACAGGTAACAATTAGGGAGTAATAGCTCTGCCGGCTGGAATGCGGCTGCGAGGGCCAGCGGGCGCTGGGTTACCTGGTGGGCAGGTGTGGGTGCAGCGCCCAGATAGGTATGTGCATGCACAGCATTCCTGGGAATCAGTTTTCCCTTAAAGATGCAGTGATGACTGCGGGGCACAAAAAGGCTGGGCTTAGCCCGGGCTCCAAGATGTTAAGCTGTTTGAGAGGTAAAGCAGCAAAGTAAACAGTGGGAGAGAAGAGGAGCTGAGCAGAGGGCTGAGGGAAGCAGTTGTCCCTTTTTTCCTTGCTCAGGGAGAGGAGAGGTTTGATTCTTCCCTGGGACCCTCAGTGATGGAGAATTCCATGCGATTACAGCCTCTTGGGAGATGAAAACAGAAGGGAAAAGCCGAGATAGGGAGGAGCTGATTTGCAAAGTGCGTCTCTCTGAAAGTTACAGGTGGCCAGTGGGTTGGGATTTCCTGTGGTGCTCTGCAGCCCAGCAGCACGCAGCAGGGCTGAGAAGCTCACTGGGCATGGTGTAAATACAAAGTGGGGAAACCCTCCATCAGTTGGTTTGGAAATGGTTAAACAGGTTGTGTGTGGGTACCTCTGCTGTGCCACTAGCAGGGCTCCCCTGTGCCAGTAGCAGGGCTCCACTGTGCCACTATCAGGGCTCTACTGTGCAAGTAGCAGGGCTCCACCATGGCACTAGTAGGGCTGCACTGTGCCAGTGGCAGGGCTCCCCTGTGCCAGTAGCAGGGCTCTGCCGTGCCAGTAGCAGGGCCCCACTGTGCCAGCAGCAGGGCTCCGCTGTGCCAGTAGCAGGGCTTTGCTGTGCCAGTAGCAGGGCCCCGCTGTGCCAGTGGCAGGGCTCCCCTGTGCCAGTAGCAGGGCTCCCCTGTGCCAGTAGCAGGGCCCCACTGTGCCAGTAGCGGGGCCCCGCTATTCCAGTGGCAGGGCTCCCCTGTGCCAGTAGCAGGGCCCCACTGTGCCAGTGGCAGGGCTTCACTGTGCCAGTAGCAGGGCCCCGCTGTGCCAGTGGCAGGGCTCCCCTGTGCCAGTAGCAGGGCCCCGCTGTGCCAGTAGCAGGGCCCCGCTGTGCCAGTGGCAGGGCTCCACCATGGCACTAGCAGGGCTCCACCGTGCCAGTAGCAGGGCTCCCCTGTGCCAGTAGCAGGGCCCCGCTGTGCCAGTGGCAGGGTCCCGCTGTGCCAGTGGCAGGGCTCCACTGTGCCAGTAGCAGGGCTCCGCTGTGCCAGTGGCAGGGCTCCACCATGGCACTAGTAAGGCTGCACTGTGCCAGTGGCAGGGCTCCCCTGTGCCAGTAGCAGGGCCCCGCTGTGCCAGTAGCAGGGCCCCGCTGTGCCAGTGGCAGGGCTTCCCTGTGGCAGTGGCAGGGCTCCCCTGTGCCAGTGGCAGGGCCCCGCTGTGCCAGTGGCAGGGCTCCCCTGTGCCAGTGGCAGGGCTCCCCTGTGCCAGTAGCAGGGCCCCGCTGTGCCAGTGGCAGGGCTCCACGCCTCACCAGTGTATCAAATAAAACCACTTTATCTGTGGCCCCGTTTCCTGCTCCTGCAGCGGTAGGTTGGGAAGGATTCCTGCTTCAGCCCCTCCCTGTGGCCCAGTCCCTGGAGGGAATCTGGTATAAATTCCCTAGGCAGGGAACCCACTCTGCAGGTGGCTTTAAGATGTCTGATATTTATTTATTATTTTTCTTTCACCAGGGCAGGTGACCCCTGTGCTGTAGGAACAGAAAGGTTGGCTCATCCTATTCGTATTTTCTTCCCGTTGGAGCACAAGGTTTCTGTGTTTGTGTGTTTCCACTTACCTGGTTTCACACTGGACAATCGAGCTATTGTGTGGCTTTGGAGAAGCCACATCCTCTTTCCTGGTCTCTCTGCTTTCACCTGCAGAGACAGAGTAGTGAGTCTCGTGGTATTAACCGTGACAGACACGGGTGATAAGTGCTGCTGGATACAAACACGTGTGCTGCTACAGATACATATTTACTTACAGCAAATGGTAATTCCTTTATTTCACTAAGATCACAAAATATTTTTTTGCATTTTTAATTAAAATCTTTGTCTTTTTTACTTAGAAATGGCTTCCCCAGCTAAGAAGACTTTATCCTTAATGTACTAGTTGAAGTCATTTGAGGGAGAAGAAATGCAAGTATAATTAGGGAGCATGTTCCTTGATCTTAAAGGACCCAGCATCACTTTGAGTCACTGAGCTGTTATTTAGAATGACCTTCATTAAGGGGAAGTCTCTCTGCTCAGCAGTGTAGGGGCCAGTAAACAGTCATTAACCTGACAAAACAGCGAGGTCTCTGCAGCTTCTCAGAGCTGCCTTACAAGCTGCAAGCAAGCACCACAGAAGCACAGACACATCTCTGCGCTGTGGACCAAGTCCAAGTAAAAATAGAAAAATATAACCCTTCCTGAGAAAGTGATGAGAAACCCATGAAGAGCCCCCTCCCCCATCCCACATCTACTGCGTGAGAAGATGCACTTAATCTGCTCTGGGCCAGAAGAGAAATGAAGCACAGTACCAGTGGTGACCTTCTGAGGGTGTTTTGCCTCACCTTTCACTTTCTCAAATGCTTCCTGTGAACACAAGGAATACAGCTTTTCAATTGGCCACTTTCTGGTATGTCAGCACTTTAGCCAGAGCAGCAGGAAACATTTAAAGAGTGATATCAATTAAAGGTGACTCAGGAATAGATGGGATATGAAGAACCTGGAAAGACTGGGAAGTCCCTTGGTTTGTTCAGCTTGGAGAAGAGGAGGCTGAGGGGAGATCTCATCATGGTCTATGACTTCCTGGTGAGGGGGAGCGAAGGGGCAGGCGCCGATCTCCTCTTTTTTCATGACCAATGATAGAACCCCAGGGAACAGCATGAAGGTGTGACAGGAGAGGTTTAGGTTGAGTGTTAGGAAGAGGTTCTTTACTAAGATGGGGGTTGGGCACTGGAACAGGCTCCCCAGGGAAGTGGTCACAGCGCCAAGTTGGCTGAGCTTAAGAAGTGCCTGGATGATGCACTCAGTCCCATGCTCTGACTTGGCTGGCCCTGTGTGGAGCCAGGAGTTGGACTCAGTGATCCTTATGGGTCCCTCCCAACTCAGGATACTCGACAGTTTTATGATTCTAATAGCTCTTGTACCAAATGCTTTTCTAAATGGATACCTGGAGGGATGAAGCTGTGGAGAGGATGGTTCAGGAGGCAGCCTTCCCACTTCAGCAGTACAGTCACCGTGATTGAACATACCTTTTGGAAGCACACTGTTCTGCAGGGGCTTCCAGCCATCGCTGAATGAAGCTTACCATGAATGACCCGTTGCGTGTTGAGAGGCAGGATGGCTCCACCCGCCACTCGGATTCTGTACAGAAGTCTGGCAGCACTTCAGGGTGAGCCTGGGGACTCTGGAGAGCATGACAAGGGCTCTGTTGTTCACTGGTGACTACCAGTAAAGAGTCCACTAGATAAAGTGGATCATAAATGGCATGTAAAGTAGTCTTTCACGCCAGCAGAGGATATTTCAGGAGAGCAATGCAGGAAAAGGACCAACTCAAAGGAATTCCTCGCCATGGGTTATTCCCAGGCAGCACCACACTGTGTAAGGAGGCACGGAAAGCACACGTGAAGTGTTTGTAGAGTTTTTGTCACCATAGTACCGAGTCACCAAATACAGAAAGGTCCCTCCCATGATTCATAACTGTACCCACAGTGGCTGCTGCTCTTTCTCACAATCCTTCTTTCTTTACCCGCTGTGTAGTAGTTGAAAGGAGCAATGCTGGACACTTCTCCATCCTATCTGTTGCAAACAGATTACTACACCTGGCAGCGCTGTATGAGCTTTTCTGGGCAGGTGAAAAGAGTGGTTAGTTCTGTGGATCATTTCCATCGGTCTGACTGGCCTGTCCTGCTCTCACCACGGTAAGGATTCATGAAACACTGCACTGTGAACCTTGGGTTTAGTTATCCATCACCAGATTTCATCTGTTTGGGAAGAAGCTTTCCAAAATAGTTACCAGCTTGACGCCAATAGCCTAGTATTGAGAAGATTTTAGCCAAAATGGTTCTGCTGTGTGCAACAGCAGGGATAGAGAAGAATAGACAGTTTTGTCCAATTTTGTTGTTTTCATACTGATGAACTGCCATTCCCACGTGTCAGAGAAAGATGCTGGAGGTCAGCATGGCATTGTGAGAGGCAGAAGATAAAAGCCAATCCTGCTTCAGGAGCCTGCTTTGAAAACCCCTTTGAAATTCCTGTTTGCTGGGCAGTAGCATCACTAAGAACAGCAGCAGGGAATCCTTGGGTTCCCATCCACACCACGCACACACAGGCTGTGTATGGCCCAAGAGCATACATGCATGGCCCAAGAGTCTTTGCCTACTGGAGGTCTCCTGCTGGGATGGCCCCAGGAAGCTGTAGCAGGCAGACCTGCAGCAGAGGCCAGATGGCTTTCCTAGCCAGCACCGTGCCAATGAGCAAACCAGTGCTGTGTGGCTGCAGGAAGGCACCTCCAGACAGCAAAAACAGTGCTGAGGCCACCGCAGACCAGGGAGTGGTGAGACCCCACTGCCATGACCTGCCTTGTTCAGCTCTAGGAGGGGTGTCCCAGGCCTGTTCAGCACAGAAAGCAAAGGATGCGAGGAAGTACTAGTACCTCAAGGAAGTAACTACCAGGAAACAAACAGAAGGATTTAAATTAAAGGGCAGTGTTGGCACGAGGATGTTAGGGTGCAAACAGACTTTGGCATATTTGAGGTGGTAAAGAAAGAATGGCATCTAACCTGGTGAGAAGTGAGTTACTGGAAAAGAAGTCCCAGGAGGAGTGGGAACAGGGCCCTGGGCCTTGCGGTTGCAGTTTGGTTGGGAGACCCTGCCAGGAGCACCCAGAGCCAGGGCTCAGCGAGGCATATGAACCCCTCCAGACTACTTGCTTGAGCATCTCCTGATTTGTCGAGTTGTCACTGCTCTTCCAGGGCATTCAGAAAGTGTCATATTGGGTCTTCTGCAGCTTTTAGCTGGTTTTATTTAAGTGAATAACTTGGCTTTTGTATAGGCCTAATGTTCTGCTAGTAGTGCAAAAAAGATAAACTGAAAAAGGGAACTAGCTGTATGTAACAAAGCCAATCTGCTGCCACAGATATACAGAAATACAGAAATACAGACCTTGGCTTACCCAAGATTGGTTGGGACAAAGCAAACAGTGAGTGGTTTGTCTGCAGCCCAGCTAGCGATGGCAAGCCTTCTTGGAAAAGAAACACAGCCATCACAGCTCTGGGGGCTCTTTCCCTGCCAGGGCTAACAGAATTTACGAAGGATGAGAAGAAGCATCCCTTGGATAGTCACTGTCCAACACAGTCTCTCCTTCAGGCCGGGGGAAGGTCTACATGAAAGAGAAATACCTTCCCAGAGAGTATTTTATGGTGGGAGAATTTAGATTGCAAAGGATTTGTTACTTCAAGTGACACACAGTTTATTAAATCATTTCAATTCGGTGAAATGAAGAGCAAACACGAGTCCCCACACCCAAGCAAACACACAGATAGGTTCTTACACAACTCCACCCCCCGATGCTGCTTTCTGCCAACTTCCTCAATGAGTTAATTTAAACAAATCCTAGGACAGGCACACCAGAACACTTCAGCCTGACCTCAGCCTGAGCTTCCATTTAAAGTGGCAGCAGGTCCCTGGGTTTTCCTTTAAAGGTGTGCATGCTTCTTAGCGTCCCAGATCGTCTAGGGGAAGCTAACGAGACCCGTCTTGCCCCGGGATTTGTGTAGGCCCTGGCAATAGCTGTGCTGCCTGGCGCTGCTCTTGATATTTCTTTCTTTGTTGGAATAAAGGGAAAGTTTTGGGGATCGGGACTGTTGCCATACTGACTTCTTCCCACCTCTCCCCACCACAGGCCTTACACAGAGAGCACAAGCACAGCTCTGCGCTGCACAGCAATACTCAGTCCAGTACTTTGCAAGTAGATCGTTAGCCAAGGATTTTTGTTGTATCATCCTTAAACACAGGAAGAATGACATTTTCCTCCTCTGAGCAGTGTGTGTGGCCCTGAATGAGAATCTAAACCTGGATCTCAAACCCCACAGGTTAATACCTGTACCCTCCAGGCCATCAAAACGGAAAGGTGAGTTCACAGGTATTTCCACTAGCTGCCACCCTACACTTTGCTCTTCCTTCCTGTCGCCTCTCCAGGGTCTTCCAAGTCTTTTTCTCTGTGGCTTCTCTAGCAACTGGCCTGAAGCTTCTTACTCAACAAGTGCAGGAGTCCAAGGGAGCCTGGCAATATTTATCAGCAAGATTTGGAGTCTTGCCCCCAAGAGCAGTGGGGAGACCGCCCTTTGGTTCAGGCCAGCATGAGCAGGAGCCTTGGGAGAAATGCATCCTCCTGTTAGAGACCTGGTGGTTCCAATAAAACAGTAAGTAACACATCTTTCCTCCCTTTACTTCAGCTTTTATAAAGAGAGGAAAATAAGAATAATTGGCTACATAAAAAGATGCACAAGAAAGTTGAATACAGTGCTGTCTTTGAATACAAATACTCCATGCTGCAGAGTCTCAGCTGCGTAGATTTTTTTTAATTAAAAGACTTCCTTTGTCCTTGTCACAAAAGAAACATAATTTATGTATGCATTTTTAAAGGATCTCACCACTCTTGGAATATGATATTAAAATGCAGCCTAAAATCAAGTTTCAAATATTAAGCTAAAAATATTACCCTAAAAAGATATAAAGGTGGAGCTAATCCAAGAATTAGGGAGAGGAGTTTGGCCTGTTTTTTCATTTGGGATCCCTAAAGAAACTGAACACAAGCTTGGGCTGGCAGCAAGAGGGCTTTGTGATCCTGTCTAGAAATCTGGCTGCAAGTCCATCCCACCCCACTCCATCCCATCCCACCCCACCCCACCCCACCCCACCCCACCCTGTGCTTGGCACTGGGAGAGAAGCACCAGAGCAGCCTGGCCTGCAGGAAGGCTCTTGGGACATTAAGGTGGGTATATTTGTCAGCCATTTGTAGCACACCAGTGCTGCTGTTTGGAAGGGGGGGATGAACTTCTTAGTGCCAGCAGAACAAAATAACCACTGAGTGCTTTGGGTAATATTCAGAGCTTCTGTCAACACTACCCCAATTACCAAAGTACTTACCATGGAGGCAAACCTTGGGAAATTACATCAAGTGTTTAGCAACCAGTGATCTCATAGTTTGTCTTATTTGAGCAGTGCAGGATGAAAGACTCCTATGAAGACTGAGCATACAACCAACATGTCTCAGCCCGTTTCCTTCAATGGCTAAGAGAAGTCACAGCAGACATTGAAATGAAATCTCTTCTCCATATGTGCAATTATCTCTGAAACTGCAGCAGGGGATGAGTGCCTCTCTGGGCAGCCGTCGCAGGTAGGACTGATATTTGAGGCCTTACGCAGCACTTTGGGTTTGGGTAGTGTTTAATCTGGTCTTGGAACACCTCATTGCACTCACTTGAAGGAGAACACTTGCCCAGGACATCTAACTTTTGAGGACAGGTTTTGCACAGGATAGCCCATTGCAGGAGATGGCAAACATTTTGAGGAGGAAAATCCAAGTGGGTTTCTTTACAGATCTGTGTGCTCCAAGCCCTTCTAAGCCTCCTTCTCTGTTGCACACCAAGCCTCCTTGTCTGTGCCAAGGCAGGGGTTGCAAAGGACAGTTATGTGAGTTATTAAGAAATGAACCAGGAGCATCTGATGTCACCAGACACCCCACAGAACCCGCAATACGGGATTGTCAGGTTCAATCTCCACTCCAGACCCAATGGTAATGCGATGCTGGTGAACATCTCCACAGTCCACTCCTCCCCTTTCTCAGGTGCTGCTGTGTAAATCTAGCCTTAGGACCTATGAACCAAAGAACATTTCAGTTCCATGTGTACCTGGTGCCTTGTGAAAACACTTGAGCTCTTTACAAATGCTCCCTGTGAAAGGCTGAACCAAGCAGGGAGCCAGAAGGAAATTCACCTTTCTACCCCTGAGAAATGTCCTGCTAAGGACTGAAATAAGCTAAGAAGGTCACTTCCAGAATATTCCTTTTTTTTCCCCACCAAAATTGACAGATTGGATTTTTTTTTTTTTTTTTAAGGGATGTTTTACTTTTGGTGTGAGCAATTTCCCATCAATGTTACTTCATGTCCCAGTGATTCAAAAATCCTTCGTGAAATGTCAGAACTTTCCAGACAGGTTTTGTAAATACTCAGGATCTCAATCTTTTCACGCCTTCTTTCCCTTTCCCAGGAGCATAGCCAGACCCATGAGATACCCTGGAAGAAAGAACTGCTGTTCAGCAAGTTACAGCTTTATGAGGGTGTAAAAATGAAAAAGGCCCCAAACAATTAATGTTATACCCGACACTTATTTACAAGTGCACAGAAGCAATTTGAAAGCTGTAAAATCCCTCACCAGCCTCATTTAAGCTCACCCTGGGAGAGACATGGATACCAGGCACTTTTTATTGCCGGCACTGCAGCAACTGGGTATTTTAGAGCTTGTTAAATAAGTTGGGTCAGATCCATAGATGGTGTAAATCAAACTTCTGTAGTTACTCCAACATATCTGTGGTCACAGAGGGCTCTCTGGAGTCATTGCACAACCCGTGCCGCCCCAGGGAGCTCTTACATCAGGTGCAACCTCCATGAGCTGCAGATATGCCAGTTTCCTGCCACTGATGCAGCTCCCCACCCTATGTCCCCGGCAGAGGTGTGGGAAGAAGGGGCCGAGCTGTCCTGAGCTCTGTTGTGGCTATGCATGGGGCTGGTCCCCAGACCCATCTTGCTCTCCTGAAGCCTCTGCTGGGGCCCTTTGGTCCAACCTCATCAATCCTGTCCCCGCACTGCTGCAGTGCTATGTTCAAGACCATGGAAATGGCATCTCTGAGTAGATTTAGCCAATGGGGGAGAAATGATGGGTTTTAGGGGAAGATAAGGGTAGAGACCAATGGCTGGAATGTGTTTCTCCCCACTGGGAAGGGGAGGAGGAGGAGCTGGCAGCAGACTGTGTTAGCACAGCTCTGTGGGATGACTAAATCGCTCAAGGTAAAAGGGTGGTGAAATTTGATTTGAGTTGCTGTCAGCTGTGAAAAGGCACTTCTCAGCGGCTTCTCCCACCGCCCTGCAGCCAGCCTGCATTCAAGCTGCCCGCAGCACCCAGCACAGCTCCGGCTCCGGCCAGCTCGCGACCTCCGTGAGACAGGAGTGAGAAGGAGTGATGCCCCAGCTGCCCTCTTCTCTGGCTGAGCTCCAGCCAGAGACAACTGAACAGTCTGCAGCTGGGTCCTTATCTCCCACTGAGCAACACAAGTCATTAAAGCCGCCTCACAAGACGCTGCAAAAATCACCTCTCCACTCTTTACCACATCTTCCAAGGTTTTATCCTCTCTTTGGATATCTCTGCCCATATCACCCTCACCCTCGAAGGGCTTTCGCCCATCAATGTCACAGCACTCAGAGTTGCCTCTCAGCAGCTCCCAGCTCAGCTGAACTCTCCCAGAGATGCCACTGGGAGTGTTTGGACTCCCCAACCAACACACTAATGGGGAGGCCACTTCTGGCAGTCAAAAGAGAAGAGACAGAGGGTCTGCTTCTGCAATTCTGTGAAACCCCAGTGAATGCAACTTCGGCTTGCAGCAAGCTGAGCAGACTTGTTTTCAGCTTTCTCTTGAAGAGCGCTGTCACAGGTGACAGGTCTTGCTGTGCTGCTGCCATCTAATCATAAATTCAACTCAGAGTTGGACTCTGAGTCTTCCCTCATGGATTTCACCTCTCAGGTCCCTCATTCCCAGCAGCTGAGGGACGAGCAGTTACTTGTCTAATCTTGCGGTCATCATTCTGCGGTCAGTTATCAGACATGATACGTCAAGTAGCTGTATCTGATTAAGGAGGACTGTGTACACATGCCTCCTTTCTAGCTGCAGTGCTCTTCAGTCATGCCGAATGTGTGAACTCACGAGTGATGCTGATGTGAATAATCATCTGGAACAACGAGATGTTTCTTCCAGATGGCTCACCCAGATCTGCCTCTGCCTGTGCTCCAGAAGCCTCATTTCCCCTAGTTCCCAGGGTGAGCTCTGTCACTTAGTTTTGCCTGCATTTTAGGTGCACGCTGTGTCACTGCTTTCTCCAGTGCTTCTGTACAGGGCTGGTGAGAAATGCCTCTGACACGATGTCCTTGTTTTCCTTGTTTGCACCACACTCCTCCTACCTGGCCTCAATGGTCTGGAGCATGCTGAGGTGCTGGGTTTGATGTGGTGTGAACTGCACTAACACCATTCTGGGCTTTGCTCCCCATCCATTTGGCCGGGGCACTGGAGGCTTCTTCACCCCCCAGCCTCTTCCACATCCTGATTTTCAAATGACGCCCTAGTTGTTAGCGGTATCCTGGGAGGGCAGGTGGTTGTTTGCACAGCTCCTCTTGGCAAGGGGACAGAGAGCTCGCGGTTGCTGCCAAGTAACATGGGCCTCCCAACAGTAAAACTGTACTTTTTTTCACCTCTGGACCCTGATGGAGGTGAGCAGGATGACTTCGGCTGCAGCGTGTCCCATGAACTGAATGAACACCCAGCTGCCGGGGGCAGTATTCCCAGCCCTTCCTGTGAGCACAGCCTGATAGGCCGTGGGACCGTGGCATGTTTTGTGTCAAATTAATCACTGGGATTTGCATGCACAGATGTGCAAAGCCTAACAGGATTTTAAGTCTTCACATGTATTTTCAGCAGCAGGAAGCAAGCGGGGAGCTCACAGCCCACTACTGGAAGTACTTCCAGTGAGCAACACATGAGCCCTCAGCAGGTTCCCGTAGCATCACTGGCGGCAGGGCAATCTCTGGGCAAAAGCTGGAAGCACTTGTGCCTTGCCCTGCACAACACAGCAGGCAGCCCTCACTCCAGCTGGCAGTGTGTGCTTTCATGGGAAGCACCTCAGCAGCACAGACTGTGTCAGGGCTTCTCTGGAAATAGTTTTGCATTGCTTCATGCCCCAAATAATTGCTTAAGCCCCCCTCCCTCCACCACTCACATGCATTTTAACTCCTGCCCCATCCCATTTGCCAATTTTCCTCAGGCCTCGTGAATGCAGAGCGGGATTTCAGGTGCTGCAGCACGGCACACCCTCCCTCCCACCCCCAGGAGACTTCTCCCCTTCCCCAGCTCCCCCTGCAAGTGGTGGCAGCGGTGCTGGGGCTGCCGCAGCCCTGATGGAGCAGCTGGCCCCGCAGGGGCACACACCTGGTTGCCCTCTCCCTTTTCTTCAGCTCGCCTCCGGCAGCACTCGCTCTCCTTGTTTCTCCTCCACATCTTTTGCATCAAAGGCCTTGATTTTGACCTTGGAGGACAGATGGCCAGGACTGGGGTCTGTGACCTGGAGGAGCCACGGTATGGGTGTCCCTCTGGACCCTACCGCTGCTGGCAAGCTGAGGAGAGCCAGGGGAAAGACTCAGCCACCAACCACATAGTTTCAAGATGGTGTTATTTCACCCTGCACACTCCCTGACATGGATCTGTCCTGGACCAAGTAGCACTTGACCTGCCAGAGCCACCTTTTTTTGGGTACAGGAGGTGTGGTGGGCTGCCCCTGGCTGGAGGCCAGATGCCCACCAAAGCCACTCTGTCACTGTCCATCCTCAGCTGGACAGGGGAGAGAAGACATAATGAAAGGCTCACAGGTTGAGACAAGGACAGGGAGAGACGCACTCAGCAATTACTGTCACAGTCAAAACAGACTGAACACGGAATAAAATTAATCTAATTTATTATCTAATGAAAACAGAGTTGGAAAATGAGAAATAAAACCAAATCTT
Source organism: Laterallus jamaicensis coturniculus (assembly GCA_022605575.1). NCBI lineage: Eukaryota > Metazoa > Chordata > Aves > Gruiformes > Rallidae > Laterallus > Laterallus jamaicensis. The sequence goes on along the minus strand of JAKCOX010000002.1, from coordinate 70,024,541 downwards.
AAAAACCTCCCTCCACCCCTCCCTTCTTCCTAGGCTCAACTTCACTCCCCATTTCTCTCCCTCCTTCCCCTCTCAAATAGCACAGGGGGATGGGGAATGGGCGCTGAGGTCAGTTCATCTCACATTGTCTCTGCCACTCCTTCCTCCTCAGGCTGAGGACTCCTCACACTGCTCCTGCTTCAGCGTGGGTTCTCTCCCATGGAAGACAGTCCTCCATGAACTTCTCCAACTGAGTCCTTCCCATGGAGACTGCAGTTCTTCATGAGCTGGCCCAGCATGGGTCCCTCCCATGGGGTGCAGACCTTCAAGCCCGGACTGCTCCAGCCTATTCCCCCCCAGAGTCACAAGTCCCCCAGCAAACCTGCTCCAGCATGGGCTCCTCTGTCCACGGGTTGCAGGTCCTGACAGGAGCCTGCTCCACTGTGGGCTTCCCATAGGGACATAGTCTCCTTCAAGTGAAGTACCTCCTCTCCCTCCTTCACTAACCTCAGTGTCTGCAGAGTTGTTCCTCTCCCATTGTCTCACTTCTCTCTCTGGCTGCAATTACCCTTGATGTTGAGCAGGTTTTTTCCTTCTTTTCAACTCTGTTACCCCAGAGGTGCTACCACCATGGCTGATCAGGTTCGTCTTAGAGCCAGTTGGCACTGGCTCTATCCAACATAGGGGAAGCTTCTCACAGAAGCCACCTCTGCAGCCCCCTGCTACCAAAACCTTGCAGGCAAACCCAATACAGGAGGGAACCTCATCGTATGGACAGGAGCTGTGCTGAACCTACCACCCCCATCCAGAGCAGACCCAGGCTTATTTTATTTGCAAGTAGCAGCAGAGGTGTGCCCAGCTGCACATCTGATGCTGTTTGTGAGTGGATGCAGTGCCCCATGCAGGCCTGCCTCTTCCCAGTGCCAAGCTCTCTCCAAGCCATCGCTCCCGGAGCCTGCTGCAGCATTGGGTCATCTCATACTCCCTGGTGTCACTTGCTCGTCTCTGCCCCTGTTGTCCTCTGGGTTCCTGCCTCTACTTTTCATTCAAGTCCCAGCCAGTTTGGTGCAAAGGGCGAGCCGTTTCCAAGGGGAAGGCTCTGGCCAGGTGCTGCACACGCTGGGAAGAGCACATGGTTTTAGCACCTCTCCCTCGAGGCAACATCATGTCCTGTCCCCCCCATCCTGTCCAGTCCCGTCCCATCCCGTCCCCGCACCGTTGCTGACGCAGCTGGGTGTGAGACACGGCCCTCCCCGTGCCTGCAAAACTCCACCAAACCCCGGGCAGGTTGTAAGCCGTTTGAAAGCAGCCCCTGTCTGCTCAGCACACCCGATTTCTTACGGGTGGCTGTGCTGTAGATGACCAATCTGGCTGCCAGGAGCATGTAAGTGCCAACCAGAGGCGCTTTTTTGCATCAGGACCAGGCTGCAAACCTCTCTCCCACGTATACCTTCAGGTGAGTGAGAAATTGCAAGCTCCTGTGGCCACTTTTCCACAGTTCAGGATTATTTTTTTTTCCTCTTTCCTCCCCTATTCCCTTATAATTGTGAAACCCATAGGGAGATAATTGTATGTGTGACAGCTGGCTGAGTCAGGAAGTGGCCTCACAGCTTAGCAGGGGATGGAAGGCAGATAAACAACCAGACACACAGACACACACATGCCCACACATGTACGTGCGCACGCATGTGCTCACACGTGACTGCAGAAGCCTTTTCTCTTAGAAATCTGGATCTACAGCAGTAACAACCTGTGATTTTGGCCAGTGCTGGATGTTTGTCCATGGCAATGCATCCCACAGTGACCCTCAGGCAGGCTGGCGAGATGCCATCCAAGGGAAACGGGGCTGGTTCCCCCTTTTGCCCTTAAAAAAACCCAACAACTTGGCAAATGTTCTTCTAAGGCTGCTCGAGTGACAACACAAAGTACAACCTTACTCACATGTGGGAAAGCAGGGAAGTGGTTTGGCTTTGGAAGACATGCCCACACCACATGGACCCCTGCTCAGGCCAGTGCTTTTGGCTTTGGGCTGAGGCTGTGTGAACACTTACTGTACTTACTGCCTCACTTGCATGCACTTTTTTGTGCCTCTGTTTATAGAGCTGTAGTAGTACTTGGGTTTTGACACAAGCAATTAGGAGAATTTCCCTGGTGTCTGTGGGCATGTCTGTGCTTGGGGCTGGAGCAGCCCAGGAGAGCCCAGAGGAAGAGCAGTCCTGAGGTGAGAGCTCATTAGGGAGCTGTAAATCAAGCTGAGTGCTACACACTAGGAATAACAGATGGGCAATCAATGGCAATGTGTCGGCATCCCTTGCTTTCCCACTGGCTTCGGCTGGGTTTCTGTGCAAAGCGAATACGGACTGAGGCATCGCTGAAAAGGCACCCCAAATGCATGCGAGTGAGAGGAGCGGGAGGACTGACTCCCAGGGCCACCGACATTCTCAGGGGTAGCTGAAGAGACAGCTGCCTGCAGGGGTTGTGCTTCCCAACGGGCCTTTTGCTGCTGTAGCATCCAGTCCTGGTACAGGAGATGCCAGCTTTAATCTCTTTGGGAAAGGCAAAGCCCCAGAGGTTAACCAAGGCGGTCTTCGCAGCATCAAGGCACTACACACCAGTTATAGGGTCCAGGTTTGTTTTGACCTTTGAGCTCCGGCAGGAGTGACTGCAGGGAATAACCACAGTTCGGCACCTACGGGAGGTCATGGGGAGTGACACAACCTGCAGTCTGTAGGTACAAGAGGAGGTGACTTGGTCCTCAGTGGGTGCATACCTGCCTACTCTGGATTTGTGGCTGTGCCCAAAGCCCTGCAGACTCCCAGGTCTCTTAGTTCAGAGAAATGAAGTGGCTGAGAAAAGCACGGTAGAAAGTGAAGGCTGGCAAAGCATTTTTGAGGAGCTCTCGATTGCTTTGGTCTCACAAGCACTGTGCAGAAAAACCTCAGCCATCATCACACGTGTTGGCGGGAGACCTGGAAGGGCCTCACCACATCCATGTGCTGCTCTCCCTGAGCCCATCAGGCTGCCAGGCCCAGAGCAAGTGTCTCTGTCAGCTCTTTTCCTGCTCAAAATAAGAATTTTCATACAAAAGGGGAAAGGATAAGTCACTGTCAGCAGCTGATAGGTCTTCAAGACCCACAACCAAGATACACTAGGAAATGTTTATGCAAATCTCAGTGACATGTGTCCCTCCTCTTTCCTTGAGAGCCAAGAAGCTCTGGTACCAGCTGACAGAGCAACAAGCGTCCACAGCTGTCTGTACTGGGCTAAAGCAGGAGTTGATCTCAACACGACCTGCTGGTCATCAAAACCCTCAGAGATTTGCTCTAAGTCAGCCTCTAATTGCAGAGTCCAGTAACTATCAGCTGATGGGATCTGAAATGTGGACCGAGCAGCAGCTCAAGCAAATGAGCACTGCAACAGAAATACAGCGTCCTCACGCAGACATTGCTTTTCACAAGAAGGAGTCCAAGCTCCTTTCTCTGCCAGCTCAACAGCACTAGCTATTTTCAGAAGCGCAGTTGGAGGGGCTCGCACTCCACGGAGGGCACTGCTCCAGCGTAGCATGGCACAAAGGATCCCCTCTTAGTCTGAGCCAGGATTGCCTACGTGCCGGTCCTTTGCACTGGGGTTGTGTTGTGCCCTTGCTGACTTCATTCCAGGGTAGGAGCACTTGTGCAAGCAGCCCCTGCTAATGCGCCTCCACGTTTAGAAGTCAGTGGAGCAAAACCACACTTGAGTCACAGCTGAACACACTTGATGGGAGAGACACTGATGTATTTCACTATATTTAGATCAGCCTGGATCATCTGAAAGAGCATGAGCGGCAAAAAAAGGAAGGAGAGAAGAAATTTTCTTCCATAAGGCTGTTAAAGAGTCGTCAGAGATAAATGAAAAGGGCAAAGAAAATGCTAACGCTTACTTTGCCTCTCTGGCTGCCAGAAAACAGATACTTTCTTAGGCAAGATTCCGATTACTGAGAGCAGATGATGAGGAATTAAGAAACTGGGAGATAAGATCAGGAATAGTTAATAAAAAACTCGGGATCCGTAAAACCGGTGCAGGGGAAGGCCATAGGCAGGCGTGCTGAAGGAAAGGGGGAAGAAATTAGAGACGCTTTAGCAAACCTTTTCAGAAGTTCAAGAGAAATCCCTTGGGACTGGAAAATGTAACAAAAAGCAAGCGCCAGGGAAAGCAGCCTGAGGGCAAATCAAGGCTACATCTAGTCAGTCTGAAATCCATTGCTGGAAAGCCTTAAAGCTCTTTAAAAGATCAGTTTGGAGAAACAGAGGAGCGGAGCGTAAGAGCACTTTGCAAAGTTGCTTGAATTCACTGAGGTCGTTACTGGCAGAGCAGAACAAAGCAGTGGAACATGGTGGGAATTTCTGAAACAGCAGCTGGCTTGAAAGTTATTTTGAAGAAAGAGAAAGTGAGGGAGGTACCTGAGCAGAAACCAGATGCCCTACAAAAGAAGGGAAAAACTCACCAAGACGTATTTATTGCCATTGTCCTTTCAGCTTCAAGCCCTGGGGAAATTAAATGGCAAATCCCAGTGTTACTGGGAGAGATTAGTAAAGCAGGTTTAAGTTATGTTAAAATTTACAACTCTGCATATGGCATTAGAAAGACAACCATGCATCCGGCCCTGTGTCACATGGAGAAGTATTAATCTGACACTCCCTGTTGGATTTAGATACATGTGGAAACAAACCTTCATTGTCTTTGCCTGGATGACAGCAGGGATCACAGATTCACAAGGTTGGAAAAGACCATTAAGATCATCAAGTCCAACTGTTCCCATCCTATGCTAAACCGTATCCCTAAGTACCTGATCTACCCTTTTTTTAAGCACATTCAGGGAAGGTGACTCAACCACCTCCCTGGGCAGCCTGTTCCAGGCCCTGACAACTCTTTCAGTAAAAGGTTTTTTTCTAATGTCCAATCTAAACCTGCCCTGGCACAGCATGGTGCCATTTCCCCTTGTCCTATCTCCTGTCACCTGGCTGAAGAGACCATCACCCACCTCTCTACAACCTCCCTTCAGGTAGTAGTAGGTGGTGATAAGGTCTCCCCTTCTCCAGACTAAACATCCCCAGCTCCCTCAGCCATTCCTCATATGATTTGCCCCTTCACCAGCCTGGTTGCCCTTCTCTGGACTCGCTCCAGGACCTCAATGTCCTTCTTATGGTGAGGAGCCCAGAACTGGACACAGCACTCAAGGTGTGGCCTCACCAATGCCCAGTACAGGGGCACGATCACCTCCCCAGACCTACTGGCCACACCATTTTTGATACAAGCCAGGATGCCATTGGCTTTCCAGGCCACCTGCTCACACTGGTGGCTCATATTCAGTTGGCAGTCACCCAACACCCCGAGGTCCTTCTCTGCCTGACAGCTCTCCAGCCAGTCTCCCCCAGGCCTGTAGAGCTGCATGGGATTGTTAAAATGGATGACACAAAGAAGAGAGCAGGAGTCCTACAACTGCAGTATTGCTTACAGTACCAAAACCATAGGCTTGCGTTGCTTTAATTAGAGTAGATGTGGTTTATTAATTAATAAAAATACAGCTAGAAAATTCTTATCATAGAAATATAGAAAGATAAAGACAAGGGGAACACACATGAAAAGGCTGAAGTTTGGTTTTTTTTTTAAAGAGCTTTAATATTGGTACTATCAGTAACTAGGTGATATTATTTTGTCACTTCTACCCAAACTCCCCACCAAGATCAGTCTGCAGGAAGTGGCACTAAGTTAATGCAACTCCAGTGTCGACCGCTGGATTTTCTATGCTTTGTGGTTTTTTCTATTGAGCCTGAATTCCTTTTAAAAAAATGCTGCAGCTTGTACTTCCAGAGTTGCTGGAATGCTCTGTAACTTCCATCTGTGCAAGCATTGAGGAAGTAGCTAATTGGAGGAGAAAAAGCTAATATTGATGTGGTAATTAATTCCACCCATTTCATTAGGCAGAAGCAGCTTATAAATGACAAGTGCAGTCTGTGTGTCCTGCTAATGGTACCATCATAGTGCACCAGTGTGGTGGCTTGGCCCTGGCTGGAGGCCAGACACCCACCAAAGCTGTTCTATCACTCCCCTTTTCAGCTGGACAGGGGAGAAAATATATATTGAGAGGCTCAGGAGTCAAGGTAAGGACAGATGCTTTACCTATTAATCAGTCTTTGTCTCAACCCACGAGTTTTCTAACTTTCACTCTTCTGATTCTCTCCTCTATCTTGCTGAGCTGTGGCTGGGGCTAAACCATGACAAGCAGGTATCAGAAGGTCCCATATCTGTGTTTGCATTTAAAGGCCTGGGGGAAGCCAGTGCTGTGCCCCTTACAGGGGTGTGTGGCAGTGGCACTACCTTCACTTTTCTCCCTGGCAAGACTCTGCTCAGATTGTACCAGCACTGAGCAAACAGGCAATTTCTGGGACAGGTCAGCCAGGACACGAGTCCCATCAATCTGTGGGCATCAGAGCTGCAGAAGCCCAAGGGAGTTGCTGCAGCAGGGACTGAGCTCCAAATGCTGCTGGCTTGGGAGCTCCAGGATGGACAGATCAGCGCAAGGGAAGAATACTTAGAATGTAATGACCCAGAAACTGCTAAAACTCAAATGTAACTGAAAAGGTGTTTTGAAATACCAGGGAAGAAAGGAGACTGGCAGCAATGAATGTCTGAATCTTACAAACATCCAGCCAGTGAATCAGCGGTGGTGGGGAGCGGCGCTGAGCTGCGGCTGTGAAGTGAGGCACGCGTACGCAGAGAGCCATCAGACGGACAGGGAGCACGGGAAGACGTGTTTCACAAGGTTTGGAGGAGTGCAGCCAGTATGCTTGTCATTGCAGCACAGGGATGCCAGGAATTTGGGCAGGTAATAAGAGAACCTGTAAAACACCCCACCTCAAACCCTGAAATCAGGTGAAAAAACCACCGTTGGCTGTGATCATGCGAGGGGGATGTGCAAGGAGCGGGGCTGAGTGACTGCCAGCACACGGAACTACCATGAGACCTGCACGCAAGGATGATGGCAAGTGAATGGAAAACGTGATGACCATCCCTATCTATGCCTACATTTGTATCATCTATCAGAGCTTCTGAATATGCAGGAGGAAGGATTAATTTTTCAAGAGAATCCTGAAGCACATAAAATGCAAACCTTGCCAAAGCCTTCAGGGATGCCACTGGAAAATCCCTTGACAGTTTTGTTAGTTGCACAACACGCACTCCGATAAAACACAGCAAGCAAACACTTCTGCACTGGCATCCTCTTCTGTTCCTCTCTGCAGGTGTGGAAACTGGGGAAGCTCTGGAACTCACAGGGGACTGATCCATGACCACAGTGAGCTGGGGAACACCAGGGTTATGATTCCAGAGGCACTCACGGGACAGAATCATGGAAACATCATGGCTGAGGCTGGCAGACTGCTGGAGACTGCCCAGGGTCTCGCAGGGTCAGCCAGAGCTGGCTGCTCAAGGCTCTATCCAGTCAGGGTTTGAGCATCTCTGAGGACAGAGACTCCACAGCCTCTCTGTGCAACCTGTGTCTGTGCTGAACCACGCAGTCGCACCGTACAAATGGGACTTCTTATCTGCAAACCCAATTTCCCATGTTTCTGTGAGTGCCATTGCCTCTTGTCTTGTCCCTGGACACTACTGAGAAGAGTCTGACTCCCTCTTCTGTATCTCCCCATCAAGGTTCATGATCACCTTGAACCTTCTCCAGGCTGAACAGTCCCATCTCCCTCTACCTCTCCTTGTACAGAAGTTGCTCTAGTCCCTTCATCGTCTTTGCAGCCCTTCAGTGGACTCACTGTGCTATGCCCCTGCCTCTCTTGCACTCAGGAGCACTGGGCACAGCACATAGGTCCCACCAGCACAACACTGTGGGACACGTGTGGGTGCACTGCTGACTGATGGTCACCCTGACACCCAGGGCTTCACCAGCACCCCCAGGTCCTTCTTGGCTAAGCTGCTTTCATGTTGGTCACCTCCCAGCATGTACTGGCACATGGGACTATTTCTCCCTAGGGCAGGATTTGCCTCTATCTCTCGTTGAACTTTAGGAAGTTCATCTCTGACCCTCTTCTCCATCCTAGCCATGTCCTTCTGAATGGCAGCATAATCACCTGGGGCATTGGTGACTTCTCCCAGTTTCACATTACCTGCAAACTTGCATTGTTGCAAATGGCTATGGGGCTGGTTATGCATGATTTCCCCTTCTTAAATCCATACTGTCTACTTCCCAATCACCTTCTTGTCCTATGTCTGAATTTCAGGGATTAGTTTTTCCACCACCATCCCAGGGACCAAAGTGAGGATGACTAGCCCATAATTTTCTGGGTCTTCCTTTTCACTCTTGAAGATAGAAGTGACATTTGTTTTCCTCCAGGTCCCAGGAACCTCACATATTGAGGTAGCTCTTAATTTTTGTGCCACTCCATCACAGACTAGCAGAAGACAAAGAGCAAACATCAAGAACATCCATTTTGTTTGGTGTTTGCTGTGTGCAGAGTACCAAGTGGGACTTTAGGACATCGCTGTGAGGAGATAGAAACTGAAGTGGTCCTTGCTGTCTTCCAGTTATGCTGCTCCAAATCCAAAGCAAGTCCAGCATCTCTGGGCAGGTACCCTGGAACAGGTTTCTGAAAAGTGGTCAGTTCCTGGCCGTAAACAGCTTTTTCTGTCTGGCCACAGCAGAAGTGTCCAGCACTGCACTGCTGCCAAGGAGCTCATCAAAGAAGGACACATCACAGGGAAAGAGTTACTTTAGGTGCCATCATCAGGTGTGATGCTTCTCACAAAGAGCCTGCACAGCCTGGGCAAGGGTCCTGTCGATGTTCTTACTGCTACTGTGAGAGTCCACAGGAGCGTTTTCTTCGCCCCAGCCATGTGTGGACTGGATTAGCACAAAAAGCTGTCCCTAAATCTTACTCACAGACCTGATGTCTGTGCAACCATCTCAGGTAAGTAGGTAATTTTCATCACTGAAATAGATGGAAGCCTTAGAGAGGTATATTGATCACAGAAAAAGGATGTCTGCCTTATTTATCCTCCAATATGGGAAAGGTTTGTAGCAGAATAAACACAGCTTTACACCAGCAATTACATCTGTGAGGCTTGTGTCACTTTCTCGCTATGGCAGCGGGTGTGCCGATGGGCACACTTCTCTGTGCAAGCCCAGGGGCGCTCTCTAAACACAGGGTAGCTGAGAAAGCTGCTTCCTTGTGTGGCTTTTTGCTTTGCTGCAGTCAGTTTTCTCAGCGAAACCCAAGACTCACGTGCCATCCTGCTGTGGGATGCCAGGCAGGGGAGATCAGGCTCAAACCAAGAGGTGACAACAAAGTCAACTGTATTCGTGTGCGCCCAGTTTATTCACAACTGGAAATCTAGATTTGGCAAAGTAACAGAAGACTGAACAGGACGTGTGGAATTCCATCTGGGCTTGTCTCTGTTGGGAAAACTTAGAGAATCAGAGAATGTGTAGAGACCTTTAGAGGTCATCCAGTCCAACCCCCTGCAGTAAGCAGGGACATCTGCACTAGATCAGGTCACTCAGAGCCCCATCACACCTGAATTTGAATATATCCAGGGATGGGTCCTCCACTACCTCTCCGGGCAACCTGTTCCAGTGATCTACCACCCTCAGAGTGAAGAACTTTTTCCTAATATCCAACCTAAATCTCCCCTTTTTAAGCTTAAAACTATTACCCCTTGTCCTATTTCTACATTGTTCTTCCACAGCTTTCTCCTTATAGGTACCTTTCAGGTACTGAAAGGCCACTGTAAGGCCCCCCACCCCAAAGCATTCTCTTCTCCAAGATTAACAACCCCAACTCTCTCAGCCTGTCTTCATAGGAGAGGTGCTCCAGTCTTTTTTTTGTGTGCCCTCCTCTGGACACACTCCAACAGGTCCATGTCCTTCTTGTGCTGAGGACTCCAAAGCTGGACACATTACTCCAGGTGGGGCCTCACCAGAGCAGAGCAGAGAGGCAGAATCACCTCTCTTGATCTGCTGGACACACTTGTTTTGATGCAGCCCAGGATGCAGTTGGCCTTCTGGGCTGCAGATGCACACTGGTGGCTCATGTCCAGCTTCTCATCCACAAGTACTCCCAAATCCTTCTCCTCAGGGCTGCTTCCAAGCTTTTTCAACTTGTTTAAAGCTTTTCAACTTGTTGAAATAGTGTCTAGAGGTCTGGTTCGGCATTCGGGGGAGGTACATGTTATATCCTTATTGCTTTCTAGCTAAAAAGGGAGTCAGTAAAGGCCTGGGCTGGAGCAGGTTATAGAGAATTAGAAATGTTGATTCCAATTTTAAATTCACCCCCTAAGAGGATCTGGAAACAAATTTCTGAAAGAAGCAAGGCAGCTCTTTCTGGACTCTCTTTACCTTCAGGACTGCTGAATCCTTCTCCCACCTCTTAATCCAAAAGCAAACTGACAAAGCAAAGAGAAGAGATTTGCTCAGAAGACAAGCAGAGGGCTGGGGACCCCACGCCTCCAGAATTGCTCTCTGCTGGGGCTACAACACTGCGGCTCGGAGCAGGACAGACACTCCGTGCTTCTCCAAGCTGCTCCTCTGATGAACCTCTTTCCCTCCCTGTCCTGACACCCAGCTCCATCCCCCTGAAAGTGAAGTCTGCCCCCAAAATCTCTACAAGCTAGCCCAATGAATGATGCTGAAGTTCCTGCGTTCCTCTCCGAGTTGCTGACAGTGCCCAGGCATCGAGGAAAGGAGCCCTTTCTGCTAGATACTCAGCCAGCTGGGGCTTCACCGAGCAAAACCACAAGCTGAAACTGCAAACAGCAATTCTCAGACAGATCATGGGGCCTCTAACTTCAGAAGCAATGCAAGATATATGTGTTAATTTGTGGTTAATGCCTATTTATCTGGAACAGCACTCGAGGGTGGCTTGGCCTTTCCTGTAGCACAGCAGTTGGAACTGCCAGAAGTAACAGGCATTAAAAGTTAATAAAAAAGTCTCAAACACGCTCATTAAAATACTTGGAAAACTTCACAATTTGGCTTCATACCATGGAGGGAGTATGTGAGAACTTGACCAGGCTTGCCTGCCTTCCTAGCAGACTGTCTTGACTTAGAACTTAAAAAAACCCCCACCTGGCGCCTGCTGCCGTGTCAGAAAGCCCCTACCATGTCAGATACTGTTGTAATTTGCCCTGGAAATGCATCTGAAGTGAAGGAATGCGTGAGCACAGGTCCAGAGCTCAAATGGGGGAAATACTGGTTGTTATACAACAGTGAATGCAGATGGTATTCATTTTAACCCTCAACTTCAGGGGCTGATAGGTTTGCCTCCCCACTCCTCCGCTTCATCTGGCCTCTGGATAGAGAGATGCTGTAGGTACTGCTCCCAGAGCAGGCTCTTTGGATACCACAATACTGAGCGGCCTGGCCATATCTGGAGCCATTTCAAGGAAAATCTGGCCCTGTATTTGACCTCATTCTTTTATTTACTCACCACACTAATTAGGTCAGGCGGAGGGAAGGCCAACAAGACAGGTAGGATGGACTATTTGCATAGCTGCAAGCGGTTTCTATCTGATTGAGCGGAGTGGATTGAACTGTAGGTGGATTGTGGGTCAAGAGGTTGTTTGAGTTTCACATTCACAGATGCACTCTCCACAGCCAGTGTTTTCCTACGTGGCTCCACAGCACTCTGCATTGGCTGCTAGGTCATGAACTGAGTCAGGTTTGGGTCTCAAGCTGTTGAGGAAGCTTTGAGGATCAGGACTGCTGTGGTTACGCATCTGTGTGGCATGTCTGGGACAAACCTTATAGTGGTTTAAAGAAGGCTGCCCACTTTCTACCTCAGCAGTATGGTCTGCCTGAAAGGATGAGATCTGGTGGAGTTAGAGATGCAGACTCTGATCTATCAACAGCTGAAGCCATTTTTGGTCTCGTATCTAGTTCTAGGGTAAAAATTAAAAGATATGTGAAGAATCAGCTTGGAACTCTGCCTAATCCCCTGTTCCTCCTACCCTGCCACTTTCTTCCCTGGGATGCAGAGTCTTTGGTTAACATTCTACTATGACTATCATATTTGGGATTATCCTGCAGAGCATGATGTTTATCCTGCTTCATTCAAAGTGCAATGATTACCTTGGGACCATGCCACAGGTTTGAATTTTGCACCTCCTGTAGCATCTATGAGTGCAAGGTGTTGGACTTGGTAGCCTTTGGCTCCGGGGTCTGTCTCTTCATGTGATACTGAGATGAAGTTACTGTCCTGCAGTACTACTGCCATGACAAAAATCCTTCTCATTGTTGCTCATAGCCTTTCTGAGAGCTACCACATCTCTTCTGTTCAGATTAAGGCAAATCCTAACATCCAAGTATGTTTGTCCATTTTCAAAGCATATGTTTCTGACTTGCTCTGAATCCAGCTAAATCTGATCAAACAAGTTACGTGATTACTTCTGTGGTGGGTCATCCTAAACTAAGACCTATTATTGATTTTACAGATGTCTTCCATAATTTATCTCCTGTTTCTGAAACAACACATGATGATACCACGTCTCTTCTGTGGTTTGTAGCCAAAGCAGTGTGTGCTAAGCAGTTCTCTAAAATATACAAAACTGAAATACTTAACAAGTCATTGTAATAAAGTGCTTACTCAGTACTTATTTCAACTTCACCCTTGGAGCTGATTTCAAAGCACAATTCCACAGTGCTCCTGCCCCTCTTCAGTACGTGTCCTGGAGGTCCCAGGTATTCTGCTGATCCCCCAGAGCTTTCAGGTCTAGCATATAGGACCTTGTGGTATTCTTATGGTGGGGCTTATTCTACTGAGGAAGGCTCCTAGTTAGTACTTTTCCATTTGCCTTAGGCAACATTATGGGATTATGATTACACAGCACTTCTTCAGTGTTGGATTGCTGTTCCCAGACACCTCCGCCGCAAACCTGCTGTAAATTTGAGCTACATGTCTCCCATCCTGCAAATACCCAAGGCAGGGCTATGAGGAGGTTCAGGACAAGTTCAGAGCACCTTGCCTAGTTTGAATGACTGAAACCAAATCTCTGTGGAGGAAGCACTCCTTAGCATCCCTGAAAGGCAATGACTTACAAGGAGAGGCTGAAGTCCCTTGGTTTGCGGAGCCTGGAGAAAAGGAGGCTGAGGGGAGACCTCATCATGGTCTATGGCTTCCTGAGGAGGGGGAGCGAAGGGGCAGGTGCCGATCTCCTCTCTTTGGTGACCAGTGATAGAACCCCAGGGAATGGCATGAAGCTGCAACAGGGGAGGTTTAGGTTAGGTATTTGGAAGAGGTTCTTCACTGAGAGGGGGGCCAGGCACTGGAACAGGCTCCCCAGGGAAGTGCTCACAGCACCAAGTTTGACTGAGTTCACACATATGGGCAAGGCACTCAGTCCCATGCTCTGACTTGGCTGGCCCTGTGTGGAGCCAGGAATTGGACTCGGTGATCCTTATGGGTCCCTTCCAACTCAGGATATTCTATGATTCTATGACTTCTAGGGCAGTCCTGCCTGTAAACACTGCCACAGTCCTCTGCACCCTGGAAACACATACTCTCGGCTCTGACCTCTTCCCAAGGACTTTAAAAGGGAGAGAGATTCCTGGTAAAATCAAGAGCAGCACCCAGCATATCCAGACCCCTTTTCCCTGTCTCTTTCCTTCACAGGAAGCTCCCCAAAAGACTTCTTGGTAGGAAGAGGCTGCTGCTGAAGGGATGGAAAGGAGCCCACACAGTGGAAGGTAGGCACATGCCGTCTTTCTACAACTTCTCTATTATCAGTAAAGAACAAAGAAATAGCAGATGTGTATCTGATGTGTTTACATGAAAGCTGCAGTATTTACTGATGCTTTTAAGGTCATATTTTACTCCAGTAAAGCATCGAAAAAAATGTAGAGAGTATCTTGCAGTTAGTTAGCTAAACACCTTTTCCTGCCTTTGGATTGGGTAAGACAGATCCTCACAATAAACTTTATCTGGGGAATGGTTCAAGGAACTGTCAAGAGAGTCCAAAATCCACTAACTCAAGGTCACTCATCCACTCAAGGAGTCCAGGCTGGCTGAGCAGTGACCGTAAATCTTCACATCTGACACTGATCTGGTGATCTAGGTAAAACACGTGTGTCTGCACACAGCTCTCAGGGGAGGAGCATCATGTCACAACTGCCAGCTACCGAGGCAAGACCTGGCTGCTTCTAAGAAGAGGCCCAGACTCCACTGGGTATGGGAAGAGAATTTTCCACCTAATCACTGGGAGTCCTACTCATATCATCTGTATAGATAGCAGTGTGGCCAAATCTGTCACCTAAGCCCATTCTGATAGAGCTATAAATCCAAGAAGGCTGCAGGACACACCTCAAGTACTCCTGCCCATCATACTGTGTCCTAGCAGGGGACATAATGTCATGGCATTTCCTTTTGGCATCCTAACAACTTTCTGGGAGCTATGTGGGCACCATCACTACAGTATCCTGATACTTCCCACTGACCTATTCAGACAGGGAATTTTAGAAACAGGAAACTGAGAGACAGCAAAAGTGAATTGCCTGTGTGATTATTTGGCAATCTATGGTTCAGACACAAAATTTTACTTCTCTTGAATAAAGGTTTAATGCCTCATGCACTGAAACACCCTTCCTAGAAAACACACTCTCAGACTTAGTAGTTAAAGCTCCCCACTCACTTGGTGTGTCAAGAAATTACATGTGTGGCCAAGCTGTTCCCACAGTCAGCTCTGAGGTGTATGGCCCTGGTCGGTACTATCTGAATGGACAGTTCTGATCCAACAGTTGTCCAATGACTTGAAGAACCCCCCCCAAAAAAAATTAGTAGAAAAAGCAGACATTCCTGGTACCTCTCCAGCACAGAAAGCCTGAAGCCAGTTTGCACTGTTGCCTCCTCATTACGTTGCAACACTGCCCATAACACATAAAACCAATGCTGCAGCATGAGCTAGAGTAAAGCTCACTGGGAGCCTCTAATGCAAAAATAGAAACCTCCTACACAAAATAAAACGAGTGCTGTGCATGCACTAAGGCATGTGTGAGTGAGACTGCCTGTAAATATTCTCTGCAGTCTGCGTAGGAGTTGTGTGGAGGCAGCCACACATCAGAAAAGTCCTGCCCCGCTGAGAGGCTCCATAAAGTACTAGAAAAAATAATTAAGTTATGTAAAGCAATATACGTGAGTTTTGCCCAATCTGGGCTAATCTCAACCTTGGCCTGACAGCTGTTCTCACAGGGTGCAGGCGAGCCCCGCTGCATGCACACACAGGTGAACGCAGGGGTACACACCCAGATGCATGTGCCTGATAAGCGGCGCTGGTAGCACCTTCCCATCAGAGCCTGCCCCACGCTTCCTCCTACACGGCTCCCTTACAGCCCTGCCAGCCTCTGCCTCGCCGGGATGAGATTTTTCTCTGCCGCCTCAGGCAGTTTCATGCACTTTTCTGCTTATCTGGGCTTTGGATTTTCAGCCAAAAAAAAGTTCAAGTGTTACCATGAAATACAGGAGGAGGGGGGGGGGAAGTTACCTTCATTTTTCCACAATTCAGTAAATGTGGGCAGATTTTATGTGATTTATGGAAATGTGACTTCTTCCTATTCTTCTTTCCTTCCCACCAGTCACAGTCAGTTTTTCCAATACTTTCCCAGAGCCAGAAAACATGTGTTTTTCTCTCTTTTGGTCTAACCTCACCTCTGTTCAGACAGCAAAATGCCCAGACCCTCTGATGGGCAGCAGTCACATCTCCCTTCACCTCGTCTTGCTAGCTGAAACAAGCTTGACACTTGAATCTCCTCTTCTAACATAGGCTTTTCCACCCCTTGCTCGCATGTATCTGCACAACAAATCCCTTGTGAATGCAGGCAAATGCCACTTCCCAAGCGACACTCAAAGAGCTCTGCAGCAGGGCATGAAACCTGCCCTCCTTTCTCCTGGTCAGTCCTCACATTTTACCCACACCAGACCTTTGCTTCCCGTAGATCGGTGGCTCACAGTCATGCTCAGGCTGACTAATGCAGCACGACGCAGCTTGTGCACCAGGTCCTCACAGCACGTTCCCATTCGGCCAGTTGTCTTCTCCCCATGGTAAATGGTTGTTTTGGTAGCAGAAGGCATTGAAGAACTGAACACCTTTGCCCTTACAGCAGCCAGCTTAGAGCCCACAGCTACTGCTCCATGCCTGTGCCTCGGTGAAGGAATTGTGCAGTATCTTCTTGCAGTCCCCAGCTCGAGTTCCTGACTCTCTATTAGGGGGAGAAGGAGCATCCAACAGGAGCTGCAGCTCCCGGCATGTCCTGGTGTGGAAAGGAGCGCTCTCGGGGCAGTCTGTTCTCTTGCATGTGTATTTGTGGGAGGGCTGCCATGGTGTAGTCAGCAAAGGCCTCAGCCATGGCTTGTAACCATCAGAACCTATGAAGTGAGGGGAAGGACAAAGTGTGACAAGTCTGTTTCAGGTGACTTGGAACTGCCGTGGACTAATGCACACACAGATCTTCTCCAGCACACCCCTGTCCCCTCTGCAGCTGAGTCGCACCTACCTAGCTGATGGCAGAACTTCTTGTTAGCAGTTCTCAGATCAGGCCCTACAGCCTGCACTATCCCTTTTCACCTCGTTTCCATTACTGCCCTCCACTGTCCACAGCTCAGCAAGGTCTCTGTGGGCAGTGTCTCATCCACCTTGTTACTACTGGCAGCACTCAACCCTGTGTCATCAGTTATTGTCATTGTCTTCTTTTGAATTCTGGTGCCACAGCTGGGAATGAAACAGTAAATAAGGTTTATTCCAAGTCCAGTCCTTAAAGAATACTACCAGTAATTGCTTCTGGCACATTAGTTTTTGTTCCTTCATAACTCACCATCATCTTTCTGTTTGTCAGTGCATTCCTTATCCTAAAATTCATGCTTCTCCAGTACGAGATACAATTTCTTGAGCTTATTTCAACCCCTTGGTGCAGAGTGACTGCATTTGCCTTCTCTGAAAAGGTCAGTTATAAAACGAAGGCATCGTGTTAATCCAGCACAAACTACCTTGAGCAACTTCATGTTGTACTTCATCCCATTTCCTCTCTCTTTCCTTCAGTAGAGTTTTTGTGTCCACCTAATACACATATCTAATGCATGAGCAGGAGGGAAAAAGAAGAGAGTTGGTGCTCAGATTCCCTCTGCACTCTGTTCTGTGTCTGTGACATTGCAGCTGCCGCAGCCCATGCAGGCTACAACAAAAGGAACAAAACACGGAGTAAAGTCATGAGCTCTCCCATGGAGCTCCCCCATGAAGCGCATCCTTCCTGATGGAACCAGTTGCCTCATGAAACCTGGAGCCTGAGGGGCTTAGTCAAATGTCTAAGAAAGAGATGAAACACTAGCAATTATTAAAAGACAATTAAAAGGATTATCTTTCCTCATACTCCATTAACTGTTCTCTAACTGGGCTAGGAGGACATGAACTCCTCAGTTGAAGAGTGCCTGATGAGGCGCGGAACATAAATTTAACAGCATTCCCTATACTGTTTGGCTACGGTCCCAGAGAAGATACCACTGCAGGTGAAGCACTGCCACCAGGGCCACAGCTGCATTTCCTTTAGCACCTCCACGGTGCAGGGACACACTGTTTCTGGGGAGCGTGGGGGTGTGTGTATATGGCTTGCTTTCCACACACAGCGTGGGAAAGTTCCTGCATAAACTCCACGCCAAGCAAGAGCGTGCCTGTATGGCATGGGTGCTGGGCTCCGGGAGCAAGGAGCTCTGTATCGACTTGTTGATGCTTACAGAAAGGATGGTGTCTATTGATTAGGGTGTGTAGGCAAAGGAGCTGCAGACATGGAGCAGGGTTCAAGGAGCTGCAGCTTGCTGGGAGCGGCTTGCTTGTGAGAATGCACCTGGCAGATGTGCACAGATGTGTGTGTAGCCTGCTCTGCACAGCGGTACAGCACTGCTGCAGCACGTAACCCAGGGCAGCCCACCTTGCTCTGCCCCTCAGACATGCGTTAGGCACCAGCAGTGCGGGGAACTGCCAAGATGGCAGCGCTGGCAGTCAGCACACCGTGCTGCAGGAGCCTGGGCGTGGGCCCTTCAGTAGGTGCTGCAGCCCAGGCAGAAAAACCCTGCACCTGATAGAATCCAGACAGCAGTGTGGGAGAGAGGAATTGTCATTGCCTGTATTTCGCCAGTACCCTACAGTGCAGAGGTGGGCCCAGCCTTCCAGGCACACTCTTGGGCCAGGTCCCAGCCTGCTCTGGCCTTTTCTCTTTGCCAAAGCCATCCCCGAGGCCTGGTTGTGGCTGCCAGCCTGTGCCCTTCTCCAGCAAGAGTAGTGGGAGCAAGAGCTGCCAAAGGGAGGGTGAGGGGATGTCTTGGAACACAGTGTAAGATCTTTTCTCTAGTGGACAGATCAACCCATACACCGTGTCTCCTTTACCTCAGGAGTGTTCTGGCTCAGGTAGGGATTTTGGTGAGCTAAAGATTCAGATCTTTAACTTCACCTTCAGGCTCTGCTGCTCCGAAGCCAACTTGGCTCCTCTGAAACTGTGAGGGAGGCAGTGAAACCCTCACTGGAATGTGATGAGTTTGTCCTTCCCTCTTCCCACCCTGCTCCAAATCTCCACAGCTCAGGAAGATACTGCTATAGTACAACAGGGCAGGCCAGTTGATGGGCTCTCATGACAAGTTTAATAGACTGAAATGTGGAAATTGTAGGTGTCGGGTCTTTTTTCCCAAGTAACAAGGGACAGGACAAGTGAAAATGGCCTCAAGTTGTGCCAGGGGAGGGTTAGATTGGACTGGAGGAAAAAATTTCTTCACCAAGAGTTGTCAAGCACTGGAACAGGCTGCCCAAGGAAGTGG
The DNA here is from genome assembly GCA_022605575.1 of Laterallus jamaicensis coturniculus. Classification (NCBI taxonomy): domain Eukaryota; kingdom Metazoa; phylum Chordata; class Aves; order Gruiformes; family Rallidae; genus Laterallus; species Laterallus jamaicensis. The sequence goes on along the minus strand of JAKCOX010000002.1, from coordinate 70,005,729 downwards.
TGGAGTCACCATCCCTGGAGGTATTTAAGAGATAAGCAGATGTGGTGCTTAGGGTCATGGTGTGCTAGGTTAATGGTTGGACTTAATCACCTTAAGGATCTTTTCCAACCTAAATGATTCCACGATTCTCTAAGAGAGCTAAGTGGCCAGCACAGTCTCCCAGCAACTGGACCACAAAAGCACAGGACTGGGAAAGAGGAACAAGGGAGGAGCCAGCTACTGTGGTGCCAAGTATGTCCTACCCCAGACCCCCATCCATCCATCCATCCATCCATCCATCCATCCATCCATCCATCCATCCATCCATCCATCCATCCATCACCCCAGTCCCCCAACACTCACTGCCTGTGCAGAGTTTTGGGTGCAGCCATCTGGCGATGCGCTGAGCAGTGCCTCAGGCATCTGCCCCTCACTGTGTAAGATGGCCATGACAGCACACCACACCTCCTCCCACCAGTTTGTACACACCCTTCACTCCCACCAGCTGCTGACACAGGAATTCGGAGAAAAGGCAATGAGCCTGTTTCTGGGCACCTCCTGAATCCTGGCAGAGCCAGGCCCCCACCAGGAAGCAGCCCCCCAGGAAAGCTGCAGTGGCATCCTTTCACCCCTCATGTGGTACATTTCTTACTCTCAAGCTATGTGCATATCCTGCAGATCACAATGTCCTTCTCCAGGGCCCATCGCAGAAGACAAAATGCCTGGGAAGAGCAGTTTAGGACTGATTAATCCTTCAAAACTTCCTCACATGCATTTATCTATCTGCTGGTTCCTCAACAACTGATATCACAGAATAGAACCGCTGAGCACTTTTGATATTGGATAAACTATAAACCTTTTACTTAGACAAATCTCAAAACACGTTGAGAAGACCGTATTTTCCTTCCTGTTGTGGAGTTAATGTAGGGGCTCCCTCATGGCCCAGTGGTAAAGAAACAGAAAAGGGATTTTGCCCAAATACTGTTTTTTCTCTAGCACTTTGTTAAGTAAAGCCAACACACCACTGACTGTGTTCTCTTCAGATAATGTCAAATGATAATGAGGCAGAAATGCAGACTTCAAATAAGGCAGGACAATAATACCAGGAGAACTCAGAATAAAACAGTTTGCTCTGAGTTTCTTTAACAACATTTAGCTTTAAAAAACTGCATTGAAATCCACCTCAGTTTACCAGCTTTTAGATGAAACAACGAACAAAGAGTCCCAAAACTGCTGACATTTTGACTATGACTTTTAGCATAAGAACAGAAAAATGCATTCATCTCTATAAAGGTTTATCTAAAATATCTTGAGAACTCCCTCGCTTTATTTCGATGTGTTCCAGTCCCCCAACAACCAGGACTCAGTCACTCTATATTAACTATGACCCCTAGGTGCTAGATTTGTGAGAGGATCTTGCCCCAGAAGATGCTGCATATGGTAACAAGGGACAATCCTGTTTTTCTCAACATTTTCACAGCTTGGCATTTCAGAGCTGGTTAAACAGCTAGTTAATATGCTGGGAATGACCTTGCATAGAGGAAAGAGCATGAGAATAAAGTTCTCACAAAACTCATTATTATGTGTGTCAGCATGGGTAGATGGAAAAAGGATGGAAAACAGGGTGGAGTGTCCAAAGCCCCAATCCAACTGCCACTGGCTTTGCTCAGACAAGCTGTCAAGCTGCCTTCTTGTACAAGAAAGTGTTTTATGGTCAGATCTTACTTAACTCTGTACTTTCCAAGAAGGCTGGTGTCACACAATGGACACCTACAGCCTTTGTTTCTGTGCTACTGATTGGTGATCAATAGCAGGAGTACAGGATTTAGTGGCATGAAAAATGGAATTCAGCATGTGGGAAGGGAAAAAAAGAAGCCCTTAAGGAAGAAAGCATGGCTGTGAACAAAGGCAAATCAGATCACTCTGGCTTCTAACTGCAGTTCAAGCAGAGAACATGCCCTTCCTAGAATATATCCCGTCTCTGAGGACTTAATGCAGATGAAAACTTCAGAGACTAGGTTCTCAGCTGGTATAAACTGGTATAATTTCTTTAATTGAATCATCCAGGCCAGGAGTTAATTGAAAACCTAATCTCTGGTTGCTAGAAGCTACACCTGGGATACTTTTCCTACACTTTGCATTATGAACTAGCATCCTTTGATCTGACCATCATTATGTAAACCACAGCATGGTGATTCTTCTCCTAGATGGCCAAAAGGCCACAGAGGAAAGTGTTGACAGGTCCTCAGGAAATCAGCTAGCCCATCATCTATCTATGCTGCAGCAGGATTAGCTGTACTTACACTGTACACTTGTCCGTATCTTCAGATCCCACAGCCTGTGGATATTTCCAGGAGGTTTGTTTTTAATAAATGAGCAATTTTGTCCACAGCAAGGGAAAAAGCAGAGGGAATCTGAATGCCTGCAGGTGTATAGTAGGTTTAGAGACAGCTGCTTGCCAGGATCCCACCTGGATGTTAGAGTGGGATTGGGCTGGAGAGTAGCATGAAGCCTGAACTGCAAACACATGGATGCACTAAGGGCATATTTTCACATGTGTACTGGTAAGAGCAGCAAACAAGCTCTGGCTGCTGGTGTCAGTGACGTTCTGGAAGCTTGGAAGGAGTAGAAGATGTCCTGTGTGGTCAGGACAAAGAGGTATTTGGGTTCAGCTGACGTGCAGGGCCCAAGGACTCAACAGTACCATGAAGCTGTGGGCCTCAGTACCATCTGCATGGGAGTTTATCGACTGTTTTCCATTCTTGTGTATGCTGTAATCTGTATGTTACTCCAGCTATCACACATTTGCCTCTCAGGTCTCTCCAGACCTTTTTTTAAATATGGCAATATGTTCCTGATGGATCAATTCAATGATCTATCAAGCACAAACTAGCCAAAAGTCTAAGACTGAGATTTATGAAGGATAATTTCTTTAAGTAAAGCCAATGAAACTGAATTATTGAATGCAAAGAGTCCTCTAGGAAAAGTGTTTCAGAACAGAAGAAAGTAATTGCTATTTTTGGTTTGTTCTGCTGACTTTTTTACCTTGCATTCAGTCCGCTTCTATGCCTATACCAATGCAAAGACACCAAACCAAGTCTCCTGATCATCCCACACACCCTTGCAGCAACACACCCACAGCTGAAAAACAGAATCCAATATGCTGACAGCACTGGTGACAGAGAAAGGAGACAAAAAAGAAGTCCTTCTTGCCATTAGAACCATCAACCATATTAATTTACTTTAAGTTCAGCAAATCTCCCTCCAGTGATTTCTAGCTTAATCTAATCTTGCTTGCCTTTTAACACCCAATTAAAAAGACAGATACCACAATAAGCATAATAAATCAACCAACTTGCAGCGGAACCAAACACATAAACACATGGCAAACCTGCATGGGGAATGACACCTGACAGAAGTTCTCAAGAAGATGATGTTATCTGTCACTTCTGTGGGAGCTTCCCTGTAACTTAAACCAGGATAGAGCGTGCGCGGACATAGGCACTGTCCCAACATACACAAGAGCACAAATCATGACCAAAGAATTTCAGAGTCACTTTTTTCTGGAGCATCCACAGGGAGATGGTACTGTGTGTTCTTCACTGCCTTAAGGGCTTTGGCAGAGATATTTCGGTGCAATTGCTGTCCTTCAGGACTTCTTCAGCCCAAAGCTGGACGCACCTGGTGAGATGCAGCCTACTGAGGACCTGCATCTGGGTGCTTGTGTGAGCATGTACTTGCTTGCATGTGGAAGGGGAAGGCAAATACAGTCAGAAAACAACATAATGTCTCAAGTCAGTCATTATTTTTTCCAGCAATTGCACAAAGTCTATGCTTCTAATTAAAATTAAATTAAACTAGCTCTAGACCTCTGACCCATGTCAGGAAAGAGTCAACAGCTGCCTGATGGGGTAAGATCGGAGCAGACAGGGGGCTGCTGTTCTTCAAGGGGTCAGCTGTAAGCTGAAGATCTCAGCTGAACCAGCACTGTGTGTTACTTGGAAAGCAGCATACCCCTCTCTTGGTGGTGTACCAATACAATACTACCACAGCAACTCATAAAAAGCTTCAGGGCCCAACTAGAGCATCAGGCCCCTGTTCCTACTGTGTGACATTAGTGCCTTCTAAGAGAGGCTCTGACTCTGCACCTCAGCCAGCATGAGAAGGCTGCACAGCAAGACTGGAGGCATGGGGAAAGTTTGAGAAGCCACCTTTCAGCACCCACCACAGGCAATGCATCCCTTAAAACCTGCGTGCCCAGGGCCACCACAGTGAATTATGGAATCAGGCTTAGGTGGGTCCCTGGGAGGGTCAGTGGAGGGAACAGGTGTCTCCATGCACTGAGCAGGGATCACAAAGCACAACCAGAGATCCTGACCCTGGCCTCTTTCCTGCACTTCTCTGCCCTCTTGAAGTTCAAACAGTCTTCTGCTAAAGGAGACACTTTTCTGAGCTGAGTGCTACTTTCATGGCCCAAGGGGAAGGTGGAGATGACCATCACCCTGATACGTGACAATTTAGTGACTGGAAAGCACTTGCTCACAAAATGGAAGACCCCCTCTCAGTTCCCCCTCCTCGGCATGATGCTATATCCAGGCTTTCCTCCACCCACCTCCATATACCCTTAGGCTTTCTCTCTTCCTGCTCCAGATATGCCTTCCTGTCTGAGCTCAGCTCCTCTTTTGCCACCCCCAGTCCTAGTGCTTAGAGACTATAAATCCTAATGAAACCTGTGGGTTTGAATGCCTTCAGGCTGAGAAGAGCATCGGATCCAGGTGCTTCCCAATGCTAGGCAAGAATGCCAGACACTATGCTTATTCCCAGTGGCAAGCAGAAATGCCACTAGTAAAGGTCACATTCTTATGGTGGCAAGCTGCAGTGCTTTGCAGTGAGCTCAGAGCTATGCGTACAGGCAAATCCAGGATGAAAACTGGTGGATTTCAGGTTTCTTCGTGCTAAAAGTCTAGAATGTGAAGGAGTTTGTATGTGCCTACTTTCTCAGTGCACTCCTTTTGTTTCCTGCAGGCCTAGGGAAGTAGGGAATATAGGTCCTTTAGACTTAGGCTGTGCTGAAGAGAAGCTATTTTAGATTGTTTTCTGGAGGCAAGGCACATCTCACCGAAATCCAGTTTCAAGGGCTCTGACACTCACTGGAAGGTGCTAGTAAAACAGATACCCAAGAGCTTACGTCACAATAGCAATAAAGTGTCTTGTTTTATTGGGATAGGAATTAGAGATGGCATTAAATGGAATCTTAAATGAACCCAAGTTAAACATGGGAAGGCAAATATTGTCATTCTTCTAGTGGGCTTCAAATTGTGTGTTTCATGCCTGCTTTTAAGCCTTGGAGCTTAGGTGGTAAAGGTATATACTGTCCCAAGAGACTTCAGTAAATCCCTTTTTCTAAGAGGTGGTTCATATAACAACTTAATTCAACCCTGGTATAATTCTGCTGCTTTATTTTGCTTGCTGTGTGTTTCCAAGCTGGGAAAAGATTCAGAAGACAATAGGGAAAAAGCCTTCCATATGATGGCACCTCTCTATGTTAAAGCCTAGGCACAGGCACAAGATCTGTGGCACATTTAGTGTACTGTGGCCCAGGGAACTGTATCTTTCAAGAGATCTCTCAAGATTAAGGCTCAAAACATACTACATGACCTTGAGAAAAGCACTTCATCTTCTTCCGGCTAGGTCTGTCGTACAAATTAAACCCTGCCAGGGGATGTTCCAGGGCATTGGAATTCAATCCTCTATAAACTGTTGACATAATCCTTGGCATCAGTTTTGCTGAAGCCAACTGGCAGTGTCCCAAAAAATTCCCCGCTCAGGAGTCGGTGCAACCCAAGGCCAATGCCTAGCAGACATGTAGAATGCAGCCACTCCATTTTGGAGGGGGGAACACAGGCTGCTCCATGCCAGTGAGCCTCTACGCTCCACACCGAGCCCAGGCATGTTTTATTGACTAGCACAAACACAACTGATGCACCTAAAATGCAGATAATGTATGGTTTCTTTCTAAAGCTCTTTGTGATTTAAGGATGCAGCTACTGTTATAATCTTTGCAGACACATAACTGGAATGCCCACAAGATTCCTTAAAAGTAAGTAAAGGTGTCTTTCCCTCTCAGAGTAGCATACAGGGAACAGCTGCCAGAAAACACATCCTATAGGAAGCTTGCTCACACCTACAGAAAAATGCCTGCCAGAAGAAAAAAAAAAAATCATGGTGGCCTATGGAGGTAAGATTTCTAATTTCCTGCTCTTTTAAGTGCATGAGGAAAGTTGCTTATGCATTGCTCCCCTCCCTGAGAAGGAGCAGGGTGGCCTTGTCCATCTCCAAAGACCCTTTGCTTTAGCTGCTGCTCTCTATCCCACTTGACACTCTCGCCACGGCCACAGAAACCAGATCCCCTGTGCTTGTGTGACTGATGTACTTTCAGCACTGAAGAGCTTTGAGGACATCCCCTCTTCCAAAAAGGGCTCAAATGGAGAGCACGTGGTGATGCTGCAGATCTGCACTGCAGACTGGCAACCAATAACCTGGAATTAATGCAAGAGGAATGTAAAGAAGGTAGAAGCAGAAAGAAAGCATGCTCCTCCTTTTAGAACCACTGCTTCCCCTCATCTTTGCCAAGTATAGTGGAGCTCCTCACCTTGTTTGAGCCTTTCACTTGAAAACATTTTAATTATTGATCCTTCCAGATGCATGAATGACTGGCATCTGCTCCAGCTGTTCTGGACTTCAGTGGGTTCAAAATACAACTCCTATTTCATCCATCATATTTCAGTCCTGAACGAAGGGCAAGTCACTTATGGAATGGGATGCTGGAGCTTTGTAATAACTCATACCTGCACTGATGACAAGTCTTCACAGTCAAGGCCATTCTTGGCCAAATGGACACAGAAATAATTACCAACACTAAGCCTCTGACTCCATCACTTCCCCCAAAAGAATAGAATTAGTGGTTACTCTTGTTTTAAGTTTATGCACCTTTGTATGTATGTAGTCTTTCTAATTAAAAAGGCATATATTTCCTTACTAATGGTAGGATAACATGCAGTACAGTACAATGCTGATGCATTCAAGGGAAATGATCCTACTTTGGAAATGGGCTATTCTGAGACTTTTGTTCACAGGAGCCTACATACAATTTTCTTAAGAGCTGTTAGCCCACACCTCTATGCCTGCTGTGTGTGCAGGTGCTTTACAGCCCACACCTGGAGCTGGTTTTGTATGTAATACTTTCTGTGTAAAAACCAACAGAAAAATGAACTGGTGAAAATTATTATGGCAGTTCTTTTTCTAAGATTTTTTGAAGAACCCAATCTCTGATAAAGGGAGGCACTCAGGTATGTCTTTATCCAGTAAGCAGATCCCAATGTGTTCACTAAACTGTTCTGAAGCAAAGAAGTGTTTCCAAAAGGCTTTCATTCTGCAATGGTGCCCTCTGCATAGATGTTCCTGTTGTTTTCATCATGCACTGCTCTCTCATCTCATTTCTGAACGAATAAAAATATACTTGTTCATTTGGAAGGACCAACTTCCAAGGCAACATGACTGCTGCAGAGAAGACAATGGTTTGTCTGGTAATGGATGGGCTGGCTGGACCAGAACTTAATCCATTTTCACACCTCTCTCTCTTCTGATAGCAATATAGAAATAAATAATGACCCAACAAAAGACTAATTTGGGCATTAGCTTTGTATAAAAAATAAGATGCTTTATTGCTCTCGATAACTATTAAATGAGATGGATTATTACACAATCACAGAACATTAGGAGTTGGGAGCTCAAAAGATCATCTAGTCCAACCCCCTCTGCCAGAGCAGGATCACTAAATCATACAGGAACACATCCAGGGTTTTGAATGTCTCCAGCAAAGAATATTCCACAACCTCTCTGAGCAGCCGGTCGCAGTGCTCTGTCACTCTTACAGGGAAAAAGTTCCTCCTTACATTCACATGGTACTTCTGTGTTCCAGCTTGCACCTGTTGCCCCTTGTCCTATAGCTGGCCATCACTGAGAAGAGCCTGGCTCCATCCTCCTGACTCTCACCCTTTACATATTTATAGACATTAATAAGGTCTCCCCTCAGTCTCCTCTTTACCAAACTAAAGAGGCCCAGCTCCCTCAGCATCTCCTCATAAGGAAGGAGTTCCACTCCCTTCATCATCTTGGTGGCCCTGTGCTGGGCTCTTTCAATGCATTCTATGTCCTTCTTGAACTGAGGGGCCCAGAACTGGACACAATATTCTAGGTGTAGTTTCTCTCTTAAAATTAGCTACCATTTAAAAATCATTCTTTTAGCCAAGTGCCCCTATCTGTGATTATCATTGTACAGGTCTAAAACCCTCTTCTGCTCACTCTTACCAAAGCTGTAACTTTCTATACCATTTACACACAGCTATACCTCTCAGAAAGCCAGAAACACTCTCAAGTTTAGCTACATGTTTGGCAGCATCTGTCTCAGATGTTCACAGGACGCCAGGCACAGCCTCTCCCACCTCACAAATGGAATTGCTTTTGGCTGGCACAGCTTCAATCTACACCCCGAATCATCTCTTTCCATAGCCACACCACTGTGCAGGTATATAAGACACAGGCCCAATGGGCCCTAGCTTGCTCCTGCACGTGATGGCACTTGCCCTTCAGATTTTCCTACTTCACATTATTTAAGGTATCTTCTGTTCTGTTTTTAGTCCTGCATCCAGCCACAGGGTTATTTGACCCCTCAACTGCTGTCAGTCGGAATGATGCCACTTGGTACTACTTGCTCTCAAGGGATTCATCACCTTGCAGGCTCAAGCTGAGTCAAGAAAGGCAATTACAGGGCAGTTAATTTACGTGCAGAGCAGGAAAAGCAAGTTGTAGTATGTTGTAGTAAAATGACCGTTTGACTCAGAGAAAAGCCAGGGAGCTGAAGGTGAGTGAATGCACTGTTAAATAGATACACAAGGAGAGAACGTAGGCATTTCAGCTAAAGCCAACTTCACTTTTATTCTTTAAAAAATCATGGGAAACAAAAATGTGTTTTTTCATGGAAAAAGAGACAAATGCTCCAAGTTGCACTATCTTCATTAAGCATGAAGCTTTAAATTGTGTCACTTGTTTTTAATGGATAAACTATTTCCACCCACTAGCTCCCGCCACTGGCACACACCATGAAGGTAGCACAAGGGCGGCTCCTCGACCAGTGTACGCGGGCTCCTCTCCAACCCGAGGAAGCTATTTCCTATTATTCCTCAAACCCAAGCTCCACAGAGCCTGCACAGAGCTCAGGATCCGCACAGAGCTCAGGATCCACACAGCCCGTCGAACGCTCCGGCTTTGGAGGCAGAGAAAGGGGTCTGTCGGCACCAGCGGCAGCCGTGCCGCGGGGCCGCCATGTTCACCGCGCCGCCTGCTGCGTGTCCTCACTGCCTCACCCTCGCTCCCCAGCGACCCCCGGTGATTTCGGTTTGGTTTTATTTTGTTCCCCGAGTGAGCTCAGTCTGGGGCGTGAGGCCGAGCGAGCGACAGGGTTACCGGCGTTACGTCCGCCACCCCCTTGCCTTCCCTCTCTCTCCGCCAAACACCCCTCAGTGGCAGCGGGGCTGGCGGCGGCGCAAGGCCGCCATCTCGCGGCTGCGAGCGCGGTACGCGCCGCCGGCGGCAAAATGGCCCCCGCTACCGCTGGCTCGCGCCGAGGGCCAACAGTCGCCTTCGTGAGGCAGCTTCGGGATGGGGCGAGCACGGGCTGCGTAGAGAGCGGGAAGAAAGGGACCAGGAGAGAAAGAGTGACTGAAACCCTCCAAAGTAAAGGGCGCACAGAAATTAGCATCGTGCTTTAGTAAGGGACCGGAATTTTTTAAAAGCCAGTGAAAATTTCAAAAGGCATATGTCTGATGGGACAAAGGCTTCATTGGTTTTGTAACTGTCAGATGTATTCTGGTGTTTTTTCAGAGCTTGCAGATGTCAGGGTGTGAAGAGAGGGCTGCTCCACCCCATTTCCCTGCCAAATTTCATTTCTTTGTCATTTCTCATACCACTTGCCTGCCCCAGGCTGAATTTCAGCTTGAAATTTTCCTAAAAATAGTCCAGCCAGGACCAGAACTGGTTAGTGGTGAAACACTTGTTCTTGCCCATGTTAAAATAACGTGCAGTCATTTTGTACCATCAAAACACACACATTTGTGCAAACTAGAGTGCTTTCGTGCATTGAGGCATGAATATGGCAGGGAGCCAGGGACGTAACCTGAGCCCAGACTATTAAAAGATTAAAAGCTGTAGAAAATATTACTCTCTGTAGGGACTTTTAAAAGAATTTGGCAGCCAAAATCCTTGAAGATGCATTAAAGGACCACCATGGATAAAGGAGATTTTCCTTGCCAACACTGCCTGTGGCTCCTGCAGGCTGCAGCTGTATTGCTGGGTGCCTGAAATCACTCGCTGTTGAGGTGTGTTTAACTGCCCATGGTGAGGGTTCACAGAGAGCAACAGCTCCTCACCGCCAGCTCAGGGTCCTTTACACACTCTTTGCAATCCAAGGTGGGTGTCATACAGAATCACAGAATCACAGAATTGTAGGGGTTGGAGGGGACCTCAAGAGATCATCGGATCCAACGCCCCTGCCAAAGCAGCTCCCTAGCTCATACTGCACAGATAGGTGTCCAGACGAGTCTTGAGTATCTCCAGAGAAGGAGACTCCACCACCTCCCTGGGCAGCCTATTCCAGGGCTCTGTCACCCTCACTGTGAAAAAGTTCCTCCACATGTTGGTGCGGAACTTTCAGTGCTCCAATTTGCAGTCATTGCCCCTGGTCTTGTCTCACACAATAGATGTTTCAGTCCCGCTCATGATCCATACCAGTGTAGGTATGAGACCATGCAGTGGATTTGTTTTCCATTTGTTTTCTAAAATCCTGGGCAGTTAAACATTCACAGAAGTTAATGTTAAGGTCACAAAGCCACATAAACCACTCCAGAACATGAAAGCTGACTCTGCAACCATCATTCCACCCTTTCTACATGCGCATTAAGGTGCATCAGTACCACAAGCTCTTTGCTTGGATGGGGTTCATGCATCTCTGGTACACATTGCATCATGATGACAGGAGTCTTGGGCATGTAAAGATTGGTGCTGTAGCATTCCAAGTGAAACTGCAGTGACAGAGCCAGGGAGCTGTACAGCTTAGTACTGTTCAGTGACAGAGCTTTGGGAGCTCAGCGCGCAGCCAGACCACAGTCCTGCCTTTCGATAGCTGAGCACACCACTTCCACTTGCTTGGGAGGCTGGTATTCATTGTGTGCATGAGCAGGACAGGTAATTTTGCAGTCTGTCAGGTGAGAGATGTTTCCAAACCTAAGGGAGGCATTAAGAACCCAGCATTTTCTGCTGTAAGGGAAAAAAAAGTGAATCTCCAAAATAATTCATTGCGATACATACAGAAATGCCTTTTATGTTCAGCTTGCAATGACCTCAGCTGCTGAGACCTCTGTGACTTGTCCTCCAGGACATTTGACTTCTATCAGGGAAATCACCTTTTGTCTACTGCAAGCACTCAGCACGGCCGAACAAACGTGGGCCCATCCATGCCTCTTCCACCGAGAAACCAATCAAGCCCCCAGCAGGGATTTCCCGTGCCCGGAGCCGCAGCAGCTGAGCAGCTCCTTCCCCTGCGCTGTCGGAGATCACCACCTGCTGGGGGTTCGGCTCAGCTCTGCCAGCCCCGCCGCTGCAGCCGCATGCCCCCCCTCCAGCCGCTCTTTTCAGGCGCTTGGCATTTGTACCCGCATCACACAATTTCCGTCTGTCTGCACAGCAAGCAGTCCTCTGGAGCTAACAAATACGCAGTTTCTAGTTGACAGCACACCGCTTTCCTACACCCAGTCATGCTCTGCTGTCTCCAGCAAGAAGCAGGAGGAGACTGTAGCTGTTGCATTCCATTTTCCTTACTCCTTAGGTGATTAATTTTGAGGACTTTTGGCTAAATTTATATAAAAAGAATCCTTCTTTTCCATTCTCTGTTACATGCGTTTGTTGTGGTTTCTGTTCGTTGGAGGGGTTTTTTTTATATTTCTGCTGGAGTTCACTGGAGTTGTCTGGGAGACTGGCAGCGTTTGTATAGCTCCAGCAGGGAAGCAGCTTATCTGAGGGTCAGGAAAATCACAACTTCTGATTTCCCTGGTTTCTTTCAGTGAGGGAGGAGTGCTGAGGCAATGAAAATGAGCTGCTCCTTTGTCCCTGGAAATCTTACAGATTTGGGAAGTGACTAAGCTGTGGGTTTTGGGAGACTGCCTTGTATAGATGGATAAAAAGAATTTTCAATGCGTGTGAAGTTAGAGATGAACACACTGAAAGTGATAGCATTACTCTGGAAAACCTCTGGAGTTGGTTCTCTGTAAGGGCCAGCAGGGTGGAGAGGAGACACAGCAGATGGTGGAAACATTTGCTTGTGCAGTTTTGGCCTCTGGGATTGATTTTTCCCATGAACAGTGCAACCATTTCATGCCTGAAACCCAAGTTTTCAGTGAGCTGCAGGTTTTCCTTTATGTGTGGCTGTGACGCACATGAAAATACTGCTTGGGTTACAAGAACAGATTAAGTTGGCTTTGGGAAGGTTGTCCAAATATATGCTTCATGGCATGTGGAATGAAGAGCTTAATAATCCTATGTCTAGAGCAAACTAACAAACAGAAAATGCTGTCAGTTGACCAGTTTCCTTTCAGACATATGCCTGTAATCACGTTACCAAGCAGTTCCCATGACAAATCAGTAACAGGAGAGAGCTCCTGGGAGCTCCCATCTTGACTGTTCAACAGCACAAGAAATTTTGCCTGTGAGTGTCTGGTGGGGAAGACCATTTCCAGTGTAGCCTGAGATTGGCTGGACCACGAGACTTCCAGAAGAAACTGCAGCTCCAGAGGTCCTACGGGTCATCTGTCAAAGCAGAGCAAGGCTTTCTGCTTTACTTCTGCTTGCAGTGAGATTCAGCAACGCTCCTGTTCCTGCCAACGTTGACCAAAGGGATGGCCTGTGAGGATTTAACTGTCAGTTTGAACTGATGTTGTGCCGACACTTTCTTGGACTCATGGGATATAATTTCTGGTCAGCTGTCGCCTTTCCTGCTTGCCAGCACAGTCAGTGGTGACTTTCTGTGTCTCTGAGAACCACAGGTTATCATTTCTAGTGCAATAAGCAATTTTTTCTTTCTTTTTTTTTCAGAATGAATCAATAGATGACCGAAGCTCCAATGTTGGGCATTGTTGTACAATGCCTAGAAGCCTGAACTAGCAGCAGTGAGGAACTTGTACCTGCAGGACTCATCTCGCGTTCTACTTCTGTTCTCACCTTTGGCTCATCTCGGTGCAGTAGTACCTCTGGAGCAGGAGCTGACTTGCCTCGTGTTCCCCCCCACACCCATGGCAGAGTGATCCAGCTCCCCAGCTTTAAATCAAAGGGCTTGAGCCATTAACATGTCTGAATATCCCCACTGGAACCTCCAAGCCTAACTGGGGTGAGAGGTGTCCCATTACCAAACAGCCTGTGGGCTATGTGACAGCTAGTTTATTGGCACAGTATTACAGGGTGATGTGAGCCGTACCCTGCTGCTGCATATCCATCCAGGAGCTCTGTGGTATTTGTTCTGGATTTTCTCATTTGCTGGTTTGGCAGGGTTCAGCTTTTTTAATGTAGTTTCACCCTCAGTTGACAGACTAAACCAAAGTCTGACCAGAAATTCAAAGCAGACCAGAGATTATAACTGGAGATAAATGTTAGCAGCTCTGAAATAAATAACAATCTTGACCTCTGATTTTGATTAAATTGAATTCTACCTCACTTGCCACCATGGCAGCACAGCACTCAGACTAGAGATGCATGCGCACAGGTAGTAGGTACCAAGCAATGCTCACCGTATATCCCAGTGGGACAGGAGCAAGCCTTCAGCTGGGACTTCAGGGCACTGCTGCCATATAAATTAGAAGTAGTTTTGTTCCATCTCCAGCGTAAGTGATAAACAAGCCGTGGAAGCAGTAAGGTTCAATTATGTCATTTCTGAGCACCATATGTGCTCTGTAGTGCTCTGAAATTTGTACTGCTGGCTTGGATGTTAGCATGCAGGCATTTCATGCTCTCGGCTAACTATGCATTTGTTCACTTCTCAGATGTCATGTGGATGGCCTGCTCTCTGTCTCCTCTGTCTCTAACGGCCATATAGGCTGTGCCAAAAAACCCGCCAAGGCAAACACTTTCCCGCAGATATAAAGTGCTCCGATTGTAACTCCTGCACACTGTTAACATGCTACAGTAAGTTTGGAAACCAGCATAAGACACAGATTTCTCTGAACTGCCAAACTTTGCAGTTTTTACAGTGTGTTATGTTTCTGGCAGGAAATCTGGGTGAGATGCCAAGTTGGTAGAAAATTCAAGATCCCACTATGAAATGTTTATTGTTTGGCGTGTGTATATCTCAGTGCACCTCCCTGTTGCTAAGTTAACGTGATTTAAAAAATCCCCATCTGAGAATCAATCATCCAGCTGCAGAGTTCAGTGAAACAACTCTCAATAAACAGCACGAGTGCAAGGGAGCCGTTCCTGTAAAGGCCTGAGAGGTAGAGTGCCTCCCAGGATCTTCTGCAGGACCTCAGCATTTCCTCATGTCTAGACCTGGACTTCTATTTAGTTCATCCTTTTAAAGAGTCATGGGACTATTGTTAAAACTCTGAAGGATGCACCACTTACTTACTTCCACAATTTAAACCAGGAAGATAAAAACTTGATCTACTCTCACAAAGCCAGATCCTTAGTAGTTCTTACATCACAGCTGTTGCAGTCACTAAATGACAGGCATCAGGTTCTTGTTTATCTCCCCAAATCTGTCCTCTAATGATTGTGAAAAAGTATCACATAAGCGTATGCATTTCGAAACCACGTGTGTGGCCCAGTTTCTCAAAACAATGCATCTTATATTACGGGATGTATTTATGTTATGGTGTTACTAGAACTATAGGGATGTGTTTTGGGTTTGCCTGGCAAGGTTTGGGGGGGCGACTTCTGCAGGAAGCTGCCAGAAACTTCCCCAAGGTCTGACAGAGCCAATACCAGCCAGCTCAAGGCGGGACTTGCGGCTGACCAAGGCCGAGCCCATCGGTGGCAGTGGTGGTGCCTCTGGGATAACAAATCTAAGAAGGGAAAAAAACCCCAACCAACCGAGCAGCAGCTTTTTGCGGCCAGAGAGAGGGAGGAGGAAATGTGAGAAAATTTGCAGGCACCAAGGTCAGTGAAGGAGGGGGAGAAGGTGCTCCAGGTGCCAGAGGAGAGGTTCACCTGCAGCCTATGGAGGACCCCAGGCTCAAGCAGGTGGAATCACAGGAAGGAGGCTGTGACCCTGTGGGAAGCCCATGCTGGAGCAGTCTTCTGGCTGGATCCACAGCTCATGGAGTGAGGGGCCTATGCTGGAGCAGATTTGCTGACAGGACTTGTGACTGCATGAGGAAAGATGATGGAGCAGTCTGGTCCTGAAGGTCTGCACCCTGTGGAAGTAATCCATACTAGGGCAGTTGGTAAAGAACTGAAGCCCCTGTGAGAAGTACTCAGGTTGTAGAAGTTCATGGAGGACTGTCTCCCATGAGAGAGACCCCACGCTGGAGCAGAAGCAATGTGAGGAGTCCTCCCCCTGAGAAGGAAGGAGCAGCAGAGACAATGTGTGATGAACTGACTCCAGCCCCCATTCCCCATCCCCCTGTGCCACTGGGAGAGAGGAGGGAGAGAAATGGGAAGAAGGGAGGAGGTGTGGGGGAGGTTTTTAAAGATTTGTGTTTATTTCTCACTACTGTGATTTGATTGGTAATAAATTAAAATGCATTTTATTCCATGCTGAGTCTTATTTGCCCATGACACTAATTGCTGTCCTTATCTCTATCTGTAAGCCTCTCATATATTTTCTCCCCTGTCTAACTGACAAGGGGAGTGATAGAATGGTTTTGGTGGGCACATGACCTCCAGCCAGGGTCAACCCACCACAGGATGTAAAAGATAGCTTTAGAAATACACTGTCATCATTCATATCCTATTAGAGCACATTAAGACATCTTCATTGTGTAGTTTACAAACAAGCCAAACTAGTGTGCAAGTATACTCCATGGTTAAATGATCTTCTTATTCCATGACAAGGATCTATGTCATCTTCCTCACATTAAACCAAACCATTTTATACCTATTTCACTCTAACTTAGAAAGTATTTGCTTGTTTGTAGAATGTGAAGATGTGTGAACTCTTCCACAAAGCTGCGATGCCTTGCTGGACAGGCTAAATGTCCACCAGCCATGGTGACTGCCCCAGCTCCAGGTACGTTTCAGTCTGGGTGCCTTCAGGAGTCCTCACCAGCTGATCGGTGCCTCAGGCCTTCCTGAAGCGCATTTGATTGAGGAGCATCTCCACAATGGGTGTAACCCATAGCTGAACAGGGGTTGTGTCACTGCCATCCTGTAGCCTTCATGCTGCTTCTGAGAGGTCACCGATGACAGTGCGTTTGGTCCTGTCACAGTCCCTGTTTATGAGACTCCAACCCTCATAGACCATGGCACATTAAGCAATCAGCTGAGCAAACTGGGCCCAGGAGTGCAGTAGAGCGTGCTGCAGATAGCGGCAGCAAGCTGCCAGGAAAGCCGTGTGTGTGACCTTACGCAGCACTTGTCCTTTTATGGCTGGCTGAGGCCAGCGATACTCTCAGGAGGACAGCTGCACACTCACTTCTGGGGGGCTGGTGCCAAGCCGCAGGAATTCTGCTGCTCCAACTAATGGAGTCACTTAGGAACCTCTGAGGTAAGTTCAGGTTTTTGCAAGATGCATTTATTCCCAGATGCACTGGCGAGGATGTCCAGCTGGCCTGGATACACAAGACTTCACAGTACACAGACTACACAGCCAAAGGTTAATAAAGCTAAGAGACAAACTTAGAATCACATTAATTCTTAGAATAGTTCACCAGATGATGTAATTTTCCACCAAATTAGCAGCAGATGAATTACCATGGTTCTGCTGTCTTGTCTAACAAAAACCTGCTGCTGAGGAAAGGAAGAAACCCGTACACTTTGTAAGGATGCTCAAGAGCATGCAGTTGGGGAGCACTGCGGCCCGATGGTTAATCAGCTGAGACAACACAGCGAAGTGAAGAACGCCCCTCTTCAGCACAAACTCCCTTCGCTACGTTCGCTGAGTGCTGGCCCTCAGAATGGCCAGGAAGCACAGCACGTGGAAATGGACTGCGTGCGGTCAGTCTACTGTGTGCTTTTAGAAACCTGTCATGGTGCCATTAGGAGCTGGATAAGGCCCTTTGTGACAATCCAGTCCATTTCCTTGGCACCAAACAGGCACTAATGTACAGAAGAGCATGTAGGTAGCTCTGTTCAGCTCCAAGCAAACAAAAAGCACTCTGCAAGCACAGGATGCTGTTAAAACCAAAGGGAGTTTTGCTGTTCACTTTGACAGGCACAAAAGCAGACCATTTACATGAAAGACTCCCTCCGTGGTGAGAAGAAAGGGACATGCTGGCGGTCCTGCTGCCCCTGGTGGTAAATTCACGTGGCTGTTAGAGCCCCTGCTAAAGCCAAAGGCTTTAACCAAAGAGTTGTACTTTGATTCCCGGATATAACCACTTCCTTAGGTACTTTGCCATTGGGTTCCTTCGAGTTTAATGTACCATCTTCAGCCTCACGTTGGCAGGACTCCTCAGTTCTTTCTCAGAGTTCATCAATAGAGAGATCTATATAATTGTGCTTTAGGTAAGCAAAAAAGTGACTTGCAGAAGGTCATCTTGTACATAATGCTATTTCTACATGATCGTGTTTATCTTTTCAGAGGGAACCTGCAGTAGCTGTTGTAGATTCACACAGCAGAGGAATCCTTCCTTTCCTGCTCTGGCTGCACCAGAAAGTAAAGCTAGGGTGCCTGGCTGGAAAAAAGGTGGAGACACAGCAGTGACCATAAGTGAAGTGGGAGAGAGGAGCTCACAGCATTCAGGGTGCTCGAACTGAGAGAAGAAATAAAATTGGCTACATCAAGCATTTTGAAGAATTTGTGTATAAAACTGCTGCTCCAGGAAAGAGATTTTAAAATTTAGGAGTGCTCCAATCTGACAGCCGAACAGTAGGCACCGTATCCATGCTTATTAAAAAGACAAAGATGATCTTGGCAGTCAGAGACTTATCAGTCTTTCTACAGTCGTGGGCAATCTTTAGAACTAATTTTGAAGAAAAGAATAATTAAGACCTGAAGGTAAGTAGAAATTATGTAGATAAAGTGATCTACATGAGGGCAAACTCAGCTGGTATCTCTCCTTGATTTTCCAGGCAGAACTCACTTACCTGGGTGCTAAACTGAGGAGCCAGCTTGCTAAACCATGTTTGTTTGATCACTTGTGACAACACCTGTCTTGGACTGGGCAAGACACCCTCAGCACTGGGTATGAACATGAGCAAGGAGGCAACACGGCTCAACTTGGCTGAAGAACTGCTGAGTGGGAAGGAAGTTAAAAATGGAATTCCTCAAGGTGTTGGGACAGATCCTTTTACAGATGTTCATTTATTACTGTGGGACATGCTAAGCAAGTTTGGAAGCACTGCCAGCACGGAAGGGGGATGGAGTGTTAAAAGCAGTGGAAATAAGGTGGGATTTGCTAGGGCAGAATACCAGGCATGGATGAGGGAAGGAGCTGTTTGGATGTTAGATGTCAAGACAAAAGAGTTATTAAGGCTCCTGTATCAGTAATACAGAAGCCTGAGCAACTCTGGAAGTCCAGTCCTACTACCTCAGACACAGATCTGGAATGAGTCACCTGTGGGAGGTGTCTCTGGTGCACTCAAGAGGTAGCTGGGAAACCTCCTGTTCAATAAGCTGAAGTTATGTTGGATCAGTCAGACGTTAAGAATTAGGGTGCTTTCTGCAGAAAGGCCACCCATGGCTCTGAGAGGGCTGCAGAGAGCACGAATGATTGTAATAGTTGATCATATTGTGACTGTGATGGGATGGTTTTGAAAGAGGCAAACAGACACTGTAGCTATATCCAAAGAGATCTTTCTAAAGCAGAATATTGACATATTCCCAGGCATGTATACCCAAACTTATCTGTGTGCACTTAGCAATCTCTGTTCAAGGAAGAGGAACTCAAAATTAAAAACTTTTGCATAGAGAAAGCTGCAAAAGTCAGTGTGGGAATGGAAAATATAATTTATAACAGTGCCTAAAGGAACTGGGCCTCTTTAGCCTTACAAGTGAAGGCTGAGGGGGACTCTGTTGCCTTCTGAAATGTTTCAGAGCGAAGGAAGAGATTTAAAAATTCTTCACACGATGCTGGTAAAGGATCATAGTCTGTTTAAGAATAAATTTGGACTCAAAGTGTAAAGGTCTGTAGCCATCAGAGCAGCTGGGAATGCCCAACAACCATTTTCAAAATGTTGTTTGGTATGTTTGTAATCCAGGGGATTCCTGGTTGTTTTTTTCTCCCAGTTAAATATCATAGTGAACCATCCTACAGAAACCATTTTTCACTATTAATAAGACCCTTACAATGAGATCCTGTATCTCTTCTATTTCTGGGCCAGGCTTCAGTGTTGTGCCTTCTCCAGTATCAGCCTATCAAAGGAGTTTTAATTGTAAAGGTGGTTTTCTGATATGAGTCTTGCTGAGCTCCCAGTCTTGCCTGAGAAACTCTTACCAGTGCTTTACTCACAGGAGCTGCTGTGCACAAGAGGCGGGTGTCAGGGGAGCTCTGGTGCTTGGGCTCTGTAAATAGCAATGTGACAGACATTAGAAACCCTCAGTAGGGAGTAAACTGGTATTTGTGACAACACAAATGTAAGGGTAAACTTTCAGTCCATTTAGACCCTCATTGCCCCCAACAGCCGGGAGATTCTTCACAAATGAGCCTGTGTTGGAGGCTGGATGAGTGAATGACACTTCCTGACTCGTTGTGGACATGGGCACTTGTGGCTGTCATTAGGAATCAGCCCCACATCGTTAGCCTGGCGTCAGAGTGTATGGTACTTCCTAGTGAGCTGGAGTTTTTACAGCATCCTCGGATGGAAATAAGTGCACGTGAAGTGTAGGGAAGAACAGAAGCACATTAAAAATTTGTTTTAAAGAACTGCTACTGAGTTCTTCTCAGGAGCTTTTGAAGATCTTAATTTAAATGATGCAGGTGGTGTCTAATGTTTGATTAAAATCCAACATGCACGCAGATTGGAGTCGTGAATTCAAAGTGGGAAGCGAGGACTGTGTCCTCCTGCAATACAGGCCAGTTAATCCTCTCCCCCAGTATGGGCAAAGTCAAGGATTTGCAAAGATAAAGAAAGTGTAGCCTGACTCTTCTTGCTGGCATCCAGTGTAAGAAGGAATCCGCATAGGTTGAAGTACAGGAGATTCCACTTAAAGGTGAGAAGAAAACATTTTAATGCAAGGTTGGCTAACCACTGGCCTAGGGAGGTTCTGGAGATACTTGGAGCTACTCAGCTGGCCACAGCCCGGGGCAGCCTGCAGTAGCTGACCCTGCTTGAGCAGGTCATTGGAAGCAATCTCTGGAGGTGCCAGCCAGCCCAGACTGTGCTATGATTCTGTGAAAAGCAGTGAATTTCCTATGTCAACCAGGATTTTCTGCTGAGACCAGTGCACATCCAACATCAGTATCTGTTGTTAAGGAAGGTATATTGCTACCCCCAGTCCTGTAGAATAGAAGCAAAACCCACATGCGCAGGGACAAGAGCAATGGAGTTATGTGGCTTCCCTAAGCAGAAGGCTACCTGCATCTGCTGAGGGATTGCCTGCTGTCAGCTAGGGCATTAGGTTGATACCTGAGATTGTACTCACTGCCCCTCACACAGAGGCCAAATCATGGCGTGTGTGATGGGGCTGTTCCAAACCAACTCAGTGTGTGGCAGGGCTGGGAGAAGGGTTTCTGGAAGAGCAACCAGGTTTCCCCACCTTGCACAGCGATTGCCTTGGCATAAATCAGGTGGGCAGAAAATACAGCAAATCCAGTTTGGGGACTTCTCTCACTAAAGTTCATTTTGTTTCAGCTCCTAAACTACAGATTAACTTTGGCTTCAAATGAGGTGTAAAGGCTTTTTCGTCCTTCAGTTCCTGTCCCAGTGGTCCTTCCCTGCCCACTGGGCCTCTGATTGACTGGAGGACCAGAAGGGTTTGGTCTTTAGGGGAATCACAGAATCACAGAACATTAGGAGTTGGAACAGACCTCAAAAGGTCATCTAGTCCAACCCCCCTGGCAGAGCAGGATCACCTAGACTAAATTGCACAGGAAGGCATCCACGGAATCACAGAATCTCTAGGTTGGAAAAGACCTTTGAGATCATCAAGTCCAACCGTACCTGTCCTTCACTAAACCATATCTCTGAGCACCTCATCTACCTGTCTGTTAAACACATCCAAGGTCAGTGACTCAACCACCTCCCTGGGCAGCCTGTTCCAATGCCTGATAACCCTGTTGGTGAAGGATATTTTCCTAATGACTAATCTAAACCTGCACTGGCACAGCTTGAGCCCATTCCCCCTCATCCTGTCACCTGTCACTTGGGTGAAGAGATGAACACACATCTCTCTACAACCTCCCTTCAGGTAGCTGTAGGCAGTGATAAGGTCTCCCCTCAGCTTCGTCTTCTCCAGGCTTAACAACTCCAGTTCCCTCAGCTCCTCGTAAGATTTGCTCTTCAGCCCCTTCACCAGCCTGGTTGCCCTTCCCTGGACACACTCCAGGACCCCGATGGCCTTCATATCCAGGCTGGTTTTGAATGTCTCCGGAGAAGGAGACTCTCTGGGCAGCCTGTCCCAGGGCTCTGTCACTCTCACAGTAAAAACGTTTCCTCCTTATGTTCAAATGGAACTTCCCATGCTCCAGCTTGCACCCACTGCCCCTTGTCCTATAGCTGGCCTTCGCTGAGAAGAGCCTGGCTCCATCCCCCTGACTCTCACTCTTTA
Organism: Laterallus jamaicensis coturniculus; assembly: GCA_022605575.1. NCBI lineage: Eukaryota > Metazoa > Chordata > Aves > Gruiformes > Rallidae > Laterallus > Laterallus jamaicensis. Next base: position 69,983,783 of record JAKCOX010000002.1, on the reverse strand, counting down.
TATATTTATAGACATTAATAAGTCAGTATCCTCCAAGATAAGAGGCCCAGCTCCCTCAGCCTGTCCTCATAAGGAAGGTGTTCACTCCCTTAGTCATCTTGGTGGGCCTGCACTGGACTCTTTCAAGGAGTTTTGTGTCCTTCTTGAACTGAGGGGCCCAGAACTGGACACGTTATTCCAGACACAGTCTCACCAGGGCAGAGCAGAGGGGCAGAAGGACCTCTCTTGACCTACTAACCACACCACTTCTAATACACCCCAGGGTGCCATTGGCCTTCTTAGCCATGGGGGCACAGTGCTGGCTCATGGTTATCCTGCTGCCCACCAGGACCCCTAGGTCCCTCTCACCTATGCTGCTCTCCAACAGGCCAGTGCCCAACCTATCCTGGTACCTGGGGTTGTTCTTCCCCAGATGCGAGAACCTACACTTGCCCTTGTTAAATCTCATTAAACTCCTCCCTACCCAGCTCTCCAGACTGTCTAAGTCTTGCTCAATGGCAGCACAACCCTCTGGTGTGTCAGCCACCCCTCCCAGTTTTGTGTCATCAGCAAACTTGCACACTGTATTCCCTCATCCTCAAAGCTGCAGACTCTATTCCCTCATCCAGGTCATCAGTAAATATATTGAATAGTATGGGTCCCAGTACTGACCCCTGAGGGACTCCACTAGATACAGGCCTCCAGCTAGGATCTGTCCCATTGATCGCAAGTCACTGGCTTCATAAACACCTGGGAAAACACCATGTTGGAGGTTTTTTTTTCTGAAAATCTAATAGGGTATTGCTTTTCTGTAACTAAAATTTCATATTTGAGGACCAGGTAGCTCTGAAAGGAAGGGTGAACTGGGCGGGATGTAGCAGAACAAGTCATTCAGTTCACTGTTGTTTTCCCATCACCCTGTTCCCTAAGAACCATGGAGACATGGGCAAGCAGATCTTGCCATCAGTAGGATGAAAATCTGCAGGCTGGATAATGTTGAAAGGACACCACAGTGCTATTTCCATTGCAGATATGGGTCTGACTGTATGAAGAAGAGAGGATGTAACAGCGCTGGGCCATAAGGCCATAGAAAGGCTCAGGCGTTGTTCTTGATGGGTTTGTTGTTGATCAGCTCTTCTCTGAGCATGTCCCGGTGGCATGATGGCAGAGCCTGGCTTCTGAGCAGTAATGGAGGCCCAAAGTGGAGTTTCCAGAATACTCCTTCATCTTCTCTGCACCATCATTTTCTGCACAGAAATAGAAAAGAACATTCTGCCTGTTACATTCTTGAGCAATTCACAGAAGCTCTGGGATATGCTCCTTCCCCACCTCACACAGCCCAGGCTCAGCTCTTACTCATGCAAGGAGGAGTGCCGGCTGAAAAGCGTTGCCTGTCAGCTCTAGATTTCTCTTTGTGTGGCTGATGGCTTAATGAGAGCTGCGATAGTGCAGGTTGCTCGGAATTGCTGTTGGGGGCATTGTGAGAATGCGGTGAACTTTCACAGCTTTCCTAGAAAGTAGGACAGGAGCAAAGAGGCACCAGCGAGCAGTTCTGCACAGCACCAAGAGGTGTGAGACTCCTCTGCGGGGGTTCTTCCTTACTGACTCATCCCAGAGCTGTACTCCCACTTCTCATTTGAAAACGAACCTCTGCTCCTCCCTTGGCTGTAGCTGTCCCTAACAGTGTTGGCGTCACCTCTACACTCCTTTCTCTCCCAAGCGTGTGTGGGCGATGCCAGCTTTGCACATGAAAACACTGGGGCGTGCTCAGCCCTGCTGTTTTGTTCTGGTAGTGGTCACCCCTGAACACCCTTTCATTTATGCTGTCAAAAATGTTTCCACCGTAGCAAACACAAGGATGAAGATCGCTGCTGGGTGAGGTCCTCCTACGGTGCAGTGACAAAACAGCCAGCAGAGCCAGCGGTTGAAGGTGTCTGCTCCGGAGTGCCAGCAACTGCCTTGCCATTGCTTTTTAAACACCGGTGAGACAGTCTTTCATTAAGTGTGAAATGAATCCATCAAAAATGGTGACAGGGGAACATGGATCAAGCTGCCAGATGGAGGAAAAGACATACTTACAAGACTCCTTGCTAATCATACCGAATGTTTCAGATGGGAGCACGTTGACTCACAGGAGGAAGCTGCTTTTCTGCTGCCCTCCATGCAGGTGTACTGATAGTGACAACATATTGCCACCCCAGGTGGGTGGCAGCTCTTTGAAACATGAAAGGAAGGCATAAAAAGGCATGGAAATCTGAATTCTGCAATTGCTCTGCAATTTCTCCTTCTATGATAAGATGACCCAGTTGGTGGATGAGGGTAAAGCTGTGGGTGTCTATCTGGATTTTAGAAAAGCTTTTGACATTGTTTCCCACAGCATTCTCCTGGAGAAACTGGCTGGTAGTGGTGCACTCTGGCTTGGAGGGTGCTCTTGGCTTGGAGGGTGCACTCTTCTCTGGGTAAAAAACTGGCCGGACGGCCAAGCCCAGAGAGTGGTGGTGAATGGAGTTAAATCCAGCTGTCGGCCAGTGACCAGTGGTGTTCCTCAGGGCTCTGTGCTGGGACCAGCTTTCTTTAATATCTTTATAAATGACCGGGCCGAGGGGATCAAGTGCACCCTCAGGAAGTCCACAGAAAACACTAAGTGAGGTGTGAGTGTTAATCTGCTTGAGGGTATGAAGGCCCCACAGAGGGATCTGGACTGGCTGGATCCATGGGCCAAGGCCAATGGCATGAGGTTCAACAAAACCAAATGCCACATCTTGAATTTGGTCATAATATGCCCAAGCAGTGCTACAGGCTTGGGGAAGAGTGGCTGGAAATCTGCCTGGCAGAGAAGGACCTGGGGTAGTTGATTGACAGCTGTCTGAACACGAGCCAGCAGTGTGCCTGAGGGACCAAGAAGGCCAATGGCATCCTGGCCTGTATTAAGAATAGCACGGTGAGTAGGACTAGGGAAGCGATTGTCCCCATGTACTCAGCACTGGTGTGGCCCCACCTTTGAGTACTGTGTTCAGTTTTGGGCCCCTCACTGCAGAAAAGACCTTGTGTGTCCAGAGAAAGGTGACGAGGCTGGTGAAGGGACTGGAGAATAAATGTTATGAGGGGCAACTGAGGGACCGAGGGTTGTTTAGTCTGCAGAAGAAGAAGTTGAGGGGAGATGTAATTGCTCTCTACAACTGCCTGAAAGGAGGCTGTGGAAACGTGGAGGGCTGACCTTTTCTCCCCAGTGATAAGTGTTAGGACAAGAAGTAATGGCATCAAGTTATGCCAGGGAGGTTTAGATTGGATATTAAGAAAAACTTCTGTACGGAGAGGGTTGTTAGGCATTGGAATGGACTGCCCAGGGAGGGGCTGGAATCTCCATCCCTGAAGATAATTAAAAGACAGTTAGATGTGGTGCTGAGGGACATGGCTTAGTAGTGGATGGCAGGTTAGGGTGATGGTTGGACTTGATGAGCTAAAGGGTCCCTTCAAACCAAGACAATTCTATGATTCTATTCTACGTACCCATAGGTTAATTCTGTCCTTCATGCCTTCCTTGGGAGTGCAACAGTCTGGTTTTATAGATAACTGTGATCCTTGTCAAGCCCCCACTTGACAACAAGTCTGGAGCTACCCAGAATTAACGAACTAGTCCTAAATCCTGACTGCAGGCACACCAGTTGCAGGAAGAAACTTGGTGTGGAGCATCAACCCATGTAAATCTGTCATCTCTTGGAAAGCTCCGGAATTTAGCCTTGATGGATCAAATCCTGTACGGAGATTAGAAGCAGGGATTCAAGGCATCTCTGGAATTACAAATTCCTGCTTCTTAACCCAAGGCCATTTGCTGATAGAATGGGCACACAGGAAGCTGATAACAACTCAGCTCTTCACTCCTGCGCAAACAGGATGCGACGGCAACACACCCAGCAAGATCTAACAACAGCTCACCTGAAACATGAGTCAACAGATCAGCATTTTGAGGAGTGAGTGGAAATTTTCTGTTCCCAGGACAACAGCTCCAAGCAAGGCTAAAAAGTGCTGGATTCTATTATTGTGGAAATGCAATATAGTCTGCAGCAGCCAGGATGGAGTCTGGCTGATTTCAGCACTGTGGTCCCTTCCAACTCCTACAATTCTGTGATTCTGTGATTCTGTGACTTAATGGTAGTTTAATGTCCTTGACAATCACTGTGTTGTCACTGCTGTCACCCTGCCAGGCAAGTTGCAGGCCCGTTGATCTCAGGCCAGTACAGTGTACCCTCAGGCATGGGCCCCTTTCAGACACATCCACGGTGAGAAGCAGTGTCACATGTAAAGACCAAGGTGAGGGTTGTGCTATCTAGCATGAAAACCACACGAGGTCCCAATGGTAAATGGAGAGCTATTTTCTGTCCAGAAATGTTTCACAACTATTTATTTTCTCTAAACTGTAAAAATCAAGGGTACAATGCTGAAGAAAGACCTCCTTGGTTTAGGTACTGGAGAAATTATGCAGCAACAATTAGTCTTTATGCAAAGATTAATCCTGAAGTAGAGGGGTATGGGTCTCTCTTAACACTGCTTGACTTTTCCATGGGAGGTTTTATATTTATACGTGACTGTTCTTGCTCACACAGAAAAGTTTTCTGTCTCTTCATCTGCTTCCCTGGAGACTTCTGAACTTGTCATCATCTCCCAGCCAGAGGAACTCTTCCCCACTGTGCAATGAAAATTTATCAGCTTGTCCTTCAGCGTGTCTCAACAACTCAGAGATTATTAACTCATCTTTCAAGTGATTAATACTCCTGGGTGTTTGAGAGGCACAACTCTAGTACTTGCTAGGTTCTTGGAGGCCCTGGAAAAGAAGGCAGAAGGGGAATGCAAAGTGTGGTGGTTTGGATGGAGAGGCAGACTAACCCCACTGTTGTTCGAGGCCTGTACACTCTCCGCTCAGGTCCCATTTTGGCTGGCCTCCACAGGCCCCACCAGACAAATGGTGAGCAGCCCTTTTTAGTCTCCTTCCTCTGTATGACAGTCCGGATCTGCGGATTCTCAAGGGAGTGCATCTGAGAAGAAGCCATTTCACTTAGCACTGCCTAATTATAGCCATGTTGACAGCCACAGTTGTAACTCCTCTGCTAAAAGATTTTTGCTATTCACCAGCGAGCTCCTCATTGGTGGCTGAAGAGTACCTGTCAGTCATGATAATTACTAATTGGTTTTAACTTGCCTCGGAAGCATTCCTAGGATTTATGGCTGTGCTGTGAGTCGGCGCAGGCCTCGTTATTCCAGCTTTGCCTTCTGCTGTGACAGAGGTACAGCCGAAATGCCACACATCTAAAGTCACCGTGGCCTGTCTCGAGGACGAGTGATGCACAGAGACAACACTTGACCGTGACGCACACAAGAACGCCAGCAGCACCTGACTGTTAAATCGCTCCTGGGATTGCTCCCATGGCTCTGCCTGTCTTCTGAACATGCACACTGGTGCTGCGTGTATGTAATTTTCCAGGGAGCTGGTCAGCCTGTCCTTGCACACACGGCTGAGGCAGCTAACAGGACTGCAGCATTCAAACTGCGTCAGGCCCTGTGAAAAAGAGAAAGGGAGCACAAAGGACAAACACCACATTTCACAGCTAGCCAGACACCGGTCCAGCCCCTTTGTCCAAAAGCTTTCATGTTGTGTCCATGAACTGACCTTGACAACCTTGCAGGAAGCAAAGTTCTTCAGAAGATTGCCATGCTCCCTGTTACAGCAGGGGATGTCCACAACATTGCTTTACTGGAATAGATTGGTGCTGGCAAAGAGCAGCCAGATCACGTAAAACACAGGGCAAGAGTAGCATGAACTTAGTAGTTTGTGCCCTAATGAAGGGCTCATGTTCTAACCGTGAAGTTGGAAATGAAGCAACACTCTCTATTTCCTCCCCCCCCATAACACAAGGCAAACACAGACCATACATCACCCCAGCCTGCACCCCAGACTCCTCCACATAGCACATCCCTGTCATGGAACCCAAGAAGCCACCACAGCAACTCTGCTACCTGCATGCTGCTCCCACAACTCTCCCCCTCCTCTCCCCATGCATCTTTGCATCTTTCTGCCCCCCACAGATATGGGGCAGTTTTCTCAATCATACTGAACAGAATGAAGCTTCCCAGCTTGGCCCAAGAGAGCCCCTTCTCCATTTTTGTCTCTAATTTCTGCCCCATGTTGTGCTGAGCCATGTCTGGCAGCCAGGAGGACAGCCTCTGTGAACTTCCACGTCTCCCTGCACATGGCAGAAGACAGCGATTCACATGTAGTGCCTCAGCTCTGCTGTGCTACTGCTCTCAGGAGGGTTCCCAAAACACGTATCATAAATGGTTTTTCAGCGTGTAGCAGTTTTGATTGTCTCACAGCTCAGGGGCCCTGCCACCCTTTTGTCACACCTCACTCCAGATCCAGATCAGCTGGAAGTGCCTTGTCAGTTTAGACTCAGCAACTCCAACAAGGCAGCAATGGGTGGATCATGAGGTTGTTCCAGAGACTGCGGGAAGTGGAGTTGCTAGTGGGGAGAGCAGGGTGACCCTGAGTGTGTGAGCAGCCCCGGTGCAGTGATTCTCCCCAGGATTTCCTTCTGCCGGTACCAGTCCTTTGTAGGACTACCCGGGCCATGATCCCCATGGAGACCAGCCCCAAACTCCAAAGCATTGTAGCCAGTATGAATTTCTGAGTTCAGAAGAGGTTCAATAACCATCCATATTAATGCTAATATTTTGGGTACGTACCGAAGCGGTAAGGCTCTGCATGTTCCCGTCAGGAAGAGGCTGCTCCAGCAGCACCACTCTGGCTTCTGCTGCTATTATTTTAACTCAGAGACCCATCATGCAATCAGTTCTGCTTCTAGTCCTTGAATCCAAATAATCTGCCTTCCATCAAATAGAAACTTTATTTTAATGAACAGGCGGATGTTTCAAAAACGTGCCCTTTCCCAAGGTGAAGCACTCAGAGGATGTATTATTTATTGGTTTTCAATTTTTCCACGGGCAGGCATGTCTATTCCATCAGGAATGTTAAACAAGAAGATGTTTAAAAATTCATTTAAGTGCAAATGCAGTCCTTACTCCTGTAGTAATTCTTCCTCTTAACTACACATTAAAGAGCAAGAAGTGGTTGTACTGGAGGATAAATGATAGCTTGTCTGAGGCAGGACTGACAGCTTGTAGCTTTACACCACTGGCTGCAGGTGCTGCTTAAATGGTCTCCAGCCCTCTCTTCAGGCTCACTTGCCGTCCATCTGCTTGCTGAAATTGGATTGTACTTTCCCTTAAGCAGGGAGCACCTCCATCTCCCTCACGCAGCAGCTAAGCATTTATGAAGGGGACGGCGTTGAGTTGGTCAGGGTGGCTCCAGCCACACTGGCTGACCTTGCAGGGGCCTCATTGGATGGCGTAGGGTCTCATGCAGGGATGCAGGCAGAGGAAAGGCTCTTCATTTTGGAAGGGCCACACTTCTCTCCTTCTGGGGGAGGAGCAGAAGTCACAGTGAAGATCACATTCAGACTCATGTCTTCTGTCTCCTAAGCATCTTGGTAGATGAGAAGATCAACATGAGCTGGCAGTGCGTGCTTGCAGCCCAGAAACCTAACCATGACCTGGGTTGCCTGACCAGGAGGTTAGGGGAGGGGATTCTGCCCCTCTGCTCTGGTGAGGTCCCACCTGGAGTACTGCATCCATCTGTGGGGTCCCCAGGACAAGAAAGACATGGGCCTGATGGAGCAAGTCCAGAGGAGGCCACAAAGATGATCAGAGGGCTGGAGCCCCTCTCCTGTAAGGACAGGCTGAGTCAGGCTTGTTCAGCCTGGAGAAAAGAAGGCTCCAGGGAGACCTTATAGCGGCCTTCCAGTACCTGAAAGGGCTAAAAGAGAGATGGCAAGGGGCTGTTTACAAAGGCATGCAGAAATAGGACAAGGGGTAATGGGTTTAAAATTATAAGAGAGCAGACTTAAATTAGATATAAGGAAGAAAATCTTCCCTGCAAGGGTGGCGAAGCCCTGGCACAGGCTGCCCAGAGAAGCTGTGGCTGCCCCCTCCCTGGCAGTGTCAAAGGCCAGGCTGGATGGGGCTTTGGGCAGCCTGGTCTAGCGGAGGGTGTCCCTGCCTATGGCAGGGGGTTGGGACTGGATGGTCCCTTCCAACCCAAACCCTTCTGTCATTCTATGGTTCTATGACCTTGATATCTGTGTGTGGCTAATTCACACAATTCTCTTCTTTCACACCAACGTAACTTAAATTTTTGCAGATTGGGTAAATAATAATTCCAACAGATCCAAGAAAATACCCACTAGTGGATTATGGCAAAGCAGAACAATTTCCTGAGAAATTAGCTCGTTTGATTGGCAATAGCACATTATATGCCCTAGTGATTCTTTTAGAACTAGAAAAATATGCATGAATAATGTAAATAAGAACAGTGTTTTGTACTCAGCTTTCCAGGAAAATGAGTCCTGACAGCTTGTTGGATTTGCCTCTTCTGGCTATTTGTGACTATGACTTAGAAACTCTTCCTGATTGACTCTTCAGCTGAGTAAAAATGAAGAATAAAACCAGCGTAGGCTTTTACATGTTCTGTCATAAAACCTGCCAGTGCCTGGTCCTAACGGAGTGCGTTGTTCTCCTGCGCCCAGTGAAGGCCAGAGCCCTCTGCAGACTTTGCTCCCAAGCTTCGGCTGCCAGCGCTGTTCTCTGATACATGCTGTGTGGCACAGAATCATTAACGTGTGTTGAGCAAGTTTAAATTCCTTCATAATCAGGAGTAATCAGTAACACAGGATAAGAATAGTAAGTAAAAACTGCAGCCCAAGGGATAAAAATAGCTGGGGTGAAGGACTGGGGCTGGAACAGCGGAGCTCGGGGCTGCAAGGCCAGGACCTCAGAGTCCTCCTCCGATGCACTCATAGTTTCTGCATGAGGTGCCATTTAACACCCCATGCCATATGAAATGGAGGTTTCTACACCAGCAGAAAGATTTTCTGTAAGTCTCCTAGGCCCTGGAAGAAAGGGCAGATTTGATAGTGCTTGCATAGCAGGCACCACAGCCTGGACCCACCACCTTGCTTTCAGCCCATGCATAGGCAGCCAGGCTGCGAGTCTGATCGGATCAAGCCCAGCTTTCCCTCATACACTCAGCACCCATACCCCCTCCTTCTCCCTCAACAAGAGTCACCCTGGTGCCTGCTGGCAGGTGGGCAAGCCCAGGTCCTACAGGCGGTAGCAGCCGGCACCTGCAGCACAGCGCTTGTCCCTGCGCTCCCCGAGCCCATGGCACAGCTCTCGTCCTGCCACTGTGAAATCTCATGGCACAGCCACATCTTGCTCCTTGGGCACATCAGCCCATGGGATGGACCCAGGCAGGCTGCACAGAGGACATCCAGGTGGCGTGGGAAGGAGCGCCTGGCCCTGTGTCTGAGCTGCGCGCGAGACACGGCTAGCAGGGCACGGAAGATGGAGGAACTCCCAGTCCTTTCCAGTCCTTTCCCCCACTTTTAGCATGGGTGCACGGGAAACGAAGAAGTTAAGCAACTTGCTGTGCTATTTTTCCTCTCCCGCCACCCTGGCGACAGTAAGAGTACAGCCCATGATAGGCGCTTATTGCCATAGTAACTCAGCCTGGAGCTGACGGTTGCACAAGGAGGTGCTGGAAGGGAAAGGCTGTCTGAGGAAGGAATCAGCTCCCTGCTACCTGGGTGCATCATCCCTCCCTGCACCAGATACGCCTTTGAAGACAGCAGGATTCCTTGGGCACACAGCAAGGACAAAGTGCAGCTTAGGTCTAAGCCTGTGCTTGCAAGGCACTTTTCCCAAAGGATCCAACCATTTTACATCTAGCAGTAAAGTAAGCCACCCCTTAGCAGAAGAGGTAGATTTTCAGCAAGGCCCTGCACTGCCCTGTCTGCATTTCATAGAATCATAGAATCATAGAATGGCAAGGGTTGGAAGGGACCCCGAGGATCATAAAGCTCCAACCCCCCTGCCACAGGCAGGGCCACCAACCTCACTCCCTCTGAAGCAGGGACATGGGGTGCAGCTGGAGCTGTGCCACCCACAAGAATGCAGGTGCCTCTGCAGCTCTCCTTAACGGCAGCTGCTCAAGGCAGAGAGGAGGCCAATGTTGATGTTTCAGCTGAGCGAGAGCCCCTGTGCACGGGATGCCCTCAGCTGCTCAGCATCTAACCCCAGAAATCTCTGCTCTGGCGCTGTGAGGAGACATGGCCTTTGAAGGGAGCGTGGGGATGCCCAAGAGTACACCATCTGCCTGAAGACCTCACAACAGCAGCTCATTTTCCATGTGCTTGCCTTCACAGAGCCCCGTGATATTCGGAATCACTGGCGCAGCCATCAGACACACGCGTAAGCACTGAAGTGCAGAGAAGCCAGACAGGTACCAGGGCCAACAAGGGGACATGTAGCAGGGCAAGGATTTGAAAGCTCATGTTTTGGGTGAGTATAGTATGAGTTCATAGGGGATCTCAGGGTCACCCTTCCTTTTCTAAAGCAGTAAGATCAAAGAGGACTACCTCGGGTACATCATGTGTTGTTCATCTCTCCGTAGTTCTGCCTGTTGGGCAGTAAGCCTTATAATAACACTGAAACTGCTGTTCTTCTAACATTCTGCACTCTAGAAGAGATAAAGTTTCTCTTCAGTATCCAAGGAGTGAGAGGGATGAAGAGGAGCAGGATGAGATTATTTTGGCAGTTGTGGACACCAGGACTCTGTGAAGGCAACATTAGGTAGTGACCACCCTTCAAACTCCATCCTTCCCAGAAGCCTCCCTTGAGAACGCAGGAAAAGGCACAACCATCACCAACACTACACCACAGTGGGAAGCCACAGAGTCCTGCCACACAGCCCTGCCTATCCACGTGGAAATGTTTCAGGACGATTTTCCTAACCTGTCCACTGAATGTTAATAGCTACACAGGCCAGGCTCAATTACGGAAGTTTTCCTCTTAAAATTTCTGGTCAGCAATAGCTCAAGTCTTCTCTACCCCTACCTAGAAATCTGCAAAAGGGGAAACCTTCTCTCTGGAAAGCTTCTCTTGAGCCCTGAATCTGCACAGAAAGCAAAACTCTATATTGTGGAGGGGAGGAGAATTGGAGCATCCATCTGGCTACACACAAAACATAATTCATGTAAATGAGGTAGAGATATGTATTTATGTGTGTGTTTATATGTGCTTTTGTCTGCTTCCATGCACATAAAGATCCTGGGAGATATGTCCCCTCCCCTGCTGCTGTGGATGGCAAATCTCTGTCCTCCCAGGACAAATCTCTGTCCTCCCGAGCACGAGATGGCAAGACTGCCTGTGCTTCTGTCCCCTCTCACATTTTTGGCTGACAAAGTCTCAGTGTGCAGGATGTTCTTCTAACATTCAGCACTCTTAGGGAGTGCTTTTCTCTCTCTACTCTGCCCTCGTCAGGCTCCACCTGGGCCAGGATCTCCTGGAGAGAGTCCAGCGGGGGGCTACGAAGATGATTAAGGGCCTGGAGCATCTCCCCTGTGAGAAAAGACTGAATGAACTGGGGCTGTTCCACCTTGAGAAAAGAAGACTGAGAGGGGATCTGATCAATGTTCATAGTGTGGGATGCAGGGGGAAATGGCCAGCCCCTTTTCAGTGGTCTGTGCAGACAGGACAAGGGGCAATGGCTGCAAATTGGAGCACAGGAAGTTCCGCACCAACATGCGGAAGAACTTTTTCCCAGTGAGGGTGACAGAGCCCTGGGACAGGCTGCCCAGGGAGGTGGTGGAGTCTCCTTCTCTGGAGATATTCCAGACCCTTCTGGATGCCGACCTGTGCGACCTGCCCTAGGGAACCTGTTTTGGCAGGGGGGTTGGACTCAATGATCTCTGGAGGTCCCTTCCAACCCCTACAACTCTGTGATTCTGAGGTGGCACCTTCAGGTATTAACAACCTGCTTTAGCAGAGTCCCCAAAACGCAGCTCTGGAGGACCAGAAGCAAGCATGAAAGAATCCTGCTGCCCTGTTGCTGGGTCTTCCCGAGCTTTACCAGGAGAGAGCAACAGCTGACCCTGCTGCTCGCCTGCCCAGCTCTCCGGGCTGCTGCCGGGCTGGGCTGAGGCTCTGCACACGCAGGACCCGCCTGGGCTTCCTGGATGGGCAAGAGGAGACTTGCTTCCAGTAGTGCTGGCTGCTCACCGACAGCAAAGCGCGACAGCACTGTCATCACCGGGACCCTGGAGAGCTGTGCTGGGGCAGAGGCTGGTTTCAGCGGGGGTGCTGAACTCCCCCAACCTCCCCCAAAGCACAGACCATGCCTGCGCCAGGAAGGAAGATCTGCTTGGCTGGAGCGCAGACTGCTGTCGTGGGGCTCCCGTTGCAGTGGGGTGCTGCAGCATGTGTGTTTAAGGGTGTAAACTGTCAGAAGGACACCTGAGAGGCAAGGAGGGCAAGGAACCTTGCTCTGGCAGGGGGGTTGGACTCAATGATCTCTGGAGATCCCTTCCAACCCCTATGATTCTGTGATTCCTCATTGAAAGGGGAGTGAATAAATGAATGAGCTGATGCTTCTGTCGCAGAAAGAATTAGTAGTGTGGTCAGAAATGTCTCCACATTTCTCAGTGACTATTCACTCTCTATTAGCATCTGACCTCCCTTGTCTCACATCTGTATTTCTGGGTTCCACATGCGCCCCCTCCCATGTGCCAAGCAGAGCCTGACACATCACCCACCGCCCAAAACCTACCAACCAGATTATTATGTTCCAGGGAAACTGGACCAGGTGACAGAGAACACAAAACCTTTCACTGTGTGTACAGCTTGCTGAAATAAAGACAGAAATAGTGTCAGTCTGGTCTGTGCTCAGGTCAGGAGCTCCCAGCAAAGATCCTGGTTTCGTTTGCCTCCCTTTTGAACAGACACAAGCCTCTTGCCATTCTCCTTGAACTCTCAACCTGCCTTTTTAACATTCCCTGAAAGTTGAAGGCCATTACCTCCCACTACACTGCAAAGGGGACTTGTTTCATGCAGGTCACTGTGAAGAGCTCAGCTTGCACCATCCCTACTGCGTGTTGCTTGGTTTGCATGGCAAGGTTTTGGTATTGGGGGCAGGGTGGAGTGGGCAGTGGGGCTGCAGCAGTGGCTTCTGCAAGAAGCTCCTAGAAGCTTCCCCAAGGTCTGACAGAGCCAATACCAGCCAGCTCAAGGCCGGACCTGCTGCTGACCAAGGCCGAGCCCATCAGTGGCAGTGGTGGCGCCTCTGGGATAACAAATCTAAGAAGGGAAACACCCCCAACCAACCGAGCAGCAGCTTTTTGCAGCCAGAGAGAGGGGTAAGGAAATGTGAGAAAATTTGCAGGCACCAAGGTCAGTGAAGGAGGGGAGAAGGTGCTCCAGGTGCCGGAGGAGAGATTCACCTGCAGCCTGTGGAGAAGACCATGGTGGAGCAGGTTGTCCTCCTGCAGCTCATGGAGGATGACCCCACATGGGACCCCACGCTGCAGCAGGTGGAGACACATGAAGGAGCTTGTGACCCCATGGGAAGCTCATGCTGGAGCAAGCTTCTGGCTGGACCTGCAGCCCTTGGAGAGAGGCGTCCACACTGGAGCAGATTTGCTGGGGGATGCTGTGACTCCATAGGGGACCGGGCTGGGGCAGTCTGGGCCTGAAGGTCTGCATCCATGGTAGTGGGTTCAGTTCATGAAGAACTGAAGCCCCTGTGGGAAGGACCCCACGCTGGAGCAGGAGCAGTGTGAGGAGTCCTCCCCATGAGGAGACAACATGAGATGAACTGACCCCAACACCCATTCCCTGTCCCCCTGTGCCACTGGAGTAAGAGAGAGAGAAATGGAGAGTGAAGTTGAGCCTGGGAAGAAGGGAGAGATGGAGGGGAGGAGATTTGGGTTTATTTCTCATTACTGTGATGTGATTGGTAATAAATTGGATGCATTTTATTCCATGTTGAATCTCATTTGCCTGTGACAGTAATTGCTGAGTGACCTCTCCCTGTCCTTCTCTCAACCCACAAGCCTTTGGCAGTATCTTCTCTCCCCTGTCCAGCTGAGGATGGACAGTGACAGAGTGGCTTTGGGGGCATCTGGCCTCCAGCCAGGGTTAAGCCATCCCACATGTAAAACACCATCTCTGTGTGCTTATTGCTCACGCATGAAACTCAGTGGTGAGCCACCGACCTACAGCAGTCAGGAGCTGCTGGCAGCACGGAGCAGACACTCTTGATGGCTTCACAGCAAAATCAGAGGGGGAAACAGCTACCGCCTAAGAAAACGTGGTTGTGGAGGGGACTCTGGCCCCTGTGATGGGGGACCCACCACCACTGCTGGGACATCCAGCGCTTGAGGCCCACCACCACTGCTGGGACATCCAGCACTTCAGGCCCACCACCACTGCTGGGACATCCAGCGCTTGAGGCCCACCACCACTGCTGGGACATCCAGCGCTTCAGGCCCAGGCTAAACCAGGCTTGCACAACTAACTTTGAAAGCTAATGCCATATTTTACTCGCTCTTCTCTTGAGAAGCTAATGGGAAAGTACCCAGAGGAACACCTTTACTTCTCATCTAAGGCTGATAGACATCGCGAAGTCTTGTTGCGAGCACTTGAGTTCCCAGAGAGGGAGCCAGGCTGACTGGCCGGCTCACACCTTCATTCCCGCTGGGCTCAGGCACCAGCAGGTGCTGCGTGCCCACACCACACCCTTCTCTTCACCCAGATCTCTTTACAACAGGAAAAAAGGGAGGGTGATAATGCTGGTCCCTCGCTGGCTTCTGAAACACTAATGGAAACGGGAAACGAGGTCAGAGACAATGCTGCAGCTTTGTGTGCGACAGCCTGCTCTTCAGGAACCGCGGGGAAGGGTCGGGCAGGGGAAAGATAAAACGGAGAAGAAAGTGGAGATAAAAGTCAGCGGAGCGGCTGAAGCGTGTGCTAAGGCGGGGGGAGATCCTGCTGCGAACGAGGAGATGACAGTGTGTGCAGAGATTTGGAAGTGGAAAGCCAAACTGGGAAAACAGATGAAAAGCTGGAAAAGGCAGGTACTGAGGCACGTGATCATGGCAAAGGGGCTGCAGAGAGCAAGAAAGGCTTTCTGAAAGGAGAAGAGACATCTGTCAGCTACTTTGCCAGGCTCAAAGGAAAGCGCAGGGAGTCATCATCAGCATTTCAGCCCTCTCTGCAGCAGGTGGCTTGCAGGCTCCATCCCCAGCCAGAGCTCTGAGGAGTCACCATTAAATGCAATGAAGTGGAATAAGATAGGCTGGAGCATTGCAGCGTGGCAGTGCCTGAAGCCTGGAAGGCAGTCTCTAATTCCTCCTGGGAGCTGCTCCTCTGATCTGCAAGGAAAATTGTGCTCACAGTCCTGCTACGAGCCAGAAATTAAAATAAAAAAGAAAAAAATTAGAAAGTGCAAGTTTCCTGTGTGGTGGTGAGCCACGGATTTCTGCAGTACAGGGGCAGGAGCTCTGAGACAGAGCTGATGTGGGCTTCCAGCCCCAGCCCTTGCACCATCATGGCTCACTCCAGGGCACCCAGGAGCACTACTGTCAGGGTAGTCTTCTTAGGGGCTATCTGACTTGACAAGTGGGAGGACTGTGCAGCCTTGCACAGCTGTGTGCAGGCTGTGTTCTGAGGAGCAGAGCACACTGAGGAGTTGCACATGCTTTGTCTTCAGCAATGCCGTCTCCTATCCTCACACTGAGTGCCAGCTCAGTTGATTATCCTCTGCTCCAGCCCCACATGAGAGGGAAACCCAATGATCTCTCCTGCATGAAGGGACATAGATACCTGCCTCCAGCTCACACACGGGGATCCACAAAGGACTGTTTCCATTAGAGCCAACAGCAACCTGCCTTTGAGCTACCTTATTCCATCTCAGGTGGCAATGAGAGCAGGAGAGGTGTAAGCCAAGCACGCCTGGTGCTGGGCTCTTCCTTGCAGGCTCTGCACGTCTGCAAACCTGCGACCCCTCCTCGAACAGGAGTCCAGGACATCCAGTGGTGGCTCCAGCTCCCTGGGCACCCAGTCCAATGCCCAGCTGCTCTTTCTGAAAAGAAATTTCTCCCAGTTTCTAACCTGAACTTCCCCTGGTGCAACTTGCAGCCACTCCCTCTTGTCCTATCAGTAGTTATCTGTGAGAAGAAGCTAACCTCCAGCTCACCACAGCTTCCTTTCAGGGAGTTGTAAAGAGCAATAAGGTCTCCCTGGAGCCCCCTCTTCTCCAAACAGTCACAGTTCTCTCAGCTGCTCTTGATAAGACTTGTGTTCCAGACCCTTCACAAGCTTCATTGCCTTTCTCTGGACATGCTCCAGGGCCTCAGTGTCTTTAGTGAGGGGCCCAAAACTGAACACAGTATTCAAGGTGCAGCCTCAACAGAGCTGAGCACAGGGGTAAGATCACCTCCCTAGTCCTGCAGGCCACACTGTTCCTGACACAAGCCAGGATGCTGTTGGCCTTTTTGGCCACCTGGGCACACTGCTGGCTCATCTTCAGATGAGTCTCAACCAACACCTCCAGATCCTTTTCCTCTGTACAGCTTTCCAGCCACCCTGCCCCAAGCCTGTAGCGTTGCCTGGGGTTATGACCAAAGTGCAGGACCCGGCACTTCACCATGTTGAACTTCATCTTATTGGCTGCTGCCCACCAACCCAACCTGTCCAGGTCCCTCTGTAGGGCCTTCCTACCCTTCAGCAGATCAACACTTCCCCCCAACTTGGTGTCATCTGCAAACTTACTGAGGGTGAACTCAATTCCCTCATCCAAATCATCAGTAAAGATATTAAAGAAGATGGGTCCCAGTACCAACCCCTGGGGAACACCACTTGTGACCGGTCACCAGTTGAATCTAACTCCATTCACCACCACTCTCTGGGCCTGGTCAGCCAGCCAGTTTTTAGCCCAGCAAAGAGTGCTCCTGCCCAAGCCATGGGCCTCCAGCTTCTCCAGGAGAATACTGTGGGAAAATCAGCTCAGGTCCAAGGCTTCAGCAGTATGAGTGACAGGAGCCTGACGCTATGTTTAAGCACCCTCCTGAGCTAATCCTACATGAGCAACTGCTCCCGTGGATCCAGCAGCCAAGTTCCCAACGTGAATGCACTGTATTTGTTGCATTTGCTTTTGTTTCTATTAGACAAATGTTTCTGTTTGTCTCATTACACACCACCACCCACAAAGCAGCCAAATAGCTTTTGCAAGCTGCTATTTAGTTGCTTCATGCCGGTAAAGACTAGTTATGCTAGTTTGAGGAAGTCGACCTAACATCCTTTCAGCTGTTGTTATCTCGTCAAACAGGCCAGATTCATGCTAGCTAGCTCTTGCTCTGCCTTGTTTCAATCAGTTGGCACAGCAGCTCTGTTTTCAAGGATTCACATCTCATTTGCATAAGAACATTAATGGAGCAATTTCAGAACTAACTGCCCAGCTTAACCCTGCTGTACCCTTAGGAAAAGTCCTCTCTGCCATGAAGCTGGCTATGAGCCAGCAGTGTGCCCTGGTGGCCAAGAGAGCCAATGGGATCCTGGGATGCATCAGGAAGAGTGTGTCCAGCAGGTCAAAGGAGGTGATCCTCCCCCTCTACTCTGCGTTGGTCAGGCCCCACCTGGAATACTGTGTCCAGTTCTGGGCTCCCTGGTATAAAAAAGACAGGGACCTTCTGGAGAGAGTCCAGAGAAGGGCGACAAAGTTGATTAGGGGTCTGGAACATCTCCCCTATGAGGAAAGGCTGAGTGAGCTGGGTCTGTTCAGCCTGGAAAAAAGACTTAGGGGGGACCTAATTAGTGTTTACAAATATCTTAGACATGGGTTGCAGGGGGAATCAGCCAGCCCCTTTTCAGTGGTCTGTGGGGACAGGACTAGGGGCAATGGCTGTAAGCTGGAGCACAGGAAGTTCCGCACCAACATGCAGAGGAACTTTTTCCCAGTGAGGGTGACAGAGCCCTGGGACAGGCTGCCCAGGGAGGTGGTGGAGTCTCCTTCTCTGGAGATATTCAAGTCTCGTCTGGACGCCTATCTATGTAATATGAGGTAGGGAGCCTGCTCTGGCAGGGGGGACCCGATGATCTCTTGAGGTCTCTTCCAACCCCTAAGATTCTGTGATCCTGTGATTCTGTGAAGGCTTCGTGGCTTTTCTCTTCCAATGGCTCACAAAGGCACACGTGAGAGAGGTCAGGCTCCTCTTTGTGCCATTTCCAGAAACAGGGGCTTTGATAAGAAGAAAACATAACCAATGTTTCCTGTCTGTCTTAGGCTGAACTCATAAATCATCTTTCCTAGGGTGACCAAAGAGGAGTTAAACCAGAGCAGGCAGGCCAGAGAACCTTACTGCTGGCAAACATCCAGACATCACATTCGGTGATGGGGTGGCTGGGGACAGTGCCCTGTTCATGGGGCTCTTCACACGTTTCGCCTGAGGCAGTGATGGTGTTTAGAAAAAACTCCACAATAATCCTAGAAGTGGGAAGTCCCAACTGTCCCTGTGCAGGGCACAGAGCTCTTCGGCCGGTGTGCAGAACCTAACTCCATTTTTGTTCCCCAAGAATCCTGCATTCACAGCCATGCTGTAGCGGGCTCCCAGTTCCAGAGAGGAGAGTAGAAAATCTTCCTTTAACCTTGAAGCAGCCTGGAACGTGCTGGTTCCTGCAAGGCGGATGTGTGCTCAGGTCCCTCTGAGCCGACACTCCAAGCACCAGACACTACTCTCCATCACATCACACAGAAAAGCCAATGCCTGATTTATCTCATCCTTCGCACTCCCTTTCTTTATTCTATGAGGTATACAGAAATACTCTGCTTTGTCAAGGTTAGTAAGATATGTATTCTAGATTTGATCTCTCTGTTTAAAGCTTAATTACTGCCTAGAAAGCTCCAGTTCTTGGAAATCAGCATCTTTGTGTAACTGAAAGATGGAGTCCTCAGCTATTTCACACTACATGAAAGAAGCACCATGTCAGTTCATGTTATAAGGTAGCTCCGTCTTCTGTGAGTCAGTCAATCATAGGTTTTCCTCAAGTGCTCTCTGTACCCCTCTCATCCTCCTCCTTCCTTGCTGCTCCCTTTCTCAAGCCTCTCTTGACAGCCCTGTGAGGACACCGGGCTGGAGTGGATGGTCTCCAAGCCTGGGAGATCCTTCAGCCCCTTAGGGAAAGGTTTTTCCTCCATGAAGGCACTCCCCTATTTGGTTGACTGTTGTCCCCCAGAGATGCTGCCAAGCTGCCTGCATGACATGCTACCTGTCTGTCCCCTGGGTCAGACGCCCATGTCCCTGGGGATGCCTTCCCCAGCACAGAGCTATGGGCCTTGAGAGACAAGGGGAGAAGGCCCATAAACCCAAGAGGAGCAAAAAGGGTCCCTGCAGACATGGGGCTATCTCAATGCAGAGCATGGTCACAGTCTTCTGCAGGGGCTTCCAGCTACACCAGCCTGGTGCAGCACAAGCTGGGCTGCAAGGAGAACTGAGCCCTGCTGCTCCTCCCACTGGTGCCAGTGCCCCACACGAAGACCTGGTAATGAGATGGCAACAGCATCTAAGGCACCTCTGTACAACCAGGGTACCACAGCAGAGCCAAGTCCTGTGGTACTGCACTGGGGGAAGGGCACATTCCAGCAAGAGCAGCGAATAACACATCAGGACAGAAACTTCTGCCAGGCAGGATGCAAAGCAGCACAGGCCAAGCCTCCAGACTGCGTCAGCAGAGCACATTACGCTGCACTGCACTAATTAGTAGCCTAAAGAGAAACGGCATCAGCATGGATGAGTTCTCTCTGAGTCAGATCTCCCTGCAGAGACCTGCTTGTACACCAGCCCTTTCTGCAGGCATTGTACCAGCTTGCAGCTCTAGCTCCGGGTCCTTGTGTTGGTCTTCTCCCATGCTGAGGTGAGGAGTGCCTGGCAGGTGCCATCCTGGGGGCCGAGGAGAGAGGCAGGGTCTCAGGCTCATAGTGCTGAGGTGTGCCAGGCAGGAAGCTTCTTTTGGAAGCACTTCTGGGCCATGTGGTTTCCGGAGGAGGCAAGGTAAATGGGTCACTGGGAGGTGCGAGCAGTGACTCCTCAAGTGTCAGCAGGGAACGTTTGCACTGGGATGTGTTTCTGGAGTCAGGATTGCGTGTGTTCCCTGAGCTTTATATAGGCACTTCTGTTAAGAGAGGAATAGCCATATGCCAAAGCAGTTTAAGATTTTAACAAATTAATCACCAGCATGTTGCTCTCAACAAGAATGTTTCTAGCATGGCCCATGAATATACAAATATTAATGACCATATAACAATGAAAATATTGGGGCTCCCTCAGCGAGTCTCATTTTTCCAACAGACTTTGAAGTTAATGGAGCAGTTACAGCTCATCAAGCAAACTCAGATATTACTGTGGGCATGGTAAAACCTTCCCAAATGTAGCTGCATACCCCTTACAGGCTTGCTACATTTAAAAGATGTGTGTCTCCTTCCAAGGCCAGCACTTCTACAGCTGCAGTTTTTCAAGACAAAAATACCCAACCTCTGCATTTCAGTTTGAGATAACTTGGTGAAAGCAAATCCAAAGAATATGCACAATTCAGCTCTGCAAAGCTTATGTTTTAACATTTACTTGGATGTACCATAGCTGTTCTATCCATTGTTTAGCCAAAAATGATTCAAAATTGCCTGCTTATCTAAAGAACAAGACAACAGCAGCCAACTCTCTCAGAAAGGGAAGAGTTCTGTTGTTCTCCCAGCACAGGACTATGCGCTGGTGCACGGTTGTGTTCAGTCTTACTGGAAGAGCATCAGGTTATGACACTCCACAGTTCCCTGCTCCACTCTTGGGAAAAAAAACCCTCTTTTGCAATATTTGTCTTAACCATCTTTTGTTGTGCTGTGCTACTAGCAACAATTCCTTGAGCCGTATCATTCTGAGCACCAATAACCCACGACAGGTAGCGCCAAAGCCCATGCACTGAATGCAAAGAGAAACAAAACACCTCTTTTTAAGCGGTCTGTTTCAGAGGCTGCTCTTAGACATATTACCTCTGCACCCTCCCTTCACCCGTATCACTCAGGTTTACTTCAGCTCTTGTCTCTCCTTCCCCATTAATTTCTCCTGCCCATGTATAGCCACAGCCTTTCTTGCTGTGGCATTTCCTCCCTCCTTTCCTGAGCAGAGGGTTAGGTGACATCAGATGCTGGCCCACAACGGCAGCGGCAGGGATGATGGCTGGGGCAGCGGAGGAGGTTTAGGGCTGAGCATCTGGAGCTGTGCAGAGGGAAGCTTTTCCCCCAGCACTGATTTTGCTGTGCAGTTTGCAGTTCTGCTTTGGGCAGGAAGATAAAGTTTTCTCTAAAAAGAAGGCAGCAGCTCAGTGCAAAGGGGCTAGCACCCAAAAGTGTTTGAGTACAGGCTGTTGTGTGGTATCCCAGAAGACAATAGTGCTCATTTTTGCAGGTCTCACATAGAACCAATTTATCCGAACTTTAGAACAGACAAACCAGGAACAACAGAGGGGAGTCTCTCATCTTCTGCTGCAATAACAAAGTGAAACCACACAAGATGTCATCACTGCCCTGAGAGGCACCTCTGGTTACGACAGCTCTGACGCAAGAGGGGAAACTCCTTTCGAAAGTGTCAGGACATGCCCAGCAGTGGCAATGGGACATGTTTCCTGTTATCATGGGATCTTTCATTAAACATGATGGGAAAAACAACAGAAGGCCATGCTGGAAAAGCCAGGGATGCTCCGTGTATTGTGGCTGCAGCCCGCGAGGTGGCCAGAGGAAGCAGGTGGGATTGCAGGCTCAGCCGCACAGGCTGCGCTTCTCCCCGGCACTGGTAGAAAAAGGCAAGGCAAAAGGAAAACCCAAAGATAACCTAACAGGGTAATTTATGTATTTTGTAAACTTACAGACATTAAAAACAACCAAGGGAAGCGCAGAAAATAAAGTGTGTGTCTCAGCTCCCATGTATTTCAAGAAGGTAGGCAAACAGAATCACAGAATCACCTGGGTTGGAAGACACCTTTTAGATCATCAAGTCCAACCACAGCCTGTCCCCACCTAGCCCACCTCTAGATCATGTCCTTGAGGACTTCATCCACACACCTTTTAAACCCCTCCAGGGATGGTGACTCCACCACCTCCCTGGGCAGCCTGTTCCAGTGCTTGACAACCCTTTCAGTAAACAAATTCTTCCTAACATCGAACCTAAATCTCCCCTGGTGCACCATTCCCTCTCATGCTATTGCTTGTCACCCAAGAGAAGAGGCCAACCCTGACATCTTTGCAACCGCCTTGCAGGTAGCTGTAGAGAGCAATAAGGTCTCCCCTTGGCCTCCTTTTTCAAGACTAAAAGGCCCCAGCTCCCGCAGCCACTCCTCACAGGACTTGTGCTACAGACCCTTCACCAGCTTCATCACCCTCCTCTGGATGCGCTCCAGCATCTCAACATCCTTCCTGTAGTGAGGGGCCCAAAACTGAACACGGTGCTCAAGCTGTGGCCTCACCAGAGCTGAGCATAACGGAACTACCGCTTCCCTACTCCTGCTGGTTACACTGTTATAATAGCAATGGCCAAGAATTATTTTATACTTCCTTGTGAAGACTGCCAAGAAGATGCCCACAGACAGCACTCAAATGCAATAAGTTGGCACTTTATCAGCTCCCTGCCAAGCCCACCTGGACTGTATGTTTATTGACTTGACTGCTGACCAGATTTATAGCTGGTGCTAATGAGTTAAAAAGAAATTGAGCTTGTTCAGCTCTTCGATCAAACACATATAACATCCTGAAATAAAGCAATGCATTCATTTATTCAGGAATCAGCAATCATCCTCCCTAGCTCCAAGGAACCTGGGTCCTAGTGAAGCTTCTGGGGGAACCCCAGAATACAGCTCACCCACAGAGACCCCAGCTCTGTGCTTCCCTTTGCAGAGAAGACACAGTGGTAGTGTTACCAAATGGCATCCCCTGTGGCCATGCACTTGGCAGATTTCCTTCCTGGAAGAGCTGTGCCTCAAGGAAAAGGGTCCTCTATATACGTTAAGCTCCTGAGGTCCCTTTACTGGACTACCAGTATGTCCTGTCCCAGCTGGGATTGTCTGCTGAAGGAAAGGGAGCTCATGCAAACCCACCAATGTGCATCTGCAGCCCAGAAGGTCAACCACATCCTGGGCTGCAACAAGAAAAGTGTGGCCAGCAGATCGGGAGAGGTGATTCTGCCTCTCTGCTCTGCTCTGGTGAGACCTCACCTGCAGTACTGCGTCCAGCTTAGGAGCCCTCAACATAAGAAGGACATGGACCTGTTGGAGTGTGTCTAGAGAAGGGCCACAAAAATGATCAAAGAACTGGAGCACCTCTCCTATGAAGACAGGCTGAGAGAGTTGGGCTTGTTCATCTTGGAGAAGAGAAGGCTCCAGAGGGACCTTATAGCAGCCTTCCAGTATCTGAAAGGTGCCTATAAGAAGGCTGTGGAAGAACTGTTCCCAAGGGCATGTAGCAATAGGACAAGGACTAATGGTTTTAAGCTAGAAAAGGGAGGATTTAGGTTGGATATTAGGAAAAAATTCTTCACTCTGAGGGTGGTAGATCACTGGAACAGATTGCCCAGAGAAGTAGTGGAGGCCCCATCCCTGGAGATACTCAGGGTCAGATGGGGCTCTGAGCAACCAGATCTAGTGCAGCTGTCCCTGCTTACTGCAGGGGGTTCAGACTAGATGACCTGTAAAGGTTCCTTCCAACCTTACACAGTCTATGATTCTATGATTCTGTGGTAACACCCAGTCTCATCCTATATTGCAAGCAACTTCTAAACCGCAGCTGCACAATAGGACTCTGCCCAGTGTGATAGCTCAGCAGTACGGCTTCACTATCAGTTTATTGGAAAAAGACAGAAGAATAATCAGCCTAATTCCCCGACTTCACGGCGGGGGGTGGAGGGGGGAGGTCAGCACAAGCTCATCACATCACAGACAGCAGAGAACACCTGCAAAAGACCCTCTGTGTGTCTGCTGCCTGTGCTACCCTGTGCATGCCCTGAAGGGGAGGCTGGGCTGAGAACCCCCACGGCTGCACCCCACCACAAAGCACAGAGTCCGAAGAAACCCACTTGCATTCAGTCTGCCCCTGGCCCCTGCACCCCTCTCTGCTGCACTGGGGTCACGTGCTGCGTTTCCCAGATAAAAGCAAGTGAGGTCAGCTTAGGTTGTCTTTATAGTAGATCTTAATGAGACTGCCTGTGGACTGTGTAACTTCCTTGCTGCGGCTGCTCCAAGGGACGAGGCTTGCTAGCCATTTACACTTTGCTGGCCAGCAAGCTGAGCCTCCTGCGCTCTGGAAGCCCTGCAAGCAAGGTCCACAGCATGCAGTGCTCAGTGGCTGGCCCTGCGATGCCATCCCTGCTCACACAGCCTGCAGACAACACTTGAGGAAGAGGTCCCTTTTGCTACAAGGTGACTGTGTTATTTCTGCTCTACATTCCCTTCATTAAATGAAATCTGCATAAAGCTTCCCCACCAGCAGGCTGACACCACCTCCTCAGGAACCTGCGGTGCTTCCAGCCCTGCAAGCACCCACCACCGGGAAATGTTCCAGCTCTGCTGCTTGCTGGGTACTCACGTAGGTTCTTCTGCCCTTGGAAACTGTAAGTCCTTCTTAGTGGGGTCAGCCTGCTGCTCCCCTGTCACGACAGAGCTTAGTACTGTTATCGCACCACTGTGTAAGTAACATCGCCATCATCTGCTGGTGACCCTCATTTGCTTCTCTCATGCTGCAGCTTTGAGGTGATGCAGATACCCCCAGAAAAATTATGACTATAAGGCCATTTGCACCTGAGAATTTCTTTGGATTTAGTGCCAGTGCTCTCAGTCATAATAAAAAGCCCTAACCCAGAAAGTTAAAAAGCATTTGAGCAGCACAGCTAATCCACATTTTCCTATGGATTTATCATAGGATTCTCTGCTGTCCAGCAGGACACAAACTCCCACCAAAATTTGGGTACGTGGGATGCAATGTCTTTTCTGTGTGGATTCTGTTGTGCCAGAGAGTAGAACCTGTGCTGCAGCTTGCAGGGCTCGGGGAGGATGCTCTGTGCACAGACGGCTGCCTCTGCTGATTAACTGCTCCCTCAGATTTTGACTGAAACAGTCAATGGACCCAAAATTGCTAGTGGGACAGACTGACTGGTTGCATAAACCTCTTTTCCATGGGAAAATGCTCCAGGAGAATACACAGTCAGACCAACTGTGTGCATGTCACTAACTGCGCTCTGAGTAAAGCAATTTACCTCAACCAGTCCACTCCTGTCAACAAAACAGGAGACGTGCCAGCAAAGCCTAAGTAGCTTTGATAACATTGTGTATGGAACAGAAAGGTTCAGATAAAGCCAGTGGAAAGAATTTAAAGCCGGGTGAGATCTGAGGCTGAAGCAGAGCCCTGCCATAGCTGGGCTCTTCAATTTCTGTGCTTGTAAAGTCTCTCCTCAAGAGGAGAGACTGCTGGGGACCAATCACAGGGAATTACTATGCTCCTCCTGAAGAGAAAGCCCTTAAAAACAATCATCATCATCTTAATTTCTGTCTCTGGCTGTTGGTAACAGCAAAGAAATTGGAGCTACTTCTGAGTTAGTGAGCTTGCACAAGCTGGACCAACGTACAGCAGAGGCAACGCCAGCAGATGTTGTGCTAGAAATAAATTGGACTCGATAGCTTGAATAGATGCCAAGGAGCAAGTCTGATCTCCAGAACAGCAGCTAACAGACCATTAAGAGAAGCTGGCAGAACGCAGCGATCAGCTGTCAAGAGCTGCAGTACATCCTGCAGACGAGGAGCTTGGGGCTGGGTACCACATTTTCCTACCACGTGCAAACAGCGAATGAACAACTGCACCTCTTTCAAATTTACTTGTGGGCCTCCTGGAAAGAGTCAAGCACAGGCAACAGCATTCAAACCAGCAGAGGTGGGCTGGATTTCTCTCAGTATTTTTATATCACACATGAGACTTCATTAAAGAGAGAGAAGAACTAGAGAGGAGGCCAAGCAGAGCTGCTGTGTGAGCTCCTGCCATGCACCCAACGCTAACGGAGCTGTGCAGGTCAGTGCCAGGGAGCAGTGCAGCCCGTAGCATTACGCAGCATTATCTCTTAGGATGCCTGGCAAGTAAATCAAAGTTCAGAAATTCTTAGTCCCACCTTCCTTAGATGTTAAAGAATGACGTTATTCATAGCTGACATTATCTGTCATGATACTACTTCTGTCCTTACTCAGACTAGGGCTGGCTAAGGCTCCTCTGTGACGTGTGCCACTCGGCTGCTGCTAGCCACATGCAAAGCTAGTGACTGAAGGGCAGAAGTGGAGATGTTGCTGGAGAGCAGCTACCCCAGAGGGGTGTGGTGACTGGCAGAGAGCAACACACAATTCGATATGAATTTTAGGTGAAGCCATTTTATTGGGTGAAATCACACAGATTATATGTATCTTTATTACTGCAAACGTGGCAAGCTAAAAACCTGCTAATTGGTTACACACATTGTTCACACTGTATTGATTGGTTAGTAATTATAACAAGTTCTAATAAGCATATCTTATAGCTAAATATCATTAGTTTACCTTTGATGCCTAAAAGTATCCGCACACCTGCTGTTTTGACCCTCTTGTTATGGTTGGTTCCTAACATGTTCTGTTACTCCCAAATACCTTCCCATAACTGCTTCTTGGTTTAGGGTAGCCTGTACCCCTATCAACAAGGCCACTGTGTTTTGAGAATGTGATTATTAAGATCCTCTCAGCATGAGTAATTTTCCTGTCTCATGGAAACAGTAGGATATTGTCAGGGCCTAAATCTTGGGAGAAGAGAGCTAGGCCGCTAGCAGGCCTGCTGTCTTCCCCAACAGAGGGGTCAGGGTTTAACTTCCTTAGGCTTTGCTGTGGCTCCAGTGAAGACTTTCACAGCAGGCTGGAACGTGCTTGCTAATACCAGGCTTGCCCAGCCTGGACTCAGCCCTTTCTTTGAAGAAAGGATATTGGATACTTTTTGAGGATTACTGGTACAGCTCTGGATGTCACTGCTGTGGTCTGTAGCAGTGCAATGAGCAGCTGTTTCCTCCTTGGGGTTGAGTAACGGGATCTTGAGGCCTTTCTAGAGACCACCTGACACTTGGTCAGAAGGGCCATTACTAGCTGGTGCCAGGGCAAGCAGCCTTAATGCTACAATCTGCTCTCTCCTTCATCACAAGCAGCATAAGAGCTGCAGGCACTCGGGATCAACCAGGCTTTCTAATGTGTGATCAAGTTGGTTCATCATTTCTGCCTCAGTAAATCCCACCTAAAATTTCAGGATTCACTGTGGTTAGATGAGACACAACATGCAAGAATGCTTGCTGGCTTCATATCCCATCATCATTGTCCTAACTGCCAAAACCAAATATTCCACACTGAGAAAGTTGTTGGCTGTGGCGATCAGAGGTTCTCAGAGCCACCCTTTGCCCAGGGCAGGGAGCTGATGGGTCAGATTTCTGCATTGTGCAGCATGTCCCAAAGACACTGCAAACATGTCTAACACCACCGCTCAGATTTAATGTAGATGTCCCATCAAGAGACAGCTGAGGGTCAGGGGATCCAGCATCTGAATTTGGTGAACTCCACAGCATCATAAAAACCCAGAGGTAAACAGTGAGTCTGGCAGCTGGGCCTTTCAGTTCTTCAGCTCTGTCATGTAATTCTCCCCAACAGCCCTGAACAAATTCACAAAGACTTGACCAAAGCCTTTTCTCTTGCCTGGGCTATGCTAAGCACAAGGATTGTTCCTTCCACCCTCTCCTCCTTCCCAAGACAAACAGGTGGGTGTGGTAAAAAGCCACCTCCAGTGCTGAGCCAGCAAAGCCAAACCTTCTTTCCCTTATCATCACTGTTTGCCCAAGGACCTCGCCCTCCACAGCACCTCTCTGAGCAAGGAGACACAGGCTGTCAGGCTGTATAGAGCACAAAGGTCATTTCCTAACCCAGGCCCAGGTCTACTTTGCAGAGTTAGGAGCTGTAGTGCCAGTGAGGTGAGGCAGCGAGGCTCTGTGCTGACACAGGGCTGCAGAGTTACAGCGATGAGGAAGAAGGGGTTTGAGCTGCAGGGTAGCTGTATCAGCCTGAGCCCTTCCCTCAGTCTGCTTCATATGCAGGGCTGCCTCTGGGTACTGCCAGAGGCTTCCAAGTCAAAGGTGGTGTCAGGGTATCCATAGTGGTTAGTGAACATCCAGCTTTGCTGTTATCTTTGTGGAAACTTTGCCTGGCCTGTGGGAAGGTCCAGAGATCCAGAGAAGGATCTGGGGAAGACCCTCAGGAATTCTGGGCACCCAGTAAAGCAGTTAGGACAGCGGTTGCAACAGGACTGATGGACACTGGTGAGACCTGGACCTGGTCACAGTGCAGGTGAGCAGGTTGACTCCACAATGTCCACCAAGTCCTGTATGGCTACAGCAGAGGCTTAGGAAGCCAAGAGAGAAATACGGGTGTCCTGTTTATATGGAATAAAGGAAACCATGGGAACAGACTGGGGATCTGACCATACAAAACCTCAGAGAAGATGGTAAATGGGAAGCCATTCTCAGTGCCAGCCTTTCTACTAGTGTTGGTCCCACAAAGACCTGTTCTTAGCCAAGCACTATTCAATAATAACTCAAGATCTTTGGTTTATCAAAGAGAAAAGTTAAAAAAGCATCTTATCCTGATTTTAAATATCTGAGGGAAAGATTTCTCTCATCAAAGAACTCTTTACAGTATCAGAGAAAAATATAGACATAACAAGCCAGGGAGATAATTTCCAGTCTAAATTTATCTTGCTTAAAGGTGCACATTTTTAAATAGGGAACAGGTGAAGAGTGCAAAGGCTCAGGCTGTGCTGGCAGCCTTTCGTTTCAGCTTCACACAGTTGGAGCTGTTACTGTGGATGCCAGGACACAGGGAACAGTTCCAGGAAGAGCCTGGGACAGCTGGTTTGGAGAAGGATACACTGAAGATGTGGGAATAGGGAGGCCAAGGTGCAGGGTGGTAAGAGGTTGGTTGCTGTCTTGGTTTCAGGATGATGAGAAAGTGCAGCAGCCAGGTTTGGAAGCTCTACACTGTCTAAGCATGGACAGGAGCAGGCCTTTGTTTTCCAACCTGGTCTTTTTTTTGCCCATGGAAGCATTAAAAAGGCACTTCCCCACTGGGACAGACGTGCAAGTCTCCAGCACAGGGAATTTCCACTTAATTTCACTGTAATATTTTAACCAAGTTGCAAGAGCATACCTTTTCAAATCAGCTTTACAGACCAGCAGCCAGATTTTATTATTTTTTTAATCAGGTAGTTTCAATGAGAGCTTTAATTTTTTTCCAGCCTAGTAAATACTAATGTGCAAAGCCTGTACCTAATTTTACCTCATAACTGGCTCTTGTTTCTTTTCAGCTCTGGGACTCTCCTTTAAGTGTTACACTGTCTTGATTCATTAGAGATGTGCACTGAGCATTTCCACAGAAGCATAATTCATCCTCCTTGGTTTTCTCCTGCAGATTTCAAGCAAAAGCCAGGCTGAAGGACAAAGTGAAAATGCATCTCTCTGCCTGTGCTGCTCAGGCACCAGCCATATAGCAGGAAAAGGGATTCCATTCCCCATCCCATGGAAGTCTGTCTTAAGAGTAAACTTAAGAGCATCTACTGGGACCTGGCTGTGGGCTTTGTATACCCATGGTAATTAGCTCCTGACATCAGTGCATAATGTTCCACCCTACTGCCCACAAGTAATGTCTTTTGCCTCTGCTTAGCTGCAGTCTTTTGGCATTGCTGGCTGCTTCCAGGAATGTGTTTCCTGTTCTGCTCCCACATCCCATAGCACATTGCTGTACTATGGCACTCTGGGGTCTTCTGCAGAAAGCAATGGGATCCAGTGGCCCAGTGCAAACCAAACCAGGTTCACTTGCCAGGTCCTACTTATCCCCCGGTGTTCGTGAGCTAGACCTTACTGCATTCAAAGTGCTGTCAGCAGCTGGCAGGAAACATCAGGGATCAGAGCAATGCTCGCAGCTCAGTCTGCAGCAGGCTCATTGGATTCCTGTCTTTAAGCCATGCAGTGACTTCAGAGTGAGAGTAACAGGGCATCCGAAAAGGGAAGAAGTTTAAATCCAGCAGATGCTTCTCACTGATCTCTTCTTGAAGCAGCAGACTGCTGGGGCTGAGCCAGCACTGCAGGCCTGGGAAAACCAGCAGTGTGTGTGTATGTGTGTGTGTGTGTCACTTCCAGATGTCCGAGGCTGCTTTCCTTCCATGGGGAATGTCCCACAGCTGCAGAGCCCTTCCCTATGTACTGACTCTCTGTGGTCATTCCGGGATGTGTCATTCCGGGATGCGTCATTGTGGGATGCACCCTTGGCCTCCACTTCCTTGCCCAGCAAGTTGTCACGTGCTATTTGGTCAGCAGAAAGAGCCTCCTACGCTGGCCTCAGCAGTTCCAGAATGGCACGTGGATGACTGAAAGAGAGATGGGCTTGTCTGTGGATAATAATTAACTGCCCTTACGCAAGGTACAAGAAGCAGCTACCAAAATACTTGCTGGTGTGGGGGCAGAGCCTTGCAGATGGGCTGCAGAAGGAGGAAGGATGCTTTGAGCCACCTCAGTGTAGAAGCATCTCTGGGATGTGCAGCCACTCGGAAGCACAGAGGGAGGGAAGTTTGTCCTCTTTCAGACTAGAGGCAAGTTGTCAACATGACAATGCTGGCATGTTTGTGAGAGATTTTAATGACAAATGTTCCACATTTTCATGTACAACATCATGTGAGAATTTTTTTCATGCTTCATTCATACATTTAACTCCATTGGTGGAGAGGAGGTAAATCCTGGCAGTCTGCATTAGTTAGAAATGTCTGGATATATTGGTTTTCATAAGGCAGGGACATGAACTGTGTGAAACCCAAAAGCATGAATGGAGGGCATACACAACAGAGGAATGAAGGCATCAGGTTAATTGGTGTGCATTTAAAAATAGTAACTGCACGTAATGCTGTGCAAAGCTGACATCTATTTTAAACTGTTTATACAGAACAGAAGCATATGTTCTCAAGGTCTCCAGTTCGCCTGTGTGGGTTGGTCAGAAAAGTTGCGACATGCCGAAGCAAAAGGCATTTGCGCCTCAGTGCTTTAGGCAAAAGGCACTTCCAACAAAACAGGGTTAAAAGAGGAGAGCCTGAAAAATACTTAGAGGTCACATGGCAATCTTTGCCCATGCTCTCCAGGAGGTGCATATGCCTTGCCAACATTTAAGGAACTGCGTCAACGAGCTTCTGACTGCCTTCCTCTCTGTCATTCTTCACCAGCCTTTTCCTTGAGCCTTCTCTTTTTTCACCTCTCAGAGGATGTGGGCAGCTCCATGTCAAATCCTCCCCGAACATGTTTTTTGCCCTTCCAATGGAGAGGAGTGTTGACTGAAGCAGCTCTGTCCATGCTTGCTGCAAAGGGTCAGGACCTATAGGAGTGGGGGGGGGGGGGGGGGGGGGGAAGGACAATTAGTTGTAGTCTCTGTGCCCACAAAAAACAACACCACACCACAACTGTCAGCCTTGGGACAGTCTTCCCTGGGTTTGTCCTAATTTAAGGTTTGGTCACCAAAGTATTTCCATAGTCTGCCTCATTTGCCCAGGATCCTGTGCCCCTAGTAAGGGTGAGGTAGAAGTGACTGCTGTATCAAGTTTTGGAAAAGGTTAACAAATGTGCAGGCACCTGGCCCACTGCCAGCCTGCTGGGGGTGTGGAAGAATGGGGCGGCTGTCCCGCTATGAAGGAGAATGTCTCTGCTGTTCATGCTTCTGAACTCTACCGATGGGTCTATGAGTACAGCGAGCAGGGAGGCTGGCAACATGGTGGACATCACCCAAGGTTGTCCTTGTTTTGGAGGATGTCACCCACCGGGTGTCCCTGAAACAGAGAGTCTGGTGAGAAAGTCAGTAAGCAAACCAGGGAACGATACTGCATTGCTGTTAATGGGGCTGGTACTTCAAAGCTCACGTGGAAGTGGAAGGGTACTGCAAGCTTGAGGAGCCCTGCCAAGAAAGCTGCATTGCTGGGCCGGCTTCCTTCCAAGACAGAGCAGAGTCTTTGGCTTTCCTTCTCATTTTGTTAGCTCTTTCCCCGCCCCCCCCCCCCCTCCCCCCCGCCTTCTTTTTCCATTTTTAAACCTTGTGGATCAGCATACTGTGCATGACAAAATGCCTAGTTCTACAGTAACATGCAGAAAGAGCGTGCCTTAAAATATTTCTTTCTGCAGCATATATGCACTATGATTTTGTATCATGTCATACCAGCACAGAACTAAGAATCTATTGAATCTGTGAACCAAATACGTGATTTAAGACCTCATTCTTTTTTCTAACTGCCACAACAGCAACACCGTGCAAGCCCATGAGATGCCAATATCCCAGCTGCAGAAAAAGGTAGCATGCAGCAATCAAGGTCAATGGAGGGGCCTCAGCTAACATGTCAGGGAGGCATGAACTGGATGTATGAGAGCTGTTTGCAAAAAATGCATTTATAGGGACAAGAACGGTATTGGTAACACATGGGGGAGGGAGGAGGTAGAAGTCTGTAAGGCAGAGAAAGTGCAAAAGAGCAGAACGCTTCCCCACCAGGCCCAGAGCTGGGTTACGTAGTGATGCACCGTGTTTGGGAGCAAACAATGCTAATTGCAGAGGGTTCTGCCTGCAACCATGCCACCCCAGTCCTGAAATTCAGCGATACCAGCTCTGACCTACCCTCGCATCAGCTTTGAATATCCTTTCAAAGGATATCGGCTTCCAAGTCTGTGTCTTAACAACCTCCAACTGCAGAGCCAATCTCTTCGGCACTCTTGCTGATGTTGGTCTGCATCCACAAACCCTAGTGAGGAGACCTCTGTCACTTGCGGGGCCTGGGCATGTCCCCTTCCCTTTCCTTCCCCTGTTCAGACACACCAAGGGGTCACGGTGGGGCACCAAATAAAGTCACTGGAAAGCCAGGCACACAATACCAGCACGGGTACTCCCCGCCACCGAGCAGCAAAGGGCAGCGCTGGGCCGCAAGCCAGCATCTAGCCGCGAGAGGGTGTTTGATCGATGTGGCCCCGGATCAATAGCGAGCACAGAAGCAGCGGAGCAGAAACAGGCGGGCAGCGAGCCTGGTAGGGAACGGCAGTGGGAGGAGCTGGCAGGCGGACAGGAGTTGATTCAGAAGGGAGATGCAGCCCCACCTATGCTGCGGTGAGCAATCTTGCCCTGCACCTCCGAACAATTGCTTTCAAAATGGGTTTAGTAACATGTGTCAAAATGTCAGCTGGTTCACAGGGGGAATTGTGCTGGGGACACTGGGCACACTAAGGTGAGACAGCTCCAACTGACTTCCAACAGAATCCAAGTTGCCGTGGAGTAGAACAACTGTTTTGATCTAATGACACACACTTCACCACTGTGCAGGCACCACAAATGGTGGGGAGCGGGGCTCCAAAGAGATGAGAATAGCATGAGAATATCAGGAGCATGAGAATAGCAATCGATCAAGACAAACGAATAATCCTGCTGTACAGCATTGCTCCTCCCAGTCCCCTTGGCTGCTTTCCCCCAAGTAGACTGGCATTTTGGTTTTCTGACCATGGTGTTCATCACATCCATGCTGGGCCTTAAACAGGAGCCTTGTTTCTCACCATGAAAAGATAATAATGTCCTTTAAAAAAAAAAACAACTGGACTATTTTTAAGGATGGCATAAGAGCAAAAATGCTTTATCCATACCCACACAGAGCTGTGTTTTCTCTGCCTGTGATGCTGCTAGAGTTCTCAGTGAATTGTGTCCACTCACTGTAACCAATGGAGGATAGTAACAAGCTCCTTGCATTTGGTCTACCCTGAACTACTGGGAAGTATCCTTTATTTTAATGCAGAATTCTTGGTAATATGAGTTGGTTTTAAATTAGGTAATAATTAAGCAAGAAACATGCAGGAAAATGGTGTATCTTTCTAGCAATTCAAAGAAACAACATTTCAGTCTAAAGTGTGGATTTATTTGTCATTTTAACTGCTATTTATACGTTTAAACACATACTCTGGCTTGCTTCACCTCATATGGGAGCAATACAAAGCAGGGGAAGTCCGTAAGCCAGATAAACTGCAATTACCACAGGTTCATTTTGTCAGAGCTATGCAAAGCATCCAGCACGCAGACTGGCCTCACCTCTCAACCAGCTCACCATATCCACCCTTGTGTGTCTCTGTAAACCTGAGCACGTGCATGGAAAAATCCCCTTTGGGGTGATAAATTAATCTCATGCAGGGAAAGATATATTGAAAAATTATTTAGAGCGAATGGGAAATTCTCCTTACGCTTTTCACAGCAGAAATGGGGATTCGTATTTTTCTTTCACAACAGGTTTCTCTCTCCTAACCATCTCTTTGGAAGCATCTAAATTGCAGAGCCATGATTTGGGCAGTACAGGGACCAATGCCTTGACCAAGATCTACACTGCAAAGAGAGAATAGACAGAGGAACCAGAGGGAAGACCACAGTCCCCTGTCCTGCAAGGAGATCCTCTGCTCTCCAAAAAGCAGAAAACGGTTTGGAGACCAGCTAGAGCTCAACGTGTGTCCAAGAGATCAGCTTTATTTGAAATGCTCCTCCAGCCAGGTGTGCAGCAGTGCTGTAGGATGGGGACACAACCCTTGAGAGCAGTCTCCAGTTCCACTTCTGAGGCCAGCAGTCTTCCTAAAATAGCATCAGCCAGGAAAGAGGCTACTTTTTCACTCAGCCATCTTTTCTCCAGAGCAAACCCTCATTCTGAAAGCCACTTGTTTCCAAGCACAGAACCCAGAATGCCCGTCTCTCCCCAATGCCCCACAAGCACGTGCACTTTCATCTGGGCTTTTTTATAGTTGCCTATTTCCACGAAGTTAGGAACCTACTGACAGGATTATTTTAACGCAGGTGGATTGCACTGCCCAGGCAGAAGCATTTCCAGAGCTGTCAGTTTAATGCAGCAGGCGTCACAGCACACAGGAATGTTAAGAAAAATGTAACTTTATTTGTTATCATAGGTTTATGTTTGACTGTCCTAAACGTTGTCACATTCAGACCTACTTTTAGTGAATGAGGTGTCAGAAATCTGCTACACAGCATCCCTGTAACCACTGTCATGTTCCAGGCATGACTCAAGGTTGGATATCAGGAAAAGTTTCTTCAGTGAGGCTGGTGGATCACTGGAACAGGTTGCCCAGAGAGGTAGTGGAGGCTCCATCTCTGGAGATACTCAAGGTGAGGCTTGATGGGGCTCTGAGCAACCTGGTCTAGTGAAAATGTCCTTGCTTACTGCAGGGGAGTTGGACTGGATGACCTCTAAAGGTCCCTTCCAACCTAACACATTCTATGATTGCATTACGATGGCCCAAAATGTCCGCTGTACTGCTTTAGCTATTTTTTTGTTGCTTTTCCTCTCAGATGAGAAAGGAATGTGATAAGCATCAAGCTTCAGCCCCTGTAAAACACCAAGCCAGCACCTATTAACTTCTCTAGTAGGTGCATTGCGTTTGCTGCTTTGCCCCAGACACAGAACCGTTCGAGACTCAAGGCTCACTTTAAAGCTACAAAACCTGCTCAAAGATCAGCAGGACGTCACCGCTGAGCAGAGATGCTGCCTCCAGCTCTCCTAACTGGCGCATACCCTGAGAACGCAGAGACACTGCCTCCCTATGGGATACAGGACGTCGTCGGCAGAAACCAAAGCTCTCTGCCCTTCTTCCCAGGGCCGCACACACCGCAGCACGCAAGCCGTCGCCTTTCAGAACACGGCCTGCGGACGACTTGCGCTGCGGCGCTCGCCCCGACGCCTGAAGAAGCAGCAAGCCCTGCCCCTCTCACCTCAGGCCGCTTCCTCCTGCCGCCGGTTCACTCGGCCCTCTGCGCGGGCCCCGTGCCGGAAACGCCGCCTGAGCGGGGCCTCGCCCTCCCGGCAGCCCTGCCTGGCCCCACCTGGTCCCTTCCCTGCAGCCCCTCCAGGGCCGCTTTCCCAGGTCCCACCGAAGAGGAACTGCAAGTGCCTTTAGGCTGCGCCTGCAGGCTGAGCGCAGAGGAACGTGGCGGAGAGCGGGGCTTGCCGGGAAGCGAGGAGCCGCTCCGAGGGGGGCGCCGACCGCAGTCCCAGCGGCGCTGCGGCGCAGGGGCCGCGCGGAGCTCCTGAGGGGCTGCGGTCCCCGGGAGCCAAGCGGGCCGAGCCGCTTAGGCTGCGTACCCTGGCTGCACTCCTGCCGCAGCGCGGCGATGCCTGGCCGCGGCCGCTCGTGCTCTCCCGAGCGCCAGGGCCGCCGCAGCGCTGGAGGCCGGCGGGGCGGGCCCGCGAGGCGTACCAGCGCGAACCGACGCGGCGGCCCGGGCCCAGCCCTGCCTCCACCCGAGGACTCGCAACCCCCGCGGTTCGGCCGTAAGGGGTGGGGGAAGGGGCTCACTGCCGAGCCCCGAGGCCGCTTACAGGCGGGAGCCGCCCGGCCTCCCCTCAGGCCGAGCCAAGGAACCGCAAGCCACGCCCCCCGCCGAGGTCAGCGCGGCCGCGGCGCCCCGCGCTCCCCTCCTCCCGCCTTATGTAACGGGCGGGCGCCGCCATTGGCCGCTGGGGCCGGGTCGCGCGCCGGCGGGGCTGGGTAGCGCGGGCGCCGGGGCGGGGCTGCGCATGCGCACTTCCGGCGCCCCCCCCGTCGTCGTCGTTGTCCTCCTCCTCCTCCTCCTCCTCCTCCTCTCGGGCAGGCGGCGGCGGCGGCTGCTGCGGGGCCGCGCGGAGCCTTTTCCACCCGCTCGCCAGGCCCCCGTAGGCCGGACTCCCAGGCCGGGTGAGCGGCGGCGCCAGCGCTTCGCGCCGTGTGGCGGCCGCGCCGGCTGCAGGGCGGGCGGGCGGGGCGCGGGGGGCGCGGGCCCGGCCGTGGCGCGGCAGAGCAGGCCCGCCTGGGGGGGGAAGGGGGTGGCCCGGCAGCGAGGCGCGCTCCGCTCCCGGCCTGCTGCGGGCCGCCTCGCCTGCCGCGGCTGGAGCCCGCTTCCTTTCTCGGCCCCTTCCCGCGGGGCACGTGGTGGCGCTGGCGGGGCCGCGGCCGCCCCCCGAGGCCCTCCCGGGGGGCCGCGGCGTCCCTCTGCCCCTTCGCGCCTCCGGCTGGAGGCTTCTTTCGCGGCGAGGCCGGGCGGGGGCCGAGCCGGGCGCTCCTTCGGCTCGGGGCGGTCGGCGGCTGGCCGGGAAAGCCGCGGTACCCGGGGCTGCTGTTTGTTTCTGGAAGTGACAGCGGAAGCAGCTGTCGGTGTCCGGTTTTAGGACCCGAAACTCTCAGCTCGGGTTCTGGTTACTTGGGAGGGGAGGACGCTGTGTGCGGTGCTGGCGTGCTGCGGGCTTCGGCCTCGCGGCCCCGGAGTGCCCGTGCTGTTGCCGTTGTGGTTCTGCAGCACAGTTTTCTGTGGTGCGGGGCTTCCTCTGCGCTCCTCCTGCGTTTTTATTTCAAAGCAGCAGGCCTGAGCTGGGCTGTCCGAGGGTGTGCCTGATAAGGAGAGCGACACTGATCTGCGCTGTGCAACTGTAGTACAGATTTAGCCTTGTCGATGAACTCGCCGTTCTTGGAGGAGAACTTTTGGGTTATTTTTTCACTTGCTTAGCGTGAGGATAGTCCAAATAATTACTCACGAATGGAGCACTGTACTTTGTATGTTTCAACTGTGTCTGCAATTTGCTGTATTTGGATTTTTGGTGTGGGGAATCATGTGGAAGTTGATCCTTTTAAGCAGATGTTTCTGTTCATGTTTTTTTGTTTGTCTTAACTAAAAGCAGCAGTTGCCCAGTACGTACAAGCTCAGCGTGACTGGCTGCTGCAATGTGCTACTTGACAAGCTCTTATCAAGGGACAAAAATACAAAGTAATATGCAAGCGCTTCATGGAAATACTTTTTTATGATTATTTATTGAATCTGAGTATATACTATCAGGAACCACCTGGTTTCTGGGGGGTTACTGTAATGGTAGTAAAATAGAGTCACATTAAAACTTAGATTTCCTTCTAGTGTATGCAAAGGTACTGGCAGTATCTTTTTTTTTTTGGTGGCTTTTTTTTTTGTATTTTGTTTCATTTTTTTGTTTTGGACAGGAATTCAGTGTTCTCATTGAGCCATGCTGTACATAAACACTGAGGCCCTGCTTGGGATGTTTTGGAGTAACTGTAGCATGCAGTGAACACATAGACAGGTGTTTTTAGTTTTATTAACATTCAGTCTGTATCTTATGGGAACTGTTGAATGCTACAGGTATGCTTGTTATAAAGTATGTGTTTGCTTGTGTTCAGTTTTGGTAGCCATGTGGGCTTAAAAATTCCCCTTTAGAGAAATGGGTGGGGAAAGAGGAGGGAACACTGAAGATGTAGTCTGGTACTTGTGCAAAGGGTTACACGGTGGTGTTGCACACTGTGAGAGAAGTGGACTGTGGCCTGAGAGGTGCCTCTCAATCCACAAGAGCAGTTTTGGGTTTCAGGACCATCTTTATGCTCAGTATTAAGCACTGTGATGCTCCATGTCCAGAAGTTCTTGCAGTAGTGAATTTCCAGATGTTGATGCTTCATAGAAACTTCATTTTCATAATGGTTTTAAGGTCTTTTTATGCATGTTTACTGGAGGTCAGTTTTTGGACAGGCCATTCTCCCTCTTGCTGTGGAAGGCTGTCTGTCCTTGTGGGAGGGACTGCATGATGGACCGGTTGTAGCCACACGGTGTGTCCCATGAGTACCAAACTTACAGCAAATGCCCCGGTTGCGTAGAGGGGCAGTGACCAACCAATCGACCTCCTGGGACCCTTAACCTTTTTTCCTGGTTCCCCTGAAAGCAGTGGACTCTGCTAGCTGTCCTCTGTGTGTAGTAAGTGTTTGTGCTTCTGTGTGAGCTGCACAACTGGATTGTGCGTGGGCCGGGAGGGGCTGCGAGAGAGATGATAGCAGAAAGTGGGCTGCTGGTTTATATAACCATGCTCTGCAGCCGCCTCTGTCAGCGCGCCCAGATCCTGCCTGGCGTCTGATCTGGGGGTGGAGTGCAAGCTGAATTGGGTGGCCTAGTGGGCTGCATGCAGGTGGAGTGTTGCCTTGTAAAATACGCCGTTTTGCAGTTCCCTGGAATGTGATATTTAATTATTTTTTTTTTTAAATCTTGTTTCTTCTTAGTGGGTCTTTTAATGGTATATAGCAATAGCATTTGTTTCCTTTGTTGCTCCTGTGTTATATAATGACTTCTGATGGGACAGTTTTACTTCTTTCTAAGAGGTATGTGTGCACATAAAGTTGGCTAAATATCAAAAAGAATGTCCACCTGTAAAAATAGCCTTTAATAAAGAGGGGTGACCTATTGTTCTTGGCATTCCCAACTCTAAAGCAGGTCACAAGCACATACACCAGAAGACAGTAATGCAGCTTGGAATTTGCCTTGGATCCTGTTTCAAGTTCCAGAACTAAAGGTCGACACTTAAGCTTCTAAGAAAAAAAAATAAATCACAGCACAAAAAAAGCCCTTAAGGTTTTCTGTGCACATGGAATAGAATATGTTTCTGTTAATCGTAAAGGAAACTTTAATTATTCTGACTATTGAAAACACTTCTTAGGGTTTTCAGACCTTGAAGCTTTGTAGGGAAGAAAGTCTAGAGTGGCCTAATAACTTGTGTGCATATTTTAAGGACAATACTAAAACCCGGGAGTCTTTACGTGGTATGGAGTGTGAACAAATGCCTGTTGTATGTGATTCATGGGAGTTGTAGGCCTTATGAACAAAGCTGCATGGCTGCTTTATGCTCATGGTTACGGATTCTGAGTCAGCTAGTAGCAGTAGCTTCTCATATGTGTGGACTAAATGTCTTCTTTTTGTTTGTAGATATGGCTCGTGGACAGCAGAAGATTCAGTCACAGCAGAAAAATGCCAAAAAGCAAGCTGAGCAAAAAAAGAAACAAGGACATGATCAGAAGGCTGCAGCCAAGGCTGCCTTGATATATACCTGCACTGTCTGTAGGGTAAGAGAAACTGAAGACAAAATATTGCTGTAGGCAGGTCTGTCTTCCAGCCTAGAGTAGAACTTCTTTTAAAAGGTTATATAGTGGAAATGAAAATATTTTTTAAGTGACTGTCCAGCTTGATGTTAGAAGCATTCGCATCTGTTACATGACTTGCTTACAGATTACTCAGCTGTATTGATAACTGAGATAGGAGGAAAATAACGATCGGTCACGTACAGGTCTGTTGAGGTAGCTGTCTTGCCTTTTGAATTGCTGGGTTCTGCGTGTGCTGTTAGTATGACATATGAAATGTAAAAAGCGTGAGGTCATTTCCTGTTTAATCCTAAATGGAAACATCTTTTCTTTGTGATGGACTTGCCCCCTCTTGGAATCACTGTGTTTCGATGTTGAGGTAGAGAGGAAAAGGGGTGGTGCCAAAAACTTTAGTGTAAGTTTGATGCTACACAGGAACTTCTAGTAGAATAAATGACTTGACAAGGGAACCGACATGTGAGCGCTAATCAGATTATACTTTCCTTCTGGCTGATTTTCCTGAATGTGCTCACTTTGGAGCTGGAGGATAAACTTGCCATTTTCATTTAAATGGTCAGTCCCAGAATAGATTTGTCACTTTAAATGTCTTAAATAAAGGGCTGCTCACTTAAGTACTTGTAACCCGCTCCTCCTTTTGTGGAATGAGGCTGTAGCAGCAGTTGATGCCTCCAACTATGTTTTAGCAGTAGTCTGAGGTAGCCTGTGCCAAGCAGAGAATCAGTCTACACCACAACTCTTTGGCCTTTTGGTAAACAAAAGAACAAGCTTTTGTAAAGATGTAATTCTGAAACGGATAAAAGTTTAAGTGTTGTAAAGAAAGTGGTAAGGAAGTAGGTTTTCCTCCAAACGGGCATGTGAAGTGTAAGTTCTGCATGGATGAAAATGCCAAAGCAGTGTGATAGTGGTGCTGAAAAGCACCTCTGAAAATCTGAGGTTAAATATTCTCTCTTAATCTGCAGCTAAATTAGTAGTGCTTCTGTCACTAGAGCAGTGTCATTGAGGAGACAGTTGGCTTTGGGAAGAAGAAAATGAAACACTGGG
Organism: Laterallus jamaicensis coturniculus; assembly: GCA_022605575.1. Classification (NCBI taxonomy): domain Eukaryota; kingdom Metazoa; phylum Chordata; class Aves; order Gruiformes; family Rallidae; genus Laterallus; species Laterallus jamaicensis. Next base: position 69,942,747 of record JAKCOX010000002.1, on the reverse strand, counting down.
GGAGGGACAGGTTTTGGTAGTATCTTTAACTCTTGTCTGTGCATAAAGTTAAATGTCTCTCTTTAATCAGACACAAATGCCGGATCCCAAGACCTTCAAACAGCACTTTGAAAGCAAGCATCCTAAGACTCCACTTCCTCCAGAGCTGGCTGACGTCCAGGCGTAAAGTTTGTCTACAGGTCATTACCTTAATTTTTAAATGATCATTTGAGGTATATTGTGAATCATTGTTTTTACCAGCAACAACTGAGATGTAAAACTTGCTTCATTTCCTTTAATATGACAGATTAACTCTAGGTTAAAGTTATACCCCTGAACTGTAACACGGGAGAGGCAAGCTAGTACTTATGTAGGTGAAATGGCTGGGGGATTTCACTGCGCATGGAGGTTGTTTAAAAAGGGATTAATGTCATTTGAAATCATCATCCTTAGAGCTGTTTGAATACTTTATTATTTAGTTCTTGTTTTGAAATGTTAGTTCTGCTTTGAACAAAACCTGTATAATAATCTGTCTGTTGCTACAAAGGCTGCAATGGAAGTAGTTGTTCAGTGTGTTTCCCACAATTGAGCCTTTTTGTTCACAGAGCTGTGCGAACGAATGCAGATTTTTCTGCATTCAAATACAAACATTAACCTCTGCCTTAACTGCAGAAGAGATTTTTCCCATTAGCCAGTTGTTAGGCTGCAACTGAAGGCGGTTATAAGAAAAGGCTAAAATGAGGTAAAGGCTGAAATGAGCAAAAAAGAAACAAGGACATGATCAGAAGGTTTAGGATATTTCATTCACGTGAGGGTAAACAGCGTTGTGCAACAGTTCAGCTTAACTGAGTTGTTCTTGTTTTTTATAGGTGAAACCATGGCACCTATTGACTCTTCTACTGTCAGACCTTACATAACAAACCTGCAGCTGCTTTTCTAAAACTGTTGATCAGCAAAAATGAAGGGGCTACAGAAACATTCATATTTTTATGCTGTTCCCTCTTGGGCTTCATGCAAAGACAATTCTGTGTAAATGTACAGTTGTGCCCTATTTGGAAATCCTGAAAAATCAGTCCATACTTGTTATAAAAAATTTTTTACAATTGTAATTATATTGATGTTCATATTGTGTAAAATAACTCATTTAATAAAGTAGTACTTTGATTTTACAATATCACAGATTAAATCCTTGTAGAAGTTCTGTTTCAAATTTCTGCATTATCTGCCTTATAAAAGAATAAAAAAGACAAAGTGGAATTTTCCCCATCCTGCCAAAGCACGAGCAGTATCATTCCACTGAAAGTAATGTACATTACAGTAAATTAATCTCAAGTGAAGAGGGAAGCTGCTCAGATAGTACTGTTCAGTGTGCCGCCTCCTTGACCCCAGTCACTAGTGGTCAAGTTGTTGGCTCGAGGCGTGGCAGACTCCCTAGAAGCTGCATGAGAACCATGAGTCTTCCTTCTAAGTTTTTGTCCTGTGTATTGGAGTCTAATACTGCAAGCCCTTTCGAATGGGATTCCTGTGCTGTGAGGGATCGAGTTCCTTCAAGTCGTGCACTGGAGAGACTCTGGTTAGGCTTGTTACCCTTTCTGTTTGGTAGATGGCTGAGGAAGCTGAGAGGTGGCAGGACTGAAGGCTTCTGGGTGTGCTGGCTTGAAAAATGCCCGCAAATGGTAGGTTAAAGCAACTCTGCTCTTAGTTGAAAAATTGATCTGAAAAGAGTTCTTAATCATATTTTTAGCAGTCAACCACACGTTTCCTCCTCAAATGCATCTGGCTATTTCAGTAGCAACTTTTGAAGAAATATGCAAAACAGCCAGCCATTAATAACCTTTCTTCGCAACCAGCTTAAAATAAGCCTGTTGGAAAAGAGCCAAAGTACCTAAAATAACGTGGCTACTCTAAGAAATCGGATGTGATTAAAGTTGCCTTGATGAGAAAAAGCTGGATAATAGCTCTCTGGCCAAGAACATTTGAGCAGCGAAACATAATTACCCTCAAAGTGTTCTAGGCTCAGTTCTAAGCCCAGATGTAAAGCACATAAGTAGTGGAGAAACATCTGAATAGTGCTATTAGGTCTGCTACACAAAATCCCACCTTTGGCATTTGGAGGGAGCTTATTTAAGAGCTTTGGTTTTGGCCTCGCAGTAAGAAGCAATACCAGAATTGCTGTGATTTACTGAGGTTACAAGGGATGTTAAAATTCTGGCGGTCCAAGTAACCCTTGCTACACAGCAGGACTGTACAACTTACCTTCAGATGGCTTCCTAAAATCTAGGACCATAGTCTCAAAGACTCATTCACTTAAAAGAATGCACTTGGTATTTTATTATATAAAGTCAAAGCCTTTGTCTTCACCCACTCATTTGCTCTTTACTGAACCACTTCTGTGAGACTAGCTTCCTGTCCTCTTTGCTGTGACAGTATCTCTGTACATACTTACTTTGGCATAAACTTTCTCTGTATTATAGTCACTCCAGGATAACCTGTAAACCACTTAACTTTTATAGATGATGTTGTTCTCCTCCAAGAGTAATCCACTACTGCACTTGTACACCTGACATCAGAATGTAACGCTTCATTTCTTTTTCTTTAATGTTACCAATACCTGTGTCCTGAAAACTGGCTCCCACAAGGCAAGAAATCTGCTCTCGACATTTGTGCTGTATGGGGGAGAGATACTTCAATGTTCTGATGCTGTAGTTTGTCTAAAAATACGCTGAGTGCAAATGCATAAAAATGTTTCTTGCACTGATTGGTATTTGCTCATCTGGTTTTACTTTGGAAAATGTTCTGGGATGTATCCCTATAGCTTGGTCCTGAGGTGAAGTATATGTTCTTTTCCTTCGATTCAGATTGTGTGGCATCAAATAAAAAGATTTTGTTTCATAAACCATCTCTATTCATGAGCACTGAAGAGCTGGAAAGCTGCATCATCACTAGTTGGATGGGTAGCTGCAGTTAGAATTGTATTTTAAAAGTTTATGATGCTCAAGTTGAAAATACCCTATGAAACGATGGGGGGTCTACGTACGAGAAGGCAGGGGGGTGATCCTCAGTTCAGTAAGATCCCGAGCTGCAGTCTTAATTGCAGAAATGAATGAAAGCTATGACTGAATTGTTATAAAGGCTTTACAAGTATAGGAGGAATGCTCTACCTGATGCAGGATTTGTCCTCGTTTAGAGTACCTGCGATAGTCCTTGAACCTAAAAGGTCAGAGGAAGGATTAGGAGTTCTCCATCTCTTCCTGATCTGAAGGATGGCACCCTGTTACCTGGGTAGACACAGTTGTACGTTGTAATGTGTCTGATTAAAGAGAATTAAAAAAACTAAAACGTAAAATGTCATATTTCCTGCTTGCTTTTAGAAACAAGTATTAACTACACTTACAAAATTAATTTCCTGGCTGCGGACAGTCCCGGGGCTCGAAGCTGTCAAACTTTGCAAGAAAGAAAAATAGGCATGGAAAGCATCACATGTTCCCTTGGGAAAGATTCATCTTTGTGCAGGGACAGCATTGAGGTGAAGGGTTCTTGCGTTGTCAGCATGGGCATGAGCTGTCGTGGAGACTTGTGGAGCAACTTTAAAAAGGGATTTTGGGGTTTCAGAAGCCCACATCTCTTCTGGGAATCTCTCTGAATGCCATATGAAAAAAAAATCTCACTTTAGATCCTGGAGTAAAAGGGAGCACGTGTGGTTGTGGTGAGGCCATTCAGGGACTATCGGGAATGTTTATCCAATGCGTTTTACTCAGGCTCATTTCTGTACCTCTGCTGTACCTACTCTCTAAGGGTTTCTGGTTTCATGCTATCAAAACGCTGTGTGAAATATCAGAAACAGAGGTTGAAGACAGTTGCAGTGTAGCCTGAAGGAAATAGTTGGCGTTATGTGGTGCTCTTGAAACGTCCCTGGAGACTGTCCCTTTTGGTTATTTGCTGTTGAGCTGAAAACACTTCAGCTTAAGTAAAGCTAATGACCACAGGCTGTTTGCAAACCACATAGTGATGAAGGAATTTGTAACATTTCTTTGAGCCGTGTTGAGCAGTTTTCCCATCTTGGTAAGAAGAGCTAATAGGTGGGATTTCTTTTATCATTTAGTTGTTTCCCCTTCTCTCAGAACCAGGTGTTTGGTTTTAATAAAGCCTGGTCTTCCCAACTCGATTGGTCCTGCAGAATCCATAAACAAAGTAAAGGTCAGCTCATGCTTCTGTTTGCTCAGACCGTCCTGCCACATGTAATTTTGGGGCCTGTGATGTGCCTATGTAGAACCTTACAGGTTTTGCAGTGCACTTGGAATTCAACCTCAGAACTCAGCTTTGGCCCGGTATTCCGTACGTGGGTTTTGGTACTATGCAGCACCATCTGAGATGGTCCTGATGATACCTATAAAAGTCGAATTTTCCACTCCACAGGGACAGAATGTGTTTGGGTTAGTGCCCAGGCACCGTTTCATGTAGGGTTAAAAGTACCCTAAATGCTTTGCTCACAGATCTACCTTTGGAGGAGGGCCAAAGGACCGATAAAGAGCACGCTTTTTACAACAAGAGCTGGAGGGCTGATAAAGTCAATTGTTTATTGTTCTTACTGGCGTTAGATGCAATGAATAGTGCCTTCATTTGAGCATTACTCTCATCTGCTCCTCCTGGTCTTCTCTGTTAAGTAAACCTAGTTCACTGGGTCACTCTTCATAGGTCACATAACCTTAGCGACTGTCGGTACGTTTCTCGGGGCCCTCTCCAGTCTGCCTGTGCTCCGAAATCAGATGGTGCGGAGTGTGGCCCCAAGGGCTGGCTGAGACTCATGCAGGGTAGCTGGGACAATTAACTTCTGGCAATTGCATCCATAAGTCCTGTTACTGCACACTTGGATGATACTTGTCTTTTTACAACAGCATCACACTGACTTGCGTTCAGATCCTGGTTCGTGAATGTTTTGGTACCACTACTGTCCTCTCCATTGATAATCTTCATTTTGTGCCTATGTATTTAGTGCCCACACACCTGTCTGATGAGTCTCAGACCACGTCTGCCAGGACACCACCAATCTATTCCTGTCCCCAGTTCATTCAAATAATGGTATCACAAGAAGTCTTCCGGATGTCCTCTTTTATTCTGCAGTCTGAGTTGTTTGTTGACACATGGAATGGGACAGGTCCCAGGCAAAGCCTTGCAGGACCCTGCCTGAGTTCCCAATAAGCCTTTGGCTATTATGCCTCGGGAGCATCTTGTGGTGCTGGGATTATGCTTGTGGTTGGTACAAGGAGGCCACGGAATGCCAGGGACAAAGGCCTTTACAGCAGCAGGTTGGTTTGGCATCCTGTGTGCCTGTTGCCACCAGGCCAGCTCTCACAAAGAAGGAAATGGATGGTAGTGGGGTACATCATACTTTGCTCCTGACCAATCCACGCTGCTGCCTGTTGCGGGGTTACTTTTCCATATGTGTTCACAGGTAGGACTTAAAAAAATTATTCTAGCCTTTTTCCAGGTTCATGTCAAATGACAGAATCCCCTTCTTTTTAAACTCCTTGTGCTTGTCCCATTGCTTTTAGACTCTTCTCCATGCTTGTGAGTTCTCAAAGAGCAACACATGTGGTCCACACTGATGTGTTTGATGGCTGGAGCATCCTAGGAGAAGCTGTTTGCAACTTGAATGCTATCTAAGTCCTCTGAGTACTTCAACTTACTCTTTCATCTTCTTAGCATGCTTTGTTTAGTTAACTTGTGACTGAAGTCAAGTGCTGTTTATTACTTATTTGTAAATCTTATCTTTCATTTTCTTTCCTTCCTCATCAAGTAATGTAGCTATACTTAACTTTATCTTTCCTTAGATATTTATAGGCTTTGTGTCTGCCTTTGAGAACCTCAGCTGGTTTTTTGGCTCTGCTAATGAAGGTATTACCTTGTTGACTTTTGAACCAACTAAACCCCAGGTACCTGTTTGTTTCTCAGGATCCACACTAGCTTGTTCAACATAACGTGGCTCTGGCACAGCCATGAAGGCCAACTCTTAGAAAATCCTTTTGAGTTGTCCCTTGCTGGTTTCTTTTCTCTCTTCCATATGAATACTGATCCATCCAACCCCTCATAAGAGTCTGTCGTGTCTTCTTAACTGGGTAATACCTTTGTGTCTTCTGCAGTGCTTTGCAAAATGAATGTTAATAAATGCATGTTAACTGCACAGCATGTTGACTCAGGCCAACAGGAAGAGCCTTAATCTTTAGCTTCTTTTTCCTGATGTGCCTTCAAGTTCCAGTAGCAGTTACCTGCTGATAGTTTTAGCTGTCTTTTGGTTACACATTTGCTTTAGCTGTAAATGGTCACTGCGTATTTGCGGTAAGACAGTTGCTTTATTTTGAATTCTTTGTGGATCTTTTGAAGGGTGAAAATTTAGTATTTATTTACAGCTACATGAATAATTGAAGAATGATGTCGTCTTTAAGAAATAAGAGTCTAAAGTGTTGATGTCCTGCTGGCATGCAGAATTATTCTTATCTCAAAGCCCACCTAGTCCCATCCCCTGCCATGGGCAGGGACACCCTCCACTAGACCAGGCTGCCCAAAGCCCCATCCAACCTGGCCTTGGGCTCTGCCAGGGAGAGGGCAGCCACAGCTTCTCTGGGCAGCCTGTGCCAGGGCTTTGCTGCCCTTGCAGGGAAGAATTTTTTCAACATACCTAATTTAACTCTACTCTTTTGCGGTCAATACTCACTTGCTGTAACATTGCTTAACACAATGGCACTTTCTGATGTTGAAGGAGATACAACTCAGATTTCTTATCTTAGCAGGCTGCATGCAGTACAGGAACTGACTGCAATAGTCTGTGCAATAGAGCTCCCTTTTCTCTCCTCACAGACACAGAGGGAAAAATAATTTACATTTGTGACTAGATTTCACTTGCTGTATTTCATATTTAGGTTGTGATTTTAGGAAAAAGTTACTTAACCCTTAGGTATACTTCTTAAAGGGTACTTATTGCTGCTATTAGCTCTTACCACATCAGCGCTAGCAGAGAATGTTTTTCTTAATTAAGGCCCAGGTTAGGAAGGGTTAAGGCTTAGTGCAGAGCTGTGTTTCGCTGCTGCAGTAAATCATTCAGAGAATTTGCTATTATTCACCTGAAAGCACGAGCTGTCACACAGCTGAGAGTGTGAGGCTGGAATCAGAACCACCTCTAGCCAACCAGGACAACTTCGCAGCTCCTGGGCTCCTTTCTCAGTGGACAGATCATGACTGTTTTTCTCAGGTAGTCATTGAATTCTACATAACTGAGGCCAGTAGGAACTTAATTTTGTTATATGCTAAATATTAACACGCATGTGCGGAAAGCTGCTGGCTTGAACACCTTTGTGAAGTCTGGAAATCATCTCTGTCACTAAGATCAGTGTAACTGACCTCTATCAATCAGAAGATAAATTCTGCATGTCTAGGAGATGCGGTGGTCTGTGGTAGAAAACAGTGCAGTACCGAGGCAGACTTCACAGCCTGTAGTTCATAAAGCTCTAAGATGGTTTTGAATTACAATCACTGTCAATCATCAGCATTTCTCCTACTGTTTTGTCATAAGCCTCTTAATTGGAAACACTGTGTGGGCAATACAACTCTGTGGACCTCACAGATGCTAGTGCCCCATGGACAAAGATTTGGAAACTGCAGTTAGACACTTCTGAAATTAATTGTCTCTCTTGCTTGCTCTGTGGCTGCAGGCATTTCCTCAGGACTCAGACATCTCTGTGGTGCCCCCTTTCTCCACTGGAGCGGGTGAATGGGTAGGATCACAGTCATGTAACAACAGTCCAATATAAAACTACTAACTGCTAGTACTGCCTTCATTGCACCATCTACTTTCAGTCAGAGGTGGCCTGACTTCAGGATAGAAGCGTCTACAGAGGTCCTTTCTGGGGCTGCTGCTCCCAGGCACCAGCCTGCCTTCCTCACCATGAGACTGACAGAGACAGAGCAGCATCACTGGTCGTATTCAGTTGGCCTTAGGCCTGAACTATTAAAACCTTTGTCTGAAAACAGCCAGATTCGTAGAAAGGGAGGTATCTGTTGTTCCTATTTGTGAAAACAGGCAGCTGGGTAGAGGAAAGGCTCTCTGTCTCATTGCAGGGGGGGGCGGTGGGTCACAGTTGCAAAATAACCTCCCGCAGTGCTGGATGCCAGAGAAGCACTTGAGAAACGCCCAAAGGACAGGCGAATTCCCAGTGTGCTGGTTCGCCCTTGGCTGGGAGGGAACATTCATGTGGAAGCCCCTGAGAGCCGGTGCCCACACCCAACTCGCTCGCTGGCAGAGCTATGGCCATGGCCCTGTGGGCAGCAGAGCTGTTCAAAGCTCTCACTGCCTGGGACAAGAGGGTCCTTCTCCCTCCCTCTTCCCTGCCCTGTGCCCAGCTGCGAGCCCCCGCATCACCCACGTCCCTGCTTACTGGGCACTTTCCTGAGCCAAGTCAGCTGGGCAGCCTGACAGAAAACGATCCCTTTGGCTTGTTCCCAGCCAGTGAGCCAAGTCAGCCCCTGGAAGAGCCTGGCAAACCGAGGTGCCCGTGTTGGGGAGTGGGGAAGCAGCAGGGAGCCTCCGTTTCTGTGCGAGATCAGCAGACAAACAGCTCTCCCTTGCTAGCTGCCCTGTGTGAGCAAAGGAGGAGAGACAGGTTGGATCCCAAATAGGAACAGCTCATGGAGCGTTGCTTACATGAAATGTTTGCTTTTTGACACTTGAGCATGGCTTGGAATTGATTGATTACTAATGATGGTCAAGGTCCATTTAAAGGCAATAAATTAACCATGTCTTGAAGAGATTGTGCATTATATGTCAGGTATTTTGCAAGTACTGACACACCATCCCTCTAATTAATGTGGTAATGAATGTGCTAAATGCTTGGGTGATTTTTTTCCCCTCTCTTCCATTCCTTCCTTGTTTTGGGTATGTCTGTACCAGGCCTCTAGGCTGCACTGATCTTTACCCAGATACTCATCTTTCCATCTCTTCATACCCTTGAACAGGCTTGTATGTAACTGGTGTCTCAGGAATAGAAAAACTGGATGGAGACTTCAACACAGCCAATGCTGCGACTTTGTTCTCAGCAGGGAAGCTTATGAGTTGTTTTTGCCCAGAATTTGACTCCAGTGGATCACATGTTGTAGATCTGGCAGGGACAGAAAGGAAGTCCTTTCACTTCCAGGGAGCTCCATGGGAGGAAGTGAGCAGGAAAGTCCAACCAAGCAGTCACCATTCAAGAGGAGACTAGAACAGCAGAATGGGAACTTCAAAAAGTGCCACCAAAAAACCAAAGGTCAGCCATGAACTTAACATTCAAAAAGAGTGCCACTTCCCTGAATTTCTTCCCATATGGCTCTGGCTTTTGGGCAGGGGTAAGCTTTACCAAGAGCTCGTTGGCTTAGGTGCTAAAACTGATTATGAGAAAGTATTGAAGTGTTATTCCTGCTGAAGGTTAGTTGTCCAGCTTCTTAAAACAAGAAAAGCTGTTACTGTCCCTCTGGAGAGGGAATGGAAGCAGACTGTAATGAAATACAGAATTTAACTTAAAATCAAGGTTCTGTTGAGATTGGTCTGTCTCAAGCCATGCTTCAGGCAAACTGGTGTGTGGAGACGTTAAACAAATAATCCCAGTGGTTACCATTGGTTCAGTTTCTCAGTTATCAGATTTAAGAGTGCTAAAAACATCACTTATTTGTGAGATAGGCATCTCTTGTTCTTCCTAAACTATGGTAAACCCCACCTATTTTAAGATATGGATCCCAATATGTGGACTTTTATAGAAACAACCCTTCTTTTAATTTAGTAAGGTATATCAAACCCAGCATTATTTATATTCTAACAATGGCTACCATTTTCTAGTCTCTCCATTTTTATGGCAGTATTCTCATTTCCAGCTAGCTTTCTAGGAGAGCTGTGTGAGTCCTCTTAAAAACATAAGTCAGTTACCATTTTTACTCCCAACAACTCACTCTGCCTCATTACTGTAGGATGAATCTCAGCCCCTCTCTGGTATTTCCATGTGATTGTTCAGCCAAACCCTGCAGCTCTGTACCACTGAAAGAAAGCTCTCAGCATTTTGCCCACAGCTCCTCAGCTCTTACTCCTTTCTCCTTTGCTACCACTGTTTAGTCCCTTTGGACTGTACGTGAACTCTTGGTTTGAGTATCTAGATCTGGAGCCTTGCTGGTTTTTCTGCCTTCCTTAGTCAATGCTTTCTTCCAGGTCCTTCACATCTCCTCTGTGCAGCATCCCTTTCTCTAATGTATAGCCTTCCCATGTGCAAATGGTACCTGGCACGGCTGGTGCCAGCTCCATGGCCAGGGCTCTTTGGCACTTCCCAAATATAGACTGGGCACAGCCACGCCATCCTTTTTTTCTCAGGTCACAGCAGAAAGACTTTCCCCTGCAGAATGGGTAACTTGCTTTGGCAGAAGTTCTCGCAGTTGCTGGATGGCTGAAACAACTCTTCCTGTGCCTCTCTGTTTTCTTCCCCAGACAAAGAGTTCATGGCCATCTGAGCAGCTCTCTTGCTCCTTCTTTGCCAAGTCAATGGTTTACTCTGCAAGGTCTTTGCTTTTTGAACTATGTGTTTTCAAATTGGGATTTACTGCTTCGGCCCCAAACTCATGTAAAGACATCTTTTTAAGACCACATTTCTCTCTGCCATGCCTCCTGCTCATTTTCTGCCCTCCATCACACACACAACCTTATTTAGTGACAGGGAGCTGGACAGTCAGAGACATAAGGACAAGGCTTGGGACCAAATGGAGCAGAGAGTGGGACTGCACATCCACATTTCCCCCTGCCCAATGCCCACTGCTCTCTACTTGCCATGTGGTCTTTTGTACAGTGGTGGCCATGTAGGGTTTTTTACTATAATGTGAACGTTCAGCTGGTAAAGAGTCACCCCAGAGAGGATGGCTCAGGAGCAGCCCTGACCCGCTCTTCCCACGCCTAAAACCACCTCGGCACTGAGCAGCCTGCTTCCTGAAGTGAGAATACAGGCAGCTCTTTGAAAACCTTGGGTGTGTTTCACCACTATGTATTTAACGTAATTAGCTCCCAGGTCAAGGCTTACTGCTCTGTGCTTACCCCTGGTGAACCCTGAACTGCCAACACCTTGCAGATCAGCTTTGCTGAATTTCCAGCACCTCCTGCCCAACCTGTTTGCTTCTCCCACTTTCTTGTGCTTCACCATCTCATTTATTTTTCATTTGGTGTCCACCTGTCTGGAAAGACTGGTCTTATGTGAGAGGAAACGTCTCCCCAGCCCACCAGCTCTCCTCCTCAGCACTGTGCATAGTGAGAGAGCATCAGTATAAAATCCATGTGAGTGATCCCACCTACCCAGCTGATGTGCCAAGCAAATCAGAGGAGCAGGACTTGCTGGGTCCAGCCCTTACGTTTTGGCCATCAGGGCAAGATGCTGGTCTTTGTTCTGCAGCCATTACCTTTAGTGGCATTGCTCAGTCACCCCTCGGTATCAGTTAACGTGCCTTAGTCTTCTATAACTGTCTCCTGGAGTATCACTTGCAGGTATGTTCTGCTGTATCCTGTATTTCCCAAAGCACAGTTACTTTTGGGGCACAAACCGCCGGTTCCTGTTGACTTGCTCAATTTGCCTGTGGCTCTGCATGAATATAATTCATGTATGTCTTAATGTGAGGTCGCGGATTGTCAAAAACATACCACAGGTGCCAATCCAACTTCAGTTGGAGTAGGCTTAGCCCAAAATTTCAGACTTCCTTTGCAGGTGGCATCTCTTCCTGTACATACATTTTCCCTTTAAAAAAAAAATCCAAGCTGCTTGTAATGACGATTTATAAAGCTGTGGTTTTAATCTCTTGCCGTTTCAGACAGAGCTACAGGGATACTCCTTCAAGCAGACAACCAGAGTATTCCCAGTCCATGATGATTTAAATTAGCCAAACAATAACCCCTTCAGTAATTAAAACACCCACCAAAAAACCCAGAACAAAAAGCTTCCCATTTAAATCTCTGTTAAACCAATTCATCAGAGCGACGCGATTAAAATCTTTGGGCCAAATCCTCCTTGTCCTCTCATGTAAGCAGTGCTTTTGAGAGCAAAGGGATGAGTGAGAACAGCATTTAGTCTGTACATTAATAATGTATATCCTTTGACTGACAGGGAATGGGCTGGCAGAACAAATGAAAGCACCCTGGGGTAAGAGGAAGAAAGCCTCAGCTTGCTGCTACGAACTGCACAGGCATAAAAGTACATTTTGTTCCGCTATTAAATAAGGAGATTTGGGATATAACACTGTCTCCTCCTGCAGCCCTTCCATTTTCTGCTCATGGCAAAGAGGATAAAACTGTCCGCAGATGTAATTGTTCCGTCCAGCGCTCACATGCCCGGGAGAACTAATCGTGATCTGCAAAATCTACTCCCCTCAGCTGCAAAGCAGCAAGCTTTTGTACAGTAAACATCTACTGACCTTTGAGGCCAAGTTCACCAAAGACTGTCCTCTGCGTCCCAGCGCTGCTCCTTGCGAAGCTGCTGGCTTCGTGGCTGGGATAGCTCATGGTGGACACCCAGAGCCTCCTTTTTTCACTGAGCTTTACCCTGATCAGAAAGGCATTGCTGTCTTTCTTTTAATTAAGCTGCTTGGGAATGGAGATAAGAGCCACGATCCTATGTGAGCAGCCCCAAACCCCATGGCTGCAGCGTGGGCAGGACATGCAGGGTGGGTGCCTGTGCTCGGTGGCACGGGGCTGCCCGTGAGCGGACAGAGCCAGCATCCAGCCTTCGTGGCTTCATCTCTACATTGTCTTGGGGGGTGTGGTGTTTAATATTAATTCACATTGGATTTGCTGCTTTCCTTTGTTTGTGCGTTGGGGGGTTTCTGTGTGTTTTTATTTGCAAGAGGAACCCTAGATAGACATCATCTGGTGAATTCAATAATATGAGAGAAACAAAGCAAATTCCAGGAAGAAATTGCCTCAGATTCTGCACAGTGCACTAACACTGCACTTCTACCATCCTTCCAGCCATTTGATAGTGATTATTGTCGTTAAAGTGAGTTCATAATGTTCCTGTCTAGCTTCTGCCAGGCAACTCTTCCCTATTTGTTACTGTGCTGTTTCTCTGGATGTTGTTTGTAATCTTGCTGTACCTGATATTTTTCATGCCTCAAAAGCAAAGCCAGGAACTCCTGCACCGGTGCTGAAGGTAGTCAGGGAGGGTGAGTCAGCTTTTCACTTCCAATCATAAAATTAAGGCTTAGTAACCAACAAAAACCCGCTAATCAGGGTAAGTGCCTTGCCATTTCCTTGGTGAACTTCTACTGTGATATAATTATTACACAAAAATATATTAAAAAGAGCTTGTTTGGATGCTGTGCCACTGGAGGCTGGCAGGCAGGAGGATGCCCTTGTGCCTGGGTTCCCCTCCTGCAGAGCAGCTGAGCAGACCCACGTGCAGCTGCGTTTCTTCCCCAACTTGCACCATTGCTGGGACATGTGCCCAAGGCCAGCCCATGGGAATGCCTGCAGCCGTCGAGTGCTGTGGGTGCATTGGGGTTTCCACAACTGGTCAAGCCCAGCTGGGAGCTGAGAGATGAGGGAGGACAGCAACATGTGTGACAGAGGGGTGTGTGTACCCCAGGTGACACAGGAGGTCTTCAGGGCGAGGTGGGCACTGTGAGGGTGGTGAGAAAATAATAACGTGGCTGGTTAGGGGTGAGTATGGAGCATCGTAAATTCTTTATGATGTGTAAAGAACCACTAAGAAACAAACAAGCAAAGAAGTGTAATCGTCATGTGCACTAGTTTCCATCCTGCCATTGCAAAGCTTTCTTCTTCAGGAGCTGGCAAATGAAATAAGATACATAGACACATCCCCAAAAGATTTAACAAGGGCAAGTGTAGGGTCTTGCATCTGGGGAAGAACACCCCAGGTACCAGGATAGATTGGGGACTGGCCTGTTGGAGAGTAGCGCAGGTGAGATGGACCTGGGGGTTCTTGTGGATGACCTTGAGCCAGCAATGTGCCCTCGTGGCCAAGAAGGCCAGTGGCACCCTGGGGTGTATTAGAAGGGGTGTGTCTGGAATATTGTGTCCAGTTCTGAGCCCCTCAGCTCAAGAAGGACATAGAACTCCAGCAAGTCTTAACATCCCCTGGGGATGTCCCTTCACAAGGACAAGACAGAGGCAAGGAGTTCTCTGCTGGGAGTGAGCCCTTGGGAAGCTGAGTGCCATGGCAGTGGGGGATGTTTGGGCCACAGGCTAGGCACTCTGTCCACACCTGCACCAGGGGTTTGCTGTGTTTGTTGTTTGGCAGTGGAGGGGTTAATCCCACGTACAAAACCCTGTGGGAAGGTAGCAATGCCAGACACCCACAGCTGGGAAATGCAGCCCACACAAACCTAAATTCAGCCTCTGGAAACCGGTTACTGTGATACGGTCTCTACTGGCAGCCCCACAGGCATCCTTCCCAGCGATGCAGGGCCCAGGCACCCTTCCTGTGCTCCAATGGCAAGAGGAGATGCAACCCCACAAACACATTGGGACACAAGTCCTCTGGCTCCAAGGAGGACACAACCCCATTCTTTCATTGTTTGTCTTTTCTTCATTAGAACCTGATTTAAGTTTGAGCCTAATGAGATCAGAAAAGAAGGTGAGGTTGTCTAAAGGGTGATGGTAGGAAGCTGCAGATGCCAAGAGGAAGGAAACTCGTGGGTTTTCCTGCCTGATTCGGGATAGACTTTAATAGCAAGGCCGTGCAAGTTTCATGTGTTGGGCCCAGAAATGCTACCAGGGCTGTTGGTCTGGAGGCATTCAGCCCTGGAAAGTACTGGAGCCTTGTATTTACCCTGAAGGTCACTGTTTGTTCAATGCCCAAGAGCAGCTGTCAGGGAGCGGGAAGGGCGCGTGGAGGTTTTATTTGCCGAACCAGGGAGGGCACATGCCATCAGCAGGTCTATGACAGCAGCCACTGATCCCAAGCCTTCTGCTTTCTAGCTCAAAAGCTTTTTCTGGCCTTCACTGCGTGGCAGATGGCTAATGACTTGCTCTACCTCAGATGTGGTACCTCCCAGACACTGTTGGTTGCTGGTCCATCAACAGGGGAAGGTGAAAAGCCTCTGCAGATCATAGAATCATAGAAGGCTTTGGGGTGGAAAGGACCTCAAAGATCATCCAGTCCCAGCCCCCTGCCATGAGCAGGGACCCCCTCACTAGACCAGGCTGCCCAAAGCCCCATCCAACCTGGCCTTAACCAACACCTCCAGGGATGGGGCTGGTGTTTCTCCCCGTCCTGCTCTCTGGCTGGGCAGCAGAACTCCTGCCAGCTTTGGTGATGGTTGGTGCCTGACCCAGACTTATGCCCATGGGGATTTAAACCAGGGGACCTCCCCTGAATTGGAAACAACATTTGCTTGCACCCATGTTACTGCTATAAAAATCAGGAAGGTCACAATCACAAGCTTCTCCTGCAGTGCTCTGGGCAGCAGACTGCCAGCAGTGATCCTTGGGAGCTGTGTATGAAGCATACTTTTTCCCAGAAAAGGGCTAGTGTTGGTTTGTGATGAGCTCTGTGCGTATTACCCCAAGGCAGAAAAAACAGGTTGGGGCCTAATGTGTGACAAACTGCTGGAGTGTTTGAAAAATCAAACCAAAAGGTTCTACAGCATTGTGAGATGCTCCAAAATGAGACTTTAAAATGATATATTTGGGTATCTGAAGTTATCGGTTTGCAATCCCTGCGGTAGCGGCCCCGCTGCCTCAGGCTCCGTAGTTTGTATGTTCTAACTATTAGAGGCAGCAAATAAGTGAGCTTGTGTCCTGGCTCTAGGCAGAAGCACCTGGAAACGTTCATGTTGGGACCAACAGCTGGTGCTGCTTGTGTACTTAAGGACCTAAGTAGGTGCTGCCAGGTTTTCTGAGCCAAGGGTCAGAGGTGTAAATCCCCCTGACCTTCCTTGGGGCTGAGAATGAGGTCTGGCCTGTGTGACACTGCATTTTCAGGGTGAGCTGAAACCAGTGCAGCCTGGCCAGGCACAGCTGTGAAACTGGGTATCCCCAGGCACCATCACCCACCCAGCACATGGCACGGAGCTGGAGCTGGTGGACACCTCCAGGCTCCAGAAAGTGTCCTCCTCCCTCTCTCTGGGTACATGGAGCTCAGTGGGAGAGGTGGACATACCAGCTGGTCCCTCTGAACCAGAATGAGACTTTGGGCCTCCTCTGGGTGATGGTAATGTTCAAAAAAAGAGGAATATGTTTTTGACCAAAAATCATGGCTTCACACCCCTTTACAAGGGTACCAGGGTACAAGGTACAAGAGAGGTCATTCTCTCTCCAAGGGCTCCCATGGGCTGTGCTGCTCCCTACAGTCACCTGAGATCTCCCGTGGGAGCAAGCTGCTTGCTGTGCTTTGGAGGGGGTGGAGGTTGCACTCCCCAGACAGTGGATGGGAGTGGAGCGATGCTGTGCTCGTGGCTGATTCACTGGCTGGCTCAGCGGAGTTCATTGGTTCCTGCTTTCATGTTTGCTTTTAGGGATGCTGGATGTATTACTCTCTCAGAAGATTAATTGCCTGGGTGCTGACAGCTCTGTGCTCTTTACTGCTAACCAAATCTAAATAAATAGAAAGTTCATTTTCTGGACCTTACAACACTAAGGTTTGGCCAAACTCCCCAAGTGTCGCTGCGCTGCAGTCAGCAGCATTATGCTAGCTGGTGTTTTGGCACCCTTCCTTATCCGTTCTCCTTCCCAGCTCCTTCCTCAGCTGAGAAACCCCTCATGGCCTCACTCCCTCTGGCAAAGGTGTTGTTTCACCTATAACATGCCCTGTCTTTTCTCTCTCTCCTCTCTTCTCCACATAGCTCCCAGGCCAGGGATCCTCCCCAAGCTGCCCTGAGCCTCTCCAGCACTATGCTGCCTTTCTCCCTTTGCCTTGGGTGCCCAGGAAATCCCCCTTAATTAGGGCATGCCCAAATCTCTCCTCCTCTTCCTTCTGAAAACCATGGAGGATCTCACCTACCTTGTCAAGCACAGAGCCAAACCTGCAGGGCAAACCAACCTCCCAGCTGGTGTGCTGCCAGCCAGAGTCTGTATTAAGGCAGGACTTTCCCTCCCTTCCACACCCCTCCTTTTGCCTCAGAGCCCGTTTCATATGGCCCTGACAGGCTCTGAAAAAACACAGCTCTGTGAACGGGTATGCATGGTGCATGCCAGCATTTTGGGATAAGGCACAGCATTTTGGCTGGCATCCCACAGTATTCCCCATCTTTGCACGGAGCTGGGCCTTGTGGTGGTGTGCTGGAAAGCAGTTGGGTTTGGGGCATCAGCGTCAAACAGGGGTTTGATGAAGGCATCCCTGCTTTATGGTGAAAATTCTGCTTGGCACTGTGATTTGCACCATGGTGTACATGGGATGGATGCTGCACATAGGGCTTAAACTACATCTGCATTTCAGAATCAAGGCAATAAGGAAAAGGAAGCTGAAATTATCCCTTTATCCATTGCCTTCCTGCTGGAGAGCTTTTCCATGGTGGTGTCCTACTCTGGAGCTTATCAAGTGGTTGCTGCTGGAGCATCAGGACAGGACCCTGGGATGCTGGTCTGTGGTGGAGAAACCTCACCATGGGTGCTCCTGTCCATGCAGAAAGAACAAAACCCCACTGAAATGCACCTTCCTTTGGTATTACAGGGTGGTGGTGAACCTAGTGTGGCACTGGCAGAGCAACCACTGCGTGAATAGCTGCCCAATGACCAAAAAAAGCCAGCAGTGGTTGGCTAGATGTGTCAGAAGTGACACAGCCAGAGCCAATCCTGCCTTGTGAGCCTGATAAGCTGTAAACAATTTCCAAGACTCTCCCAGCACTGTTTTCTGCGGTTTCCATGAGTCAGTCCCTCCTGTAATTGTCCCATCCACTGTCTGGGCCTCTGCCCACGGCTGGAGCTCATCCTCTTGCACAGCCAGCTCCTCAGAGAGCAGCTCCTCTGGCTTTGCAGGGCTGGGAGGTGCTCACAGATGGTCCTGTCAGGCTGGACCCTCCTAAGGGCAGTCCTGGCACTGTGGCTGGCCTCCCAGAGCACAGACCCAGACCCAGGGGAATATGCAGCAAGTCTTTTCTTGATAAACCCAGTCGCCGGGGAAACAGCAGCAGTTCAGCACACACTCCCTCAATAACTACCTGCAGAAGGAACTGCAGCTTTGGGCAAAAGGGCAGCATCAGCTTGTCGCAGTGGCAAGCTTTGATTAGTAAGTGAGGATAACGGCGCCGGGCTGCTGCGTAAGCAGGCGCTGAGGCAGAGCATCTTTCACCTCTGCAGCAAGGGTATGGGCTGTGATCCAGCCGTTCCCTTGGCCAGCTCTGGATTACTCGGAGCGCAGTGGCCCCAGCCCAAAAGCAGCCCGGGTCGCTGCGGAGAGGCAGAGCGAGCCAGCGTTTGCACCAAACGCTGACCAGCAGCATGCTCCAGAAAAGCAGTTCCGTTCACTTGGTTCAGAGAAGCCGAAAACACATCTGCACCATGTGTTTGGCAGCTGGGGCGCCACTCCAGAAGGCTGCCAAGCTGATAACAGCAGCAAAACCCAAATAACCCACATTCTCTAGAGCTAGACTGCCAACCCAAGTGCTGCTGAAGCACTTGCTGTTCTGACTCATGCAGTTTATCACAGGGTCTCTCCTCTATCCCTGGATTTCTGCATGGCAAATACCTGCTCCCTTCGCTCTTCCATCTCCCTGCCTACTATATCTAGTCCATATTTGTCTGTGAAGATTATTTCCAAGTTGTCAAAGGTCTCTGGCTCAGGAAGGTCTGTATATCTGGCCTTGGTCTATGGTAGCAGACCTTCCTAACCTCACTAACCTCACTTACGGGCGCTGCCTGTGTAGCGTACCTAGGGTTTCAGCTTGTACAAATGGGCTTTGGCACTGAGCTTTCATAGCGGTAATTACTTTAAAGAAACCAAGGGTGTATGAAGTGGTCCCATGAGAGCAGAGGCTCCCCAGAGCCTGTCTGCCAGCTAGGCATGAGGCCAGAAAACAGGGACTCATCCAGACCTGCTTATAGCTGCCAGGGTTCTCTGTCTCCCTCCAACAAGACAACCATCACAATGTCTCTGATCAGAAGATGCCCCTTCCCTACAGGAGAGCTGAGCGACATGCAGGCCATGGTGCTGGGACAGCTGTGTGTCTCAGAAACCAGTAAGCTGAGTTTCATAACCTGTATTCAGTGAGTGCCTTTACGTAAGAAGGTGAGGTTGGTCACTCCAGGTCAGGCCAGGCAGGCACAGGAGCTGCCTGCAGAGCCCACGTGCGGACGGGGAGCAGAGAGCACCCAGGAGGTATTTGCCTCCTCCAATTTCCAGCCACTCAGAATTAAACCAGGTGAATAAAACAAGCTGCAATTGGCTGACAAAATATTTCTTTTTTTGGTTTTGGTTTTTTTTTTTCCCTTGTGCAAATTCCCCCTGAGGTGTGTGCTGTTGTTACTGTGCAAAAAATAGAGCAAGGTATTTATTAACTCTCAAAGGAAGGAAACTAGGAAAGCAAGCAGGAGCAGGGCACCCTCATTAACTCCTATGGCTGAAAGCAGGGCACTTACCTGCGGCAGCCTCCCTCTTCCCGGGCTGCGGGGACAGCGTTTGGGGGCAGCTCACCCACCACCCATGGGCAGCAGGTGGGCAATGGGAGCCGAGTGACCTACTGAGACAAAGTGTCGCAGCCCTGATGCAGTCCCAAAACATGAGGGACCCTGAAGGGCCATGGCCCAGCTGATGGTCCCACCAGGCTCCAGAAGATACGGTGTTTTCCCCAAGCACTTGAATAACCTTACGTCTGAGCAAGAATAATGGGACTTTAATGTGATGACAGCCTCTGTTTGGCATGGCTCCTCCACGCGCCTGCCCGCCGGTGAGGCTGCACCAAGAGTCCCCTCCTCTCCCGGGGCTGGTTGAGCTGCGGCAGCGGCTGCCGACTGCAGAGCTTCACTTGCCATTAACCGGCAACAGCACTGCTGGCAAAGCACGCTCCGGGGGCGTGTTACTAAAGATACGAGCTGGGGCTGTGAGGCACGAGGCGTTTCTGCTGCTCCCTGAGACACCTTCCGCACCCCGCGGCTGCCTGTCTGTTCCCCTCTGCCCCCCATAAAGCACAAGCCAGGGCTAAATCAAGGCCAGAACTCTGAGCTGGCTTTGTCTGGCCTCCCCCATTTCCACCGGGATTTTATGTTACACATTTCCCAAGAGCTGTAGCCCACAATTGAGCCAGCTCAACTCAGAATTTGGGGTCACATTTTTGTACCCGTCCGTTAGCAATTGCTCTGTCAGATGCTGTGATGGAAGTAAAGCCATGCACTTAGCTGGTGAGGCCTTGTTTTGTCTTGTGCCGGTCTTCTGAGATCAAAGCTATTGGCGGCTGTGTCTACCCTTTTGTCTGATAATGGCAAAATATTTTGCATATTTTGTATAGTCTGGGCCCAGCTTTAGCCCTTGGTGATGGGCAGTGCTCCCCGGAGAAGCTTCACAGCAGCCCCTCAGCAGCCCAGCATGGTGCAGTCCTAGAGGGGACGCAGGGGAGAGGTGGAACAGCAAGAGCAGCCTTGACAGGAAAACCAATTTAAGGTATAGCAGAGTTCCTGGTTAGGACCCAGCAGTATTTGGCTGGGGTACTGGAGCCATCATGTTTACCTCTGTGAAAAGAGCCACAGGTGTTTTACTTGTATAGAAATCACCCATCACACAGAAACTGGGAGAGCTCCGCTGGGCTATCGCAAGGGAGTGGGGAAATTACTTGTAAGCCAGCAGAAAGTGGCCTCCTCACTTTTTGGTTTGCTGAGCCCTGCCAGGGAACAAATGCTTCAAAGACTGACAGGAGGGGCTTTAACCCCCTACAGACCTGGGGACCAGAGCCCAGGGATGCTCAGTGCTGTCTAGTGGGGTACGGGGTCTCTGGCCATGGGCACCACGGCATGGGGAAATGCGGAAGAAGGTGACGTGGCTCAAGACACCCCAGCAAGAGGCAGGAAGCCACCTCTCTGCCCTTATGTAGGATTTTGTGAGTCTCCCCAGCTTTAGCTACATACATACAAACATTTAAAGAGATTTGTATTTACAGCTGCCAGGCAAGCAACATACCACACTGGGACCCCTCAAAATTCATCCCCTGGCCAAAGCACAGGGACACGTTGCTCCTGACCATCATCCCCATGGCTGCAAAGGCTGTGTTGCCTGGTAGCAGGGGCAGGGGCTGGCAGGGATCACAGGCTGGGGTTCATCGTCATCACCTCTCTGCCAAAAAAAAAATACAGCCAAGAGCTTGCAGGGCTGAGGCTGCAGCGCCCGCGTGTGTAGGGGAAGCCATACAGTCATTTTCTGCAAATGTCTCCATAGAAACTCCTTCTCTGGGGCTGAAGATGTGGATCCGAGCTGCGGCAGAGCGTGCTTTCTGCCCCAGCACACCTCCACGAGCGGCCTCGGCAGTTTTCACAGCAGAATTGTTTGGCAGGAAATAATTCAGACTAATTTATCCCCCTGTGTTCCTCAAACTGTGTGGAATTTAAAATGCTAAATTAACGAAATAATTTTAAAAGTGCAAGCACTGTAATTATGAAGGGAAGCAAAGTATAGAGCCTGACTGTTCCGATGTTTACAGGCTGTAATTCTTGAAGCCATCCAGCAAAACAGCAGGAGCAAGCTAAGAAGTGGAGAAACTGCATCTGCAAAGAACTGCTCCAGACTCCAAAATGGCACCACAAACACTCAGGAGTTTCAAAGGACTGGGCTCCTGCAAAGCCAGAGGTAACTTCAGACACAGCTGAAAGGCTTCAGTGTGAAGGGTGAAGCTCCGCCCCCACCGACCAGCTCTGCTCATGGGTGGGTGGATGGAGCAGCCAGGGCATGAAGCATGACCACAGCTCCAGCTGGGAGGTGGCCGTCCCTGGGGACCAAAAGGGTTTTTCTTTGCAGCAGCAAGTCTCCTCATGCAGACTTAGGGACATTTTTCAAAAGGCACAGCACTGGCAAAGACCAGAAGACAAGGGGAGTGTGAGACGGTGAGCCCATGTCCTTAAATAGTGGAATTCCCAACCAGTCCTCAGGCAAACGCAGTGACCCACGCTACCAGGAAGGTCCCAGTTGCTGGCATGAGTGTGATAAATGTGCCTTGCTGCCTCTTGGCCTGTGATTGACCCAATCAAGATGTAAGAGAATACATAAAGTGAACAAAACCAGGAAAAATATATAGGGAAGCAAAGCTGGTGACTGCACTGCAAGGAACTGCACTGGGAAAGGGAAGATGAACCGTATGAGACCAGGAATTTCAGCAAGCAAGGCATGACCTGGGCATCAGAGGGTGTTAGAGGCTGCAATGTGACAAGGGCATAATGAGGGAGAAGAATGAATGTCAAGGGTGGGAGAGAGAGCCAGCTGACATCCCAGGTATTTAAGAAGCAATAGGAGAAGGCACAGTAAGCTTCCTTTAAAAGGAGAGAAAAATAATTATGGCCCTGCATCATGACTTCTTTCCCTCTTGCTTTATCAGAGGCAGGAGAAGCCCTGGAGACAGGCAGGATCCCTGGAGCAAGGGGAAAAGCTGAAGAAGCACATAACCCTCTTCCCTGGCTTATGTGGCTGGGCAGCTGCCGTGGCGATGTGCCTCTCCACCCTCACTCTTTGCAGGGGTTTGCATCTGAGAGATTGCTTTCCTGTTTTAGACCATCTTATTTCACTCCATGGAGAGAGAAAACAAGGGAGCTTTGTAATGCAGTGGCCCATAATAGTGTCATGCTCTTATACCAGGCTGCACTTGCACGATAGCTTTAAGGATGCTACCATGTGGCAGCCCTGACGTGACCTTTTAATTCAGCCTCCCTCTGTTTAATTACTTTTTCTTTTATATCTCTGGTTTGTATCTGCTCTGAAGTCTCCGTTGCCATCCTCTCCCCTTCCAATCCTCCTCTGCCTGCTCCCTGCCCACCCCCAGTGCCATCTCTCCCAGAGCTGGGATTTCACTGTGCCACTTGTGCCTCCAGACCTCCTTGGGGAGCCAGAGCTGCCCAGTGGGAGAGGCCACACAAACACAAGCACTCAGTTAAAAATAAAGCAATTATTAATAACAACAACAGCAAGTTTTTGCCTCACACCAGTGCCCTCTGTAGATGACAAACTCATCTTTGCTGCAGCCTGGAGTGGGAGCTGGCCCTCCAAGCCGGTATCTCTGGCTAAGCCTGACAGTCATCCCATGGTAGTGGCAGAGTACAAGCCCTGGTCTTCCATCTCCAAGGCATAAATCCTGCCTGCCAGTCCCCAGGCTGGTTTTCTGGCAAGCTGTAGACAGGAAGGAAGGGAGGAGGGTGACAGCCAGGGAGAAGTTCTCCCCACAGCCCATCAGAGCAGCTCCACTGCCCTTGCTGCCACCACCCCTCTGCAATAGCACTTGGACCCCAAAGACCCTTTGCCCAAGGAGATGGCAGCCCTCCATGGCACTGTGTCCATGCAGAGACACCATGCCTACGGGACAGCTGAGGTGGTACTCCCTCCACCAATGTCAGGTCACTGCTAGCTCCTCGTGGTGCCAGGAGCACTGTCAGCAGAGTGGGGCCCAGCATCTTGCCACCCCTTTGGCACCAGTGACAAAAGTAGATTTAGTGTGACATCACAGAATCACAGAATTGTAGGGGTTGGAAGGTACCTCCAGGGATCATCAAGTCCAACCCCAATGTCAAAGCAGGTTCCTTAGAACAGGTCTCACAGGTAGATGTCCAGACGGGTCTTGAACATCTCCAGAAAAGGAGACTCCACAACCCCCCTGGGCAACAGCAGATGCCACTGTGGGCAGCGCAGCCGGTGTAGCACAGCCAGCCAACCTCGTGCTTGCCATGTCCCCATGTCCTCAGCAGCTGCCACCCTGGGACAGGTTCCTCAGGGTTCTCCTGCTTTTGGCTTTCAGCCTGATCAACATGGGCCTACAAGGCAGGAATTAAGCCTCGCTGGGCTTCATCTTCCCTTGCCGTAGGTTATGTATGAGCAGGCTTTCCCAGGCTGGCTTCAGGGTGTCTAAGCATGAGGCTCTGTACCCCCAGGAGGTACCACACCTGCCACCCCCCCACACACCTTTCCTGTGGCTCTCGCAGGGGCCAGCCCTGGCAGAGCTGCCGCTGGGGAAAAGTGTCCTCTCTTCACGAGCCACATGGCTGTTGACAGTGTTACACATACCCTGTATTGCAAATACACTTGTTTGTGGGCCCAGCCTCCCTCTCATCAGGTACTAATGAGGGTTTTGTGTGTAGCCACAGTACTTTGTGTGGCAGATGGTGTTGGGTTAGATTTGGATTATTCCTGTTCTGCTGGTTTGTCTCTCCTATGTGCTAACTCACGTATGGCTCTGTGCTGATCACAGAAGCCCCATCAAGGACCCTTTCAAAATACACCTGCCTGAAGGTTTGCTGGGAGCTGCAGTTTTGTTTGAAATGGAGAGCAATGCCTTTTGGTAGGCCTGAAAATAATTTTTCAGCTCAACTGCTCCTTGACCAATGAGAAGCTTGGAAAATACTGATCTTCATCTCTGTTTAATTAAACAGATTTTATTGTACCTTGTGATTCCCTTGCCTGGAAATCAGTGCCACGTGTGGGCCACCAGCATGGTACCCAGCCCCAGGGCTGATGCAAACATGTCCACTTCCTCTGCTGACAGTGCATGGGCAGGTCCTAGAGAACCACACAATCATCTCTTGGGTTTGAGTTCAAGACAGGTGCTAGGAATTCTGATTCTTCTTTCTTTTCTGCCTTTAAAAACAAAAGAAAACATCATCCTGTATCAGCCTGCTTGAAGTTTTCTTGCTTCCTTGCCCAACAGAAAACATCCAGAGTGCATGACACTGTCCTGTCCACAGTGGCATTGTGGCTGGTCCTCAGGCTTCATCTCCAAATGCCATGGTACTTCAGCCTAGCGCCATGGCACTTCAGCCTAGCATTTGGGAAAGCTGGGGAGGAGGCGCTGGGCTGCGGCCAAGCAGGACTGTGGAGGGTTAGGAAGGCCCTATGGCACCAGGCTGCAGGCCTGACTGTGTCATGACACAGGTTGCATGGTGAGGGATGGATCCCTCCAGACAGCTGACAAAAGCTGGGTAGCACGATGGCACAAGGGTGCCTGGTCCCACTGGGGCGGGGATGCTGTTTGTGCACTGCAGCTTTGGCATCACAGCTTGGCACAAGCAGGCAGGTCTGTGAGGGAGATGGGGGGATGCACACTAGGGGCAAACGAGAAGATCTGGTTGCCTTCTAGGCCAGTTAGACTCTCAAAACGGGGTAACTGGAAACCAGTGCCTCTCTTATGACATTACAAAAAGGGAGGGGGAAGGTTTGTAAGAGAAGACCCCTGAGTGAGGGCTGTTTCTGTCCCCCAGCTCTACCCAAGGGCAGGACTGGTATGGGGTCACTGCAGCTCCTGGTTTCCCATCCCCTGGGAAGCAGCTGGCCCTCACCAGGATTGACACAAGTGTGTTGTCCAGGAGGACAGAGATCTGTGATCACAACCTGCTGCGAGGGATGACAGCTGACAGTTGGGATCATGCCAGCGGGCACTGGGCTGTTCCCTCGCCTGCCCAGGGCGGTCATCCCCATGTCAGCTGTTAAATGTCAGCTTGCTCATTCCTCAGCTGATTGATTAGGCTGCTCAATGGATTCGTCAGATTCTTGTGGCAGACTCCTTATTTTTCTCTGGCTGCTGCTGCTACCGACTTGGAGAAGGGCTTAATCAGCCTCACAGAGCTCATCTGTCCCAGAACTACTGCATGTTACAATTAATTAATATTCAAATTGTGGTAACACTCACAGGCATTGCTCTTGTAAACAGCATGTAAAAATAGGCTTTTCCCAATCCAACAGTGAGGATATTTGAACTATAAGCCCTATTTTTCAGGGCCTATGAAAACTGCGCTGTAAACTGATGGATCATCTTCAGGACCTGGGAACCCCCATAGATGGGTCCTCCTCTGAAAGAGCTGTTTCTGTTGGAAGCCCATACTTACCTTTCCTTAAAGCTGGACTTTGCTTTTAATTTTTCTTCCAGCTTGAATACTGATGATGAAGTATGTAGGAGATTGAGAGCCCTGTGTCCTAAAGGGTGCCTTTCAAACAGGCACAGAGTGATGTGCAAGACATGGGTGCAGATTCTTGGGAGACCTAAGTCCCTCTAAAAATACTTTAAATAGGCTGACCCTCACTGTCCTTTTTCCGTCCCTGGGCAATGACCTGTTTTGTACAAACACCAGCCTTGCTCTTCAGGCTCCCAGGCCTGTGTCTGTCTGCTGAGCTGGAAAAAATGATGGGCAGGTCTTTTGCAGGTCCTTGGGAAGCCACAGCAACAGTTCATTAAAATACAATCAATCAGACTCTCTGAAAATCATCCTATTCTGAGATGCTAATGCCTGTGCTAGCTTGGAAATACCCAAGGCCTCATGGCCACTGGTGATTTCCCAGGCTCATCCCCTCTTCTTCCCTCCATCCAACCTCGTTTAAAAGCTCCATTTTGGCTTCTGCTACCACAGCTGACAGTCACCTCAGGATAAGCATCTATTCGTTATCATTCATTCCAGGTTGCTCACTCTTAGAAGGAGGACAACCTTTTGCATCAAGAGATAGCTTTCTGCTTGGGTCACATGCCTTACAAGGCATCTTTTCTTCTGTGAAAGGAACCAGAAATTCATCTGAGACTGCTTGACTTTGATTGCATAAGTCACCTCCACTTTAAAAACAAGCAAATATGCCCATTTAAAAGGAAACTTTTCCTAAAGACAGTCATAAAGCAGCCTGTAGCTGGAATAAAGCAAGGTACAGATAGATGCTCCAGGGCCCCAGGAAGTCTCCCTTGGTCACTCTATTCGTATTATAATTGGTCCACTCAAGTATTAGAAGTTTGCAGGCTGAGTAGCAAGATAAGAGGCGCTCTTGATTATGTGTGGAGGTGAACTTCAGACACACACCAAGCAATATCTCCATGGGAATTCTGCAGATTGCACAGTAACAGCCTCTGCCTCCTGCACAGGAGCCAGGCTGCTCCCTCAAACGCTTCCTGCATGGGCACAGCCATGGAAACCAGACTGGCAAACCAGAGAACAGGCCTGCAGGCTGCCCGCGGTACAATGCGGCCTGCTTAGTGAGGGTCCTAACATGCAAAGCCACAAGGTACTGTTGTGAAAAGACTGCCAGCCCAAAACATGCACTAGAACTTAATCAAAGCTAAACCCGCTTCACAGGGCTGCATTAGCCAGCCTGTGCAGATTAAATATATCTCATCACACTGCAGGCTCCACAGGAAAAGTCAGGGGGCAATTTTCTTCACTCCTACACAGGCAAAGTCAGAAAGACCTGCAGTAAAAGCAGCTGACTTGCTCCAGCCTAAGAAAAACCAGCCTGGTATGGTCCCACAGCTTGAGCATTAGGTAATATTTCAATGTCCAGAGGGTTTTTTCCATTCATGGGAGAAGTCAAGGCTTGGAGCTGGGTAGCTGTGGTATAGCGCTGTTTGCAGCAGCTGCTGGCACTGCTGCGACCCTGGCCATCGCAGGAGCCCACAGAGGAGAGCTGCTTCACTTGGCAGGGCAGCACCAAGCCAGTGGCTCTGTGCCTCAGCTCCCTCAGCCCCTACAGACCACTGCTCTCGCCTGCTTGTTCATCTTCTCTGCCTTGCTTTTCCATTGAAGTCCCTCCTGCTCCCCAGTGGCATCCAATGCCCTCCCTGGTGTATCTGAGAAAATCCCATGGACCGTATGACTCTGTCTCTTCACACTAGTCTGCATGCTGAGGAAAGCCTTTATTATCTCACATTATGCTATGGTATCTAATAGCTGCCCATCTGAGCTGAATAAAGGCATCCTGTACATCCTGGCTTCAACCCCTTCAGGGGTGGCTGCAACATATTGCTGTGGTGCAAGCATGGACCAAAGCCCGTGTACCTTATCCAGGTACAGCCAGGGCTTTGATCCCAGCAGGAATTTTGCCCAAGCATCTACTAGGAGTTTCATTGATTGTTCCCAGTAATGCACTGCAGGTATTTCACATGGCGATAAACCTAAATTGAAAACACAGGTAAAACTTGAGCATTGAGACCGAAGAGAAAATGGAACTTAGAAGGGAAATGCAAAAGAGAGCAGACAGTAATAAGGGCAGGCAGCATTGTCATGATGAATCCCACATGCCTGTAATGACACAGTCTCGAGGTCATTCATTGCCTGTTCAAGCTTTAATGTAATGCTGGAGAGAAGAGGCTGAGCTTGAGGGGATCTAGAGGAGGTATGTTTTCTACTTCTGATCTACCTGGAAACACAGACCAAACGTCTTCTCATTCAAAAAATGTCAAATAACCACACCCTGGTGTGATTGTGGAAATTGTATCTCAACCCATGCCAAGGCCAGGCTGGCACAGTGTGTTATACAACTCTGGCTACTGAGCCAGACACTCCAGGAATTGAATTGCCAATGTCCTGGAAAGCCAGATTGAGGGAAGCTCACACCCAGTCTTGAGGGACTCCGGGCTTGAAATTTCGTATTTAGTTTCACTATTTCCAAGACTGTTGCTGCTTGTGACTGGCCACCATCCAGCATCTCTGGGGCACTATGAATAGGGACTCACAGCCATTAAAGCGAGATTGCTAATTACAGCTGATGGTTAATGCCAAGGCCTCCAAGTTACTTGTTTTAAACAACACTGAGTGCAAAAATTAAAGCTCTGAATATGAGATGCCCATGTAGCCACAAGCATCTCCTGTGAGAATCAGCTCAGCTATGTAATTCAGAAAAGGTGGTTTTAAAGTAGCACAGCTGATGCAAGAGCCTTAGAGCTTCATATCCTTCTAGAAGCAGCTTCTGAGATAGACCAGGCCACTCTGGGGGAGCCTGTGCCCTTTACAAGACATTCCACTTGCTCTTGAAGCTTATTTAAAGAAAAAAAGTTTGTAAAAGCACCTTATGGTTGCAAAGATACCATTAAAAAGAGTGTGACCAAACACAGGAGTGCACGTGGTGAATATGTGATACTGCGTCCAGCTCTGGAGTCCCCAGTACAAGAAAGACATGGAGCTGTTTGAGCGAGTCCAGAGGAGGCCCATGAAGATGGTCAGAGGTCTGGAGCACCTCTCCTTTGGAGACAGGTTGAGAGAGTTGGGCTTGTTCAATCTGGAGTAGAGAAGGCTCCAGGGAGACCTTCAACAGCCTGTCAGTACCTGAAGGGGCTTCAAGAAAGTTGGAGAAGGACTGTTTATCAGGAAGTGATAGGACAAGGGGTAATGGTTTTAAACTAAAAGAGGGTAGATTCAGATTAAAGGAAGAAATTCCTCACTGCAAGGGTAGTGAGGCCCTGGCACAGGCTGCCCAGAGAAGCTGTTGCTGCCCCCTCCCTGGTAGTGTCCTAGGCTGGGTTGGATGGGGCTTTGGGCAGCCTGGTCTAGTGGAGGGTGTCCCTGCCCATGGCACGGGTCTGGAACTGGATGGGCTTTGAGGTCCCTTCCAACCCAAACCATTCTGATGTTATGGTTCTATTAATATTGGTTTGTATACAAGTGACCTGCCCAGTTCCTCTGATGCTAATCAACACTGTCCCTGGTTAATTATTTTTCCACCCTATTAGCAGGTAAGGAGAACAAGTGTTCTGACCTTGCTGTAAGTGGTGTTTTGTTTCTCTCCCACAGCTTGAAAGAGCTTCAGTCAATACAGATGAAGTGTTGCCATACAGAAGTGACTGTGGTGCTGGGGGACAGGATGCTGGGGTGGCACAGAGCAGGAGCTGGTAGCCCAAAGTCCAGTGTGGTGCCCACCCCATCACCCAGAGCTGGGGCTGCCCTGCAGCACAACAGGAGGTGAGTTGATGCAGCAACCTGTGTTCTGTTAGCAGGCATGCTTCAGACTCTGGTTGGCAGCTGTGAGGAGTAAAATCACTTAATTTTCCAGTGAAAGCTCCATTGCTGGTGATATCAGGAGGTAGGATCAGCAATGCTGCATGCACACATGCAGAGGCATACATGTATTTACCAGACTTCTCTTTTTCACAGTGCTATCCCACCTGTACAGTGAGGGAGAAGTGCATGGGACATGTGTGCCTGACCTCCAGGCAAGCCAACCTGAGCACCCGAGGTGTTAGTCATAGATTAACAACTCCCTTGAGGTTGATTCCCTTCCTTAATTCCGTATAGCCCCAATGGGTTTTGTTTTATTAAAAGAAATTGCATGATTTTTACAGATCTTGGATGCAGTAACTCCATGCTTATTTTCTTCTTTTGCCTGTAACACTTTTGCAATTTAATTCTTCCAGATTTCTTTCTCTGTTCCCCAGTGACTCATCTAGGCAGGTATTTTCTAACCATCCTATGTAGCCTCCTAAGAGATGATGTTCTTTCCAGGTACCAGCTGAAAAGTGCAGCTACTCAGAATAGAGCAGAAACAGTAAAGCAATATGTCAGTCTGGAATGAGTAATTCAGTTCTTTGCATAGCAGGGGTTGTTTTTGTTACAAGAAAAAATGGGGGGAAAGATCTTAAAGACAGGATACCTTCATGGCAAGCTATACATTACTCCATTTAATTCACTCTTCAGGTGGAGTCACTAGCAATTCTTAGTTTTTAATACTCTGCAGTTGTAAACCAAAAAGTATCCTTAACTCCTGTGTCATTCTGCCTGCCCTTAACACCCCAGGAATGTTATTTTAAGGAGACAGGTTCTTCCTGGAAAGAAAAAAAGACAAACAAAAACAAACGGGGAAAAACCAAACAACCCCCAAACAAACAAACAAACAAACAAAACCAAAAAACACTTCTGAAATTTGAAATGCCACTTGAAATGGCATTTCAAGATTTCAATGATTAAGAACACATTTGAGGTCACCTCAAGGACCCACACAGATGAAGAGTACAAACCTCTGCCTTCACAAATCATATTAAGGGACAGACCCAAGTGCTTTGTTTTCCAGAGTTGTGTTCCCAGTATGGTCACCGCCTGTCAGTGCCTCCCACAGCACCAACCACAGGGAGCACTCCTAGCACACTTCATCTTAGTTTTGAAGGGTTTTTTTTCTGTAGGACCAAATAATCCAAAGTAGCCCAATCCAAATCCCTTCATAGAGCATGCTAACATAGAAGAGGAAGGCTAGCACAGCCTTGAGTCCGGGCTTGTTTGTCTACACCCAAGTGGAAATAAAAATTACTAGTAAGCCATGAGGTTTTCTTGCATGGTAAATTCCGATGGTGAACAACCACCAGTGCTGAGGTCCCAGCCAAAGACTGAGCTCACACTTCTGATTTATGGCACGTAAATCAAGATGACTTACGTGATGAAAGCAGTTGTATTATTTGCCTGTCCATGTGGTGCTGTCTTGCTTATTTTATTCCTTTAATATGGGGAAAGATTGTAAAGGCTCCCCGAGCAGAGACAATTACATCTCTTATTTCCTGCTGGCACTCAGAATGAAGGAGAATTTTTCATAGTTTTCAAATTACAGTCTCCAAATCCTGAACCTAAGGATGTTCCCGGTCTCATAAAGGAAGGCTGTGCGAACTCACCTAACCATCTTGGTGGAGTTCAACACAGAGGCATCTGACAGCTGGATCCAGTCCATCCAGTTGTGGCCTGTCTTAAATACCAGGCAAGTTCCCCACCTCGTTCACCATCCTAATAAACATCATGCTTTTTGGGAGAAATGACTTCAACTCTCTGAAGATGCAGGGGAGCCATGAAAAACTTGAATAAGGCTTACTTTCTTCAGAGTTCTGAAGAGAGGGAAGGTTTCCAGCTCCCTGACTAGCAGCTCCCTTGCTGAGATGAGATTTGGCACTTTCTCCTCATTTTCTGACGAGACGCAGCCAAGGAAGAACCAATCTGCTTCTGCTGGTGTACAGACGTGTTCACACATACACACACGCATGCACACTTGCACACTCAGGCACAGCTTCCCTTCCCCCAGCTCCTCCTGGCACCTTCTGCATATGCAGCAAATGAATAAAATGAACAACTGCTGCTGCTGTAGCCAAAATAAGGCAAGAGCATGGAGAGGGAAAGGGCTGCAAGAACAAAAGCAACAAAGGCACAGCACACCCGTGAAATCAGCCAGCCGAGGGGATGGGGCAGGGCTAACCTGGGCAGACTGAGCATTCTGGCTCCCAGCACAGCTCAGCAGACATGCCAGGGGAAGATAAAAACCTCTCCTTGGAACAGCACAGTTCTGAGAGGGGTGTTGGGTTTGCAGTGCACAGCCACCACCACCACAACTCATCCCATTTTTGGCCATGATACCCCAAAGCTGTCCCAACAGTGGTGTTTTCTGTGCAGCTCTTTGTTGCCCAGCCCCATGGCCACCTCCACACCACAGCCCACCTCCGTCGGGTGGCCGAGGCCCTGCTGGGGTCAGTGTGGCTTCCAGGTTTCTCATGGATAGCACCCATCAACCTGTCCTACAACTGTCTTGTCCCACCCAGATGGAAAAAACAGTTGGCTTGAATGGGACCACATGCACAAGTACACTTCACTTGGAAATGGGTTGTGACAGGTATTTTAGGTCAGAAAGAGCTCAATACCAGAGCACAGGCAGGGCTGATGGCTTAGCTGGTGCTCAAGAGTGGAGCACCAAAGGTGACACAAGGCAGGCCTGTCAATAGCCCCAACATGAGGAGAGCAGGGCAGGGCCCTCAACTGTAGCCAAGGGCAGCCAAGAGTCTGGGTCCCCAAAGTCTAAAGCTTTAGCCACCAAATTGCAGTCATGTGTCTCAGGAACCTCATATATGATAAATTCAACTTCTGACTCTGTCTGAGCAGCCGGTGAGCCATCTTCAGTACCCCTCACTGGGGAAGGAGCAGCCAAGACAGTAGGGTTGGAATGACAACATGCAGCAATGACAGCTGGGACAGCCCAATGTAGATGCCTTCAGAAGTAATCCACCGCCACTTCTTTCACAGGCAGGTCTAATCAAGGAAACACAAAACACAGTGGAAGGGACCTGAGGAGGTCCTTTGTTCAGCCACCTGCTTGAGCAGAACTGCCACTAAATATAAACTAGCTATGGCTTTTCTTGGGGAAGTCCTGAAAACCTTCAAGGACAGAGACTCCACAGCTTTGATGGCTATAACCTTCCAGCACTGCACTCCTTCCTCATGAGTTTTGTTTTACTGACCGCCGCAAACCTTCCAAGCTACAGCTTATGGTCATTGCCCCTTGTTTTACCTTCTGCCATTACAAGAAGGTTCATCTTCACTGCCTTTGTAACTGCCCTTCCACTAGTTGTAGGCTGCTATTATTTCCCCCATAGCTCCTCTTAAAAACACGCCCAAATCCCTCAATCCTAGCCCCCTGACCATGTCAGTAACTCTTCACTGGCTCTTCTTCAGTTTCTCAACATCCTTCTGGAACTGGAATGGTGTTCCAGGAGTGTCTCAGTAGAGCAGAGTAAAAGGAGCAATAACTCCCTCTGATCTGCTGGCTCCACTGCTCTTGCTGCAGTGCAGTCTGCAGTTTGCATTATTTGCAATGAGAGCACACTATTGGCTCGTGCTCCTCTTCATTTCCATGCACTTCTGAACTTCTGTTTGTTACTAGCATGCTTCTTCCTACCCTTTATGTCCCTAGCTAGTCTTACCTCCAAAGGGACTTTGACCTTTCTAATTTTATTCCTAGGCCCCCAAGCAGTTCTTTTACACTCTTCATTTTCTGTCTGTCTTTGTTTCCACTTCTTCCTCACACTCCCTCTTGGTTCATCGACAAGTTGGTTCATTGAGAAGTTCCTTGCTTAGGCAAGCAGGCCTTCTCCTGAAATTTCTGTTTGGACTGCCCAACTAGACAGTTTGTTCCCCATCTCTCCGTGTTTTTTTTTAAGTTACCCAGCTTCTGGGCACTGCCCTCCCATGGCAGCTTCCAAGACAACCCTTCCTAGCTATTTCCTGAGCAAGCCTAACTTTGCTTACCTGAGGGAGAGAGTCCTGATTCTGCAGCTTGTCTGCCCAGTTTTCCTCCAGAGCCTGAACTCGGTCACCTCAGGACGAGGAGATAGCTCCACAGTCTCAGCTGTCAGCTCACACACCATTCATAAGATTTCTTCCCTATTAGCGTTACTCATGGTGTTTAGATGCAGACCTGCATTAATGCTTGGCATTTCAATGCTAAGAGTTGCTTTTCTGGGCACTTCTCAATACACGCTCCCAAGTGGTTGTGTAATGCTTTGTGTCATCAGCGTGCCAAAGCCTAAGCAATCAGAAGTGTAACACTAGCAACTCCTACAAAATGTTAAAGGTTGGGCAAGAAAAACCATCATTACAAAGGGTTTGGATAAAGGTGCTTCCACACTCCTCACCAGGGTACCTGGTGGGGATGACAGCTGCTCTGCTTACCCCACGTTTGAAGGGGAAATAAAGTCCCAGCATATTTTTCTCACTTCACCTCTCTGCCTCAGGAGGAAGAAGCATTTATATTATGATGTGACCAGTTTTGCACCTTTCTTTTTGCTATCTGGTTGTCGCATCCAGAGAAGGGCGACAAAGATGATTAGGGGTCTGGAACATCTCCCCTATGAGGAAAGGTTGAGTGAGCTGGGTCTGTTCAGCCTGGAAAAAAGAAGACTTAGGGGGGACCTAATTAGTGTTTACAAGTATCTTAGACATGGGTGGCAGGGGGAATTGGCCAGCCCCTTTTCAGTGGTCAGTGGGGACAGGACTAGGGGCAATGGCTGTAAGCTGGAGCACAGGAAGTTCCGCACCAACATGCGGAAGAACTTTTTCACAGTGAGGGTGACGGAGCAGTGGAATAGGCTGCCCAGGGAGGTGGTGGAGTCTCCTTCTCTGGAGATATTCAAGTCTCGTCTGGACGCCTATCTATGTAATATGAGATAGGGAGCCTGCTTTGGCAGGGGGGTTGGACCCGAAGATCTCTTGAGGTCCCTTCCAACCCCTAAGATTCTGTGATTCTGTGATTCTGTGATCGAGTCCTTGAGGCCCTCACTCTGATGGTTTCTGCTATCAGAGGGCTCCTGCTGGCAGAAGCTGCTGAGGGTTATTCTGACTCAGAAACCCGGGACTGCATGGTCTCCTCTGACTGCTGTTTTAATCATCCAAGCTTGTCCCCTCCTTAGCCTTCTCCTTGCAAAGCAGAACAGAGAGGTGACTCTGTACAACTGTGGTATCCTCCCATAGGGCTTCATCATCTTTGCTGTCTTCCCTGCCAGGGATCACTATCGCTGTAGCTGCTTCCACTTGCTTTTATGCCAGGGTAAATCTGGGCCATAATTAACCTATTTTCTGTTATGTAACTTGCTACAGCTATGAATGAGAAATAAATTGGGTTTTACCCAAACCTCCTGTCTAAGAGCTCAGCCTCAAACTGCTCTTGCAGATCTCCAGAAAGAGAGCTTTTGGTTGTGCAATGTTCCAAGAGGCAGATCCTGTCCCTGGCTCACAAGGTGATGTTGT
The DNA here is from genome assembly GCA_022605575.1 of Laterallus jamaicensis coturniculus. Classification (NCBI taxonomy): domain Eukaryota; kingdom Metazoa; phylum Chordata; class Aves; order Gruiformes; family Rallidae; genus Laterallus; species Laterallus jamaicensis. The sequence continues at coordinate 69,907,358 of JAKCOX010000002.1, read as the reverse complement.
TGGAGGCCCAACCTGCACTCAAAACCCAACTCTGCAAGCCTTTGCAATCAATTGACCTAAATATCTTCTGGCATTTGCTGAGGCAGGTGACTAAACCCGAGGGGCTGCAGCTGACAGCTGCTCACCCCAGAGACTAATAGTTGAGGACAGCGTGCTTGGAGGTCCACGAGACTTCCCCATGGACATCCTCTGCAGCATAAATGGAAAGAGAGGGGAGGTGATGAGAGGTGTCAGAAAGACCAGCAACCCTCTGCCTCCTGGGAAAAGGTATCTACTGGAGGATGGCATTGCCCAGGGCAAGGAGAGGTAGCTTCTCTCAATAAACTTTTAAAATGGCAGCACGCAGGCTGGACTCACGGACCTGCCTCAAGACAGGGAGGTATGTGCCTGAGCACCAGGTACAGCCATTTCCCCTTCTCTTTTCTTGCTTATTAGACCAGTGGGTACTTGATCACCATGTAAAATAGGAGTTTGGGAGCACTCACTCCCCTGCAGATAGCTTAGTAAACGGGATGTCCTTGTAGGAATTGGGGATTCAAATATCTTCCAAAAGGATTGGAAAAGGATTGGAGAGGCACCTCTCTTCTGAAAGGCATGGTGCCTCCTCTTGTCTAGGTTTGTGTCCTTCTTTCATCTAGGACAGAGTTAATTTTCTTTCTAGTAGTTGGTATCGCACTGTGTTTTGGATTTAGGATGAGAATAACACTGGTAACACACTGATGTTTTTAGCTGTTGCTAGGTAGTTCTAGTGTCCACACAAAGTCATGGACTTTTCAGCCTCCCACGCCCTTCCAGGTGCAGGAGAAGCTGGGAGAGCACAGCCAGGACAGCTGACCCAGGCTGGCCAAAAGGATACTCTCCACCATATAATGTCACGCTCTGGATATAACTGGGGAAGCTGACTGGGAGGCAGATTCACTGCTCAGAAACAGGGCATCAGATTGTTTGGGTTTTTTTCACTTTGCATGTGGTGAGCAATTGTGTTTGTACATCACTTGTGTTATTTGCATTATTGATATTATTGTTATTCTCTTCCTTTGTTATCCTATTAAACTGTCTTTATCTCAACTCATGATATTTTTTTCCATTTTCCTCCCCATCTCACCTAACTGGAAGGGGCAGGGGGAGGACAAGGCAAGGTCAATCCTGAGTGCAGGCTCACCAGTCCGTGTGTGAGTCTTAAATCTGGATGATGGGCAGGATCTAGTCCCAAGGGCTGTCTCACATTTTCCTTCTGGCCATCTTTGGAGGGTCTCTGCTCAGCACATTCATTCTGGGGATCCTGCTTGTGGGATCCTCCATCCCTGCATGCCTCTGGGTGGTCTGCAGTGCATATGTTAGAGAGTCCTACAAGAGGCAGAGTGCCCAGCCTTGGTTGCAGCTGGTGTTGGAAGCTCCATGGCCTGGTACTGAGACTCTCTGTAGCTTCCCAACTGGAGGCATAGATGGAGTGCAGGGGCTGTTGGTGCTGCACTTTCACCCACACGAGCACAGCCTGCCTCCAGTAAGGCAGAGTAAATGCTGTTCCACTCAGCCTCCTGTGGTCTGCTCCCTGTGCCCCACACAACACACGGCCCAGGCGGAGGGCCAGTGCTCCACACCGGGCCGCAGAGAGGCAATGCCCGCGCGCAGAAGCTGCTGTGCAGGCTGTGTCAGTGTGGAAGAAGGTGAGCAGAAAAAACAGAATTGTAAAGAAGCTCTGTGAGTTCAGGTTGTGGAATTTCAGCTTTCCTACCCATCTCCAGAATGGGAGCAGGTTGTTCATGGTGTTATGTGTCTCATTCACATTTCCCCTGGTTTTTTGACCGTGAGATATGAGTATTGCATTTATCAACACTGTTTGCTTACTGTGCTGGCGTTGTGTGAGCATGTTCAGTGCATAGCTCTAAGGACTCTGTTTTCCATGCAGGACACCAAGCTCAGACCAGCTCAGATGATTTGTCAGGAAAAAGGCCACATCCTTTTTTGCAGTCGTCATTCAGCTGAGCCTTCACCAACACCTCCAGGCCTTGAGTTGGGGTTCTGCATTGCTGCCAGAACTTCAGGGAGCCTGTTTTCCCAGCCTTTCTGCTGACCACTCGGGGACTGAAATTTCACCAATTTTTCTCATGCTAATCCTAATGTCTGTATGGGATTTCAGCTGGATGATCAGCAGTCTGCCTGGAGTTCCACAGCACAGCTCATTTCCACTCCTGAGCTGAGCCAGAGTACTGCTGGTGTGCAAGAAGGGACTTGTGTCCCTTGGCTCTGACTAGGTTGCTGGAGTCGTAGCTTTCATTCCTGTCTTTGCTGCACAACATTAAGCAAATGATCTGCAGTTGGGTTTTTCAAGCACCCAGCACTGACCAGCAGAACTTGGTCTTCAGGGCATGCAGGTCCTGTTAAAGCACCATGAGAGAGGGGCAGATTTTAGTAGGAGATATTTTTAAATTTTTTTTTCCCTGCCAGCCAGAAAACCATGGTCTTAGAGCAGTCTGGCTTTCTGCTCTGCCCAAATGGAGGGCTCTTGCTGCCCTGAGCTTACATCTCAGGTCTCCATCAGTGAAGTTCCACTGCAAGTCTTTCTTTGGAAGAAAAACATGGGCTTTAGAGGCAGTGAGCCTTGTGAACTAATGCTTTGGAATGTCCTGAGCACTAGAACTGGGTGGTCACTGCTGTTAAAATGCTTCAATGTCCCTTGGTGTACAAAAAAAACCCCTTTCCAGGTGTAGCTCGGGACAAAGACAGGCCAGGGACTTTTCCTGACAAGGTGCTCAGTGGGTGGCAGGTGGGCTGGCCCCAGTGCCTGAGGTTGGTTTAAAGTGTCTCTGATGTACGCACATACCTGTCACCCCAGATTCCACAGTAGAGGAGAACCAGAGAAAATAAACCACATAATATAGGCACTGCAATTCATCCCTAGACAGGCTCGTGTTTGAATTTATTTCACTGGTAGGTGAAATGGTTAATCTTATCCATAAACACACACACATCACACTCAGAGTGTGAAATAATACTGAGTCAAAAATACAAGTTTAGGCTTTGTTGGTTTGAATGCTACTCTCAGGCTTTCCTGAATGTAATTGTTATTTGTAAGTGTTCTCAAACACTTTAGAAAAAAACATTTTTTAAGCTGTGGGTTGTCTGCAAATGTTCATTTTGACAAGTTGCTGTCTGTTACTGGTATTGGACTAGTCACACAATGTATCTTATGTTCCCTAACTGGATGACAAGCTTGTAAAACAGAAGAATAGCAAGTGACAGATACTAGCATGATTTCTGGTTATTTTTTATAGTTCCTGATTTCACGGGCACTGGAAGCTGTATGAATATCATGAGCAGGATATTAGGAATGAAGAGGTTATTGGAAAATATGCCAGCCGTGGCTAACCCTGTCAGAAAACTAAAGGTTCAGCGATGAATCAGGTAGCTTCCCCTCATACAACTAGCATTCAGTTGCTGAGATGTACAAAGAAAGGTTTATAGGAAATAATGGATAGGCCCAAGTAAGGTTTGATGTGTGAAAGATCTGTCTAAAAACTCCTGGCACATCAGAGAAAATGTTTCACAGATGTTTCACTCATATTTAAACACAGGGGAGAAAAAAATGGAAATATCCTTAAAGGTCAAAACAACAATGTAGCAGCCCAGAGGCCAATAATTTTCTCACCCTCTCAAGTTGTTCTTCACACCACTCTCTCTCTACTTTAATGAATTCAACATAGTTTCAAGCCTGAACAACAATCATACAAAGCATCTTGTTCTCAGGATCTTCAACCTAACATGTACACAGCAAGTACCTGGTGTAACCATTAATTCTTGCACAGAACTTCAATAATTAACCATCTGACTCCTGGATTAGAGCTCAGTGCAAATTACCAGTCTAACAATGCATCCATCAACCAAACAAGTTATGTAAATTAACTATATAAGTATAAAAAGCTCAGAATTTTATCTGCTTAAATATATGCATTTCTGAATTAAAATAATGCTTAAAATATTAATGCTTAGCTAAAAGGGTTATAGTTTGTTGCAAAGAGAAACTGCAATACAGGGTACGTGGCTTTGCTGGCACTCTTTAGCCACAAGAGGAGCCAAGAAATTCAGCAAGGTATTTAAAAGATGGTAAGATATTCCTCCGGAGCATCCTTTGCAGTTATTCCTCAGACTCAGTTCTTCTCTGCTCAAGACTTCATGCTCTAACTTGTCAGAATTAAGGAAAGGGATTTTGAAGGTGAAACATGACCTGGACAGGCTGGAAAGCTGGGCAGGGAGAAACCTAATGACCTTCAACAAAAGCAAGTGTAAAGTCTTGCACCTGGGGAGGAACAACCGTTCATTTCAGTACAGGCTGGGGGATGTCCTACTGGAGAAATGCTCTGTGGAGAAGGACCTGGGGGTCCTGGTTGATGACAGGTTGGCCATGAGCCAGCAGTGTGCACTGGTGTCTAAGAGAGCCAATGGGATCCTGGGATGCATCAGGAGGAGTGTGGCCAGCAGGTCAAAGGAGGTGATCCTCCCCCTCTACTCTGCCCTGGTCAGGCCCCACCTGGAGTATTGTGTCCAGTTCTGGGCTCCCTGGTGTAAAAAGGACAGGGATCTCCTGGAGAAAGTCCAGAGAAGAGCTACGAAGATGATTAAGGGCCTGGAACATCTCCCCTATGAGGAAAGGCTGAGAGAGCTGGGGCTGTTCAACCTGGAGAAAAGAAGATTAAGGGGAGACATAATTGGTGTTTACAATTACCTTAAGCATTGGATGCAGGGGGAATCAGCCAGCCCCTTTTCAGTGGTCTGTGGGGACAGGACAAGGGGCAATGGCTGCAAGTTGGAGCACAGGAAGTTCCGCACCAACATGCGGAGGAACTTTTTCCCAGTGAGGGTGACAGAGCCCTGGGACAGGCTGCCCAGGGGGTGGTGGAGTCTCCTTCTCTGGAGATATTCAAGACCCGTCTGGATGCCAACCTGTGCAATATGTCCTAAGGACCCTGCTTTGGCAGGGGGGTTGGACCCGATGATCTCTTGAGGTCCCTTCCAACCCCTACAATTCTGTGATTCTGTGATTCAAGCCAACACATGAGTGTGTCCAAGTCAAGCGGTGCATGCTAAAGGAAAAGGTTTGTTTCAGTCCCCTACTCCTTAAAGCTTCTTAAAAAGAAGATAGGCCTCTAAAAGTGTTTGGCCTATTGCATCAGCACAAAGTACTGCGAACCTCTGGTTGGCATCAGTTGGTGCACAAGCCCCTATAACTTCTGTGGTAGAAACAGATTTGGCCCAAATCAGGGGATCAGAATAAGAAAACTATTACCATGCTTGACAGGCAATATCCATATTCTCCACACAGGATAAGAAGCACAGAGTGTATAATAAGAAGAATTGAGTGTGTAGTCAGTAAGTTTGCCAATGACACAAAACTGGGAGGGGTGCCTGACACACCAGAGGGTTGTGCTGCCATTGAGCAAGACTTAGACAGGCTGGAGAGCTGGGTAGGGAGGAGTTTAATGAGATTTAACAAGGGCAAGTGTAGGTTCTCGCATCTGGGGACGAACAACCCCAGGTACCAGGATAGGTTGGGCACTGGTTGGGCACCGTTGGAGAGCAGCTTAGGAAAGAGGGCCCTGGGGGTTCTGGTGGGCAGCAGGATGACCATGACCCAGCACTGTGCCCCCATGGCTAAGAAGGCCAATGGCACCCTGGGGTGTATTAGAAGGGGTGTGGTTAGTAGGTCGAGAGGTCCTTCTGCCCCTCTGCTCTGCCCTGGTGAGAGTGTGTCTGGAATAACGTGTCCAGTTTTGGGCGCCTCAGTTCAAGAAGGACACAAAACTCCTTGAAAGAGTCCAGTGCAGGCCCACCAAGATAATGAACTCCTTCCTTATGAGGACAGGCTGAGGGAGCTGGGCCTCTTATCTTGGAGGAGACTGAGGGGTGACCTTATTAATGTCTATAAATATATAAAGAGTGAGAGTCAGGGGGATGGAGCCAGGCTCTTCTCAGTGATGGCCAGCGATAGGACAAGGGGCAGTGGGTGCAAGCTGGAGCATGGGAAGTTCCTTGTGAATATAAGGAGGAACTTTTTCACTGTGAGGGTGACAGAGCACTGGGACAGACTGCTCAGAGAGGTTGTGGAGTCTCCTGCTCTGGAGACATTAAAAACCCACCTGGATATGTTCCTGTATGATTTAGTCTAGGTGACCCTGCTCTGGTAGGGGGGTTTGGAATAGATGATCTTTCAGGGTCCCTTCCAACTCCTAATGTTCTGTGATTCTGTGATTCTTCCTATCATCCATGAAGCCAGGTTTTCTGGAACTTGGACTTTATGCCTTTACGGGGTTTATGGGAGATGAAGGTTGGGTATGAATATCCACAGATGTTTAAAAGGTATTCAAATAGATAAATGTGTGACTGTAGTGGTGAAGAACTTTGAAGAACCTAAAACAATGTTGCTGAAGGACAACACAAGGCACAGGAAATGTTATGCAGCTAAACGCAAGAAAGTACCTGCCAATATCACCATGTCAACTAAACTGTCCTGGAGTGCCACATCTACAGGTTTTTTGAAGCCCTTCAGGGATGGTGACTCCCCCAGCTCTTGAGCAGCTTGTTCCAGTGCTTCACTCTTTCAGTGAAAACATTTTTCCTAGTATCCAATCTAAACCTTCCCTGATGCAACTAGAGACCATTTCCTCTCGTGCTAATGAACCCATTGACTCTGTAAGGATATGTGACATCATGCTAGCATTAGGCAGGGGCCACATAAGTAACACATAAATGAAAAAAAGACAGTCTGCATATAAACAGAATGTGTTTCACATACCACATCTCCACTGCCAGCCCCACTGAGTGTGATGGGAACCTAGATGAAGAAAGCATTGTGGGCCCAGCAAAAAGGCCACCCTCCCTCTGCTTGGCAGACATCAGCTACTTATAAAAGACTTATGAGGCTATAGAAAAGAGCAGGTCTGTAAATGCTTTCAGTTTGACAAACACTTCCACAGGTAGCTCTCAAAGCTGAACAGCACAGGCTTAGCAAAATGAAGGGATTCAAAATAAAATTGATATAAATTGTGAACAAAAGATAAATAAAAAAGAGGCTCCCCAAGGAACTATTTCAGCCTCAGTACTATCATCAGATTCAAACATCATTAACCACTATGCCAACCATCCAGGTTTAAAGGTGGAATGACCCATTTATAATGGGGGTGTAGGAACTGAAGGACTGTAAGAGTCATGCCTTCTCTGCGAAGGAAAGACAGAAAGGCCTGAAAAGTACAACATTCACCTAAGTTAAGGTAGTTCTGGATCTCATGCCAGCAACTGGTGCTACCTTTATCACCCCACATACTCAGCAGGAAAGGACAGAGACACTATTCCTCCCTTCGAACCACCACAGACAAGGTGGAGTCAAACATCCATGGCTGAGGCAGAATTCTCCTAACAGCCATCATGGAGATGCTGGGCGGCTGCTGTGTGTCGGCTGTCTCCCTCTCCTCTGCAATCAATGGAAAGAGATAGGCATTCTCATGGATGACTCACCACCTCCTAAGTGAGGTGTTTAGAGTAGGTGGGATGAATCATCCTTGGGGTGGTCCTCTGCACGGATGTTCACAGGAGCCTAGATCATAGCATAAATTATATGCCTGTCTTTCAGATGGCAGGTGACATGAATTCCTGTCTTGCATGACATTCTTTTCCCTGTTTTTTTGCACATACTTATGACCTAGGACTTTCAGAGGAATGTGCAACCTTGTCTGGGACCTGATGCATTTAGTTAAGGCCTTGTGTACGCAGGAAGCTAAAATGCTAAAATGGTTTTCACAGCCTGAGACAATCTGCGCTTCAACTATTTTACATCTCAGGCCCTTTCTTTCATGTGGTGGCAGTATCATAAAGGCCAGCGTGAGAGTAAGGTCCAAATTCTGGCAGGTGACCAGTGTAGGCAGTAGTACATGTTCTAACCAGCAATGCAGAACATTTAATCAGGAAGATGATAAAACATATGGGACATTAAACACAGAACATTTTGACACCCTGTTCTGTGTTTGCCATCTTCCCATGAATCCACAGCATCGTTAGCAGATATGCTGGGGACTGGATTCTCAGAAAGTCTGTAGTCTTATTTCAGAGCTCATTACGTGAAGACCAAGCCGAACAAGTTAGAATAGTTCAATAAGTAGCCGTAGCGCAAGGATTTTGTTTTTCTTGTAATGTTAGAACCAAGGAAAAAAATCTTACCTTAGGTCAGATGCTGAGAGAAAACCAGCAATTACCTGGAACATGCACCGACACCTTGGTATGCCTGGGCGCCTGCCAGGCAGATGTCTCCTCTCTGCCTGGAGACTGACTGAACTGACTGCACAGGGCCCAGAAAAACAAAACACAGGACTCAGAAACAGTGTTAGGATTTCCTTTCGGTGAAATCCAAAGATCTGCCAGTGGTCCATGTGGGATGCTGCCCCTACTCTCTGATCTTTGTTAGCACATATCTGGTTCAAAAGTGTAAAGTCCTCCTGAAGGCAAAAAAAAGTTTAGCTTCATTGTTGATGGAGTCAGGCCACAAGGATGGGATCCAAAAGCTTTGTTTTTCATCCAGATGCACTTTTTGTTGGTATCTTCCCTAAGGGGATAAACATCTTCCCGTCTGTCAGCCTGTGGTTATGTTAAATGCTTTAAAACCATGTCTCATAATGAACACCACCGAGAGCATCAGCTCTGTACAGCAGATGGCTGCAGAACATGAGTGCCCTGAGAGGATGGTCCCGAGCTGTGCTTTTATGCTATCTGCCTTCAGCTGACATTGGAAAACCCAATTCATCCCTTTGAGATGGAGGGTGCTAAGCCTCTGCCAGCATAACACCCTAGCAGGGGTCCTGCCTCCTGGAGGCGTGAAGTTTGGCAGTGCCATTTCACTTCTTATATGTACAGTAGCCACTCTATACCTGTAAGAATGCCTTTTGTGCCTCTCATGACTAGCTGCTTTTTTCTTGGCACAATTCAAAATGATGCTTTCCTGGGCATTTTGGAAATCTAAAGGAGTGGATAAAATTGCTTGTCTTTCAGCAGAGGAACACAAAATGAGCACTGTATTTCAAAACTGGTTAATAATGTTCGTGGAGGGCTTGATTCCACCAAAGTTAGTCATGCTGAGTAGTTTCTTATTCCACAAGTAGCCTATTCATCTCAATTAGATTAGTCACAGCACAAGGAGAGCAGAATTGGACTCTGAATAATTTCAATTAATTTTCTGCTGTGAAAAAAGTGCTATTAATTAATATTTCCCATTTCCTCAGCTTTTGGCAAATATGTTTTAACTATGCATAAATATTACTCATTTTATACATTTTATTCCCATAAAACATATCTTGATGGTTTGTCAAGTTCCACTTAGCTTTTTAATACAGTTTTTATCCAAGCATAATTCACTGCATGATCTAAACAGAAGTGTCAGCCTAGAGTGGGCAGAGCTTTGCTCTGCTAAAGTTCAGAGCACTTGCAATTAGGGCCACATTTCTTACGGACAAAGCTAGGTGATTGATGTGACTGATGAAATGATGAAATGAAATTACTAACATTTAATATTATCCTTTCTATGCAGGAAAGTCCCTAGTGCTTTAATATTATTTTGCCTATGTAGGGAAGTGCTAAGTTCCCCAGGGTTCAGTACTGAGGTCAGCAATCTTTAATATCTTTATCTATGATCTTGATGAGGGGACACAGTGCTCCCTCAGTCAGCCAGCAGATGACACCAAGTTGGGTAGGAGTGTTGATGTACTTGAGGGTAGGAAGGCTCTACCAAGGGATCTGGACAGGCTGGATCAATGGGCAGAGGCCAACTGTACAAGACTCAACAAGGTTCAGTGTCGGGTCCTGCACCTGGGTCACAAGAACCTGGTGTAATGCTACAGGCTTGGGGAAGAGTGGCTGGAAAGACGCCCTGTGAAAAAGGACACTGGGGTATGGGCTGGTTGATGGCTGAATATGAGCCAGCAGTGTGCCAAGGTGGCCAAGAAGGCCAGCGCCATCCTGGCTTGTATCAGAAATTGTGTGACCAGCAGGACTGGAGAGGCAATTGTCCTCTACTCAACACTGGTGAGGCCACACCTCAAGTACTGTGTTCAGTTTTGGGTCCCTCACTACAAGAAGGACATTGGGTTGCTAGAGTGTGTCCGGAGAAGGGAAATGGAGCTGGTGAAGGGTCTAGAGAGCACTAGTCTGATGAGGAGCAGCTGAAGGAACTAGAGGAAATGGCCTGAAGTTACGCCAGGGGAGGTTTAGACTAGCTATCAGGAAAAATTTCTTCACCAAAAGGGTTGTGAAGCATTGGAACAGGCTGCCCAGGGAAGTGGTGGGGTCACTGTCCCTGGAGGTATTGAAAAGCCTCGTAGATATGGTGCTTAGGGACATGGTTTAGTGGTTGGTCTTGGCAGTGCTAGGTTAATGGTTGGAGTTATCAAGAACTTAGAGGTTTTCTCCAATCCAAATGATTCTATAATTCTATGATTCTAAGTTCTGCATTTCCTGCTCATGGTTGAACAGAACTGTGCCATTGGTAAATCAAAGCTCTCCTTCACTCTTTCCTGCTGCATTAGTTATATTTCTTTGTAGGATAGGATGTTCTCTTCTTTTAACTATGCTGTTGGTAAATACAGAGTATCAATATGCATGTACCTCTAAATATGTGTGAGGGAGATCTCATAGAGGGATGAAAGCATACACGTAGCCTCAGGACGAGAGGTGATGACTTTGCTCAAAAACATAACTGAAGGAAGGAGCTGTACTTCAAGAAAGAGGTGCTACAGCTAGATGAAGTCCATCCAGTGGAGGGTAGTCCTTCCACTGTGCTCAGGTAGAAGGACAGGGTGCACTGGCATCCAGTAACAGTGGTGAGTGGTTGTTCCCAAGTTTATCCCTGCTGCTCCCACATACTACGGCCTCAGTTTCTGTATCAGTGCTGATCATAAGCAAAGGTGTATATATATATTATATGTATTTCCCCAGAGGTAAAGGAAAGGGCATTCACAGCACCAGAGGGTGACTGAAGAGGCCAGGGTAGCCAGGTGAAACTTGGGTCTGAAGCTTATCTCCTTCAGTCTGACAGAGACATTCCTGAAGACGTTCTATGGACAGAGATGTTCAATGACTTGGTACAGTGGGAAGGAGAGGGAGGACTGTTTGTTTGCCTGGTCTGCCAGTGGGGAAATGCCAGTACTTAATGGCACTTAGACAAGTTTCTGTCAGATGTATCTTTAGCTGATGAAAATATCTGGCTAGCTCTGCCCAGGGGAGGTTTCTGTGAGAGCCGCTGGAAACATATGAACAGCATGTTCCATCTGCTGGCCCCCGTATACACAGTGTTTTTAGGTGGCATTTGATGAGGTCCAAGTCTGTGCTCATGTCTAGGAGCTTGTCTTTGACACGCTACAAGAGAGCTATAAAGGTTAGAGGAAAATCTGAGAAAGAGAGCGTCTGTATCTGGTTTCACTGGATGCTCAGACATTTCTCTTTTTTTACTTCTCCTGTGAAACTGATATCTGCCAGAAGTTTCACTCTCTTACCTTACATAACCATACCAATTCTCTCCCCTGTGTCACTGCTCCTGACAGATACACAGTCAGCCCCTCCCATACAAGCAGCTGATCTCTACGAGCCTAACCAGAAAATTAAAGAACCAGATCAAGAACCACAAAGCAGACAGACACTTCACTTCAGTTAATTTCTACGGGTATTAAGCTGTGTTATAGATCAGGGCCTTAGTCATTCTGAAGACAGAATGTAAGCAAAAGTCATGTTGTGAATGCAAAAGAGGCTCCTATATTTCGCAGTGCTGCACTGGTTTATATGGACGGCATTACAGAGGAGTAGCTTTGGGGAAAACAATGTTTGTCAGCAACCTTGAATGCTGAAAATTTAAAAGCCACAAACAGAGGAACTAAAGAGATGATCAGACCTCTTCAACCAGTCATCCAGATTGCAGTATTAATTTGCTGCTCTACCAAACCCTGAAATGCCACCCTTAATAGATAGGGACTGATTTGCTACGTTCAGTGTTACTTGCCTCTGGGATTTATAGGAATAACAGCAAGATCAGATAGAATTAATACTTTATCCTATGGTATCTCATTTCTCTGAGAGCATCTGAAACCGTGTTACAAATAGCAGTGATCCTTCACTGATGCACGGCGCGCCAAGTACAGTATCAGACCGCTGTTGATCTCCTCCTTAGCGAACATAATAATAGGGAAGAAGCATGGACAACTTTCCAGGACTGCTTTGCCTCATGGACAGTTCTTTTAGAGCATTCCTTGTAAAAGAATTAAAAATAAATGGAGCACAGAGTTACTATTTTTCCTTACCACGGGAAAGATCTTCCCATAGGACCGGTAATGGCATAGTACAGTAGCAATACCAGTTCCCATAATCTCAGAAGCTGCATTTTCTAGTTGCTGACACTGAACAGCTGGTCTGATTTGTTTCACATAACAAAGACAGTATAAATTAAGTTGCCATGTGAATCAAGAATGAATCCCACACACAAAGAGATATGCAATACCTTTTATTTAGCTTTGTGCACCAGAAGTGTTCACAATACTGAAACCTACCATCCTGCAGTGAGGGAAAGATAAGTATTGTGCCATTTCTTTGAACACCAAAGACATTCCCTTTAGGCTTTGATTCTAAGGGGAGGTGAATCCATATAAAATGTGTATTTTTATTTTTATAGCTTTAAAGAAAATTTCTGCAGTTTGGCTGTGTTTATCTTCAACAAACTAGGTCTTTTCTCCTATTTGGCATTCACACAGATGCAGTTATATACAGGGGTTAATGAATATCCAGTTCACTGATGCTACCCCAGTGAGCTGCATTTTATTTTAGTGAAGGAACTTCAAGAGATATCTCACTTACCTGTCAACCTGGAGGTGTAAGACTGAGGATTTCTATATTCTCGCTTCACTTGTACAAGTGCTGCCTTTAAAAGAAATTGTTTCCTGCAGTGGTCAGCTGGCAATTCTGAATGACCTAGTTCCCTCCTGAGGGATGATTCCTAAAACCACTTAATTCACAGGCAGCGATCATTACTTCTTTAAAAACATTTTGAAAAAGAAAAAAAGAAAACCAAATCCAGTGTTTACCTGGCCAGGTCTTCTGTGCTGGCTCTGAAATACCATACTTTTAAGAGAAAGTCAATTTTTCAACATATCCAATCAAGTAAGGGTTAGTGCCTCTCATGAAGGTAAAAACCATGAAACAGTCAGCTTCAAAGGATCACCCCACCACCTTGTTCTTTGCACAGTTTTGTTTTAGAAATATTGGCCTTTGCCTGCCCTTCTAACTGCCAGCAAGGGAGACAACTGGGAACCTTGCAAAAGGGGTAAATTCAGTGTGGTTGGGCCACCTTCTCCTTTCTCTTTGAGCAAAAACCTCTCTGAACCCATTAAAGGCCCAGGCCCTTTTCCTCAGGCATCATTTCTCTACATCATTTCCTCTTCTGGAATAGTACCATCACGTTTCCCTTCTTGGAAGAGTTTTCCCACTGAGCAAAGGCCCTACCAATGTGCAACCCCCAGTGAGGGACATGATGATGGCTCTATTTGAGGAAAAACATGGTTGCTGTCTTACCCAGGGCCGTAACCTGCTGCACGGATGCCCCCAGCACCCTGTGGGATCACAATGAGTTTTCATGGAGTGAAAATGCTCTTTAATTTCTGCTTATCTAGCAAGAAGACTTGCAAAGAAAGAGCCCTCTGCCCCCTCATCTTGCACAGACGGTCTGACTCACTGGACTCAGGATTCCCATCTGGATGTCTCTTTGAAAGATGGGTGCAAGCCAAAGAGTTTGTCTATTCTTAGCTTTATCTGTTATAAAGATAGTTTTCCCCATAAAAATCTACTTTTGTTCAGCCATCTCAGAGAACACCTGTCTCTAAGCAAACACAGCAGCCGTAGCAGTGTGAATCCTGTTCACTGCTCATTTTAATGAGGTGTTAATATTGGAGCCAGCTCGAGATTATATAAGCGCTAGCACTGCTAAGCAAAGCTGAGAAAGAAACAAAAATAAACGCAAGTCAAAGAATTTGAACCCTGTCACCATACAGTGCCAGCTACGGCAACGCCAACTGCACTTTGAGGCAGAAAAATCTCCTCACATCATCTCCCGTGCTCCAGAAATGGCACTGCTTGCTTTGCCAGCTTCCCTGACCAGCATCTTCCTGCTTTCTCCCATGCTTCCCGAGGACAGAGTATGTCCCAGCTGATGGGAGCCATAAAACTACGCTGCTCTGCCATTCTCTGCGGCCCCGCTGCCCTGCTGTTCATGCTCCTGATTCCCGCAGGAGATCGGCACCTGGCAGCAAGGCAGCAGCAGGAAGGAAAGCCAGAGGGGGCAGTGTATATTAAAAAACAACCGCACAGCCTCTTAAACCATCTGGAACAAAATTGTGCAATAGCTGGCTTGTGCACCCATGTGATCTTACCGCTACGAGCCAGGGTTTTCGCAGGGAACCGAAAGGAGTGAAACACCCACTAGATTCTGCTTCAGATCATCTGAAAAGCTCTGCTGATTCCTTCATCCTCCTCTCTTTGCATGTTACATTTGCTCATCGTGGTATTTCTCCTTGGGAGCTCCTGGGAGGCCAGGCTCGTTGCCAGAGCTGTTTGTACACAGTCCCAGGGTAGGTTTGGGTTGCTGGCCGTTTTCCCTCATGTCCTGGCTTTCCCTGCAGCTTGTGAGCTGAGGCAGTCCAGGTCATCTTCCAGCAAAATACTGGTGTGGCCTGACAGGGTCAACCAACCAAGCCTGCAGTAGGACTTTCTCTGGCTTTGTGGGCTGGCACCCTAATAGGGCTAGGGGGTGCAGGGAGGACCTTCAAAAGTGGTGTCTTGGGATAGACAAAATGTGGAGACTGAAAGGCCTGAGGAGAATGAAGAGAAATCTTCCTCAGCAGTTAAGACCAAAAAAAAAAAGTCTGTAAAAATAGGAAGGAATCAGAGCAAAGCTATAGCAGTGTGTTGGGTGGGTCCTGTGCTGACTTTATGAAGAACATTCAGGGTCATTGAGCTTCTGGTCCCCTGGCTGCCCATGACAAATACCCAAGCCTTTTCCTTTCCCACAGAAGTACCTTGCAGATTACCCCACCTTCACCTGGGATCTCTGGTTGCAGCTCTCTATGTATCAACCAGGATTATGCTATGGGACTGATAGCATTTGCTGCCCACACATGCTTCCTATGGAAGCTATGATCTGTCAGGGACACAGGGAGGTATGTGTGACACAGGGAGCAGGAGGCTGGGGTGCTGGGACAGCATATCCAAGGCAAAGCACTGGACTCCTATGACACTCAAAGGGAAATCAGTATGTCCAGAACCTGCTTCCTCTTGTCCTCATGCAGAAGTCTCAAGGAGATCATAGACTCATAGAAAACTTAGAGGTATGGAGCATCCTCAGCTTCTCTGTGCCAAGGCCTCACCAACCTCACAGAGAAGAATTTATTCCTTGTATCTAATCTAAATCTGTCCTCCCTTGTCCTGTCACTACACTCCCTCATAGTCTCTTTCCATCTCTGCTGTGGCCCCTTTAGGTACTGGTAGGCCGCAGCTAGGTCTCCATAGAGCCTTTTCTTCTCCAGGTTGAACAAGCCCAACTTTCTCATTCAAAACAGTTTTTAACTGCCTGCTTTTCTCTGACTACAAAGGGAGCCAAGTTGCCTGATGGAGACAAGACACAGGGAAAGCACTGGATTCAGGTGAAATCAATCTCATAATGTGTTTAGAAACCAGGGCAATTTCACATAAGGCCCTGATACATGGCATTTACATGTAGAGATAGTTATGGGTGGAGACATTTGCATGTGTAACTAACTGTACGGATGTGCATAAGAAAGTATCATCCTCAAGATGATACAAACAGTACCCTTAAAGATACAGTCAGAGAGCTGTAGCACCATACAGCCTTTAAAACTAGGCAAAAGATCAGACAGACCTTGAACAGTCACCAGGACAATGCCCAGAGCTCATCTGGGACCGGACTGACCCCAGAGCTGCCGAGCCCCACACGGGCAGAGTGTGTGACACCAGGCCTCATCTAGAAGTCACACGTGTGCCACAATTCTCTTTTTAGTACAAACTGCCCTTGATTAGTCATCGACCTGGTTTAGAAGTTGCACCTCCACCACTCAAGCTGTGAGTGGAGTGTGTATTTAAATATAATGGACTCCGCAATCATTTTAAAACTGGCCTAGATCTAAGCCCACAGGGAGCTCTAACTAATTTGATAGAAACTGTAGCTTCTAAATAGAGACCTGAGACCTCTCAAGAGTTTGGCTACAGGGTTTACTGTTCCAGCACAAGGTCTCAGCTGAGGTCCCCTGACTGCTTTGCAGCCCTTCTCATCAAACCAAGGCCAATTTGGGGGTAACAGGACCAAGTTTCCTGATGAGTATCCTTCCCTGTGGGAATTATGAAGCAAATCACAGGGGGAAGGAATTATTGTTTCAACTTCCCAAACCATTGAAAGGTCGCATTTTTACACAGCTTTAAGGCAAAACCATATGCAGCTCCATGGTTTTGGCTGTGTTTTGCCTTGGTTTTTTTCCAGCTAACTGCAATAGTCACTGATCCAAAAGGTAGGAGTAAGTAAAGTCACCGTATGTTTTAAACCTTCCATACTGGAATGTTTTGTGTGGTATGCTAGTCCCATTTTTAATGTCAGAAGCATTGCCCACCTGAGCTTTTCACTTCTTCAGCATCGACTAAGTACCTCTGCAAACTCAGGACTAAATATCTGCCTTTTATCAGCAAGCACAACACCGCCAAGCAAGCAGGTGCGTGTATCTGTAGTGAATTTGTTTGTATTAGCAGGTACAACCTTTCTGCAGCTTCCAGACCAGAACATCACAGAGAGCAAAACTCTGGCTGATAGTGGGTGGCATTCAGGTGCTACTGAACTAAAGCCTTCAAATGGTACCATAGGTGATATTCCCTTGCCCATCTCTGATGTCAGCTGAAGAGGAAATCAGTCATTGCCCCAGGCTCTTTTTTCATATTCAATTTCTTTCAAATTTCACCTCTTCCCTCTGAAAAAAAAATAATAAAAAATTAGAAGCTATGAGTGAGAGTGTTATAGCTGCTAGTTTTGCCTCCAAAATCACCTTCCTATTTCTTTATCATAGTACTAATGCCATGAAACCATCTTTGGACAGTAAAATGAACATCAGTGGCACTGAGTTCTAAGACCACCTTTATTCACTGCAGATGGTACTACTACATGCATTCTTAACCTGGTGCTACACAACTGACCAACTGTTCCAGCGTAGGTAAGGCTTACTGGTAAAAAACAAAATAAATATCAAGTGCAACATACTTGGTAACTATCTTTCTTGTATCAAATGAAAGCAGGCATTCCTAAAATGCTTATTATTTTATGCTTCCTCCACACCAGCGCAATCAGCACAGCAAATTCTGCAATATCCATAATGAACTCCACACTCCCCTAGATCCCAGTCGTTAGAGCTGTACTGTGCACTTTCTTGCCTGGGGCACAGGAATAATGTTCAAATCTTGAACAAGCAAAGGGAGCCTTTGCCAGGGGGTCTGAGTAAGGGAAGGAGGCAGCTCACTTTGCATGCAGACAGGGTTAATTTCTCCTTCCTACATTCTTACATAGCCATCCTGAGGGGAAGTGTCATATTACCTCACCTCTCATTCCTAGGTTTCTAAATTGGACCTGGATTTGAATTTCCCTGGCATTAGAGAGGAGTCTCATTCAGTACTCTGGTTTGGATCCATCTTACAATGATAGGT
The DNA here is from genome assembly GCA_022605575.1 of Laterallus jamaicensis coturniculus. Classification (NCBI taxonomy): domain Eukaryota; kingdom Metazoa; phylum Chordata; class Aves; order Gruiformes; family Rallidae; genus Laterallus; species Laterallus jamaicensis. The sequence continues at coordinate 69,889,589 of JAKCOX010000002.1, read as the reverse complement.
GGGATCTTCACACGGAGTGAGTTTGATTTGCTTATTCCTGTACCAGCCCATCTGATTTTGCACAAATCCTGGTGTCTAATCTCCCCTCATTTTGTGCAGCTGGGGAAGATTTTGGGCCGAATCACTGCTTTAAAGAGAATCTGAAGCATTGCCTTCCCATGGGAGAATTCCTGAAGACAGAAAGTCAGGGTAGTTAGCACTGCAGCCTTGTCCTGGCTTGTCTACACATGAAAGTTATCCCAGAATAAGCGAGAGGTTGAATGTAAAGCAGGATAGGCATTCCACAATGGCTGAGTGTATTGCTGAGATCTCAGCACAAGGAATGGGTCAAGGTAGCTGCATGTTGATTCACCGGATCACTGGGACTTCCTCATGTCTTCTTCAGCTGTGTCCAACAGAAAGAGAACCAAGGCTTATGAGGACTTTGTATGCAGTATAATACATACAAAAGCAGAAGTAAACTATTGCAGAATAGTCAGAATAAAATAAAGAATTCCTGTTTTTCTGACTTCATGAAACTGAAGCAGTGAGACATCTTCAGGACTTCTTTTCTTCACCTTTCATGTCCTTGGCTCAGAGCAGGATGAGAGAGCGAGGTAAAGAGGCATGAAAAAGTGGCTTCAGAACATTTTGTTCTTCTTGGGTCCCATACCTAAGATAGCTCAGCCCTGACAGTGTCCCCTTCAGCTGTACCATGCCTGGATCCAGCACAGTGGAGGGTAAACTCATGGGTGCTCCTCATTCACCACCTGAAAGGCACACTCGGGTGCAGGAGCCGGTTCCCAGTTCGGAAACATCTGTTCCATTTTCCACATCAGCACAGATGCAATCAAAAACTGCCTAGCATAGGTCTAGCCAGATTCACCCAAGTATTCCACATTACCCCTAAGCATACCTAAGTATACACAGGCATACAAAGAAAGGTTATTCTTTATGACTTTTAATTGAGACTTCGTGTCCACCATTTCTTTGAACAGCCTGGCAGTACACCTCTGGACTCTGTTGCCATCCTGCAGGACAGAAGCAGGGCAGTCGAACCATTATAACCCCCACCCTGAGAGCACTGGTTGCCCACTTGTTTCCAGTGTGTATCTTCTGCAGCATCAGATCCTTTCTGAAACTAGATTCTGGTGACGGCCTGGACACTCACTAACACACCTCATCTGATGATGGTAGCACACAAGCACAATGATCATACTCTTTATTAGGCTCTTCCTTGCTTATTTAGGATAACATTCTCCTTGGTGCTCATACTCCATGGTGCTTGGTTCTGCCACATGTTCATGGAGTGTCCCATGGAAGTGACACCTGATGGCATTATTTGGCATTAAACCAGTGCCACAGGGGCAGGAGCACATGAGGGGCAGAGGTGATGGGAATTGGTGGGTTTGTTACAGCCTCTGCATGTTCCCACTGTGCAAACATCAAGGCAGCTGCACCACAGCAACATGGCAGATGTTGTACAGGTGGGGGGTAAGGGTGACTTGGATTGGCTCTGTGGATGCTATGGGTTTCCCCATTTCTGCACACAGTTTGCTGGAAAACTCCAAATACTTCTGCAGGAAGAGGGCAACACCAGTAATGCATCTGGAGGCAGAGGAAAGGAGGAGGAAGAAGCATCTGTCTAGTTTTCTCTATGCCCATGACAACAGTTTGAAAAAGGTCATTTTGCTTCTTGCTCCAGTACATTATGAGGAGTTGCAGAGGAGAGGTCCTCACACACGTGCCAGGGTGATTTAAACAAACAAGGCACTGGCTTTTCTCTGTTCCCCAGAGCCCTCTGACTCTGCAGCCTATGGTTGCTCATCGACAGGTCCTTCCTGTCTCTGCTAAAATACCCCTGGGGGTTCTTGCCTTGCTCAGCCCGCTGTGTTGATCCACTCTGCTCAGTGCCTTTCTCCTCCCAGAAACAGGGTGTCTGCCACCTCCTACCCCACCAGGAGTTTCTTCCCTCACCAAGTGGAGCCTCTTCCGTCACTGGACCAGCCTGCCACGTCCTGGTGCCCACCGGCACTGCCCTAAGATGGCGGTGGGGCCCTGTCCTCTCCCCCCTGCCCTGGGGTAGCAATGGGAACTGGAGCAACCTCGGTGCTTGGCTTTGAGGCTCAGGTCACAAATTAACCCAATTAGCCAGTATCTAACTGAGGTGCTAATTAGGGTTCCCCAAGGCCTTCCCTGACAGCACACTCTTCACTCTGGGGGTGTATGGGTGTGTGAGGGGGGTGGGGTGGTTTTTCCCAGAGAGGGCAGAGATGTTGAAAATTCTTCATTTTGCTCAAATTCACAGGCAAATGATATTTGTGTTCACCCAATGCAATGAAGGTCTGTAAGGTCTGTGGCTGGTCTGGATTAAGAGGTTGTCAACCCTCCAGCTGAAGTGGAAAAGCAGAGAAGAAACAAAATATGGGAACAGGGCATGAGGGAGAAAGGTGCTGTAGGTTTTTTTTTGTGAGATAGGCTGATGTTTACTGAATTAAATGAAGTGAAAACTTGAGAAGTCTTTTAGATATGAAAAACCCCCAAAGGTTTCATTTTGACTATGTTAGAATAAAATGTTTTCAGAATGGTCACTGCTGAAATGAATGTAAGTCAGTGCATTCAGCATAAACTTAAATATGTTTTTAACACCCTCTCTTCCCCTCAGTGCAGTAGACTCCAAACTCCCCAGCTGGCTGAAGCAGAAACACTTTATGCCCCCCAAATTTATGAAATATTTCCCTTGGATTTCAAAGGATGCACTGCTTTGTCTTCCCCAGCACATCAAGGACTAATGAACAAAAATTACTTTAACAGTGGCTTGAAGTCTTTTTTTCTCTTTTTTCTTTTTTCTCTTCCCTGAGAAGTCTTAGGCTATGTCTTTATTGTGGAAAAAAAAAAAGAAGTATTTTCATGTAGCTACGAAGTCCAAGCTGAAACAGGCTTTCCTACTGTTCTGCCATAAACTGACTGATGGAGCAGGGGCTGGGTTCAATTTTTAGAGGGTCTTTGAAAAAAAAAAGCACTTAAGCATTATTTTGAGCTTCCATAGAGAAATCTGGGAAACTGCATTATATTACCTGGGCCTCATTGTGTGAAACATCTCCAACTGTGAGCAATAACGTGAAAAATGTATTTGAACAGGCATAACATCTTTGGAGGGGGATGAAAGAAAAGCACAATAAATCACATCAATTTGGTAAATCTGAACAACAGTCCCCAACACCTTTCACTCGGTACATTGGCAGCAGTCCTGACATTTTCTCCTCCAGCTGGGAGTGCTCTCTGCAGTGAGCAGCTTCTACCCTCTCCTCTCCCTGCTTCCACTAGTAATTCTTCCCCAGCTCAGAGGAATGCAGTCAGGGAACATGGTGATGCCTTGCTCCTGTTTTCTGCAGCAAAGATATGTAATTCTTTAGTCAAACACATCAATTCTATAGAGGTAAAGCTTCAAAAACAGACATACGCACAGTGCTCCAGCGAAGAGTTGCCATCTGCCTTCCCCTCTTCTCCTCCTCCTCAAAGGAAGGAAGAAAGAAATTTAGCAGGGGCTTAGTTCTTCATTACCTGCTTGTGCTGACATTCATGAGATACCCTGCAGGATTTTTCTTGCTACCCAGGCAGGATGAACACCCACAAAAATTGGCAAGGAGATGACTTTTAACTCATTTTCAAAATCTGGCTCTACTTCAAGTAGACAGCGTCTCTCTGGTATTAAACCAGGAAGAATTTGGTTTTGCTTTCCTCTGAAAAATAGAAAAGGCAAGTAGCCATCCTACTGGTTGCCTTGAATACTAACAGAAATATGATGTTTCAAGTATTAAAAAGGAATATAATTTCACATGTAAAAGCCCTAGGATGAAGTTCCATGCTTGCCTGGTAGTATCTTTCAGGTGAGCATCCTACAAACCTGAAGCAGAGTTTGCTTTCTGCAGAGTCTGCTCCCCTGCCGCTGCTCCAGAGATGCAGGCACTGCTGCTCCAGAGATGCAGGCACTGCTGCTCCAGAGATGCAGGCACTGCTGCTCCAGAGATGCAGGCACTGCTGCCTACAGCAGCAAACACTCAGATGTCAAATGCAGAGCTCGGCCACTGTATCAGGGGAGAGCACCTGCCGTTGTTGTGCAGCGTTACGCATCCGAGTGATGCCTGTATGCTTGGAAAAGGGGACTCCTGGTACAGAAGCTAAAATGTCATTTTCTTGGGATAGTTTTAGACTGAGAAAAGTTAAAATGACTCCCTCAGCAAAAAAACCCAACCAAACCAACAGAGAAAAAAACCCAACTGAACTTCCTTAGCCAATGTACCGTGAGTAAGGAAATTACTCTTTCGGCTGAACTTGTCAAGCCTTGTCTAAGGCTTGACAAGGCTCGAGATAGACCTGACAGATGACTGAGGGATGCAAAGAAGCAGCAGGTAGGAAAAGGCTGTTGTAGAATTATGGCTGCACAGTTACTCAGCATACAAAGATGCATGTATTGTCACACACTATTAATCTTAATAAGCTTTAATTTAAGTCTATTTATTGCCTGGGCAATACCAAGAAGCATTACCCCTAACAGGTTGTCCAGGATAGCTCCCTATCTCAGAGCTACTTCTGCTCTTTGAGTTACAACTCAGCTGATTCCGGTTTGCCAGGGCAGCGAGGTGCTACGGTTGCGTGTAGGAAGTGATATGTTTGAGACACACCACCCAAGGCCTGCTTGAGCCACACAGAAAAAGGCAAACTTGCTGTAGAGTTCAGATGGTGCAGACAGGAAATGTGCTTTGTTTGGGTGGCCCCTCCAGCAAGCTCAGCACTGGCGAAGCGCGGTGTGGAACTAGCACCCGACAGAACTGCACAACTGAGGCTTTTATCACTTACTGGAAGTTTTCCACAGCCTGAAGAAACAGTCGCAGGGTTTTTTTATTGCATCACTGAGAGTGCAATTTACATTGGAAACTAAGAGTACAGTGTTTATTCCAGGAAATTATTGCCATAGCTTGATGCCACTTATTACCTTGAAGGTGAAGCGCAATATCACTACCTTGTAGTCATTAGCAATAATTATGAACAGCTCATCAACCTTAATACCTCCTGTGGCAGACAGGGAAACTTTGACTGCAATCTCTACTGTCTACAAGTACAGAAAGCAAGAAGAGCTCCTGAACCTTGGGAACAATGGGATGGATGGCACTTTCACATTGCCACAGAGGTACGCTTTCTAACGCAGCGCAGGAGTCTGTTACCTTCCACCACTTTGTCTTAATGAAGACTTCTTATAGGCCAAGCATGAGATTTTTACTTACCATAGGAATTCAGGTGCTTTCCTTTCAACTAAGTTTTTCATTATAATAAATATCAATGTGTTCTGTCTCCTGGCTTATCTTATGTTCTTCAAACGCCACATCAAGTATGGAGTCTCACTCCACATTAACACCAGTTGGAACAACTCGTCTTGAACACACTTAGGAAAAGATGGTCCTGCCACTGCATCTGGCTAATGTTCACTTCAGATTCAAGATGGATTCAAGACAAATCTGCTGTTCAGATTTATCTCCACTCCTGGCCTGAATATGATCTAGCAGTAAAAAAAGACTCCAGTGTCATTCACCTGTAACAAAGGGTCCATCCCAAACTCCAAATCCACATACTCTCATCACGGTAGACATCTGCATTTTGATCATATGCTAGAGAAGTTCTGCTAATAACTATACACAGAAACATTGGAACAGGCTGCCCAGGGAGGTGGTTGAGTCACCAACCCTGGATGTGTTTAAAAGACAGGTAGATGAGGGGCTTAGGGATATAGTTTAATAGAGGACAGGTACAGTTGGACTCGATGATCTCAAAGGTCTTTTCCAACCTAGAGATTCTGTGATTCTGTGATTTTGCACCAGCAGTGGAGACCTATTGCTGATATGGTTAAACCACCTCCCTGAAAAATTCGAGCTATCTATCTAGCCAAGAGGCTCTGTTGCCTGTATGTGTTGCATCTGCTTTGGCTGTGGGTTCCAGGAGAGGTGCCGGCAAATCTTTGTCAGTGAGAATATTGTTTTTCCTACTCCTGAGCCAGTGGGGCTGTGCCAGGAAAACACAGTATCCAGGACTTGCCTAGCATGACTCCAGTCCACTTCCACCTCTCTCTGAGCAGACTTTAGAATGAATGATGTGCGAGATCTCACTTCGGGCAGCTCACCATGTCTCCCTCCCCAGATCGCTGTAGCTGCTAGGAAAACCAGTATCCTCAAATTAGACACCTACTTGAAAGAACAGTGTGCCTCACAGTAACAGACATGATAAGTGCTATGAGTAATGACAGATCCACGCGTTAACAGTACTCTCTATCAGCCACCTACTGGCTCATTTCTCTTTTGATAAAGGCTTTTCTCCTCTGGTTATGCATGAAATGCACACTCCTCCTGTGAAGGTGGATCTCTGCAGCAGCAGTGGGAGCAGAAGGCAGAAGCTCCTGAGTCCTGACTGCAGCTGCGAAACAGGCTTGGCACTCATCAAACAACCGTCGCTCTTTGCCTCGGTTTCCCCACTTGTAGTATGATTGATGTCTGTGTGGTAGTCACGCTGCGAGGTGTAGCTGATATTCACACAGTGGTGCTTTGGAGATGCTGAGCAACAGATAGTCCCAGGAGATGCCAGTATCCTCAGTATATCAATTGTATCAACGCCGTGAACAAAGGCAGGCACAGATGCTAGCATAATGCTATGTATTTTGGTACAAAATTAAATAAAAATCTTGCCTTCTGTCCTCAGATTTCTTGTCAAACATTCACTGTTTCACATGCTGAAGCAGTTAGTAATACAAAGCATATTTCTATCCTACTTTATTTTATTCTTTAAACAGAACTCTACATTAAAAAAAGTGAAAAACCAGGATTGAATCTTAATACAAAAAAAGGGCTTGAGTTACATTCTCCTGGGATCATCTGGAGCAAAGCATAATAAGTTTCTCAATATCTGACCTAATTATATCTGTCCTTCTAAGTTTTGTTTCCCATAAGAGCTAAATGTCTATGGTTAAAAATAACATTTGAAACTCCTCCAAGTTCCAACAGAACTTTTTCAGCCTCTCTCAAATTTAATATCTATTTTTAATTTGTTTTAATTTTTTCACCCAACTTTAAAAGTTACAATTTTGAGGCTGGCATTCTGCTCTATTATCCAGCTCCTAAAAATGTTTGGGTGAGATAAACTTGAGAGCTGGGGGGGGGAAAAAGTTGTATTACGCGTGCTTATTTCATGTTGGAAAAACACCACAGCTATCGGAACGAGAGAGGCATGGGGAAGGAAGGATGCCTCTGTGGCTGAAAAGGAATTGGCTCTCTCAGCAATCTATCTTCTGGGTCATGTTGAGGTCTCTTGACAGACAACACCAGGCAATGGCTGGTTGTATCGTTTGTCCCCAGATGAGCACCCAGCTCTGCCAGCAGTCTCTGCCCCAGAGCAACGGGGATGGAAGGTGGTGACACAGGTCCCAGCCCCTGTGACTCATCAGTCATGTTTAGAGAAAAAAAAGCTGGCAAATTTTGCTAATATTGGGATGGCAGAATATTTTGTACACATCTTTTCCTGCTGGCCTTGTTATTAGAGGGCTGGGAATGCCTTATATCTGGCTCCCAGAGACCTCAGTGGCCATTCAAAACCTTTGTGCCTCAGTTTCCTGCCCGTATCCCACAGATAACAGCACTTACCTTCCTGACCAGACACTGCAAGGCTGAAGTCCTAACGTTTGCAAAGGACTAGGAAACCATGCATATGGTATTTAAGAAATACAAGGGATTATTGTAACGGGCCACGCTCCATTCCCAGAGAGGTTGATAATAACTAACTACTATGCAGCACGCTCCAGAGGCCAGCAAGTGAAGAGGCCAAAAAGAAAGGGAGCCTGTAAACAGAGATCCAAGGAGGGGGTTTGGATAGGCAATTCAGGTCAGTCCTTCTCTGCTGAGAAGCTTTTTCAGCTCTGTGGAAGGAAGAATCTGGAGATAGGGTTGACTATTTGAATATCAAGCCTTGTCCACCTGCACGAGTTGTGCCTCCATCACCGCAGGTGGGACACAAAGCCTCACCCCAGGGCTTTGTAAACGGTGCTGCCTGGTCACAGGCGCAGAGCCGGCGTGAGCTGCGGTCTCTCGGTGCGGTCCACGGGAGCGGGGCGCAGGCTGAACAACAAATGCAGTTTGCAATTGGCCAGCTGTTCTGCTTCGAGGGTCTGGGAGACTTAAATGTCACAGTACACAAATGGGAATTGTTGGGAGAAATGGAGCAATGCAAGGCTCAAAGTGACTTCAAAGGCATCTGAGTCCAGGGTTTTCTCTAGTTCACAGTACAGGTTCAAGGCTGGAGGAGATTGCCTAAATTCCCTCAGGAACAGGCAGCAAAGGGCCATGAGGACGAGGCAGCAGCTCCTCAGCAGGTCCTGCGGTGAAGAGGTCCAGTTCTGCTAGATGGGCAGCAGCGCAGTTTGTTGGTTAGGGTATTCCCAAGGGATGTGTGCATTTAGATCCCAGCAGGCTGAGACGGGTTGAGCTCTCCAGTTTCACTGACCTTGCCTTAACCATGAGGTTATTCTGCTGGTGCATAGCCTGATGGCCAGCTCTGAATCCTAATTTAGCTGAAGCATCTGACTTTTCCCTAAGAACTCACAAGGGACACGCTTATACCTTTCCTGTGGTCTGCCTTAGGACCACAGGCAGCTGTGAGTCCCCAGCTTCAAATGTAGCTCCTTCAAGGCAGAGCCACCCGAAGGCTCCTTAGAAGAGCCGGTGGCACCGAACATTGCCATCCTGAGGACAAGGGGCCAGGGCTGGGTTGCTCCTGCCAGAGGAAAGGGGAAGGAAGAGCAGCACTGCGACGGAAAACCAGGCTTGTTACTGCTGCCTCCGCTGCAGAGATAGGAAGGGTGAAGACAGAAGTGCTGTTGCAGGATGGGGCCCTCCTTTACCCCTAACAACCACTGCCACCCCAGCTGTCTGTGCCCCTTTGCCAGCTGGTGCAGCTGTGAGCCTGGTTTCCTACAGCTGATGCATCGTGTTGCTGTGATGGCCTGTGCTGCCTGCATCCAGCAATTGGGGGGTGTGTGGCAGTCCACGTTCCCCTGGGGAGCCGTGGGTCTGCATCTGCAGCTTGGCCAGTATGTATCAACTAGTTACCCACAATAGTTGTAAGTCCCTTCCAACCCAGCTACTTCCTATCCTATCCTATCCTATCCTATCCTATCCTATCCTATCCTATCCTATCCTATCCTATCCTATCCTATCCTATCCTATCCTATCCTATCCTATCCTATCCCGTCTAGTCCTGTCTGGTCCTGTCCTGTCCTACTCTACTCTACTCTACTCTACTCTACTCTACTCTACTCTACTCTACTCTACTCTACTCTCAGTGACATCCTACTGTTCCCAGTGGTGGGATCCCACACAACAGGCATTTTGCAAGATGTCTGGAGTTAAAGCCTCTCCTCCAGAGAGCGAAACCATCATGGGGAGGCCAGGGTTGGTAGCAAGCAGAGCATCCCCTTTTCATCCCTGGAGCAACCGAACCACGGGGCAAAGGAGGAAAAACCTGACAACAGAGCTGGGCTTTATTTACATAGGGATTGCAGTTACTTTACTAGGGGATTGGAGTACAGGGGTGGCACCCTGGCTCACTTGTAATACAAAGGGAGAGTTTTACATGTGAATTAGTCAATGTGTGCTTCTGGTTTCCATTTTTGGTTTTTTCCAAGATTAAGGTAGAATTAAGGATCCTAGACACTTCTGAAAGTTTAAATATCCCCACTTTTGGATAATGGTTCTTTTTTCACTTGGATATTTTCTAATAAAAGGATGGTTTGCAAGCACTGAGCACATTATATTCTTTGATGGTGTATCACAGCTCTACTACAACCACTTTGGGAAACAGTAGATGGGGAAAACTGCTATTACAGAAAAGCCAGAGCAGATCTATCTTGAAATAAAAGGCCTACAGTTTTACCAACATTAGGCATCCTATTTCAGGAAGAAACTGAAGAGAAGACTACTTTTTTCTTTTCCCCAGAAAATATTGACATTTCCAAAAGCAAGATATTCATATGTGATGAGACTGACTTACAGCAATAGGTGCACACAGACATTCACTTGCTCCTAGACTGTGAGCAGGAATGTCAGAGACTCATTTCTAAATTGGGCACTTGCACCTGCATGTGTAATATTCCAAACATAGTAGGTGTTTCTGACTGTTTTGCTATGTCTGATTTTGAAAAATCTGTTCCTCGCTGGATTGAACTCATTACTTCCCAGACCTCTTCTTAAATACAAGTTTGCATGTGATATTCATCCCAGAGTCCTCTGCAGGATCAGTTCTGATGTTATGTTTTCAGATATTACTTGTTTTACATTTTTCTGTCCTCCCTTTCATTTCTGTCTGCTGTCCCAGTAAACCTCTATAATCTTGATATTCTGTTTTCATACTTTCCCCAATAATCTCTTTGAAGAGACTGGACAAGCTAGACCGTCCCTCAAATGATGTAAAACATTTCTCTAATGTGGACAACATGTGTGCCAAGAAATTATCAGTTTGAGTGTTTCCATGCTGCATTCACGTATGGCAGCAGCAGCCATGGGAGCTGCCTGTCCTCACCGGGAACCACTCATTCCCAGAGAGGCTATTTTGCACCTCCAGGTCACTGCCACATCTGCCTCTGCCAGTTCCAGTAACGGGCTCCCATCCCTCACCAGGAAACACCCACCCCCAGCGACCACCTGCCCCAAACCCATCATGACAGATCCTTTTCAGCATCCTCAGAAACAACTCAGCCAATCTCGGTTTATTTTTATGGCTAAATACTTCCTAGGTGTTCTTTTTGTAAAATGAGATTTTTGTTGTTGGGTTTTTTGGGGTTTTTTTGGTATCTAGAACAAGTTCTGATCACCCAACCAGGCCAAAGCAAAGACACTTTAAGCAGTGAGACACAAAAATAGGATCCTCTCCCATGGCGATTTGGGATTTCCAGCAGAGCTGCTCTTCAGCTGCTGCAACAACCTTTACACAGCCGCTTCTCCTTTGTTCTCCCCTCATCCCGTAGGGAGATTTTGACCAGCCCAGCTCAGAATCCTGCCTCCCTTGAACACAAAGGCAGCGTGCAGACAGGAATGCTGCTGTGACTGGCAGCCAAGGTGCAAAAGCAGACCAGGGGGCTTGCAGCTCAGTGGCGGGGCTCACTGGGAGGTCAGAGCCCACCCGATGCACCCTTCTGCAGCCTCCTGACCCCTGTGTCGAAGAACAGGGGTCCTCTTGTTTCTAGCTGCTGCGGGCTTGCTAACGGGAACGAGGGTTTGTTCTTCTACCTCTGTTTGTGAGAACGTTCAAAAACAGGAGTTAAATCCGGGCTTATCCTCTCTTTTCTTTACATAAAAGCTCCCACTCAAAGCAGACATGTTCTCAAATCTATTATCCTCTATATTGTTCATAGTGGTTCTAATTTTTCCCACATTGCTCAAAGCTCTATCCTCAGGTGACTGTTCTCAGAGCTTTCGCAGCTCAGCTTTACCTTTCAAATAAGATTTATCCATTAAAAAACAATTCTACTGCTTTTTGCAGCTATCATTTTGTCACATATGGATTTATTCAATAAATGCTTTTAATAGCAACATTTCTAGGCTTTGTTTGTCAAGAGCTGCCAGGCTTTTACAAGCCAGGGTTGGCACAGACACTGAATTGCCTCTCTGTACCCAGGGGAGAGTTCCCCGCTGGTCATGACAGAGGTCCTGCACACACGACTAAATGAAAGGAAATTAAAAATATGAGCATCTACATAATTCACAGCCAGTAAATGGTGGAGAGTATCAGGCTTCCAGCAACTACCGGACCTCAGCAAAGCAGCTTCTAATGAAAGCCAGAATATGGATTTTAATCTGCAGATCCAAGACCTACCCGAAGACCTAAAAGCCAGGCTTCAACACAAGCCCCAGGGCAGGGGACAATATAAAAGCTATCAGTGAGAGCACATTCAGCCAGCTGAAGGGCACTGCGAGGTAACAGCTGACAGCAGAAGAGAGAGGTCAAGATCGGTATGCCAAAAATCTCTCGTTCCTGGGTCAGTCTGAGATGAAGCAGTGTTGCTGTTGTCTGTCCGCTGCCTGCTGTACAGCGAGGGGTGTCTAGCATTTGGCTCTGGCTGTGCGTGGCACCCACCCATGCAGGACTTCACACGTGTCTCCTGAAGACCTGGAAAATGTGGTGGTCATTGAAAAAGAGAGCAAATCTTTCCTTCTGCTCAGTTCCTCACTTTTTCAGAGGTCTCCAGATGTCTGTTGCTAAATCCTTGGCCCAAACTCTCCTCCTTGAAAGTGGTGCAGTACTAAGACTGTCTAAAGCAAAATTGAAAGAGAAAAGACAATGTATTGCCTAACACTCTTTTTTAGGTTTTCTGAGAATTATAAACACCTTTTGGTAGTTCTTTTGCTTTCTTTCAATGAAATATTTAATAAACTCAGACATTAGGAGGATTTCTTTTTGCTCATGTTCCTCCGTTCCTTCCACAGTCACCCACAGTCCCACAAGGACTTATTAATTAAATTCTCTCGGCGCAGTGTTCTCTCTCCCCAGCTATCTCTATTTTCTGTACTGCAGCTTGTGTACATTGTCGAGAGGAATCAGAGAGAGCAAAGAACGAAATAAAAAGATCCCTCCAGGAATACAGTGTTCGATTATACAAAGAAAAGCTGCAGTTTAGATTGCTCATCCTTATTTCCCAGAGGAGGCCTCAAATGTCTTTGTTCCTTAGCTTTTTAAAAAGAATTTCCTTTTCTGGTAAAATCATTTTACCTGTGAACCACAGGCCAGGCTTTTGGTCACATTTACCTGCTTTTCCATTATCAACTGTTATATATCGTTCTTCCTCATGCTCTGCCTCCCACAAACAGCTTCAGGGTGTTTTGCAGCACTCCCTCCCCATGGCTTTGTGCCCAGGCTCCAGGACCTTCCACCAGCTCTGGGTTTCTTGGGGAGAGCCTGCCTTCGCGAACGCCTGCCCACAAACAACCCAGCGGGTTCTTCTCACAAGTGACGAAGTGTCATAAACGCATTACTGCCGATAACAGTGAGGATGAGATCTCTGGAGAGGCCAGGAAAGGAATGAGCGTGGGGCCCGAAGCCCCCTCTCATCTCCCAAAGTGCTGTACCTGTTTTATGGACGAAGAACAACTTCTGTTCCCACAGCTGTCTGTCAAACCCAGCTTCATCAGTGCTAAAGCTGCTATAAATAACAGAATAACTCTTAAAAACATAAATGGGAAGTACAGTAGTATACACCATTCAGCACGCATTGCAAGCTGTGAGCTCCCTGCCTCCTTGAAGCCCAAAATGTGCATGACTCATAGCCATCACACCTATATTACATGTGCACGCATATACATGTTTTGCTATGTTCAGTATTTTGCTCTTGTGTAAAAACAAAGATGAAAAACGGAAGGAGAAAATCCATTTACTCCCTTACATTTTACACTGGGAACCTGCAATTAGCCCCCCCCTTTTGCCATCTTCCCAGCTGGCTAGATGTTGTATCGTTTATGTTGGACCTCCTCCAAGATTAATGGCATCATCTGTACAGTTTTAGTAGTCTAATCTTGCTAAATCTCTTTGTTTTGAAATGTGATTGCACCTGATCTTCATTATTTTAATTGTTTAATGTATTATAACTAAGGCTCAATTAGATCTATCAGATCCCAATTCAGCCCAAAATATTCACGTCCGTCTGTGAGCTGCGGGAGGCACCAGACCCACCGGGCTGATTCCACGCTGGTTTTTCAGTCCACAGACCAGGTACTATTTTTGCCACTGACTTATGTTTGACTGCAGGCAAGTCATCTATCTTTCTGTTTCTCCAAGGGATTCCAGCTTGCTGTGTTTATAACCTAACTGGGTCTCAGCACAGGTTGACATCTTTACAGGCAAGTGTTATGGAAATAACAGTAACAATGTGCAGCCCATTCCAGACGCCGCTGCCTTCTAACCAGGACTGATTCCTGTTTATACAGAGCACAGGAAGAAAGATGGCGAACAGAGGCCTGTATCTAAACATGTTGTTTCAGCGCGAAACATGGAAACCTCAATTTGCTCTCCATCTACCTCATATCAAGTTCTTGCGAGATTTTGGTACTTCCCAGAGGACAGGCTCTCTGCCTATGTAGAGGGATGCCTTCCACTCACTGTGCATGATGCAGTCCCAAAGGAGTGGTGACAGTCATCTCCTGAAAATCCAACTGCTGTGGGCCTGGCCTCCAGATACGCCACACCATGTCTCTGATGGGACATCTTCACTGTGCTTGCACCTGGGTTGCAGGGAAGGATCTCTCTCTGCCAGGGGTTAAGAGCCAGTTGCATCTCCTTAAGATGGAACCAGGACAAGAACAAGCAGGTTTTCCTTTCAAACAGTGAAGCGGTCTACCTTCTCTTCCCCACTACCTTAACCCCACACTTCAGTGGGAAGAGCATTCACCCAGGACACCGGGAATCCAGATTAAATTCACTCCTTGATTTGAGAGACGATAAACCCCTTTCTTCAGAACACAACTTTGCTAGCAGACTCCAAAAGAGGAACTTTAGGCCCTGCTAAAAATTTGTCATACTTGTCCAAAAATTAGTGATGGAACATTGATCCTGAGAGCAAATGCAACCTGCTCATCTGCTGGCCAGAACTCACAGCCAAGGGCAAGGAGATCTGGCTCTTTGTCCCTAAGGACTTCTTCTTCAGCTTCCCTCTCTGAGGAGTATCAGGGTTCCCGAGCACCTTCCTCACAGCAGAAAGCAGGATGGTGAAAGACCGAAACCACCCTGGAGATAACAAATCAGACCTTGACTTACCTCATCATAAAAGCAAGATGGGAAGAAACAAATATCCACATAAACCTGCTGCTCTCATCTCCACAAGGAAACCACGTGTTAATGTCCCCCAGCCTGATAAAAGCATTCCCTTCATCACTGAAGGCAGCTGACTGCACAGGGTCGTTAACTTGACCGTTATGAGCATGTGCCCCGAGGAAGATGCAACTGGGGTGACAGGAAAAGAGCACATGCACTTGGTCCAGCAAAGATGCCCCGCTGCCCCCAGATACAGAACAAGCCCCCACTGGTACTGCACCTCCCACGAACACTGGGTTTGCAGTGCCGATGATTCTGTGGTTTCAGCAGCCAGATGCTCTCTGAAAGTGTTTTGTTCTGACTAATGAAGTCCCTCCACAAAAAACCCCAAGAAAAACAGTATCTTATTGAGGACGCTTGGTATACAAGAAGCAGAGAAGAGGCTCATCGAGCAAACATGAAGATAGAATTTAGATTTTAAAGCCCTCAGAGCAAATTGAAAAGAAAAAAAAAGAAAAAAGAAAAAAGTGGTTCCTTTGGTTTTAAATGCCTTAGAACATTTTCAGATTTGTAAAAATATACAAACAACTGTAATCAATATACTGTGTACTCTTCTGATCTGGTTTGGGGATCCTTTTCCACTCCAAAAACATAACAGGGGCTCATCTTTTTGTAAAGAAGCATTTTTATTTTTGCTTTTTTGGTTGTTTTTACCTGAAGAAAATGCGCTTTTAAATGAACATGCAGAACAGCTTCAGAAATCTGAAGCGGTTTGCAGGCTGTTATTGCTAAAAAACTAATGTGAGAGTTTGCAGTGTTGGGGCCAGGTATTCTCACATCCTGCCCGTTCTGCTGCGACTGTCCTGGTGCCTGGGTACAATTCAGCGGCCACGCTCTTCCTTAGCGCTCTCAGCAGAGTTGGGCAGCGTTTCTGACTCAGGTGAGCAGAACACTCCACGCCCTAGTAGCCATGACCACAGACTGGGAGGGACCCAGCAGGAGATACTGTTGCCAAGGGAGAATTTGTCAGAGCATGAAGCTTGCTGTGGAGCACTGTGGAAGAGAGGAGCAGGCCAAAATCACCATCAAGGCTGGTCTGTGGGAGGAAGACCATGGTGGGGGTGGGTGGGGTGGATTTTTGGTTGGGGGCAAAGGGTGGAGGCATAGAAAAAGAGCACTTTAGGCACACGTATATCCAACGGAATGAAGAGGCCTTTTGAGTTGCTATGCTTTATTATTTACTTGGAGAGGTGATACACTGGGGATGTAAGTTCTGTGAATGTTGGAGCAGTGCCAGGGAGTGTGAGCTGGAGGCAGGACATGCCTAGCAAACTCCCAGATCTTCCTGGGAGTGGCACACCATGCCAGCGCCAGGAGAGGCTTCTGGATTTGCAGCTGAAGTACATGTCTGTCAGCTTGGCTTCTTACCCAGGGTCCTGCAGGAAGAGTCTTTGCCGAGTCTGCATCCAGCTGTTTGAGGGGTATTCTGGATCAAGCACCTGTGCACCAAGAGCTTAAAGAGCGTCATCAGAAACAGAACTCCTAACCATGTTGCCATATTGCCAGACATTTGTAGCAGATTAAGAAAAGAAATAGTTTGGAATGCTTCTTGGACTGTGCCAAGTAGCAGTAGCATGTACTGCACTGACTTAGGGATATAAGCATGCTCTCAGGACATTTGGAGAATTTCCTGCCTGAACATCAACCAGAGCTCTAGCTGGACACTTCCAAAGCTCCACCTTGTCTTACAACCTGCTTATCAACATGCCCCAACATTGCTTTTCTGATAGTCACAGGATGCAGTACAGATCATAGAATCATAGGGTTTGAGGGCTGGGCTGAAAGGGACCCTAAGGATCAGAGAGCTCCAACCTCCCTGCCACAGGCAGGGCCACCAACCTCCACGCCTGGATCTACACAAGGTTGCCCAGGGCCCCATCCAACCTGGCCTTGAACACCTCCGAGGATGGGGCATCCACCACCTCTCTGGGCAGCCTGTTCCAGCACCTTACCATTCTCTTTCCATTCTTTAAGACCATCTATGGATTTTAGCTGCAGTAGTGATTTTTATTGCTTTTTCAGACAAATTCTGAAACTAGACATGCCTCAGACTTCTTTTAATACTCTTTTTGTTTTCACAGCAGGTGGAACACTGGTTTTTGGGGGGTTATTTTTTTCCCCCAAGTCTTGTCCCTCCATCTATTCTCCATAGAAGAGCACTCAGTCACCACTTTTGAGTTCTGATCTTTCCCTAGGCAAACCATCTCCTCTGAAAATTGGCACCGGTACGTGCCTTAATCCGTGGCCTAGCAAGTCTTCCTGCACGCTGTTGTCTCCATACAACTTTTTGCATTTGCAGGCGTGAGCTGTAACCAGCTCTGGTGACAGTTTTTCTGTTAAAGAAGAAGAAAAATGACATTGTAAAATCTGGAGCTGATCAACAAATCTGTTGGTGAAGCTCAGAGGAACTCACAGCATTTTGAAGTTAGTCTACTGCTATTATTGCTGCTCTCATGCCGCTTATCGCATCAGAGATGATTTGGTTGCAGCCTCGTTGCACTCTTCATTAGCCCAGGCAGAAGCCTGCCAAGTTTAGGGAAAAAAAGTTTAATTGAGAAAGTGAGACTTTAACTATTTGAGAGATAATAACTGGTAGCCTCCTCCAGCAGTTTAACCTTCTTCTCATCAAAACCCCATTTTCAAGTTAAGTAATAAGGAAAAGAAAATCCAGATATTGGGGGGAGGGGGGGGGGGAGAATACCTGCCCTGTGAGACCTTAAGCCTGGAGGTTTTGCTTCAAAAATCATTCCTCAAGGCTTGGGTTTCAAAGTCTGCCCCCAGTAAAGGACAAGCAAGATTGGCTTGGTAACGCTGGCCCTGACTTGCAAGTGACAGGGTGGGATCTCAGCCCCTTCTTTGGCCTCAGGTTTTCCATACGGCCGCAGGCGAATCGTGTGGCCCTGTGCCTGAGCCCTTCGTCCCTGCGGGGCCTTACCCAGCAGGACTGGGTGTAGATGTCAGTTTGCTGCTGACCTTTAAACGACTGTGAAACTGTAACTCAGCCACACTGCAAGCACTCCCACTAATTTTATACTTCCTGGGGCTTATCTATTATGCAAAACCAGACAGGTTTCACAAGCTGGGAAGTTGTGCAGAAGAGACGCATTTATCGCAGCCCAGTACTGTGCGTGTGTCTATTCTTTCTCAATTGTGTCCTGTTTAGATAATTGACCAGAGAATAGCTACAAAAACTTTCCATGCTAGATAAGTTATCCATCTTGAGGAAGAACCTGACAGAAAAGACAAAAAGGAGACAAGGCATTTTTCTTTGTTTCTCCAGCTAAGCTAATTTGTAAAGTACACAACTCTCACATTTTTTTAGGGCAATGCAGACCCTGTGGGACAGTCGTAGGGCTCCATACCTTATAGGAATATTCTAAAATCATTGTGATGTTGGGTTCTATATATTATTTGAAATGTGTGTATAAATTTAAAATATATATATATATATATAATTTGTTTCATTTTAGTTAGCTTCTTTTTAGCTAGATTCACCAGTCCCACCACACAACAGCTGGGTCTTTGAAACGTCAGGTAGCTGGCTGGGGGACACAGTAAGAATCTACAAATGTCTGATGAGTCTAAATATCAAAGCAAGAGATCCTCCAGTCAAGATGGAAAGGAAGGAGTCAGTACCAGTTACTTTTGTTACAGCACTCTACATGAGCACATCCAAAGACCCCGGTTGAACTTTTTGGATGAAGAACAGCCATTAACTGGCTCCCACCAGGGTATACCTGAGACCTCATTACTAAATCAGACAGAACCCTTAGGCTGGTTAAGTTACAGGAATTGATGCTGAGCCAGGAGAGCAAGGGGAATACAAAGATAGTAACAGGCTGCAGAGATTCTGGTAGGGGAAAAGGTGTTAAGGGTGGGAAGGAGGAAGAAGAGGCAGGACAAGAGAACGGAATTGCTCTTCAAGAAATACAACACACAAGGTGGAGTCTGGTTGTTTTCATGGGCTTGTGTTCCTTGTCTCTGAAAATCTCTGCTACCAACAGCTTCAGGTTCTCTTCTGAATCCCACTCTCCATATAGGGCACATGCTATGTGCTATGTTCAATCAAAAATCTCTGAGCACACTGTGGCAGGCTGGCGGCTCTCAACCACTACATAAAGGCTGGCTCCCACCTGCCTTTGCCACAGCACAGGCATTTAATTACATGCTTTGTCCTCTGTACAGCTGCAGTTTTTCAC
The DNA here is from genome assembly GCA_022605575.1 of Laterallus jamaicensis coturniculus. Classification (NCBI taxonomy): domain Eukaryota; kingdom Metazoa; phylum Chordata; class Aves; order Gruiformes; family Rallidae; genus Laterallus; species Laterallus jamaicensis. The sequence continues at coordinate 69,870,516 of JAKCOX010000002.1, read as the reverse complement.
AGACCTTATTTATCTTGAGATTTCAGCTCATCTTTCAAATTTGGTTGAAATTGGGTCCCAACGTTTTTTTAAGGGGAATTGCTGAATGTACAGAGAGATAAACAACACAATCTTATAAACCTCATTTCAGAGGCAACCAGGCTAAAAAAAAAAAAAAGCCAGGTTTTAATTTCTGATCCTGCTCATGCCAAATGTTGTCTAACATTTCAGCAGCAATCTGTGGCCCTGAGAGTCTCTTTCAATATCCTATCAAGAATATAAAATAAATTGTGATAAATGTAGTCAGTATAAAATAAAATTAGTTGAAATTGGTTGCTGGGATGCAAAACTGAAGTTGACAGGCAGTTGTGAGGAAACTTGCAAGAAAATGCTTATTTTATGTATTTCTTTGGAGCTTAGCAGCCTGGAGCTGCCAAGATGGTTTTGCACATGCTCGGCAGCAAAAACAAGGGAACTGGGCAAATTTACCAGTGGGAATTTTAAGTTTCTACTGCATTAAGCAAACCTTTGAGATAATAAATGCTATTAAGGCTTATCACTTGAATAAAACTACTTACATACATATTCAGGGACCTAAGTTGCCCCTGTAAAACTACGGCTTGAATTTCTTTGGTAGCCCATTGTGATCATTTTACCAAGGGCCTGTGAAAATCTAAATAAAATATATAAATTCTCCTTCCTCCATACCTCTATTTAACCATTCAGATACCACTAAGAGATTAATGAGATTCTTCTGCCCTAGGCCACCTCATAAAATGACCTCTGAGGTGCTCTATCATTCCATTTTTAACTGCAAATGATCACTAAATACACAATTCACTTTATTAATAATTCCTTGGATTACCTTATAAAAACACACGTTTGATATGTTACCCAATGATGCTTTTACTGGCAAATGTTTACAGTGAGAGCTTCCCTGTATCCTGTAGCAACTACACCGTTTCGTTTGCTGAGACCAATGGGATGAGGTTTAACAATGCCAAGTGTAGAGGGGGACATGGGATATAACAACCCCATGCAGCTCTACGGGTTTGGGGGAGGCTGGCTGGAGAGCTGTCAGGCAGAGAAGGACCTGGGGGTGTTGGCTGACTGCTGACTGAATATGAGTCAGCAGTGTGCCCAGGTGGCCAGGAAAGCCAATGGCATCCTGGCTTGTATCAAAAATGGTGTGGCCAGTAGGTCTGAGGAGGTGATTGTGCCCCTGTACTTGGCACTGGTGAGGCTGCACCTCACGTGCTGTGTCCAGTTCTGGGCTCCTCAGCATAAGAAGGACATTGAGATTCTGGAGCGAGTCCAGAGAAGGGCAACCAGGCTGGTGAAGGGGCTGGAGGGCAAATGAGATGAGGAGCGGCTGAGGGAGCTGGGGGTGTTTAGTCTGGAGAAGAGGAGGCTGAGGGGAGACCTTATCACTGCCTACAACTACCTGAAGGGAGGTTGTAGAGAGGCGATGGTCTCTTCAGCCAGGTGACAGGAGATAGGACAAGGGGAAATGGCAAGAAGCTGTGCCAGGGCAGCTTCAGATTAGCTTTTTTCATGGAAACATTTTTCATTGAAAGAATTGTCAGGGCCTGCAACAGGCTGCCCAGGGAGAGGGTTGAGTCACCAGCCCTGGATGTGTTTTAAAAAAGGGTAGATGAGGTACTTAGAGATATAGTTTAGCATAGGATGGGAACGGTTGGACTTGATGATCTTAAAGGTCTTTTCCAACCTTGTGATTCTGTGATTTTTGAGGTCCTCCAGAAATAGCCAGGGCCTACCCTGTGGGATTGGTACCTTGCGCCTCAGTATTTTTTCTGATGACTTCAACTCTAGCAGCCCTGGTGTGTTTCTACAGAATGTAAAGAGAATACATAATTGTTCATGTAAAAAATAAGAGACAACCTCAGGATTAATGCACACAAGACAAGACGCTCTGGAATTAAGTGGCAGGACTGATTTGAAACAAGACATTATCGAGCCTTTTTCCTGACAATCAACGTTAAAATAACATTAGCTAGTAAATGCAAATAAATAAAAAATAAGTTCACAAATAAATCAAAGTAGGTGTAGTAGAAAGATGTTAGTCTCAAGTTTGCTTCAAGACATCCTGCCTCTTCTGGTAACACTTTTTAAGTATTATTTTGCTCATTCAAGAGCAGTTAGATGTAACAGAAATGAAAACAAGTTTAAAAGATTTCCAAGTTCCCAAATCCCAGTGGCTATTGCTTGCAAAGAGAAAATAACCATTTCCATCTATAAACCAACAGAATTACGCTGGATTCCATATTTCAGGGTGTAATTGAGTCCTGTGTGGAAAATTGGGATAAGGCAGTGAATTTATCCACAGCACATTCAATTCACCCGAACCCGTACTTCCAGCGTTGAGTCGGTGTTCCCAGCAGAGCGGGTGGCCTGCTGCCTTCACACCTCCCAGGGCAAAGCACGCCCGTGTCATCACCATCCCTCTGACTTCCTGTAGAGAGAAATGGAGAAGAAAACATGTGGGAATACAGTCTTTTCATAGATCACTGGGCAATCAGGTGGGAGAAGATAATAAAATCATAATGTCTACGTGTGAAACCATGGCGCTTGCAGGCCTCTGCCTAGCCAAGGGTTTTCAAACACCCATGTTAGATCTCCTGTCTGTTGCTGATGTTGGGGATATTTCATTTGATTTCTTCACAGTTCTGATGACTGCAGCAGCATTCCTAAAACGCTCCTTAGCTGCATCTCAAAACAGTCTGATTAATCAACCTTATTCAGGAGTGATGAACTCGGTTCTCCCATGCAGCTTTTGAGTTTGCACCTGGGAGAAATGCACCTAGGAGTTTAAAAACACCAATGTCCACTTATCTCTTCTGCAGATATTTTGGATGGAGATCTGCAATGCTGGTGTGAGAAGCAGCCGAAGGAGGGAGTCTTACGGCAGCAGGATGGCCCTGTTTTGGCTACAGACTGTGGGATAAACAGACAGATGGTTTCTACACAGGATTTTGAAGGCCACGATGCCCGAAGTGAGACCTTTTGCTTGTTATCCATGAAACGAATATTAAAGTTCATACCCCTAAATATGGTAATGAGCAAATACAAGCACATGCTAAACACGTATGACTATACTAAACTCTCCATCATGTTACATGTCACCCCAGGGACAGGACAGTTAAGGTCAGTGTATAAAGGGTATTGAAGAAGTTACTCCCAGGGGGGGAGAGAAGACATTGAAAACCACAAAGAGGCAGCCAAGAGCTGTGCTCCTACTCCTCCACCCAAGACAGGGACACATTGCGACTTCACCTTTTCCGTGAAGACTCCCCAGGATAGCACTTTACTTATAATCAGAGTCATATATTGCATTGCAGTGAGCATGTTTATTGATGGCAATTCTGAAGTCTTTCTATTTGTCACTTTAATAAACTTTCTGTGAGTTTCAGCTTTGCAAAACTGCCTCAGTGAAAGTCCTTCGGGGGCTCTGATGGGCAAACATTGACTGATACGTGGTTTTATATAAAAATCCTTTAGACATAAACCATTGGCCAAGTCTGGAACTAAGACTGGACCCACCTACACCTAGGTTCCTCTCTGATAAGGAGTTGAGAAAGCAAGAGGGTCCCTCCTGAACCTTGTGACTCAGCGGGAGGGCCCCCTCAGCCACATGTCAGACTCACACCCTTTACGTGATGCCACCAAATATTGTGAAGTCATCTTGGGTGCAGAAACAATCAGAATTTTCTAGGAACACACCCAAAGCAGTACCCAGGTGCCTGTGCTCACAACGGGCTCTCAGCAGTTTCAGAATGTGCACACTTCTACATTCAGCATATCACTAACACACTCGGACGTGACAATGAACGGACCCAAATCAGAGCCGTATATGGACCTACAACGTACCTGACAGGCTCACCACCCAGACCTCTCAAGCCCTCCTTCTGGCAACTGGTCACTGAAAATTATTGCAGCCCTTCACATTTGGCCAGGCCCTGATGTTCTCCCCATCTCATGCACTAAATGTCAGAAATAGAAGTGCTTTAGATTAAATTCAGCTCTTAGTGACCCCTGCACAAACTTGCAGCCTTTCCTACCTTTCAGGAGCTCTTTCTAAACCAGGCAGAACAGCATCTAGCTTCCTTTCTCAGAAAGGTCAGTAGGAAGTAAAGAGCAGTGCTGATTTATCTCCATCATTTGGTGGCAAGTTCTGTGAAAGAAGCTGCCATTTTACCTTACCCTTTTTCAGAATGAGGGAAGGTGGTAACTTACAATTCATCATTTATATGCCATTTATTTGGTGGGTGACATCCTTTTTGGATACTTGTCACTTTGGTGACAGGATGTTTGTAAAAATAGTTTTTAAATTATTTTTGTGAAAATGACCTTTGCATTTTACTGACAGTCAAATCTGAGGAATCATCCTTGGGGACACATCCAACCATGCACTAATTCTCTAATATATGTACTTAAAGCAGTCCATATACGAAATCATTTGAGGATTTTAATCCAAGGTACAGGATTTCTTACGCAGGACTCACTGGTAATTTGGTTCTTCAGCTAAATGTGCCAGTTTTTTATAAAACTAGACCATGGACAGACAGGTGAGGTGGTTAGAAAAGGTTCTGAGGGCCTTTCCAATGGGGCCAAAAAGCCGAGTGAGATCCAGCAGTTCTAACTACTTTCCACTCAGTGATGGAAAATAGCAGCCTTACCCACCCTTCATAGGTTTTACCATGGGCACCTGGCAGGGAGCCAGAATCTGACACATTTTAGACCTTTTGGAGAGGTGGAGTGGGGGTGGAGAAGGAAAGAAACAAAAATAAAAGTCTAAAATGCATCCATCAGTCACTAAAGTGTCTCTGCTGGGTCAACCTACAAGAGTGGCCCTGGGATGAAGGGTGTCAGTTGATCCAAAAGCACCCGCAGGCTACAAAGAAGAGGAATGAAAGATCTCAGTCCCTCCTGCAAGGCTTGAAGTTTGGCCTGTAAATCCCAGGCTGCGGCCAAGGAAAGGAATAAAGATAGCTAGGATGTATTCCTAAAAGTGTTAATGAATGTTTTATTCCAGAAATGTGGTAATAGTCCAACGATCTTCCTTTTGCTAAGCATGGGGCAAGAAGCTGAAAGCCCTACAGAAGCACAGATACAGGATACTCCTATAGACACCATGACCATGAAGCCTGAGAACAGGCACAGAGAGGGATGTAACAAAGTCACAACAGTCAGGATTTTGAGCAAGCAGCTTTTGGAACCGCAGGAGAGCACACAACAGAGCTGCCAACTCCTCTTTCCCCCCGCAGGCCGTAGATTTGCAGAATCATCTCCTGGTCTCTGGAGAAATGCCCTTTGCTAGGCTGTCTTTCCTCATTTTCCTGTTCCCAGGAGAGGAAAAACCCAACCAACAACCCGGTCAATCAGAACATCTCCATTTTCTAGTAGCAGCCTGGTTAGTACCAAGCGTGACCTGTGCCTTCCAGTCCTGACAGCATCTGCCAACCTGCAAGAGCTGTTCCTATGGACCTCCCTGGCCTGAGCAAGGGTAACCTCCCAAAACTCCTGCTGTCCTCTTCTAGCGTGCAGATAGCCCTGCCTTGCTCCACTTTTAATTAAATATGGTTAAGCACAGGGAAGAATAACAAAGCACGTACGGGAGAGAGGATGGGAGGGAAGAAGGAAGAACTGTGTTAGAGAATAAAAGATATCTGGAGTCATTTCCCCCCCATTCCCTCAATTTCTTCCTTTCATGTGAGAAAGAATGACTGTAAATAAACACACATGTATGTACTTTTATATGCAAATGTGTCTAACTCCAGAAATGAGTTTTTGCTCCTCACTGCCGACAAGTATGCCTGACAGCCTGAGATAGTGAAAGTGCAAGTCATCAAACAAAAAGCTGTGTGGAGAGCAGCAGGGAGAATGCAACTGGAGAAAAGGGAAAGTGCCTAAAGCCTGTCTTTTAAAAAGACCAACTTCCCTGGTCAAAACTGAAGTAAGCAAGACAAAACAAAACATTCCATGCTGGGGGGAAAGTGCAGGAAATATAAGAATAGAAGACAGCAGGAAAGTATCTGTTCAAGAGATGGCATATGCAAAGGTGAGTAATGTCTAATTCCTTGGATCCATTTCAAATGGCAGCGTTCTTGAAATCCAGAGGAGTGGAAATGGTGTTTGGCAGAAATTGCTTGCTTAAAGGGGAACGAGTGCAGCATCTATTGACACATGGGGCTGCCAGCAAACTAACTATGGTTAGTGGCAATTAGGGTTGTCGGAGGAGACCTTCCATTCACTCCAAAACCAGGAATAAAGGAAAGGACTGAATGGAAAGGCTGATGTTTGCCTTCCACAAAACTTCTGACGTTGCCTACAGTTCTGCAGAACCCCCACTTCATGAGGGGTTCCCCCAGTATTTCCTGAAGAATCAAAAAGCAGCACATACCTGTGCTTCATCTAACCTATCCCCCAGTCAGGATTCTTTATGCACTGTTAAAGATTATTATTTCAGTTAATTTTTCATCGTGTTACCACAAAACTATTCAAGCACCTCTGAAAATGTATAGTCTGGTTTTGGGTGGTTGCCATTTCAGTGAGACTTTTCTACAAAATAAAGGTTTAAAGCTTATGTTAAAAATGAACCCTGTAACATAACTTGAGGCAAGTTGCAGCAAATGCTGTGCCATCATACCATCTGTGTTCAAGTACAGTTCTCAAGCTCTCCTCCTATCGCTTCCTAAAGTGGAAAATAATGGTAAAAAAATATATAAATAAAAGCAGATAAGATGAAGCAGCATTGTGTATTGGAATATATTACGAACTCGAGTCTTACAATGCTTGTTTCAGAAATTAACTCCTCTGCATCCATGTACCCCAACCAAGGGAAGGTTGAAGTAAGAGAACGGTAAGAGGGAAGGTTATATTCTTCACATTTAAATTAAGCAACAGTGATGTTCTCACCTGACTCAGCTAGTAAATTCTGCTCCACCCAATATTGCCCACTTTGCTTTTTTTTAGCTCTCTCCACAAGTGTTCCGACAACATTCCACAAGAACGTGAGTGAAATTCATTAAATCTCGAAGTAACTGGAAGGCACTAGAACTGACCAGAAATTAAAATTAAAGAGAAATAAATACCCTACTTAGACATCTATGTCTAAGTTGCTGGACAAAAGTTACACAGCAAAAAACTGTACATTGTAACAAAATACAAGTTAGGCCATAAGAAAAGGTAATAAGAGATCCATAAACAAACCCTACAGGTATAAAGCCGCCACAGAAAACCTAGCTGTTCTTTATGTGATACAATTTTAAGGGTAAATGGAAAAAAGCCTTCTTCTTAAGAAGTCAGCTGTGTCATGCGGAGCTTAGAATAGCACTTCTCTGATAACTGAGTCAAAACACAGGATTATGTTTGGAAGATTCAGAAACAAAACCCCGTTCTGGTCACTCCATCGCACTGTGAGGTCTACAGTCACTTTGTTGCTGCAGGGCAGAAGGAAGAAGGAACACACTGAGAAGGAACATTATTGCAGAAGCACCTGGAAAAGACAGGGAGAGGCACAAAGGCAAGGCTCGGAGGCACGAGGCAGCATGTCTGCAGAAGAACCTGTTGATGCTGTTTTCTCTTGGTACCGTACCAACCTGGTCCTGGTCAGCCTCTTGTCAGGAACATTGGTACATTCGTAACTTCCTCTTGCTTTCTGAGAAGCAGACACCTCGCTCTTCCTATGCCATTCTCCCATACTGCCCTACCAAGAGATTTCTGTGGCTCTGTGTACATAAACACATGTCCATTCCGCACTGGAATGAGTAGATTTGAACGATTAGTCAAGCAGCTATTTGTGGCTGGAGCAGGAGTCGCTCAGAAAGCTGCTGCCAGTTATGGGCCCACAGCTGGGATGCGGTAACTGACCGTGGGACAGAGCCCAGGGTTTCGTACCAGGCCTGATGTTGAAAAGGGATGGGGCGGAGTGCTCACCGGGGTGTCCCAGAGGCAGTAGAGCCTGGAGCAAAACCCCTGGGCGGGGACGTCCCTCTCCTGCTGGAGACACTCCTGTTCCCTGGCACTGCCAGCTATGACGTGAAGGTCTCCCAACGCCCTCTATCCTACCTGACACTTTTCAAAAAGCATAGCGAGGTGCTTCCTCCTTCTGTTTCCTTATTCTCCATTTTCTTTTCTAATCCTGTTAAGATAGTGCTGATCCCAGAGGCCAAGAGAAAGCATCTGAGAGGTCAGGACACTGCATACTTGAGACAGGAATTCAAGCAGGGGCCTGCTGTTCAAAGAGGGGACAAGTGAGCACAGGCTTTGCACACCTTTGAGAAACACGCTTTTGTAAAAAAAAAAAAAAAAAAAAAGGCATTTCCAACAACAGCAATGGTTTTTTTTTTCATAACTGCCCTACTCCTACCAGCACGTTCTCATCAGCGCTTGCGTGGTGCCGGCCCAGATGTCTTTCCAAGGGAGAGGCTGACAAGAGGGCTGGTTGTACATCTGCAGAGCCCGGCTGGGTGCCCCCCCCACCAGTCCCGGGCAGGTACCTCAGGCCACTCCCCGGGCTCCTTCCAGGGTCTGGGGGTGCCGCTGCCCAGGCTCCTTCTGGGTCCTTCCTGTCCAACACCCAAGTTCCTTCCCACCCCTGGAAGGCCTGGCTCCTGGGGCCGCGGTGCGATGCCCGAGCTGGCCGTCCGGCAGCCGATCCCCGTCCTCTGGGCAGCCTGCAGCTCGCCCACCAAACCCCACTCCGCACGGGCGGCCCGTGTTGCGGCCCCGCAACGAGCAGGCTGCCGGGCCAGGCCCCGCGGGGGCGAGGCGAGGCGGGAGATCGGAACAGCTCGGCCCCGGTGGGAGGCACAAAGCCGGGAGAGGTCGCCCGGGCGGTGACACCCACGCAACCCCCCGGCCACGTTAGGCGGTGCCGCCCCCCGCCCCCCCGGTCTCCACAGCGCGCCCTGTGCCGCGGGCCCGGGCACAGCTCGGCCGCCAGCGGAGAAGGCGGGGGAAGGGACGGGGGCTCCCTGCCGAGCGGCGGCGGGCCCGGCCGCTCCGGGCGAGGCGGCGGCCGTAGTGTCAGAGGCCAAGGCTGAGGGGGGCGGGACGCCGCCTCGCCTCGCCCGGCCCTGCGGCAGCCCCGCAGCGCGGACACCCCTTCCTTGCCCACCCCCCCGCACCTTCCCCGCTCGCCTCCGCAGTCGGGAAAGGGGCGGGGGCAAAGGCGCGCGCCCGCGGGCGGGGCCGCCGCTCTAGGCGTGTCCCGCCGGCCCGCGCGCCGCCGGCGCCCGCGGCGGTTGGCGAGACCTCCACCCTGTGGCGCGCCGGGGGAGGCGCGGGCTCGTGCTCGCGCCTTCGCCGTTGCCATGGCCCCGCTTGACGTCACGGGCGGTGCGCTGCTCGTGCGTTGCGGCGCGGTGATTGGCGGAGACGCCGTGTGTGGCGCTGGGAGAGAGGCTGCAGCGCAGCGAGCCGCGAGACAGGCACAGTCCGCGCCGGCCGCCCGCCCCGAGACACCCGCCGCCGCGCTCCCGCCGCGCACAGGTAACGGGGCCCGCCGCGCCGCCCCGCCTCCAGCCCTCGCGCCGGGCGGCCGCCCGGGGACCCTGCCCCCCGCCCCCGGGGGCTCGGGGGGAGGGGGCGGCGAACGAGGCGGCCGGCAGGCAGCGCCGAGCCCTCCCTGAAAAGCCCCCCACCCCCCCCTCCGGCCTCGCCGGTAGCGGTGGGCCGGCTCCGCGGGGAGGGAGCGGGGCGGCGGGAGCGGCCCGCCTCGCGGGGGCCGCCGCGGAGGGCGGCGGGGGCCGCGCAGGTGAGGCCGCGGCTGCCCCTCCCCACCGGCGAGGAGAGAGTGCGGGAGAAAAGGGCGGCTGGGGGCGGCGGGGCCAGGGAGGGGGCGGCAGGTGAGGGCCCCGCCCGTGGCGCGCCGGGCGGGGGCGACCCTGCGCCCGGGGGGGGAGCGGGAGCGGGGTGGGGGGCGCCGCCTCCGCCGAGCGGGGGCGGGGGGCCGGCGCGCCGGGCGCGGGCGGCCGCCGCTGGGTGTGGTCTCCCGCCGGGAGCGGTGCCCGGGCGCGGAAGAGCCGCAGCGGCCGCCCCCCTCGGTCGGGCTCGCTTCCCTCCCCTCTGCCCGGCCCCCCCGCCTCCCCGCCCCCGCCCATCCTCCCCCCCCACCCCCTTCCGCGCCGGCCGAGGGGTCCGGGTGATAGCGGCGGCTCCCCTGGGACGGGAGCAGGCTCCTCCTCCGCCGCCCCTTCTTCCCTCCCCCACCCCGGTCCCCTGGGGCTGGGCCCGCGGGCTTCCCCTAGTGCAGCCGCTGCCAGGGCGGGGACGCGGCATCCTCCCCCGCCGCCGCCCCCGGCGCTGGGCGGAGGTGAGCGGGATTAACGCGCGCTGGAGTGGGCTGGGCTCCGGCGCCGATCCGCCATGACAAAGGCGGCCGGCGCGGCGCTCGGTGTCCCCGCGGCGGGCGGATGCGGCGGACGCAGCGCGGGGAGGGGCGGCTCGCAGCGCGCCTCCTCGCCCCGGGGGGCCGCGCCGCCCGCTCCTCCCCCCGGGCCGCTCCATTTTCTGCTGTCACCTCGCGGGCGGGGTAGCCGCGGGCAGCGCCCAGCCCTCGCCGCGCCCGCGGGCGGTCCCCTCCGGCCGCCGGGATCGGCGGGAGCCCCGGCCGCCGGGGAAGGATGCGGCCGTATCAGCCTGCGGGCCGCCCGGCAGACGGGCGCCGGGGCCGGCGTTCTGACCACGGCCGTCCCGATCGCGCGGGGTGGTAAATAGCCGTAGCCAAAACGTCGCCTTAAAATGGCTCCTTCACCCCGCCGTTCGCGGCGCGGTCAGGCTTTACGCGCACGTTCGCCAGCGCCGGCCCCGTTGTCGTGGGGAAGAGCTACGGAAACTTCGCCCTGTGGGTGCCTGGGATGTTAAAAAATGGCCAGTTTGTTCCCACATGGACGGTAGCGCCGCTATTGTTTGCGGTAACTTCACGTGGGGGGAAAAAAAAAGGGACAAAACCGCTGCCGGTGAGAGATGAAGCGCTGGGTTGTTGTGTGTGGCCTGTGTAGAAGCACAGGGAGCCTGCAGTGACCGGCGTTGCTTCTTGCTTAATAATCCAGTCGAACTTCCAAGGATGGTGTGTCCCAGAGCACGTTGCCAGGGCCTCAGAACGATCAAGTCAAGATATGTAAAAGAACGGGGATCGAGGGAGGAGCAGTTTTTCCTGATGTACAAAAAAAATCCAACCCCCTGATACCTCTGTTCAGCAGAGCTATTTTTTTTATTTATTTCTTTCAAGTGCTGATTATGAAGCTCCTCAGCCAGGTTATGCTAGCTGAAATTATGATTTTGAAAGAATATTTCTTAAATAGCAAATATTCCTTTTGTCTCTGAAAGCATAACCTTCCAGGCTGAGCAGCAGCACCCGGCTCAGGCTGTCTACTGTATCCCATTTTGGGAAAGGAAATGATTAACGTTACTGAAGGATGTGCAGCTTGAAATGTCAGTATTTCGTGCGCTCTGTAACGCCCAGCGTGGGATTTGATTTGCAGATCCCTATGCTAAGTCTTTCTGCATGTAACTAAGGTTCTGTTAAGGCATGTGGAGTTTGCCTGGTGCTGTCTGTCTAGCCTTTATTCTGGCTTGGGAAAAACTTGCTATTGTCAATTCCATTGTATTGATAACTGGATGCAGTTGATGCTGCAGCTTGAACGTAGCCTGATGAAGAGTGATGGCAAAGAACAGGGATCATTAAAATGCTGCATAAAATAGGAATGACTTGCTTTCACTTCACCTTTGGATGCTTTTGTTTGCATTTATTACAATAATAACGTACCTTTAAAAGTTAACAGGTTTTCAGGAGGAAGCAGTGACTTTAACTCTTCAATCCATGTGTTTGAGCATTGCGTGCTTGTTTTATGCCTTGCCTTCTGGATTTCAGTTGTACTTTTCCACACTCCTCAAGAGAGTCTTTGCTCTGCCTGTGAAGTTAAAACACCTTTGTGCTTGGTTGATGTCTGAATAATACTTCACTATTTTTCCTTTTTAGAAATATCAACATGGATAAAAATGAGCTGGTGCAGAAGGCCAAACTGGCTGAGCAGGCTGAAAGATATGATGACATGGCAACTTGCATGAAGTCTGTGACCGAGCAAGGAGCTGAGTTGTCCAACGAAGAGAGGAATCTTCTCTCTGTTGCCTATAAAAATGTTGTAGGAGCCCGTAGGTCATCTTGGAGAGTCGTCTCAAGTATTGAACAAAAGACGGAAGGTGCTGAGAAAAAACAGCAGATGGCTCGAGAATACAGAGAGAAAATTGAGACTGAGCTAAGAGACATCTGCAATGATGTGCTGGTGAGAAATAATGAAACTGTTGATCCATTTTTACTTAAGAGTTGCAGGGTAAATGGTACTGGGACCGCTTCTAGCCTGTCTGTAAAGCTGTCATCTATGCTATTTCTGAAAGACGGGGTTTAAAAAAAGTCTGACTTTTCTTTCCTTGATTATTTATATACAAATCATTATAGTTATGATTGCTAGTGAATTTGGAGAGCTGTTGAGACATTACCATATACAAAGTAGTAGGTGTGAAAAGTCAACATTTCATCAAGGCTGATTTAGATGCAGGTTTAGTTTGGGGTTTTCTCCTCCTCCCTCAGTGCAGTATGTTTGCATCCCATATCGCTTTGATTTCTGCAACTTAAATGTGCTGCTCTAGTTGTAAGAGGTAGTTCTTACTCTACGGAAATTGTGCCCCTCCCTGGGCAAGATGATGTAATGTTAGTTATGACTCAGCCATGCAGAAAACTGTCTGCAGGAAGAGACAGTAGAAATGCTGTGATACCCTCTTAAACTTCAAAATTTTAGTAGCAAACTAAAAGGGGTGTTCAAGTTGGGTGTTTCTTGTGGCTTGTAGCTATGGCAAAATGAGCATGTACCCAGCAGCAATCCTGTATTTTTGTTGTGAGACTGGTTGGTGGATTCCAAACCTCTTCCAAATGTATATTCCAGATTGACAGGCTTTTTTTTTCAACTGCATCTGCCTGTGGTGCTTTATCGAGCACACTATTGATAGATATCCAGTCCTGGGACCGCTTGTGAGGTAGGTGCTACTGTCAGCAATAGAATTGTCCACTGGACTGTATAGACCCTGCTGCTGTGTCATCCCATATGTGATGAAGGATCACATACCTGGAGGTGACAGAATGACATGTGATACGAGGGAAGTGTTAAATAACCAAGTATGTGCTTGAAGATCTGATGTCAAACGAAAATTAAGATCAAGGAGTAGCATAAATTTTGCTTGCCGTGTCAGGCAGCCAAATGACATGGGCGATGATTGCTTCTAGAAGACTGGTTCTCCAAGGGTGTGTGAAAGTCAGCATGGATAACTCCAAGCCTTGGCTTCCAGCTTAGGCTGGCTTCCATGATTGTTGTAACACACCCAGTTTTGTGTGTGTTGTTATTTGTGTAAGGATAAAACTTAAACTTCCACTATGAAAATGGAAATGCCAACTTGCACTTTGGAAGAAAAGCTGATTTGCTAGTTCTTGTGTTGTTAAGTGGTGGCTCATCTGCTTGAGCCAGGGAAATAAGGGTCCAATTTTTTTGTTACTTTTTCAAATTAATGAGTTTATTAGTAGGAAAGTCCTCAGGAGTGGATGCTTTCTGTTCAGAGTGATCTGAAATCATTTTGTAAACCACGTTGGGTTTAAGAAATCACTTTAAGTCGTTGGGCTTAGAAACCTCCTTTTAGAAGAACTTGGTGTTAGCAATTACTATTTTTTTTTCCTGATAATGGAAACCAGGTTGAGGTGAAACTGGCTTTTGTTGTGCACGATGCACAAAAACAAAACCCCAGCTTTCAAGTTTGCTGCAGCAGCTAAAGTATCTGAGGGGGAGGGTGCACATGGGTGGGGAATCTTGTTAAATCTTCTGAATCTCAAAATGAACTTGATTTTTCTCTTTATATTTAATGAGATACATACATTATTCAAAGAAATTATTATTCTTTGACATGTTACTACTTTTAGACAGCTCATGTCTTACTAATCCTTAGTGTTGCCAGTACAATTTTTCTTCATAAAGAAAAAATTATTCTCCAGAAGAAACAATGCCTTAGGCAGTGATTAGCAGTAATAAAACTACTTTTTTTAGACTTAAATTTGAAAAGAAAAACTTTTTAAAATTCAAGGGATAGGATTTTAAAATGCTTTCAAGTGACATTGCTAATTGCACTGAATTAGATTCATATTTAAAGACATATTCATGTTTCTGTGTTGGAATATCCTGTTCACATCCATGCCTGCTTACCTAGGAAGACTGACCATATTGTGTTATTTGACATCCACTTTGCTTTAACAGAGGAAAAATGAATTGTGGAAACATACTGGGTTTTTCTTAACAAGAGTCTGCACAATGCTACAGGCAAACATATGTAACTAGGATTGGTTTGTTGGGTTGGGTTTTTTTTTCCACAGAAGATCCTGTGCAATTTTTGTACAGCATGATTTAGCCTGTAGCTGTTCACAGAAGTGAAAAACAAGGCTTACCAAGTCTCTCCCAGTGTGAAGTAGGTCATTAATAAGACCTGAAGTGTTAACAAACTTGCAAGGTTTTTGGTCACAAGCCTTATCGATTACAGTACAAGAGCAGCTTGGAAACTTTTCTGTCCTTTATTAAGACTGTGAATCTGTTTGAGTTGTTGTTGTGTCTTCAGTTGGCTGCTAGGCTCTTAAGTAATGTTTAATACCCAGGGGTGTTACATCACAGCTGAGCATGGAAGTGACTGGTGTCCTAACTTCAGTGTTGAAGGGAGGAAACCAATTAAGAGAATGTGTTTGTGACTAGGAGAATGTAGCCAAAGCTGGCTCCTCTGCAGCTTCTCCTCTCTTCCCTCATTTGCTGGAATCAAATTACTGGTGGATTGGAAGAAACAGCTCCTCTGATGCAGTAGATGCAGTGTGTACTAAACTCTGCCTGGGTTCTGTTCCCAGCTCTTCCACTGACTTATGGAGAGCATAAGAGCAATTAATGCTGGATTTCTTTCTTGCTTTGTAATTATTAGACTGGGTGATAAAAATGTTAGCAGTTAGGTGGGTCCAGTCCCACCGATTCTTTTTCTCCTCTGCACTGACCTTGCAGCAGGAAAACCAGCATCTACATCCCTGCCACTTCCTCAGTCCTCCCTTGCTTGAGCTCTCCACAGAGTACCTCTGCAGCTCTACAAGCAGCTCAACTCCCCTTGTGTGCTGCAGCCTCAGTGCTGCTCTGCAAAGAAGAGACACATAAAATTTGTTGGTCCAGCACCAATTCTGTCAGATACACAATGGAGTGTATTCAGGTGTTGTATAACTGACTTTAATTTGGAGTCTGGTAGTGCTGTTAAACCACAAATAAGTGTGACACGTTGTGCTTAGTAGCAGTTCGTTGTGCTTTAACAATAAAAACTGAATTTCCAAATTCTTAGAGAATAATACAGTGTGTGTGAGGATGTACATGGCCATAGTTGGGCATCTTAAATGTGCTTGAATACTACAGAAAAATTTCCAGCCTCAGAAAATTTGTATTGATACAGGAAATTAAGCTTTCTGTTAAGTACTTTTCCTCATGTTAGCTAAGTGTGTGTTTCACATCCTGTTTTACTTTCTGTAGTAAAAGGGAGGGTCTGTCTAAAATACCAGTATAACAGTCTTTTATTTGTCATTTCCATCATAGAAACTGTTACTAATCTAACAGGTGCAAATTGTCTTCAAAATGCTTTTTGTGGCTAATGGGAAACAGCTCTAACTGGAACCCGAGCTCCGACTGGAGTGGTCCAAATTAAAGCTCTAGTAAGGTGAATTTTCCAGCTAATAAGGGTTCTGAAGTACAGAGCAGAATATGTGGAGAGGTCTTTGAACATTAAATACTGCTTGCGTGTCAGAAGCTCTAAACACTAGGAACTTTAAGGCAGTCTCCAACATGAGCTAAATGTAAACTAACCATTTAAAACATGACTGGCTATCTTCACTATGAGTGTAATTCTAGGCAGCTACACTCTTCCCTAGGCTGGCGCTTGCAGCTGCAGCTCAGTAGTCCCCTGCATGACACTGTAACACTGTGGGCTTTTCCCCCCACTCCCTCTCTGCCAGAAAAGCTGCAGGTCAATGGTAGTGTCCTGGTGACTTTCAATAAGATGGAATTGTTGGCTTTCTTTCCTGTGTTATTTCTTCCAAACTTCAAACTCAAAAGTGTAAAATGGTGCTCTTTGGGTCCTTCTATGATTTAAGCTTCTTTGCATTAGTTAATTGATTCTTCACTTTTTAGAAGTGGTAATTGTTGTGAGAAAATGCAGTTAAATCTCAACTAAGTGACTTTAGGCTTGTGATTCTTTCATATGTGTATTGGATTTTGGGGCTGTGTAGGAGCAGGTTTAGTAACCTGTCATGGGGCTGCAGTTCCCTGGGGGAAGGGAGGATAATTCTATTCAGAATGTGTTTAAATGGCTTTTTAAAGAACATACCACAAAATTAATGACTATTGCCATCATATTCAAATTACTGTGGGACTACTACTGCAAATATCTAATAAGTTACTATGTTAACATCTATAAAACCTGTTTCTGTACTAATTCTTAATGACAGGATTAGGAAATTTACTCCTTTCTCCAGGAAGCCATATGTTTTTTGACATGCAGATGTGTTGGTTTGGTTTGATTAGTCAACCACTCTATGTTCAAAGTGTCCTCCTGATGGTCAAAGAGCACGGCTAACCTATGGGGTGGTGCTGACTAAAGGATGAGTAGGTTGCTTATGAGCTGGAGTTGAATGTTTATGGCATGCAACTGTCTATCCTTTGAAGATATCTGATATTAAGGAAAACTCAAAGTTCTGACTGAAAATTGCTGCCTTTAGGTACTTTAGCCTCTGTGACTCAGGCTTGGTTAGTTTTTGATTTTTGGCTGCGCTTTGTTTCTGTCTTTGAGATCTGAGTCCTTCATTTGATGTTTTTGGAAAAGAACGGGAGGCATTTGTAGCAACTTCCATTTGCAGATTGTCAGTCACACAAGAGGGCTGTTAATTTGTTGAAATCTAGGAGTTAAGTGCCAAAAATATTTGCTTTGAAAAACAGTTATTATTTTAAGTTGCTTTGATTGAATAGCTTAGATTGGAAGGGGGTGAACACTTAGTTCAACTCTGCATGGACCAGATCCAGTTAGATCACATCGCTCAAGGCCTTGTCAAATTTTAAACATCTTCAAGGGTAGAGAGTCTACAACCTCTCTGGATAGGCTGTCATAATACTTGGCTATACTTATGGTCAAACAATTAAAAAATCCCACGTTATCAGAACTTCTCATGTTCCAAATTGTCTGCTGCCTCTCGTCATTTCAATGTAGACTTCCAGGAAGAGTCTGGCTCCATCTTCTCAAGGCAGCTGTACACAGCAGTAAGATCTACTGATCTTCTCCAGGCTGAAGAAACCTAAGTGTCTCAGCCTTGCCTTGTACATCACATGCTCCAGCCCCGTAATCATGCTGGTGGCCTCCACTGGACTCACTTTGGTATATTCAGGTCTCTTGTAATGTGGAGCCCAAACCTGGACATAGAGCTCAAGATGCCACCTCAAGCTGTTAAAATTTGTATTAAAGGAGGGTAATTGGTAACGTGCTGGTGCCGTGCATGAAAATATGTGAGTGCTCCTGGTTCACAAATGCTTCTCTGAATGAACTTTTATATACCACTGAGCAAAAGGTAGCCAGGGCTTGCTCACTTCCCAGAATGGCTATAATGTAAGTTTTTGATTAACTCTCTGAGCATAGCTTTTTTCACTTAGGGTTTGGCTGGCATCATTGCGTGCATATATTGACGGTAGGAGGCTGAGACAATTTGCATTAACCTCATGATTTCACTTGGCTAATCCTTTAATTGTTTCCCTGGCTGTAGCTGCACCCCTTCAGCGTTTCTTGGGTTTTTTGCTGTTGGGTTTTCAGTTTGGGTTGGCTTGGGGTTTTTTTTTTCTTGTTTAGGGGTTTGTTTTGGTTTGGGGTATTTTTCCCAGCAGTGAAAGCACTGCCCAAACTAGAGCAATTTCATGTTTGTTTTTTTATAAGCAAATGGTCTTTATTTTTGTAAGCAAATTAAAATGTTGAAAAAACGTTGAATCTTGGAGAATTAAAACATCATTCATGGCTCAGTTCAAATATGAGACAACTTGTGTTTTTTCCTTATTCTGCATTATTCATGTAATTGTTTGTAAATGCATGACACTTAGCTCTGCTTGAAAGGATTTTAGATTCCTGCACAAAGAAGTAATTTACTGGTGGTTGGGCTGCAGGAGCAAAGGTGAGCAAGTACTTACTAGTCCTAGCAAGAAGTGCATCCACAATGTTGATATGTGTCTTTAATGCATAGAAAATCTGCTAATGTGCTCTGTATAAATGCAAAACCAAAATTAAAACATGCAGTTACCTCTGATTTTTAGATCAACTGTGCACATGTGTGTATGCACATATATGCATGTAGCTATATCCTCTTGCATTTATTGGAAGTAGATCAAATCTTTACTAAAACCAATAGTCTGCTTTATTAATTCCACTAGGCCTTATTGTTTAATGATTGGCTTTGATTAAAAAACAAGTACATAGTGCTTATACTTGTATGCTTTTGAAAAGTAAAAACTGGCTTTATGTGACAGCAGCTTCCAGTGTTCAAGTATTTTATGCACGTATGGCTCAGCAGCAAAATAAAGTAAGTTGATCAGTTCAGTCATGTATGAGAGATGACAGCATACTCTCCTCCTCCTTCCCTGCTCTTGAGGCAAGACCTTATTTGAATGTGCTTGTAACTTAGTGAAGCTGCTAAGTTTGTTTGTTTCACTGGTTGGTTACTTAGAAGGCTGAGGGTAGAAACACTGGGTTGTAGATACACCAACTGCTACTGTGCCTGTGCAAGCCCTGAGAGGTAGAAAAGCAAAATTTAGAGGATTGTCAGAGTTGCTGCATTATCTCTGTGCATCCGTATAAACAGATGCTATGCTATCTCTGGTTTCATCTGGAAACTTCTGTTGTGTTACCACGCACTTGACAGCAATATGTTTCTGAAACAGGTTCTCAGGCACTCTACTTGTGCTTTGTAGTGACTGCTGGCTCTGAACCTGGAGCTGGTGGTCCGTTCAGGCAGTAGTTGACTACCATTTTGAAAGAGATAGAGGAAGCTTCTGCTATTAAAGTTGACGTTGTTACCCTTTGTGTTTATGTAGGTAACAAAATATTTAAAAACAGGAGTCTGATCCCTACCTGATGAGATTCTCCCAATGCAGAGGAGGCTTACAGAGCTGAAGTAGCATTTTTCCTAATAAAATGCTTTTGTTACCATTGTGTGCTATCACAAACTCCTGATAGATGCATAGTGTACTCAGGAGGTATTGGGTCTGCGTAGAGTGCAAACTGCTAAAGAAAAATGGTTTGTACTTCTGTTTCTTATCAAGGGTAAGTAGTGTTACATCATGTTTATGGGCTTTTTTAGTACTATTTCTTCAGAGACTGAAACCATATAGTCTTAAACAAGCTAGAACATGTTCTGGTTTGGAGTCCAGCCACAATAGCTATCGCTTAGACCTACCTGTCTTGCAGAAATTTTCATCCAATTCAGTTGCTTTCAATGTTGTATTATCTCAGGTTTCTCAGATGTTCTCTTTCTTCAAAGAATAATGATCTATATGTGTGGTTGGCATCATTCATTTTTGTTGCAAGTTCCCAATATTCAGAAAATAAATTAATGAGGTGATGCAGAAAAAGAAAATGGTAAAAATTGTACACTGGCTTTGATCCTCAGTAGATACTCTTTTGTCTATTGATGTCTGTAGCAATGCTTCAACGAGTTAAATGCTTTGATCTTAATTATTTGTCTGTTGAGTGTCTTCCTGACCGCTGTCTTTCGTATGAGGTGGTTACTAACTGGAGATGTGTTTTTGCACATGCTTCAGAATTTGGGTCTTTCGCTGTCATGTGTTAAGCATACTTTGGTAAAAAACCTGTAATGATTGGCATGAAGGGCTGTAAAAGGTTTTTGAATACTCTTGAAGAGTATATCCTGAGATGAAGCACGTTTGCTTTCCTTGCCATAAATACTAATTGGAAAGCAAAGTGGTAGAAGGAACGAGCTAGTAAAGGCACAACACTCCATAAGCTGGGTAGGGTAGATCTGCAAGGTGAGTTACGTCTATGGCTGTCGAAGTGTGAACCGAGATGCTCCTTCTTATGGCCTCGGTTCCCTTCCCTGTCTTTTCATGCAGACCAGTGGTGTGTCTGTCCAGAAGTGCTATACCTTCCCTCTAAGCATTTTGGTGCATATACCTATTTCTTACTGACTTAGTTCTATCCCCCAGCATGTGTGTGGGCACAAAGAGGATTTTTCAGGGTGTCCTACTTCCTCCATATTTTCTGCCTGCCCATATGTGACACTGCTTTTGTTCTCTTTTCTAAAGAAACACATTTAAACTGTTTTAGTAGTATTTTTTTTGCATAAGCTAAAATTTCTTGCCGTTCTTTCTGTCATACAGGATTGCCTTCTTTCTCCATTAGTCCCTTAGTTCTTTTTCAATTACCCTTGTATTACTCCAGACTCGTTTCTTCCTTTTTTTTCCCCTTTCTAGATCTTCACCAGATTGACTACAACAAAACTGCTAATCAGGTGTACCTTTTTCCAGCTCTCAGCAATCCCAGTGTCCTTAGCATGTCACATCTCCCACTGCTGCATGAACTCCACAATCAAATTCTTCCTTCCTGCCCCTTGAAGGTCCTTTGTCCCAAATTCTGAATTCTTCCCCTGCTGAGGCTCATCATTCTCACCTCATTTCTTCCAGCCAGCCTTCTCTTCTAACCTTTTTCGAACTTGTGCTGCTGTCTGTTTGTGTGAGGGGCCAGTTTGATGGGAGGGGAGAATAACTGGTACTGAGAGCAGGCAGCAGGCTTCTTTCCTTCTTCAGCAGATGTTGTATCAGAGAGATCTCCAGTGCCACAGCAGCTGCCAGTATGTGACAGGTTGTCTTGAATTTCTGTTCTAGTCAGCAAATTAGTAGATAGGAATCTGTAGCTAACTTGAAACACTAGAGGCTTTGCTTTTGGCTGGAGTAGAAGGCTGACAGCAGAACAGGCCTTTCGGTTTTCCCTGAGAGGATTGGAGGTCACCTGTGAGGCAGCAGTTGCAGAGCCCTTATCCTGAGCTCTGGGTCATTGGAAGCAGCGTAATGAGCCTGTCTCAAAACAGCCTGAGTTTGCAAAGGGATTGTCTAAAAAATACCCCCCTTACAAATACAAGTATTTGTGATTTTTCTCCAACAGTTCAGGTAGATGTGTGTAAATAAAATGTCTGCTGGCCATGGATGGCTTGGTTAAACCCTTTGTAGTGTGTGTGCCAGGCTGTGCAGCGCTGCTAATGGCACGTGTTGTTTTACAGCCTGAGTAGCTTTCTGAACTGTGGTTCTGAGGCAGAAAACGTGTGCCTGGAAAATCACATGCCAGGCTTTTATGGGAATGATAGGTGTCTTGAACTTGTGTGACACGGGGGTATTTTAACTGTCATCAAAATAAAAGTCTGTAAAAAGCTTAACCAAGGTGTGCTACAGTTACTGTGCTGGATGGAACCAAGGACACGTACCTTTTCCCACAAAGCGTGTACCTGGAAACACTGACCAGGATTTTTGAATGCCTGCCTCAGTACACCTGGTACTTCATAGGTGTAATTCTTTAAAATACTGATGCTCTGCTGTGCAGGTAGTCAGAAAACAGCAGGTCAACTCTGTAAGGTCAGCATTGTAACAATAGGCTGGATAGTTTTGTGTCTCATGCCAGGGAGGGAAAGGTGGTTGCCCTTCGGAGTGTTGGAGCTGAAGGGAGCTTGGTGCTCTGGGCTGCAGTTGGTAAGTGAATTTCGATGCATCTGTAAAGCTAAATGTTAAGATTCAACAGCCTGTAATTTTATTTCTTGTTCTAATGCTGTTCTTCAGCTGGATGTCCCTTAATAACCATCACATCTTTGTTATTTTTCTTTCCCTCCTCCCCTGCTCACTTTCTTCCTTTGTTAAGAAAAAAAAACCAACCTACCTGGATGGTGTGAAAGTGCAGCAAGGGCTTTTGATTCCTGTTTGGAAATGGTACTGAAACCCTTCAAATAATAGGAAGTTATCGGGTAGTCTTCTAAAAGAAATGCAGGCTTGAATACCAGTGCTTTTATAAGCTAAACTTTTTTTTTAAGTGAAACTGGGAAGTAGGTTTAAGACAAAAATCCTGCTTTCTCATGTGCAGATAGTAAACTCAGCATCTTCTCTATGGTCTCTTGTGGGTATTACGGTTATGTTGATGTAAAGGGAGTTTGGACAAGCGTGTGGAATGCAGATGAGAAGCTTGTTGGAGGTTACTATAGTCAGAGAAACCCCATGTGACTCAGGAAGTCCCTGGGCATTGATGGGAGCTAACGGAAACATGACGTTTTCATACTTTCTTTATGTGTTTGGGTTTTTTTAATGGCATCCTCTTTTGGGCAATGTTACAGGCAGGTTAGAAGACAGAAGAGTCCTTTTAGCCACTCCTTCCTGTGTTCTTGTAGTGTCTTGGAGAAAGATAGTGGTGTGCTGCTTACATCATGAAAATATTAGACTGTTGTCAGTTAGTGTGAAATACGTTTCAGGCTGAACTTTAAAAATACCCTTCCTTCATGTCTTCCATGAATTTAAAGAAACAAAGAGTTCTCCCATGTCTTGTCTTCATCCCTATGCCACATATCACAGGTGGATGACGAATGAATCAGCATTCAGCTGATACTTCCGTGTTATTTATCTTCAAAATTAGAAATAATGTCTTAACTATGTCATGTGGCTTTCAGTATTGCAGGAAAAGGCCTGTCTTGTTAGCTCTGACCAAAGTTGATACTGTTTAAATTGAATAATGTTTGTCAGTGTGTTCTTTTGGATTTTTGCTGTTCTCTGGCTTGACTCTTTTGTGTGAGAGCAGTATTTCTTTGTTTCAAGGTACTGGGTTTGCATGGCAGGGTTTTGGTATTAGTAGCTGGGGTGCTACATGGGTGG
This sequence comes from Laterallus jamaicensis coturniculus, assembly GCA_022605575.1. NCBI lineage: Eukaryota > Metazoa > Chordata > Aves > Gruiformes > Rallidae > Laterallus > Laterallus jamaicensis. The sequence continues at coordinate 69,847,516 of JAKCOX010000002.1, read as the reverse complement.
CTTCAGTGAGAAGCTGCTAGAAGCTTCCTCTATGTCTGATAGAGCTGACTGAGTTGCTGGAGCATGTCCAGAAAAGGACAACGAAACTAGTTAAAGGTCTAGAGAGCAAAATCTGATGACAAGTGTCTGAGGGAACTGGGGTTGTTTAGCCTGTAGAAGAGGAGGCTGAGGGGGAGACCTTACCACTCTCTACAACTCCCTGAAAGGAGGTTGTAGCCAGATGGAGTTTGGTCTCTTCTCCCAAGTAACAAGCGATAAGGATGAGAGGAAATGGCCTAAAGCTGTGCCAGAGAGGTTTAGGTTGGGCATTAGGAAAAATGTCTTCAACAAAAGTGTTGTCAAGCACTGGAACAGGCTGCCCAGGAAAATGGTTGAGTCACCGACCCTGGTGATACTGAAAAGCTGTGTAGATGTAGTGCTTAGGGACATGGTTTAGTGGTTGGACTTTGCAGTGCTAGATTAATGGTTGGACTTGGTGACCCTAAAGGTCTTTTCCAACCAAAATGATCCTATGACATGCCACCCCATGGAGGCCCCACAATAGAGGTGTTGGTGGAGGACTGTCCAATGGGAGGGACCCTAGGCTAGAGCAAGGGAAGAGTGTGGAGTCCTCCCCCTGAGGAGGGAGGAGTGGCAGTGAAAGTGTATGATGAATTGACTGCAGCCTGCATTCCCCATCCCCCTGTGCCACTCCATGGGAGGAGGTACAGAAAATCAGGAGTGAGGTTAAGCCTGGGAAGAAGTTGAGGGTGTGGTGGGAAAGGTGTTTTTAAGATTTAGCTTTATTTATTATTACTTAACTCTGATTTGTTTGGTAATAAATTAGTTTCCCCACTCAAAAATCTGTTTTCCCCGTGACGGTAACAGCTGAGTGATCTCTCCCTGTCCTTGTATCAACCCGTGAGCCTGTCATTATCCCTGTCCAGCTGAGGATGGACGGTGACTGAGCAGCTTTGGGGGCACCTGGCCTCCAGCCAGGGCCAGCCCACTGCATTCCTAACAGTTCTAGAGTTTTCAACAGTATATCTTAATAATTACTTTATGGAATTTAAAAATGAAGTATTTGAAGTATGTATTACCTGCTGGTTTACAACTGTACTTTTCTAGAGTCTGGTGATTTTATTCTTACTCTCCTGTTTGTCAGGAGCGAAATACCTGGAACAGGAAATTGAGCAGTTAGTGCAAGCCTGGGGTGCATTAATAACTATCTAAAGTTCTCAGACAATAATGTGTATTAGGACCAAACCTTTATTAAAGGGAAATATGCACAGAACTGTAAGCATCAAGGCAAAACCAAGGCATTGGTTCTAATGCTCTTATGATGAATTTGGGCATAGTGTTCTGGCCCACCCAAGTCAAAGATTGTAAGCAGATGCTTTTAAAAGAAGGGTAGTTTTAGGCTTCAAGTGTCAGGAAAGGACTATTCAAGTCTTTACGAGGTGGCTTCCTGTCTTCAACTGAAGTTCTCACCACAACTTGACATAGTGAAGCATGTCTACTTGAGTAAGAACCAGGCAGACCTTTTGTAGAGGGTTGGGTGTGGGGGTTTCTTTCCGGTTACAGAGAATTACTACTTGTTGTGCTTCCTTCACACTCCAGAGTCTGGTAACTCTTACCTTTCAGACTTTTGTCTTGCAAAACCACAGGAACAAGTCCCTAGGGCCTTTTCATCAAACAGGCTCACAACGCATTTTGTTTAATGTTGCTGTTGTTGACTGTCCTGCTCTGGCAAAGTAACTTGTGTAAGAATGAAGAAGGTGACTCTCTTACTAGTTCAGCATTTAAAATAGGCCAGGATTGAAGTTTTCCAGCAGACTAATGAAGCTGTGTGCATGCAGCCCCTGTCATGTCTTTGGAGACAAAGACTTTTCTTTAGAGCATACTTGCTGAGAGTGGTGGAACTTACTGAATTTACGAGACTTGTTTGTGGTGTGGTTGAGCATAGCTGTCGTCTCCTGAGTTCAAGTGCACTGTCTGGCCCAGTCCACACTACCAAAAAGCTTTTAACTTGGTCATAATCAACAGTTGCAGATGTGAATTGTTGAAGCCTGATCTTGTAATGGCCAGCACATTAGTAAGAATTGATATTCAGACATAGTATGTGCGTGTTTGTTGGGTTGGGTTTTTTTTTTTCAAGAAGTGCTAATTTTCCATTAAGTCTTTCTGGAAGGACTGTGTATGACTTTGCTTGGAAAAGTATTAGAAGCACTTGTACAAGCTGTTGCAGGTTTTGGCTGAAAAGTGCTCTAAGATGCTGCTGCATCTGCCTGATTGGCTACAGTGCTATGGTTTGTTTCACAGCACTTAGATTCTTGCCATCAAATTAAAAGCTCTGACAATTACAGCTGAGTAGCTGTGGGGTTTGGGAGGCAAGGAGTGGTGTTTTGGTTTTGTAGAAACAGCTCCTTAAACCAGATTCTGATTGAAGCACTGTAATTACCTGCCCGTGGAGTTGTAGGTATTGCAAATTAGTATATATCAAAAATGGATGGGCATTTGGCACCACAGCACAAACATCATGGATGAGCATGAGGGCTTAGCCATATGCCATGTAGCTATAATAAACCTGTGCTGTATGGACTTCAGTTGTCAGAGTGTTTGTGTGCATTGCAATAATGAAGATCACCTAGTGAACATGGTAAATACACATTAGCTTATGGGTCCGGTCTTGGACTAGCTGCTCGCACTTCAGTGGCCAAGCAGCCATCAGCTCTGTGCTGATAAACATTGTCATGTCAACTGGTAAAGGAGAAAGAAGGTAAGCACTTACTGGTGGTACTAGCAAAATAGTTCTTGTTTCTGTTTCTTCTGTTTTGGACAAACAGAGCCCATCAACAGGACTTAAAATTTAAGATATTCCTCATTGTTGAAGAAAATACATCCTCCAGGAAAGCCTTGCAGTTACAGCTATTAAGAAACCAAACAAACCAGACAAAAAAAAAAAACAACCCAACAGTATTCCCCATAAGCAGATGTTTGGCAGAGAGCAGAGTGTTAGATTGGTTAAGATTGGTTATGCCTTTTGTTATGCCAAACATTTTATGTTCTTTTCTGTTACTGAACTCTAACAGGTCAGTAGTTTTTTTGGTCTCATCTGTACGGCTTTCTGTAGCCCCACCATCTTAATGCAGGCTGTAGCTTTCACAGCCACTCTAGGATAAATCAGTCTACTCTGAATCTTCAGGCTCATTTCAAAGGAGTGTTTGATGTTTACTTATGCCAGTAAAAGAAAATAGACCCTGAAATAAAAAGACTGGTACAAACAGTAGAAGCTGAATATATAGTACTAGACAAATCATAGGAGTGAGATCTCCTGTCAGTAATTCCACATGCTAGCTTTTAAGTGTTAATCTGCTTTCAGGTTTTGTTGTTGCTGTTTATGAAGAATCTGGCATAAATAAAATTCTCCCAAAGATATGTGGCCTACCAGTCCTACGTGTTGCTTGTATAGAATAGAGTCTTTCATCCAGATATGAGCACGCTACCAGGGCAGAGCCTCTTTGCATAGGCTATATGCTGTGAATAGCTGTTCAAAAGGCCTTTCTTTGTCAGTCTTCTAAAGTGACATTGGTTTAAACCTCTTCTTCGGTGTGAGGTTTGTGCACTGCCTGAGCTGCTGTTGCTGTGCTAGTATCTAACTGATTAGGAAGACTCTCTAAATTGCTAACCTTTCCTCTTCTCTGACTCTGGGTTTAATGGATTTGCAAACAATTCTACTTCAAGTGGAGCTTAGATCTGGAAGTTTGGTTACTGTTACGGGAGTGAGCAGAGCTGTACTTCTTAAACAACCTTCTGTATGGGTGGTGAATGATTCCTGTTTCTAGAGCCACTGAGGATATCTTGGTCTGACTAGTTAATGGAGGACAGTTCCCCATGGTGCCAGAAGGGTGGGTGCAGGCTGACACACTGCGTAATTGCAGTCCAACGGAGAAAAACTAATGAGGAGCCTTATTCTCCTCATTAGCTGGGAACCTTCAGCTGTCATTGAAGTCAGAGTTTCTTGGCACTGATGAAAACATCTCGTAGCTGTGAATCTTGAAGCACTCTGATGGTGAGAACAGAGTGTGTAAGTTGTTAGAGAGCTGAAGCGTGTGACCCATCTACCTTACAGCCTTCTGCTTTGCGCCAGCTGCACGGGGACAGAGGTGGCTTTCAGCCCTTCTCCTTGCACAGCAGTATGTCCTCCAGAAGGGTACCCTTGGCACGAGGCAGCTCAACAGCCTGTTTCACTGGCTCCATAAAAATGCTGCTGCCACTGCCGTGCTTGTCCTGTGCTTCCTTTGTTGGCATAGGGTTGTCTCTGCCAGGAAGCAAGGACACACAGTATTTTTTCACTGTCTTCCTGTGGACTTATAAAATGAGGCTGTATACCAAACCCCCTGGTACTAGAAGTATCTATATATTAAAGATGATTGAATGAACACCTGCTAAAACTAATAAAGGAAGTCTACTAACGGGTTTCTGTCTCACTGGAGCACAGGCATAGCTGAACCTTCACTGATATTTTTTTTTATATATTTCTGGCAGCTGGACTTCTTCATTACACTGTCTGCTGGGGTAGAGATGGGAGAGAGCTGCCATCATAGGTCACTTCCTTTTGAAAGGTTACACACAAGGCTGAGGCTACCAGGCTAAATACTCGTTATTTATATAAATTAATTAGCAGTACTTGAATTAAAAATAAACAACAAAAAAACCCAAAGCAAACTCAAACTTGCTCACTCTTCTTGCTCTTCCTGTGAATTACGGGTGGTTTTCTGTAGCTTTAAGTCAGTTGGCCCGTGGAGCAGCACAGGTACCGTGGGTACCTGGGTCACAGTACAGTGGTTACAGCCTGCCCCGTTCAGGGCATGCCTGCCCGAGAGTACATTGTGCAAGGTAGTTGCTTAACCCGCAGGGCGCTGCCTAGAGGAAGGTCCTGTAAAGCAGCCATCGCTCCGTGGTCTCATTGGAAATAGCAGCTAAAGCCAGGCAAAACTGAAATGTCAGTCACCTGATTTACAGGGGAGGAAAAGACACCCAAAAATTCTTACTAAAGCCTCTTTTAAAAAAGTATTTGCTCCATAGCCTTAGCAAAGTACGAGTAACAGCTTCTGATTTGAGTATTCAAGAACACTCCTGCACTCTTTCTGGCTTTAAATAACTGGCTTTTCTTTCAAAGTCTGAATTTAAGCACTTGATTATCAAGAAGTTTGACAAGCTTGTACCTTAATTTGACTAAATGTGTTGGAACCAGTGATTTTTTATTTTTTTTTTTTACCTTTCTTCTTTTCATCCTAGTAGAACTTCTGCTAAATTATATGACTGACTCAGCTGGGAGTTTGCTATGTTAATTTAATAAGCAGTTAGAATAATCTAGAAAAACCTGATCTTAACTGGCAGCCCACTGGGAGGATTTGGTGGAATAACTCCAGAGTTTTGCTTTGGAAGGTATAGGAAACACCTCTCAGGGCAGCACATGAAGTCAAATAGATGATCCTTTTCAGTGCTATGCAGCTGGCAGTCATCAGGCTGTCAGGAAATGCAAGAATCCAGGTTCACCTTGCAGTTTCCTGCTGGCCATGCCAGTACAGCATTCCTGGTATTAGGAACAAGGTTAACAAGGCTTATTTAGTGCTTGTGTGTGTAAGATATTTGGGGTTCTGATTTGACAGCTGATCCTTCAAATCCTTTCATTATCTTCTGTGGATGCAGACTTTCTTGTGTTGTGTGGCCCCTGCCCAGACCTTTGGGTTGCCTTACTTCTGTGAGGCTTCTGTGTAACAGCTTATTGAAACCCTCCCTTTGGTCACACAGGGCTCATTGCTAAATTAATACAGCCTTCTACCCCGGTAGAGTCCCAGCATCTAGCATACCATTTTGTACCCAGAATTGTGATCCAGAACATGTTCTCCTTTCCTGAATATGTACATAAGATGTGAAGAAAACAGGCAAAAAGTAAAGCTGTCTTGACTTCGAAACAGCCTGCAGTATGATTGCATTGTTAGTTCAACGTGCTGTAGAAGTATGTGTGTTGAAAACACTGTGTTCTTTGTTTCTCTTTTAGTCTCTGTTGGAAAAGTTCTTGATCCCTAATGCTTCGCAAGCAGAAAGTAAAGTTTTCTATTTGAAAATGAAAGGAGACTACTACCGTTACCTGGCTGAGGTGGCTGCTGGAGATGACAAGAAAGGTACCGTGTGTCAGCTTGAGGATAAACACTGTCAAATGTGTTTGCTTTTGCCAATCTTGGAATAATGTAAATCTCTCTGGTAACGGGCTTCCTGTTTTCTGAAGAAAACATAGGTTGTTAGCTTTCAAATTAGTTGCAAAATTTTCCACTTGCCTCTGCTGTTGTAAGGAGGGAACAGGTGTTCAGTCATGAAACCTTGAAACCAACTCCAGTTTATGCATGCACGCATCTGGTTTATCACTGAAGTCAAGGTTTATGCAGAAGCCTGGCCGAGTGTTACTGATTTGCTTCTTTACAGGGGGACAAAGCTTTGTAGCTTTCTGAAGTCCTGTTTGTGCCATTTCTCCTGCATTTCTGCAGAATACAAAAAGTCTCTGTAGGTTCAGTGAGCAGAGAGACTGTAAACCTCCTGGAGAAGAAAAGGGTTGATAAAATTAATCTTACTGTTAGGATAATTTCTTCCATAACCATGAATGCCTTAGTGATTGTTTTTTAAGTTGCTTGTATCTCTGCATAAGCAGCTTGACATAATTGCAGGTAAGTTGCCTTCACCTAAATTTACCTAGAAAAGTTAATATAAGGTTAATGTAAGGTGGCATTTAATATATTGGGTGGTTTAACTGCTGCAGTTGGAGAAACTCTTAACAGCATGCTGACTCCATTTGGAGTCACCTCCAATTCAGAACTATATGTTACGTTTAGATACGGCATGTGGCAAAGTGTTGTCTCCTGGAACCAGTTTAGGACTGGGGGCCATGAAGAGCAGTGGGCTTCAGCATAGAGCCCAGTCGAGTGGTTTCTGACAGTCCTGAGCTGTTTCTTGCAGTCTCAGTTTAGGCTGTACTCAGTCTGTGGAATTATGGGATGCTTTAGAGTGCGCAGACAAATCTGAATGCTTGGACTTGGGACCCTCAGGCGTTACTGGCGAAGCATTTGGCTGCGCAACTGATGCTCCGCAGCACTCAGACCTTTCATAGGATTGAGAGGGTTGAACATGCAGTGGCCTTGTGCTGCTCTCAAACTGGTTAGTTCTCCCAGTATGATAACAGAGGGGTGCCCGCACACCTTCAAAGAAGCTACCCTGAGTTGGGCGTAGAGGTGAAACAGACTTGGAGTAATTTCAGGGGGGTAAGAGGTGTCAGCTTCAGCTTTGTGAGGTTGGTGTTGTATCCACTTTACATAGGGTAGCCCAGTTTCCCTGGGATGCCAGATAAAGGGGAGTTGCATAAAGATACTAAGTCTTAGTATAATAGGTCTTGATTTGACTCCGCTTTTACTGCGTGCCAACTGACCTGGTGACTTGGTGATTGGAGAATTGTATGTGTTACCAGTACTTCAGATCTGGTACCATTTAGAGACTAATTATATTTTCCTTTCAGTAATCTCTGTTCACATGTGTAGAATGTACATTTTGAGTCCCAAAGTTTCTTTTTCTGTTGAGAATTAAGTTTGCAGGCTCTAGATGGTGAAATTCCATGTTTAAAGTGGTTTTGAAGTTCATTTTTATTTAACCAAGTCTCCTGGCTGAGCAGTTTCTAGTGGGTTTCCAGATGAAGTTTTTTGAAAGCCCATCTAGCTCATAGTTGCTATGGCTCCAAAACTTAAGATACTATTTTTATTTTTTCCCCTTTAAGTGTTTCATCTCACAGGCTTTTCCTGCATGCTGTGTGTGACCTTGAAGAAGAGCAGTTGATAATTATTGTTTATGAAATAGTGGCTGTTTACTTGGGCAGTGTTCTTTTGGCCTCTTGCAGTAAATAACAGCAACAGTATAAAGCTCCCAACTCTAGGAACTGGATTTCTGTCTTCATATACCAGATCACTTCTTTTCTCCACCGGGGTTTTCTTACAGCAATCTGGTGGAGAGGAATGGCAAGCTGGTACCTCACCCAGCTATTTTAGCCTTGAACTTTGGAAATGTACACTTTCTAAAGAATTCAGGGTTAAAATCTTGCCACTTTTTTTTCTTTTATGCTGGGTGACTGATTCTCAAATTAACAGAATACATCATATTTTGTACTAAATTCCCAGAATCACTGCTCAAAAGGTAATTGTATTTTCTCAAACAAGGAGGGGATTGGGGAAAAGCTTTTTAACAAATTATTTATGCAGACTTCAGGTGCTTCTGACTTCAATACTGATTTGAGTTCTTCACCAAACATTCCTTTATTTTTGATTACATGTGACTGGCTGCTCTTGTAGCTTTTCTAGTTCAAATGTTAGGACTGGAATCCTTTTGCATCTGAATTGAATGACTTCCTGCCCACCTTTTTCTCAGATGCTGTTCAGAGCTTTGGAGAGCGAAGGAACAATGGTCCCTTTGTGCTCAGTGTCTCTTGCCTCCTGCAGTCATCAGGGGCATAGTCCAGCTTGTGGGCTGTGCGGGCTGTGGTCTCTGACTTGCGCAGGCACAATCTGCTCGAAGTTCATGTGTGTTCAGTGACCATGGGAACTGTTGAGCTCTTCGATCTTGGGTTTTCTCACCAAGCATTCATAAAATGTATAGTTGAACCTACTAAGAGAATGGCAGGAGATTAATCTCTGAAAACGAGACCTGTTGTTAATTTTTCTCACTTACTTCAAAGTTTACAGGTACTGGAATGTTTTAAGTTAGGTGAAAACGCTTTCTGTATCTCCACTGGAAATGGAACTTTGTTGGAAGTTTTTAAAACTATATATGTAATTGGGGTTGAGGTATGCCACGTGGTATTTCCCAAACATTTTGAATGGGAATTCACAGATAACTGTTACTGAAAGGGTTCAGCATGACAGGCAAAGCTCATCAGTGTTTTCTGTGACCAAAATGTGGCATTTAAAGACCTTGAAATGACAGTATTGCCTCAGACCTGTGTGTAGTTAAAACCAGTCTTGTACCTCTTTATGTAGGCAGTGGGGTTTATATTCCTGAAGTGCTGCAGAACTGCTGCAAGCATTTGTAAAGGCAGGTAGTTACTAGGTGGCAGGGAGACACTCAAACCTGTGATTTGGTCAGTAACAACTTCTTTTTTAAAAAAAAATTAAAATGTAATTTAGTAAAATCTTCATAAAATAGCCGTTTGTTAGGCAAAGTGCTCATTGACAGGCATTCACTCTTAACATACTTGGTTCATGCAAGCGTGAACACGGTCCTGATTGTATGTCTGAATACAGTATGTGAATTAATTACTTGTTGTGGGGTTTGTGTGTTTGTTTTTTCCCCAAAGGGATAGTGGAGCAATCACAACAAGCATATCAAGAAGCTTTTGAAATCAGTAAAAAGGAGATGCAGCCAACACATCCCATCAGATTAGGTCTGGCTCTAAACTTCTCCGTGTTTTATTACGAGATTCTTAATTCCCCGGAGAAGGCCTGTTCCCTTGCAAAAACGGTAAGTCTAAGGGGGAGGGAAGAACCCATGTCTGCTATTTGCATAACCTTTTGTCGCATGGCCAATGGAGTTGTTTGTTTTTATCACACTAGGCTTTTGATGAAGCAATTGCTGAACTTGATACATTAAGTGAAGAGTCATACAAAGACAGCACGCTAATAATGCAGTTACTGAGAGACAACTTGACAGTGAGTATCGTTGAAATATGCCTATTGTTAATAACGGGCTAGGTCTTTGTGGCACTCCCTTGCCCTGTTTGCTCTTGGCTGTGGAGCTGTCACTTATAGATGGGCTTACATCACGTTGCTGAGCTACATCTTTCTCCTGCCTGGTCTTTTATTTTTTTTGTCTGCATGCTAATTAACGTAGGTTTCTGACATGACAAATGACCAAACTGTTCAGATTTTTTTTATTAAAGGAATTTAGCATGTTGAAGAGATGCAGTTTTGACTGTGATTAGCAAAGCTATTATCTTTTGTTAAGCAGCATTTGAGAATACCATTGCATTTGCCTCTTCAAAATTTGTGTCAAATTGCCCATGGCTTAGTCTGTGTGATTGCATGTGCAAGGAATAGATCCTACATGAAAATCACACAGCCACAAGTCCTTTTAAGGGCCTGTCGTTTGGGATTTTTTGCTTGGTTTTAATTTTGGGAAAGCTGAAATCGGAATCAGTGCTAGCCAGGCTATTTCCATGGCAGTCATAAAACAACTGGCTTAATTCTTGTCTTTTCCTTGGACTCAGCTGTCTGTGGTGTAAATTATGGGTCTGGGTTGAGTTGTTCTGTTAGTAATCGAAATCTTCATCTTGGGGGGGAGGGGGGGGCTTTTTAACCTACTTTGACCTTTAAAACTGGCAAAGATAACCATCGAAAGCAAATGAAACAGCAAATGCAAGCAAACATGCAACAGTGTAATTAATGTCACAGTTCACTCCCCGGTCGTCCTGGGGGAGGGGAGAGCTGCAAGCAAGATCTGAAAAAAATAACCATCCCGATCAGATGCATAGATTGTGGAGGGGGCTTACATCTGGCAACAACATCAGAGACATTTACAGAATAGTTGGACTTCCTTTAACATGGTAGAAACAAAGTTGTACAGTTGCATAAAATGGAGGTTGCCCTATTTTCTGCTTTTGTTTCTGACACCTTATTTCCTTGCTCCTGGGAGCCCTTTCCACTACAGTGGCTACTGAAAAACTTGTGATTGTTCCAGCTGTTGCTTACCAAACAAATGGAAGGGATTTCTCAACCTCTGTAATGGAGACAGATACAGGGTTGGCCTCGCTCTCAATGTGTGTACTGTACCCTTTGTGAGCTTGCTCAAGAGCTGCCCTCTGAATGAGTGGCATTGAAATGGTGAATAGAAGCTGACTTTAATTGCTAGTCTCCCAGTAAAAATAATGTAAAGCTTGTCATAACAAATTGCTTCATGGAAGAGCAAAAGCGGGACTGAGCTCCCATAGTGAGAGTTATGGTGGTAGGTCTGATAACTGACATGAGCTTTCCATGATAAGGGACAAAGCTGCAGACAGCTGCAGGATTCTATATTCTTGAGTGAGTGACGTGTTTTTGCCTTAAACACATGGTGTGACCTGTACGAGTGCATTGATTCCATGTTTTTCCACAACTTCTCAAGGTAGGAAATAAGTTTGGATGTATGGGGGGGCTGACAAAGACTGCAGTGAATTCTAAAGGTAAAAAAGGTCTGGTTTGCTAGACTGCAAGTCTGTTACAAAGGCTTTTGACAGTGATTCGGCATGTTGAACAGTTGTGTACAGGAGTGGTTTCCTCAGTTGTTGAGTCTTGCACAGCTGAAGAACCATCTCTGTCACTTTCATTGTGGACTGAGGGCAAGGAGGTGTTCAGAGGGCTTAATGCATCAGGTCAAAATCAGTTTTACTGGGACTGCTACATAATTCCTCCTTTCTTTTCATTAAAAAACAAAACACACAGAAAAGGGAATCTCTTCCTCCTAAGGGTTTGCTGGGTTTCTTTCCTCAGTAGATGTGTTAAACTACTTTTAATTGGTAATCTTCCTTTCGCACCCATCAGGCCTTTTTTATTTAATGAATAGAAGTGTGCATATCCCTAGGTACTCCAGAGATGAGGATTTAGGATAGAAGCACCTGATAAAAATCTAATTAGAAGCGTTCTTACTAACTGTTCCTTACAAGAATAACACTGGAGAATACCATAATATTCTAATAACGTGGTATTGAATATAGTGCAGGGGCTAGAAACTGGCACGTATGCTGCTGCCTGCAGTAAATGAACTTGTTGCTTAATGCCTTCAGCAAGGAACATGTAGTGCAGATACCATGTATTACATTCAGAGCAGGAACAAAGCTACTTGTGCAGGTTTCTCTGTTATCTTGTACTTTTGGAAAGGATAAAGTGTTTCTGATGACAGATTTTTTTATTATTTTATTTTTTAGCATCTTGTGAGACCTTGGCGTGGGTAGAGAGTAGGCTGTACATAGAGATTTAGTTATTCTTGGGTTTCGCCACCTTCTGCTATAGAGCATGAAGGATTCAGTTAATGCTGCTGTAACTCCATAAAGTGGGAGGAGATCACAAATCATACAGGACTGGTAGTCATTTGGCAGCAGTGAGTGTGGAGAAGTAGTTACAGACTGATTTCTGTGCCCTGGGTCTTGCTCTGGAACTGATGCTCAGTTTCCTTAGTTAGTAGTGAATCTTGATATATGACTCCTTAGCAGGATTATTTTTTTTAATGGAGCTGAAAGTGAAACTTTGCACGCTGCATGTTTAGCATGGTTTCTTCCCTTCTTGCCCCACCCTCCAAATCTGGAAACTGTGTTCCAAACTCTTCCTTCAGAAAGAAGCCTAAAGCTCACTGGAGGAGAAGGTTCAAATCCCCAGGAAGCCAAGTAGTCTTAGCTCCTGATTCTTGTCTCTGCTGCGTAGGTCTCATTCTTACCTGCTCTTAACTGTATTTTAGTGAGCCATGTGGATGTGAGGCTTTGGTTTGGACTGCTCGTGAACTTCCTCATGAAATGCAGTGTAGGGCTGAGTCACCTAAGACTACATTTCCAGTTCCCTGGTGTGTAGAAGTAACAGCAGTTTCCTTAGTTCTCTTTACAAGAGAGCAGAAAATACCACCACTAACACGTGGTACCCCATGGTGCTCTGTAGGACCTCTTGTGAAATTAAGTAGGCTTTCCATTTAATAATTCCTCCCTAATTCCTGTTGATAAATGTTAACATCTTACGTATTCTGCTCGTTTTTCTTTCCCAAACAGTTGTGGACATCGGATACCCAAGGAGATGAAGCCGAAGCAGGAGAAGGAGGGGAGAATTAACCAGCCTTCCAATTTCCGTCTGCCTCATTCTGAAATTTACACAGTAGACCATTTGTCATCCATGCTGTCCCACAAATAGTTTTTGTTTACGATTTGACAGGTTTATGTTACTTCTATTTGGATTTCTATATTTCCCATGTGGTTTTGTTTAATATTAGGGGAATAGAGCCAGTTAACATTTGGGGAATTTATCTGTTTTCATCTGAGATGGCCAATATAGGGTTGTGAAATTTTTATACGAGTTTTCCATGTTTGGCATAGTACTTTTGGTACATTGTGGCTTCCCACAAGGCCAGTGTTAGAACAGCTTTCTATGTCAAGCAAAGGCGACTGCTTGCATATTGGTCTGTCGTGATGGAAAGAAGGGATAATCAGTTGCAGCCACAGGTGTAGTTAGGGCGAGTAGTCGAGCTGGAGCACACACGGCTGTGAGGAAGCTGATGTCCCACAGACACCACGTGTCGAGTCAGCATGTGAAACCTGTGGGATATCCGATCAAGTGTGCATCTCTGATTGCAGCTGAAGCGTTCCTTAGGCAGTTTGATAACCCGGTCGACTTTCTCTAGAGGAGGACAGAGAAACGGTTCACATTCCATTATTTGTAAAGTTACCTGCTGTTGCTTTCATTATTTTTGCTACACATTTTATTTGTATTTAAATGGTTTAAGCAACCTAAGAACAAATGTACAAGTAAAGATGCAGTAAAAAATGAATCGCTTGATATCCATAATGACACTGTATATCGAGCACAGCAGTAAAACAAAAGCCCATGTATTTAACTTTTTTAGGTTTTTTGCTTTTGTGATTTATTTTTTTTTGATACTTGCCTAACATGCATGTGCTGTAAAAATAGTTAACAGGGAAATAACTTGAGATGATGGCTAGCTTTGTTTAATGTCTTACGAAATTTTCATGAACAATCCAAGCATAACTGTTCAGAACATGTGTATTAAGTTGATGTAAGTGGAATAAAAGTTTTATGAATGGACTTTTCAACTACCTTCGGTGTAGCTTTCATGTGGTCTGTCTTCCCACACGTTTTAGAGCAATGGCAGTATTGCACACAAATTCAATAGGGAAGTATTTTTATTGTGGAAAATCTTAATACACATTTAGGCATTTAGTTAATTTCAGGGAAGTCAAGACTGAATACTTTCTACCTGGTTTTGAGATTGCTCTAATTTCAATTTTCAGATGCCTACAGCTTCGTGACTGTCCAGCTGGTGCTCTGGGGGTACTTTAACGAACGTATGGTCCCCAGGCTTAACAGCAAAAGGCATACAAAGCTCTTGAAGAGCTGACCTCTGGAATAGGTCTCGTTATATGGACACCCATAGCTTGCTGCTGTTAGCTCTTCAAAAGAGGACTGAGCAGGAGCCTCCGCAGAGTTATGAGGGTTCAGACACTGCACCTCAGCTTGTGGAAGGGCTCCCCCAAGTAACAGTGCGCGCTCTTTCCTCATCCCCACTGAGGTCTGAATAACTGTGGCATCCGTAGATACTTGGTTTGAAACGAAAATAATTACAGGGAAATTGAGACTAATTTTTACAGTGTCACATCTCTGTCAAGAACCTGAGACTAGTGGAAAATAATTGAACTGTATTAAAACATTCCTATTGTATTTATGTAGTCAACATAACGGAAGCTTTAGTGGCCTTTCTCTCAATTGAGCTGCACCTGCACAGTGTAAGTATCTTCTGGTTCTAGATAATCTTCACCCAAGTAACAGTTACCTTGGGGTCACCAGGTTAACCTGATACCTGGAAGAATAGATGAGCCAAGTCACTGAACGTGAGCACCATCGCTTTACCCTTTTGCACATGCAGAGGACTTCAGCACGGTGCAGGTCTCACTTCTTAGAAGTTCAGAGTAGAGTTTCTATTGTATTAAAAGTTAAAATACATTTGATGATTGCATTCAGGATGGGATGTGCCATTTCTAGAGGCAGCTGAGTCCTTCGTCTCCCAGTATTTGAGGGTCGAGATCAGTAGAAAAGATGGGTAGGATAATCTTAAAATAGTTGGCATGCTAGTCACCATTCCTAGAATTGAAAGCTAATAATCTGTTATAATAGGTAATAAAAATTAGAATCTGATTAAGAACAGGAAGAAGGGAAGAACATGGAGGGCAAAGGTTAATGAGGCTTGCTAAGGAAGAATTCAGTATATCCTTCAATTACCACTGAAAAAAAAAGCAATGCTAAAAGGAAAAAGCAGTAATCAAATACATTTACAAAACAAAGGGCAGCATTCCAGGCTAGAGCAAGGCAGCTGGCAAGCTATGACTACGAAATTCCTTTGGGGATGTTGGATCTGCCTTTAAAAAGGAAAGGCCACACTCACTACAGTAAATGTGAGCCATGTCTCTTGGAAAGGCTTTAATGGAGATGCTGCCTGCTTCCCTCGCTGAAAGGGTTGGGCTTTCAAGCCTCATCGTTGCTTTGCTCTGAACATTTAAATTGAAGCTGTACTAAACAACGTGACCTGGAAGTGCCTTTTGGGGGGGTTAGTATTTATGTTTGTGTGGTTTTGGGTTTTATTTCTTTTTGGTTTGTTTTTTAAAACTTCCTTCAAAACGAGTTGGATACAGTTTTGAGTCAGTAGGGTTCTGTAAAGTTATTTCATGTACCTGGAGAAATCAAGGCCTTAATTAAAAAGCTCGTAATCAAATAAGGACTGGTGGAATACAGCAGAAGAAACACCGTGCTCTTGTGCCTATAAGCACAGAATATGAATGTACCTTGTATAGGAGGTCATTGGGGCTTTTTTGGTGGGGAGGTTGTTTTTGGGGGGGGTGTGTGGTTTTCTTGTGGGTTTTAGGGTTTGGTGTGGGTGTTTGTTAATGAAAGCAGCCTCTAATTTCAGTACCAAGGCGGGTCTTTTAAAGGTCACAGAAGGTTCACCTCTGAGTCTTCGTGGCCTCAGTCCCTCCACTTTGAGTGGCCCACAGTGCTTGATCATGGGGAAGAAATAACCCTGTCCTGCCTGATCAGCCCCCCTTCCCACAGGATCACAGGCACACTTGTGCACCATTTTAGTCTTCATTCTGACACTGAAGACCCTCCAGAACTCTGTTGGCACTGCTTGGTGTGCAGCACGTGTCCCATTCTGCAGTGGGATCTCCGGCTTTGTCGAGCAGAAAAGGCTCCGAGCGGCCTCGAACTCCGGGAGCCGTGGCTGCTCTGGCGATGCTGCGTGAGGCCGCTGTGCACTGCGCCATCCCTGCCGGAGCCCCGTGGCTCTTAGGAGCCGCGCACCGGGCAGCACAGGCACAGGCTGAGCCCTCATCCCTGTGGGAGCCCCGTAGCCCTCAGGAGCCACGCACCGGGCAGCGCAGGCACAGGCTGAGCCCTCATCCCTGCCGGAGCCCCGTGGCTCTTAGGAGCCGCGCACCGGGCAGTGCAGGCACAGGCTGAGGCCTCATCCTTGTAGGACCCCTGTGGCCCTCAGGAGCTGCACACCAGGCAGCACAGGCACAGGCTGAGCCCTCATCCCTGTGGGAGCCCTGTGGCCCTCAGGAGCTGCACACCAGGCAGCACAGGCACAGGCTGAGGCCTCATCCTTGTGGGAGGCCCGTGGCCCTTAGGAGCCGCACACTGGGCAGCGCGGGCACAGGCTGAGCAGGCGAAGCAACCAACGGTGGGAGGAGGCATCAAACCCAACCAGCTGTGGGGCTGAGTGCAGCCTCACACCCACCTTCTGCTTCAGGTCCTTTGGAAGGCAGGTAGCTGGGAGCTGCACCTGCTGTTGGTAAGTGCTGTCTGTGTGACTGGGTATGCTTCCTTATTTCCAGTACATGCCTTCTCATCGGGATCCTGGTGGGCTGGTATTTCCAGATTCTGAATGGAGGAGAGAAGGAGGGACAGCTCTGTGGATAAGGACATGTATGGGAAGTCAAGATTTAGCCTCTCTTCCCAACTTGGGATCTTTTTTTATGGTAAGTAGCTCTGTTTTCTTCCGAGGGGCAGCTAAAGCCTTTTGGAGAATGGTGCCCTGGTTTCAGCAGGGACAAAGTCATGTTTTTCCTCACAGCTGGTGTTGTGCTGTGGTTTGGACGTAGGATGAGAGCTGTGTCCATAACACACTGATGGATTTGGTTGGGGCCCAGCAGTCAGGGACTTTTCAGTTTCTCATCCTGCCCCCCTAATGCAAATGAGGGGATGTCCAAGAAGCTAGAAGGGGGCACAGCCAGGACAGCTGACCCAAACTGCCCGAAGAGGTATTTCCATAGTATATGACATGCTCCACGTAAAACTGGGGAGTTGGCCAGGAGGCAGTTTGGCTCAGGAATGAGTATTAGTCAGGAGATGGTGAGATGTACGTTCCTTCTTCTGTATGTTCTTTTATCCACTTTATTTTCTTCCTTTGCTGCCTTATCTTCCTTTGCTGCTTTTATCTCAAGGTGAGTTTTACCTTAGTGATTCTCTCCCCTGTCCCTCTCTGGGGGTCAGCAAAGGGCTGTGTGCTGATTGTAGCTGCCTCCAGGGCTGAACCAGTGGTTACCCAATTACCTGTCCCACTGATGTGGCCTTGAGGTGCCTCAACACTAGACTAAGAAACTTGTTGAAAGTGAGAAATACTCAGAACAATCTCTGCGGCCTTTGAGCTGGATTCAAGGGCCTGGCGTTCATCCTGGGGATATAACTGAAAAGAAGCTTTGAGGTTATGAATTGTACAGTAAAGGTTGCTCAATTCATTTATTCCTTTGTTTTAAGGTAACAAAATCATTTGCCTTAAGAGTTCTTTGCTTTTTCCCTATTGTAGCCTAGTCTGAAATAGCAAAAGAAAATACAATTTAAACCTGCCAGGTGCTAATTGCCATAACAATTACCTGGTCTTTAAAAAAACCCTGAAATATGCATGACAAAAGACAACTTCAATGTGAATCCAGAAAATGAAGCTGTCCCCAAGCTCTGCTTTTGATGGACGAGTGACAGGAAAGCGTTCCAAAGATTTCCTATCCAGGGTGAGACAGACCCTGGCTGAAAGCAGAAAAGCTGAGGCTGCTCTCTGGGTTTGGCCTTGGGAGAGAGGGATCCATCAGGTAGGTGTGGTTTTACCAGGGTCAGCACGTCTCATTGTCATTAGTTGTTCAAAGTGTGGGTCGGATTCTTTTTTACCTTCTCCTCACACCGAGCAGAGAGGAAGACTGATCCCCAACCTTGTGCCGCAAAGCCTGGTGCTCGTCCATCACAATGAGCCTTTTTTAAGAGGCTCATTATAGTTCAACCTTCTGGGACAGGGTAGTTAAGCTGTTTTGCTGTTAATGCTAAGCTGTTTAGCATCAGCATATCTAATTCCAACTCCTACTGCCAAAAGGAACCAGAGAACCCTTCTAGGTCGGTGGGTTTGTCTCTGGATTACCAGCTAGTGGCATGTCATGAATGAGAGCGTTTCTGAGTGAAGACAAGGATGTACCGTGGCCTCAGGTAGTTGCTTAACATGGTGACCAGAGGCTGTGGGCTGCAGGCCTTGTAGAGAAAACACTGAGTTTCAGCAAACCGCCTGCGTGTGTGTTGTAAGACCTGGCAGCGTTTCTGTACTCAGCTTCTCAGTTCTGTTCAAGGCAGAGAAGGTTGGTTCCTTGACGCTTACAGCTGAGGTTTCACCCAGGCTGGATGATGTCAGGCATTTCAGTGTGAATCCAGACCGTTCTCCTCCTGTCATCTCATCCTGCCAGCAGTGGCCACAAAGGGGTGATAGGTTTTCACAGGGGCTGTTACCGAAGCAAAGGGCTCACCTCTTCACAGGAGTCCCAAGTCCCTTTCTTTGAGTGACAAACAGCGATGAGTGATTTCATCCAAGACGAGCGGGTTGATGGTCACTGAAATTCTAGCTCAGCTTAAACTTCAGTCCTGACCAGTCAAGGCATAAGGATGGGTTTTGCTTCCTGCTGCCCATGGGTACTATTAAAGAAGTCTTAACTTTTACATGGCAAATTTTGTCGGTCTTTCCCCCGTCTGTTTTGTCAGGCTTTGAAGTCTGTGGTGTGCCGAGCAGCGCCAGAGAAGGTGGCACAGCTGGGGCTAGGGACATAGCTTGGTTTTAAACGTTAGGAAAGCAAGGGTGGTGTTACAAGTTCAGGAGGGCGACTGTTTATTTTAAAAAGAATGCAAATGGCAGCTTTGGTGGGTGAAGGAAATGCCAGTAACAAGCCTACACCAAGACCAACAAGACCGAGGGACGGCGTGTTGAGAGAGATAGGGAAGTGAGGCTGCAAGAAGCTAACCTCAAAGCAGGGAGAAGATTACACTTACCCCGCTTCCGAGCCAGGCCCCAGGGCACTTCAGTGAGGATGATTAGAGTAGCCCAGTCAGTGGGGTTTTGTAGGACTGAGAGGTGTTTCACAAACTGTTCACACGTGGACTTGATACAGGAGAATTTATAGATGGAACGTGATGTAGAGAAATGGTCTGGACTTCAGCAAAACGGGATCAGGTTCATTAGATGTGACCTGCAGAGAGAAGCAGAGCTCTTCCTCTCCCCCCCAGCCCTGCCTTTTTCTAAATGAAGAGTCTGTGTTAAGCATACGCCAGGCCTGTGTTGCTTACAAAACTGCGATGGGATTTTGGTTAAAATTTGGGTTTGGTTTTGGGGCTACACCCTGCTATGCAGGTCATGAGGTTATAAGGGAACCTGTAAAAGGACATCACCAGCGTGAAGATACAGAGTGCTGCACAGATAGGGGTTTTAAAGGAAGTGTGTAATAGATTTTTACTTTTCTTATCAAAACCCTGATGAGCTCTGGAGCGTGTCACACAGACTCAACAGTCTCTCCTTTTCCATTACTGCGGGAGCTTAAAACCATGACTCCAAGGGGTCAGCAAAGGGACCTTTTGCTTCCGTGCCCATTGCAGCGATATAACACACACCAGAAATAATTCCTCCCTGCTCTTGAATCTGCAGCATACCCAAGGCTTTGAACACGCTTGCAAAAGAAAACCAAAATCAGCATTGATGGTCCCGATCGCAGTGCGCACAAGCCAAGGACAACCTCCAGCCATCACATCAGAGGTACCCACCTGTCACCCACCCACCCATGTCCCAGCTGCAGAGCAGAGGCAGTTCTCTGCCTTCCACAACTCTTGCTGTCTGGAGCAACTGCCAGGATGGACAAACCACTGAAGGAAGCCCTGGGGAGCAGATTGGGAGAGAGGTGTGGAATTGGCAAGCAGAAGGTGAAAGGGGGCTGATGGATTTTCAAGGGGGGAAAGGAAATAGGTCTGATGGGCAGCATGTAGCAGAGAGCCTTCTTATGGTGGCATAAATATAGTAATAATGGAGGGGGAAAATCTCCACAGAAGTCCCTTAGTGATACTTTGGTAGTACTTCTTGTTCCAAACCCATGGAAATAGAAAGGATGGGTCCAAGATGCCTTCCAGTCAAAGTGGGTTTAATTTGGGATGCTACCTGGAGGTCAAGTGAAAGGCTAAAACTGATGTCATGGGCGATATTTAGTGGTGGCAGGAAACTGGTATGTGTGGGGAGTAAGGGTGGCTTTGAATGATCACCACAATGAAGTTTGCAGCCTCACCAGGTTGTGCCTTATAAGTGTAAAAGAGCCACAGTGATCCATGAGTCACCTGCTCCTTTATCCTACTGGTATGTGGGGACTGATAACAAAAGGAAGTGAAAAAGAAGTTGCTGTGCTGGTTTCAGTCACAAAGTTTTCTTAAAAAGAAACTTAAGTAAAAATTTTAAAAAAATCTGGATTTTTCTGTCTCTGAATTCCAAGATTTTTCTTTTTCCCAATCAAGTTGATGAAGCAAGATAGCAAATTACTGAATTGTCTGTTCTTCTGGCAACACTGTAACTATTGTATTTGGTTGCAAAATGAAGAGGAATGCTCATCTTCCCCAGAGAAGTCCAAGAGCTCGGTGTCCCTGTCCTGTGTGACACCTGATGTTCAGGCTGTGCTGCTTCCCTGTCTCTAAGGAGCATCTTGACCGGGCAATATGTGTGTTCAGCAGCTGTTGCTGAATGTCGCCGTGCTCCGAGGGCTGCATCTCCCCCTGCCACTCGCTTCTCGGAAGCACAGCACAGGCTGGTTTCGGGGACGAGGCCCTGAAGGTCCCTGTGGGGGAATGCAATGGGTGCCCGAGCCGTTTTTGCAGATTAGTCAGTTAACACATTATGGCCACTGAAGCTTTGGAGTAAGACAGTCCTGTCTGAGGTGACAGTATGAGTGACAAGTCAGTGGGTGAGCTGAAGAGCCAGTCCAGAGCCATCAGCAGAGCATGCGTTTATGGCCTCAGTCACTGATGCGATATTCCAGAATGATTCCCCAGAAATTCAGGTTGTTTGAGCCTGGAGGGTGATGGTACCAACCTCCTCCACCTGCCTGTCAGCTTCCCCTCCCCTTGAGAAGGCACTGCGGGTGACAAACCTCTGAGGCGGATGGATCGGCTGCGAATGTCCAGCGCAGACTGGTGATGGCAAAGTTCACCCATCAGAGGCCAGCCAAACAGGCCAGCTCTGCTCTGCTGCAGGCACACCTGGAGCAGGTGTGCTCCAGGTTTTGCGATGTGGGAATATAAAGTTAAGTGTTCTTGGGAGGAGAAAGAGAAAGCCTGAACGCCTCTGTCCCTAAAAGCTGTCCCTGAAGGTCACAGCGGAGACATTGGTGGACAGATTGAAGGTGGCTGCCTGCCTTGCTCAGGCTCCTGTTCCCTGGCTAAAGGATGGATTTCAATCTGCAGGGCTGACAGGTTTGACATTCATAGAAGGGATCTTTTAATTGAAAGGTTTTCTTAAAACATTCATTATTCAAGCAAGAAACCTCAAGAGTTAAGGTACACCTGGTAGGAAATCACAGATATTTTTGAGAAAATGTAAGATTAATTTGGAGCAGGCCTCATGCCACATACTCAGCAAAAGCTACATCACACTCTCCCTAACAAGGTTCCTGGGACAACTTATAGAATCAATTTCAGTGTCTTTCATGAGGAAATAAGATGTCCAGGAGAGATGAGCCAGATGTCCTCTTCTTGATGCAAGCAATGTCTGTTACACTCTGATGATAGATTTTTTTCAGTTGTTAACCCTAGAGAATGCACTGTAATATACTACTTTTTGTGATATTAGATTCTCTTTAATTATGTCTTTTCTTTCATGTAGCATGTGCTAAGGTTTCCAGTTGTGTCATAGACTTCACCTCCTTATGCTAAGACCATGTGCAGCTGAAGATAAAGCTGAATTAGAAAACAAAAACCAAACAGCAAAGCAGACTGAGAAGCCATCAGATACTCCAGTGCCATTTCAGCCACGCAGTGAGCATGTAAAATCTGCCTTGGAGATGTTGCTTCTGTCGTTGATGGAAAAACAAGTGTTTCTGTAGTTACTTAAGAGCTACTGCTGAAAGTATCTGGCAGCCACCTCTAGCTGCTTCTCTGACAGAGCCTGAGGATACTGTGCAGATGTCTGGCAGTTCTGTAGCTGAGGAGGGAGTTTCTGCTCTGAATTGCTAAAAAAGAGAGAATTACCTGAGAGAGGAGGGAAATCTCTTAGGAGATGTTTCTGCTGTTGATAATGGCAGCAAATGCTGTGCTGGGCTCTAGAGAGGCATCCAAAATGCATGTCCTGGGGGGCTTACTCTCTCAGCTGTTGTGCAGTGCACCTACAGATTTCCTGCAGTGGCTGGATGTGATGATGGAGCTCGTGGCTCTCTCTGTGACTGCCTGGCAGCTCCATCTGCTGTGTAACCTCAGCAGAGAACGTCCAGAGACCCGAGTACTAAACCTTGGCACCCGCAAGTAAGCGCTGCTGGCAGTCCACCCTGAAATGCCATTCTCTGCAGTACAGAATGACCTGCCCTCTCTTAGCAGAACAGCAATGCCTGTGTTTTCCATCCAGAGATACCTGCAGTCTTTCTTTTTGCCTGGCTCATAGGACAGCATCGCTGTCCAGCTCATGACAGCATGATCAGGTGTCCCACAGTAGGAGAAAGATGCCAGGCTCCCCAAATTCAATACCGCATCCAGCCTAATGGAGCATCTGTGCACACAAGGACCCCTGGACAATATCCCTCAACATCAAGCCATCAAAGAGGGCATGGTGCTGAAGCATCTAACCCTTCCACAGAGGAGACAGAGTGGGAGTGCCCCCTCTACCTGCCTCCAGGAGCAGGCAGGCATTGGTGCACAGGCTGGAGGTAATCCATGTGGCCCACTCTAAAACCAGCAGAAAAGCAAGGGACCTCTGCCATGGCTGAGTGACCCTCCCTGTAACAGGCACGGGGCAAACTGCACCTCCTGGAGATGCCCTTCTCTCCTTTGACAGAGAGGTGCGCCGCAGCTTTTGATGGCTGAAGTCAGAGGAGCTGCCCCTCTGTGTCCTGACTCGTGCCCGCTCTCTGTTTCATGAGTGCAGCCTTGTCTGCTGCCCCTGCTCACCTGTGTCAAACCCAGGCTGTATAAGCTTAAAAGCCTGTGTCCCCAGGAGCAGGCAGCCCCGGTGGCACTGCTGAGCTGACATGCATGAGCAGCGCCTGAAAAAAGGGCACCCCCTGCATGGCTGGCAAAGCCCATGTCAGGAGCAGGCAGGCTCTGAACCCCCTTGTTTTTGTAACCAGTTCCCTCACTGCCAAGCAGCAGGGTAAACGCCAGGCAGCTCCTGCAAAACCCTTCGGGTTTGTCTGGCTTCTGTGCTTATGTGTCTGGGGCAGGAGGGCAGCAGAGCAGATCAGCTGGTACCTCTCCCTGTTCCCTGCGCCTGCAAGCACCCAGGACCTCAAGAAGCTTTTTCTTACCAAAATCGTAATCTCTGAATAAATAGAGGGGCTGAGTGGATAATGATCCCTTGATGTTTCAACCTGTCATACACACAAAGTAGAGTGCTAAAGCGAAATGGAATCATAAGTCATAGAATCACAGACTGGTTTGGGTTGGAAGGAACCTCAAAGATCATCTAGTTCCACCCCCCTGCCATGGGCAGGGACAACTCTCACTAGACCAGGCTGCTCAAGGCCCCATCCAACCTGGCCTTGAACACCTCCAGGGAGGGGGCAACCTGTGCCAGGGCCTCACCGCCCTTGTGCAGAATTTTTTCCTAATATCTAATCTGAATCTACCCCCTTCCAATTGAAAGCCATTCCTCCTTGTCCTGTCTCTACAGAGTAAGTATTCAAGCAGAAAGAACATTCGGGAAACCTGCAGCTGGGACCTGGGCATCTTTTTCTTATCATTAATTCAAAGTTGTCCGTAGCACGCTGATGCTGTCGGCACAGAGCGGTGCATGTCAGGACACAGACCTCACCTTCACTGCAAAGTGAAGGAGAGCAGCCGTAGTGCCCACACGTAGCTGCTCATCAGAGTGGGCTTCTCTCCAGTTTCAGAGGCTGGACCTCTCTGCTGTGGTGCACCCCACATTCCTCGGTGGGGAATTGGCTGTGTCTGAAATCAGTGGGGGTCTTGCTGTTGCCTTTCAAGCTCAGCAGGGCCGAAAGCACGCCTTGCAGTTCCAGAGCAGAAGCATTGCGACCAAAGCTGTGGTTTACACAGGAGGGAAAGATTTCCAGTTCTGCTGTGTTTGTTTCTGAGGGCACTGGGCTAACATACGCCTCTGGTTTCACTATCAGAGGACTGATGCAGCTGAAAAACCTTTGCTTGTAATTCATCTTTATTTTCTACTGGACGGGGTCCCTGCTCACAAGGGCACAAAGACCCCAGTGTGGACACCAGAAGAGTGCAGTACCACCCATTCTGATCACAGCCTGTTAGGAAACCACAGGCTGCACATCCTGTGAGAGCTGTGTGCAGTACTCAGCTTTTCCATCCTATGGAGCAGAGGTGGGTCTTGTGAGCATCTCTGGCCTGAACCAGGCTGTTTGAGCCATGAGCCACCCCCTGAAACAGGCCACACAGTGCTGAGTCCTGCCCTGGGTGCTCTCTTGGTGCAAAGATATAAATAGTCATTGAGCTTCAACGTGTTTACAATGGTTTCTCTACCTGAAAAGAAACTAGGTTAGGCATTGAAAAAGCACATTGCTTCATTATTACTTCCCCCCTAAGGAGAGAGGAAGCTGAACCTTCTGTTTGTAGACAATACATGTAAAGGGTTTTCATCAGTGGGTTGATCTCACCCTCGTGTTGCCTTGTTACTTGACAGTAAACAATGGGCTGATGAGATCTCTTAACATTTGCCACAAGAGTATGGTTTTAGAACATGCTGAGCTGGAGATAGAGGCACTGTGATGAGCTGGAGATAGAAGCCAAGTGATGTTGGTAAGGAAATGCCAATATGTTGTGTCAGACCAAGTTTAACTCATTAATGTTGGGCAGAGCATTTCTCAGGGCGTTTTCTCTTGAGAATCTCTCATCACGCATGGCCAGGATCCTGAGTGAATAAACTGAATTTCACAGTTTCTAGTATTTGCTGTCTCCTATCAGGAGAGGAGGTGGGAGAAGGAGAGCAGGGAGTTAATTAGGTTTCCATTGCCCCGTGATGTGTTTTTCTATAAAGCCACCACAACCCCACTGAGGAGCTGGACTCTGGTGCCTCTTCCAGAGACAGCACTGGATTGCTCCTGCTTACCCAAAGCTCTCAGCATTGCCTGCAGCTGCCTGCAAGCCGGGTATCACTGCTCGTCAAGGCAAACCATGGTAACTGGAGAGAGGAAAGGAGTCCCTGGGGATTCTCAATATTCCAGAATCCCTGAAGTACATGTGCAGTGAGATAAAAAAAGCCGGATTCATTTTGCATTTGAATAAGTCCTTTGGCAAAGAACCTTCTTTTCCCCACTCCAGAAGACTGGCAGCAACTGCCACACCATTGAAGTACAGCAAAATCCAGTGGCCACTCTTACCTTAGATCAAAAGTCTGAGAATCTGCCTTTGAAAACACAGTGCTGGAGGGAAAGGTGCAATGGAGGCACGGTGGCTGGACTGCAGCTCTTTGGAAGATGCCATGCTAAACTGCTGTGGCTTTGGGCAGAGATAGCTTTAACTAGTGCTGAGGTAACCCCTACTTGCAGTACATCACCGCTTGCATAGCAGAGGTGGGCTCCAGGCACCTACAGCTCCTGCTCTCTTCTCACAGCTGTCAGCCACTGGACCCTCTCTGAGACAGCGATGAGGAGGATGCTCTGCATGCCGAGGACACAGTGAATGCCTGGGGAGGTCCAGGACCTGCCGGTGCCACAGGGCACTCCTTCACCAGCAAGAGGACCATCTGTCTTCCTGTGCTGAGGTTTGAGGAACTGGATGTGCTCATGTTGGAAGTTAAATCCAAAGTGCCACTTGGGTTTTAGCAATAACTTACACTGCTGAAAGAGAGATCATAAGATCTTCTGAAGTTTTCTGTTTAAAACCCCCTGCCTGGAATGTGATGGATACTGCTCACAAAGATTGAGGCGACCACCCAGGAGTTAATATGATTAAGATCATTTATTCCCTTTGTAATTCTCCAAAAGCTTTCAGGTTCATCAAGTGAGCAGCTCCTGTTCCTTTTATCCTGAAATGCATACACCTACCTGCACTCGCTGCATGTCACTTTGACAAAATACATTTTCTGAGCCTTATCTACATTGAAAAAATTCAGATTATTATAAACATTTCAATTCACATCTAAAGCATTTTTATTTTGGAAGCATTTCTTTGTTATTTCCTACTTAGACTTTGCTGCTAAATCATAGCTGCTGGGAAGGGACCTGGCACCGCTGCTCAGCCTTCCCACCTACCACTGCTGAACCAGTGGGGTTTCCACTCCTGCATGGAGATGTTGGGTCTGACCATGGACATGCACATGCATAAAATAACCCCTGGACTGTCCAAGCTCAAAGCTTCATCCCCAGGAGAGACGGGATGTGCTGCAGGCTCTGGTGTCCCAGCATTGCTTGACCCAGGTTTGCCCACAAGTTGGGGGGAGAGACCATCCCTCCAGCCCCACCGTGAGTGCCAATGACCGGAGGTGAGAGATGGTCACTGGTGCCTCCGCAGGGAGCCAGGAGGAAAACAAGAGTGGGAAGCACCCAGCTCCTGCTGAAATGCAAGCTGGCCTTCCAACACACAGCCTCCTGCATCTGCTGGCCATCAGCCATCAGCACTGAGGCAGAAGCTGTGGGAGAGGTGCTGCTGGCACTAGGCGATGTCGGTGTGAACAGGCCTGGGGTGAGGAGACGTCTTGGTGCTGCGAGCTGTGCTGCTGGGACAGGGCCTGCCCCGCTGCCTGTAGAAATAGAGATGGAGCTTGCTCCAGCCCTGAAAAGGATGAGCTAACGCAGCAGCTGCAACGTCACCTGTGGAGCTGAGCTGCAGGAAAACAGGACACGGCTGCGGCAGGAAGGGACAGCCACAGGGCACAGGTATGGAGACTGCTGCGAGACAGCGGAGTGGCATCTGGCCTGGCCATGGGATTCCCATGCTTATCCATGGGGTGGCTTTTCAGCAGCTTTTTCTTATTCTGCCAATCGTGTACTTGCTCACAGTTGCATCTCTGCACAGACCCTGCAGTCACTTGAGCTGTTACAGAAAGCAGTTACTGATTTCTCCAAGGACAAATACCAGCCGGCCTAGGAGCCGCTCAGCTGAAGAAGCAAACCTTGCGGGGCCAAGAGGCGCAGAGAGACCTGCCCGTGCCTGGCAGAGCGCAGGCTACACTGACAACAGGGCTTCTGCCCATCCAGGGCTTGTCAGCAGAAGGAAAAATTAAACCCATCCAGCGTGTTTTAAGCATGGCTGTGAGCCTGCAGGGCATCAGGCTGTGATGCCCGCAGAGCACTGGGCAGTGGGGCTGATGCTGAGCTGCTCCCCACACCCCTGTACCTCTCTCCACCCTTGTGCCCAGGGAAGTTCCTTTGGCTCTCACTGTGGTGACCACACAAACTCTTCTGTCCTTCAGATTGGAGTGAGGCAGGCAGGGCTGTGACCTGTCCTGGCAGAGGCAATGCCATCTCCTACCCCTGGGGAGGAGCAGCGCAGAACATTGGCACAGGCTGAGCCAGGTGGCTGAGAAGCACAAGGCTTCTCATAGTGGCCTCCTGTGCTCTTCCACTCTTCCTTTCTTAAACAATTTGGCTTTCAAACACCTTAGTTTCTTGGCTAAGAAACTTAGATACTGCTCAACAGTTTGCATCCTGCTCAGCAATGCCCTACAGCACAGGGCTGCTCCTGGAGAGTGTGGGGCATCGGTGTGGTTGGCACTTGGAGCTGGTGGGTGGAAGCAGCTGGGCCGAGTGCAATGGGAACGTGGGATGTTGAAGCCAGGACAGCCCACAGGCTAAACCAAAGGCTTCTGGATGGCTGTGTCTCACTGCCAGGAGTCATCCTCTCGCACACAGAGCCTCGTGTGGTCCTTGTCCCTGCCCAGTCTGTGCATGATCTGGTTAAAAGGACAGGAGCACTTTGCTGGGGGTCCCATCCAGGCCATGTAGTGCCATGACTGCCTGCCCAGTGCTCTCCTGGGTGTCTGCAGCATCAGAGACTGGCTAATTGAGTAATTGTACAAGGTAATTACAGGGTTACTTTTGCCCTCTAAAATAAAGTCCTACCTCATAATTAAAAATAGAGGGAACTGCAATCCTAATTATCAGACTTTAATTAGGCTGACAGAGGCACACACAGCACTGCAAGGACTGTTCTCACAACCTGCTCTGGGTCTCCACACCTCCCCACAATGCTTCTGCAGAAGCCCAAGGCAAAGTCTGCCACTGGAAACAGAGGGTGAAACGTTCATCTCCACATAAACCTCGCCAAATTCCATGCAGATCTGAGGAACAAGAAGAACCCTGAGCGTCCCTCCAACTCCGAGGCCTCTGGCAAACTGAACTGCAGCTTGCTGCTGTCGCTTGGCCCTCAGCCACCCTAGCAGCTCATGAACTGCCATTTTAGCATAAGAATCATGAATTAGGCCACATTCCCTCTCTACTCTGCCCTCATGAGGCCCCACCTGGAGTACTGTGTCCAGATCTGGGGCCCCCAATACAAGAAGGATGTAGAGCTGTTGGAGAGGGTTCAGAGGAGCCACGAAGATGATTAGAGGGCTGAGCACCTGCCCTACAAAGAGAGGCTGAGGGAGCTGGGCTTGTTCAGCCTGGAGAAGAGAAGGCTGCGGGGGGACCTCATTGCAGCCTTCCAGTACCTGAAGGGAGCATACAAACAGGAGGGGAAGCAACTTTTTTAAAGGGCAGATAATGGCAGGACAAGGGGGGAATGGTTTAAAGCTAAAGGAAGGTTTAGATTGGATATTAGGAGGAAGTTTTTTACAGAAAGAGTGGTGAGGTGCTGGAACAGGCTGCCCAGAGAAGTGGTGGATGCCCCGTCCCTGGAAGTGTTCAAGGCCAGGTTGGATGGGGTCCTGGGCAACCTTGTGTAGATCCAGGCCTGAGGTTGGTGGCCCTGCCTGTGGCAGGGGGGTTGGAGCTCTATGATCCTTGGGGTCCCTTCCAACCCTTGCCATTCTGTGGTTGTATGATTCTATGATTTCATCTGTTCACATCCTCACAGAAGATAGTCATAGCCTGGTTTCTATTTGTGCTTAAAATACTGCAGCAAATAGACTTGCTCTTCCCAGCCTTCCCCAAGCAGCCTGGCTTCCAACGTGCTGGGGAAGGAACAGCTGGGGCTCAGGATGCTCTGCTGTGGTGCTGGGTCCAGGTGGCTTCTGCTGAAGGTAGGAAGGCTTAAAAGTCTCTCTTGCTCCAAGTAATAATGAAGTGAATGATAGAATACCAGGTTGGAAGGGACATCAAGGATCACCTGATCCAACCTCTCTTGGCAAAAGCAGGGTCTAGGCAAGATCGCCCAGCACCCCATCTGGCCAAATCTTAAATGTGTCCAATGGTGGGAATCCACTGCTTCCCTGGGAAGGTTATTCCAATGGCTGATTGTGAAAACTTGTCCTCTTGTCTGCAATCCAAATTGTTGTCCTAGGAGGAGATCCAGCCAAGCAATGGGTACAAGTTACTCCTGTGGAGATTCTGAATGGACAAAAAAGGAACAGATAGTGAACAACATTGGGCCCAACACCCACTGCACAGACCACTCTTCTAGACTGTTACATATCAGTTTCTCTAGGAGGGGACTGTGGGGAACCATATCAATAGCCTGGGAGAAATCCACTTCTCACCTTACATCAACAGAGCAGGTTACTTTCTTGTAGAAGGTGATCAGGTTTGTCAAGCATGACTTTCCGTTGGTGAATGCTGGCTTTTCCCAACCATACACCTGACTTGTGGTAGCCCCAGGAGGATTAATTCCAGAACTTTCCCAGGGATTGCACTCAGACCTTTGGGCCTGTATTTTCCCTGATCCACCTTTAAGCACATCATGTAGATGGGGGTGACATTAGCTTTCTCCCAGTCCTCTAGGACATCCCCTGACTTCCAAGACTTCTCAACAATTATGGAGAGTGGCTTCACAGTTATGTCAGCCAGCTCTCTTAACACACTCGTGTGGATATTTTCAGGACTTGCTGATTTGTAGAGGTCAAGCACCAGCAATAGTGCACATACCAGCTCTTTCTTCACTGCAAGCAGCTCCATGTCTCCATCAACCCAAGGCCTGGGACACAACAGTGCTGGCAAAGACAGAGGTGAAGAAAGTTCTGAGAATCTCTGCCTTTTCAGCATTGTTGGTGACTAATTCACCTCTCCTGTTTAACACCAGGCCAAAATTTTCTTCGCCCCAGCAACGCCATCGATTTCAACTGGACAAAACACACCAGAGGCCAGCTGATGGATAAAACCACACCTGCAGCCCTTGGTCTATCCCAGAGCAGATCTGATGCCTCTCAAGAGTTGGGGCCAGGCCTGCAGAGGCAACTGTGATTTCTGGGAGCTGGGCTGAGCACTTGTGGCCGGAGGAGCCCCTGTGGTTTTGCACCACAGCCAGGCACCTCCGGGGTCTGACTGGAAATGATGCATCAAAAACAGCTGAGCAAACCTGAGGCTGCTGCAGTGCTCCTTTTGCTGCTGCTGCTGCGCAGGTCAGGCTGCTGCAAACCAGGAAACATGGAATTACAGGGATTAAATGTGAATGTGTGAGAAGTGGGGAGCAATGAGATGGGGTATGTTCCACATGCAACCCGGTGAGCCAGCTCCCTGTGGGATGACTATGCCTCACCTACTTCATCCCACTGCCCAAGCTTGTCCCCCCAACCCTTCTCTCATCCCCTCCTCCCTAGATCCCCCTTCCCTGCCCAGCCCTGATGCTCTCCCACTTACTCCCTACTTAAAAGCAGCCAAGAACAGCTTTGCCCCATGCATCTAAGGCTGCAATTGAGGGGCACAGTGACCTGCAGAACTCTGCTCCAGTATTCAGGGACCAGGACTATGTTACCTCAGCCAGTGTTACCTTTCACAGAATCACAGAATGTTAGGAGTTGGAAGGAACCTTGAAAGATCATCTAGTCCAACCCCCCTGCCAGAGCAGGGTCACCTAGATTAAGTCACACAAGAACACATCCAGGCAAGTTTTGAATGTCTCTAGAGAGAAACTCCTCAACCTCTCTGGGCAGCCTGTCCCAGTGCTCTGTCACCCTCAGAGTGAAAAAGTTTTTCCTTATCTTCACATGGAACTTCCTGTGCTCCAGCTTGTACCTGTTGCCCCTTGTCCTGTCATTAGACATCACAGAAAAGAGCCAGGCTTCGTCCTCCTGACTCTCACCTTTTACATATTTACAGACATTGATGAGGTCACCTTTCTCTTCCTCCTGGTTAATCAGTGCTGATGGATTGGGGTAACACAGACACACACACGCCCACTGCAGAAGAAAAGAGGCAGCACGGCTCTGTCTCAGTGGAGCACATGTAACATATTTGCTTTCAGAAAGCCATCAGCACCCTTCCAGAAGCAGGTGGACATGCTCCCCAGCATCATGAGAAATCATTATTTACATGAGGCAGAGGGCAGCCACATGCCTACCAATTGCTCTGACACCTCTGCCTGGAGCGGGACTGACAGCAACAGCACCCAAGTGACACTCAGGGGTGATGGCCATGCCCTGCCAAGAACCTTGAAACCCTCTTCCCCAGCCTCCTGTTGTACTGAGGCCACATTTAGTGTGTGCAGTCTGGGACAGGCTTTTCCATCATGTTTCCTGTAGGGTGCGAGGGATCTGGAGCTCAAAAATGGTAAGGGGGACCTGGTATTTCTACCAGGGACTGGAGGGGGCACTGTGGAGATGCCTGGCTGCCCCAGAGAATGGGGCAGAGAGGGGGCAGAGGCACCCACCCCACAACGGGGGAAGGAAGTAGTGGTTTTGTCAGCCGCAGGAGGGGAAATCCAGAGAGACAACTGCTTGGTCAGAGTCTGAGCCTCCCAGGGGACACATCAGCTTGCTGGGAAAGGAGCTCCTGTGCTGGGAAAGAAGCTCCTGTGCTGGGAAAGTTAAAAATCGACTCGGGGTTATTTAGTCACTAGCTGCACGCTGGTCATGGGACTATGGGCATGAACGTGATGCCCCCACCAGCACCCAGTGCGGGGCACCCAGGGGACAGGCTGCCTTCACTCCCAGGTGCCTTGTCACCTCTCATCCCTGGCAGCAGGGACATGCAGCTGGCAGCCCTAGGAAGGCAGCTCCAGCCTGCCAGAAATACGGCCTGATGCAGCCCAGTATCCCAGCTCCAGCTCTTGAGGATGGCCACCCAGTGTGCCACTGGCAGCCTGTGGATAGAAGGGCCATGCCTAGGGCCATGCCTTGAGGACATTCCTTGGGGACATGCCTAGGCACCACACCTGGTGGGAGCAGGCTGAGGCTTTTCTGTTCAGTTATTCCATCCACTGGGAGCAATCTTGGACATCCCTCTGGGGCACCACATGATTCAGACATGAGGCTGCCCTCAAGTTGTCACCATTTTTCTTGTTTTAACACAGATAGAAGAGCATCCCCTACTCCATGCCACAAGAAAGGGGATGGCAGGACTCCAAAAGACCTGGGGGGAAGAGGGGCAACACTGCCAGGAAAATAAAATGAGTTAAGAGGTGGCATCCTCCCCTGCTCCACAAGGGCTGCAGGACAGGATCATGTGGGTGTCAGCAAAAGGAGATCAGCAGTTCTGGAGGACCTTCCCTGTCCTACAGTTACTTTCTTTTTAAAGCCTCTGAAGGGTGCAAAGCAGCATCTGAGATCTGTGTGCCATCAATTCCTTGCTCACAGAACAGGGGTGGCAATTGCTTTTCTAAAAAGTGGTGCATGAAATAGAGCTCCAGGAAGGAGCAATCAGCTTTTTCACATAAAATAAACTCTTCTGGATTACTGTGGTCACCTACATGGTACAAAACATCACGAGACGGATAGTTGGTAGAGACAACTTTCTTAAACTCCCTTCTAAATCACATATCCCAAATGTGACCTTCCACCCCATGTTATTTTGGGGAGATGAGCTGCCCAGGTCTATGGGGAGGATTCTGCAGCTCCCAAGAGAAAGGCCCTCTCGGGATGCAGGCTTGTAACCAGCAGCTTGAATTCAGCCTGTCAAATAAACAGGGCTAAACTCAGTCTGAAGTAGTAACTGTGTAGGTGAAGTAAGAGAGGTCTCCAGATCCACACGGCTTGAACTCCAGGGGAAGCTGAAGCCTGTCCTCACATGTTCAGTCCTGATGTAGTAAAGTGGAGACCAGCAGCAAATTTGGGACATGAATCAGATGTTTGCAGAAACATTTACAGCTGCTGGTTCAAGCCCACCTGTAATTTATAGCTCTGCTTTTCAAAAGAGAAGGCTGTGTTCTGGGGCAGAGCCAGGCTGGAACAGCTTCGGGCTCAGCAACAGACCTTTCATGAATGTAGGCATGTTTCCAGTGACCTCATTTTTTGGCAGGCCCACCCCCTCTCCTTGTCCTCAGTGGATGGTCCTCCTTTGAATATCCATTGGCTCCCTGTTTGCATCTCTATGCTTAAGATTAAGTTAGGACATAGACCATCTGAAAGAACATATTGCTGGGCAAAGCCCATGAAACTGCAGGGAGTGTTAATTAGCTACAAAGCTCTTGAGCCAACCTTCTGTAAATGGTGTCATAGGGCTGTAATGGTCCATTCAACTCTCCAAGCAGGCTCCTGCAGATAGGTTCTCATTCCCTTCTGGATTGTTACTGGATTTGAGAGATATGCTTCGATCCTTGCTGCTGCCAGAGAAACTAAAGTCTGGACAGATCTACCTGGCAGGCTCTGTTGACAGCACACCCAGTGCTCCAACATGGTCCAGCAAAGTGATAACGTGCCCTGCATAGCACATGGAGATTCTTGCAGAAGTCAGCATAAGGAGCCGGCACCTTATAGATAAGGTCACCAGCAACCCATGAAGGATGAGCCATCAAGTGGCAAATGCTGCCATGGCTGGATACAGCTCTGCAAAGTGATGAAGTGGTGAGCTATGGTCCAAGCAGTCAGTTTTCAGTCCATAAACTCCATGTCTATAACACTGGTTTCCACTGCAAAGGATTTAAGTTGCTCTGGTATGTGCCTCCCCCTTCTTATTTATAGGAATTAGTGAGGCTTTTAATTAAAAAAAAAGACAGGCTTCCTATTAAAGCAAGGAAATAATGGCAAATAAAAGATATCAGTGGCAAAAAACCGTAATTGATGGCTTGCCTAGCAAAGCAGCTATCCTGTTACCTCATTAACATGGCACAGGCAGGAGAGATTATAAATAGCAGCAGCGGTAATGCCTGGGAGTTGCATCTTGGCACCACTGCCCCTGGCCACCCCTTTCTGGCTCCTGTTCAGACTGACGTGGGAGGGCAGGGATAGCAGCTCCACAGGAAATCCCCAGCAGCTCTCTGACCCCACGCTCGGGCAGGGCAGGCCCCGAGCCAAGCGCTCGCCCCACGGCGATGCAGCAGGCAGGCAAACCATCGACACTTGGTCCCAGCCTCAACAGTGGTGGAGAACAAGGCTTTGTTGTTAGGAAGCACAGATTTTCTTGGTGTCACAGGCTGAAAGGTATGAAGGGACGAGTCAGGAGGTGGAGAAGGTAACTGGTTTTAACTGGTTGTCCTGATACTTGACATGACGGTGTAGGATGCAGCCTTGGCTACGATAACCCCTGTTCAGAGCCGGGAGAAAGGCTTTGTGCTGCTACTGCTACTACAGTGTTGGACGAAAGAAAGGCAGAAGGAAAGCCAGAGGAGCCTCTTGGCTGGCTCTCCCGTCACAGCTGGGAATGGGGAGTATCACTCCTTCATTTCTACTTGGAGGGCTTTGCTGAGAGCGTGCCTGTGCTCAAGGAGGATAGTGAAGGGAACAGCCCATGCACTATCCTGTTGCCTGTGTATTCAAAGGTGTCAGAGACATGGACATATATGAGCACTTCATTGCATGACCCTCGTGATATGGAATGGACACAGACTCCCAGAGCCAGCCTGGTATTCCAGTAGTTGCAACAGGATCCCACTTCCTTTTAGGTTTCAGACCAGCACACATCACTGGGAGCACCTGCAGCGGAGTCCCAACCAACCGCTCAGCTGACGGCTCAGGTGATAGACAGTAATTCGGGAGTTTTGGTAATCTAAAATGTGCAACTTGTTTGGGGTCAGCAGGTGGGGTAGAACTTGCCAACTTCGCTGCTTCGAACTGTGCGCCCCTCACCGAAGGGCTGGATTTAGCCAAGATACTCCTGGCTCCACCACCAAGGCAAACTGACACACACCCCACCACTGGCCATGCAAAGGCTGCCTGCACAGGGCATCAGGGCATTATCTCGCTGACTGAGTTAAAAGCGTGTCTCCTTCAGCCCACTATGGCCATGGGCACACAGAGCAGCTGCACATCCCAGTGGGGCTCCCACAGTGTCCCTCCATTTGCAGCAGGGTCTGGGCACCACGGTGCCAGCTGGTCACCTGCCACTCCAGAAAAGAAAGGCTAACTGGGCCAAAAATATAAGGCGCAGCTTATGTCCATCAGATGCCCTCACTGACATGTTAGTTGTGAAACCTACTGACATTACATATGGAAATCATCCTTGGGCATGGGTGCATGGTGTGCTCCAGCCCCTCAGGGGGCTGCAGGAAGTTCTGCACCAAATGTAAGGCCAAGTTCAGACCCCTCCGCTCCCATTTTGTCTTCAAAGCTGATTTCCTCAGCAAACGAGAAGGAAATCATGCAAATCTCCCCAATGACAATAGGAAACGCCTTAAAAACAGGCTGTGGCTCAAAACCACTGGCCCAGTAGCTGCTTACAGGTGGAGGGCTGGGGCATGGAAAGCCATACTGGGCTCTGAGACCTAGTGGTTCATGTTCTCCAGCCACGTCCTGGCCACAAACATCTGTGCTAGCGGAGACTGGGCCAGTGACCAAGGGGCTTCAAGAGCCCAAGCGAACAGCCAGGGATCTGGTGTGAAGCTGAGCAAGAGACAATCCAGTAATGACACAATATACCTTTTTTTTTAAAAAAAACAATTGTTCCAACACGATCCTGCTTTTTTAAACAAAAAGGTAGCTCAGAGAACAGGAAACTCTTGGCTGGGGTTTTCTTCTGATGATCTTGCAAAAGGGAACAGGAGGATGAAGAGAAGCGATTCGCAGATGCCTGTGGTGTGGGCAGCGCAAGAGGGAAGCTGCAGAGAGCCCCACTGCCAGAAGCAGTGCTGGCAGCAAGCTGAGCAAGCATCACACACTGGTGCCCTGCTCTCCTGGGGGCAGCTGGGCTCAACAGTCCTGGCAGCTCTTTGACTGGTATCAATGAGTTCCTGCAGGTTGCCCAGAGGCACTCAGAGATGGGGATGGCCCTTGCCCTGCCTGCACCT
The DNA here is from genome assembly GCA_022605575.1 of Laterallus jamaicensis coturniculus. Classification (NCBI taxonomy): domain Eukaryota; kingdom Metazoa; phylum Chordata; class Aves; order Gruiformes; family Rallidae; genus Laterallus; species Laterallus jamaicensis. The sequence goes on along the minus strand of JAKCOX010000002.1, from coordinate 69,810,980 downwards.
TGTGCTGGCAGTCTGTTGTCTTAGCCAGGACTCAGCATCTCCAGGAAATCTCCTTCCACCAGGTCTTCTTCCCCAGTCAGGGGTGGTAGTGAGGGAGGGGTGTGGGGCACCCAGCCACTCTGCTCTGCTCTCTTTTGGGTAATGACAAGCCATTCTGCAGGGCAGGGAGCTGCACAACCCACTGTGCACTCCCATCTTCCGTGGTTTCTCACCGTGACACCCCACTTTCTGATAAACCCAGCAACACCAGGGCCCCCCTTTGCTCCCAGCAGCAGGGATTGGTGGGTAAATCCTGGCTTTCATGGGGGCCCTGCAATAAGGACAATGGTGAAACAGGGATGGGCAGGAAAATCAAAAGTGCTGAGATGAGCAACAGGTATGGGTACAGTGGGTACAGTGTGGAGATAAATCCCTTTCCAAGGTAACAACACAGATGAGAAAGACCTTCACACCCTGCAAGAGGCACAGCCCCCACTGAGAGCAGGGGAAGATGGCAGCAGCAGATTCCCTCCAGGTGAAGCTCTGCACCAAGGTGGCTGTCCCCATGCTGGCTGAACTTCCCCTCCAGTGCTACATACCCAGCTCCGTGTCACATTTAGCAAAGGCACAGGGGTACCGGCGCAGAGCACATCTGTGTGGCTCAGCCTCTGGCAACCTGCAACAGCCACAACCATTTTTTCAGTCTAATGACCTCTGGATTAATTTTTAGCCTGCATTTCATAAGGGCAGGAGACTTGTATATTCCTGAGGCCAACCTGTCTGTACTTCCTCACTAATCCCAGGTAGTCATGATCAAATTTAGCTAAGATGCTTCAGATATACTGGAGTTCCTATAAATTTACTGACAGCAGCTGGGCAGAGAAGAGACACCCATATCAGTGACCCTCTCCATGGAAAGGGAGGCCAAAGCTGCTGGGTAGGAGCTTGGTTTGATGGCAGATGACATGCCACTTCAGATGCACTGGCCACCCCTCAGCACATGGGCACTGCTAGGGTGGCTCTGCCACCACCTGCCTCTAGCCCAGCAGCAGCATCACTGGCAGCGAGATTGGGAGCATGGCTTTACCCATCCCACCACTCAGCAGCTTGTTTCTGGATGCTTTCAAACAGTGGCACCTTGCAATGCATGAAAAGACAGTTCCTCTCCTTTGTACTTTGGATTGCTTTTGCAAAGGCACTGTTAGTACCTGCTTCTATTTCGTTCTCCTCTCCAGACCATTTAACGGTTCACCCTTCATTTTGAGCATCATGTCCACAAGACTTGGTCACATCCCCAATGGCTGACACCTAACACCCTGCTCTTGTTCAGGGGGTCACTTGTACGGAGAGAGCAGGTGCAGAGCTGGGGGGAAGGCAGGCACAGAGTGCTGGGATGGAAGAGTTCACCGCAGTGTCTGAGGATGCTCCCCAGACTATGTGGCCCAGGAAAAGGGAATTTCATAGCTGGTTTTAAAGGCCTTGCTTTGAGTTAACCCTGCAGTGCTGGGCTAGGCATAATGCCCTGCTTGCTCCCTCTCTTCCAGCCCTGATACCGCGCTCGGGCCTCGCCCTCTCCTCTTGTGGCTTAACCCCAGCTGAAGCTGAGCCCTACGGCAGCTGCTCGCTCGCTCCTCCCCGGGTGGGTGCGGGAGAGAATTGGAAGAGTGAAAGTGAGAGAACTCGTGGGTTGACACAGAGACAGTTTAATAGGTAAAGCAAAAGCCGTGCCCCCACGCAAAGCCAGACAAAGAATTCCCCTGCTTCCCATGGGCAGGCATCTGTCTGCTTTCTACAGGAAAGCAGGGCTTCATAATGTGCATCAGTGACTTGGGAAGCCAAACGCCATCGCTCTGAATGTGTCCCCCCTGCTCCCTCCTCTTCCTCCAGCCTCTTCTAAGCTGAGCATGACATCATACAGTATGGAATATCCCTTTGGTCAATTGGGCTCAGCTGTCCTGGCTGTGTCCTCTCAACTCCTTGTGCACTCCCAGCCTACTCACTGATGGGGTGGGGTGAGGAGCAGACAAGCCCTTGGCTCTGTGTGAGCCCTGCTCAGCAGGAACAAACACATACCAGTGTCGTCAGCACTGCTTTCAGCACAAATCCAAACCACAGCCCCATAGCAGCTACCATGAAGAAAATGATCATGGCTGAAACCAGGACACCTCCCAGCCCACGGCACAGTGCAGAGCAGAGCTCATGCTGCACTACATCACACGCACGAGCACCCAGCCCTGGCCAAGGCTAAGTGAGGCTGACATTGCAACAGACCCCTGATAACTTGCTTCTCTGGGCCAAGTCACATGCCTCTGACCTGCTCACTGCATCCAGCAAACATGGAGGCTTGGGGGAAGACGCCATCACCAGGAGGTTCTCCAGTGAGCTGCAGTGGGAACAAAACCACCATGACTAAGGGCTTGGTATTTCTCACTAAACCAGCCAGCAGCTGGGCAGGCACATGGAAGGTATGGCAGCTGGGCATGAGGACTCTGAGGTATGGATGCTCCGAGCAGGGTGAACATCTCAAGAAAGCAACAAAAGGCTCAGATGCCTCTGGGCTACCCAAAAGCAGCATCTGCCATGGGATGCAGCAGTCAGTGCTTTTGCTCCATTCCTCTGCAGGGATGCCAGGGACTCAAGCCGTGCCACTTCAACACATGCCCGAAAGTAACCCCTCTCAGCTGGTAGGAGAAGCTGTTGAGGGAGGAAGGACTATCCCTGTGGTCATCTCGGTGTGTAGGAGAGCTCCTGCTCATTTCCAACCCAGCTCTTCTCTTCCTCCAGCTAACCTGGCAAGAGGGATGGAGGCAGCTCTAGAAGGCTGAATTGATGCCCTTACAGGACACAAAAATGAAGCACTTTTTATCTAACTTTTGGATTTAGGCCTTCACAGAGACCAAGGTGCTTAGCCAGAGATCCACCACCTATTTTCCACTCAATCTGTGCCCTGTTTTGTTGAGAGATATGGGACAGAAGCCAAACATGCTGGATGTTCAATCCTGCCCCAGGCACCTCCTAAGGCTCTGAGTCAAATCCCTCCTGCTCTGGAGGAGGGTCTGCTCCCCCTCCTCCTGGCAGTCACTGAAATCCCCTTCCCATCATGTCACTTCCCAGCCCCAGAGCCTGAAGTCCCTTTCCCAATCCTCTCTCCCCACCCTTTTTGGGTAAAACAAGGTGACCAAACAATTAGTGCTAATTACTCCTCCAGAATTGTGCTGCAAAGGACACAGTTTCACAGGAGCCCAGAAGGCCAGCTAACTTTTTATCAGCAATGGAACAGTCTCCCTTCGACCTTGGGCAGGAACCCTGCTGCTTATCTTCTGTTGATGCAAGCAGGTTTGTTACTGAAACATCTGAAACCAAGTCATTGAAAAAAAAATTCCAAACCAAAACCAAGAAACCCAAACAAAACCCAGAAACCCCCAACCCTACATCCAGCAGGCCTTTAAGAGGGAAGCGGTCAGGACTGCATGGGCTGGAGAAGGGGATAAAGCCATGAGGACATGAGAAGGAGGGGGCAGGAAAGGGGAACTGTCCCCCTTCTCAGTGGCAGCAAGTCACTGGGGATGCTGGGCTGCGGGTGAGTCACAGCCGGTCAGTCAGTGCCCTCTAAAGGATGGCTGGGCAGGGCTGCGCTCCCAATCCTCTGAAGGCGCCAGGCTTGGCCATGTTGGGGTCTGACTGCAATGTAAGGTGCATTGGGAGCCACAGACACCCCAAAGCGCACCTCAACAGCTATTAGCCTATACAGAATCACAGAATCATTTAGGATGGAAAAGAGCTTTAATATCATCGAGTCCAACCTAACAGCAGCAGTGCCCTACTTCCCACCTCTTACAGGTAAGAGCATTATTATAAAGGAGTCATTAATTGCCAGTATGATCCCTTTGAACTGAGAAAAACTCTGCTGTGGTGTCAGTGGTGGAGAGGGGAAGAGGGTCAGCTTTGGCCAGAAAGCCCACTTCATGCTATGGGCAAGCTGTCTGGCTCCTCTCACAAGTGAGGGCCACCATTTGATTGTAACAGTAACTTGAGCTGTTCTGTCCTAAAATTGGGTTAAAAGCAGTGCATGACATGAAGCAATGACGTCACTTATAATACAAACTCCTCAGCGGATCGAATTTGTCCAATGATGATGGTTTTACTTCATACTAGTAAGCATGTAAACATGAGAAAAACTTCACTGAGCACTGGGACAGGCTGCCCCAGAGAGGTTGTGGAGTCTCCTTCTCTGGAGACAGTAAAAACCTGCCTGGACACTGTCCTGTGCAGCCTGCTCTAAGTGATCCTGCTCTGGCAGGGGGTTGGACTAGGTGCTCTCCAGAGGTCCCTTCCAAGTCCTAATGTTCTGTGATTCTGTGTGAAGCTTCATGCAGGTTCTATCTTCATGCATCCAGGCCAGGGTTTCATGGCACCTTGTACAGCTACCCTGGAGGTTTCATCATCTGCTCCTCCTTGCTCTCTGCCTGCTTTTTTATCCTTGGTGTTACCAGCTTCCTTCAAATGCAGAGCCTTTCAACCCTCTTTGCACCTTCTCTCTGAGCACCTGCTATACACAGGTCTTTTCCTGCCTCAGATCTCAGTTCTTGTGGCCAACTCCTCCAGATGTTTGCCCAGAGCCTCCTGTAACTGATGTAAATGTTTCAGGTCACCCTGGGAAGGTGAGTGCAGCACAGAAACTGCGCTGGCAGTGGGAGGGGGAAGCTTAGCAAGCAGATCTGCAAGGTCCTGAGCTGTGTGCAGCACTGTGAAGCCAAGAGGCATAGACCAGAGTGAGGAATGAGAGTTCAGTCAAGCCAGTGTACTCAATAGGAGCTCATTCAAGTATGACCCAGATTTTGAGGGTCCAGTGAGTGTTCATCATCACCAGCCAACTCCTCTGTGCATGAGCTGCATCTCCATACCCTGCACACACCTTCCCCAGCGGGCACCCTTCCCACGCCTCACAGACCCCTGCAGCACAGTGGGACCAGGCTGCAGGGAACACTCACTGCGTGGCTGCGCAGACACCAGCCCCACCACCCCAGCAGCCACCCTGCTCCCTCTGCCCTCTCCCCAGCGCAGTTTCATGCAGGCCTGTGATCACGTTCCACTTCAGTTTCATTTTGCCTTCTGTTTCCTCTTTGCACTTCCCTATTCCAGCGGTTCCTTGCACTTCCCTAGGGCTCGCCATGCGAATGGAGACAATCGGCCAGGGGCTGCCAGGGCTGCAGGAGCTGCATGCTGACAGTTCAGAGCCAGCTGGATTTGGGCACCGGCTCAAAAGATGCCAGGGTAGTGATTCAAAGGTGGCAGTAACTGTGATAAAATGGTTAAAGGGCCTGCACTGAGACCTGTGAGAAAGGGTTAGGGGAAACCATCATCCATGAAACACGGAAATACGTCCAGCATAGGGGCAACCCCACGTTACAGCAAACAGCTAAAGGGCTTTTACATAAAGAAAATGGCCAAAGCATCCTTTGGGTTTTGGTCCTTCCAGTTCTCATGGCAAATAACCTGCAGCTGAACATCCATGTTTCCTCTCAGGCAACAGTCTAACAGTACTGTCATCAGCCTTTTGCGGAGGGAACACACAAAATCCCCCCAACAAAGGACTGGCACCAACCATGCACACGGTGTGCTCATGGCAGAGCAGCAGCAACTTGCTCTGTAATAGGGAGCAGCAGATTGGCACGTGCTGGCACAAAAATCACTGCCACATACATGTGCTTATCCAGGAATGCCCATCCAATGGGCTGCAGCTCTTCATGCCAGGGCTCACTCCAGTCTGACCCACTCACTAAGCCAGCACCACAAGACAAATATGACCATTTTTCCAAGGCATGCTCTGATATGGTTTTGTTGAGGAGAGAAAGGGAGTGGGACAGGGACAATCCTGCACTTCCACAGAGGATAGAAAGAGAAGGAACTGCAAAAATGGGAACTTGGGCAGACAGCGGGAAAAAGTTCTTCACTATGAGGGTGGTAGATCACCAGAACAGGTTGCCCAGAGAAGTGGTGGAGGAGATCCTATTCCTGGAGATATTCAAGGTCAGGCTTGATGGGGCTCTGAGCGACCTGATCTAGTGGAGATGTCCCTGCTTACTGCAGGGGGACTAATGACCTCTAAAGGTCCCTTCCAACCTTACAAATTCTATGATTCTGTGATTGGGAAAGTAACTTCCAAATTAAGGAAAGCCCTGAATAGATGGCCTTAGGGATTGCTGCACTGCCATCCAGGGTTCCTACGAACAAGCTTGGCAAATCTTGGTCAGAATGATAGAGTTCTCATCTAGGGAGAGAGCAGACTGGGACACTTACCATGCTTCCTTCCCATCTCTTTTCTGCATCCCTACCAGTCTACAATCTGGCACAATCTAGGTGTCTGCACAGAAACACTGAAATTTCCCCAAGTATATGCCATTTACCAGTCACTGTGTGGCACCTGGAGGACACTCAGAACAGCAGCGTGATGCTCACATGGTTTTGCTTTGAGTACTTCAGCTCTTAAGGAGGAAATATCGTAGCTATGATGAAGGGAGCAAGCCCCAGACTTAAGCAATTCTGTTTCTAGCTAGTGAGGGGCAGAAGGAAGGAGAAACATACCTTCATGTGGTGGTCTCTAAGTGAGGGGGGGAGGACTCTATCTGGCAGAGGGGAAAACAGGGCACAGCAGGTGACTGAGAGGAGGTGGCTGTATTAGGGACTGAGACAGAGCAGCACAAAGCTCACTCCCAGGGAAAGGCCATGTGAGAGCAGAGAGCCACCAAGAGACCTGGAGAGCTGAGCCTGTCCCACAGGGCAGCTTGTGACAGCCGGCACAGACTCCCCGTACGTTACACCGTCCCTCTCCCCCAGAGCTGACCTTCCCACAGCAGCTCTGTGCTCAGCCCAGACCCCGCTCTAAGACCTCTCCCACTGCCCACCCCTCTGTTCAACCCTGACAGCATCTCCCAAGGTGAGACATGAGGGGGGAAACGCTGCAATACTGCCAACCAAACTCAGCTCTGTACCCTCCCATTTCCCAGCTGCACTAGGCATCAGATAAACCAACCCCACCAGCACAAACCCATTGCTTTGGCTGCTTCAGCCACATTATAAAGTAATTAATTATCACCTTTCCCATGTCATGAGTGCCAGAGAATGATACTTCTTTCCCTGTTTGCTGCCAAAAGAGCTTCTCTCCTTCACAAGCTCCCTAAAGGAAGCAGAGGTGCAGTTCTTTGTATGAGTGAAGAATACTCACAGAATAGCCCCCAAAACAAGAAAGCAAAACTGGTTTTGCCCATGTTCACGAAGATTCAAAACATGAAGCTCTGAGGTCTCAGTGTAGGGTCTTTTGGTTTTTTTTTTCCCCTTTTTTATTTTTAATTAAACAAATGACTCAGAATTTGGGGTTGGCTCTACTGAAGAGATTATCTAGCACTGAAAAGCCTATCTGGACTAAGTAGGCTACCAAGAGCAAACAGCATTATCAGCTAGGCACTCTGTTAAAGAAACAGGCACTCCCCTCCAAAAGGTCCATGTTTTTCCTTATCTCTTTACACAGCACATCAAGGTTTGAGCTTTCAAAATGCCATTTTAGTGCCTGGCATTGCTCTGGAGCTAAAATGAAAACACCAAGACGTGAAAAAGACCACACAGCTCCTGAACTCAGAAGCACAGCAAGCATACTCTGAACAGTCAAACTTTTTTTTTAATCAACAATGAGCTGTGTTAATTAATATTTTTTTAAAATAATCTTCAGTATTAGCATTTTTCAGTTACAATTTAAAAATGCTTCCTGGGACTAACTACAAAGCTGGGTTTGCATAATTTCCAACAGTTCAGTGAGATCCATTGTGTATCGAAAAGTCGTAATTCCTAGGCAACAGAAAGGAAATGTACTTAAGTCTGAACACATTTCAATAACTTCCCTATTTTCATGATATCCTAGAATAAAAAAGCCCCACAATTGCATTCACAAATCATAATACCATTGACACAAAAGAAAAATCTTGTATCTGCTTAGAGCTTCAAGTTACAATGGATCTTTATTTAATGTTGGTAGAACTGATGTTTAGGAAACATGTACCAGTGAAGTCTAAAAATATCAATCAATTTGTGTTTGTGAAAAACACTGTGTCTGTAAACTTAGGTCCTTTTTCCTATCTGGCATTCCAGTAACATTTAGCTGAAAGGAGAAAACGTGCGTGTCCATCAGGGAAGTCACCTTATCTGGATTGCAAAATACTTCAAAGGTTTATAATTAAAGTATTATTACCCCTCATGCAATTCCTCTTTGGCTGAGATTCCCTGAAGCTGACAAAGGAAATGGTTACATCTTCCAGCTAAATCTTGACCTCGGGGTTTCAAAGCAAACAGCTGCTGTTAAGAGGCCCCACTTCTAGGCCCAGCCACACACGTGTACCACCTGCAGTGAGAGGGCACATAGTGTGCTTGGAAAATTGGCCTGGCTGACAAGGCAAGCATGCCAGAGCAACTTTTACCAGCCACCATGTAGAACTTGGGAGGAGCAGAGCTACAAAGGATCTTAGTGAGACCAAGAGGAGAATATCAGGTAGTACTCGACAAGGGTTCTCCCGCCAGGATCACTCCCAGACCCCAAACCTCACCTGGGGCTCTGTACTGCAGTTCTGGGTGGGCAATTGGCAGAACCAAGCTCATGAGCACCCAAGACCTTCAAGAGATTTAATCCTAAATGGCTAGCAGAATTTATCAGCACCCCAATATCAGGCTTCATGCAAAACTTGTGCCTCGGCCACAAAACCATTCTTTTCTTTGGCCTTAAAACACACCACATCTTGAAAAGTAAGTTTAATATGTTTGTTACAGGAGAGGGACAAAGTAATAGTTTTGGGCACCACCAGCTAACTGTACCCTGCCTCCTCCTGCGAAGGTTTTTTCCCTCTTGTAACACACAACCAAATTTCCCATTTAACACTTGTGACGGTATGATCGGGTGGGGGAAGTAGACAGTAAAATGTTCAGCATTACACCATTGCTTCAAGTCCAAGCAAAAGGACTGAATATAAGACCCAAGCAGCACATTATTTTGCCAGAAGAAAAATACTAGGGATGTTTAGTTAGAAAGTTCCAGAGCATCTGAACAATAGTCTGAACTTTGCTGGCTCTCCAAGGTTAACAGTGGATTTTTACTGCCCTAGTAGCATTTAATATTAGAAAACTCTGAAGTCATGAACTGTTAAGAGGCTAAGAGCAGTATCACGGGAAAGTCCCTCTGTGGTGAACAAAACTTGAGAACAAAACTTGAGTTAAGAGAGAAGAAATGCCCCACCATGCTCTGGGCTCTCTCTTGCCATCATCCAGGAGTGCTGAAGAGGGCAACGGAGTGACCCAACTCACAGAAAAGAACAAGACGAAACATGCAACAATATGCCCAGGTGCCAATGACAGAGAAGTAGGAAAGAAAGCACAGTGTGAAAAGGGACAGCAAGGAAAGGAGGTATGCTGGAGAACAGAACCGAGTGAGGAACGGAGAGAACAGGAACAGTACACAGTACATCCTAGGGAGGGCATTATAAACCAGTACTGAAACTAGAGATGCTTTCGGCACCTCCCTCCCACTGCCATAAAAACGACAGTTTAAATGTTAACAAACCCATCGAACCTCACTAAAAGGCACCACTGACTCTGGCCATTTGCTCATCCGACAGAAGCAGCCATGGCTATTAGCAGGGCCAGTGGCTGAGGACACATTCATTGGTGAGCTGCTCCAAGTGCAACGTCAGGATCTCAGTTTAAAACACCGGCGCGGGGTGGGGGATGGATGAAGATGTCATACTTTGCCACGAAACAGATGGGGAAATGCCAGTGGGTTGTGTGACCTCCGACAAGAGGCAGTAAAACTGCGGCAGCTGCTGAATGCAAGTGGAATCCTTTACATGTGACAGCAAAATTCCACAAGTACTCCCTCCTACGGCTCTATTTAAACCCGAGATGGCAAATGCTGGTGAGAGAAAAATAAAACAAGACATGAAAATGCAGGCAACTCTTCCTTTCTCTTGAAACTATGTTTAAAAAAATGCCAAACCAACACACAACCAAAAAAGCCCCAACCTACACACAGAAGAAACATTGCATTATACTACATGAAACGTAAAAAAAGCTGCTATCTCCAAGACTTTTGCAAATCTAAGATCTGGCTCCTTGCCTTACATTTGTACTAATTTGTTTAGCAGGTACATTTGATGTGACTCTGTTCTTTCATAAGAATCTGAAACACATTTAATTAGTTGGTAATAAAACCTCCATATAATTCTAAAAGATAGTTTTTTTTTTTTTGCAGGAAGCTTGGTTTTTTTAGGACTGAAACAGCTCGCTAAAAACAGGCCAGCAGTACACCGCTTTCTAAAATCCACAGGGTTGTTTGTTTCTTCTCTTGTGTGCAGTTTTGGGTGCCACAGGATAAGAGGGACACTAAACTATGAGTGTCCAGAGGAGGGCAATGAGGATGGTGAAAGGTCTGGAGGGGAAGTCTTATGAGGAGCGGCTGAAGTCCCTTGGTTTGTACAGCCTAAAGAGGAGGCTGAAGGGAGATCTCATCGCAGCCTATGGCTTCCTGACAGGGGGAGCAACAGGGCAGGCACCCATCTCCTTTTTTTGGTGACCAGTGATAGAACCTGAGGGAACAGCGTGAAGCTGTGACAGGGGAGGTTTAGGTTGAGTGTGAGGAAGAGGTTCTTTACAGAGAGGGTGGTTGGGCATTGGAACAGGCTCCCCAGGGAAGTGGTCACAGCACTGAGCTTGACCAAGTTCAAGAGGCACCTGGACGATGCGCTCAGTGCCGTGCTCTGACTTGGCTGGTCATGTGTGGAGCCAGGAGTAGCACTCGGCGCTCCTTATGGGTCCCTCCCAGCTCAGAACATTCTGTGATTCTCTCTGAAACATTCTTTACACGGCACAAGCAACACTGCTCGTCTGAGAGCCTTCTAATGGGACGCTACTGCCTTGTATCCCCCCCACCGGGAGAGGATATGCCTTAGACACTCGTTAAGACTTCAGAGAGCCGGCCAGCCGACACCCAGCGCCAGTCAGTGCACAACCGAAACGGCAATGGTTCGACACAGAATACAACACCGAAAGGCACGAAGCTGAAGAGCAGCCGGGGCAGCTCCGCCCGCTGCTCCCGCGCGCCGCCCGGCCCGCGCCCCGGCCTCGTCTCGTGCCTGGGGACACCCACGCGGCCGGAGCGAGGCGGGTCGGTCAGAGGCGCGGCCGGGCCGCCGGGAGCAAACGGCTGGGCTCGCGCGGCCTCGCGCCGCCCCACGAGGGGACGCTACCTAACGCCCAAGCCGGACCAGGCCGGAGCCCGGGCGCCGGCGGAAGCAAGCTGCTACCGCTTCCACCAGCGCGGCTGCGGCCCCAACGACCGAACGCGCCCCGTCCCCAGCAGAAGCGTGGCGGGACGCCCCCAGGCCGCCACGGGGCGGGCGGGCGAGGCGGAGGACGCCCGTTGGCCGCGCGGCAGCCAGACACGCCGGCGCGACCACCGCCCCCCGCGAGGCGGGAGCGTCAGCCCCTCGCGACGCACCGCCCAGCCACGCCCCGGCGGAAGCGGCTCTTGCGCGCGCGCGCCGGGGGGGGGGGTAGGCGGGTGGGGACCGCCCGCCCGCAGCGGGCCCTTCCCTTTCCGGCCTGCGCGCGACTTTCCTCGCCCGCGCGCGCGCTACTAGCGCGGGCTGTCCGCACAGGCGGCCCGAGGCACGCACGCGCCCGCCCCCCGCTCGCCGCCGAGCCGCTCAGCGCGCACGCGCGCCCCGCCGCGGCCGGCTCCCCGCCGCCCCGAACATGTGCTCTCACGCCGGCGCACGCGCCCTGGCGCCGAGTCCCCGCAGCCCCCGGTGACGTCTCGAGGCGCACGCGTCCTCCCTTCCGGCCGTTTCCTCCGGCGGCCGCGGCGCATGCGCCAGAGCAACCGTCCCCCCGGCCGGGCGCCGGCGCCGCGCGTCTCTCCGCCTTCCCCCGCGGCGGCGCCTGCGCGGTGCGCGCTGTCGGTGCGTGGCGTGCGGTGCGGTGGGGGCGGGTGGGGGCGGGGCGGGTATATATAGTGCGCGGCCGGGGCGGCGGCCTCCCCCTTGTCCCCCGGCCGCCGTCGGAGCTGTGTGCGCAGTGCGTGTGCTCCGGACACCCGGACACGCCGGCCCGGCCCCGCCGCACCATTTATTACTAAAAATACTAAAAAAGCCAAAAAAAATCCAAAAATCCTAAAAAACCTTTAAAAAAAAATAATCCTCCCTCCTTCCGCCTCCCGTCAACCTTCTGCAACCGGCCGGTTTGATATAAAATAACCCGGTGAAGCGAAGCCCCCGGACCCGGCGCAGCCGAGAGGAGACACAGAGCGATCCCGACCCCCGCCGAGGCCAGCAGCAGCAGCCGCCGCCGCCGCCACCTTCGCCAGGCCCGGCACTGAGTGAGCCAGACCCCCCCGCCCCTGCCGCCCGCCGCCGCGCAGCCGCTTCCTCCAGCCGTTAAGTTTCGAATCCGCCCCCGGAGCGCCCCTTCCCCGCGCGCCGCCGGCCCCTGCCCTCACGGACCGCCGGGCCGCCGCGGCCTCCTCGCCTCGTCAGCGCCCCCCCCTTGCCCTCCCGCGCCGGGAGACGGCGGCAGGATGAACCCCAGCGCCCCCAGCTACCCCATGGCCTCCCTCTACGTGGGGGACCTGCACCCCGACGTGACGGAGGCCATGCTGTACGAGAAGTTCAGCCCTGCCGGGCCCATCCTGTCCATCCGCGTCTGCAGGGATATGATCACCCGCCGGTCGCTCGGCTACGCCTATGTCAACTTCCAGCAGCCCGCCGACGGTGAGTGGTGGGGGACCGGGCCGCGGGGAGTGGGTGGGGCTCGGGGGTCGGCTGGCGAGGCGGCCTGAGGGGAGAGCTGGGGCGGCCGCCGGCGGAGGAGCCATGTTTCTCCCCCGCCCCCACCAGGGCTCGGCGCGGCCTCCCCCCCCCTTCCGCTCCCCCCCGGCCGCCGCCGCCGCCCCGCATCCATTTTCTCCGGCCGGGCGCTCCCGGGGCCGGCGCTGGTGCTGCCGGGACACGGGCAAACTTGGCGCGGCGCGGGGGGAAGTTTGGCGGCGGGGCCGCCGCTGGCTGACACGCGGCCTGAGGCCGCCCGGCCTCGTGGCGGGGGGTGGGGGGGGGAAGGGGGAAGGGGGAAACGCTTCCGCGCCCCGCCGCCGGGAACCGAAAGACAACGCGGGGCCCCCGGCCACGGGCGGGGAAGGGCCCGGGGTGCCCCAGGCGGAAGCCTGGGGCCTGGCGGAGCTGCCTCGGCCGGGTGGCTGGGCTCTCGCTGGCCATGGGGGTAGTGGGGGGGTGGTTTTTGGGCGGGAGGGGGGGGATGGGGGGGCGGTGTGTGCAGGCGGCTCATTCACAGGCTGGCACGTCCGTGCGCGGCTGCATCGGTAATCCGGGATGAAAGGTAGCTTCAAGAAAACATTATAGTCATTAGCACCTTTTAATAACTACGCAGGAGCTGGGTGTGTATGCGTGATTAAGAGGCCAGAAGAAGGAAGTAGGACGTGTCGGGTGGTTTGGTGGTTTCTTGGACGTCCAGGCAAAGCATGGGCCAAAGCACGATACTTTAAAACACTGTCAGACCTGTCACGTGTAGTGAGGGGAGGGGAGGGAGTTACTTGGGCCTCCAAGCCATATAGTGAAGAGCATTCTGATCCATTTCTCTCTGCTGTAATCTCTTCCTGAACTTGCTTTACAGGATGTGTTGCCGGCTCTTAAAAGTTTTATCAGTAAATAAATAAATTTTCCCTGTAGTTCTGGTCGTGTTTGTGTTAAGTTTGGCAAATCAGCTTGGTCGTTTGGAGGGTGTTCCGATAAAAGAACCAAATGTGACCAGGTCTAAGTTTGTGAAGTCCAAATAAAGGCAAAAATAATACTGCCAGCTAGAATATACTTGATTTCAAGTACAGTTAAACAAACAGCTTTGTATTATAATGGCTTTATTTTCAAGCATGTGAAAGCGAGAGATTTGAATTACAAACTTTTCAAGCAATTAGATTAACTGGCTTTCAAAATTGGCTTTAGTATATAGCCATTATCAGATCAGACTTTGGTGTACCGATGATATCTCTATGCAAGTAGTAAAAGTCACAGTAGGCATATATTTTAATAGGCAGATATTTCACCTGCTATCAGCATCGTTCACTTCAGAGTATTTAATGTATTCAGCTGTTGTTTAGGATGAGACAACTTTAAGGCTTGGTTTTAACATACTTTGCTTTCATTTGATTAAAAAAAAAAACGGGTATAGTTTAATCTCAAAAATAAGGGGCTAGCACGGTTGATTACTGTGATATGATCATGTCAAGGCAGAAGTTGAAGGCGATTCAGATGCTTCTGCTGTAAGGGCCGACCTTATCCTTGTTAGTTGAGCAACCTGTTCAACCCTGCATTTTGTGACTTAGTTTGTAATTTGTCAAATGCAGGAACAAATAGAGCAGTGCTTGCATTCAGAGTTCGAGAATGTGCCTCTTGTAACAATGCTGTTACTCTAAATGCTTTACATATTTTTCAGCCTTTAGGAAGCACACATACGTTATTCCACAGCTAGTCCAGTTCACTAAAGCATTTCTCATCTGTAGCAACTTGAATCTGGCATTTATCTGGAAGCACTTGTTTAAAATATACTTAAATGATACTGTGCATTATACTTTTGCAGCATTTTTAGAATTGAGTGTTCTTGACAAATAACCTAAAAAGCATTTGCTGAGTTTTTTTCCCCCATAGATCATTCTGTCCATTTACTGAACTTCAAAATAGGAGCTGTGAGCAGGAATGGTTATTGTTAACAGTAATATGGGGTTTGTTTTGCTTCCAAACTAGCTGCCTTTTCTTGGCTTAGCCTAATTCTTAGCTGCATCTCAGGCTGTGCTTATTAAACAGCTAGTAGCAACTAGCTGGGGTTTTGGAAAATGTCTTTGAAGGTGTGTTTGACATTACCAGCTGTCTGTAAACTAGGGATCTCAAAGCTCATCCAAAAGCTCATTAGGCCTGATGACACGTTTGTGAGGTATGCACACATTTCATAGTTGTGACTTTACTGAATTTGAGTCATAGTCTGGAGTAAAACCCAGGCAATCTTGTTTAATCACTAAACTAGAAATATACTTGAGTAAATCCAAAACTGCACTTCTCCCTCCAGATTTTTTTGAGTTCTGTTTCCAGAGGTTTATTACCTTACAGCTGGTGCAAGCAAGTGTAGCTCAGTTGAGCATTAAGCATATATCCCGTGCCATTTGGCAAATGTTCCTGAAGTGGACTGTCCAGTTGCTGGTGCCTAAAATGGGAATTGGTGACTCATTCAGTAAAAGCTCCAGCAGAATCAGCACAAGTACAGCATGGGTAGGTGTGTCCGCCTGGTAACAAGTTTGCTGCGCAATGGAATCGCCTCCTGCCAACCAGCACACGGCCTTCTACGGCTGAAACCTAACAAAAGTTAGCCAGTTCAGCTAGTTGTGAATTTGAATGAGAGGAGCTTTTACCTGGGTGTGGATGTACTCTGGTAGTGTTGTCAAATCTGTTGTGGGACGGCGGCAATGTGGTGTTAAGCAGAAATCTTTACATTTCTTGTACTTCTCCATGGAAAAGATGAGGAGAGCTGCTGAGAGCTTCCATGCTGTCCTTATCTCTGTGGAGAAATTATGTTAGTCAAGGATAGGTGCTCCCTATTAGCAAAGGCCTAGTACAGACATTGGATGTTTGGGAAAAGTGTCCAGGAACACGCATTTTTCAGGAGTGTCAGGATTATTCGAGAAGCAATTAGGATGAATTAGAAAAGCCTCTTTTCTAGCAAAGGAAGCCCTGTTGCTACTTCTGGAAATAATGAACGGTTTGTTGCTGGCACTTCTGCTGGTGCTGGCAGTAATAATTCTAATGACTTCCAGGGTAATACTAAAGAGATGCTTCTACTGTGGCCAGTCTGATATCCACAGGTTTTTGGGGGGCTTTTTTTGGCCATTTCTTTCTTTTTTTTTTTGTATTTGTAATGTAAAGCCTTCCAATGCTTCTTGTTTCTCATTATCAGTATCTAGGTTGTCTTTTCTCTCCTGCTTAATTTATATTAAGCTTGTGAAAGCTTTGTTAACTTATTTAAACGACTGGCAGTGGTCACCTTTTTTGTGGCTTCAGTTTAAATCAGTTGTTGACTTCTGTTATGCAAACACTGTAATAATATCAAAAGGTTTTTGTTTTTTTTTTTTACAAGAAAATGTTAGATTAACTAGTGCAGATGTTTTTCAGAGAATGTAACCTTGAAGTTCACCTGTAATCTGAAAATGTGGCAAGAAGGGATGTAAAATGTGGTGTACCAGGTGAACCAGAAGCTGATAGCAAATTTTCCTTGGCCACAATATCCAGCAAGGTTTCTAAATGTAAAAGTTGCATTTAAAAGAACAACAGTATAAAATAAGGGTTTTCACAATGTGATTGGCCCTTGGTCCTTCTAAGAAAAACAAGTGATGTGGTTACTGTAATTAAACTAATATTAAATCGATTCCAGCCTTGTTAACATCACATTGCTCTGCTATGGGCAGATTGCAGAAAAGAGTTAGGACCAATGGCTATGACTTTGTGTATTTATTGTGGCTTTTTTCAGTGCTCTTCCAGACACAGAGAAACAATGATGAAAAGGAGCAAGTGTAGGAGATCATGAAATGCGTCTGCTGTGCTTGAGCACTGTTGCTCTTTTTTGCTTAAATAATATGTTGACTTAAAACGTCTCAGGCTTGCCTTACTGCTTTGAAGGGACATGTGAGAACTGAAGACCTCTCGATACTTTCCTATTTAAATACACTGAGATCTTAAATTGAGGCTTTGCAAAGTTAGTTATGGAGTTCTACTGGAAAAACTGCTCCATTGGAGTGACAAAACCTGGTTTATGTTACTTCGTTTTGCTGTTTACATGCACGCTCCTTCATTGAGCTTGTAGGTGTTTCATCACAAGCTTTTAAAATGCATAAACTTCAGATGTTCAAAATTAAATGGTAATTTTAAATCTCTGAACTGTCCCTTGCGTGGAAACCCATCACAAATCTTTATGGTCACTAAGGAAGGAGCTGTATCGGAACCAGCTACCTGAAGCAGGCTTGACCTCCACCTAGCAAAGAAATTTGCCAGTTCAGAGGTATTGGTAATTGAGGAGTTCTTAGTTTGCAAAAGGCTTTGCTCAGACAGGCACAAGCTGTACCCCTAAAAGCACTTTTGTTGGTAAGGTGGGCATCTGTGTGATGTGGGAGTGGACAGCTGATTTTCACAAATGGTAAAACTTTCTCCTGTGCATTAGGTTGTAATTGAGTAAAACTCAACTGAGTTGAGTAAAAAACTGTAACTGAGTAAAACTCAGCATGTTTCTGTCACTGTACCTTTCCATAGCAGCTGCTGGGTTTTCTAGAGCTTCTTAGCTGGGTTGGGCTCCTTCCTGTCTCTTAAGTGCAGCTTTTGCTGAGGAGTTTCTGCCAGTTTTCACTTGCATGAAACAAAGTGAGGTTTATTCACATTCAGTGGCAGTTTATTTGTGTGTTGGTGGTGCTGGCCTTAAAATAAAATCTTCATGAAGAATTGTACTTCAAATACAATTTGTGTGCTTATTAAGGTAACATCAGCGTTTCATACTAATTCCATGATGTTTTCCCAGCTGAACGAGCTTTGGATACCATGAACTTTGATGTCATTAAAGGCAAGCCAGTGCGCATCATGTGGTCTCAGCGCGATCCATCTCTACGCAAAAGCGGTGTCGGGAACATCTTCATTAAGAACTTGGACAAATCAATTGATAACAAAGCTTTGTATGACACATTCTCTGCTTTTGGAAACATCCTGTCTTGTAAGGTTAGTGGCAAATTATTGGTGCATTTAAGGGTTTGATATGCACCCCCCCTCCATTTATGCTGGAAGCATTCCGTGGGTATTATAACAAACAGGGTTTTTCTTTAATAGGTGGTATGTGATGAAAATGGATCCAAGGGTTATGGATTTGTACATTTTGAGACACAAGAAGCTGCAGAAAGAGCTATTGAAAAAATGAATGGTATGCTGCTTAATGACCGCAAAGTGTAAGTACATAACTATGTAGTTGGGGATCAACAGACTGAATTCATTTTACAGCAGATAAATACTTGAAGCTTTTCTAGGTAAAAGACAGGTAGTTCTAAAAATTTCTTGTTTTAAAGAGGATATAGAATTTTAGTACTAGGAATAGTGTGAATTATATCACCCACCTATTCTAAAGGCAGAATAAGTTCACAAGAGGCTATAATGAAGTCTAGGGAAAAAAATTCTTGTATTAGTTGTCTTACAAGCCAGTGTTGTAATGAGGGTTTGAGAACTTCCCTGGTTTTTTGATCTTACAGGTCTGAGATAAAATACAATCCATTGGGTATTTTGAATAATACTTCCTTTATAAGAGTTATGAGATAGGTACCTGGTCCCCTTTTTTGGATGAAACATTAAGCTCTAGAGTTACTCAGCCCTGATTAGCTGTTGGGCTACACGGATTTTTTTTATATGAATGTCTGTCAGCAGGCATATCTAGAAAATAGGAGTAGAAAATGCAACTTAGAGAAACATAATGCTATAAGCATTTCTACTGAACAGTGATAAAAAGGGTTACTTGATTACTGGTGTCCGGGCTTGGGAAAGGGCTGTGAGTGTGCACAGCTATGCTGAAAGGATCATTATGGTATTTGGCATGGAATTCATCTTTTGCAACTATAAATACTTGAAAGGATTTGGAAAAAGGATAACAGGAGTCAGCATTGGCTTGCTGTTTGGATTATTTTTACATGTAGAGATGGATGGATCAAGCCACATACAGGGAGAACATACATCTTGAAACTTTACTTTTCCTGCTTGTTCAGTGCTTCACTGGCATACTGTGGGTGCTTTTACTCAGCTTCAATCTTTATAGAACCATTTAAAATTGCTAAGAAAAGGTCAGCATGTCATAAAAGCATGATTTAAGTAAACTTTGGTAAAATGCATCAGGCTGAGCTTTTAAAAGTGAATTAAAATACTTCACTATAAAATGCTGCCGAACACATTACTCTGTCATTCTTGCCATCCTTGGTTACTGTAAATGGGTTAAGTTGTCAAAGTTTAGGAAAATGTTGAGTTACTGTATGCTACTTCATTGGATTTGTCAGATTTGGAACAAAGTTTGACAATACAATAAAATTTGAAAGGAAAAGTCTGCTGCAATCAGAAATCACTGTTAGCCTTGTAATGTCTGTAACTAGAGGCAGCTCCTTGAGTTGCAGAGCATTGTGTTCAGCTTCTGTTCTTTCTCCCAACTGTCTGAACTGACCTTTGGTGTTCCCAGCCAAGTTGCAGTGGTATTTGACTAAAGAGCAAGGTGAACTATTTAGTTCTCTGTGCCTATTGGAAAAAAAAAGCCCAAACAACAAATAAACCCAGACCAATCATAAGACTTACTTTCATACTGGCTGGAAAGGTGTGTAAGGGAGTGGGAAAGGTTAGTTGAATATCCCTTAAAAACTGGATTGGAGAGTGGAAACTGCTTTAAGGCTGCCAGGTTTTAGTGTGGCAGAGGGATTATGCTGATACCTAGAATTTCTGTTCAGCAGCTTTACCTCTCAAACTCCTGTTGTCAGAGGCTGTTCTATAAGAGCTGACAGTCTCCCCAGTGGCTTGAAAGCATTTTTATGCCAGTAACTGTGATAAGCACACTGATGTAGCGAAGGATAGTGAAATTGTGTTTCTGATGGAGTTTTATTGTAAATACCTAAAGAATTTCATAACTATAGTGAACAGTGAGGCTGATTAACAATAAAATGTGGTGCCAGAGGATTAAAGTAAATTTTTAAGCCTTGACAGGCTTTCTTTAATCTACACGATTCTGTTCTCCTGCAACTAGATTTGTTGGAAGGTTTAAATCTCGCAAGGAACGTGAGGCAGAACTTGGAGCCAGAGCGAAGGAATTCACCAATGTTTACATCAAGAATTTTGGAGAGGACATGGATGATGAGAGACTTAAGGAACTCTTTGGCAAGTTTGGTAATGTCTTAAAGTTTAAGTTTATATAAACACTAGTGAGCTTCATCTTACTACTTAAATTATAGGTGTATAGTGTCTTGTAACAGAAGGAATTGGATGGCTGATGTTGATTTAAAAAAAAATATTAAAAAAGGTACTGAGAAGTTGGTGCATAATTCCAATTTGCAGTTCAAAGTGCAGTAATACCCACTGCAGAATTCTAAATAGGCAGAAAGCACATCTAATCTAACAGAACTGTTTCTAGTAATCTGAAAATCCTGGGTCTAAATGTGTGAATGGGGTTTTTAAGTTTCAAATAAAAGTATTTTCTGTTTTAGTACAGATTGATGTTCTGAACTCCTTCCAGGATACATGACAAATGAGTTTGCTTTCATTGATCTGCAGCCTTACCTTTACTTAGGGTATCTCTGCTTTCATTGTTGAGTTCCATTATGGTGGTTGACATAATACAAAATTGTAAGCAACTTTTCCACTGGCAAATTACTTGTTCTGCCTTGACCATTACTGGTTAGCACAGGGTGAAATCATGGCAGACATATGATCATGACTTAGTAATATATGTGATGTGTCACTGTTGAAATAGGAAATTGGAAACTCCTTAAATCAGTTGCAGACTCTTACGCTGGTTTATAGGGCACATCTGCCTTATTTTCTTTCCTCCGTGCTTTTTCTGTTCTCCAGTGGCTATCATGTAAAGCAAGGCAACACTTTGTATATGAGGTATTCTGTAGCAGCCCTAAGCAAAGTTTGCAGGAAATTCCTTTGGACTATTGAAGTATCTGCTGTTGAAAAAGTAGCGAATTTAGCTGGTGACATCTGTCTCAACTGAGTCTATGAACTGCAGTTTTACAGAGGTTTGGAATTGCTAAACTGGGGTGTCCTTTCACCTGGATAAACTGTGAAGCACACACCTAAAGTAAAAGGCCTCCTCTCTGGCTTTCAGTACCCTTTTTCAAAGGATAGAAGCACTAATGCTTTTAAGTGTCATAATTTTTAATATGGAAACCAATTTTAATTCACTGAGGTGAACCTGTACCCTATTTTGGTTGAAAATGCAGTAGGAAAGAAGTTCAGCATGGCAGACTTCAGCCACAATGGCTAAAGCTCAACATCAGGGCAGGTTAGTGGGTTTTTAATATTAATTGGTGATACTTTCTAAATATGTTTCCTATATACTATAATTGGTGCAGGAGTCCTTTGTGATATAAATGAAACAAAGTAAATACTGTAACTTACAAACAGGAAGCTCAAAATGTGAAGAGAATGCGCTGTGTGTATGAAACATCAGTATTTCATTCTCTGTTTAGGTCCTGCCCTAAGTGTGAAAGTTATGACCGATGAGAGCGGAAAATCCAAAGGCTTTGGCTTCGTTAGCTTCGAAAGACATGAGGATGCCCAAAAAGTAAGCTTTTGGACTTCACTAATATGGTTTTTTTTTCCTTTGGGTGATTTGAAATCATGTGACTTCATTAAGGATCTTTTAATTGTTAGGAACTCTGCAAAAACAGGTGTCTGCTTCCTATAAATGACTTAGCACAGTTTCTGTCATTTAGAATGCTTGCTTAAGAGCAAATTTCAGTTGATTTGAGGAGCCATTTAAGTCAAGATACTGAAAGACAGCTGGAACTGGTGCAGAAATGGGGAATCTTGAAGAATTTAATAACATGTTGTAGTTAAGCTTATAGGTCTTGCTGAGATTTGGACTCCCCTTATGCTGGCTGACATAGCAGCATAGTAAATTACTACATCTCTGCAAAGCCCAGGTGATGAATCATGGGATGCAATTTGGTTGCGCAGAAGATTTGTGCAAGGCAGAAAGGATTGTGTTTTCCAACTTCAGCACTGCAAAGTTAGCAGGAAAGCTGTTAGTGTATGGAGCGGGTTTGGCACAGCTGTGAGGAAATAGTCAGAGCCCTGTGACATTGCTTTTACTTTGAAGAGTAACTGTGGACGAAGGGTCCTTTTACTTTGTGTATATGTCTATAACTTGCCAGTATGCTGTATAACTTAATTCTTTGTCTGCTGGTTGCTTTGATGTGTCATTTGACTGTTACTGTAGGGACATAGTGTGAGGAGAAAAACATAGCACAGAACAAATCAGGGCAGCAAATGAAGTTTGCTTTTCAAAAGGCATTTGGGTGATCTGTCAGTGCTGCAAGTGTATAAGCAAAAGATAAGAACGGATCTTGACTTACATCTGCATTGTTCAGTCTTGAAAATCTTTATTGATGGGTTGTTTCTCTTACAGTAGCCAGTCACCTGTTGGGTGTTTGAGATAATGTAAAATCCTAACATCTCAGGCAGTGTGTGTTCAGTGCCTTTAATCATGAAAGTATAGAAGATAACTTGAGACTTCCTGGTTGAAATTAATTGAATAAATCTGCCAGAGTTTTCACATCTTTAATAGTTGTAATTCAAAACAATGTAAAGATAAAAAAAAAATCCTATTTTCATACCCTTTATTTCTGTAATGAGAGATTAAAAATAGAGCCATCTGCCAGCTGTAGTTTAATTTACAGTGTAAGAAAATCTGGTAGATAATACAGTTCTAGATGTTGCTTTTACAAACAGAGGTCAGGTGTGTGATTTAGAGAGTTTGCTTGCTTTAGTGAGATATGGCTGGAGAAATAGGTATTTATGTGACCTTTTTCCACCCCAACTTCATATAAGACGTTTTTGCATCCCTTGTGACTTCTGTTTAGCTGGACAGAAGCACACTCAGAAGGTGATTCCCATTTTACTTTAAGCAGGGGAGTCTTGTGCTATTCTGTTTTGGCTAGTGATTCTTTTTCTGGAATCCTTCTGTAATTTTTTTTAGATTTGAATTACATTTTTGGTATGCCTGAAAAACGCTGCAATGCAAAGCACTGCTAACCTCTTGTTTTATTAATGAAGGCTGTAGATGAGATGAATGGGAAAGAGCTCAATGGGAAACAAATCTATGTTGGCCGGGCTCAGAAAAAGGTGGAAAGACAGACGGAGCTGAAGCGCAAGTTTGAACAAATGAAGCAGGACAGGATCACCAGATACCAGGTGCAGTTTTAATTCAAGGAGACTGGCTGTTCTCTGATATTTTGAGAGTTAACACAGACCATTTGCTTTCAAAAATAACTTGCCTTTTTTTAAGGGTGTAAACCTTTACGTGAAAAATCTTGATGATGGCATCGATGATGAGCGTCTCCGAAAAGAATTCTCCCCATTTGGTACAATCACTAGTGCAAAGGTAAAGTTTATGGATTTTACTTGGCCTTTCTCTGCAAGTGAATTTTTCACCAAGGAAGAGTGATCTATCTATTTCACTGGCTAACAGGTGTGACCTGGTCACTTAGCACTGCTACTTTATACTATATACATGGGCAGCTGCTCTCTTGGTTATTGTACATCTCTGGTTAAATGCACATGATCATTCTTTCTTGAAAAAACTGAGTACAGATATTAATGTGAGAAAAATGGCACCTTTTCTGTACAATAATGTCCTCATTACTGAGACTTTCATCTGTTCAGTAAACAGGCATTAATTAAGAAATTGTATTTCTTTTTAGAAATCAGTTCAGTAAAGCAAATGTGGTCTCACTTCTAGTAAGCTGAAAAAAGAAATTAATGCGAAAAGTAGATACGACGTTCTCTTGTTTTAAAGCTGAATTTCTTACTTGACAGGTCATGATGGAAGGAGGCCGCAGCAAAGGATTTGGATTTGTATGCTTTTCATCACCAGAAGAAGCCACCAAGGCTGTCACGGAAATGAATGGTAGAATTGTGGCTACTAAACCATTATATGTAGCTCTAGCCCAGCGTAAAGAAGAGCGCCAAGCTCATCTCACCAACCAGTATATGCAGCGGATGGCAAGTGTAAGAGCAGTACCTAATCCTGTAATCAACCCTTACCAACCAGCACCTCCTTCAGGTTACTTCATGGCAGCTATCCCACAGGTACGTACAGAGATGAGTGACCGAGTGCTTTGTACCCTGGATAAAATCTGTTTAGATTTAACAGTAAATGTAACTGTTAGCACATGTCCATAACTTCAGCATTCTGATTGCATAGCAGAAGGGTGATGGACTGTTCATCATGCCCTTCAAAGATAAGTTACACATTGGTTTTATCTTTGGCAGACTCAGAACCGCGCTGCGTACTATCCTACTAATCAACTCGCTCAACTTGCTAGACCTAGTCCTCGCTGGACTGCTCAGGGTGCCAGACCTCATCGTAAGTCACTTTACCGCTTCGCAGTGGTTGCAGTAAGCTCCATAGCGTGTACCTTTGCACTTCTAAATGCACTCCATGGCATTAGTGTGTCAGTCTCTCTCTCATGCTACCGCTGTGACTTCTGAACTCGTTTCACCGTTTGGTGTTCCAGCATGTAAGTTAATGTATTGTCTCTAAACCGTAGCATTCCAGAACATGCCTGGTGCTATCCGCCCAGCAGCACCCCGACCACCATTTAGTACCATGAGACCAGCTTCACAAGTTCCACGAGTCATGTCAACACAACGTGTTGGTGAGTTTCATTTATGGAAACCTTAAGTATTTCTTTTTATTTTTGACTGGGTCAGAATGATTTCTCAAAAGCATTTGGAAGTTCAATCTCCATGTGGAAGTTTTCTGGCTCTTACTAAATGTGTAAGCTAGTGTCACATTCTAGTAGTTGCTTTAAATACTGTCCCAGCAAAAGCTCCTGCTCTGGACTCCTTTCTTTTAGCATGGATCGTTTCTTTTCATAGTGTGCATTTTTGTAGTATTGTGTGAGAGCTGCTGCCAGTTCTAAACGGCATTCTGGCAATTGTACTCACAGGTTGTGTCTAGAACTACTGAGGTGATAGACTTACAGCTCTTAGTATTTTGTCACAGAATACTCTGAGCCAGTGTCACGTATGTGAAATCTGCATAATGTATTAGGCAGTAGTATTTTTTAGCTAGTTACTTCATGAGACTATTGTTTTTAGGATGACTATTGATATAATGTGCTCAGGAAATCAAGTGTCCTTTAAGGTTAGAAGGAAATTAAATTAATATGCAGCCAAAGTGAATGTTTTCTCATAGATCTTTTTTCAGTAGCATCTAAGAAAAGGAATTAATTAGTGAAATGACTGGAAAGTAACATCCAGTAAATTTTTAGCTTTGAACCTTCAGATATAACCAGTGATGTGACCGTTGGCCAATACTA
Source organism: Laterallus jamaicensis coturniculus (assembly GCA_022605575.1). NCBI lineage: Eukaryota > Metazoa > Chordata > Aves > Gruiformes > Rallidae > Laterallus > Laterallus jamaicensis. The sequence continues at coordinate 69,785,806 of JAKCOX010000002.1, read as the reverse complement.
TAGAAATGAATCTACAATACAATACCTAAATTAGGTATTTGGTTTGAGCTGGTTTGGGGTTTGTAGGCTAAACAAACTTGAATTACTCACATATGGCATTATGTTGTTTTTTTTCAGCTAATACGTCAACACAGACAATGGGTCCACGTCCTGCAGCAGCTGCCACTGCGGCTACTCCTGCCGTACGCACAGTACCACAGTACAAATATGCTGCAGGTGTCCGTAATCCTCAGCAGCATCTCAATACACAGCCACAGGTTGCTATGCAGCAGGTATGTCATTTTAGGAACTGGTCTGTGCTTCTGTTGGTGTTTTAGCAGAGGAAGTGGGGGGTCACTTCCAATTAAGTTGTCTGTTGTTTTTAAAGTGTATTTCAAGTTCACCTGGGACAGGATGTGATCATGTGTTTACTACTTTCCCATTGCTTGATATGCTAGCCTGAGCTCTCCCTGTGTTAGCTCAGCAATGGAGCAGTTGATACTAATCTCCAGCATCACTCGGCTTTAATCAGCACTGTTTGATTAGGTTGACTTGGTTGTAATTCCTTCCACGTTTCTTACAGTGTAGGCATTGTTAACACTGAGTTGTGGAATGTGGGATATTTGGAACTGCACCTAATTATAAACTAGAATTGAATTTTGAAATGGTGTTAATTAATTTGCAGCCTGCTGTCCATGTGCAAGGTCAGGAACCCTTGACTGCTTCCATGTTGGCTTCTGCCCCTCCACAAGAACAAAAGCAGATGTTAGGTATGTACACAATGCCATTCTCCAGTCAAAAGTACTGTGTCTTAAAACGTGGAATAAATGGGTTTAGCAGTAGAACAAAGTGTTTGCTTCCCTTTTCCCTTTAAATCTAGGCTGTGTTTTCCAGATGAGGTTTGTCACTGACTAATAATTTCTTTCTCTCTAGGTGAACGTCTATTTCCTCTCATTCAAAGCATGCACCCTACTCTGGCGGGTAAGATCACTGGGATGTTGTTGGAGATTGACAACTCTGAACTCCTCCATATGCTCGAGTCTCCTGAGTCTCTTCGTTCGAAGGTAGGTGGACTTTCCCTGGCACTAGTTGTATCAGCAGTTAAGCCCACACTGATGGAACAGGTGCTTGTGCTGGCACAGCGGAGCAGCAGCATCATGGCAGTGGCCTGGGGGAGAAGCTAGAATGCCCTCTTGCAGAGGGTGTCAGTGGTGACTTAGGTTAGCATGAACTGGAACCGCAGTATTACCCTTCTCTTGTGTATAGAATTTAAACTGTTTTATTTATGTGAATATACAGAACTCACCTTCCCTTTCTTAATTAACAGGTTGATGAAGCTGTAGCCGTACTACAAGCCCACCAAGCTAAAGAGGCTGCTCAAAAGGCAGTTAATAACCCCACTGGGGTTCCAAGTGTTTAATAAGTAAGTTTTGTGTGCGCTGTAGTTTTACAGTTCGACTGGGGCAGTAATCCTTAGTCTGTAGCCCATAAAAGCAGCATGCTCCCAGGCTCCCTGTCACTTCCAGCAGCTGTGGTCACAGTTGAAAATAAACGTTGTGCTCAAGCCTGTGCCAGTTCTGTAGCGCTTAGTTAGCAAATGCTACCGACATTGTGTTGCATCTTTAAAGTGTTGCTTTAAACAGCACATTTAGCTGGAATCGCTTCTAGGCACGTGTGCAGAAATGGGCAGGTCTGTCAAACACTGCTATTCTGGCTGTTGTTCAGGAGGAACTTGTGGAATCAAAATAAGCTTAAAATGATACTCTAACCCTGTCTTCTCTTTAGTAGTTAAATAGGTTTACACTAATTTGTATATACTCACCAAAATTACAGTTAGTGACTAAAACTGTGTTCACATTTTGGTGAATTTAACATTTGATGACATGTTTTCTTTTTTCCTTGTTTTTTGTAATTTCTGCAACTTTCCTTTTGGAGGTAGAATGAGTCGTGTTTTTTCCACACTTCATTCTCTTTTCCTTTTTTTTTTTTGCTAGTGACTCTCACACTGGAGAGAGAACCAAGTGCTGATGAATAAGTTATCTGTCTTAAAGGAAGATGCCCAGACTTTGAGACCATTACTCTGCATGCTCCATGATGCATTTAGTAATTGGAAATTGAAAATACTGCTAGTGTAGTTGAGTTCTGGTATGCTGACTTTAAAAGCAGAGGTGACCTGAGGTCAAGTTACAGTAACAGATTACAGTGTGTAGCCCTTGTCCAAGTCCTTGCTGTGCAGCACACTGCTTCATTCCAGACTCAGTTTTGTCTGTATCACAGACTTGGGACACTTGCCCTCCACATGCCTAAAAAGTGGGGGTACTGTTGATACTCTGCTTGGAAAGAAGCTTGGTCTGATAGCATGAAAGCCCCAAAGTGCTGTCAGGCTTATGGTTGCAGAAAGCATGTGGGAAAACGTGAGGTGCTGGTTCAGACCTAACAGCATTGTTTCTGTTTGCAGAAAGATCCGGGACTACAATCTAGAACTTCGCTTCACCGAAGAAAAAAAAAATTTAAACATGGAAAAACTATTAAATATTGAGAAAAACATTGCAAAATATAAAATAAATAAAAAAAGGAAAGGAAACTTTGAAGCTTATGTACAGAGCAACGCCGGGGCTAGTAAAACAAATGCTAGTCCTAGATTACTTATTGATTTAAAATTCAAAAAAAAATAGTAAAATAAAAAATACAAATTAATGTTTTATAAACCCGGGGGAAAAGAATTTTCAGCACAGTACAAAAATTTAAAGCATTCCTTTCTTTAATTTTGTAATTCTTTACTGTGGAAAAGCTCAGAATATCACCACTGTTTTAGTTGACAGTGAGAATTGATAGCTGAGCAAAGAAACGTAATTTGGATTATAAAATTCTTGGTTTAATAAAAATTCCTTAAACACTGATTGATTTGTGATGGCTTCTTTTGTACACTGTACTTCCCATAATTCAGAATGCCAAGTTGGAATCCACTCTGTAGTAAGTTGTGGCAGTTTCTAGAGAAGATTGGTTTACATTGAGCTACCTGTTGCTGATAATATTAAGCTTAGGCACTAAAACCAGATGGTAAAGGGCAGCCAGATGCGTATCTGGGTTTTAAGTCCTTACTAGAATGATTTCAGAGCTCTTGTCATTGTCTAACTAGAAACATGCCTTTAACTACCCAACCAACTGTGGAGGTGATGAGTAAGAAATGTGATTAGGTAGGGCCTGTGATGGAATTAACATACCAGTAGACATCCCATTTGACCACCTACATGTGTGTGGGGGGGTGTGTGTTCTCACAGACTTTGGTGGAAGGAACAATCTCTAGTAGGTCTCCCGCTGTGCCTTTAGATGGCTAATGGACACTGAGGTGGAGGCAGAGTAGCAGGGTTACTAGGGGAGTGAGCAGATTGTCTGCAGTAGTATTGCAAAATCCAGGTATTGAGAAGGTTTGAGCGCAAGTCATTCCTAGAACAAAGCAGTGAGGCTTTGGGTGGTAAAGCACTAAAAACTGGATTTATAGTAACCAAAAGGTCATGCTTTTTTACACAGTAAAATTCCTTCTGTGGGCAGGACCTCTGAGCTGGGTATTTCCAATGCTGTGATCCCTAGTAAGTGAATGGCTACTGTTTGCTTTTCTCCTTTCCTCTTGGGAAGAAACCAATTGGTTTAATTATAGTTTTGCTGCATTTTGTGTGTTTTTTTTTAATGTGCTGAACAAATCCTTCTGTCAGAGCCAGCCCTGAAAGTCTCAGCTAGTTCTTTGGTAACTAAATTACTGAAAAAATCCAGTTAGGGGACTTTGAATCAGCAGGTTGTAGAACCAGGAAGGTGATCTGAAATGAAATGCTGTCCCTTATTGCAGAAGGTTTGACACAAAAGTCTTGTGGAGAATGGTCTGCCAACTTCCAGGTGTCACACAGCAGAGCTCTGCGTACAGTGACTTATGCAAAACTTGGTGGGGTTTTTAATCAGACTTGTGAATGGTGAAATAATTCCAGAGGTTTTACTGGCTCCAGCAATCTGCTGCTTCCGTCAAGAGGTGTGACCTTCCTCTCTGGGTTCATCCTTTGATTTGACTGTCATTTAAAGAATAAAGTGAGGGGAGTGCCGTTCTAAAATAACTTGCTGTTTGATTTAAATTTGTGTACAATAGCATAAAAATAATCCTGTCTTAATAGGAGTAATGCTTAATACAGCTGCTGCCTGAAGCCATGAGCTAAGGCAGGTGCCTGTCATGAGCAGTAACTCCCTTTTTGAAACAAAAGGACTGGACAGTTGAGTTGGACTGTGCTCGTTCACCACAAACTACTCAGATAAGCTCTGTAACATGAGGGTGGTAGATCACTGGAACAGGTTGCCCAGAGACAGTGGAGGCCCCATCTCTGGAGATACTCAAGGTCAGGCTTGATGGGGCTCTGAGTGACCTGATCTAGTGAAGATGTCCCTGCTTACTGCAGAGGGCTGTGGACTAGATGGTCCCTTTCAACCTAACACATTCTATGATTCACGTGTAATCACGAGTAACATGAGCTGCTGTTAAAGAAACTTTCACTTTTCCAGTTAGATACGTTGAAGTTGTCCATCTACATATGGGTTACCCTACAGTGGCTGTCTTGCCTTTTATCCTGTTCTTTAAAGGGGTACTTGTGCAGAATGAGAGGCATTTTCTGCCTAGTTTAGCCTAGAATTGGCTCTGTAAGTTGCTTAATCAAAATAGATAATGCTAGGGGAGAAAGGAAGTGGTGAAGATGGTGTGTCCTTCTACAGAGAAGAGAAACCTGGCAGGCTGGGATGGAGGAGAGGAAGTGTCTTACTCCATGTGTTAGACATGGAGAAAAAGATATGACACTTGGCTGCTGCCATCTCTTGGGCCTCTGTGGCTGTATTTAGGAGACATGGCTTCTGTGGGATCACTGGTAGAGGTTGTTGAGTTCTTTCTGGAAGGCTTTCTGAAATCTGTTTTATGGGAGGGAGGGCGGGCATGGGGAGGAATGCCAGTGCTTTCTGAAGTCCCCTGAAAGGCAATTCAGAAGTGCCCTTCTTTTTCCCCTTGTGCAAAGATCCTCAGATTATTGGGGTTTTTTTCTTTCAGTTAAATGAGTTTGAGAAATAAGCCTAAAGTGAAATTAGCCTGGCAAAAATGAATGCTATTTAAAATCCCTCACTTGACCATAACAGCATTAGCTTAAGCTTGTACAGTTCTAATGTTCAGTCCTGTCCTGATGGAGGCAGACTGGGTTAGCCTTTAATTTGCAGTCTTGCTGGTGTGTACAACTGCAATTAAGAATTTCTGAAATTGCATAGTAAATCTCTCCAAGGAGGCAGCTCAGGCAAGACACATACATAGGAAGAGGTTGTGAATGTACAGTTGATTTTCTGTCAACTGTGAAAGCATTAAAGCTTTGGAGACTGTTTTAAAGCCAAAAGTATTCAGTGTCATAATAAAAATGTTGAAAAATTGGATTATATTAAAGGTTTACTTTAAGGCCTAAAGGATGATGCAAAGACCTAACTGCAGGAGCTTCAGGGCCCTAGCAGGAAAGTAAGAGCCTACTTCACTTCTGCTTGTTCCCCCAGATAAGCGCTATCTGCAGTGAGTGTCCTGGAGTTCAACTGAACTAATATTTGTATTTTGTAAGAATGTGCAGGTTATTTAGCCTCTTGTATATGGGGAAACTGGAAAAGGAGGGGGGTTTCTAAGTTTGTGCAAGGCTTTTGTTGGGTGTGTCAGGCCCTAGCATCTGTACCAGCCTGAAATACTGGGTAATTTTTGTGATGGGAAGGAACAGCGAGGCAATGCTGCTGAAGCCATCTCAGCTTAGGAAAACAAACCCTTGGGTTGGGTTTGTTCCTTCCTGCTCTTGAGTAAGTGGTAATTCCCTACTGTGATCACAGACACCTATTTAATCAATGGCAAGGGGAGGGGGGGTAAATCTTACAGGTAGTGCATGAGGCGTTTGTTAGTGCCTCTATCGACTTCTCCTTAGAGCACTGCTGTAAAACAACACACCACAGAGAATTCCATGTGCTGGGCTGAGGTAGGGTGTTCTCTCGGGTTAATGGGCAGCCTGGCAGACAGTCACTGCCTTCTGCCACTGTTGCCTGCAGCATGTGTCAGAGGCTTATGCTGATCCTCTGCTGCCCCGCAGCCACCCAGAGCTAAGCTGATTTTGCTGGATCCTCTCTTATTTCATTCCTCTGGTCCTTCCCTGTCTCCTAGTCTAACCAGAGCAAACACTTCAGAGTTCAGCCACGGCCAAAAGCCTGTTCCTCAACTAAACAGTGATGTGAAAGAACAAGTGGTACGATATTCACCAACCTCTGCCCCAAGTAAAATATAGCTTTACGCACAACCAAATCAAAGGTTTGGTGCAGAGGCCATCTGGATTGCATACATTCTCTTCATTGGTCTGCAGAAGTCCAGGAAATTTGGATTGCACTAGATCCTAGGGAAGGAGAGGACAACGCAGTAGAAATCAAGTTGTTCTGGAGTCAGGCAGTGTCATTCAGTTGCTAGTTCACTCTAGTTAGGTGCCTACTCTTGAATAAAGGATATCTTCAGTCCTTGTACCATCTCAGGATCATTGTTAATCAGTAATTGCTATGGACAACAGTTTCTGCTTGGAATAACTGGAAAAGAAACACCACCAAACTTCCCAAAACCCAACACTTTGTATTTATTCTCAACAAGACTGTGTGGGGAACTGACATGCTAGAGGCTGCTCCGGTTTTGTCCTTGGGCCCACAATTCACAAGGCTTTCATAGTGCCGTGTTTCTAGCCATCCTACTTGGGATTAAATAGGAAACTCCACTTCTGGGACTGATCTTTCCATTGGAGATGCTCCCCAAATACAAGCAAAGCTTTTGCTCCCTGGTGGAGTAGTTTAAACTACGAGTGAACTCCCGATAGATTCCCATGTGCATGAGTTGCCCCTGTGAGGCGATTCGAAGGTAGAAATGCCTCTCGAGTAAATCCAGCACAGGCCTGAATTCACTAGAATGAGAGGCTACTCTCAAGTCTCAGTTCTTTTAGGTTACTTCTAATGATGTATGTGGCACTGTGAGCTAAGCTGCCTTGTTTCCCTTGCCTCCTTCCTGTTTTCCCTTTCATCAGCTAGTCCTTTCCTTACAAAGAGAAAGGCCTCATCCAGTGTCTCCTTACATCAATTAGCTGCCTCATCAACATCATGGTAAGTGACAATAAGGGCCCCTCACCACCTTGCAATGAAAGCTGTAGAAAGGCTACAAGGTCTGCTGGGGAAATGCTGACTTGGAGAGTGCCTGCAGCTCAGATGCTAGCGAGGGAGGTGAGCCCAGGACCTCCCTATTCTCACATGGGACTTGGAAACTGGGGAATCCTTGTACACCCTACTCCTACCTGGTGACAATTTTCATTTGGGATCCCATCTCTTCTGAGTCACAAGTCAGCACCTAGCTCACTGCCTGCCCTCTTCACAGGCTACTCAACTGACAAGCCAGGAGGAGCACAGAAAAAAAATCCCTAACCCACAAACCCAAACCCCATAGGGTTCTTCAACAAGGCAGGCAGAGATTTCAGTACACCAGCAGCATAACTGCTGTTCCCTGGGCAGCTGTGAGTCCCTGTTGTATGACTACCTCTGTGAAGGAAAGCTTTCAGAACCCTCTCCCCTGCTGTAGGATGTGGTCAGCTATGATGTGTATTAGCTGTGTTCAAATGAAAGTGCAGCTGGCGGGGTTACAGATCATTAGGGCATGGCATTTGCAGCAAATACAACTTCAGAATTTTGAAACAAATGTTTTCAGCTACACGAATGCATCTATGCCCAATACTCTACTTCCCACATAACCTGCCAAAGAAACATCCCTAATCAATTCCCATTCCAGCTAGCTATAGCTGTCCTGAGGTTTTATTGCTCAGAGCACAGTTTAGAACGTTCCACGTGATATCTGAGTATTCAGAAAACAAAAGCGATGCCCCTGGCAGGTTAACTGGTTATGCCATGTTACTGTGGCTGGAACCTTGGGTTACATGTGGTCTAAGCTAAACATGAAGTCAGCAGGTGACAAAAAAAAGATTACAGCTTAAAAAGTGGGACCAAAACACATTGCATTATAACATTTGTAAGTGGAAGCTTGCTTAATCCCGTCTCTTGCCACTGTTAGAGAGATTTGCCACCAAATGTAGCGCCATTTTCCCTCCTATGGTTTTCCAGAGGGGAACCAGGTTCAGGCAGATGAGACCACCAACCTAGAATGACAGCAGAAGCAGAAAACTCCTGCCCGTGTCCCAGAGCATAGATCTTTCCTCTGACTGCCCATACCTCACATTTTTCCATCAAACTCATAACACAACCCTTGCCTCATTGGTTATAAGCGGAGGTGTGGGATGCGAATGAGGATGCACACAGGGGCCTTGTTCGGGAGGGGAAGGAGAGCTCTTCTAGACCCCTCCAGGATGCTGGTGCCTCATCACCCAGTTACAGCAGGGCAGCTGTGACACCAAGAGCTACAAAGTTGGCTCTGTAAGAGGGCGGTTGCCTGGGTGCTCCAGAAGTTGTCAGACGGGTTATATTTGGTTGCACAGATGAAGAAGAAAAACAAATCAAGTTATCAAACATATTACACAACGTTATTTTACTTTCCTCCCTCTTCTCTGAAATGCCCACTGTTAATCCCATTTCTTGAAAAATATGTACAAACCTTTTTCCAGTAGGAAGGGGGGGGGTGGTGGTGGTTTCCCCAGGTCATTTAGTGAATCATAGCCTTCCCAAAATAATTCTTTTCCTCTGATGAAGAGCCTTTTGGTGAGGTCAGAGTACTGTGCTTATTGTCAGGCTCTGGTTTGCAGGGGAGGCATTTCAGCTGCATTACTTCCACGCTGATGAACTCATTTCCCGTCTCTAGCAGAACTGCTTGTGTAAGACTATGAGGACTTCCACAGCGATTCACAGAGGGCCCCGCTCCCGCAGCGCCTTTCCCTCAGGGCTACCAGAGATGCACTAAAGGAAGCTATGAAGTACAGCAAGCACAACTCACCTTTATCTCTGGTAATTAGTGATTTTAAAAGAAAAGTCCCAGCCCAGAGGTGGGTCTGCTGTTGTAACTATATTTGACCTCCAACGAGGCACTGTGTGAAAAAACGACTTTATTTTCTTGCAGACCTGCCGTGTACCCCCTTCACCAGGCGGCCCCAAGTCCTTATGCCTTGAGGAGCAGTAAATCATCATCACTTCGTAGCGAATTACCGCTCCGTAGGCCCCTGCCCCGTGCAACTCGCGCCTACGCGGGCTGCTGCAGCGCGGTCCCTCAGCCGCCTCCTTCCCCGCTCGGCACCTCCCCGAGTCCCCCGGGCCGTCCATCCCAGCCGGGCCGCTTCCTCCACGGGCACCGCCTGGTGCTTATTGATCGTTAATGTCACCCTCACATCGCCCCCCGCCCTAACGCCTCCCCTCGGGGCACGGCCCCCCCCGGCCCTTTCCTGGAGGGAGCTCCCATAAAAGACGCCGCCGGAGGGAGCGGCTCTCCTCAGCGCCCAGCCCGTGTCTCGGCAGCGCCCCCCGGCGTTGCGCCCGCTCCGCCTGCGCCTTCTCCCCTGCCTCAGCCCCGCCGCTGCCGCCAGGGCACGGCTCGGCTCGGTTTCGCCATGAAGCTGCATTTCAGCATCGCCGCCGCCGAGGAGCTGCGGGAGAAGCGCGGGGGGCGTTATGTGGTGGGCGCGGGTTGGGGAGTGGGTGGCGGGGCTCGGCGGGGCTGGGCGCTGCTCTGACGACGGTGTGCTTGCAGCTGTACTCGGTGTGTCTGGAGGGCTTCCTGCTCGGCAAGGCGCGGTACAGCCAGCTCCGCCGCTGGGACGCGCAGGTGAGGGCCGGCCGGGGGTGGCAAGGTGGGGGCACCCCGAAAAACCTGGGTGGGGGCAGCCCGCTGCGGTGCGGACGACCGTCGGGCCCCGCAGCCGGGCTGGGCTCCTGTGACGGCCGTGGAGCAGGAGGGGCTCTCCCGGCCCTCACAGGCCTAATGTGAGGCGGGGGCAGCGAGCTGTGCCCGCTCAGATCCGCGTTATTAAAGCCTTACTTTACGCTGGCACCAGAGGGGGTGTGCTTGGTCCCCACCCCTGCCCTCGCACCCTGCCCGGTTACCCCCCTCCTCCCCCCCCCCCCGCCCCAGTGCTGTGCTCTTGGAGGGGCAGAGCTGCTGCTTGGGGGTCACCCTTGTTTGTGGGGTGAAATCCAGCAGCAGCTGAGAGGTAAAGCCAAAAAAAGCCACGCGATGCGGCAGAATGACTGTATGAGAAACACCGGCCAAGCAGCAGGAGCTATAGGCTCCAAGCTCCTCTTTTCCGTGGGCTCTGGCAGAGAGGTGCAACTGCTTTACTGTGGTCTCTAATCCTACAAGCAACTCCAGAAAAGTGTATAGAGGCCAGGCAAATGGCACAGCCAGTTACAGGGTGGGTTTGACAAGCCAGGGGTTATCCAAATGTTGGAGCCTTTGGCCCAAATTGCCTAAGCACATACTTCAGGAATGGCCTTTTCCACACAGGCAATCCCTAGGCACTTACAAATCAGCTGGAACATAGGCCTGGAGTATTCCAAGAAATGGTGGATGATAGGGAATAATAATGCATAATCCCAACTAACTGAAGTGGATTAGTTCAGAGTGAACCTACTTGTCTATCTCTGCTTTTGTTGTTGTTTTTTTTCCCGAGTAACCTCTGTCCTTTTCCCCTCTATCTTTTCTCTAGTTTTCTTAGGGAAAAAGGAGCATATGACATGGGGCTTTTCTGTGGTGGCAGGGTAGTCACAGGCTTTCTCTTCACTACCTTGATCTTTCTGGCCTCTGCCAGTCCTTGGGTCCAAGCAAAATATCTCCTGGTTCTGCTAGCCTGGATGCATGCTGTTACCCCAGCTGAGCAGCCTTCATCTACCTTGGCAACCCTGTTTTAGCACCCTGTTTGCTGAATGCTTCTTGTAGTAGTGGGTTAGGTAGATGTACCTTATTTTGGCAGTCTTCTTGCTGTGCTCTCTCTTGCAGTGATGGAACCACTCCAGAGTAGTTTTTCAGGCAGGTAACCCCTGATAGAGATCAGTCCATCTCTCCCAGTTTTGTGTGTCTGCATAAGCAGTTGATGTAGCACAGCTAAAAGGCAGCTGAGTCAGCAGCAGGGCTGCCACAGGAAGCAATGTTTGCTGAGGTCTGCTCTTGTGCCCCACCTCTGCGATTCTTTTCCCTGTAGAAGCTTGTACAGTAATATTTTGCTTTGGTTAATGGAGCATTTTGGATAACATGTGTGAACTAACAAACTGGCTTGTGTTTGTGCTTATTTTTTCTTTAATGCTTACTGTTTCTTGCTTGAGAGGTTTTAACTTCATTAATGCTCAGCGAAGTCTCTAATTTCTCTGCATCCTCTGTAACACACAGTTTGCCTCTTGCTGGGCTTTACAACTCATTAGCTGATTTTTATTCTTAATTCCTTCATTTCTACTCTTGGTAGCTGCCATACTTGGTCTTGAAGTTTACAACTACACTGCTGTCTCTTAATTGTCTTCCCTGTGCATCTGTGAGGTTACTCATTTATAATTATTGTATCCTATTCTGCTTATTTACTTGAAGTACTCTGTTAGACTGTTAGAAAAATGCACATATACAAGAAGCCTTAAACTCCAGGATACAGTAACTTCACCAGACTGCATGTGGTGTCCACAAGGTCCCACAGATGCAACAACTCTGTGATAGATGCAGGAGGTGAATTAGAAATGTTTCCTTCATGGGCAGATTTCTGTGTGATTATACTTGATGGTATTTCTTGAACATTGCTCTGGAGGACCTGGCTTTGGCCTTTTGGATGTGATGCAGGACTAGTTATGCCTCTTACCTCCTTCAGGGTAGCAGTTTCCAAAGCATTGCTATTTGACCTCTACAAGCTCCTCTCCTAACTTGTGATACAAAATCAGGACACGATTTTCAGTCATGATCCTGTGCCTTACCTGACCCTCTTATCTTGCTGTGCAGTTTCCTGCCCTTCGTGTTCCAGGAGTGCTTCTGTTTGATAATCCCAAACTCTGTTCCTTGCTGTCTCACAGAGCAGTTGTTCACTACAGGACTGTCCAAAGGAAGCAGCTGCTGAGAACTTGGTCGCAGGCAGTAAGACCGTATGTGAGGTTTTGGATACAGTGTTGAATGGGGAGGTGCACACATACTATTGAGCAATGTTTCCTTACCTCTAGGAGCCTTCCCTCCAAACTCACAGCTTTAAACTGAGCACCAAGGCAAATGGTATAGAGAGAGGTGTGAACAACCAAGAGCGGTATCTTAAAAGAGATCTTGCTTGGAAGGATCTGGTTAGGCAGGCCTCAAAGAAACGCTGAGGAGAGCAGTGCAGCTTCAGCCCTTCTCCTCTTGTGGATTGCCAGGAAGAGCCTGTCTTAGTCTGAGGATTTATTCAACCTTCCTCTGGGAGATGGGTTTTGTATTGTCTGTAAGAGGCTCCAGAGGTCTTCTACCTTCTCCTCTTTTCCCCCTTCTTTTAATTACCCCATAGCTGTGGGAAATCCAGTTTTCATTCTGCCTTCTGTCTGGAGTATTTAGGTATTATATATTAGTAGTAGGAAAGAGCAGGGGGACCAGTTTCCCTTTGTTCAGGATGAAGCCCATACCCATTGGGCAGCATTTCTTACTGTCTGCACTTACAGGACTAAGACTTGTGTAGCCATTCTCCACAAATAACTGCAAACAGCTTCAGCAGGAGCATCACTGGCAGATGGATGTGTGTTTTAAAGATCTAGGTTTACACAAGGACAGCTATGCAGTGCTCTGTACTGTAGCAGTGTTCTCTGGCATTAGTTTTGTGGGGACTGCATCTTGACTGGGACGCCCCTAATAAAGATGTGGGTCTTTATGCTGCTCATGTATTCTTGCAAGAGAACATTACCTCTCCACAAGTGACAGGTCTTCTAGAGTGGGGATTGAGATCACCTGGACAGTGGTATGTGCATTAAGAATGTTGCTGATCCCTTAAACTGAACAGTTGCTAAAGACACAGACTCTCCTTGGTCTCCACTTCTGTGATGTTTGGCTTTTCAGTTTGGCAGCTGCTTAGTGCATCCCTCTCTAAACAAATGTAATAACAACAAACCTGTGTTCTCTTGTAGGGCTGAAAAGAATATATCACCTCTTGCAATTGTTGGAGTATTCATTTATTTACTTCTAGGTAGGAAGAAAATAGGAAGTGCCCTCTGTAGGGTTAAGAGTGAAATGTAACACTGATGGATTCTGGTCGTAATTCTGGTTTCTGCTGAGCCAGTTTAAGGCATCTGTGGCTGGTACAAATTGCTGTTGGGAAAATTGATCTTAAAAACAATCTGTTAATCACAATAAAACAATTTGTGAAAAGGAGTTAGGTATAGAAAATAGGTTTCTTTAAACTTCATTTAGCCAATTGTATACCACAACAGTCTCATACCTTTGACTGCTTGGACAGTTTGTGTATACATATAAATTTTTACATGAAATGTATTTAAGAATTTTTAAATTTTGAATGGTGTCTCCTCCTTTTTAAAAATATTTAATCAGGTAACTGAGAAGGAATGCTCAGAGGCCTGTTCATACTGTATAGGAGCTATACACAATAGCTTTATAGTTATAATGCTGCTCTAGTTTTTTCAGGTTAGCAGTTTTGTTTCTAGTTCTCTGTCTGACTTTCGGCATCTGTACCCCTATGATGGAGCATGGCCCTGGGTGAAATAGCTTGTCTAGACAGCATCAGCAGGATCTGACACCAAAAAGCAAACCTATGGGATTAGACTAAGTAGGAGATTATTAATTCTGGTTGTCTACACTTCAAAACCGATGATGTCTCCTGTTGGAGAATACTTATTGGAGGAAGATGAAAAAGAAACAGTACTAGCTATGGCATGTGTCTTTATTCCCCTTTTTGGAGACATTAGCTCTTAGATCCTAAAACTCATATTTAGGGAAGCTGTTCTATCTCAGCCTCTAGCTCTTTTAGGTGGAAATTTTTGAGGAAGAACAAGTAGCTCTTCCACCAGATTGGAACATCCTGTCTGGGCTTCCAGCACAGTCAGATTTAAGCTTGGTTTTGTGATCCAGTCTCCTGTGGGCTTTCCTGCCTTTGAGTTGGGGAGCTGGAAGTGACGCTGTACCTAACCTCAGTGAGTGAGGTGAGGCAGGACAGGTCCAGGTGGCTGCTGTGTTGTTGACAGGAGCTGCACACAGTGTCTGCAAAGAGGCTGGCATGCAGAGAGGTCAAAGGGTAAGGGCCCTCTCCTTGGACAGCTTGTGAAGCAAGATGGTTGGAAGTACATGTCTGATCCAGCCTAGAGAAAACACCAGTGCATAGGCCAGCCTGGCTGGAGGCTGAGATGTCTGTACTCTGAGTGTCTTTACATTGCAGAAACAAACCCAGAGCTTTGATGAATAAAATGGTCAGAGGCAGATTTTGGGTAGTGTTGACCTGGCAGGTCAGCCGGCAGTTGCACCACCTTCTTGGGAGAAGAGAGCTAGGCCGCTAGTGCTGTTCATTTGTATTTAAAATATAGCCTAGTTCAAAGACTTGAATACTTGGCTAGTTTTGTTCTGTTAGACTGAAGTTTCATGCTAGTAGCTGATAGCCTGGTGGACTTTCAACACTGTATGCAAATATACACTTCAAGTTTATGGGCATTTCTTAGTAATTCTTTGAGATGGGAAAGTGTAATCAGCTGGGAGAAGTTTCTCTTATGTATCCCAAATCCTGAGGACATACAATTGCATTTCAAGGAACTTACCAAGCAGTCAGTACTGAGATGAATTAATTATTTTTTCAGTACACCAGAGTGTCTGCTTGTTCAAGCTGATAACAGCATTGTGTAGGTGAGGCATGGCCTGAACACAGAGGGAGGACAGCAGATGGACCTTCTTGTGAGTGTGGCTCTGGCTTTCTGACTTCTGGCAATCTTTTCTCCTGTATCTCCTCAGTTTGCCTGCCTGTAGAGCAGAGATAATGTTTTTTTGGTCCCCAGGGGAAGATCACATATGTGAAGGGACTTTGAAGATAAAAAGCACTCTACACTAGCTATTCCTGTTAGCTTTACACAAAGGGAGAGCACGTAGTGTTAGCAAATTCTCTTATGCTGTGGGCCCGATTCACACGTATCTGAGAACCAAGAACTCAGAAATAGTAGTGTGTTGCCAGTGTATGGACAGGGGAGCTGTGAGGGTATGCCTCCCACCTGCTTTCAGCCAACAGTCAGGAAAATGTATTGATAATTCTTGCAGTAGTAATAGGTTGGGGTTTTTCTTCAAGCTTCAACTGCTGGAGTCATGTGAAAGACTTGGGCAACTGCAGCTGGAGGGAAAATGTCATCCTTCACAGGACTTAGTGACATTAATTGCCAAGCTGAATACTAGTGGTGAAAATCTAATCAGTAGCAGTGTCTCAACGTGCTACAGGAGTCTCACTTCACTGATCACATGCCATAGTCTTTTGATTCAGGTGAAGGA
The DNA here is from genome assembly GCA_022605575.1 of Laterallus jamaicensis coturniculus. Taxonomy (NCBI): domain Eukaryota; kingdom Metazoa; phylum Chordata; class Aves; order Gruiformes; family Rallidae; genus Laterallus; species Laterallus jamaicensis. Next base: position 69,770,367 of record JAKCOX010000002.1, on the reverse strand, counting down.
ATGTTTCCAGACCATCTCACTGCATTTTGCTGTGTTTACTAATGTGTGTACTGGGAAGGTAAACATAGCTCATCCTTCTCTTGAGAAAACTTGCTTGTAGCAGAGAGTTTTTACAATTCTAGGTGACCAGTTAGTGCTCAAACCCGTACTGGAACTATCTTGTGCTATTGTAAGGTACTTGCGGTTTTCTAGTTCTTGGAAATCTGTTTGTAAATGAGATAGGATTTATACAGAGACATTATTCCCTTACAAGCCAGCTAACATAGCTGAAGGAAGAATCAAGCTTCCAAACACTGTGTTCCTGAAAGATTCTCTGGTTTTTGTTGGGTGGGGGTTTTGTTTTGTTTCTTTGTGGTAGGTTTTTTTTTCTAACAATCTTAAAAGATCTGATAAAAGATATTACCTCTCTTAGACAAAATAATAAAAGTCTCTAGGGTACTACAAGTCAACAGAGAAGTTACCAGCTCTTAAAAAGTTCTATGGGTACAGACCAAAGAAATCCTGTCAGGATGTATTAGGCAGAGAAGATGTTTGTCCATGAGGTGTATAAGCCCTAGCTGATAAGGTTAATACAATGCTACTCTTCTGACTTGGAGTAGGAACTCTGGAGTGGTAAGTGTAAAAATGAGAAACCCTTCCAAAGAGGTTGCTCATTTGGGCTGTCTTCTGGTGTCTGTCCAGACAAAGGTTTTGCTCTTTGTCGGGGAAGAAAGCAGGCCTGCTAGCAGCCTAGCTCTCTTCTCCCAAGATTTAGGCCCTGACAATAGTCTACTGTTCCTTTGAGACAGGAAAAGTTACTCATGCTGAGAGGATCCTAATAGTAGCATTTTCAAAACACAGCGGCCTTGTTGATAGGGGTACAGGCTGCCCTAAACCAAGAAGCAGTTATGGGAAGGTCTTTGGGAGGAACAGAACATGTCAGGAACCAACCATGACAAGAGGGTCAAAACAGCAGGTGTGCGGATGCTTTTAGGCATCAAAGGTAAACTAATGATATTTAGCTATAAGATATGCTTAGCAGAACTTGTTATAATTACTAACCAATCAATACAGTGTGAACAGTGTGTGTAACCAATTAGCAGGTTTTTAGCTTGCCACGTTTGCATTAAGAAAGAGATATAATCTGTGTGATTTCACCCAATAAAATGGCTGGCTTCCTGGCTTCACCTAAAATTCATAGATTGAATTGTGTGTTGCTCCCTGCTGGACACCACAGCTCTTGGTGTGGGCCATGAGGATAATCAGGGAGGTGCTGGGTGGGTATCCCCATAGCCTTAGCAGGCCATCATGTTGTCTTGTCAAAATGAGACAGCACTGGAAGCTCCTTGGCAGCTATGAATACTTCTTCACTTTGCTAACACTGTTTTGCAGCTGAGGCAGCTTTTTGGGAGTGCTGTGCCTCCTTTCCCTCCAAAGTTTTACCTGTCAATGACCAAGTCAATGGCAGATGAGAGACGGTCTCAGCTGGAGCAGTACCTTCAGAATGGTAAGCTTGGTTATAAAAACATGATCTGCTACCATAAGTAGGGCTTGAACCTTTAAGGATGTGTTCCCTGTTCTAACAGTAGAGTGCTTTACTTCTGCACTGAGCTGAGTGACTAAAAGGCTAGGGCTGAGTGTGGCAGCCTTGTCCATTAATTCATTGGCTGTAGAACATCAACATATTACATATCTTACTTCTGGAGAGGCTGCAGACTTCCAAAAATGTGAGGGTGGGTGCAGTTTCATACTAAACCCAGCTTGTCCTTCTGGTGGCAGCCTGTGGTTTGTGTGTCCTCTGCTCTTCTGGATCAGTGAGCTGAGCCACTCATCCTTGTTACACAACTGCCAGAGCTGACACGGGGTTGGGTGTGAGAACTCATGGCTGGTGGGTAAAAGGCAGAAAAGACAGCAACTTGGACTGGTAGAAGGTTATTACAGAACTGGACTATGTATAAACCTCTTCCCTTGAAGGGTTTCCAGGCAGACTTGTGAGAATTATAACAAGATAAGAGTTTGGAGAAAAATTAAATCTCAGGTGCAATGTGTTGTGCTATAAGCTGGGTCTGTGAGATCCTCAGAATGCATCTTGTGAGCTTCACACAAGCCAAGAAATAATAATAATAAACACAAAAACCCCAAAACTCATTTCAACTACCCAAAAAGAAGGGTGTGTGAGGGGATGAGCTAAAAATTTTGTAGCCTCTAGCTTCAATGCTTTGTGCCAGAATTTACAAAGCAGACCCAAGATCAGTCTTTAAAATCTTACTTGGAGATTTTGTCCTTACTTGAGTCTTCAACTGTTCCTTTCAGAGCTCCTGGCCATGAATAACCATGGATTTATATGGCCAAGAACTTTACCTTACTTTAGTATAATAGCAACACTTACAGGTATTTTGCAGCATTCGTGGCTTCAGTGATTTAACAGGCTTGTAAAAGTACCTGTGCAGAAACTGAAGGATAAGTAAAGCAGCACTAATAGTTTAGCCAGTAGTCATGCTGAATGCATCTTGTTTTTAGACACCAGCCATGTCATCTTTTGACTGATGTCCCCCCTCCCTGTTTTCCTCTTGTTTTTCAGTTACTTTGGATTCAAATATTACCAACAGTGATGCCTTCATAGGGTTTTTCCGAAAGCTGCAGCAGGTAAGTTTTGCATTTTTCAGCCAAATAGTTTGTTTATATGAAAGACTTGAAATAATATCCTACCTCCTGAGTTCAAGGCTTCCTTTACTATCTTCTTCTCCTTGTGTTCTTAGCATATTGGTCTGTCTTGTAAAGCAGCAAGTTCGGATGACAGAGTGCTCTCTGTGAAGCTTGGGTGGCAATAATAATAGCATTGCTATTGTTTTGTCCATGTACAGACTTGTTTCTCACAGGGAAAGAACTATTTGCTTTGTTTTTATATCCTGTGGTGTATCTGATGAATCCTTTGCCTCTAAACAGTTCCCAGAAGAGTCTTTGTGAGAGCTCAATAGGAGGATTACACACATTCTTGGATTTTCCAACTGTAAATGCTTTTTGGTAGTGTCAGTGCTTTGGACTGATAAGTGTATTGATGACTGCTGTGAAAATGTCATGTTCTCTTATCTTCCAACTGTAGTGATGGGTAGAATCTGGCACATGTTTGGGTTGTTGCAACCTAGATGGCTTTTGAAATCCATGATGTATGTGATCTTTCTTTGGCAGGGATGGGCAGCTGGAGGAAGAGAGTAGGAGGGGAGAAGAGAAAATAATCATCTATTTCTACAAGCATATATGCTATCTGCTGTAATGCTAACTCTGTCATAAATCAGAAGACAGTCACGACTCCTGAAGGATGCCTAGGTGTGTTATTTGTTTTTGCAAATGGTTGGAAACTCTGTCCATGCTGCCTGGATGCAGACTGACTTCAACCAGACAGCTGAGTTCAGTTAGCATGATGCAGAGGTGGAAGTAATGAGCCCTCCTAAGGAACCGGATATTTGTTTTCTGCTTAGTCCTGGCCTAGTGTAGCATCTGGACCTTGAATTTACTTGGAGTCCAGATAGTTCTTGATTGTGTCTGACTACTGCAAGGTGCCATATGTCCCTTGCCTCCTCTCCAGCTGCTGTGGCTCTTATGAGGGTAGTAGCGCATTGGAGGCGGTGGGGGCAGTATGTCTCTAATGGCCCTTCTAGGGGGAGGGTGCTGCTTTATTCTTTTGGGAAGTGCCTGGTATGCTGCTGGGGCTGCTGCAAGCTCCCTTGGAGAGGGGAAGCTGTGAAGGATCGAGCAAGAGTTTTGTGACTTGTGAGGTCTTCGCTTGTGTGTGGTTAAGGTATGTAAGGGGAGTTCAGAAGGGCTGCAGAAAATAGTGTGAAGAAGTGCTCCTAATACATTCTGGGAAGGTTTTTCCTATGTACTTTGTAAATAAAAGGATAGGGGTTTTTTACAGTCTCTAAATTCAGACCTAGTGAAGTGCTCAAGACAGTGAATGCAAAGCCCCTTTCTGGTTAGGGATTTCTTTTGTGAGAAACAGTCTCTCTTTATTTGTGATCCAATGTCTGTTATAGTGTTAAAGATGACTCCTGGCAATTACTGCTGAGTCTTAATTAGTCTTGGTTAGACTGATAACAGGTCTACTAAATAAACTAATCAGGAATGCCTATAACTTGCCCTCAAATGCCATGACCTGACTTTCTGACAAAGTTCTGCAGGAAATAGCTCTGTGAAATGCATGTTTGCAATGTTTAAAGGTTTCTTTTGCTATGCCACTGTTGTGGATTACTTTTAACATACCAGCAGAAGTGATGTACATTTAGGCTTTTCTTCACTGCAGGCCCTTTTGGTGAAGAGGGATCACTTGATAAGTACATTACCTATTGCTTACTTGATTTAAGGCTATGGATGGATGTATGTGTGCTTATTAAGGCATGTGATGACTGTGCTGCCAAAAGCAGTCAGTTATTTTGTAGAATTTAAGGTAGGCACTGAATTATGCCTTAAATGTTAGCGCAAGGTCAGTGCATTCTCCAGACATAAAATGAACCCAAATTTCTGTTCCACAATACAATGGATTTTCATACATGATGTTTAAGCTTCCTGCTTGGCAAAGATAGTAGTTCTCCAGCTTTTTTGTTCATAATGGTTGTGCTTACATAAATTACTGCTTCATAATACAAATAGCAGTAGTGCTTTATGTGTTCTTTCATTATGGTAAAGAACAAACTCCTAAGAGATCAAATAACTGAGAGGAGTGCATCCACTGTCATTAGCTGTGCACAGTGCCTTCAAGTGGTGTAACTGACAGCTGAATAAGTATTCATTTTGGTTAGTAAAAAAATCTTACTCAACAAACTGGCTTTGTTGTGCATGTGCCTGTATTATTGTGAGGTGTTTTATGGCAGAGTGACAAAATTTCTGTAACAGCACTGAAAGATAAGGAGTGACGTTCATCTTTAAAGCAGCTCTGTGCTGTTCTTTCCTTGCCCATTGTTGAAGATGTGTAGGCAGCACTTAGCATCCTACATGCTGCTCAGGAGTGAAAGCAGGGCTTCAGCGTTACTGCTACTTGGTTTTAAAACCAGGCATCCCCCCAAACTTCCTTGTTTGTGTTATGTTGCAAGGATGAGTAATGAATGATTCAAGAATAAACCCTCATTAATGTGATGAAATAGCCTGCTCCTCTTGTCAGTGGACTGGCTTTGACTCGTCAGCGTTGGCTACCTGAAACAGCCTGGTGCACACCTATACAAGCAATGTGCCTCCCAACATAGAAGTGGCAGGGGGACTGCACTGCAAGAGGTGATGAACAGGAAGCAGCCAGCCATTTTTCTGCCACCATAGCTATTTGTTAAGCACAGATCTGTCTGCAGTAAAGCCAGTGCAGTTTCTATAATGGAAACTTTCAGTTTGAACAGAACAGGAAGATCAGAATCCAGAGGTGAATGGGATTTCTTGGTTCGTTTTTTTTTCCCTAAAAATTCTACTACTGAGTATTTTCACCTTCATTTGTATTTTTCATTGAGACTTTGAGAGTATAACTGTCCTCAGGTAGTCTGCTAGTGGTTGCCTCATCTTCTTGGCTTGTCTTAAAACCAGCAGTATTTAATCTTCAACCTGAAGATATTTGTATATATGCGATTGACTAAACTTGAAGATGCAAAGGAAAAATGAAACTGAACTGAAGACCCTTTTGGCCCATGTTTTGCTTCTGAATGGGATTGTGAAGGGTGTGCTGAAGCCTGCACTCCTTGGAGTGGGAGTGCTGTGCAAGGACCATGGCTTTACTGCAGCTGCCTGACAGTGGTGAAATGACTTATCTGTATCAGCACTCAGCATCACACTGACCAGTTATATCCCCGATCATATCTAACAAGGCAAACATTTCAAGTGGGGGCAAGCCCATGCAGGTTAGCTTTGCTTTCCTGGCCCCTTGTTTTGCCCAGCATCCCCTTTACCTGTTGCATAGGTTGTTACAGTTTGATCCTTGTAGAAAGTGTGCTCTGGCTGTTTCCCCAGCAACCTGATCTCATGGGAGAAGTTGTCAGGGGACAGCAGAGCTTCTAACACATTGGGAAGCAGCTTGGCACCATGGATGCTTTGCTCAAAGTGAACACTGCTGAAGTATTTATCAACACTATTGTGTAGAAGAGTTGAAAAACCTCACCCATAACCTCCTTGCCACTCTGCTCTTCCAAACCCTGCAAACTTGGCCAGTGACCAAGCAGAGACTGTCGCAGCTGTGCTCTGGCTTCTTTTTCATCAGGGGAAAAAGACAGTATGAGCAGGCACATATATTCCTATCAGTCTAATTTTAATGCAACTCCTCTATATCCTTGAATGTAGTCTGAAATCATGGTCTGTCTCTGTATTACTCTGCTTTATATCAAGGACTGAACTGTGCTTTAAGTTACTGGGACAGGCAAGTGGTGAGTTGGCAGCAGTTCTAGATGTTTCAGGAGATTTTACCACAGGTAATAGTGACAACGTTAAGGGAAGATTCAAGTAAGTGGTATTCAGGGGTACAAGGGATACAATTCTAGTTGTATGGCATATTCCTTGAGCAGAAAAGTAGGAAATGTGAGCAGTACTGCTAGCATGTGCTGTTGTCAAAATCCAGGTGTTTTTAGTGTCGGTGCCTGTTTTGAATAGATGAGACAATGACTGTGCTGCTTTTTTCAAAACTAAAATAGCAGCTTGGGAAAATATCTGAACCTTTCTGAGTCACTGGTGCAAATTTCTTTCAAAAGTATTTTTCCATCCATTTTGGAAGTGCTTGGGATTGTCATGTGCAGCCACTGTATAGATTATTGCTAACACAGATAAATACTCTTTCCTTTGTATTAAACTTATGCTGGATTCTCTTGTAATGTTTTAGGGACTGTCTGTATCTGTATTTCTTCACTTAACGCTGTATTCTCCTGCCTTACAGAATGCACTGTTTCCTCCTTTTGTTTTTATGTAAGTAAAGTTTTTTTTGGTCTCAACAATACTTTGCTGATAATAGGCAAAACACAAATATTTATAACACTGAACAATGTGTGGAGTTTCTGGCATGGACAGTTCTGCTTTCTGGGGCAAAAACATGTGATTAAATGGGGGAGGCAGGAAAAGCCCCCTAACCCAACTCTTCAAGATAATTCATTGTTTGCCGTGTTGTTGCTGTATTGAGAGAAGAGTAATAGGAAGTTGTAGGTTAGGAAGCGTGGAATTTATCTCCAAGACCATGAACAGAAGCTGTGCCTGTAGTTCAGTAGAGTCAAGTAAGAGAAATTAAAACAGTCTTTAAGACAACTCTGGAAACCACCAGTTTAATTATTAAACTGATACTTAATGTGACTGTTCCAGATGGGACTGGGATGTTCTTTAATGCACCTTTCTTGTAGATCCTCAAATGAATCAGCTTACTAATATGTTGCATAGGGTTCTTGAAGAGCTCAAACTGCTTGGGAGAAGGTGAAAGTCTGGGTCATGCTTCTTTCCTGCCCCTCATGATTGCTGAGTAGTTAGGTGGCACATAGGATGTGGGGCTGTGAGGTGTGACTCCCTTTGAATGGCAGAAGGGCCTTTGTGTCTCTCACCCTGGGCTGGCCCTGTGAAAGCTGCAGGAGCAGCAGCCATGATCTGGTAGAAGTAGATGCATGTCTTTTCCTGTGGGAGCTGCAGCAGTAGCAGCCCATTCCTAGAAGCACTTCCTGCAGTGTGTGAGCCTTCACACACTGAGGATTTCAGACAGGGCATTGGCTAATGCCTTGAAGAGGTTCTCTTGTTCTTTAACATGTGCAAACATATGTAGGCATGTAGCTAGGTGAAATAATAGATGTCAAGAAAATCTGTTGGGAAGTCTGTTTAAAGATTGTTTTGGTTTGGTTTTCCTCAAGACCATTTCCCCCACATATCATTCTACAGACTTTTCACAATGTGTTCTTAATTTTTAGATGTTGTGGAAGAAAATGCTTCTTGTTTGCATTTGATCTTACCTTGAAATAACTCTTAAACTGGATTTACTGGAAAATGTGGTCTTTCTTACTCCAAAAATGTTACTGAGCTGAATTATTAGGAGTCATACATCCTAGCATGTTCACCAGGGTACCCAGAGAGGGGTGATGTATCACACAGCATAAATGTCAGCCCTGCCACCCTGCTTTTGCTGATGTTGTCAGGTGATGCTCCTGTATACAGGCACCATGAATACTCTGCAGCAAGATACTGAGCATGCTTGAAACCTCAAAGCTCCTAGGGAGTCTCACATAGCTTCCACCCGGCTAATAAAGATGCAGACAAGAATTTAAAGTTGCATGCAGTATGTAAAACTACAGCATTTTTTTGCACTGTGAATCTCAAGGGAAATGCTATACCTCTTGCTGAGAAAAATGCCAGAAGGACCACTGCTGTCCTCTGATACAGGGCAGGCAACAGGAAGAGGAGTTGTGGTGATGAGTTTCTGCCATCTCATCTAGATGCATCCCTAAGGGAGTTCTTAAACCACTCTCCATCCTCTTGAAACAAGTAACTGACTTATGCATAGCCAGGCATGGGGCTTCCTGAGTCTGAGCTTGGAAAAAACAAGTTCTTGGTATAAAACTAGTAGATAATGCCCTATTCCTGTGTGCTACCTCACTGCTAGAAATGTATGCTTTCCTTCTAGTTTGACTGTGTCACCTCACAGCCAATGGATCTGGCTTATGTACTTTCCAGATTGCAAATCACCACTTCATTATGTCTAGAGACAAGACAGTTCTCTGAGGTCACTTATTTGAGATCTATTTTCTCATGACCTAAATGCTTTCAGGTTTCTTGGTGGTTTTGAACTGTAAGCACTGGCACCACACAGTATTCCAGTAGCAGTGGCTCTGGTATACTGAGATACCATAACTTCATTATTCTCACTGGAGACTTTCCTATTTATAGGTACAGGGATGCATTTTTTTTCTCATTTTGGCAAGATTGTGGCTTTGAATATTCATGTGCAGCTGTTTATCCACCTCTTAGGGTTTTTTTGAGTCTCTGCTTCTAGGACAGAGACTGCATCATTCCTACAGACACTGAGACAGACCTAGGTAACCTCTGCTCAGCTTAACATCAGTGACCTTCTAATTTTGCAGTATCTTCCCACAGCTGATGTGCTTATTTTTTATCTTCTGCAAGCTTTAACAGTAATTCTAGTAGCTTACTGTTGAGTAAACAGTAATCTCAATTGCTTATTTTATTGAGTAAATAGGGAAATGGAGCATCAACATCTTCCGAAGGACTCAACAAGATGGAAAGCAATAAAACTATGTTCTGTTTCTACCTAATAGGATACATTTAAGATCCAAACCCAGAGAGCTTTTTTGGATGTTTACCTCGCTGATGGCAGCAACATTAGACTTGATATCCAGACATCAGACACTGCAGAAAGAATATTAGAGGTAATGGTTTTCTAGAATTGTGTTGAAATTTTCCATTTGCAAGAAGTGGGCAAAAGTGAAGAAAACTTCAGTCAAGAAAGGATAAACCTCCCCATTTTTAAGATGTACAAGAATATCTTCTGTAGTTTTTAATGGGTTTATTGTACTAGGGTGAGAGGGGTGGGAGACATTACTGAATTTGCAGATGAGCTTTTCTGGGGGTTATATTTGCTCATAATTTACCTCTTCTTAATATGTACCTTCTGCTTCTGTGGTGCATGGCTGTCAATTTCAGGTTTCCTTAATATATGATAGAATCTTCTTTATGGGGACACATTCTTAGTTAACCTCTCCCTCTGGTTTAGCATAGTGAGGGTGAAAGTGCTTGAACACTGTAGTCAGAAACTGTGCTCTTGTCATAGCTCATGCCTTAGCTGGTGCACTGCTGTTAACACATACTGTGCAACTGATAAGGTTTGTGTTCTTTGCCCTGTATGCTGCTGCCTTACTTGTTTAGTGTCCCCTGATGTTTGCAGCAGTGGTGCAGTTGGAGCACTGTGGCTCTGATGTCAGTAACAGCTGGTGTAATATGTACAGTAAACAATTGCTAGTTACGTTTTGAAACCAGTAGCAACCAAATGTTGTTTACACAACTGGCTGGCTTGTTTGAAATTTTCAGCTGGGGTTCCCTCCTCATGCCTGAGAGGAAGAGCAGCAGTGGCTCTGCATGTTTTGTGTATTTGCACACACATGTGTGTATGTGTGTGAGCAAGGCTGAAGCCTCTTCCTCAGTTGCTCTCATTTCCTAATATTAACAGCAATAACAAAGCTGGAAATGTCTTTCATAGCACATAAAATTGTGTACTGTATTTCTGTTGTGCATTTACAATCTGAGTTTGTGGAGGTAGTTCTCAGCCAGACAGTTATGAGCAATCTTCACCCTCCTTTGTCAAGCTGACATGTGTCAGTCTGGCTGAAGAACATACAGCATCTGTGAGCAGTTACCATGAGTTGGATAATGCAGGGTCAGCCCTCACTGGCTTTGTTCTGCCATGGGGTTTGCACCACCTGAGGCAATGCTGGAACTGGTTCTTCCAGGGGAAAGGTAAGAGTCAGTGTTGGCCTTAGACCTTGCAACAGGAGGCTTGTGGGGAGGGAGATGCTGAAGATAGTGTTGGGGGTGGCAGGGAGATTGGAGTGTTGATTGGGGTAGAGAGAAGTAGGTGCTAGCAGTGTAGAAGTAGTAAGGAGACATTTTTAGATAGTCAGTGTCCCTATACAAGCCTCCTAAGGAAAGGATTTGCCAATATACTTTACCAAGCCTATATTAATACTTTTAAAACTTGTTACTTTTGCAGTGGATCAAGGTAACTTCCAAGCCAGACAGTGGTATTGCATGTTTCATGTTTATGTGGCACTTAAAGAAACAATGAGGTTTGAAATGCTGCAGACCTCTTTGCTTCTCTTGTGGTCTTAAAGATCAGATAAATATTATTTAGTGTTTGTCACTGTAAATGTGCTACCATGTTCACTGTTCTTCTGCATTGGAGGTAGACTTTGCAACCCTCCCTCCCTAATAGCCTGGTGTTCAGGCAGCATATAGCAGCTTGTGTTTTGATCCAAGAAATAAAATAAGTCAAAATCCTACTGAATAAGATCTGTGTTTGACACTCCTGGGAAATGCCATCTGGTATGCTTAGTATTATGCTACTAAGGGATAACATGCTGAAGCTCTGGCTAATTTTTTCAAGTAATTTGTGGGGACTCTTTTTAGCATAGAGACAAGCAGAATGAAAGATGGTGCTGCTAATGCTCACTCTTTTGTCTTTTTGTGTTTGGACTTCTGAAAGTTTCTTTCATTGTACCTGGTGTCTGAACTGAGTGAGAGGCAAGTGGTTTTTATGCTCTGCTGCCCCCTCTCTGGTTACAGCCCTAACATTCACGAGGTTTTCCTTGCTAATATGTTTTTTAACTTGGAACAATTCTTCCCAACCTATAATTAGCTTGATGTCTACCTTTTCTCTATGCACAAACATGTGTCTGCTTTTTAAAACAGCTAATAGAGGTGGACAAAACCATTCTGAACTGTGGAGATAAGTGAATTTACAATGCAGTCACTGTGACATGGAGATACAAGTGTTTTGGGATTGGCATCCTTTGGAAAAAGACTGAAAACCAGTACACCCACCTTGTGCTCAGACAAAGAAAGGCCAGCATTTCTGATCAAGTCATGACTCCTGTCAGGCTGCACAGTCTGCCAGATGAGTTACAACAGGAGCACTCTCAGGGGTGAAGAGTTTTTTCTTATGGTTGTCACAACACTTCCCTGAGCAAGGTCAGGAGATTATGGTCACTGCAGAATTTAGGAATATAATGTTCTGATAGCACTGTGCTCTTTTAGTTTATAGCTGCTTTAACTTATGCTTTAATCATATATAGATATATATATCTTTTTAGGACCTAAAATACACAAAGACAGTCACCCCAGCCTGAGCAGTTTCCATGCTCACCTCTGCCAGACTTTTTTTTTCTGTCCCTGCTATTCCATTGTGCAGCTGGTCCTGCAAATAATTTCTGTGTTTTCCTTCAGTGCTACTTCTGCCCTATTTCAGAGGGGCCACAGCAAATTAAAAACAATCCACGTGTCAAGCTGGATAGGCCTTTTTTTCTTCCTTGTGTGCTGTTAATGAAAGCTCAGTAGAGCTCAGAAGCCTTCACACAGAATTGTAGAACTGTACAAGTAAGACTGGTGCTCTCAGTTAAGGGGCAAGACTTCTAGATATTTCCTAAAAAAACCTAAGAATACTCTGTATCAGCTTAGAAAATATACAAATTCTGTGAAAATACATATTTATGATACTTGTGAGCAATGCTGCTAGGTCAGAGCATGCAGAGCTTATTGTACAACAGGATTTGAGAATTTAGTATTAAAGATCTGAAATACCAAGGCAGATGCCTTGTGTTAGAGGATACTTAAACATGTGGCAGAGTAGAAGACCTTTTCTATCTTAGTGCATTTTAATGTTCCTTTGAAATTTGTGAAACTCCTCCCAAACAAATGCTGTGTTATGGGAATGGCTCTATTTGCTTTTACAGGGCAGTTAAATGGGACATGAAGTAAAATTTAACACCAATTAAGTTACATTAATAGGTATTGAACACTTCTTCCTTATTTATGCTAATAGACAGCTAAGCTTCTGACCTTCTTTATTTTTAAAGGTTACATCCTGTGAGATGGGGCTACCAAGAGAATTAATAAAATACTTTAGCTTATTTTTCTTTCAAGATCATGATGACAGAGCACTCTCTGGTAAGTTCTACCCGGTGCTTGACTGAGCCTTCCTTTGGATCTTCTTTTGGTGGCTGCAGTGGCTGAACCATGAACCTGCTCAGGCTGAAAGACTCTGCTGTCTGATAAAGCCCCTCAAGCACTCTCCCCATATGGCTTGCAGAGAGAGGTAGTGGGAAACGAAGTACAGCAATAGATAGTGTGGTGGAGGGCTGAGACTTTCACATGTGAGTGTCAGGTCCCTTTCAGTTTGCAAGACACAGAGCAACTCTTACCACATGGGAACTTCTGAGTAGGCATTTAGTCAGACAGCCATACCTACATAAAACAGTTCTTAATTTATAGCTCACATGCCACGTTTAACAATGGGACAGGAAACTCTTTTGTTACATGTATAAACAATGCCTGTGGTTTACTTTCCTTTATATCATGACATGTTTCCTTTCTTCACTGGTAGAAGCTTAAGTTTAACCGTGATGCTACTAAGCAAGCTGTAAATGAGGGTTGTGGTCAGAAAATGTGAAGGGGACTTTCTGCCCTCATTGGGCTGCTGGTGTCCTGTTTCCCTGGGACTGGGACAGGCTCAGCCCACATCAGAGAAGGGAACAGTCTTTGCTGTCCAGTGAAGTGAAGCTTGGCATTGCAGCCTCTCTGCTGCCTTGACAAGTCATTTAGCTTTTTTCAGTCTGCTCATTGGCATGAAGATGTTAATGTTCTTTTGAACCTTTTCAGGATGAAAGTCCAGTAGTAAATTCAGGCTTACTTTGTGGGATAGGGTCTTTACTGTCTCTTTTTGGTTTTGTTTTATTAATTGTTTCTCTGCCCCCTGCTTTCTGGCTGTGAAAGTTTATCTCTGAGTATGCAGAATCCCTGACCTGAGGACTGTGTCTCAAATGTATCTTCATGTAACATGTCTTATATTCTTTTACTGCAGTTGCAGATGGATTTATTTTTGCCTTGTATTGTGAAATAATTAGATGCATAGAAATGTAATTGATTGGAAAAGAAAATTCAGTATTTTCCTATGTATCGTTGATATTCCTCACAAATACACCAAGTCCAAATGTAACCCACAATCCACTTCCAAAAGATGGTTAGCTACTCATACTCCTATGTTTAATTGTTCTGCCCAATTGTGGCATTGGCTTAGAAATAAATGTTTATAGACTTGAGCTTTTGGATGTTTTTTAAAAAGTGCTCAGGAAAGTAGTGACTGCTAAATAGTGAGAAGCTTTTCTTGCTGTATGCTAGTTATAATCATCTTTTCTAGTGTTCTCTCCAAGAAAAGCATCAGCCCTGAAAGCTTGCATTCATATGTCCTTTAGATGCAGAAACATCTATACTGCTTAACTGTGTTCTGAGAGGATATCCTGTAAGACCATGAGGGAGTAGAGATATTCTGAAGCAACAGAGCAATGTAAGTTTAGACTTGGAGAAGTAAGGAAGGTAACTAATTATATAATCACAGAATGATAGGGGTTGGAAGGGACCTTGAAAGATCTAGTCCAGCCCCCTTGCCTGAGCAGGATCACCTAGAGTAGGTCACACAGGAACACATCCAGGTGGGTTTTGAATGTCTCCAAGAGAAGGAGACTCCACAACCTTTCTGGACAATACTTATATTCACCACTTGTCTCTGTCTTTTTCTTTTCCCAGTGGTGAAAAAAGTTGCAGACTTTGAACTTCCTTATGTGAGTCTTCAGAGCATGAAAGAGTTGCACTGTAAGCTTGGGATCAGAAAATGGTGAGCAAGAAGCTTAAGAGGAACTACCCAGATACGTGGCAACTGCTATAAACAGAGAAAGAAATCCCTTGGATAACTTAATTACCAAATCTTTGAGCGTCAGCAGCCTGTTTTCCTCTGAGGCCAATTTGTTATTGGAAGTGACTGCTTCCCTGGTCCTGTGTTTTAACATTGCATCACTGCAGTATTCCTGAAGTGTCCCTTGCTAGCTATTTGTTCTTTCTGTTGTTTGGAATCTATAGAGAGGTGCTTTGTGGCTGCTTACCTCCTAATTTGTCTACCTGCACAATGCAGTGACCACAAACGGGAATGTACCTGTAAACAATATGGAAGAGAACACAGAGTTCTGAGATGGAAATTGGGCAGAGATAGATTAGGTTTTATGTAAAGTACTCGTTTCTGTATACTAATGCACAAAACACCTGAGGCCATAGCTTGAGCATTTCTCTTGGTAAGTGGCCTGGCTTAGGCAGCAGAGCACTTTCCTCTTTTCATTTACTCGCACCTCAGGCTCCTCCTTATGCTGGTAGAACTGTGTGGGCAGATGTGGTGAACTGGGCTGGTGAGCTCCCTGGCATTAAAACCAAGTTGCTGGCCACTTATTCTTTTACTTGGTTTTGCTGGCCTATTTTTGGCCTGAGTCAGTCCCCAGTCTTGTTTGTTGTGGAGCAAGCAGTTATGGTGATTTGTAGGTGAGGATAAACCCTGGGGATGGGCAGTCTGGTGCCAAAGTTCTGCTTGTCAAGCTGTCCTCAGGGTGCAGTTAGGCCCTATAGCTGAGCAGTCTAATGGCTCGTGGCTGTCCTTGTGGTCTGGCCTACTTCTGCATACATTAAAAGGCAAAAAGAATAGGTTTTTCTTTTTTAATGCCTAGTGAGTTGCACTGTCTGCACCAGATGAGTGTTAGAGCAAGGACTGTTGTTGGGAGTAGAAGTGGAAGAACAGACCATGCCTTTTGCTAGCAGCAAACAAGGCTCCTTGGCTTGAAGCTACACAGAAACCTGTTGTTTGATGCTGTAACTTGTCTGGTTTAAATCTATTGGACTGGATCTTGGCATCTACAAAGCTTTCTCTATTTCCCTACGTGTGCCCTTCATAAACTGGAGATGCTAGCAGCCTAATGAAAGCACTGCACGGGCCTAAGCCATGACTGAATAGACACTTCTCCATTAAGCACTGGCTCAAAGCACAGAGGTAGGGAATGTCAGTCCCTGGGCTGTTCCTGTGCCACAGGAAGTGTATCATCTGTGCAGGGTGAGCCTCTGCTGCTCTACTGGAACTGTCATTGGTGCCCAAGCTACTTTTAAAATGGCTTAAGCTAGTTGTTGCAACATGGCACTTGGATTAAGGTTTAACTTTGCGGCTGAACTGATCTGATCCTGCAGCAGTTCTGCAGTAGTTGGTATCACAGCTGACTAGCTAAAGGCTCGGTCTTGTCTGTCGGTACTGCAGCATGGCAGTGGATGCTCTGAGACCCCTGCCAACTTTTATGTAGACAGGCCTCTAGCTGCTTGAGAAAAGGAGGAGGGAAGTCTTAGTTCTAAATTGTAACTCTTATTTTTGGTACAACCCAAATCAAAGTGGAAGGATCTGATAACTTTAGTTTGTTTCCATTCTGCTACAATATATAGAAAAAAATAATATAGTACACACTTCAAGGGCTTAACTGTTGTTTGGTTGGCTTTTTTTTTAGTGGTGAGGCTTTTTTAAATGATAAGTAATGACATCTTTCTGGGTTGGGCTCCCACTATATTTAACTCACAAATCAAAATGCCACATTTAGAAGCATATCTTCATAACTTATTATTTTTTTTTTCCTTGTCATGGAAAAGGTATATGGATCCTTCTCTTGATAGGCTGTTGATGGATTGTAGAGCTTCACTGAATTTGTTATATATGCAGGTAAAATCAAAAGTCTTTAAAAGTTTGAAAGTGAACTTTCTTACATTACATCAATCTTTTATATAAATTCTTGAAATGTTTGTAAATGGTTCATGTTTAACACAGCTCTGCTGCCTTTTTCTAGCTGCTGTTGATCATGTTTTGGGCTTGTTTTTCCTAAATTGTTTTGTTTATGGGAAAAGTACTGCACAAAAGACTTATTTAGGTGTCTGTCCATTCTGTTTTCAAATGTATGTGTGTGTTTATATGTAGACACTCTACCATGATATGGCAGCATTTGAATTCTGAACTGTAGGTGTGTTGAGTTGTACTGGCTTTGGAAACTATCAATTCAGGAGGAAAGAACAGTTTACTGTTAACTTGTCCTGAAATCAAAGGCCTTGTGTTTGGGGGGTTTTGTGGTTGGTTTTGTTGTTTTTAAAAAAAGTTGCTTCTGAGTTTGAAAGGGAATACATTAATACTTTTTTTTTCCTGACTGCTTTGCTATTTCTGAAAAAATCTTAAGGCAGTCCAGGAAGTCAAGAGGAATTGGCTTAAACCAACAGAAAGGCAGATGCAAGAACTTGAACTTCTACAAAGAAATGCAAACAAAGCAAAGGTAAAATAGTATTTTAAAAGCAAAATAAACACAGCAAGTGAGTGGGTTTTGAAGCAATGATACTAGAATCATAGAATGGTTTGGGTTGGAAGTTATCTCAAAGACCATCCAATACCAATTCTCTGCCATGGGCAGGAACACCCTCCACTAGCCCAGGTTGCCCAAAGCCCCATCCAACCTGGCCTTGGACACTGCCAGGGAGAGGCAGCCACAGCTCCTCTGGGCAGCCTGTGCCAGGGCCTCACCACCCTCACAGGGAAGAATTTCTTTCTAATATCTAAGAAGCTATGACTTTAAAATTGGGTATGATTTTGTGGAGTAATTAGAGCTGGAGACCCCATCTCCTGGTCAGATACTGAGCCACGAAATAGAAAAGGAGGTTCCCATCTCTGCTAGTATTATAAAATATCCCAACGTGATTACTTGTATTCCCAGAGTAGTAAGAAGCTTTTGACCTTGAATCCCAGTCTTTTGTATTTGCTAAACTCAGGTGCAAAGGTTTGTCACCTGCTTTAGCAAATCAGATGGAAATTCAGACTGCTGGGACTTCTGTTCTCAGCAGTTCTTTCTGGCTAGTTTTCTCTCTTCCTTTCATCATATCTGATAAGCATCCAAAAGATCCAACTCATTATATACAGGAAAAAAAAAAAGAAAAAAAATCAAGTTTCTAAATCTGGCCTGTGAGTGCTATTCTCTGAATCAAGCACTGACATGTCCTCACAGGAGAGAGTATTAGGAAATGGGAAGATCTGCCTTACAGCCCTTCCCCCTCAATCACTAGATTTCACTCACCTTTAGAGCTCCTCACTCTAGTTCTGTCTTCTTGGTGCAGTTCCTGGAGCTGATTCGGGAAACGCAGTTCTACGGGTACGTACGACTTGATCCTTGCATCTGTGACTACCCAGAAGAAGGCTGCTCAGCTGCCATCTGTGTTGGCAATAATGAGATTAACTGCTGCATAAAACTGCCTACTAACCAAACCAAAGAGGTCAGCTTTAAAATCAGCAGGTTAAAAAGCTGGCAGGTTACTTTTCTGGTAAGTGCTCCACTGACTTTGTATATGAATTCTCTTTCTTGGAATGAAAACTAAGGCTGTCAGGGAAGGGCAGATCTGGGGGTAAGGAAATAGGCTGTTTTAAGTCCCTCTCACCTATTCCACTCCAAACCTATCCTGAAGCACGTCCACCTCTACAGCACTAAACTATCTGGTCTTACTCTGTCTTCTCCCTTTCCCTGGCATTCCATGTCTCATTTTTTTCTGCCCCTGTCCTTTCCTGTTTGAAGCAGAGTTGGGAGAGTTTTGTGTGGGAGCAAAAGGATTGCTTTAGCCAGTTTTATGTTTGTAAAAACTCCCATTTGCTCCTTCCCCCAGAAGTGCTCTGGTACAGATTTTCAGCTGGTTTATTTAAATACTGTGTAAAATGTACCTGATTGACTAATTCTGATTTATGGCTGAACACTTAAATGCTGTTTTTTTTCATGTTTTTTTTCTTTAGGCTGGTACAGAGGATGGTGAAGACACTCTGGAGTTCAGATTTGAGTACAATGATTCAGGCACATGGCAGTGGATAATCTTGTACACAAAGCAGGTTAGTTCTCAGTACTTTTAGGAAAGGATGAGTAAAATTACAGCCACAGGGGATCTTCCAAAGCAGTTAGCCCATCTGTACAGGAGTGCAGCAGCTATACTTTCAAGTAGGTTAGCCTAGGGACAGAGCTATCTGCAGAAAAGCATTTGAGTTTCTGGCATAAGGGGAAAATATGTGTAGCACTCAAGAGCAAGCCTGGGATGGAGTGTGAATAGGTGTCATTGGGTACTTACTGAGTAATAAGTCACTAATTGGTCAGACCCACCTAAGGTCAAGGCCTCCCACTTTCCACAATAAATCCTGTTGTGCAACTATAAATGTAAGTGGTATTAACACAGGTTAATGGAGGGTGTGAATATGTGACACAGTAAGTATTTTTTTACATATAAATAATGCTTAAATAAGATTTGATAGGATGCCATTCCTCCCACTATTTTCAGGCAGCTTTTTAAAGAGAAAGGGATCCAGGAATTCAAGTCATCCGTCTGTGGTTATGCTGCCTAGCAAATAATCTAGGCTCTGCTGTATCAAAGACAGCTCCACTCTCAGTTTAGGTACAGAGCTTCTATAAAAAGTATAGAGCCTCTTATTCAGATAAACTGCTTCTCTTCCCTCTAAGACCCACCCAGCAGCAGACAGAAATTTTTCAAATAAAATCAAAATGCTTAATTTCTCACACATGTCTTCTGAATTCTGGGGTGACAGTGCAGTTCATGCAGCTATTTAGTAAGTGTTAACTTTCTGCCATGCTTAAGGTTTATGAGAACATGGGCCATAAGCAATAAGCTTTCTAGTTTCTTGCCTCTTTTGCTGCTGGAGAACAAAAAACCCTAAAACTACCTCAGCATTAATTCTCCTGTGAAATCTATTAAGGTCATGCCTGATATAGTGACTTGTTGATTAGAAATCCTGCATCCCACTTTCCTCATAAATGTCAGGAAAAGCTAAAGACCAGAAAGGTGCTACTGTGTAGAAGAAATCAGGGTTTGACCCAAGAGCCCACTGTTGAAAATGGAAGGACTGGATGATACAGAGCATAGTCAGAGATGGCTCTCCACTCCATCACTGATCTTGAAGGATATTTTTCTTTGGCTTGATGGTCGGTCTAAGATGCTTCCTTTTGGAAGCAAGGTGTATCTACAGGGTGCAGTTTGGACCTTAACTTGGGCTGCATCATCCCGATTTGTTGCACATGCTTATCAGAAAGCATGAGGAACTAACAACTCCACTCTGCTCTGAGGTGCCTCTGCTGTATACCTAATATGTGGGATGAACACATACTGCTCCAAGCTGACACCAAGCTGAGTGGTGTGGTCAACACCCTAGAAGGAAAGGAAGCCATCCAGAGGGATCCTGACAGGCTGGAAAGATGGGCCCAGGTGAACTTAATGAGGTTCAACACTGCCAAGTGTCAGGGGTTGCACTTGGGCCAGAAGAATCCCAGACATAAATACAGGCTGGGAGAAGAGCTTCTTGAGAGTAGCCCTGCTGAGAAGGACTTGGGGGCTCTGGTGGATGAGAAACTTAACATGAGCCAGCAGTGTGCTCTTGCAGCTCGCAAGGCCAATGGTATCCTGGGCTCCATCAGAAGAGGGGTGGCCAGCAGGGACAGGGAGGTGATTGTCCCTCTCTACTCTGCCCTCGTGAGGCCCCACCTGGAGTACTGTGTCCAGATCTGGGACCCCCAATACAAGAAGGATGTAGAACTGTTGGAGAGGGTTCAGAGGAGGGCCACAAGGATGATTAGAGGGCTGGAGCACCTGCCCTACAAGGAGAGGCTGAGGGAGCCGGGCTTGTTCAGCCTGGAGAAGAGAAAGCTGCAGGGGGACCTCATTGCAGCCTTCCAGTACCTGAAGGGAGCATACAAACAGGAGGGGAATCAACTTTTTAAAAGGGCAGATAATGGCAGGACAAGGGGGAATGGATTAAAGCTGAAGGAGGGAAGGTTTAGATTGAATATTAGGGGGAAGTTTTTTTACGGAAAGAGTGGTGAGGTGCTGGAACAGGCTGCCCAGAGAGGTGGTGGATGCCCCATCCCTGGATGTGTTCAAGGCCAGGTTGGATGGGGCCGTGAGCAACCTTATGTAGATCCAGGCCTGAGGTTGGTGGCCCTGCCTGTGGCAGGGGGGTTGGAGCTCTATGATCCTTGGGGTCCCTTCCAACCCTTGCCATTCTATGATTCTATGCTCCATTCATACTAGTGGTGCAAGAGGCAACTGTGAGCTGGTCTACAAACAGTTGCAGCTACCTTGTGTAACCATCAGGGCTTTGATTTTCAGCAGTGATGACTGCCTGTGAGCTTGGAGTGGTTTTGATGCTGACAGTGCTGTTTGATTAACCTTACTTAATTTTACTCAGTGCTTAACATCCTTGCAGTGCACCGTACTAACTGCAGTTGCTTAAAGCCCAGCCTCAGCAGGACTAACCTTCACAGCACTGCTCAGCATGGAGAATAAAGACTTTTTATGACTGGCCTTGTGAGACAAGTCATTCTTTCTAGTTGTCTGTGGCTCCCAAATTACACTACAGATTATCTGAATTAAGGAAGCAATAGTTCAAGAGTTAGGGCTTGTGATTCCTCTGGTAGAGGAGAAATGGAAGGGTCAAGTACCTCTTTAATAGAAGAAACCACAGTGTTCTCTGCTTTGTCTTCAGGCCTTTTTGCTCAGTAGCTGCTTGAAGAAAATGATATCAGAACATATGATGAAGGCAGACAAAGGCCCAGAAGTGGTGAGTGTGTGTGCTTGTTGGTATCTGTCTTTAAAAAGAAATCTGTCTGCTGCCCTTTCTTTCGAATGTGCTGAGAGAAGTGCTGTTGAGGAGAAGGATCTTGCAGATTTTGATGTTTCAGTAGAATTAATTGATTAAAAAGTGCACCTTTGCTTAGCTTTACTGAAATGATATTCTGAATGTGACGGTGGTTTATCATCAGAGTTTTTAATAAACTGCTTTGCATTCCCTCTCCTTGACTTTAATCTTTGCTGCATGTTATAAAGGGTATCTGTGGCATAATTTTTGATGTTCTGCTCTACCCCACTGAAAGCCAGAAATGGATACACTTTTTCACCACTTCTCTTGCTTGCTCCATCTGCTGTGACGTTAGCCCAATTTGAGATCTGTGACATTCACACTGAGAAACCTTTTTTGGTTTAAATAGAAGTGTTAATAAAATAAAAATCTGACTTGTAGCTGAAATGTCTGCTGTATTTTGTGTAGGCCTGTAAGAATGGAAATATGTTTAGATACTTGCTATTTTTAAAAATAACTTCCAGTGTTAGTAATGCCTTTGTTTAATCTTGTGATATCTGAAGACTTTGAATGTCTGCTAACTGGAAACTTCAGAAGAGAGAAGAGGAAAAGAACATGTGTGATCCTCTAGATACACGCTGATTAGTGAGCAACGATCAGCATGTTATATCATAGCTTTAAACTACAAGTCAGGAAAAAAGAGACCAATTTTAATTTTGGAAGGGAGTTTTAGTTATTTATTTGTTATGGAAGTACAGTAAACCTTTAATTATGAAGGTGATTACTTAACTGTTCAGCTGTTGATAGCACTCAGGCAGCTTGGACTAAAACAGAATAATGAGAGAGGGTGCATATGCCAGCTCACTTCCTACACAGTTTCTGCTGGGTTTAGCTGAACGCTGATTTGCTCAGTGTATTTTATTAGATTACTTGGAGCATTTAAGCTTATTGTAAATTTAAATTTTTCAATCTGTTTAGGAGATCAAGATGCCTGAATCCATGAAAAATAACGATAAATCCAGCATCCAGCTAAAGCAGGTCAGTGAGAGAGAACTCCATAACGTAAATAAGCGTGCCTTGCTCGCTAGTGGTGTTCTGACCAGCCTCTAAGCGACAACTCCATTGGGTAGGAGAAGGAGCTAAGCTTGAATTTTCTGTAAGGATGAGGGTAAGAAACTTGTCTGAATAAAAATTTTATTTTAGTTTGATGGGTTTAATGACAGCTTGCTTGGTTTTATTTGCTTTTTGCAAGTGTTTCTGAATGAGACGTTTGAAGTCTACAGAAAGCTGGGATATATACAGAGTTCATGTGTGTATATCCACATGCAGCTGCTGATGCAGTGTACAGACTCATATTTGAATGCATAAACAATCCCAGTGAGGAATCCATTTTTCCCTGTAGTTGGGAATTGTACCCACGAGGAGATTTTGTCATGTTACGTATCTACACTTATGCATTCCTAGCATGTAAAAGATGTAGTTCCAAACTCTCTTGCTGGAACCAGTATTCATAGATAATTGTTCCTGAACAGCTAAATGGCTAGAAGGTGTTGCTTTTCCAAGTTCAGTTGTTGAATATGCAATAAAAATGGAAAAAGAATAATGCAATGAATGAAAATAAATACCTTTATTACAGCATGTGATTGGCCAAAGGTGAAAGACTTCTAAAAGAAGCCCAAAATGTAATCTGAATTCAGAAAAAAGTAATGCTGCTAGATCATCAGAAACGGCACACAAAACCACTCACTAACTGGTCTTCAGTAAACAAATCTATGAACCTGTGTGGGGTTTCCTTGCCCCTTTTTTTGAGGTACTCTGTACTTCTCACTGTGGGAGACAAGATTCTAGGTGAGGTGTGGCCTTCAGTGTTCACAAACAAGTTGCAAATGACTGTAAGGGAGCCAGCACTTTCTGACCAGACTTCCACCTGTGATGAACTCTGAAGGATGTGATTCAGTGGTGTTGCACTGGTATAACTTTAGAATCACAGAATTGTAGGGGTTGGAAAGGACCTCAAGAGATCATCGGGTCCAACCCCCCTGCCAAAGGACTAAGTTGTGTGGCACTCTGGGCTTGAGACAATAGTTCTGACTCAAAGTATTTTAAAATACCTCCTTGATTTGTGGGCAAGATGGACTGTGAATGGTCCCTTGGAATGCTGGTAAGGAGAGCAGCCTTGGACAGGGCAACAGCACCACTGATCTCATCCGCTGTGTCTTGCTGGTGCAGTGTCTGGCAGCTGATAGGAAACTCAGTGAACTAAGAAAAATTACAGCTGATAATTGGAAGGGAGTTGCTTTTGTTAAATCAGGGTATGCTGTTGCATTAAGCAGTGATGTTATGGTGTGCTTTACCTCATTTTATATGGCACCAGTTGAAGTCTTTATGCATAAGGCTGTGTTATTAGGCAGATAATTAATACAGAATCTTTAAAACCTTCTTTACTAACTTCTAAATGCTGTGATTACAGTATTAAGGTTCTTAAGGTTTCCCTTTCCTATTCCTCTATTTCTCTTTTCAAGACATTTGAAAAACACATTAAAAGTGTACCTCTGCACATTATCAGTTGAAAGTGCTGTTTGAGTTGGGTCTTTATAATTTTGCCAGGAGTATCCCCAAGAGTCTTGCAAGTCTTTGAGATGGCAGAAAGTTTAACTGACTTCTATCCAAAGACTCTGGGAACTTATGCCAAGTACCTTCTGCTGACTCATGTGAAGAAGACCAATTCTGGTTTTCTTTGCAGTCCTGTAACAGTATACTGATGCTACCAGATCAGCCTAACAGCCTGTCAGTTCCTGCTTGAACAGATAATCTAGTGCAGCAGTAAGATTTAGTAGGAAAGCCAAGGGCAAACTTTTGAATGGAGATAAGTATTATTTAATTAGTATGCAATATTATTTATTACAGTTATTTATTAATTAGTATGCAATTATTTAATTAGTATGCAGATACTGAGGCTGTACTACAGAATGTACCTGCATCTAGGCAATTTTGTGATATCTTCTAGAAATATTGAATATGAAATCTTGTACAGAGAACTTATGCAAAATTTAATTCAGTTTCCAGACACCTTAATGTTAGTTACAGCAGCATGGCTGCCATAGCTTTGTGATGGACAGTTTTAGTAGGGTTTTCCAGAACATTTACTTTATAGATATATATATGTGTGTGTGTGTATATCTCTCAAAATACCATGTTGCAAGAGGTGGATGTGCCATAAATTTTCCTAGGACAAGAGAAAACAGTAGCTATACCCTTAGTTTGTGTGTAGCCTGCCTGCTTATACCTTGGTGCTTGCAGTTGGCCTGTTTCTCCCTGCTGGGTGATGTGGTAGGAAGTTCCAGGCTGTACATGGTACCTTCAGGAAGAGTGGAGTTGAAAGGTGTCACTTATGTGCAGGGGTTACAGTTAAAGTTAAGAACATGTGATTAACAGGAGTCAATAGCAGGTGGGTGAGGTACCTGTACATATGTCCTTGTGGTCACCATGTGCCAAATAATATTGATATTAGCCCTTCAATCTGCACCACATGTAGTATGTTGCAATCTGGCTTAAGAGCAGAAAAACCTCTTCTCATGTCCCGTTCCAGCAGAAGAAAAATAATCATACTAAATACCTCCATAAAGACCAAACACTGTCATATTATCTAGCTAATGTTTGTATGTAATTACTGAAATGCATACTCTCTTTTAACTCTTTCTTTCTTTCACTGCAGGCAGTTAATCTGGGTTTTATATCAAGGAAAAGATTTTTGGTGAGACCAAATGAAGATGACTCTGTATTTGAGAAAATAAGAGAAGAGGACCTGTGATAATTTATTTAGATACTGTCCTTCACCATGAATTGTCTGGGAATAAACAACCCATTGTTGAAACCTTGCACTGTAAGAGGGAAAAATCTTCAGTGTAATTCCTTGCCATTGCAGTGTTATTTATAGCACTTAAGAGCTCCAGTGATCCAGTCTGGGTGCAGAGAACCAGGACATGCCTTGCTGCATACACACCTTTCTGGCTTCTTCTATACTGAAATTACTTGGCACAAAGGGGAGAAATTTGGAAATAGTGCTGTGATGTCTGGAAAAGGCCAGCAGTGTCTGTGACCAGACCCCAGGACTGGTCATTCCTTTCATGCAGAACAGACCCTTGTGGGGCCCTTAGTGACCTCTGAGATGCCATCAGTCCTGATTCAAAATGCTGCCGTGCTTTGGAGGATGGAGGCAGTGATAGGCTCTCTGGCACAGCAGTGGGCTGAGCTATCTGGATGTATGTGACTGTCAGGAACTGAGCAGTTTTATACTGGGACAAGCAGGTACTTGATGTAGTTGGGGAAAGGGGGGACACATGATCTGATGCGGCAAGAAGACAAAAGTGCCTAAACTATGATACTCCATAGAAACAAGGCTTTGTAGGATCTTTGATTCTTTGTTACGTCCTTGCTCTGAAAGGTGGGATTGAGGCTGAGAAGCAAGTTGAAATATAAAAAAAACCCAAAACAAACCCAGAGTAAGATTTATGTGCATATAAATCCCCCTTTTAAAAAAACCCTTTCCCTGCAGCCCCAGGAAGCTTTAGCCCGGTGCTTCGGTGGCGGTAGGAGGGCAGTGGTGAAGACTTTGTGCCGTTTCCTGTCCCTGACAAAACCGGTCGGTTGTTGCGCAATCAACTGTTCAAAGGCGTTTTTTCTCTCCATTAAAGTTGCTGTCCCTGCCGCAGCTGTTGTTTCCCTGCCTCTCAGTCGAACCGCGGCCCGTCCCCTTGGCCCCTTCCTGACTCGGCCAGGCTGTGGCGGCGCAGAGGGACGGGCCTCCCAAGGCCCCGTTACAGCCCGCGGCGGCTCAGCCCGCTGCCTTCCCTCTCGTCCCGGAGCCCGTTCAGCCCCTGCTGCTGGAGGCCGCCTACCCCCTGACTGGGGAAAGGGCTCGGAGCGCAAAAGCATGGTGGCAAGCGCCGCTCGGAGCGGGGACAGGGAAGGCCGCGCCTCACCTAACCCGGCCCCGCTGAGGTGACCGGAGGAGCGGCGGCTCCGGCCCCCTTGGGGCTGCCCGCCGGCCTGCGGACGGTGACGGGAGGCCGCATAAGGAGCGCTGGGCGGGCGGTGCCGCGCCTGCACATCCGCTCTGGCTGGGAGCGCGGCGCAGCCCGGCCCGGCCCCTCTCGGTGGGAGAGGAGCTCCCGAAGCTGGGCCCGCCCAGCTTCGCCCGTACCGGCAGCCGCAAGGCCCGGCGGCGGCCTCCGCCCAACAGGGGGCGCGCGCGGCCTCTCCGCCGCGCCTCTGACGGCCCCGTTCGCTCGCCCGCCAGACCCCGCGCGCCCTCTGCGTGCCGAGCCGCCGCCGCCGAGTGGCAGGTACCCCCCGCAGCGGGGCGGCGTCCGCCGGCCTGTCCGTCGGTCCGCGGGAGAGGGGTGGGGTCGGTCGGTCGGTCGGGAGCGGGGAGAGGTGATGCAGGGCGACTGGTCGGTCCGTCTGTGAGGCGACGGGAGGGTTCTGCCCGCCCCGCGGGGCGTGCGCCGGGCCCGGGCCCTGCCGAGCGCGGAGCGGGAGCGTGAGCAGCAGCGTCGGGGGGTGGCGGCGGCAGCACCGGCACGGCCCGCCCCGAGGCCGTCACACCCTCGCCGGAGCGGCGGGGGGAGGGAGCGCGGGCCGCCGGGGCGCCGCCCCCCAGACCGCGGGCGGAGGTGTGCGGCGGCTCGACGGGGAGCAAGGCCCGAGGGCTGGGAGCCAGGGCCGGGGCTGGGACCGGGACGGAGGGCGCCGCGGTAGAGAACCGCGGACAGGGCGGTGTGGGGGAGGGCCCGGCGGTGACAGGCACCGCAAGCGGCGACAGAAGCGACGCGGGGCCCGGGCCCTGCTGGGGCGGAGCGCGGTCGGTGCTGCTTCAGTGGGAGGAGGTTCGGTGGGAGAGCAGCCGGTGCCTATCGCGGGAGGAGGCAGATGGGCCCGGAAGGCGGCCGCCCCTGTGGCGGGCCGCTTCAGGACACGCTTCTGAGGAGAAGACCGTGAGGTTACTAAAAGACTGTACGTGGTTTTGCCAAAAGAGCTTTTTTTTTAACCTGGCTTTGATAAAATAACTGCTGTTGGGAAGGGGAGTGGAGTAGGTCTCTGTTTGGTTTATTTAATAGACAACACTGAAGTTTTTGATCGGGTGCTGCAAAGGAAACTGTTACTGTGCTGAGAAAACAGGGATACCGCCCCAATTGTCACGGGAGCGGGAGCAACTAGAGACAAACTGTCAGAATTGGTGGCAGTGAGAGAATGACACTGGGGAATTGCTCTCTTTTTGAGTTGAAGAGAAGGTATGGAGAGTGAGCAGAACTGAGTCTCGAAGGCCGAAGTGTAGTACGTGTGTCTGCTGTCTTCTTACCAGCGGGGTGCTAGTTTGCCTCTGCGAGAGGGGACTAAAAATCAGTTCTCATCTGTACTCCATGATAGGTTTCCTCTCAGCAGGATTTGGTATCCCTAGATTTTAGAGTTGCCTCATCATCAAGAGCAAGGGATTCCAAGTGGTGCTTTAAACTGACTGTATTGTCCCACCTCATATTCTTGTACAGTTAATTGCTGAATATGTGGCCCTTAAGACCTCACCCACAGCCCAGGACCTGGGATACCTGGTCATCCAAGGAGTCAACTACTAGTGTCACTTCTAAAGATTTGGGTATGCTGGAATTTCAAGGGCTGCTTATCTTTTCTTTCAATCAGTTGTTTGTTTGTTTGCCTCCCACATGATCTTAATTATGGATGCTCCACCTCCAGAAGGATCAATTAATACACACATAAAATATTTCAGAGGGCTTTTGCTTATGTACATGATGTGAAATACATGATCATAGAATATCTTGAGTTGGAAGGGACTCATAGCCATCATCAAGTCCAACCCCTTATGGTAATGGTCCCTGATGCTTTCTGTTAGGGTAGACAGGCTGACGGGCCTGTCTTAAGTGCCTGGGCCTGTTCACCAAATTTCAGTCATCACTGTTTACTGAGGTCCTGAGATCATCTAAGTTATAAACACAGATACTGAGATGTTCAGATTTGTTGTGGTTTGCTTACTGTTGAAAGGTGACACTTACTAAGTATGTGGAAAAAAGGTTTATCTCACACAGTACCTCACTGAAACTGTGTCTGTACTTATAGGACCTAGAGTCTGGCTTTAGTTCGTGTACCAGCACCACTTATCCAAGTAACATTTCTTTCTCTTACTTTGCCAATAAAATTTCAATTGACTAAATGGAACAGAATTGCTTAAACTCTTCTTTTGTCACTCAGCAATTTTCTCACCCTCAAGTAATGCAGCTACATCAGCTGAATTTTATAACATAAATTTAAAGGAATAAATCTTTCCATGTTCGTTGATGGTGTTATATTCACCACCATACTCAAGACCTCTTACAGTGTCAGGTCAGCAAAATGGGTGGTGCCCACTTCAGGGAGGGCTTCTGGTGCATGGGTTTCCCATAGATGATGTAGAATGTTTGTCTTCTTCACCTCAACATTTCTTTTGTGTAGAGAAGCCTGTGTCTGTCCTTGCTGTGTGTTAGTATATTAGGGACTGGTTCTGACTGAGTTTGGATATATTTTTAGAAGTTTGTGACATCTGAGGCTTGTCAGCTTTTACTGAAGTTTACTGAATGGGTTTGTAGATGGAGGTGATGTGATTTATATGGTCTACTTGGATTTTCAGGGACCATCTAAAAAAAAGTATCCTCCCAGAGACATTTGTGGGGGCTGGGTGCTTGTAGCATGGAAGAGATTTGTTACGTGTAGAAATAGTTGAGTTGAAAAATTAAAGAGGACAAAAATAAATTGCTAAAAAAGGAAGGGGGCAGAAATGTGGCGCATGAGCTTTAGTGTATGCAATGGTAAGATGATGTTTTGGGTAGAATACTCTCAACCATGCTCTCATGGTGCTAAACCACTCTGGTGGCCACCACTCAAGAAAAACCTCTTGGAGTCACTATTGGCAGTTCCCTGAAAACCTCAGCTCAGCGTGCCGTGGCAGCCAGAAAGCCAGGAGGATGGTGACTGTCCTTGGGAGGGCTACAGAGAGGAAGATGAAGGGCACCATTTTGCTGCTCCAGCTTGGTGCAGCCACATCTGAAGTAGTGTGTGTGGTTCTGTTTTTTGCATCTAGAGAAGGTGGGTTAGAGAAGGGCAACTATGGGGCTCAGCTTCCTTACAGGGTGTGGTGGTTTAGCCCTGGCTGGAGGCCATGCACCCACCAAAGCCACTCTGTCACTCCCCTTTTCAGCTGGACAAGGTAGAAAATACATATTGAGAGGCTTAGGAGTTGCGATAAGGACAGGGAGAGATCATTCTGCAATTAGTGTCATGGGCAAAACAGACTCAACGTAGAATAAAGGAAGGAAAACTCTCTAATTTATTACCCTGCCCTGCACACACAGTGACACCAGAGTCGGGTAATGAGAAGTGTGACCAGATCTTAAAGCACCTCCCCCCCACCCCTCCCTTCTTAGCAGACTTCAACCCATGCCATTCTATTACTCAATTTAGTCATGATTTTGCTCCCTTCTTCCCCCCATTGTGACACGGGGAGGGGCAGGGACTGGGGGAATGGGGGTTTCAGTCAGTTCCTCATGAGTTGTTTTCCTTGTTGGCCAGCGGATGACGACAACACACACACAACACGTTCCTCACACCCTTCCCCTGCTCCAGTGTGGGGTCCCACCCACAGGAAACAGTCCTCCACAAACTTCTCCAGCCTGAGTCCTTCCTACAGGGCTTCAGCTCTTCACCAGCTGCCCCAGTGTGGGTCACTTCTATGGGGTGCAGTCATAAATCATAGAATGTCTCTCAGGCCCAGACTGCTCCAGCCTGGTTCCCCCACGGAGTCACAAGCCTCACCCAACAAACCTGCTCCAGTGTGGCTTCCTCCTTCCCTCCCTCCCTCTCTCTCTCTCTCTCTTTCTGTCTCTCTCTCTCATCTCTGTGTGTCTGTCTCTCTCCACGGGCTGCAAGTGCTGGCAGGGGTTTGCTCCAACACAGGTCACAGCATCTCTTGTGTGTTTCCACCTGCTCCAGCGTGGGGCCTCTCCATGGGCTGCAGGTGGGGTCTCGGACTTTTCCATGGGCTGCAGGGGGACACCCGCTCCACCATGGGCTTCTCCACGGGCTGCAGGGGAATTTCTCTCTCTAGCACCTGGGACATGTTCTCCTCTCCACTTCTTCACTAGCATTGGTGTCTGCACAGTTTCTTCTTACTTGCTTCTTCGGTGGCAAAAAAGCGGCTGATTGCGGGTTTTTTCTCGAAAATGTGATTCCCAGAGGTGCTGTGACCATTGCTGATGGGCTCGGCCTTGGTTAGCATCAGTTCTGACCTTGAGTTGTCTGGTGTTTGCTCTGTGGGGCCTGCAGAGAGGTTCTAGCTGCTTCTTGCAAAAGCCACCCTGCAGCCCCCCTTCTCCACCAGAACCCAGCCATGCAGAACTACAACACAGGAAAAGACTGGAAAGTCAGTATTGTTCACATTAGAGGAGATAGCTGAGGTGTGATCAGGACTTAAAAAGGCAGTGGATAAGGTGAGAGTTTTTTCTTCCGTCTTGTGGCACTAGAATGGGGTTTGTTCTCTGGGGCTGGTGGGAAGGCGGTTTCAGATGGATACAGGGAAGGACCACGCCAGGGGGAGCTGCGGAGGCACAGAGTGTGTTGCAGGTGCAGGAGGCGATTAGAAAAACTCAGGTACAAGAAGTCGGTTGAGGGTTGCTAGGAGAACATAACAGTCGTGGCTGCCGGGATGTGTTTGGGGAATGGGCTGTAGAAAGTTCTCTCTCGAAGGATCTCTGATTGCCGCTGTTGAAAGCAGAATGTTGGGCGAGCTGGATCAGTCTGATCTTGGACAGCAGTTTTTGTGAATTTATGATTGCTCTTTTCAGTGGAAGAATTGTAGTTCTGTGGGGTTTGCTTTGGTGTTAGCACTTCCATGGACCCGCGTTGGAGCAAGCCTCTGCCTAAAAAAGGCAGTGAGCAGCAAGGTGGTAGTGCTTCCTGATGGTATGGGGTAGTAAAGATAGGGTCATCTATGAAAAGCTGCAGAAGGATCCTGTAATACTGATTAACTGGGTAATATAATGTCATGGCACGTGAATTTGGTGTAGGTAGAGTGATTCAGATAGCATAAAAAGAATTCTGACTTCCCATATGAGATACCAGGCTTTCAGTAATGAGCAGCATTTCATTGTTACGATAAATGTTTCCGTGAC
Organism: Laterallus jamaicensis coturniculus; assembly: GCA_022605575.1. Lineage (NCBI taxonomy): Eukaryota > Metazoa > Chordata > Aves > Gruiformes > Rallidae > Laterallus > Laterallus jamaicensis. The sequence continues at coordinate 69,738,951 of JAKCOX010000002.1, read as the reverse complement.
AGTGTAACCACAATGCTGAGCAGCAGTCAGAAAGGTAAATCAGAAAGCAGATATTGTTGGGAAAGAAGAATAAACCAAATGATCTTGTCATGCCACTGTGTTAATCCATGGTTCACCTCAGACACCCCGTGTGGTATTGCTGTTCATTGTCTTCATGTTGAAGACCAGCTTCATGTTGAATATTGAGTCTTTTACAGATAAGTTTCTAACATTTACATAGTTACCTAAACCCAAAAGTTCTCCCTGTACAAGTGATGCCTTTTGTTTCTAAGCTCAGCAGGATCCATCAAGGCAATTGGTAAACATCAGTTAAGTTACCTCACTCTCAGGTTCCATAATTACGGTTTCAAACTCATTTCACTTCACTCCAACCACCTTCCACTACCTTTTTGGTCAATACCAGCCTCTGTGGGTATCAGGAGCTTAAGGGTAGCCTCCCTGATTCTCCTTAGACTTGCCAGTTGTCCTTGGAACCTGTACACTGCCGATTTATCCCCTTCAGTCCCTAAAGACAGTGTTGGGCAGACACTAATTCCGTGGTGTTGCCTGCGTGGAGAAATTTTTTGAGCCTAAGCACGGTGGAGGTGGAGTAGCTATACTTGAAAAATAACGTGTGTGCACGTGTATATATATATATAAAAATAGAAATTAGAACCTTAATTTCACCATTTAGTCTTGCCATGTCATATAACATGATCTAACATGATACAATTAAGTATTTGAAGTCATGCTTTATTAATAATAAATTAGGATATTTGAAAGACATAAATATATTGGTTAACTGGCTTTCATGAACTGGTTCAGAGATTTACTGTTTGAACATGAAAATTCTGAGCAGAAATATCTGTATCGAGCAGTCATAGCAAGAGTCACGTACCTGGCAGCATTAGTTGTCTTTATCATTGGTATTATTTGTTGATACAGAACAATAAACTAATGAGCAAGCAGAGCAATATTTTAAAAGTAAAGTCACAGTTATATATAAATGACAGATTGATGAGACGTGCTTTCTGAAGTCACCTGCCTCTCTTCACCAGCCATTAAACTGGATTTGATGTTGGAGACGTTACTGAGGCAATCCCACCAAGGTTCTGTCTGCCTAGGAGCACATAACCTGTAACATACAGTACAAGAAATGAAGTAAGAAAATACAGCCTGCGTAATAATGAGCAGTTTAGCAGCAGGTTCTTGGTTCTTTGCTTTATTGCTGGGGTGAAGCTGACTAAGCTTGGCCTTCTGCTGCTGGATGTGGAAGTTCTTCCCCTTCCAGGAAACTTGTCGTCTCAGGCTTGGTTTGCCTGGGTAAGGATTGGGCTTTCCGTGTGGGGCCGTGTTTTGCTCCGAGTCTTCGGGAGGGGCCGGGGGGTGTTAAGCAGCAGGCATAAGTGCTTGCTTTTTGAAGGGAAATAACGTTGTCTTCAGAGCTGCAGCCACCCGCCGAAGCCCTCGTTTCTCTCAGGCAGGATCAGGGCCCCAGCGAGACCGCTGGCTGTTCCGCAAGGGACAGCAGGGTGCATTGCATCGTCCTTCAGTTTTCATCAAGTTGTATAAAATCATACATTCAGGCCTTCGGTCATTTCCTCCTCAGGAAGGTAGAAACCACCACGAAAGGCAGAGGAAAGGGTCTGCGTGAGCCCAGGCTTACCCGGGAGACCGCGCAGCGCGTCCGGAGCGGGACGCGTCAGCCATGCGGCGGCAGTGTTCGCCCGGAGACAGGCCCGGGACCTGCGGCGACGCCTTACCCACCCACCCATCCCTGGCTGCTCGGCTGCTCGGCGCTCTCCTCCTGCTTCCAGGTCTGCAGCAAATTGAAGCACGGACGCTTCGTTAGGAGTGGGACGAATTCTCTCTAGTCTGTTAAAAAAACCAAATCAACAAAGCATACAAACAGGAGGGGAATCAACTTTTAAAAAGGGCAGATAATGGCAGGACAAGGGGGAATGGTTTAAAGCTGAAGGAGGGAAGGTTTAGATTCCCCCTAATAGGGGGAAGTTTTTTACAGAGAGTGGTGAGGGGCTGGAACAAGCTGCCCAGAGAGGTGGTGGATGCCCCGTCCCTGGAAGTGTTCAAGACCAGGTTGGATGGGGCCCTGGGCAACCTTGTGTAGATCCAGGCCTGAGGTTGGTGGTCCTGCCTGTGGCAGAGGGGTTGGAGCTTTGTGATCCTCAGGGTCCCTTCCAACCCTTGCCATTCTATGATTCTATGATAACAACAAAACAATACATGATGACCTTCAGTATTCGCTTGGCTGACATACATGAGCACTCCTCATGTTCCCAGGAGAAACAAAGAAGGACTTCGAATAAAGGTTTGTGGAGAGGTGGGCAGTCCAGACCGATGTAAGTGATTCGGTAGCTTTGGATAAAAGCAGATGTATTACTACTGACCGCAGTGATCAGGGAAGTGCTGCAGTTATGCGCTGATTGCCAAGCCTGTTGAGGGGAATGCAAGTTACAGGTGATTTGAGGAGATCTGTAAATTGCCTCTCTTCCTAAATACTACTTTTGCAGAGGATGAAAAATGTGCAAGGCTCAAAAAGACTTAAATGTATATTTGATAGAAGTGCTCTGAAATACATAATGCAACGGAATCACCAGTTAAGTGTAGTTAGGAGAAAATATTTATGAATCTTCTTGTCAATAAAGGTGTTTTAAAAGTGGTCTTTTTCCTAACGCTCCCTTATTTTGTGTATGCAAATGCATGATGCATGCACGATATTCTCTGGGGAAGCATTCTGCAACCCTGGATTGGCATTTGAGAGCTTGTTTTTCTCTTGTAACACTGATGTACTGTACAACAATGAGGAAAGCTCCCCGTTTCTCAGTGCTGTTCATTGTCTGCTGATCCATAAAAAGGCAGCAATAATTACCTTGGTTTTTTTCACAAGGCACTTTGTAGCCCATACCTGCAAAGCTCTCTGTATATGCAGTGTGCCAGTTTCTACTTGCAGGATGGTCCTGACGTCAAGAGAATGTGCCTGTGTCTCATGTCTGCTGAAGGGGATGGGAATGCCTGAAGACGCATGGCAAAGACGATGTTCTTGTCTTACTGCTTACTCATGGCTGGAGACAAGAGAGGAGAGGTATATCTTAGGAACCTGCTGTGATACCTCTAATCCAGGAACTGTTGAAAAACAGTCTAAAGTTAGAAAGGGAGAATCCTGCAAAATGCAGCAGTGTGTAAAACAGATGTCATGCTGTACTGAATTTGAGATGCTGCCTTTAGCAGGAGATCCGTGTTAGTGGAGCTCCAGTTGGGCTGAATAGGTGAAGATTCTTAACAGAAGATGCAGAGCTCTCAGTGGTACTTGATACAGATAATGGGCTTCTTTCTCAAACAGAAATGACAATTGATCATAATTTTTTACTAACTGTAACACAGTTAAATGTCTTCTCAGTAACACACCTAAGTGTGCATGAAAATATACCAAGGAATTTTTCCCTCAGGCTACCTAGAAAGGGAAAGAGTTGTTGGGTTTACATTTCACATCTGATCAGTGTTCAGGGAATACACAAGCAAGGTAATGTGGCTTTAGCTTGGGCTTTTTCATTACTAAATTATACTTAAAAAAAAAACTTACCTTGTATATCCAAAGAGAGCTTATGTTCACGTAGTGTTTTTAAGGAATAATCCCATTTGACTGAGAAACTGCCTTCAGAGGTGACACACAGTTTAAGCAAAGCACTGGCATATTTTTCATTCATCTAAAGACAAGAGCTCTGCATGCCCTTGCCACGGACGTGCTCTCAGTGTGTGTTACAGCAAGAGGAAGCTCTGTGCATCAGGGACCTGGCAAATGCAGGTTTTGCAAATAGTGCGGGGTGCAGCTTGCTGCCTGGGAGGGGGTGTTGCTTTTTCTTGGTTTTGGTTTTGTTTTCATTTCTTGGTGGTGTCAGTTTCTCTAGTGATAGTCTTACTGATGTTTGGGATCTGGGTTAATACTGAGAAGTTCTGAGCAGACTGATACTGTCCTGACGTGTGGTTTAACATAGGGACAATTGCTTCAGTTCTTCTGAACGTTCTTGGAAATACTGTTGTTTTGCAGAATTGTTATTATGCAGCAGTGATGAGGGTGAGAGAGTTGGGCTTGCTCAGCTTGGAGAATAGAAGGCTCTGGGGGGACCATATAGCAACCTTCCAATACCTGAAAGATGCCTATAAAAGAAGGCTGGGGAAGAACTGTTCCTGAGGGCATGTAGCAACAGGACAAGGGATAATGCTTTTAAACTAGAAAAGGGGAGAATTAGGTTGGACATTAGGAAAAAAATCTTCAATATGAGGGTGGTAGATCACCAGAACAGGTTGTGCAGAGAGGTAGTGGAGGCCCCATCCCTGGAGATATTCAAGGTCGGGTGAGTTGGAACTCTGAGCAACCTGATGTAGTGAAGATGTCCCTGCTTACTGCAGAAGGGTTGGACTAGATGACCTCTAAAGGTCCCTTCCAGCCTTACACATTCTGTGAATCTATGATGAATTACAAGTTGTTGGGTTCATTCGTGGTTTTGCAGTGGGGAAACTGGTCCCATTAGTGAGTCTGTCTCATGGTCTTCCCCTTTTCTGGAACCGTTTGGTAGCTGCTGAACTTGCTGAGAAGGTAGAGGCAGCAGCATGCATTTCCTGTAAAATAAAACTGTCCACAGTGGGTGCAAATTTAGAACTACTTTAGGAAGTGACAGAACTCTCATCTAGCTCTGTGGTTTGAGTGTCTGAGATCACTCCTGGTTTCTGCAGGTGTGAACATGCTGTCAGCATGTGACACCGAGTTACCATTGTACCAGTACAATGAGAGACAGCTGCCTTCTAGAACATAAAAGTAAGTTATTCTCACAGAATCACTTAATGTCAGCATTGCTTTTGAGAGCAGAACAGTTTGGTTAGATTATGTTATCCTGTACTAGCACGCATGTATCATTGAAGAAGTGGCTTACAGCATCATTTCTAAAATTGTTAATAGAAGTACACTGTGCTCAGCTATATCCATGTTATATGAATTTAGGGACAATATATTCTTATGCCTTTCTAATAGGAATCCTTCGTGCTGGGGAGAATGTCTTTGAACTCACTTTTTAAACCTAATTTTTTTTTCAAAGTACCATGTTATTAACAACTAAACTTTTGTTTTGTTTTTATTTTAAACAAAATTCTGATTTAAAAGATAACATTTTCAGTAGGTACATTTTTAGAAGCAGTCATTTACCGAACCAAATTAGATTTCTTTAACTCCAGTCACAGAAATTTATAGGGATATTCAGAATGCTCATTTTGCAATAGTTTTATGTCTCGTTACTAATGCAAGTCCATTTGCCCTAATTTGTGCCTGTGACATTAGTGCTTAATGGTAGGTGTACTAGCTTTTGGGTCGGTTCAGAGCTGTGTGATTCACCTTTCAGAAGCAATTCAAAGAGAATGGCTAAAGCTTGGGAAATTTTTTCCTGTGTCCCCCTGCATTAGATATTCATTGCAGCAGTAAGCTTTTTGATACATGTTGCGTAGAGAAATGTAATCACAGTTTATTTATTAAAAATGACCTAATTAAATTGGCTATTGTAATATTTTTTTTCTGAGTTTTGTTAGACAGGAAATTTTGCCAAATTGGGTTAAATTTTAGGGAAAAATGTGTCATTTGGGCACTGGCATTTTAAAGATGCTGCGTAGCTCAGCTTTGTATGCATCGCGTATCTGGCATAGGTTAGGCAGCCATATGTGAAATAGAACTGTGTAGAAAAAAATCTTTTTAATCACAGAGATAAATCAAACCAGATGGACCAGATTTTTTTTTTTCTTTTTTTTGTGAATGCTTTTGCTTAGTCCGCAGTTTTCAAGTGTTGGAAAGGATTTGTTGTGGGTTTTGCCTTTCTTACTGTAAAATAATAAGGTTTCACTTGAGTTTTCTACACTTTGGTGATTGATTCTGAAAGATTCTAGTGATAATAAATTCTGAATCAGAGCTACTTCCAGCTACACTTTCTGATAACTGCTAATCTTTGTGCTTCCCTTCCGGAGAAGATAAGGTGGTGACGGGTTTTATTCTGGTATTATTAGCTAATGTTTCATCAGAGTTGTATGTGGAGTGAGGGGGAATTTTGTAAGACATGCACGTCTAGTACGAAGCTATAAACATTACCTTACATTTACCAGAGCCTGCCATACCGTTTCTCAAACAGCATACATCTCTCCCAGTGTGATATTCTGCCTTTGATTTATGCTAGGCCTTGTTCCATTAAACAGGTTTAAACACGCAAATATTATTTTACAAGCCAACCACAATCTTTTTATCAAGAACAAGTAGGGTTTTGTGCTGTTGATACGCTGTTACTATGGCTGATAATTGGAGGTTTTAAAATGATTTATGATCTTGCTTTAAGGGAAGATTTACTGCAGAACGTAAAGGTCACAGTCACAGAGACTGGGCCCGGGATTTTTCTCAGCAAAGACTGGACTACCAGAACTGAAGAAGAATTCTCATGTCAGTTATGATTTGGGTGGGAAATGAGCAAGAAAATTGAAGTTGCTGTCAGCTTGGACTCCTGGCTGTGCAACATCTGTGGGGTTTGTAACATATTCATTGGAAATACCAGCAAGTGCACTGTCCTTTCTCTTTGTGTAGGGTTACAGGAGAGCTGTTAGTGCCCGAAGTGATGCCAGTCGAGCATCAGTGAACTGGTCTTTTTGCTGTTGGAGGTGATCGTGGAAAAGGGTACTTGAGCCAGTGATGTACATCATGTGCTTAAAAACACCCTTGCAGCCTAGGGGAATGTACTCTGCTTAAAATCATTCCTTATACAGATTCCAAGACATAGAAGTTACTCCTATCTCTTTCTTTTCTGTGTCCAAGAAAGAAAAGTAGTAGTGCATTCCTGCACTGGAAACTAGGCAGTGTTGATACATGTAGCAGAATTTGTCCAGATAGGAAATACAACCTAGTGAAGTTCAAAAATAATTTATGAACCTCAGCAGCCCCAAATGCTACAGCTGTTAATCACACCAGTGTCTAAAAATTTTGAAATTACTTCTGTAGGTACTTTGATCTTGAATTTGATCTAAAACATGAGGGAAGAGCTATAAAATACAGACATAAACGCTCAAAAAAATGAGAGGTTTTAAATTGAATTCTTTGGCTGCTGTCCATGTTTCCGTTCTCCTGGCTGAATGAGTGCACGGGTGTAGAAGGATACCTTATATAGATGAGAACATTTAAATCTGTGTAGAGCAGTCTTAATAAGAGGTGCAGATACTTAATCAGAAGGCTGCTGCATCATGAGACCAAAATACAAACCCTGGGCAAGTGCAGTTCACTGTTTCAAGTGAAGTTTCAGCTCAGTTTCCATTCAAAGCTTATCTAGTAAAATCACTTTTCCTTCCCGTCACTTCAACTGTGTCACGTCTGCATTGAGATTTTTTATAAGGGTTTTTACTGGTTTATATGTTTTTTTCCTGCCTCCTCTCTGAGGCAGGGCAAAGCTTTGCTGCCCAGGCTCCCAGAAGTTTTATTTTATTCTTACCATTACCTCATGCACATTTTGCCATCGTCTTGCATAGTTGTTCTCTTTTTTTCCCTTATTGTTTTCAAGTCTAGTTTCTGTGTCCTGTAAGCACATGGTGTCATCACACCCTCATTATTTGACTCATCCCTAAAACACTCTTCTGCAAAACTGAAATCATAGTTTGTGAAATATTCTGTATCAAGAATATCTATGGTGAAACAAGGTGTCCCTTCCTCTCTTAGATCCTGCCACAGGACAGGACTTCATCCTTCATTTAGTATTTAGCCAGAGAAGCGACATCTGTGTTTCTCCATACTGGGGTTCTAGTTGACCCCACAATAGCTCTGTACTTGATTTTAACATGTTCTCCTTGTACTCCCAGTTTTCACTGTTGGGTGGGCAGTTTCACACATTACACTGGCTTTTCTGTGGTCCGTGTTGCTGTCCTTGTCTGTCAGTAGTTTGTGTATCTGTGGCACTATAGAAAGAGCGTTCTGCAAAGAGCATTGACAAACACATTTCTCGCAGAAGGAAGGAGTTGGTGTTTATAATAATCAAGCATTTTCAGGAACCAACTGTACTTTGTGCAGCAGAGTTCAAATGGTGGAAATCCCACAGGAGTAGCTTTATTCACAGCTAGTAAGAATTGCAGTTAGTATCACTCTGTTAGCTGAATTGTTTATAGCTGCCCGATTTATGGAAGGTGATTCTTCTCCCTTTCAGTTGTGATCTTCAGTCTTTTGCCTTTTCATACCAGTACGACTACATGTGATCTGTTGTGTGATCTCTTACGAGGTGAAAGCTAATCACCTGTCTTTCATTTGTGGCATTCATCTTATCTGTTTTCTGTAATAACAAAGCTGTGCTGCTCTTTCCAGAGCTGTGAGTAAGGCTAAAAGGAGCTCTTCCCATATTACCAGAAGGGAATGCAGCACACAAAGTTAATAGGTAGGACAGGAAGATTTCAGAGTTGCTTTAGCAGCTAGTTTGCCTTCTTGTTTGGAGGCTGAGCAGTCTACCAAAGATTTGCATTGTGTTTATTTGCCTGGTTTCACCATCATTTCTTCCCACGTTTACTTGCAGGTTAGTCACCTACTCCAGAGGGAATCAGAACAATGTCCTACGTTTTTGTAAACGACTCTTCCCAGACAAACGTGCCGCTGCTGCAGGCTTGCATTGACGGAGACTTTAACTATTCCAAACGACTCTTAGAGAGCGGTTTCGACCCAAATATTCGTGACAGCCGAGGCCGAACTGGCCTTCACCTTGCTGCAGCCAGAGGAAATGTAGACATCTGTCAACTCTTGCATAAATTTGGTGCTGACCTACTAGCCACCGATTACCAAGGTAACACAGCCCTACACCTGTGTGGGCATGTGGATACCATCCAGTTTCTAGTTTCTAACGGGCTTAAAATTGATATTTGGTAAGTCACTTTGGTTTTGTTTTTAACAGCACGTATTCTAGAACATACTAGTCTTCAGTTGTCAGAGCTTTGCATATAAATCTGCTGTTGCTGAAATGCTATGTTTGGTGCAATTCAACTTTTTTAAGGTATTGCTTAATAAAAACACAAAATAAAAGGCAGGAAAGCAGTGAGAGGTCACTTGCTTCTGCTAGTCTGTGCAACAAGCAAAGCAAATAAAAATAGCAGTTGCTGGTGTGGGCTGCTGATTCTAATCCTGCCTTCCTGATGGCGTTGCTATCCTGGTTTGGCCAGACAGCCAGGTGTGGGTGGTTGGCACCAAAGAAAAAAATCACATTGACTACTTTAAAAGAATTTTCTCCACTACGGTTCTATTGTTTTGATTGTTGTACTGTATAAGACAAAGAAAATACAGTATATCTGTGTGTCAGTTCATTCCCGTACTCCTTTGGTAACAATGCTTCCTTTCAGTGTTTTCTCCCTCCCTCAAAGTCAGTGACTCAGTCCTTCTTTTAAATACTGTATATTCTTTCCTTCTGGCTTCCAGCATCTGTCAGATGCCAGTGCTCAGATGTAAGCTCTCAAGCTGCAAAATAACTAGCTGTTTCATTGCAGTAACTGAATTATTTTGTTTGTGGAGCTTTCCATGTTTTCACAATGTGTGCAAAAACCAGTAGTAGCTTCACAACCTTTGAGCTTTTTCATCTGTCTCTTTTTCACCTGCTCCCCATTAATGTTTTTAGCTAAGCAGAACTAGTTACTGGCAGACCAGATTATTTATGTGTTGTGGGTTGAGGTTTTTTTCTCTCATTTCAAATAACTGCAGTGAAAATCCCTAGTCTGAAGGCAGCTCTCATCCTATTCAGTGTTATTTTAATAGTAGCAGAGGGACCATCTGTATTTTATTTCACTTTTGCCTGATGTCCTAATACCCACATGGAAAAAGGAACTGTGAGGGACCAGATTGCACAATTCCTTCTTGCAATTAAGCTTAACCTTGAACATTTCCATAAATCTACTGGGGTTTTTTAACACCCAAGGTTCCAATTAGAGTACTAGGAATTTTGGTCTTATTTAGAGGAAAAAGAGTTGTGTAATATCAAGCCTAAATATACTGATTTTCTTCTATAGTCAATTATGCTTTAACTTGTATAGATAGGATTTTCTTACCATCTGCTATGACAGCAAAGAATTCTGAGGACTTATGAAATTGTAATGTGTTATGCTGAGTTGTCTTGTTAAAAAATTTCTATATTAAAAGTTTCTTTTCTTCTCATGCCCTTTTGTGGGGTTATTTTAGCAATCACCAAGGTGCAACACCACTTGTTCTTGCAAAACGAAGGGGTGTGAATAAAGATGTCATTAGACTGCTGGAATCTTTAGAGGAGCAAGAGGTCAAAGGATTTAACAGAGGAGCTCACTCAAAGCTGGAGACGATGCAAACTGCTGAAAGTGAAAGGTATTTACAAACAAAAGTAATTACTAGGAGAAATAATGTTTATAGCTTTTAGATTTTTGTGATTGACTTGATTGTTTATTTCTCAAAATAGATAATACCAAATTTGGCCTGGGGTTTTCAGACCAAATAAAAATTTCTAAATTTTTGAAACATCTCTTTAAAGAGCTCAAATACAAGAAAAAAACCCACCTTTTTCTATTGAGATTTTAATTTATGTTCAGGAATTTTTAGAACATAATTACAGACTCCCATAAAGAAATATTCTACCTCTTATCACTAAGCCAAAGGGAAAATGGGGTGAAGTCCAAAATGCCAGTATCACAGGCTAACCTAACATCCTTTTGGCAAGATGGATTGTCTGTGCAAAGAAGGAACAGCAGACTTTTCATCTGTCTGAGTTTGAATACAGGATTTGATACGGTGCTGTGTATGGGACTTCTCTTGGTAGCTGTCTTGGAAAAAGATGGAGAATTGGGTAAGAATTTCATAGTGGCTAAAGAGATAGTTAAAGGAGAACTGAGGAGTTCTGGAAAATTGCTGACAGTTTCAGGGGAGGTCTTGGGTTAGGGGGAAGTTACTGATGAATTCCTAAAGGGCTGATTCTAGGACTGTGCTTACTTAGAATTTTCATAAATGATACTGGCCTAAAAAGGAGCCCTGCCAAAGGGATTCCAAGAAGTGAGAGATAGGCAACCCAGAGGAAAACCGGGGTGGCGTAGAGAAAAACCTGGCATGACAAGGCAGAGGAAAATAGTAGGAATAAATTACAATTCAGTAGCACAAAATGCAATTTCATTTACCTAAAGCTGCATGGCCTAAAATGGAAATTCCTCAGTGGAAAATGAGGGCATAGGAAAAAAGGCTGTCAGTCAGTTCCAGGAGTCGGTGCTACCCTGGAAAAGGCAAGGAAGTCATAGAATGCACAAAATGAGATACTCCCCCTACATAAACTGTCAGTGCCCTTGTAAAAAGCAGCAGCAGCAGCTTCTGCTGTGTAGTATGTTTTATAATGCTGTTCAGCCCTGTTCGAAAAACTTTAATTAATCCTTTAAGAAGTGTGGAGAAGCATTACTTCAGCAGTGAAGGCAGCAAAGCGTCTCCTTGCGAAAGGAGGCAACTAGAGCTTGCTTCAGCCTGGCAGAGTGAAGGCTGAGAGGTGTGTGGCTGCCAACAGGAATGAAAATGTGAAATAGCAGTTTAAAAAAAAAGAAGATGATAGCACAACAGCCAAAGGATACAGATAACAGACAGAAAGTTTTTTGCTTGAAAATTGAGAGTGTTGTTTTTACAGGGAGCCTCCAAGACAGCCTTGTAGGATTTAGATGAGGCAAGAAGCTTTGCAAAGCTTTCAATGGAGGCTAATTCTCTTGCAGAAATCATTGAATTGCCAGTAAATATCACGCAGCGTGGCACTGAGGTTAATAATCTGAGAGATTTCTCTAGTACTGTTTTGGTTTGGGTTTTTTAATTTATATTTGATAGAGGGTATCAACTTTGTTTGGAGTATTTGCTCTTGCACTGAATTTATTCAAATTTGTAATTTTTAGATCGTCTAATAATGATCATGAACTATGAGTGCTGGAACATTATATCACAAAGGACAGGGAGTTTTGTCACTTTATTCTGGTTCAGTTTGTGTCAAAATGTGCACAGCCTTTCCTGTAAATGAAAATCAAAACTGTGTAGATGGAGTTGTGATCTAAGTTGAGTAAACAGAAAAAGTGAAACCACCAAAATTACAGAAATTGTGCAAAATACTCCCATTGAGCAGACGGGAAGTTCTTTATTATGCATCAGCTGATCCCACCCATCAGAGAGACTGTTTTATGCCCTAAAATAGAAAATGTAATATTGTTCTCAAAATGACGTGGGTATGAATTGGAAGAATTTGTGCACATTACCTTTCTGACTTGACTAAATTGGCCTGGAAGCTGCTTGTCACACAGAAATGCATTTATAGTGGATTTGTTTAAACGTAGGGACCAACAACAGCTCAGACCCATCCAAATTCCAATTTCTGCTGCGATAGTTTCCCTTTAATGAACGTAGCTTCCTTTCTGTTATTTGACCTTCATAAATGTTATATTGTTTGCTTTGGCAAGGAAGTCGGCAACTCTCCTTGGGGAGAGTCACAGAGACATAAACAGTGCACTACCCCACTTGTTTGTGAACAAGTTTAAAATGTTTGAAATACGGTATTTTTACAATAACAAAGAACAGATGCCTCCAGCAGCAAAAGCAAGCGAGCTTGTGTGCAGTTTGTTTTGTAAATAAATAATGGCTTTGTAACAGTTGGTTTTTCAGACCTCCACAGATTCATTGCCCCCCCCCCTCAGTATTTTCACATTTTAGAGAAACTTAGATGAATGTCTTCTGTCCTCTCCCTCCCCGACTCGCTTACATTATGTATGAACCTATGGAGAATAATGGTCGCTCTTTCTAAAAACAGGCTCTGACTTAAGTTTTCTGCTCTTTATGACATAAGTTGTTGCTGCTCTGGAGGCGGGGGCCAAAGCTAGGTTCCCAGCTCCGATTTATTTTCTCTGGCCTTGTGCTCCTCCCAGGGAGGAGTGGCACTGTGCTGTCAGGAGGCAGAGCTGGCTGTCCATCTTTTGGCACAGATGGTCTGTCCTGCGCAGCCCACCGTGACCTGTGGTTGTGCCCACAAGTCCATCCAAATTTCCGCGTTGTGTGGGAAGTAGAACAAACTCTTCTGGAAGGATGCATTGCTGTGTTGCCGGTTCTTAAGCAGCTGCAATTCATCATTTTATAAAAAAAAAATATAAATCTTGAATATCATTGATTTTAATTGGGTTGTAGTATAAATTAACAAAAGTGTTTTCCATGCACTCTTTTGTATTTAATGTTTGAGCGTTCGATCTTTTCACTTTAATTGCGTTGCACCTTTATTTAACTTCTCTGTGGTTATGTATTAACTAGTTAGTACTTAATGAGTGAACAGTTCTGTTCTACACCAATGGCTCTCTTTCATTAAACCCTTTGTTTTGCTTGGGAAATCATAATAAGCAAGGAAGGTAACTAAATTAAACAGCTATGGGCAAGCAAAAATAGCTTTACAGCAAGGTAAATATTTAAAAAACAGAAATGCAAGCTGTTTAATAAGTAATTTCTACAGTCTTCTGCACATGATGCTGCAGTGCTTCAGCAAGCCCTGGGCGTTTAGGCTGATTATTCTTCAGTGGCTGTACTTCCTAAGAAAAACTACCCCGTGAATAGTGTGATTTTTTTCCTGTGGTGTAATCTTAAAAGAGAGATTCATCAACGAGACCTTTTTCTGATAACAGTCATTTGTCAATTTATTATTATCACCAAGAACAATAGCACTTCTGTTATTAGTTTTGACTTGGAAATTACTTTTCCCTGAAATGTTTTCCTTTCTAATTGCTATAAAAGATATCTAGGAATATGGCAACTGCAAGCAATTAGAAGGGAGGGAAAAAACTGTGTTTTCTGTGCTTGCCCTCTGCTATTGACATCATTGTGTACGTAGTTGGTTTCACCATTTCCTTTCCCTGCTTGTCAAAGCCTGATCTGGTGAACACCTGCGTGTGCCATTTCACTCAGGTGAGAAATTGTAGGCCTCCGCAGATGCCTACAGTTTTACATCAGTGAAATCAAGTGATGAGAAAGTTTTCCCCTTCTTTGTTTTTCATACAGCAACAGAGAGAGTTTCCAGTTACAAACCAATTGGGAATCCAGAAAAATTGAGTGGTACAAGTAGCCCTGCGGTATTTGAAACAGCGTAGGGTTTCTTTCTAAAGGCAATTTGTTGTTAAGACGACTGCCGTGTTCTAGTTTTGTATTTGTTGCTTGATTTAAAAGTGAGAGTTCCAGTCCCTAATTTATAGTCTAATAATTTAAGGAGGCCTGGTGGATTGCTAGTGGAATGTTAAAACAGTGGAGCAGTTGCTGGTTGCCTTGCCACAGAAAACAGCAATGCCAACTTGTCTTGAAGGCCAGAAAGTTACTGAACTACGTTTTTACCCAGATTTAATGTTTTCTATGATATCATTATGCTAGAGAACAGGCCTCTGTCACAAAGCCACACAGGAGAGTAGTAAAGATCATTGCAGAGTTCAGAATCTAAATTACAGTGGTAAAGTTCCCATTTTATTAATCAGAGTTTATTTTTAAATCATAATTTGCTGTTTTATGAGCAAGAGCTGTGCCCCTTGAGGTTTTAGATTACGCTTCATTTGATTTTACTAAGCCACATTTAGTAGGAATTAAGAGGACTGACTTTTGAAGGCTTCTAGGTGGCAAGACTGCAAAATCAGGGCACTTGTACAGATACAAGTATCATTCTCTTTACTCAGGTTAATAAAACATCCTTTCAACTGATTCGAGCTTTGGGTTAGGATTCTTTTCCTGATCTGTGTTGTCTTTACTGGATACTATAAATCTGCAATGTGGGTTTAGTGTTTAATTGAGTATGTTTCAGTCACTCTTAGTAGGATTACTGTCGTACTTAAAGGTGCATTCTTTTGCTCTGATGTATTTTTAACTTTAATCCTTTGTAGTGCGATGGAAAGCCATTCCCTCCTTAATCCAAACCTGCAGCAAGGTGAAGGAGTTCTTTCCAGTTTCCGCACGACATGGCAAGAGTTTGTGGAAGACCTGGGCTTCTGGAGGGTGCTGCTCCTGATAATTGTCATTGCTCTGCTGTCGCTTGGAATAGCGTACTATGTTAGCGGGGTGCTTCCTTTTGTAGAGAACCAGCCTGAACTGGTGCACTGAAGCAAATGTGTGCACTGTGCTTTTCCCTGTTCGGATCTTACGTTGAGCTTCTTGGAATTGTTCTTTTGGTGCAGGCAGTGGCAGCTGTATATACTGTTTGCCTTTTGTAGTTACTGTTAACCCCTTGGAAAGAGGGACTAATTAATTTCAAGTAAAACACTCAATTCTAAAGCATTCCTAAGCTACCTCTGACTTATCTTGACTTGCAAGCAAGATATGAAGATAATCCTCTCTGTCGATAAAATGTTATGATTAGAAAAGGCTTTTCATAATGAATATTAAATTCCTGGGCATGAAAAAAATATCCTATTTGATTTATTTTCCCTGTGGAGGAGGTAAATCTATCGATGCATTTTTTTGTGCACGCTTGAGTTGAAAGAAAAATATTCTCTTAAAAGTCCTCCTCAAGAAATCCAAATAATAGCATGCTGATATATAGCCAGTAATAAGCCACAACTTCATAGTTCTTTTACTGCCTCCCCATAGTTTTGTATCTGCTAGTTTATAAAAAGAATGAGAAAGGTTTATTATGTCTTTAATGTATAGATCACTCCTTTATTTATTAGGCTAATACAGTGTTTTTCCCCCAGCTGAATTTGGTGTTGCTAATACCTGCCTGAAGTAAATTTTGTAGCACAAAGCTGTTTGTTGTGAAGTTGTTCTGGCCTTAGGCAGAAATTTTTTGCCTTTTTGTTGTGACCTTCCTAAGCACACCTTTCTTGGTAAGCGCGGTTAAAAACGTGAGCTAAGTGTTCTGCTCTGTATATAATAACTCTATGAGGCCCTTGTCTTTGTGGAATATGTCACAAAGGATTAACTCTTTCTTCCTCCCACAAGGACCAGAACGAATCATGTAATTGTATTGTTCCCATGCGTGTGGAGTGGGATAGATTGAATAGAATTCCTTTCTAGGATTGTTTACCATGTCAGTTGTATTCAGCCAGCACTTAACAGGCTTTTCTGAGTATGCAGAAGTATTTAAAATATTAATATTTAGGAGCATTGTATGAAAAGAAATCTTGATGCATTTTGTACTTAGCTGTGAAATCTTTTGTTTGTAAATAACCTAGGGATATGAATTAGTTAAAATAGTCTTTTGTGAAGGCTAGAAAGATACTACATAGTGAGGTGGATGTTTTCAAAGCAAATTCTCTCCTTCCATGCTGATTATACATCCAACTCCTTTAGTTGCTGTTGCCTTGAAAATCTCAAACAGAATTAATCCTGCAAATCTAATTTTTTTTTTTTTACTTAGCCACTCCTAACTTGTTGCTAAATAACATCTAACATCTGTAAAATTATAAATTACAGTAAATATTGAAAAGTATGGAAATAACTACACCTCTCTCTCTTCTGCTACTGTGTGTATTTTTCTTTCTTGTTTGTGAGTTTGAGTGAGGAGAGTTGTTGTGCTTGTTTTGATGTCTGACATGGGCTTCACTGACCTGGGCCCCATGCTAAATTGTGTCTGAATAATTCTTGATTTCATTTCTTAAGTTAGAGGTTAATGATACAATACTTTTCTGGCAGCTGCAATACCACCAAAAGGAAAGCCTCTTTAAAAAACCAAAACAACAAAACCAGACAAAAAAACCCAGAGCATACTTCTCTTCTGAATATTGTATTTGATATGTTAATGAACAGAGAAATATAAACTCACAGCCTACCTAAATTACATTTACTCCTCTAAATAAGTACATTTCTTTTAATAATACTCTGTATCTTGAATATGTTGTCTTTCAGTATGTATTATTTGCATAATTTGTAATTGTATTCTCAGTATGGGCGAATGCAAATAAATATATGTAGTAAATATGTTTTGGTTTATTATTACATTAGTGCAGCGGTAATGATGCTGCCCCATTTCACTGAGTTTGTTTGTTGTGCACTGGTAATGAGGCTTCAGAAGTGGGGGAGGTTTCTTCCCTGAGAAGAGGAAACCACGTTGTTGGTAGAAATGAGGCTTTAGAAAATGGTTGCTTTAGATTTCCCTATTTTATCTTCAGTGTTGTCACTGAATCACAGTTGCTCTCTGTCTCTCTCTTATCTAAGATTTCAAGTACTGAGCACAGGACCTAGAGGCCCCTTGAGATTTAAGACTACCTATGGAGAGGGGGCTACAAAACAACAAGAAAACCAACAAGAAAACCAAGCTTGAGCCTTAGGTTGCCCTTCTTCCTTTGCTGTACAGGGGTATGCATAAGGAGTTTAGGAACTGCAATTTAAAAGGTTTGAAAAAATGTGTGTGTTCCAAATTAACTTCTTCACTTTGTAAATCCAAAGAAACCCAAAGCACTGCTTGAACTTCACAGTGTAATAGCTGCTACTCTGAAATAAGGACCTGTTAAAGGTCTGACTAAAAGAGGAGTTTGTTCTGTATGTACCTCTGTTACTGAAAATGGGCAGCTGTGCCTTGCAATATATCTGTAAACATTAACAACTTCCTTTTCAAAGGTTGATTCTCAATACTGCGTTTACATTAGGTTTCAAGGAATACCATGTGTCTTTCTTACAGGAACAGAAAGAGGACTTTAGTCTGCTTCTCTTGAAGCTTTTGTTAGAGGTCGTTCCAGTGTTTCAGCATAACAACATAGATTGGTTTAGATTGTCTGTAGGTCAATAAGATTTATTTATTATTGTCTAGATGCTTTGATCCAGGGGCTCCAGGATCCAGGATGGGTTGTTGTCTCAAGCTGCTCTCAGACTAATGAGATAAAACGGAATAAGGAAGCGAGAGAGAAAATAATCATGAATGATGATTGATAAAGTGATTTCTTTTCCAGTGTCATAAAACAACTTGGTGGACAAGATAGTTCAAGGTAAACTAGAGTGGAAAACTGGTGCACATAGGCTCCTCTGCAGTGGGCTGTTCCTATGCTCACATTTATTCCATGACACGATCACACCTGTCTTGCAGTAACTTACTCATGTACCATATCTTTATATCTTCAGAGGCTTCTGTTTTCTCTCATACTGGTGATTTGCTTGGCGGAAGGGGATGATCTGTTGTGTGACTGTCCGGGGTAGGTATTGCTAGTGGTTGCTGCACTGCAGCAGGAATTCCCTTACTGCACATGATCTGGCACTGTGAGGTGTATCGCTGTGACAAGCTCTTATGAGAGAAGGAACATGGTTTCACTTTAAAGAATTGAAACAGAAAATCTAGGCAGGTTCTGGGTCTGCAGCTGTTCTAGAGTTTGATTTTAGCATGAGCCAACCAATCCCTCTGGCTGTCTTTCATATCTTACACAAGTGTCCTGGTTCCAGCTGGGATAGAGTTAATGTTCTTCCTAGTAGCTGGTCTAGTGCTGTGTTAGGAGTTAGGATGAGAACCACATTGATAACACACTGATGGTTTTAGTTATTGCCAAGCAGTCAGAGGCTTCTCAGCTTCTCAAGCTGCCCTGCCAGTGAGTAGGCTGGAGGTGCCCAAGGAGCTGGGAGGGGGCACAGCCAGGACAGCTGACCCAAACTGGCTGCAGGGGTATTCCATACCATACAACACGTCATGTGCCATATATAATGGAGGTTTTGCTGAGAGGCAGTTTGGCTCAGGAACAAGCTGAGCATTGTCCAGTGGATGGTGGGCAGTCTTACTGTGCATTACTTGTTTTATATTTTTTTATGTTTTGCATTATTACTATCATTATCATTATTCTCCTTTTCTGTTCTATTAAACTGTTCTCTAGTTAGCTAGGTAGTTCTTTTTCTAATCAGAATACGTTTGGTCATAACACATTAGGGAAATGCAAATGAAGTAATTTATTCAGAAATTCCATAGTGTCATTTTAGAGTAGTACAGGAAGGAGAAGTTCTAAGTGAAAACCTGCCTACAAGCTCAAAATAAAACCAGCAACCAAATAGTAATGTTATCTGTTGTGACATTCATGATATTCAGAAGTCTGGTGTTTGCTACTGTTCTGCTCAGTAACATTTAAATAAACTTTTTTTGAACAGAACCGATTTCTTCCTCAGCTGACACACACATTAACGTGTTTCTGGGGCCAGTTGTTCCTGAAGTTGTGCCTATTTCTGAAGCCAGCTCTTTGCTAAATTGTCACTTGATTCATTTGAGAATTGATTATTAAAATAAGTCTTAAATGATGTGAGAATTCTGTCAGAAGGCTTTTCCTTCATCTCCTGTATTTCAGCGTTAATCCTTGCAGATCGGTTACTTGGGATGCACTTTGTAAAATTTCCTGAGAGATCCAGTAAGTTAGAGAAATTGCTGTTGCCAGTGATTAACTACACCTCTCACCCCTGATGCTGGGCCCTTCTGGAGGAATTCAAATGTCATTGTACAGTTTCATAATCTGCAGTTCTCTGTAAACTTGGTTCTTGCTGAAATACTGTTGAATCATGGCTCTTGAATCTCTGTTAATATTACAAAGATAGTTTTTGGTGACAGCAGAGGTTAATTCTGTACCTGCACTTGCAGGGTAGTGTGATGCACCTGTTACATTGAACACATTCAAGTATTTAAGCTGAATTTTGTGTTGCCAGGCATCTTCTGTACTCTTCCAAAGGCTTCAAAGGAGGAACACTTGTAGCACACACAGTATTAGGAAACAAATGCAGCTAGTTCTTTGCTGTTTACTGTCAGCAGGCAAAGTGTTCCCAGGGTCATGCTGCCAGAGAAATCTGAGAAGAAGACTAGAAGCCTCTGACCGACAGCTATCTGGTGAAGCCTGTGCTCATATGCAAAGCAGAACCACTGCTCTGATCTTGCAGCTGAGGCACTCTGTGTGCAGAACCCTGAAAAATGTGTCTCTGCTGTAGGCATTTATAGTTTGTAAATCATTGTTTTAGCTAAGCATTTAGCAACCAATATTTCCTAATGACTGGGATGAGACAGAACTGTTGTTCTTCATTACTGCCAAAGGAATTGGAGATCTACTGGAAATTGCTGTAACTAAAAAACAAATGGGAATTTTTTTCTGCAGTCCAAGTGGAAGCAAGTCACAACCAAGGCTTCAAGTGACGTGCTCTATCTGCTTGTGATTTCAAACTACCTTCTGGATAAGGGAAAAATGAAGAAATGTTTGGAATAGAATTTGTTGTGTGTTTGGAGAAAAATGGGGTGGAAATGGGCGCAGTGAGCCATGGCAGCAGGGAGGGAGGCAGAGCAGTGTGACACCTTCATGAATCACTGCTTAAAGGCCAATCTGAATGGTTGGAAGAAGTGAGGGAGTAAGCAGTAATAACCTCCTAGGAGGAGAAGGGTTTCTCTGGCTTGTGATTGCACCATCTCACAGAGGTGGCCGTGCAGCCTTGCAACCTGAGCTGGCCCTTCTTGGCTTTCAGCGTCTGGAGCGCTGCTATTTCAGACAACTGCATGCTTGAATGTGTGCCTACATTAACAGCTGCTCATGTGGAAGCCGAACTGGTTCCTGTTATACAAGAATCCTTCTGCACATAGGTTAGCAAAAGAAGTTTTACCAAATGTGAACAGAAGCTCTTTGTAAAACATTAAATATTTCTGGTGTATTAAATTATGTTTATCTAAATATCAGAAGGCAGGAAGCCAAGATGAAGAAGGATCAAGTGTATGCAATAGTACCTCATTTTCCTTTGCCAAATGAAAAATAACAGATAGCATTCTCTTAAATGCAAAACAAGAAGAAAATAGTAGAAAATTTGTTCTGAATTCTAGAATATGAATTTGTTGCTGAGCCAACTTCCTCAGTAGGAGGAATTTTTCAAATAGCATAATCTCTGTCAGGTAAGTTTTGTGGTAAAAAGGCTGACATAGCCTTGCAGTGGTGTGAAGGTTGTACTGTTTAATGGTTGCACTGGCTTAATGAAGGGGGCATGTTGAAACAAAACTAGTTAATAAAGATAGCGGGTTTCTACTGGGATGTAAGAATTGAAATGCCATATGCTCATCCTTATATTGTTGTTGTCTCACTGCAGACTGAACATCTGTCAGGGTTTGTTTTGGTACAGATATTTTCAGACAAAAAAAATCAAGTATGTAAACACCCATGGATTTAAGCTGGCAAGCACGGTTCCTGTAATGGACATAAAGAAAACGGAGTACCCTGCTCAAAGTCATGGCAGCTTGTCTGTGGACTGCTCAATCCTGCCAGACGTTTCCCTCACACAACTGGTGGTTTTCCCATTTATGGTATTGGTTTGAATCCTGTGTCAGTCCACCACACCAGTGGTTAACGTGGAGCTTGAACTGAAGGCTGTTTTCAAATATTCCAATTATTATAAAAGTCAAAGCTTTAGTCTTTATTTCAAAGTTCAAGGAACTTTTTTTTTTCATCTAATGTTTACTGGAATTACAGCCTGCAAGTGTGCACAGATGATGAACGTGTGTGTCCTTACTCTGTGCACTCCTATGCCAAAAGGATGTTTAGGAATAGCAAGCAAGTAAAATCAGTTTGAAATAAGTCTGGTTTAAGGAATTCTGGGTTTTGTCATTTGTCATCAGATTGGTATTTAATACACCATCAGTTCTGGTCTTATTCGTTGCACTGACTTACATGTTTTCTTGGTCTAGGGTACAGTTTGGGAAGCATAGATTGCATTCCCTACCTTGCAGAGGTATGTTTTACCTGCTGAGTGCTGTTATTTTGATAAGAAGCAAATTTTTCAGTTTTAAAATGTTAGTCAGTTTGGTTTTTAGAGTTATGCTGTCTGCTTTGCAAAGGGAGCAACTCCTCTATTATGATACAGTTTGTTTAGTTAGAGACTTGGTCATTTTGTCCATTTTTCATGTGAAATGCAACTATGGTTAGGGGAACTGTTGGCCTTAGCTTAACTTGGTCTTCTAGAAATCCTCTGCAGATGGAGTGAACACTTGGAGGATTAAATACCAGTCTGGCATTAGAGCTGGAAAGGTGTCTGTTCCCAGTGTTTTCAGGCTTTCCAGGACCCTTGGGAATTTAATATTGGGCATTTGGAATCACTGCCAGAAGGACGATAGCTTTGTAGAAACTTTTGGCTTTTGTGCATGTTCTGAAATTGAAAGGTCTATGGTTTTGAAAACTCTTGTCTTACTCCAGGCCAGAAGCTACACTCCAACAGAGCAATTAGGAATACTTCCTATGTATTTTTAAGCCAAGAATGCAATCTAACTGCAAGTCAGTTTTTAAACTGTAAGGTTTAAAAGTAGAGTTTTAAGTAAGTAAAGTCAGGCTAAAGTAAAGGCCTTTACCTCCTGCCTGCACCCAGGCCCCTGCTGCTTTATTCCCAATGTGCATCCTTGCCCTGGCACTGATGCTGGCAGGTATCCGACTCCAGGGACCAGAATGGGAAGCTGTGCCAGTTTCCCCTACCAGTAATTTACTTTTTCTCCTACAGCCCTCTTCCTGAGTCTGCCCTCTCCATCCTTTCATCTCCTGCCCTCCACTCCACGCTTCGATCATGCTTCACCTAGGCTTGAAATTTTTACCCCATTTCTAAATGCACCAGGGATTCTGGTCATAAAACACATTTCTTCCCTGTAACTTCTTTCCAGTTTGCCATCTTCACTGCTTCAGTGCCCTGTCCTTCATCTTAGCTGAGCCATTGCTCCTTACAGGGTGTCTTTATTTGCCTGGCTTAGTCTGTGCTGAGAGCTCTTTATGGGAGAGATACCGTCTTTTGAAGAGAGGGTTTTCAGTTGCCTCTGATTCCCCAGTTCACTTCCAGCAGTAGTAGCAATCTTTTAAATTGACACTTTCCTGTTGTAAAGATACCAGAAGCTAACCTTGTTGGATAAGACTGGGTGGGTTTTTCAGTTTTACTTCCTTTCTCTAATGCTGTAGCTGCTTCTTTTGTTACCTTCATTAAATCAAAGCAAGCCATGTGTGGATTGCTTCAGCTTTCAGTAGAAAATGTCCAAAATCTGACCTGTAAACAAGCCGAGTTTGGCTTAGGTCAGTGGCCGTGGGGAATCTGCACACTGTTTGTGACACTCTGGACAGTGGGACTGGATGGAGACCAGTCTGCTCCGTGGAACAGGGTGTTACAGCTTCTGGACTCTTGCAGACTACAGCAGCAGCACAGATCACAGACCGCAAGGGCAGCGCACAGGGATGCCCCAGGTTTACCACCCTTCTTTTGGCTACGGCTCCATAACAGGCTCATGCTGGGCATACAGAGGATGCTGAAACAGCCTGTAGAGTGGACATGCACTGCTGGAGGTAATCCCCTTCTGTTGCAAGACTTCTGAGGTACGACAAAGTTAGTCTATTGAGGCCAAACCAGATGTTAAGAGACAAGATCAGTGTGGTTCCTAGTTACTGCCAAGTGTTGGAGAGCTGGTAGAACCAGCTGCATATCTCCTGTGGCTTATGAACCTACCTTGGCTTCTTGAGCTTCCTTGGTCACCTCCCAGCTGAGATAAGGCTGCACACCTGGTGCTGTGCTGAGGAGGAAAGAGGAGAGGAAGTGGAGTCAGTGATGTGACCTCTGTATGGCCAGTGAGCAGGCGGTTTGGAGGCCACAAACTGTATGTAAGAGCCACTGGTGCACAAGGGAAAGCATATTTTCTTCATAAAAAAATATTTTATGCAAGTAACTTCCCCCAGTTTTGGGTTGGTTTTGTTGTTTGTTGCATTTTTTGGTTTGGGTTGGGTTTTTTTTTGTAGGCAAGCAAGCACTAGGATCTGATGTTCAGCGTGACATTTTGGCACGTGAAGGAAGAATGCTGAGAATAATGGATCAGAACGAATGAAGAGAGAGATTGAGGGAGAGATTAACAACTTCCTTAGAAACTGCAGATGTTTCTGAGGAAGACTGGGCAGACGCAGACATGCTCCTGGCAAAAAGAGCAGTTTGGGGAAAAAACTTTTCATTCTTACAGTTACAGTTACAGATCCCTTAGTGGCATTTTACGGCAGTTCTCAAAGTGAGTGAAATGTTCCCAGCTTTGTAACCTTAAACATAAGCAGAATTGCAGCTTTTCCTCTTGACTAAACCGGATTTTTATTGTGAATTTCATTTGTGACATCATTTAGATGTTTCTGTGTAGTGTGACTCAGAAGGCTGTGTTCCTGAAGCAGTAGTGTGTAGCAGGAGTAGTGCCTGGTTCTGACTTAGCTCCCCGCAGCATAAGTTTAGAATGTCAGTTCTAAATTAAGGATCAGAATATGTGATTTCCCTGTCTATTTTTTACATGCAGGGATTGGATCAGGAGCTTTCTCAGCTGCTTGACTTTAACCAAAGCCAAGTTCAAATAGGGCCACTCAGTTCCTTATTCTTTGCTTTTTTTGGGGGGAAGGAGGGTTGGGTGTTGATATTTGTTGTTTGAATTTCAGTCTCTTCTACCTGGGTGCAGAACAAAGATTGCTGTGGGTACTTAGATTTGACTCTGCCAGGGATAGGTGGGGATATATCCCATGACCTAAGTGTCAGAAGCATGAACGAGGTGCAGTCGGGACAGGGTCTGCGGAGCAGGCAGCTTGCAGCTTGAACTGCTCCATGCATTGAGGTCTTCACAGGTCCCATCTGATCATTCGGGGACCTGTGTCAGGTTGGGCATCTCCCTTCTGTTTACCTAGAAAAGGAAATGAACTTTTTATGGGGAGAGACTCCTAATGGAATGGAAATGAATTCTTTATTCCCACTCCAGAGCCAGATTCCAGACGGTCTGGTTGCAGGATTGTCACGTATCTGGCACTTCCTTTCACACTCATCTCGGTTAATGTCTGACTTAAAAGCTCTCTGAAATTGCAAGGTCAGTTCCATTTAATTTTCTTAGATTTCCTAGACTTTCATCTTTAAGAGGAGTAAATTAATATTTAAATTCTTAATTTGCTTAAAACAGGCTTTTCTGTTCAAAAATGTTCCAAACCAGCAGATCCAACACTGAGGAGCAGATTTACATAATGCAGAAATAGTCTTCCAGAAGCTGGAGTAACAGTATCACTGCTGTTTTCTTACAGTCTCCTGGGTGCCAGGATCTGTGTGGAAAGCAACAGTTCTGGTGTCTCTGAACTTTAAAGCTGCTTTGGGATAAATCTCCATAGGCTTCATTTGAAATCTCACACACACACTACATTTTTTTTTTTTGTACTAGAAATCTCATGGCTGTTGTGTCTGACTTTCAGTTGTTGTTAAAAACCCTGTCCCAACAATCTCCCTCGTGTTACTCTAGTGCTGTTGTTTCTGGCTAGCCCTCTGGTGAGGTGTGACAACTTCAACCGAAGTCGACTCTGTTTTTTTAATGGCAGAAAACACGTAACTTTTAGAATCTGTGCTTACTTTCTCAGTACCTTCATTTATTATCCCGTTTGATTCCACTTGTCCCTTAAGAGTTTGCTGGAAACATGCATTCCACAGTGAGTCAGCATGGCCTGCTGGACTGAGCAGAAAGCAGATTTGGGAGTTATAAATCCAAGCACTTACTTGCTGTGTGGCCTTACAAAAATTTATTTAACCTCTGCTTCCCCACCAGTAGAATCAGTACAACTTACCAATCTTTGAGCATTGTTGTCATCAGTAATATGCATTAAAAGACTTTAAAAATAAATACTGGCATTGATAGCCTGTAGGCTTTTTTACTCAAAGTAACTGTATTTATTTTACCCAATATATTAAAAGCGTATTATAATGACAGAGAACTATATAGTCCTTGATACGTCCATTATTAATCTCACATTGTTTCCTATTGCTTCTTTAGCACTGTTTGGCATGCATGAATTGCAGATAGAAGCTCTAATCTTACATCACTGCTCTCCAGCTGAGACTCCTGCACCAGTGTGGGAAGTCCCGTTGATTTCAGTGGCTGTGGGCAAGAGCAGCTGGTGTCCAGAGATGACTTAGATCCAGACTCATGGCCAAGTATGGAAGACCTGCCTGTTTTCAGCCAGACGTAATGGAAGTGGAAAAAGACTGAAATGCAGAAGCTGAGTCAGGTGTCTGCCATTTCCTGAAGTTTTTAAGGAACCTGTTCCCAGAGTCAGTGCCTCTGGCTGAGGTTCACTGTAAGCAGACTAGGAAGGATTGTGACCGAGGCACTTCCCTTCCTCCTTTCTGGTGGATGTAGGGGCTCTCATATTTCCCTGTTGAGAAGGGGATCAGTTTTCATTGTGGAAACAAGTTTGGCAGCAAGGAATGGGCTATGGAGTCAGAGCTTTGGAAGGTCTTCAGTGACATTTCTCCATTCTTAGCACATCATTTAATGACAGCACTTGATGGGCCAGGTCTTAAATCCAGCACCCAGTTTCAGAAGTCAAGCCAGACATCGCATGTTTGGGTGCAGGAATTAGGGGAGCTCTCTTCAGATGTGACTTGGACTAGCTGTGGAGCAACTTCGCTCAGGCTGCTCCAATCCCACAGTTACTCTAACTTTCACAGTGTGAAAGGGCTTCTTTCTTTCCTGTAGCACTTCCAAGTTGTATCCATTCTGCTCCCTGGGTTGCCAGTTCAGGCACTCACCCAGGATTATGTCTTAAAGGTCTCACTCAGCTCTCGTATGGCCCTTGCCAGCACCTGATCCTGTGCAGTAGTTTTGGTTAGTGCCAAACCCCTCACAGCCATGGAGGAGGCAAGTAGTTCATTCTCAGAGCAGGCAGGGTTTGGTGACCTAACATGTCTCCTGGTATCCATAAGGAAGAGGTTCAGAAAATGTCCCGGGGAGAAGAAAAAGCAATCAGGAATCCCCTGAGACAGGTGGGGGGAAGAGTAAAGGGAACTCAATGTTGCAAAACTCATTGCTTTCACCACCACTGTGCACAGTGTTGGATTGTGGAGCAAAATGCTGGTGTTTGAGCTGCTGCATTACAAAAAGCTACCTAGAAATGCCACCTTGATTTTGCTGGGGCTCTTGGTGCAACACAACTAACATCAGAGACACCTATCTAGTATGGAACCGGCCAGACAAAAGCATTCTTAGGGCTACAGCAATTGTAAGTTAGGCAGTCTTAGAGGCTCTGTGTAAGATGTGTTTTTTCTATTGTGTTGTGCTGTATAAAATGTCCTTTGCCATGGATTTTATTGGGCCGGGCTGGGGCAAGATCAAGTGTGAACCTCTCTCGTTGGGTGTTCCTGTCTGAGCCTGCATTGGCCACGTTAACAGGTTAGAGATCCATCTCTTACACTGACTGCTAAATTTAAAATAATAGTAATTTGGATTCTAGAAAAATCTTTCTCCATCTGAAGTCAAAGGTCTGTCTTCCTTTAGAGCAGTTGGATCCTTTGCATTCCCTTACTTCGCTGCTTGCTCATCTTTCATGAAGATAAACATAGAGCTTGAGGGAATTTCCCAGGTGGAAACTCCCTGTCCTTGATGTGAGCACTGCATGCAGCGTCAACTGCCTGCAACAGCCACTTCCCTTTACTTTTGGTCCAGTGTTATTTTTATTAGCTTCATTGTCTTTCTTGGGGAGAAGAAAAGCTGAGAAAAGGACTCACTGGCCCCTTATTAGTTGCTCAGATTCCAACCTCACTTTCTCCACTATGAATCAGAGTAACTCCACGGAAGCAAGGCTGTTATTCCAGCCTTCAGCTATGGAATCGCCCATTGTCATTGCCTCGAGGCTCATTGCACATAGAGATATCTGGTTGAGATTGACAAAGCTGTCTAATAAACAAAACAGCCTCTTTCCATCTATGTGAATTGTGGGCAACTCTCCAACCATCCACAGTCCAGAAGAGTATTTTTGGGTATGGGCAGCTCATCAGTTCACCAGAGATACTGCTAGGCCTTAGCAGGGCAGCTAACTTAGGACAAGCAACTTACCCAGTGGGTTTTCCCTTCGCAGGTCTGTGACTGTAAATACCTGATTATAATTTACCTTAGAAACACAAAAGGGTGGGAATCCTGACTGACAGTTGCTCTGGGAATGGGGGAAGAGATGGGTCAGCTGAGTTACGCCCCTTAAATGCTGGCACTGTAGTCTGCTGGCAGACTATAAGCATCTTTAAAACCCTATGAAAAGTGTAGATTCCTCTTCTCAAGACAAATTTCTATTGCCAAATGCTCTTCAAGGTGTCATTATGATTTGTAAACAAATTTCTTGGCTATTACAAATCACCATCTCAGGCAGATTTTAGTCAGTGTGGCCCCTCACCACCCTGCCACACTGTCCATGTTGAAGACACACCCCTTTTATCCTGCCGAAGCTGGGCAGTTGTTTCCTTGGGGTTTTTTAATGAACCAGCTCTAAGCTGAGATGCTTGCCTGCTCTTGCAAGTCTATATGATAGCGTTGATTCTTTGGTTGAGGCTTTCCAAAAGCTCTTACAGTTTAGGTCCATCCAGCTCTGTGTGAAACAAATAAAGCTTTGAGTTTCGAAGAGGTGGTTTTACAGCCAAAGGATCTTAATCCTTTCCTAAGCAATTTTAAGAAGACTAGGTATAATAAGTGCAAAGTGCAAACCTCTAGCCTGTTCTGTCAGTCTTTGCAGATCCAGGTACTGATGTCAGCAGTGGTGCTCGTGCAGGTAAAGACTGCCTGTAAACTGAGAGGGGCAGGGTAATTCTTAACGCGTGGGACTTGGCTGCTGAGTGTCAAGTGGTGTGTCTAGGTACACTAAACAGTGATTAAAATCTTTAGCTTTAACTCTGAGTGCATTTTCTTTGTATGGGAAAAAAAGAAATAAAAGGTAACGAGTTTAAATAATGAGGTTGTTGGAAGGCCAAGTCCTGAACAGGCTGCCCAGAGAGGTTGTAGAGTCTCCATCTCTGGAGACATTCAAAACTTGCCTGGATGCTGTCCTGTGCAACCTACTCTAGGTGATCCTGCTCTGGCAGGGGAGCTTGGACTACATGATCTCCAGATGTCTCTTCCAACCCCTATCATTCTGTGATTCTTTGATCCACCACTTGGTTCCTCATCTGTTTTTACCCTCTTGGTAAAGAAATGCTTCCTCACGTTCAGTCTGAACCTGCCATGGTGCAGCTCTGAACCATTCCCACATAATCAGTCACTGGATACCAGGGAGATCAGCACCTCCTTCTCCATGTCCCCTCCTCAGGAAACTGTAGAGAGCAACGAAGTTATCCCTCAGTCTCCTTCTCTCCTAACTAGACAAGCCCAAAGTCTTTAACTGCTCCTCAGAGGACATGCCTTCAAGCCCTCTCACCAGCTTGGAGGATCTCTGGATGCATTCAGGTCCCTTAACTGACTTCACGCTTCTCCACAGTCTTCCAGTTCTTTCCCTGAAACAACTTCTTTCTGTCAGTATAACACGATTCACCATTTTACAAGGAGTCCCCAAGTTCTTTGTGATGTTGGTGTTCCCCAGCTGAGAGCAGGGCCAGGTAGTTTTAGGCAGGGCACAAGCACCCTGTTCCTCCACAGCACACAAACCCTGTTCAGATGTTACTCAAGTATTAATTATCATGGTACCCTAGAGCTGAGATTGTTGATGGCAAGGCTTGGTAATAACAATGGGTGGTTTATATCTTCAAGAAATGCATCAGGAAGTAAACTGTTTCTGGAGAGATACCAGCTGACATTCCAGGAGGCTGAGCCATAGTCAGCAGCAGTCAGCTACACGTTTTCTGTAGACAGCAGTGTTGCTAACAAGAATTGTCACTTTTCAAGCTAAACAGAAAGAAAAACACAGACCATTTGAGCTGACTTTAGTATTCCTCATTTTCTGACAAGCATTTTCCTATATAGACAACTGGAATTTTCCACCCCAAAAGTTACTTTAATCTGTTTCCTGCCTATGGCATTCATTTGCAATCAACATCAGGATTTCTTCTAAAGGGTGCCATTCATTTTTAATGTATAGTTTTGAAATATGAGGCAAATATTTGCACTAGCATTAAGTAACAACCATTGTTCATACTTCATGAGAACGGTCCTCACAGAGGATGAAGGCAGTAAGCCATGGCTTTCCTGGATCTCTCTACCTCAATGTATGTTGTGAACTCAATGACAAAAGCAAGAAACTATTTTCCACCCTAAGATGCACCCAGCTGAACTCACAGCAAATCCCAACCTTACAAAGCTTTCACTCTGGATGGGTTTGTATGACGAGCCACGTCCCCATCACCTTTGAGTGCACTCCAGTCATGCCTTAAGCACCATGCCCAGCATCAGTCCAGCGGGGTTTGTCCTCTCACTGTTGCCCAGCCTCCATGCTTTCCAGTTGGGCTTTTCAACAAAAACAGCCTCAGCCTCTCCAGACTCAGCTCCCTGCTATTTCTGCTCAACTTGCCTTCCCCAGATAACGCCTGTCTTTATCCAGATACCCAAAGCAACTTAGCAGGCTGCTGGGTAGCTTCAGCAGTTGCAGTTGCTGTGTGGGAAGATACAGACTTTTTTTTTTCTCAAAATAGCTCTTCTGTGAACTTTCTGTGCTATTTCCTTTTCCTGCCTCCTAAGACCTTGAATAGTTCCCTAATTTTGGTTGTTGGAAGGCTGTCACTAAGCTCTTCTCATTGCCTAAGCAGAAACAAACCAGGAATTTCAGTATACATGATCATCTCAAAACCATAATGCCTGCCATGAGCCTACAGTTCTGGGATAGCTCTTCTGATGGTGACACTCAGTCCTGATGGCAGCAGACGACTTCACTGTGTTTGACCCATTTGGCAAATGGGCTTCTTTATGTGTGTCTTCTGTAACATATGGAGCTTTCCACCATCCAAACCTGTCCCAAATACCTACAGCCAGTCCTCTAGCACAAAAGCCTCTTGTCAGAAGTGGAGGTTTTATCCCTGGAAGACAACCAACAGTTTCACCAAAAGCTCTGTCTGCACTTTTGACACAGTAAAGATCCCCTGAGCTTTTCCCTCAGTTTTTTCACAAAAAGCCTTCGCTCTTCAAGTGCAGCTTTTCCACCCCCACCCCCACCCCGCTGCCCCATTCAGTGTTAGGAATTAATCATGGTTATGAAGTAAATTCCTCATCTGTTCACATTGAGTTCAGAATCACAGAATCACAGAATTGTAGGGGTGGAAGGGACCTTGAGAGATCATCGGGTCCAACCCCCCTGCCAAAGCAGCTCCCTAGGACATATCACTCAGATAGGCATCCAGATAGGTTTTGAATATCTCCAGGGAAGGAGACTCCACCACCTCCCTGGGCAGCCTGTCCCAGGGCTCTGTCACCCTCACTGAGAAAAATTTCCTCCGCATGTTGGTGCAGAACTTCCTGTGCTCCAACTTGCAGCCATTGCCCCTTGTCCTGTCTCCACAGACCAAATAAAAGGGGCTGGCCAATTCCCCCTGCACCCCATACTTAATTATAAACATTGATTAGGTCAAATCAGAGTCTCTCAGCACTGTAAATGAAACTCATTTTTTGGTTTCTCAGGGATGTCCTGGCCTAACGTGAGAAGGGAAGGAACAGAGGGGAAGATTGGGGTGGTCCTGAAGTCAGACTTGCTTCTTCTGCTGTGGCCCATGCCGTGGGAAGAGGGGAGGGTGGCGCCTGCTGCGGCTGGGTGGGCTGCCTTCCTGACCCGCAGGCAGTGCAGAGCGGAAAAGCAGGCAAGGAAGGGCACAGGCAAGTGGAGAGAAACCCCAACAGCCACATAATCCGCTGCGGTAGGTGGGCGTTTGTGGAAGGTCAGTACATTAAGGGCATTGACACTGTAGCTGCGGGTAGTGAGATGCGTTAGGGACCATCACTCACAGTTATTCTTGCAGCATCTTTTAACCATGGGAATCCAAAGCATCCACAAAAAAACCCCAAACAAACCCCACAGCATTTAAAAGGTTTTGAGCCCCAAATGTACACTTTCCACTTGGAAATCTAATATAATTAACACTCTATGAACAAAAACTCAGTTAATTTGCAAGGCAAGCCCTCAGAAAATGTTACAAATATATATTTCTGTCCAAACTTATTCTGTTGGTTTTTTTACACAAGGGCTGTAACTCTCAAAGCACCTTACAAACACCCACAAATCTTCACTGTGCCTCTGTAGGAAGGTGAGATATGGACTGGATAAGTGACAATGAAGTGGATGGAAAACTGGCTGGACTGTCTGACTCAAAATGTTGGAATCAGAAGAACAAAACCCATCTGGTGGCATGTTACTACCAGTGGTATCCCTCTGGGACCAACACCGTCTCATGCATTCATTAACAACTGGATCCTGTGGATGATACCAGATTGCAGGGATGTGGTTGATATGCTGGAGGTCAAGGCTGCTTTTCAGAGGGACCCTGACAGTGGGAGAAATGGATTGACAGCAGCTTCATGATTATCAGCAAATGCCAGCTCCCTCATGTGGGATGGAATTAACTGCACAACAGGTCGCTATGGTCAACTGCCTAGAACACAGCTTGCAGAAAGGCACCTGAGTGTTCTGGTGGGCCTAAAGCTGAATGAGTGCAGCTATACACCTCTGTGGCAATGACCAACCGTGTTGGTATAGCCAGCAGATCAAGAGAGGTCATTCTTCTATTCCACAGTTGTGAAACCACAGCTGGAGTACTGTGTCCACTGTCAGTTTAAGAAATTCACTGGCAAACTGGAGCAGGACGATCAGGGTGGTTGAGGGACAGGAGCACATGATGTTTGAAGAGAGACAGAGCTGGGTTTGTCCAGTCCCGTGATGAGAAAGCCAAGGGGAGATGTTTTTGTGCTCTGCAGCTCAGTAATGGGAGTCAGAGTCTTCTGCATGGTGCATACTGATGGGATGAAAGGCAATGGGCTAAACTCTGGCAAGGGAAATTCATTTGGATGTTAGGAAGATAATTCGCACCACAAGGGCAGTTCAGCACTAGAACCGTCTGCCCAAAGAAGCTGTGTCATTTCCACCCCAGCAGACATTCGAAACTTGACAGGACAGGGTCCTGAGCCATCTGATCTTGGCTGGACTGTGTGGGAGGAGAGACAAGATGACTTCCCAAAGTCTCTTCCAACCTCAGTGACCCTGGTTCTAAGGAGAAGGTCTGCTGAGGGGAAGTTAAGCCCCACTGAAAGCTGTTGTTTTCAATATGAAACCTCCTGGTTGATGGGTATGTGAAATGCTTTTTGTGCCATCCCACAAAAACAGTTGACATTTTAGAATTTTCAAATTCTTTTAGTAGGTCAACACCAAGGCCTTCCCAGGTTTTGTCTGGTTTGGGTTTTGTTTCTCTGAAAGGACATGAGAAGACATTAGCTATTTGCCCGGTAATCAAATAGTAATTGAACCTGAACCTGGAGCTCTTTCATCAGAGTGCCCTGATCTTCAGCCCAGAAAGTGTTAGCATCCCTCCACTTTCCCTGGTACAGGATACACTTTATCAGGAAAAGGAGCTCCAAAAAGAGTAACTAAGTGAATGAAGCATTGTTACAAGGAAAATAATTTAGTTAGAAATTTCTGACCAGGTCTACACGATCCCTGCAGCACTGGACCACACAGCGACTTTAACAAGTTAAAGAACAGAAATTAAAGAAAAAAACTCATTCACGTTACAAGAGCTGTGTTTCTGAAAGAGAAGGGGATTGTGAAGCCAGTTGGCCAGTACTTTGGGATTAACACCTCTGAAATGTGAAATAGGTCCCAAACCAGATTATAATAATGGATGACAGAGCTTTGCTGTTATGTCTCACGCAGTAATGATGTATTTGATCTGAGCAGGGACTTCCCACAGATAAAAAGCAAGAATGAGACTCCAGGCTTTCAGCTGATGTTGTCATCAGGCATCTTGTGACTGCAGTGCTTTCGTGTGTGGCAGCAGGGGCAGTGGTAACTAGTTTTGAAGCGGGCTTCATGAGCACGATTTAAATGCTTTCAGTGGTAAAGACCATGGTGTTATCTTCCTTGCATCATTCAAACAGTGCAAAGAGATGTAAATCTGTCCTAAACGGCACATAAAATCTTTTGGCTGCTTCTCCACTATCTCTTTCACCAGAGACAGTTAGTTACAACATACTTTGTCTCTAAACTGGAGGGACAGGGATTTGGCTGACTGTTTGCACTCAAAAGAGTTGTGATCAACAGCCTGATGTCCAAGTAGAGACGAGTGGCATTCCTCAGAGGTCACCACTGTTTAACATCCTTGTCAGCAGCATGGACAGTGGGATCGAGTGCACCCTCAGCAAGTTTGGTGATGACACCAAAGTGTGTGGTGTGGTTGACACACTGGAGGGAAGGGATGTCATCCAGAGGGCTTGAGAGGTGGGTCCATGTGAACCGCATGAAGTTCAACAAGGCCAAGTGCAAGGTCCTGCATGTGGGTCAGTGCAACCCCAAGCACAGCTACAGGCTGGGAGGAGAATGGCTTGAGAGCAGCTCTAAGATGGACTTGGGTGTCTTGATTGATGTAAAGCTCAAAATGAGCTGGCAATGCATGCTTGCAGTCCAGAAAGCCACCTGTGTCCCAGGCTGCATCAAAAGCATCATGACCAGCAGGTCAAGGGAGGGGATTCTCCGCCTCTACCCTGGTCTCACAAGACCCCACCTGGAGTACTGCGTCCAGATCTGGAGTCCCCAGTACAAGACAGACATGGAGCTGTTGGAGCAAGTCCAAAGGAGGCCCATGAAGGTGATCAGAGGGCTGGAGCACCTCTTCTATGAGGACAAGCTGAGGGAGTTGGACTTGTTCAGCTTGGAGAAGAGAAGGCTCCAGGGAAACCTTAGAGCAGCCTTCCAGTACCTGAAGGGGCTACAGGAGAGATGGCGAGGGGCTGTTTGCATGGGCTGGTAGCAATAGGACAGGGGGGTAATAGGTTTAAGTTGAAGGAGGGCAGATTTAGCCAAGAAGGCCAATGCCATCCTAGGGTGTATTAGAAGGGGTGTGGTGAGTAGGTAGAGAGAGGTCCTTTTCCCCCTCTGCCCTGGTGAGACCACACCTGGAATATTGTGTCCAGTTCTGGGCCCCTCAGTTCAAGAAGGACACAGAACTCCTTGAAAGAGTTCAGTGCAGGCCCACCAAGATGATGGAGTGGAATATTTTCCTTTTGAGGAGAAGCTGAAGGAGCTGCTGGGCCTCTTTAGCTTGGAGGAGACTGAGGGGTGACCCCACTAATGTCGATAAATATGTAAAGGGTGAGAATCAGGAGGCCAGAACCAGGCTCTTCTCAGTGATGTCCAATGATAGTTCAAGGGGCAATGGGTGCAAGTTGGAGCATAGGAGGCTCCATGTGAAGATAAGGATAAACTTTTTCACTGTGAGGATGATGGAGCCCTGGGACAGGCTGCCCAGAGGGGTTGTGGAGTCTCCTTTTCTGGAGACATTCAAACCCCACCTGGACAAGTTCTTGTGTGACCTAATCTAGGTGATCCTGCTCTAGCATGGTTGTTGGACTAGCTGATCTTTTGAGATCCCTTCCAACCCCTAACATTCTATGATCCTGTGTGGCATTCTGTGATTGGCTCCAGTTCTGCTCAAACACAGCTGTGGGGTCCTTGCTTTGAGCCCTGGATCCCCCTCCCCTCCCTGGCTCTTTATTTCCTGCTCCATCTGTGTGCGCTGGCCCAGTAGCCCACCCTGCACCCTCTCTGGCCGTGGGGGGGAGGACATCCCTGCTCGACTGCTAACAACGATTTTCTCAGATAAAGCTTCACCACCTCCAAAGCCAGGCTGTAACTCCAGAGGAAAACATCACTTTCCTGAACGGGGCCACTCTGTTCCCATCAGGCAAGGCCAGTTTTTCACTAGCCTCAGCCAAGCCTGCTCACCGAGCCTCTGAGCTCTCAGGCCCTGAGAGGGAGCTTTTAAAATGCTCTGCGTGTACAGGAAAGTCTTTTTGGTCTTCTCGAGTTCAGCTCGGCCCCATCCTGGCTGGGCCGCCCTGCTCGCCAGCGGGCTCCCACCCCTCGCCGCTCCGCTGCCTGCCGAAAGGGAACGGTGCCGGCAGCAGGAGGGGGTGCAGCCGGCAGCAAGAGGGGGTGCAGCCGGCAGCCGGAGGGGGTGCAGCCGGCAGCCGGAGGGGGTGCAGCCGGCAGTAGGAGGGGGTGCAGCCGGCAGCCGGAGGGGGTGCAGCCACCCGCTTTCGGAGCGGCTCTTATCTGGTGTTTGTACCCCGGGCGCACAGCGCGGTCGCCCAAGCGGCGTGCTCCAGATCTGACCGCCTTGCCTGGCGCCGGATGTGCTGCCTGGCGCCTTCGGGGGGGGTGACTGAAGGCAAAGGGGTTTCATGAGCTTTCTGCCGCCCCGGTGTTTTCATTTCTTCTTTCACTTTTAGTAAGTTCTGGGGTTTAGAAAGACACCGTCTGTGAGAGCTTATGCAAAGTTTGGCAGGGGGGATGTTAGTTGTTAAACCATTAGCCTTAAATAGTTTTATCTCCTGGCGATAAGACCAGTATTTCTGATAAGCCTGTGGTAACAGACAGAAGAAGTCTCATAACCACAATTAAATAACAAGAGTTTCTTACAGCTCAGAGCCAGGGAGCAGAATCAGGCACCAAATCGCCCCGCACCTTACATGCCCCCCATCAGCTGGGGTAGTTGTCATCAGGGCTGATGTGACACATTGTTATGCTCTCCTGTGGCCTTGTTTCACATCTGTAACTCCAGCAGAGAAATGTGATAAATCAATGCGATACAGTGAGAAGCAAGCCAGAGTTTCAGATAGTTGAGTTTTTAAATTGTGTTTCCAGGTTATGCAGTGTTCAGCTGTGGAGAAGACTGGCTTAGTAAAGGTGTTTAACTTGGGAAGTTTCAGAACTTCTCATTTGCAAAACCACCCCATCATGTTAAGCTGAAGGAGGTCAGATTTAGATTAGGCATTAGGGACAAGTTCTTCCCTGTGAGGGTGGTGAGGCCCTGGCACAGGTTGCCCAGAGAAGCTGTGGCTGCCCCCTCCCTGGCAGTGCCCAAGGCCTGGTTGGATGGGGCTTTGGGCAGCCTGGCCTAGCAGAGTGTGTCCGTGCCCACGGCAGGGGGTGGAACTATATGATCCTTTCCAGCCCAAACCAGTCTGTGATTCTAAGTTATTTTACATCTTGTGCCTGTAAGCAGATACACCTATCTAACAATTTGAGGCCCAGCTGGATGGACTATTTTTCTCAAGCTTTCAGCTGGGAATTTTCTTGAGCTTTTAAAAATATTCATAACTGGCTTATAACATTTTGATATGCAGTCTTGGTTTTGGAAGGTAGGTTGGTTTGGTTTTGTCTTTAAGTCTGTCATTTTTGTTACTGTGCAGACCTCCCTAGAGGAAGAGGCAGATTTAATCTTTTAAGAGGCCCCCTCAGGCTTGTACATGCCACTGGCTGGATGCTATATGGGAACCCTTTCACAGTGTCTTGGAACCTTTATCTCCAAATTTACCAAAGCCCAGATACACACAGCTTCTGCTCAGATACTCCAGCATCCAGTCAGCACAACTTGCTTCTCCTTCGTTTGGATCAATAATGGCTAATAAGGACGAAGGGAACACGTCAGACTCCACCAGTGTGGTGTTGCTGCTGTTGGCTGAAAGGAGGGACCTGCAGGCAGTTTCTGTTAAGAAGAGAAAAATAACAACAAACAGTTGGGGTTTTTCTAAGGCAACCCCTTTCATTTACAAAGCATGTGCAAAAGTCTGTTTCTTCTAGGGCAGAAGAAATCAAATAGGAGTGACGGCATCTTGGAGCCGGGAACAAAGACAGTATCTTTCAGCCAAAAGTCTGTGCTAGGGTGGGGGGATTTTTCCTGCTGTGAAGACTTCTATGTTTGTCTACACTTAGTTGTTATCTTTTTTTTTCCCCTCTGCTGTGTCTGCTTGTCTTTCACAGAACCTACCAGAGAGATAGCAAAGGAGCTGCTCTGCCTTTGTTATGAGGCGAAATCTCTGTTGTCTGAGTGATCTGGTTCCAGAAGGAACCCTAAGCCATTCTGTCACGGTGGGAAGTGGCTATGTCCAGCCCTTAATGTTACTTGTGTGATAGCTCTGAAGGTCTGAGAACACAGGCAAGGCAAGGATTGCAGGTCTAATTTTTCATCAGGCCAACCCATGCACTCAAGAACTAGGTATAAATCTTTGGGCAGCCAAGATTCTGTCTCAGATTTTTATAGGTCTGAGACAGAACCTGACATTTTCATGGTACCGGGTGGGAACAATCACTTAGAGATCGGTTTACTTTTAATAAAAGAGTTTTAAAAGCGTAAGGTAATGGAGCACAGAGGGTGTTATGCTTGGGAGGGATGGTGACAGGTAGGGAGCACCTGAGGACTGGGTTGTAGGATGTATGAAACACTGCAGGATGATGTCGTGAAAACATCTCTGCTGATCTGCTGATCTTTAGTAGCTAGTAGAGGCAGGTATGATTTCCTAGGTTTATTTTTGGTAGGTCTTTACTGAGAACTGGCAAATAGAGATGGGGCAGTTGTTTTGTGAAAAATGTTCTGGCTTGAAGGTTTTCTTGGAGAGGTTATCCTGCTGGGCAGCAGACTTGGGCTTGCTTCTTCAGAGACTGGCACATCACAGCTGGAGTCTTCCCCCTCCAAATTCTGCACTGGGGAGAGTAGTAAAAAGGAATCCAAAGTACAGTCACATGAATCTTCTACTGATTTGTATTTATTTTCTTCTTGTCTTGTCTTGTCTGATAATCCCATCCAGCCGTCCCTGAGTAATTTTGAGTGTGGTTTCTGACACAGATGAAGAAGCACCCTGCTGACTCCCTTCAGGTTAGTGGGGCTGTGAGAGGGTGTGAGTGTGGCTACGTGCAGGCGTGGTGCCTTCCTCTGCTTATCAAAATCAGATAACGCCAGGAAACTAACTACAACTTTTAACTGTTGTTGCAATCTCTTCTGGGGAAGAGAACTGTTCACACGAAGATTTCTTGCATTCGAGGTGAAACCAGATCCCTGATCCCCATCCAGCACTTGCTGTGTTTGGAGCATTGCCAAAAAACCTCTTTTAAAAAGGCATTCCTACTGGAATATGTCACAGACTATTCCCACTCCCAGCTCTGATGGGCTTCAGACCTCCCAGTCACACACTGGAGCGGTGGCATTCAGGGGGCTCACATTGCAACCTAGAGAAAATAAGCACTGAGGCAGGGGTGGTGTCACATGGAGATGACAGGGAGAAATAAGTCAATGCCACGTGCTGTGTGTGTGGGGCTCAGCAAATCCGCAGCTCTGCGAGTCTGTGTTTAACACAGCCAGAGCTTAAGTCAGTGTCACGATTAGCTGGGACTCACACACATGTACTTCTGCTGAAAAGTTTGTTTTTATTGCTAGAAAAGGCAATGTCCCCAGAGTAAAAGGGGCTGCCTGTGAGTACAGTGAAAAGTGAGGAGAGAAGGAAACACCTGAGGTGAGAATTAGATCATGGGAAACTCTTTGAGGCGGAGCAGTAGAACAGTAGATGTGGAGTCCTCTTCATTCATGTCCATCTCGC
The DNA here is from genome assembly GCA_022605575.1 of Laterallus jamaicensis coturniculus. NCBI lineage: Eukaryota > Metazoa > Chordata > Aves > Gruiformes > Rallidae > Laterallus > Laterallus jamaicensis. The sequence continues at coordinate 69,699,661 of JAKCOX010000002.1, read as the reverse complement.
TTAGAAGGGACTACCCTGCTGTAAGGAGAAAGAAGTGTAAACATATATATATATATATATTCTGAGGTAGGGATAATTGCATTTCAGGTTCTGTGTTTCCCACGTTTGATTTAAATAAGCAGACCCACTCCCTCCCAGTAAGTATTTCCCACTTCCTTTGGTGTCATGTCAGATTAAACCTGGAATATCTTTCAGACATCATGTGAAAATTGATCTGTTTTCACTGGGTAGCTGTCATGAATATCAACATACCAAGGAGAACAGCCTGTGATAATAAAATTGTGGATCTCTCTGGCTGCTGAAAGAGCGACATTAAGTGAATCTCACTGGTACTTAATTTGCAAACTGAATCACACCTATTTAGGGAGGGGAAAAACAGCAGCGCTCATATTGATGAGAAACTCTGCATTTAACAATGCTCCTTATTAATGATTCAAAACATAGAGTTGCTGGGAGCTGTAAACAAGTTCGGTATTCTGTACGCTAATCCCATAACCATTATCATATGTAGAGAACAAGAAGTTACTCACAAACAGATGTTCTCTCTGCCAAACCCAGTCATTTAATGCACATTTTACTTTCCAAGTCCTAGTTAGCAACTTTCTGCGGTGGGCGGATTACATGAAAGGGTGGAAAAGCAGGGATTAGTTTGCCTGCAAAGGAGCAGTGTCTCCATGTTTGTTCTGGAGTCCTTTCCATCTTGCCTTACCATGGAAGAGTTATTTGCCCTGGACTTGCTCTCCCTGCCCTGGAGGGCACTCAGCTTTCTGTTTCCAGGCACTGCGAGATGCCTGACTCGTTCTGTTACAAGAGGCCTGCGTCATTAGCCCTGCTCTTTGCGCTGACCGGTAACGAAGCCTGGCACTCGAAATGCTTATGCCCAGAGAAGGCAATTACCTTGCTCATGTCATAGGTGAGCTTTCAGGGAAAGGTATGCCAAAAGCTAAGGGTGGAGGAAGAATTACTGCTCAAAGTATGACTAATTTCGGAGCTACTTCTTGTTTCCCAGGGCCTAGTTCAGCGAGGGTTTAGGTATCTCCAAGTGCAGATACCCCACCATCTTTCTGTGCCCCAGGTTAAGTACTCCAGTGAGATTTTTTTCCTTATGCCCAGATGGAATTTTTCTTGCAACTTGCAGCTGTGTCCACTGTCCTCCTGCCCTGCACTTCCGCAGCACGTGACTCAGCCTTTGCTGGAGCTTCCAGTTAGGTAGATGTCGGCAGCAGTAAGACCCTCCCTCAGCCTTCTCTTCTCCGGGCTTAAAGAAATCCAGTTTTCCCAGTCCCTCCTCCTGCAGCACATGCAGCAGCACTATGACCATCCTGGTGTCCCTCCACTGGACCCTCTCTGATTTGTCAATGTCTTTCTTTTACTAAGTGTACCAAAGCTCATCGCAGCGCTCCAAATGCCATCACGTGAGCACTGAACAGGGGGATCATTAGATGGATCCTTACAAGGAAGAGGACTGTCATGGGTTAGAAACCTGACCAGGCTGCACTGAGCTCTCAGAGAACTCTTGTCACTGCAAGGGGGTGTATAAGAAAGATGGGGGGGAAGGAAGGAAGGAAGGAAGGAAGGAAGGAAGGAAGGAAGGAAGGAAGGAAGGAAGGAAGGAAGGAAGGAAGGAAGGAAGGAAGGAAGGAAGGAAGGAAGGAAGGAAGGAAGGAAGGAAGGAAGGAAGGAAGGAAGGAAGGGAGGAAGGGAGGAAGGGAGGAAGGGAGGAAGGGAGGAAGGGAGGAAGGGAGGAAGGGAGGAAGGGAGGAAGGGAGGAAGGGAGGAAGGGAGGAAGGGAGGAAGGGAGGAAGGGAGGAAGGGAGGAAGGGAGGAAGGGAGGAAGGGAGGAAGGGAGGAAGGGAGGAAGGGAGGAAGGGAGGAAGGGAGGAAGGGAGGGAGGGAGGGAGGGAGGGAGGGAGGGAGGGAGGGAGGGAGGGAGGGAGGGAGGGAGGGAGGGAGGGAGGGAGGGAGGGAGGGAGGGAGGGAGGGGAGTGTGCAAAGCATCTGATGCTGTCCCATATGACAGCCTTGTCTCTATATTGAAGAGATGTGCATTTGATGGACGGACAACTTGGTGCATAAGGAATTGGATGGATGTTTGCACAAAGAGTTGTGGTCAACAGCTTGATGTCCAAGTGAGGACCAGTGACAAGTGTCATTCCTCAGGGGTCAGTACTGGGACTGGCACTGTTTAACAGCTTTGACAGAGACATGGGCAGGGGGACCGAGTGCACCCTCAGCAGGCTGGCTGATGACACCAAGCTGTGTGGTGCAGTCAACATGCTGGAGGGAAGGGGTGTCTTGAGAGGTGGGCCAGAGCGAACTGCATGAAGTTCAACAAAGCCAAGTGCAAGGTCCTGCATGTGGGTCAGGGCAATCCCAAGCACAGCTACAGGCTGGGTGGAGAATAGACTGAGAGCAGCTCTGAGGAGAAGTGCATAGGGGTGGTAAGGAAGGTAGTGTTTTGGGTAGAATACTCTCAACCATGCTCTCATGGTGCTAAACCACACTGGTGGCCACCACTCAAGAAAAACCTCTTGGAGTCACTATTGGCAGTTCGCTGAAAACCTCAGCTCAGCGTGCCGTGGCAGCCAGAAAGCCAGGAGGATGGTGACTGTCCTTGGGAGGGCTACAGAGAGGAAGATAAAGGGCACTATTTTGCTGCTCCAGCTTGGTGCAGCTGCATCTGGAGTTGTATGTGTGGTTTTGGTGTCTGTGTCTGAAGAAGGCTTAGAGAAGGGCAACTGAAAGGCCCAAGGGGCTCAGCTTCCTTACGGGGAAAGACTGGAAAGTCAGGGTTTTTCACATTAGAGGAGATGGCTGGGGCATGACTAAGGCATTTTTGTGAACTTAATTTTCAAAGAATAGAGATAGGTACGAAGTCTGGTCTCCTGGCAGTAACAGGGTAACATGCTAAAAAGAAAAACAACAGTTTCCAGGAAGCTAAAGGCTTTGTTGATACTGTAGGTAGTCCCCCAGAGGAACTTGTTGTCACAGGGACCAGGATTGTTCCTATGATCTCATCAGACCCTGTGCCCAGGAGGCTCTGCAGATGGCTAAACAACATCCTGTGTTCTTCAGGAAGTCAAGTTCTTGCTCTGTCACTCTTGAGCCAAGGACTGATCCAGTCTGTGGGTGTGCACTAGTGCTGGAGCTCGTACTGGAGAAGAAGCAGAGGGCCTGGGATCAGCCACGGGGCTGAAGTGTTTCCATCAGTCAGGCATTTGCTCCAGTCTTCTGGCCAGCTTGTTTTGCCTGTCTTTTGCCATTACGTGGTTTGCAGTTGTGTCCCAAAGGGAAAGAAACTATATGCATGGCCTTTATGCTCTTTATAGTATATTTAAAAAAGAGGGAGGGGAAGGGGGGAGAAATCTCTTTGTTTTGAGTTTCCTTCCAAACAGGACTTTTTTGGTTGTCTTTGGAAATTTTTGCCTTGTTTTGTTTCACTGGTTAATGTCATCATTCATCTTTCCTGTTTTTGCTGTAGGACTTCTTAGATGGTTCACAGATGTGCACTGGCACTTCTCTCACTGGAAATGAGAAGGTAGCACGCTGAATCCTGAGCACAATAACCTTCATGTGTAACTCGAGCCGTTGCTGCTCAGGGAAGCAGACAGGACAGAGCCTTCCCTGGCTCTGGCTGCCTTAGCTTCCCTCTTCCCTGGGTTTTACAGAACTCCCTCCCAAGCCTTGCGCAAGCCCCAGGAAAGATTTTTTTACAATAACATCACAGCTCAGTTGGCAACCTTCCCCAAAACAAGCCTCTCCTCATCCCATGCTTTCCTCAGACCTTTGCTAAATGTAGTGGAACTTCCTAATCAACAAAGCCTGTTTTTTTTTCCTCTCCCTCATTTCTTCCCCTCTAAAGCTGCTTGTTGCCCCACTCAAGCATCTCTTGATGCTGTTTACAGCAAAAAGTCAGGATGACTTGTAGACACATTTCCTGGTTCTCCCTGTCAGCTGTTCTTCTCAGGATCCCCTTCATATCTCTTTCTCCTCTCAAGCTTGGGCTTGAGCTCGCAGAAATGACCCTCTCAACTTTCCAGGTCTAAGCAGAGGAGTTCCTGCCGCATCTGCTCCACATACTCAGCAGGTTTGGAAATGCCTTTCCTAATTTTGCATCTTCCTGTTTCAGACAGGACATCCTCTTTTTAGCAGTAAGTCACAACTCTCTGGGCCAACAGTGACAGCCCTATACCATCTGGCTCAGCAAAATATCATTCCAAACTATTTCTATGTGTGTAGAGCATGTCATATTTTCTTCCTAACACATGGTAAAAACCACTTGGTTGGAATGTGAACTGTTCACTGGAGATCACAGAATCATAGAATGTGTAAGGTTGGAAGGGACCTTTAGAGGTCATTAGTCCAGCCCCCCCGCAGTAAGCAGGGACATCTCCACTAGATCAGGTCACTCAGAGCCCCATCACACTAGACCTTGAATATCTCCAGGGATGGGGCCTCCACTACCTCTCTGGGCAACCTGTTTTGGTGATTTCTTCCTACTATCCAGTCTAAATCTCCCCTTTTCTAGTTTAAAACCATTACCCCTTGTCCTATTGCTACACGCCCTTAGGAACAGTTCTTCCCCAGCTTTCTTATTATAGGCACCTTTCAGGTACTGGAAGTCCACTAGAAGGTCCCCTCAGAGCCTTCTGTTCTCCAACCTGAACAAGCCCAAATGTGTCAGCCTGTCTTCATAGGAGAGGTGCTCCAGCTCTCCGATCATCATGGTGGCTCTCCTCTGGGCATGCTCCAATAGGTCCATGTCCTTCTTGTGTTGAGGGCTCCAAAGCTGTGTCCAGCTTTGGTGGCAAACTTCCCCATGCCTGCTGTCACACCAAGTGTGAAGAGTTTGTGTTCTTGCAGAAAGCTGTGCGACGATTCAGCAGAGAAAGGTGACTGAGCATGAGGCCTACCAAGCATCTCTGGAAATTGTATCACACTGTTTTCATTAGTTCCTGACTTTGGTCAGCTGGGATTGATTGAATGCTCTCAGGGAGTTCAAAATGAGAACGGCTGAATCACAGCAGTCTCACTGGAGTGATTGAAGGCAACTGCAAGCAGAAATCTGCATGAGTCATCCTAAACAAAAAGGCCAGAGAAAAGGGTGGATGTGCTTTGTACTGAAGTACATAGCTCTTCTGGGAATGCAAGTATCTCAGGAGCTTCCTATTCTGGCATAAATCCAAAGGGATTCTATGGATTTCTATGAAATGTTCTATTCTCTAGATACAGACGGGGTCTGCTGGGAACATGAGGTACAGCCCAAGTCCTTGCACCTATTCTAACCTTAGACCTGCCTGGTTTTCACCTGCTGCAGATCCACATATGTGGGAAGGCATCAATCCCGAAGAAAAAGTCCAGGCTCAGGAGGGGCAAATCTGTACCCAGAGACATTATGGGGCCATGGTGTCAGCTTCTTCCACTGTAGTATCCTGAATGGGCAGAGAAAATGAGCTACTGACACTTGTCAGCATGGGCAAGAAAGAGGACTGTCCAGAGCTAGCTGGCCTGACAGGGGATGCATGGAATTTTTGGTATTTTTTTGTGCAGATCAAGGAACTGGCAATGCCAGTGTCGTTGTTTAACCCCAGCTGGCAGCTGAGCACTACACAGCCACTCACTCCCCCTGCAGTGGGATGGGGGAGAGAATTGGAAGAGTGAAAGTGAGAAAACCCACGGGTTGAGATCAAGACAGATTAATCGGTAAAACAAAAGCTGCTCACACAAGCAAAGCAAACCAGGGAAGTAGTTCCCCTCTTCCCATGCGCAGGCAGGTGTTCAGCCATCCCCAGGACAGCAGGGCTCTGGGAAGTGACTTGGGAAGACAAATACCATCACTCCGAATGCTACTGCCCCCCCCCCCCCATCCTTCCTCTTTCCAAAGCTGAGCATGATGTCATACAGTATAGAATATCCCTTTGGTCAGCTGGGGTCAGCTGTCCCAGCTGTGTCCCCTCCCAACCCCTTGTGCCTACTCACTGATGGGGTGGGGTGAGGAGCAGACAAGCCCTTGACTCTGTGTGAGCCCTGCTCAGCAGTAACAAACATCCCTGTGTTGTCAGCACTGCTTTCAGCACAAATCCAAACCACAGCCCCATAGCAGCTACTGTGAAGACAATTAACTCTACCCCAGCCAAAACCAGCACATTTTCCCACCCCTTATTCCATACCATTTACATCATGCTCAGGTACCACAGTATCCCATACAACCTCATTAACCACTCCCCCTTCCATCCTTTGATATAATACACAGATAACGTTCCCTTAGTCTATAGACCACCCCTGTGAAATGTCTGTAGAGTTTCCATAAATGTCCACAAAATGTCCATTGAGTTAATGGACATGACTTTGTTGTGGGGAATTACTCGGCACCAAAACCAGCTCAGGTCAGGTCCACTGTTGCATTTGCCCTGCTTCTTGTAAGGCTTCTCCTCCATTGGTTCAGCTGGTTCCTGCTATAGTAATTCCTATACCATGCAACTTAGATCCCAGGTTATAACAATTTAACGGTGTTTCCATTACAATCTCCACCCCTGTTACCTTTGGACCTGACCATCAGGTTTAACATTGCAATGAACTCCTCCCTTTGTCCCTGCTCCGGATTGAATTTATCCATAGGCTGCAATCCCTGAGGGGTGTGCCTGCTCCAACTGGAGCCTTATCTATGAGCCATAGTCTCTACAGGGGTATTCCTGATGTGGCGTGGACTTATGGATAGCCCAGTTGCTTTGAGATGCACCTGCTTCAGCGTGGCCTTCTCCAGAGGTCATAATGCCTTCAGAGATGGCCTTACTCACAGCCACAGTGCCTTTAGAAATAAATCTGCTCTGTCATGGGCTCATCCATGGCCACAGTCGCTTCAACAGGAGTTCCAGCCTGTCCAGTACAGCTGCACAGAAACAGCAGCGATGCCCTGGCTGCTGGCCAGCCCAGGCGCCCCGCCATTGCTGTTACCTGAATGTTCCCAGGCAGAGCAGTGAGACCATCAGCAGTACAGCGAGGCAGCGAGCTGGGAAAGCAGGAAGCAGCCACGGGTGAGCACTACACACAGCTCCACAGCAAGGCAAGCAAGCCCCGTGGCAAGCCCAGGAGCCTGCCAGTGAATACCTAACCAGCGGGGTCAGCTATAAATTCCATCTAGCACATGCCAATCAAAGTTGTCATCATCTCGAACCTCCTGTGCCCCGTGTCGTGCGCCACAAAGGCTTGTCATGGCTTAGCTCCAGCCATTGGCTGAGCCCCATGCAGCTGCTTGCTCCCCCTCATCTCCTGGCATGTTGGGGGAGAGAATCAGAAGGGTAAAAGTGAGAAGACTTGTGGGTCAAGACAAAGATGGTTGACTTGCTAAAGCAAAAGCCATGCCTGCAAGCAAAGCAAGAGAAGGAGTTCATTCCCCGCCTCCCATGGGCAGGCGGGTGCTGAGCCGTCTCCAGAAAGTGGGGCTCCATCACACGCAAGTGTGACTTGGAAGGAAATTAACTCCAGCCCAGCCAAAACCAGCCAAGCCACAAAAGGTGTTGGTCTGAATGCCTCACGTCAGCAGGAGCGAGCGGCCAAGTGCTTGCTCATGTGCTACCTGCTGCTGGGCACTGGGCAGCATATGCTGGCTGAGGGACACCGTCACCGTGACTCCAAAAGCTTCCTCTGACCGGGCTCAGGCTGAATTTTCCACTCAGGACACCATTAGCTATAAGGTGTTGTGCTTCCATGGCATGGTGCAAACAAGGATCTCGAAGCTCTTTATAGATGGAAATAAGCACCATCTTGGCAGTGGCCTTCTAAGGTAGGGAACCATCCAAAGCCTCAGCTTGGAGCTGTTGTAACAGAGCTGTTTATCTTGGGGTGCCCAAGGATGCACCGTTGTGTCTTCCATCAGTGACAGGACACCCCCAGCTACAGCCAGCGGCAGAGAGAGCTGAGGGTGCTTGGCACACTGGAAAACAGGGGGAAAACAAAGGCCAAAACCAACCTGGCAAAAGCATCCCACTGGCTGTAGTCCCACAAAGGTGTCCACAGACAAACCCCAGCACCTGTGGACACTTGTCACTCCTCTGAAGGAGCAGATAGCGAGGACCCGCTGACAAATGCAGGCTGTCCTCTGTGCCACCACACAAGCTGCTACCATAGCTTACGTCCTCTCTGCTTGGCTTTATCTTCCCAGGGTTGCTGCTTTTAAATCTCTGTTTCTGACAGAAAGGGTGCCAGCACGGCCATAAACCCCACATTCCCCTGTGGAGAACTGTCCTCCTCTGTCCTCCACATTCAAAGGCACAGCGTTAGGCTAATATTTACCAGAAATATTCTAATTCCAGCATGTGAAGCCATCGTCTTAACAACTTCTTTTTGTGACTAAGCATTAAAATGTTTATTCAGACTGGACCAGGATCTATTTCTACTGAAAATCCTACAGTTGGACATTCCTGTGTCCTACAACAGCATTTCCTCAAGCCAACTGTGACAGCTCTCTGGGGGACAGAAAGGTCCCCTCCAGGTATCTCCTGGAAGCCTTCTTCTTTTCTAGTTTCTCTGTACCTTGATGTGAAAATCTGTTGTATGATGAGATACAAGAATTGAGGTTTTTGAGGGTTTTTTTTTTGTCTTTTTAACCACAATATTAGATATCTCCCTGGGAGTTTCTCCTCGTGATCTTACAGTATGAATACTCTTTGGGGTATTATGGCATGCATCTTCCCAGACTAGTCCATGCAGTGTAGCCAGGTGAACACACAGAAGTATGATTAGATATGCCTACACACAGAATCACAGCACAGTCAGGGTTGGAAGGCACCTCTGGAGATCATTTAGTCCAACCCTCTGCTAAAGCAGGATCACCTAGAGCAGGTTGCACAGGACTGCATCCAGGTGGGTTTTTAATGTCTCCAGAGAAGACTCCACAGCCTCTCTGGGCAGCCTGTCCCAGTGCTCTGCCACCCACTTTTTCCTCATATGGAGAAGGAACTTCCTGTGTTCCAGGTTGTGCCACTTGCACCTTGTCCTGGTGCTGGGCACCATTAAGAGGAGTCTGACCCCATCCTCCTGACACTTGCCGCTTAGATATTTCTAAGTGTTGATCAGATTCCCTCTCAGCCTTCTCCAGGCTAAACAGCCCCAGCTCTCTCAGCCTGTCCTCATATGAGAGATGCTCCAGTCCCCCCATCACCTTTGTGGCCCTCCACTGGACTCTCTCCAGTAGTTCCCTGTCTTGAACTGGGAAGCCCAGCACTGGACACAGTGCTTCAGATGTGGCCTCACCAGGGCAGAGCAGGGGGAAGGAGAACCTCCCTCGACCTGCTGTCCACACTGCTCTTAATGCATCCCACGATACCACCAGCCTTCTTGGCTGTGAGTGTACAGTGCTCAACTTGTGCTCACCAGAACCCCCAGGTCCCCCTCCACTGCTTCCCAGCAGCTCAGTCCCTGTTGAATTTCATTTGGCTCCTCTCCACTCAGTTGTCCAGCCTGCCCAGATGACCTTCTATACATGTAAGGGTCCCACGCGTATGTCACGATACGGGGCTTGCAAGTATAAATACAATGACTGTGAGCCCAAAGAACTGGTAGAGACAAAGGAATTGTAGAGGCATTGCAGTGACCAATGGGGTGACATGGATGTATGTGTATACCTTGTGCTTTCCTGTTCCTGAGCATGGTGTTACCAACTCAGGAAACTAAAAAATAACAAGAAATTATTACAATTCCTTAAAAATGGTGAGATTTTTTTTAAAGTCAGCATAGAGTGAACTCTCTGTCTTCCACTTTTTCAACCCTCAGATTCTGCTCTCGGATATACTGTCAAGCTTTAAAAAAAAAAAAAAAAAAGCATTGTTGAGATTCCTGATCAAAACAGGGCTTGAAAAGACACCATTTGTCATGAGCCACACACCGAAGCTGTGAGAGCTGGCAGCAGTGACAGTATTACAATTAAGAATAACATTTTTTCCAGATAGGATAAACACCATTTGTCACTTCATAAGCTTTGGGACTGGAAAAGAGAACTACAACTATTTCCATTTCTCCTCCAGATGCAGATGATGTTGCTTCATCTTCTGACATTGCAAGTATTTGTAGACATCATTAAATGAAATGAAAAGCCTCCTCTCTTTCTGCTCCCCTCCCTTATTCCCCAATTTTGATACTGTTTTCCCGAGCATCGATGTAGAAACCATGCAAGTGCTTTTCTACTGATCAGCTGTATTGCTTTAAATTCAACACATGCTACAATAGGAAAGAACAACCCGAAAAGGATGAGAGAGAAGTGTGTGGGAATACTTGAAGTTCTCAGTGTCCGTACTGGAACAATCTGGTATTTGTTATGGCAAACCTTCACAACCTCAAGACCAGGGTCTGTATGACAGAGGCAAATTTGCAGCTAAATTGGATGCCTGGGTATCTTTTTGTTATGACAGTTGCACCCTGTGTAGAAATGTCAATAAATCTGTTAGCTATTCGTTCCATATGTCAGTGAAGTGAAGAGAGATGTGACCGTGTCCGTGGGTGCAGCTGGGAAAGCTTACTGCAGCACTTGGGAAGCAGAGGAAACCTAGAAAGGATCCCAGCCAGGCTTTCCCAGTCTTCACAGTACAATAATCTGGTGCACATCACCCAGGAAAGCTGTGGGAACGCTGCACATCTGATGATTTTAAACCCCTCTGGAAATCCCAGAGAAGCATGCCACTGAACTGCGGGGCGCTGGGTAGGCCACTGTTCTTCTCAGCAAAGTTAAGCAGGGATCTTTAATGACCACAGACAACAGGACCCAGGTAATGCCTCTGGTTGCTGAGCTGATGTAGCAGGGTGTCCCTCAAGGGATGCAGAGGAAAATCGGCCAACGAACAGCCAGTTGCACTCCCTGTGGTTCTCACATCTTTCTGAATTCTCTCTCCTGCTGTTGTGTGCCTGGCTCTGAGCCCTGGGGGCATTTCCAGGCTCCCCAAGCTGCTGGGCTTCTCCTTCGACCTCTCTGTGTGACATTCAGAGCTGTGCTTGCTGGCATCCGCAGCTCCTGCCTGAGCTCTGGGTACTGACAAGTCATAACCTTTCCAACTGTTCTCTTTTCTTGGTCTTGATTTTGATATTTTTCCCCCGGGCAGTGCCCTCCAAAGTGAGAAGACACAGCCTGGATGTGGATGGCCAGGCAGAAGACTCTCCCCCTTGCAAAGCTAAAGAAAATGCGCTGCCCTTCGCAAAGCCATCGTAAGGGACATACAGGTCCCTTCTCCCCTCCCCTGCCCTCACACTGGCAAAAGATGGTTTCCCTCTGCCCTCTGTCAGGGATATTGTCCTTTCTGGGCTCTGAGTTGGTTTCAGTGTGAGCCTGCTCTTGATACTGCAGCAAAGAACAGTATAACATGAGTACCAACAAACTTGGTCCATCTCAGTTAGTTCCCAGTTACCCTAGTTCCTTGGTGCAGGACCCTACGCTTGCCCTTGTTGAATTTCATTTGGGAAAATGGAACCTTAGTTTTTCACCTTGATTTGGTGCATTACAACAGTCTTTCCCCACAACATTGCACACGATCCTTCAGCATGGCACCGCCATTACCATGAGGGGCCATGGGTGAGACTAGTGCTACACCCAAGCTTCACCCATGGTTCAGGGCCTGGTTCCCTGCCACACAGGCAGTCCCAACCTCACCCTCTGCTCCCACCTAAGAAGCCATGTCCTCAGGCAAGAGCTGCTTTCTCCCCCATATACTCTTCCAATTCTGAGGAAAACAGGGAACAGCCAGAAGGACAGGCCTTTCAGCATCCTCTGTTCCCAAAATACCTCATTCATAACATTCAAACATTCTTTATGATCTTAAAACAGCCTGGTGACTTGGCACTTCCACTGTCTTTGATCGTCTGATGTTCACTTTGGCTGCCTGCAGTTTCCAACCTGGGAAGGCAGGAGATTTCATGATGGTGCCCTTCCATTTGAGCACATGCCTGCCTTGGGGTTGAGTCATCCCTGGTGAGATGATTTGCAAAGCAAAGCCTTCCTGACCTGAGCTGGTTGGGGATTTTTGCTGTACTACCTTGCTACACTGCCTCACACACACACACAGACACCCAGACACACACACAGACACCCACACAGACACACACACAGACACACACACAGACACACAGACACACAGACACACACGCACACCATGAAAAGAGCACACACACACACACACACACACACACACACACACACACCCCGTGAAAAGAGCACACTCACACACGTGGGTCGGTTTGTGATGCACAAGCTCAGAAGCAGCAGAAAAAGCATTTGACCCACATGGGTCAAGTGTGCTGGAAACAGATCAGCATGTGGCAGTGAGAGGCACCGGAGCCTTTTGTGCGGGAGAGAAAAGGAGCATCGCCAGCCTTTTGATGTGTCTCAGCGAGCAGGCAGTGACACCAACAAAGACAGGGAAAGGTTTAGAAAAGCATACTTGTAATAGCTGAACACAGAAGTGTCCAAAGGTGACAATTTCGATAACTTTGGAGACAATTTGCTTTGTGATTTGATTGTGTGATTTGCCCATCATTTCACATAATCTGAAAACTTGAAAATAAGGCACAGGCAAAATGTTCTGGAGAGGTAAACGGCTGCCCCAGTGGTAATATCCTCCTTCAGATGAATCTTCTTCGTTCTGCAGTCAGAGGAGGGAGGTATCCGTTGGCTTCCAGATGGGGATGGTTTAGACTGTGTTATTCAGGGCACTTCTGAGCCAAGGGAGAGACAAAGAGATGAGAAACAGCCTCCCCTTTTACCTGAAACCTGCCTTCCTGCAGTGAAAAATCTCAACAGCCATTATTGCCCTCCCCCTGGCTTTGCCATGACCCTGTGTGTGGGTTTGGCCCTGGCTGGGGGCCAGACACCCACCAAAGCTGCTCTATCGCTCCCCTTTTCAGTTGCATAGGGGAGAAAATACATAGGTTTAGGAGTCGAGATAAGGACAGGGAAAGATCATTCTGCAATCAGTGTCACAGGCAAAACAGACTCAACGTAGAATAAAGGAAAGAAAACTCTCTAATTTATTACCCTGCACTGCACACCCAGTGACAACAGAGTCGGCTAATGAGAAGTGCAACCAGATCTTAAAGCACCTCCCCCAACCCCTCCCTTCTTAGCAGCCTTCAATTTAGTAATAATTTCTCTCCCTTCTTCCCCCCATTGTGACACGGGGAGGGGCAGGGACTGGGGGAATGGGGGTTTCAGTCAGGTCCTCATGAGTTTTCCTTCTTGGCCTGGGTGTGTGTGTGTGTGGGGGGCATTCCTCACACCCTTCCCCTGCTCCAGCGTGGGTTCCCACCCATGGGAGACAGTCCTCCACAAACTTCAACGTGAGTCCTTTCACATGGGGCTTCAGCTCTTCACCAGCTGCCCCAGTGTGCGTCACTGCTATGGGGTGCAGTCATAAATCATAGAATATCTCTCAGTCTCTCAGACCCAGACTGCTCCTGCCTGGTCCTCCATGGGGTCACAAGCGTCCCCCCCAGCAAACCTGCTCTGGCGTGGATCTCTCTGTCGCTCATCTCTGTGTGTCTGTCTCTCTCCAGGGCTGCAAGTGCTGGCAGAGGCTTGCTCCAACGTGGGTCACAGCATCTTCTGTATGTCTCCACCTGCTCCAGTGTGGGGCCTCTCGATGGGCTGCAGGTGGGGTCTTGGCCTTTTTCATGCGCTGCAAGGGGACACCCGCTCCACCATGGGCTTCTCCATGGGCCACAGGGGCATCTTTCTCTGCAGCACCTGGGGCATGTTCTCCTCCTCCCCTGTCACTGACATTGGTGTCTGCAAAGTTTCTTATATCTTTCTTATCACTCCCTTCTTCGGTGGCAAAAAAGCAGCTGATTGCGGATTTTTTCTCCTAAATGTGATTCCCAGAGGCACTGTGACCATTGCTGATGGGCTTGACCTTGGAAGCAACGAGTCTGGCCTTGAGCTGGCTGGTGTTCGCTCTGTCAGGCCTGTAGAGAGCTTCTAGCTGCTTCTTGCAGAAGCCACCCCTGCAGCCCCCCTTCTCCACCAGAACCCAGCCTCACAAGACTATGACACCCTGGTCCAGGAAGCCATCAGCTGGTTAACCAACAAAATTGAGCAGAAAACCAAAATGGACTGTGACTAATTAAGATGTTATCTTGTGAGCACATTCAGATGAGGGTTCCTGGGAAGAGAAATAAAAAAATCCTGAGTAGCTACAAAGTGGCTTTTTTCACCAACCTTAAGGCACAGTACCACATAATAACTCACAGCTGCACATATTTGATCATCCTCTAGCATCAGCTCATGCATTATTTACATCCTTATTACTGGCAGTGGAGCTGGGCAGAGATGACGGTAATATCTGTTACACCTGATGGGAGACGAAGGGTTTTGCACAGCTTCTACTTGTTGCTGAGCGCAGTCCCTTTGCTGAGAAAGGCAGGGGAGGAGGCGGTGGGAAAGCCACTGAGCTTGGAGAAACCAAAACCCTTCAGAACTCAGAAGAATGGGCAGGGGAAGCATGTTCTGGAGTGTGAGCAGGCTCTTAGCAGATGGGAGTAAGAAAACTTTGTAGCTTTGCCTATGCCGTGCTGCAGCAAAGGGCAGATGAAGAGTGGAGAGGCACAGCTGGAAAATCCTGCGGGGTTAGCAGCACATGAAGCACCCCATGGTCACAGTGAGCTGAAGTCCTTTAGTACTGTCCTTTGAGTGACACTCAATGGCCTATGCTAAAGGTAGGTTTTTGGCTGTCAGCCTGGGCAGGGAGCTGCTCCTGGGCTCAGACACCTCTAATAGAGGTCCCAGGTGTGTCTCTAAGAGAGGTGGTGAAGAACACCACTCCCTGGGGTGCTTAGGCAGTCTCCTGCCATCAGGAGTTCCAGGACTGCCGTCACGTAGTCTGGTTATGGATGACAGCCCATGGGGACATGGATGGACACCACCAATTACACTCCTGCAGAGCACCAGGCAGCTGGTGGCAGCTGAAAACTTTCCCTCCTTCGTAGTGAGGCCAAGAACAAAACCATCAATAGCTGCGTTTTCTGTGCCTGAAACCCATCTTGGCTCCTGCAGTGCTGTCCCGTGGGCAGTCTGGAACAGATTATTTCTGCTGTCTTTAAACAGCTACTCCAAAGTCCTTGCTGGATGGCAGGGACAACCTTTGCAGTCAGGCTGCCAGGCAGAATGGTTTGGGCTCTGCTGGTGCCACATGGTTAGCACCAAAGGATATTCCAGGACCACATCCAGCTGCAGGCAGAGACAGGCAGGAAGCTAACACACAACCTCCCATACACCATCTGCTCTAAAAACTGGAATCAAACCCCAAAGCGCAGCCCTTCAGTCAGCAATGTGACTAAACCCAGGTTGGCTGAAGCCAAATTCTCTGTCTAAATAAGCAGACCTCCAAGTAGTGCTTCTCTGACACACGGGGTAGCACCATGCCAGATCACCACACGCAAGATGAAACTAGCCTTTCTCCTGCCCTGAACTCTGAGTCGGAGGCAGCTTTTCAATGAATCACAAATCAGTCTGTTCTACTGCGTCTGATCCATGTGGGTCATGAAACAGGAGTGCCACGTTGCAAAATGTTCTGTGTGTTGGCCTGGCTGCAGAGGAGGAACGTGAGGCAGGAGTCAGCAGTGTGAGGCTCACATCAGGTCAAGCTCCTATATACATGGAACGCTTGGCCTTAAATACGCTACCAGCTGCAGCTGCCCAAGGCAGCCAAGACTCAAGGACAAGCAGAGCCTCTGTGGATGAAGGTCACGGGAGGAAAAAGGGTGCAGAGCCGTACAAAAGCACCCAGCCCATTTGGAGGACCTCTGAGCAGTGGCCCCCAGGGGAGGCATAGCTGCCAGTGTGCATAATCGGCAAGAGTTTGAAAGAGAAAACCCACAGCACAGCATGACTCTTGACGTTGTCCAGATCAAAGCAGCTTTGTGGTTTAGAAAATGTGTCATCAGAGGGAGGGAAAATAAAATTAATGGGAACCTCTTCTAGGACAGCCAAGCAGTAGGTAAGGGATAACTTGCTTGGCACAAACACCCCGTGTGAGGTTTGTATATCCCCCACTGAACTTGGGAAATTGCCAATAAGCTTGGGTACAGTATACCCCAGGTGCAGTCTACCCTGGATGACAACCAAGCCCATGTGCACAGGCTGGGCTTGAGGCTGCACAATACCACAACTACTTCAGCTGGCTGCCCCCTCCCAGGGCACCTGGACAATTTTCCCTGATCTTGCGTCTTCTCTAATGTCTTACGGTGACTTAAGAAAAACATAAGGAGTCACAGTCTCAGCTTTTCAGGAGATGCCCTGGCAAGGTAGCCTTGCGCAGGATGGCTACAGGAAGGCTCCTCATATTCTAGTCCTCCCTCCCCAAGTTCCTCTGTGAAGGGATGAGGTCCAGATACACCTCAGTGTTTGCTGCTTGGAGACATTGCCACACTTGAGACCTTTATCCGACTCACCTGATCTGCCCTGGCTCCAGCATGTGACTGATGTAAGCGGTAGGACAAGCCTGGTAGGGGGAATACGTTCGTTAGCACATTCCATCCACCCAATTGCCCACATATGCTTAAGGAGACCCAGGAAGGCAGCCATGAGGCTGGGCAGCTCAGGCCTCATCTCTAATTGCTTCCTGTGCAGCAAGTTGCAATCATATGAGAGCTACAGACATCAAGACTATTGCCCCACCAGGAACACAAGGAGGAGAGACATCCCTGACATGATTTTAGTGCAAATCATCTCAGGATCCACCTGTGCTGAGAATCACAATTCATGGGTGAAATCCTTGCTCAGTACGTGTTCTGGCATTGAAAAGCATTTATTGAAGCCGTGTAGCAGCCTTACCTGGATAAACGTTTTGAGACCAGGTGTCCTGCTTTCCCTCAGCAGGTATCTAGTGCAACAAAAGCCTGCCTTGCTCTACAAAGCTCGGACAAGATAAGGATTCTCTGCCTTGAGGAATTTACAGTCAAGGATGTCTCAATAAGGACAGGCAGTGTCTTATTCTCCATTAGTGGATCAGTCTCCATTAATCTTCAGTCATTTCACATTTTGCCATTGTTTGAAACAAACAAACAAACAAACAAAAAAAGCCCAGTGTTGCTGTGAATCCCTTTAGAAATCTAAGGTAGCAGACCACTGTTGCATGGTTACTGGTGAGACCTGACAGGAGTGCTGGCAGGGCAGCTTCAGAGGAGTGCACAGTCTGAGGCTCACAAAGCGACAGCAGGCACTGGCTGGGGATATATTTCTTCACCCTACCAGCAGGATGGAGTGAGAGCTGGGAAGGAACAGGCATGTGATTCCTTGCATTAAAACAGAAGATTAAATACACCACGCTGTAGTACTGTGTGTGTCCTGGCAGTGCCTGCTGGACCCAGTGAAGGTCCTGTGGCACTTGCACAGGCACTCAGACGAATAAACAGGAACATGCCAAGAAGTCCAAAGAAAGATGTCTCTTCAGTTCAGTATTTATCATTAGGGCTGAAGCTTGTTCAAGGACTCTGTGTCCTCTCCTCTCTGACTGGCTGAGGTCAAATGAGAACACAAATCTCGTTGATAAGATTGTCAAAACATGTCAATTGAATGTCAGATATGATTAATAAGGAAGATAATAGTGCTGTGATAGGTCATGGGGAGGAGCCTGCTAAACCAGTTGTAAAAATGGAAAATACATTAAAGGTGGCAGCAGCGCCAAGCCAGGGTGAAGAGGTTTATACTGCAGAGCAGAAGTCAAATCCGGATGCTGGTGCAGGAAACGTTACTGTGAGTTCACTGGTCACTACGGGAGGGCTTGGAACTTCTTCAGGAAAGTCACCCTCTTAGAACATCCAAATGGTTTCAGGATAACTTGCAGAGACACTGATGATGTCATTGCACTGTTGTGTTGCATGGCATTCTCTGGTACACTGACTTTCAGCCTGGACATCTCACTGAACTATCACTGAGTGGTGGTAGGTCGTGTCCTTAAAGAGCTTAGTTCTTTAACAGTGTGGTTATGCAGCAGACCAGGGATATAGAAGGGAGAGGATATCTCCACACATACACCACTTGCAGGATTATAAGGACAACTGCAAGGGCTACAGTTTCCCTATTCCTCTTAAGCATCAGCTGCTGTGACATACATGCTCCAGGTCACCCAGGAATGGTGTACAGCTCCTGTCACTCACATTACAGTGGTTTTCCACCCTATGCATTTGCACAAGAAAAGGCTGGAGGCTGAGGTGGAGGAGGAAGGGAAAGGCTGGGCACAGAGTGCTGCACTGCTCTATCAAGAGACTAGGTGAAAGGTAGGCCAGGTTTCACCGTGCCCTTTCAGCCATCCCAAAGCACCTCTCAACCTAACCGAGAGGTGATATAGTAGAGGTGAAGAACACATTACCACTGCCTTGGAGAAAGTCCCTTGTACTCTGCTCTCATAAGACTCCACTTGGAGTACTGTGTCCAGTTCTGGAGTCCCCAACATAAGAAGGGCATAGAACTGTTGGAATGGGTCCAGAGGAGGGCCATGATGGTGATCAGAGGGCTGGAGCACCTCTCCTGTGGAAATAGGCTGAGAGAGTTGGGCTTGTTCGGCCTGGAGGAGAGAAGGCTCTGGGAAGATCTTACAGCAGCCTTCCAGTACCTGAAGAGTCTACAAGAAAGCTGGGAAGGGACATTTTTAGAAGGGCATGGAGTGATAGGATGAGTGGAAATGGTTTTAAATTGTAGTGGCTAGATTTAGATTGGATATTAGGAAGAAATTCTTCACTATGAGGTTGGTGAGGCACTGGAACAGGTTGCCCAGGGAAGTGGTGGCTGCCCCCTCCCTGGGAGTGTTCAAGGCCAGGCTGGATGGGGCTTTGAGCAGCCTGGTCTAGCAAGAAGTGTCCCTGCCCATGGCAGGGGGTCGGAACTTGATGATGTCTAAGGTCCCTTCCAGCCCAAACCAGTCTGTAATTCTATGATTCTGATTCTATACAAGGGAGAACTCTTGTTTTCCAAGCTTGTGATATCTTACTTATGCTATTTCTGAGAAGCTGGCCCCACATGATGCTTCAGGCCCAGAACAGGGGCAGTGAAGAGGCAGATGCCAATCTCTTTGGGGACCAGTGATAGAACCCAAGGGAATGGTATGAAGCTGCAACAAGGGAGGTTTAGGTTGGATATTAGGAAGCGGCTCTTTACAGAGAGGGTGGTTGGGCATTGGAACAGGCTCCCCAGGGAAGTGGTCATAGCACTGACCTTGACTGAGTTCAAGAAGCATCTGGACGATGCACTCAGTGCCATGCTCTGACTTGGCTGGCCCTGTGTGGGGCCAGGAGTTGGACGTGATGATCCTTATGGGTCCCTTCCAACTCAGGATATTCTGTGATTCTATGAAAGAGTGGGAGAGGGCAAACCCTGGCAGCGTGGCCTGCCAGATCCTTGGGCCCCTCGAGTACTGGGGCTGTCCACAGGTATGCCCTGCCCTGGGCACCTGCTTGGTGTGCTCTGGCTTTGCCTCTCCAGCCATGCTAATGGCCTCCTGCACCCCAATACCTGTGGGTCTCCACTGAGCCAGGGCCACCACCTTGGGTGAGGTGAGGAATGGACAGCGGAGAAAGCAAGTGCTTTGCACCCATGAGAAGGTGTTTCTGTCTAAACTTTCAGTATCTTGAGCTGTACTGACACACAACCCTAGTGCAAACACACACAGCTGTAACCCGCACAACATGAAATTCCAAACAAATGTAAGTGGATTCTGGGACTTGGCTGCACAGCAAAGAAGCAGGTTTCTGGCTACCACCACCAAAAGATTTGGGTTCGTTTTTGTGCCAACAAAACTTCCATTTTGATTCAAAGCGCTCTCTCATCTGCCTGCCTTCCCTCCCTAAACCAAACATGCTTTCTACCTGCTGGAGACTCACTGCCAGGGAAGCAAATTAAAAAACCATTTTTCTTGCACTGTCACAAAGTCCTGTTCTGGGGCAGCTGCATGTGTGGAATTTTCCAGGTGGTTGTGATAAGCAGCCTGTGTGTGCAGAAGAATAAACAGTCTGCCTTTTAGATGGGCCTAGAATTGCCTGGGATTATTTCCGCAACACCTGTACAGGCCCTTAACCAAAGCCTCTGGCTGCCTCCAAGCGAAACAGGCCATTCAATGCTATCGAGACAACCAAATGCCAAGCGGAGCATTTAGAAAGTGTCAGCAAACAATACTGGAGTTGTTGGGATATTTCAAAGTGTCTCCAGCAGCTGTAGCTGGCTAAAGTGCACAAAAGGCAACAGTAATTAATTCACAGTGGTCCACACCACGCACACAAACTGGAGAAGCAGGGGCCTACATGTCATGCCCCTGTCTTGTTTCTGAAGCCCAGGTAACACATTTCCAGTTCCTTACCATACACAGTAGGAAAAAAAGTGCAATGAATTATGCAGTGACTGTGGTGGCAGATAACTCTGGTATGAGGGTTATTTTCTCTGGACTTTAGGAAAATGAATGTTTTATGCTTGCCTCCTACTGTTTTCTTGAATGTATTTTAATTTTCAGGTTTAGTTTAATTATTTCTAATTGGTTGTAAATTACATAAGTCCCTCTTACATGAAATTAAAATTTCTCTGATTCCTTTTCTTAACACCAACAGGAGTTTGTTGATGGGTGGTCAGAGAACCAGGCCTAGTGCAGACCCTGATCATGAGATCCAATGTGTATGTGTCAGAAAGAAACCGTTTGTTTCAGTATAGGCAGGTTGTCCTACTGGAGAAGAGCACTATGGAGAAGGACCTGGGGGTCCTGGTGGATGACAGCTTGGCTATGAGCCAGCAGTGTGCCCTGGAGGCTAAGAGAGCCAATGGGATCCTGGGGTGCATCCGGAGGAGTGTGGTCAGCAGGTCAAAGGAGGTGATCCTCCCCCTCTACTCTGCCCTGGTCACGCCCCACCTGGAGTATTGTGTCCAGTTCTGGGCTCCATGGTGTAAAAAGGACAGGGATGTCCTTGAGAGAGTCCAAAGAAGGGCTACGAAGATGATTAAGGGCCTGGAGCATCTCCCCTATGAGGAGAGGCTGAATAAGCTGGGACTGTTCAGTCTAGAGAAAAGAAGATTAAGGGGAGACCTAATTGGTGTTTACAATTATCTTAAGCATGGGATGCAGGGGGAATTAGCCAGCCCCTTTTCAGTGGTCTGTGGAGACAGGACAAGGGGCAATGGCTGCAAGTTGGAGCACAGGAAGTTCCGCGCCAACAAGCGGAAAAGCTTTTTCACAGTGAGGGTGACAGAGCACTGGAAGAGGCTGCCCAGGGAGGTGGTGGAGTCTCCTTCCCTGGAGATATTCAAGACCCATCTGGATGCCTATCTGTGTAATAGGAGCTAGGGAGCCTGCTTTGGGAGGGGAGTTGGACCCGATGATCTCTTGAGGTCCCTTCCACCCCTACAATTCTGTGATTCTGTGAAAGGTGAAACCTGCTGTATTCAGCATTGGTGCAGCCTCACCTTGAGCACTGCACCCAGTTCTGGGCACCGCAGTTTAGGAAGGACGTGACGGGACCTGAATGTGTCCAGACAAGGACAACAAAGCTGGTGGAAGGGCTGAAGGCATGTCTTATGAGTGTCAGCCAAGGGCTTTGGGCTTGTCTAGTTTGGAGAGAAGGAAGGTGAGGGGCAAGTTCATTACTCCCTTACAGCTTCCTGAGGACGGTACCTGGAGAGAGAGCTGCTGATCTCTTCTCCCTGGTGTCCAGTGACAGGATGTGTGTGAATGGTTCAGAGCTGCATGAGGGCAGGTTCAGACTGGACATGAGGAAGCATTTCTTTACTGAGAGGGTGGTCAAACACTGGAACCGTTTTCCTAGATGGTTGATGCCCCAGGCCTGTTAGTATTCAAGAGCCATTTGGGCAATGTCCTTAAGGGCATCATTTAACTTTTGGTCAGCCCTGCAGTGGTCAGGCAGTTGGACTATAGGTCCCTTCCAACTGATCTGTTCTATTCTGTTCACATAGGAAAACACTATCCCTCCCTCACACATACTTCTGCTGTAGCAAAAGACACAGAAAAGGCTTATGTGGAAGTCAGACCCATTTCTGAGCTCAGCAGGGCTGGTATGTTTGCTGTGTGAACTTCATGCACCCAGATGGGGTGTTGGGCAGTGATACATATTCCTGAGTTAAACAGAAAAGGAGTGAAGGTGCTCCTGGGATCCCTGCATATTAATTCCCGGTATGAATTTTCAGATGGAACAAGAGAGGATACACTCAGCTTCCCCTTGCACCACAGCCCCGTGACACCGCATGTCACATGGTGGCCTGGCTGCTCAGCCCCTCCATGTGCATGGGAACTAGGGTCTCACCATGCATCCACTTGTCAAAGCCCCTCTGATCTGTGCCTGGGGATTTCATGTGTCCCTGAAAAGCCTTCGAATGCCCTGGTAGTCTTGTTCCCCAGCCTTAAGCTGCATAAGGGAAGAAGTCTGTGTACATTGCCGCTCCTGCAGCCAGGCCTGTTATACTGGCTTCACCTCTGTCCTCTCCTGAAATCCTCTGTTGCCACTTTCCTGCAGCAGATGCCCCCTTCATGTCCATCACAGCCTGCCGCACACCAAGAACTCTGTCCTCCCTCACCTCCTCTCTGAGTGTGGGTGGCCTCACCTGAGCCTTGCTGGCCACCCACACTGTCACCCTGCTCGCTCCTTTCTCAGCAACCTGTGGTGCTTTCAGACTTCTGCCCTCCCCTTCACCTGGTGAGGATCTGGCTCTGGTGCCAGCTCCATGTCCCACAAGTGATCCAAAAGAGGCAAGAAGAGCCCTGTGACACTGAAGCCTACATTTCGCCCTGCACATATGCTGTCGTATAGGACTGAAGGGTAAAAGAAAGGTGTACGGGGCACCATCCAGACACAGCTCACATCTCTTCTATGAATTACAAGGAGGAAAAACCTAGGGGTGGTTGTGGATAGTTTCTAAAACCAGCCTCAATGATCTTCTTCAGCTGGCACTGCAGCTCAGGTAATCTGTAAAGGCTGAAGCTGAGGCAGCCGCAGCAGCCTGGGGACTGCTCTGTGCGTGGGCATGAACACAAAGGTCACCAGAAATGCAGAGGCTCTGGCAGTCACGCACAGAGGCTGCCTCTGCCAGCTGAGCTGGGAACAGCTCGCAGCTCACAGAGCCAAAGAGCCTGTGGAAAAAAAACCCAAACAGCCCAAAGGCTTGAAGGGAGACAAATTTCTTACTTACCACACTTCTTCTGCAGTGCTAACAAATTATGCTCAAGAAACCCACCTCTTCTTCTACAGAAATTCACCCAACTTGCTCCTTTCCTTGAGAAATGTTTCCAAGCCCCAAATGAATGCAAACAGATGCGGGGATGTCAGAGGCTGTGAAAAGCTGGAGGCTTTATGGGAAATGGGAGCCCTGCAGAAACACACCCAAGACTGACTTTGAAACCTGATGACAGTAAGTCCAACCTGAACACCAAGAATGGTGTCGAGGGGATGACTTTCATGAAATGTCCACCCAGCTCACATGTTCCACTGCTCACAGTGCCCATACTACCTTTCCAAGGGCTGTCAGCCCCAAAACTCCCTGCCTGGCTGCCAAAACCTCCGCTGCCACTCCCAGGATGTAGCCTGGCATTTTTGCTTTAGCATTCTATAATGCAATGACAATGTAATATTTAAGAGGAGCATGAAATTAAATGTGGTCTCAAACTAGGTCTCCCCAGAAGCGCTGCACTAGGTGCATTATTCATTTTCATATTTAATTCATTCTAAAACTCCATTTGTGGATCCCATGATGTGTGCTGACATGGAGCAGCACAGAGGCAAGGTTTCTCACCACGAGACATATGGGGACCTACACCACAGGATGGAGAGAGCTCAGAGAGCCCTCTTTTACTTCTTGAGTGTCTTGAACATAACTACACAGGCACACGCCTGGGTTTCCACAGCTCACCAGCTTGGGCTGCTGATCCAGAGTTTAAGGTCTGTCTTAGTGTTCCTTGGGCTCATTTTTCAGAAGGGCTGAGAACCAAATTAAAGTCTTTGGGAGATGAGCTTTGAAATTGTATGTATTATTCAGTGATGGATACTGGGAAAAATCAGGTATTTCTCAAACTGTGTCCTTAAAGTTTTTTTAATTTTTCACCTTAATCTAGCTCAGCTTGCGATCAGCGATGGACATTGCTGCCACCAAAGATGTTGTAAACAGAAGCTCACAGGCACTCCAAGGTGACAGAGATGAGCACCAGTGCTTGAAAATTAAAAAAATGAGGAAACAGCCATTTATTCTTGTTAGTGGGATTTGAACAGCATGCAGTAACTAGGATGTAGATTCACACATGGAAGAGTCAGGGGAAAACCAATCTTGCCTTGCTGCAAGATTGTGCAGTAAGTTAGTACTGCACATTTCATACACCGAGTGAGGCAATGGAAAAGGAAAAAGCAGAATATATGATCACGTAATTAGCAGTATGCAAAGGAGACTGAATTAAAGTGTCACAGGACTTCCTAATTCTTGTCTTTTCTACTTTTGGCTGCTTCACTTTGCAGCCTTGGTGTTCTCTGAACACAGGTTTGGGTAATAAATTTGTATTTATATTGCAAGAATTTCCCCCTTAAAACAAGATTCACCGGTAGAGGCAGAGCATCTGATCCAGCAAGCTTACAGTCTAAGAAGGCTAGTACAGATGGAAAAATAAACTTAAATACATATGGTTGTGTGTGTATATATATATATATACACATATACACAAAAATGCATTTCTATATACCTATTTGTCACATATGTACTGATTTAAATACTCAACAATTTTAATATATATGTAGATGTGTAGAATATCTGTATTTTATATATATATATATATATATATATATATATATATATATATGAGTATTGATCAGAGCACTGCCAGTCTCCAGCTGACTTGTAGCCTAGCTAATATTCAGTGGCTGGTTTTCCTGCTGGCATCATAGCATCAGTGAGCAGAGAGACACATAACAAAGACAGGATCTTCCAGATTTCTTCGGGGGGTGCTCCATGCATAAGGTGAAGTGCAGTGTTATTGCAAAGATGTATCTGAAAGGAATGGGTACATTTTCTGAAAGCTTCTAGGAAATTACCCATCTAATGAGGTTTGGATGAAAATGCTTTGACGAAGCATTTCAGTAGGAAATTATTTTCAAATTTCTTCTCTTGTCTTTTGCAGAAATTGTCTGTTTTGCTTATTCAGTTTTGAAGGAGGGAGAACAAAACCTGGTTTTATTAGCTTCTAATATGATTACTATGTGCATCACATGAAAACTAAGACTTAACATATGAGTTTTACATAAGAAAACACTTTTTCATTGTGAGGGCGACCAAGCACTGGCACAGGTTGCCCAGGAGGTTGTGGAGTCTCCATCCTTGAAGACATTCAAAAGCTGTCTGAAAACCTGGGCAACTGGCTGTAGGTGGTCCTGCTTGAGCTTGGGTCTTGGACCAGATGCTCTCCAGAAGTCCTTTCCCACATCAACCACTCTGTGATTCTGCAATTCTGTCCATTTCAGCTAAATATCTAACTCTGATGATTTCTCATTTATATCATGTCATTTACTCCCATCTGCAAATAGCAAAAGTGGTACTCAGTAGTTTCCAGTCCTTTTTGAGTCATTAAATCCTAAATGTTTTCCAGTAGAAAAATCAGATTTGTCTACAGTGAAATAAAACACAGTCATAGGAAGTTTAGCTTTCTAACTTATGGTTTACTGAATCTCCTGGGTCAGAGGACCCCAGCGGGGCTCCAGAGGCCCTAGCAATGTGATTGTTATCATTAATAACTATTTATTTTCTTAGAAGGACTTTGAGCTCTATCAGGCACATTCAAATGGCTAGCAGTGAGTAATATTTATCATACGTGTGTGCACATGGCACTACTCCCATGCTTCAGGTCCGCATAGAGATGCCCTGTAAACAGCTGTGGGCTATTCTTGGGGCACATGTAGTTCCTTGTTACTCTTGCACGCAGCAACCCTTGCTTGTAACCTCCAGTGTGGTTTGGTTCTGGAGTTTCATTGATTCATTTTTCAAGCAAACAATTACCTATTTTAACCAACCTTATCTAAACCAACAGGAGGATTTACGAAGGAGCGTCCCAGGAAACCCACACTAACACTCTTTTGCTTTCTCAAAATCTTGCTTGTGCTGTGCACAGACTAACAAATCAAAGTGCCTGCAGTGGTGACTAATGCCTCCCTTGAAGAAAAAGACTGGTTTCGTCTGATCTGCTGTACTTAGCAAACCTGCCTTTCTTCATACTCACCACTGTAAATAAAGACTAATTTAACTGAAATCAGTGGTTATACCAGTGACAAACTGGAGTGTAATAAGATCTGATTCAAGCCCACAGGGGTGAATATACAGTTTGTTGACAACCGCACATATCACAAGCCAGTGCCTTGGCTTTCAAAAGGACTGTGAAGCCTTGAAAGTGTGTATTGCATCTGTGCTGGCTGAAACCTGCTCTTTGAAATACCCTTTCTGATCCTGATCCGAAAGAGAACAGATGAGAAAAATTCCCCTGTCCTCTTTATTCTGGCATTGGTTAGTATTTCTCTGTATACTAATAGCTCTGAAAGTGCCCACCCTTCCTTCAGGACCTGCTGTGAAGGGGTGAGTGGAGGGGTGAGTGAAAGAGGGGTGACTTTTCAGTGGAGGAAACAGATGAATCTAGAAGGCATCTCCTTCCAAACTACGAGGAGAAGACAGGGAGGGGGTAGCTGAAGGGAGGCAATCACTCAAATGCCACACACTTCTGAGAGACTTTGTGAGTCCCCTTTTTTCATTCAACCTTCTTCCACAGCTGCATTCAGTTGCTCCAGCCTTCACACAGACTTCCATAAGCACAGCTGTCAATCAGTGTTACAAATGGCCTAGCTCTCAGTCTGCAGTTGTCTGCTGCCACACAGATTTTCTATTAATCCTGGCTGCCTGCAATATATGGTTTGGAGTCCCATCTGGAGCACTTTGCCTTCAGTCTGAAGTTAAATGCAAGGGGTTGAGTTTGGGTTTTTTTATATTTCTGATATAATCTGCTTGAAACACATGTACTCAGGAAATTTTGACTCCTTTATATTCCTTGATAAATGCACTTCCAAAAAAAAGCACCTGTGTATGTTGCAGTGTTTGCTAGAGGCACACTGGTAAATGGGTACTCTATGTCCTTTCAGTTGGCATTAAGATTGTAATGAATCATTGATAAAGCTAATAACGTACTCAGTTTAATCTAATATTACAGCACAGTAGCTGCACCCAGTGCTTACAGCACAGGAATATACAAAAGTAATTAATTTTACCCTGCTGAAGCTAACTGCAGTTGAACCTCTCCAGGTTATGGAAGTCTGCTAAAGCAAACTGGGAAAATGATCACTGTAGACTATGCAAGGGATGAGTTTGGAACAGCTGGGCCAGAGCCAGTGGCATGTTAACAAAAGAGGATATAATATGTCTCTGACGTATCCCAAGCAGCCCATAAATGAGCTGTCCGCACCTACACATGAAATGGAGCTACTTGGGAGCACACTTCAGGCAGGCATTGCTGCTTCCCAAGTCTTTCACGAAGCAGGCTGGATGTTTACTTTATGAGCACTCACTTCATTTGCAAAGTAAGAGCAGATAATACGGGCCAAAAGTAAGCATAGCCCTGAAGCCAGTCCCTTGTTGGTATGTACCATAATAGCTCTTTGATGGAGTCACACAGTCATGGGTCAGCTGTAGCTCTGATCCACTTGCTCCTTGAAATGGCAAACCAAGCATTGTCTTTTAAATGGACATCTTTTCCTTAAGTCAGAACGTTGTACTCCATCTAATTATATATTTAAGTAGTATCCACAGTCAGACAACTCTTACCAGGTACCATGTCTACCCAGGCGGAAAAATTTAATTGAACTCATTCCTCTGACAGCAAAAGCCAGAAGCAAATTTATCCCAAATATATGCTGGTCTGCGGATCATTACAGCCCAAGATGGTCACAGAGGCACTGACTGCTTCCTCAGTAGCAACAATGTTGTTCAGAAACTGGAGTGACAACTACAACCATTAGAAGTTGGGTAGGACAGGCAAGGACAGGACCAGAGGGGTCAGAACAGGACAGGGATGCACAACTGGCTTGAGCCCGTGAGGCTGTCAAGTTCAGTCTCCCACCACATAAAATTCTTTATATAAACATTTCCAGCTTGGAGACTAGCATCTTGTTACCCATCTGGCAGGCTCTCAGGTTATGAAGGAAACATCAGCTCAAGCTCCCAGCCAGCCTCTGAGAAAAAACATCCTTTTCCTAACTAAATGCCCAGGCTGTCACATCTCCAAAGAAAAATCAAACAGATGGACTTGACCAAACAGGAATTTACTTGGTAAGAGACTTGAAGAGTAGAAAAAGCTCCCCAAAGACAAGCAGTCATCCTGCAGCCCCATATGAGTAAGGGCTTGCTGCTTGGGGAAGTTTGCTACCTGTTAGGCCAGATGGCCATTACCTCCCACTGTATAGGTCAGGCTCAGCAGAGATGTCCTCCTCAGGCCACTGCAAACTGCTCTGTTTTGACTGCAGCTGTTCTGTAACAGTTTGGTGGTGTATAGGGAGAGCAGTGAGTCCCCTGCCTGGGAGAAAGGCTTCTCACTTTCACGCCTTGTCCATTATTTCTTTACCTCAAGATGAGAATTTACAACAGCAGGTAGTTACTGCTCATCCTCTTCACATGGGGTTAGACTCTGCCATCACAACAAAAAGATGTACTTCACATTAGGTTACAACATGGTGTTATGGCTTAACCCCAGACAGTAACTAAGCATCACATGCAACAACAAGAATGAATATACATAATACTAAATATAATATATATTATAGAAATATAGAACAATACTATATATATAATGTGATGCACAAATGCAATTGCTCACCACATTTGGAAAGGAAAAACTCCTGATGCTCAGCCTGTTTCCAAGCAGCAATCCCACCTTGCAACTAGCTCCCCAGTTATACATGAAGCATGATGTTCTATGGTGTGTAATATCTCTTTGGCCAGCCTGGATCAACTGTCTTGGCTGTGCTCTCACAGCTTCTTCTGCACCTCTAGGGTGTGAACAACCAAAAAAAATCCTTGCTAGGTGTAGACACTACAACTACCCAGCAACAAGTGTGTTATCAACATTACTATCACTCTAAATCCAAAATTATGACAGCTACTCGAAAGAAAATTACCTCTATCATCTCAGCCAAAAAAGGGACACATGGCTACCCTTTTTCTTCAGGCTATGAGTACTATGTCAAGCCAGACATGATGAGTCAGAGCTGAGCATCAGGTCCTAGCAAGTCAACAGACCCCAAAACCATCTACCAAGCCCTTGTGTCATGTTTAGTAGCAACACTAAGGAAGCAGGAGAGCTCAGTGGAAAAAACAGTCAAAAGACAGATATAAAACATTAACAGAGATGGAACACCACCAAGAAACAAGAGCACTGTAGCCAACTGAAATAACATTGAACATTGGAAAAATTATATTAATCCAGGAGATAGCCTGTCAGAGCAGAACAACAGGGCTTCAGCATAGTCTCCCCTGGTTTTACCACCTCTTGGTTAGAGCTTTAAAGCTAATCTACTTTGTTTTATTTATTTTACAAACCTTGTCCAGCTGGGCCATGGATGAGTTTTACAGAGGAAGTTCACTGCGTTGGTCAACAACAGGGTGAGTTTTGCCAAAAACACAACTCTGCTCACAGTATGTTGAGTTTTATAGAGATAGTAACTTCAGACTGTTATTTTTAGCATTTTGCTGGGAAGCCCTTATCACCAGGACCACTTGTTTAAACAGAAAAGATTCTTATAACCACCCATAGTGACTTTTTACCAAGGAAAGTTTCTAGAGTCACCATTTTATATCTAAATTTGTCATAAATTCCCACCAGCTACTTTCCTCTCTCTTTAGAGATCTATAATGGTAACAACAATAATAATAGATCATAAACAATTATGAAAAGTTCTAGCCAACTCACTTCTATCCAGAAAGATAGGACCTGCTTTGACTATTTTCCCTGCTGTCTGCAATTCCCTTCATCGGTTGACTGTTGTTAAGTCTCTTCTGTTCCTGTGCTCATTTTCTTGCCATTTGGCCTGGCTTTCTTCAGCTTCTCTTTAGCTTTGTGTAGAGGAGATTAAAAGAGAAAAAAGAATAATGAAGAAAAAAGACCCAATTGCTTGAGATGATTTTTCTTCTTGGTGAGAACGTCTGTCCCTTCAGAGAGACCAATTAACATTCTCATCTCATCATCTCTCCGGACCTAATCTAAATATGAATAAAATATCAAACCCTTCCTAAAATTGTTCTTTGTTCTTCTTACCACACTGAAATTAACTTTTTGACATGATGCCAGGCAGAATGTCAATGCACAATTCCTTCCCCTTCACATTTGCATGCCAAAATGCTGCTCCATGTGTCACTGGGTACTGCTACTGCAACAATAGACACCCAGACTTCCCCCCCAAAATCTCGACAGTCATGTGTAACAATTCAGAACTGTCCCCAAAGTCTCAAGTTTTTTAGGTGTCTGGATTAGGACATATCATCTATGAACATACAGCAGACTCTTTCTTTGGTCTAACCACACCTTTTTATTGGCTTAAGGAAAGGAGCTTGAGGTAAGCAATGACTATCTCGTAGAAGGATGAAGAAAATCTTATATATGGGAATACTTGCAAGGTTCTTGCTCGTTTCTGGCTAATTATGGTCATTTCCACATGTAATTACCCAAATTGCTCTTGCAATCAATGTAATTGTGCTAAGTTGTTTAAAAATCAGTCTCATTAGATTTTGCCTGGTAAAAATGTACTGTTTTTCAAAATGTAAATTTTGATCTTATGTGAGCTGCCAACAGGCCTTTAAAAGTAAATAGGTTTTCTTTTGTCTGCCTCCCCCCTTTTTTGTGTGCCAGTGTGTGTTCTTTTACATTCATTACAGCTTAACTGTAGTCAGAAAATTGTCTATAACTTCCGTAAAAAGCCATTATGTGTGTCTGCAAGTTATTGTACGTCTCTCATTTTCAGAACTGTAAAGTCTCCAGTCTTTATGGTTGTGGAATTAAAAGAATATTTCAAAATGCAAATATTGAGTGTTTAGGTAATTCTACCCCAAGTCTGCGGTGGGCTGGAATAATGAATAGTCAGTCACACGATTAGCTGAGCTGTTCACTGACTCCTGCTGCAACCACACAACCACGTTTTGGAGGAAGGGAGCAATCTGCCAGAAGCATGCTCCCTCTCAGCAGTTTTGATTGCACTCTTCTTCTTTTGATTGTGTTTGCTGCCTCTCCCTGCCTGACCCCACCGTCTCTGCCTGGCCATCCACCTTTCTGCTTGCATTTCCTTTCCTAAAAGTTCCTTCTCTCTATGCAGTCGTTTACAAGGAGAAGCTATAATTGCAGTAGGGTGCCCTACGTGTCCTTGACTGCAGCTAGCACTGTTTCATAGGACCTGCTCACACCGCTAACAAGCGTTTGGGCTCGCATCATAAGCATCTGCTGCTCGGAACTAGCGAGAAGTGTTGCGTGCTGTGAGGAAGACAATGGCGCTGGGGTCAGAGGGAAGAGCAGTGCTGTGGAGCTGCCTGAGGTGATGCTGAGGCTGGCCATGGCTCTGCTCCAGTGGTTCACCAGAAAGATGTTGCCCCTTCAGTGGTACATTTAACCTCACTGGCACTCCCTGCCATGGGAGAGCTGGCTCTGTATCAGCTCAGCAGCCTTGGGTTACGCTGGGAGGTGATAATTGTCTAAAGGGTAGCAGTAAGTGCCATGCTGAGTGTGAACATCCACTGATAGGTCTCTGCAATCCGCTGTCTGAAGGATACTTTTTCACATCATGTTTTCTTTTGGGATAAAAGTGATTTGTGCACTAGTAGTAGGTACTTGAGTCTCTCTTCTCTGTTTTATTTTAGCTAAAATAAATCTCTTGTAGCCCTAAGGACATGCCAGGGTCAGAATTTGTTCTAGAAAGGAAGACAGAATTTCATTACATAGGACCTTGAATTTGGTGTGGGGCACAGACTGAGGAGCATGAAAGGGGCTGTAGCATGAAAGGGGTTCTCCCTGACTTCAGTGCTTGGAGATGAGTGGGGTGTCAGGAGGCTGAACCCCAGGGGCAGCCCCTCAGTGGGCTGTGTGTGGAACCTGGTGGGCCCCTTGGCTCTCCAGCCTGCTGTGCAGTCCCATGTATGCAAGGGCAGAATGTGACCCACATCTTCTGGAAAAAAGTAAGTGACAAGCCCAAGCACAGCTACAACTGATTTTTCTCTTATCTGAAGATCTTCTGCTTTCCATGTCTCCCTTTGATTGTAACAGAGGTTATGCTGGAGTCATCTGTAACAGCTGCATTGTAAAATACCTCAGTCATGTGGTTTTAAGCAACCCGGTAAAAAAACCCAGTTCTTTAAATAAAGATACATATATTCTTGTGACATTTCCATACAATTGCAATTTTCAAGGGAGCCAAATGCTCATTACTACACAGGCTGTTCTTTAGAGGCCAAACCTGACCTTTAGTCAGAGACAATTCCCATTTGGCTAGGCTTATCCACACAGCCTACAGTTTTCTTTGAATACCGCATCGACAGAGAAAATTTTAAACTAGTTTGGAGAAGTAATTCTATTAAGAGTATGACTGTGGGCAAAGGAATGGCCCTGCCTCAGGAGTGAAGGATCTTATCCTACGTGTAGCTTCCAGAGATCTAGATGTAAAGGAAAAGTGCTGTATAAAGGTGTATTGCAACTTCAGGGAGGAAGATGAGGGTAAAGAATGGCCTCAAAGAGGTTAATTGAACTAGGACATAAAAGACCAAATGTCCAGCTTTTTCATATGGTAGGTCACAGGCAAACAAAAAGAAACCTGTCTTGCAAACTCCGTCTCCCCTGCCTTCAGGGTTGTGGAGATAATCTCTTGCCCAGTACATATTGACTTAGTACCCCTGGGACAGACGTATTCACTGTTTCTGTGGAACACCATATTCCCCCTGCTTTTATTAGAAGCTAGCAGCTGGAAAAGATGAGGAATGAGCAGCATGTGACCAGACCAGTCTGTGGGGACCACCGGCAGCTCTCCATAGATCGCAGTTGGAATTTCTGGACAGATTGAAAAGCATTGGTCTCTCACTCTGTGCACCAACACTGAGTCACTATCTTTAGTTATGCCAGGAGGAAGGAGATTTAGTAGAGTATTATATGGGTTATGTTTTTTTCTGATTTTTTTCTAATTAACTTAAAGGCATGTGCAAGCAACAAGAGAATGAAAGCTCAGAGCATGCAGTTTTTCCAAAGCTGTACTGAAATCTTGGCCTGTTGGATAAGGCAGTAGTAAGCATGATTCTTCACTTGAAAAGCAAGGAGGGACAGCAAAAACCTGCAAAACACTGAGGGAAAATAACCTCACTGAATTGAAAGGGACGTAAGGGTTGGGGAAGTGACCAAGCTGCAGAGAACTGAGGGTGCATTGCAGGGCTGTGCTCTGTCAGTCTCTGGCCAAGCCACTTGGAACAGCTCTCCATATTTCCCAAGGGAAAGCAAATGCCATCAACACTCTCCTCCAAGCCTATCTGTACATAGGAAAGAAGGGAAGTGTTTCTTTTCCACACAGCTATTTTCAGGCTGTCTTTCATTTACCTGGCTCTAGAGAATGGCACTAGGGTTAGATATATATTAAAGGATCAGTTTTATTTATTGATCAAAACGTTGCCCATTGATATATTCTAATGTGAAGGGATCCCTGGGCAATAGGGATGAAAGAACTTTGAAATGGAAAATGCCCAGAAGGTACAACTAGGTGCTTTTCTTTAGCAAAAGGAGCACTAGTCATTTTGGATGCCCAAAAAGTTTGCCTAATTCCTGTTAAAATGTTACAGAGGGTTTTCTTGTTGCCCTACTACTTCGTTCCACACAGGAATTTTGTGAATATTTCTCTGACAGCTGGTACAGAAGTACCTTACATTCTGCTAGTGTCCATTTCAGTTTCAGAGAACATAATATTTAGATATTATGGATTATTCTTCTTGCAATTAAAGTAGCTCAACAAGTTTAATTGCTCAGATTGTGTAAGCTCAACTGCATTTGCGGCTTAGAACTTCTCTGCTTCCTCCAAAACAAGGCATACTTGAGTAAAGTTCCACTTGCCCTTAATTTCCCCTTTTCCATAGATAACAACCTATTTTCTCTAAGCATTTTGCTTCAATTTATTTCTCAATTGAATACAGCATTTTCTCATCTTCTTCAGAATTCTGCAATACTACTGAGATGGCCAGAACTGACAGCCTCATCGCTCTTGTTATGTATGTGTGTCTATGTGTGAAACAGAAGGCTACAAAAATATATATTCAAATTACAGGTTTACTAGCATCATGTCTTCATGCTGTGCTAAAATAATCTCCTGCAGTCTATATTCAGTGTTTCTATTTATGCATCCTGTATTTTGCTTAGCAGTAAGACAAAAAGAAAGCAGGCCATCATGGGCATAGCATTTTGAGGATGTTAACACTCTTCTCTCTGGGCTCTCCCTAACATATCAGTAGAGAGGGTGATGCTTGGTTTTAGCAATATGTTTAGAATTATTCTTTTCTGGCTTCTGTGCAAGGAACATGGGTGTGGACTCAGAAATGTGATGAGGCTCAAAAGCTGATGCTCCAGATTAGCGTTCTGTCTTCTGTTTTTATACCCTTCACCCCCTAGAAGCCTCAACTATAATCACAGGGAATGATGGAAACCCTCTTACTGCTGTTTTATTCACTGCTGAGCAGCCCTAGCACTTCTCTCTGAGGCTGGCTTTGAGCCCCTCATCAGCTACACAGAGAGAGCCAATGCCTGCAAGCTGTTTGGTCTGGGTGCGTGTGCCAGACGCATCTCACACATGCCAGCCCCTTCCCTCTCTCCAGGCAGGAGATACAAATGGGGTTTTGGGAGTCCTACCTCCCTTAGGAACCCTTATAGTCAGTCTGGATCCTTCAGGAAACCAGGACTATGAAAAGGGTAAAAATGACAGTTCAGTAGGGTGTGAGGACCTATGATTTTGTACTTTCTATTCTTTCTAACCCTCCATTAGTCCTCACACACGTTAATCCCACCTGGGGTCCTATTACTTGGCTGTAGTGTCCCTTACACATCTCTGGTACTGCACAAGCACTAAATCAAGGTTTCATGTACAATAAAGAGGAATAAAAGCTGCAAACTGGCACAGCAAAAATGTCCTTGCAAAGAGCCCTGGCTGCTTCCCTCCAGTTGCCTGTTGTGATCTGGCTGGCAGAATCCTCCAGCTGTGGAAAAATTGGTGTAAGGGTCTTAGAAATGGGATAAGAGTTTATTTTCAAATTAAACTATGTAAGCTATCATCACTGACTAATTATAGCACTTTGCCTTTAAGTATGAGCATTTACTATACCAAATAATTCTGCAAGAATCACTATCTAGATTTGTAGTAATGCTGTGGAGGAAGAAAGAAAGGAACATTTTATATATTTTCTCATATTTAACTAATTTGAGGGCAGAATGAATTTTACCTAGCATTGACTGTTCAAATGATAAGCATGAATCTAAGATTATAAGCTGTGTTCATTGAGAGAAGAAAGACAGACTCAGCCAGAAGGTGATTCATACAGCTTCTTCATAGGCAATTATTTGACATGGGGCTACAGGATGTCATGGGAAAACGGCATGCCTCTGATATATGATAAAATGTTTACATTAGCCTATGACTTCAGTGTCAGAATATAAACTGTTTAAGGATCTCCAGTCTTCAGAAGAGTATAGTACATCCTTTAGATCCTAATTGCAGGCACTCAGGCTCCAAGTGTTTTGTCTCACCATGGTAAGTAAAAAAAAAAAAAAAAAAAAAGAAAATTAGTCTTCAGGCATTCCTATTGCCAGATGATAGGAACCCAAGCTGTGAGCTGGACATTTTTTCCTTTCTGGTCAAAAAAGCTAAAATAAGCATCCATCTTTCCATACTCTGTACCTTTAACAACTACCTTAAACTCACTTTTGGGGCAGAGAGGTGTTTCACTGGTGTAAATTGCAACCTTGTAAATG
Organism: Laterallus jamaicensis coturniculus; assembly: GCA_022605575.1. Lineage (NCBI taxonomy): Eukaryota > Metazoa > Chordata > Aves > Gruiformes > Rallidae > Laterallus > Laterallus jamaicensis. The sequence goes on along the minus strand of JAKCOX010000002.1, from coordinate 69,663,659 downwards.
CTAATGGTGCCACTGGATCCTAACTTCTAGCAGCACACAGAAAGAAGCTGCAAACTGGAGAGCAACTGCATCAGAGAAGTAGGAAGTTGTAAGCAATGAAAGGAATCAATCCCTATAAATGTCAAATCCTGCAGAAAAGAAAAACAAAAATACAGAAAGCAAATAGGGAATGGTAAAGAATCTAAGGAATTCATAAAAATAAGTTTACTGTCATTGTATCTTCCTTTCAGGCAGTGATTTTTTTTTTGTGTAACCAAGTAATACAGTTGTCACAAGGTAGGTGAGGAATCAGAAGCAGGAGTGTGTCATGGGATCTCTGCTGTCAAGCTGTAATTCAGTACTATGAAAAGGATTTAAGTGGATAGCATTGGAGTATCTGTCGTTACGACTAAGGTAATTACACCACTGAGCCCTGTCTCTAGCAGTGGGCAATATCAGAGGCTTCAGAGGGACTGCTCTACTATGAAGACTGAATGCACATGTGGAGGTGCAAATTCTTCCCTGGATTGTGGTTAGTAGATTGCATCCTTTGCTTACTGTCTTCTTCAGCTCTGTAGTTATGTGAGTTTCTTATCAATCACAAACTCATTCAGCCTTTTGCAAACATCAGCTAAGGATCTGGGTCTAATAATGAATTCCAGCCATCAGTAATATCAGATCCTGTGTTGCAGGGCCCAGGTCTGACAGCTAAATAGATGGCAAACTGGGGTGACTTGAAGCTTAAAATGCACACTCCTGGCATTGCAGAAATACCTTCACATGAGCAGAGATGTGTGTTGCCAGTTGCGGTTCCAGGGAATAATTCTGTACCAAATCTCACAGATTTGCTTTGTTCTAACACAGCGTTCCGTACTGAAGGACAGAACAATCAAGCAGCAATGGCAAGACCAGGATCTCAAGATCACAGCTGACTCAGTTACTGTCAGCATTAATGCTGCAACAACACAGAGCACTCACCAGCCTGGAAACGTTCTTTGCTGGGCTCTGTGCTCTGTGGTTGCACAGCCAGCTGAACCCATTTAGTGCTAGCCCAGATGCATCTACGTATCCTGCACAATAGATAAACCCCACAACAACATCAGAGAGCCTGCTTGCTGAGTGGTGTGGCTGCCCTTTTGTTGCTTCAAATAGAAACCTAGACGATGTCAGCAGTTAAATTTTATCAAAACTTGAAACAAACAAAGAAACACCCCAAGCAACAAACCACGAAACACCACTGAACAAGTTTCAGTGCCAAGTGTCAGTTCTAACCTTTTAGGGATAAATGTGGTACAGGAACACCTTCCAGAAAGTGATGAGTAGCACTGAAGTCTCCAGAGAGGAGTCACTTCTGCAGTCTTGTGGTAGACTGCTTCTGCAGTGAGTATAGGATTAGGAATGGTATCTGAAGGAGAAAATGATCTCCCAAAAGGCAGGTGAAACCCTAACCCTTCCTTCTAATCATCCAGACTTTGTGACTCATTACCCTTGGGTGAGAGGAAATCTCTGTCCGTGTATCTTGGCCAGATTTGAGTGCAAGAGGTAGAAGGGGGGCAGAGTGAGTGAAATCTTAGGTGTCATGTGTTTAGCTGATCTAATGCAAAAATAGAAAGGAATCAAGGAGAAAGAAACCCTGTGAAGACAAGCCAAGGAAAAAAAAAAGGAAGCAACACCAACACACACAGTCCACTCCTGCAGAACTTGAAGCAGACACAGCCCTCAGAGGAGGCAAACCCACTTTTGGGACAGTAGGCAAATTCTAGTGTGAAGAAAAGAGGCTAATTCAAGACACCTGGTCCTATAAATTAACAACTGTGGCCTAAAACATAGGTTGGATATATTTTAAATCATTTCATTTTTCTTTTTAAGCAGGACAGGCAAAGTCGGCACACCATCCAAGAGCTGTATCACCCCATGTGTAGCATGGCAGAGGTCAAGCCAAATAGAGGGTCAGCTCCTGGGGACCTTGTTGGACAGCAGGGAGAAGAAAATACATGACAGCATTTTCCTCACTTTACCATCAATACAAGTACACACTGCATAATGTTTTCTAGACGTATGGTTTTGAGCCTCATAAATGGAGACTGAATGGTACAAGACTCTGTAACATGTGGTTCAGAAGATTATCCCATAGCTGACCCAGAAGGTTGTTAGCACAGAACCTGTTATGTGCCCCCACTGCCTATTCTCAACCACACACAGCTGATCCTCTTCCAGATACCATAGTCTGTACCCAATCTAAGCTATTCCCAGTAATGTTCTGCCAACTATGGAGTTAAATGGCTAATGGATAGCAAAAAAGAAAATAATAAATAGACCTTCACAATTAACCTGGTGGGATTAACTTCTTGTCTTTCATGGGTCCAGAACACCCCCTGTATAGACAAGAAACTGAGATGTAAAATGTTTCAAGAATGCAGAGAGGAACTAGAAAGTAGATGGAAGTACTTCAAATTCAAAAGTAAATATCAGTAGGTTGGGAAAAAAAAAAAAGCCCTTTTAGCCATGAAGTAAGTTGGTCTTTAAGCAAACTAAAAGATGAAAGGACTCCCACAGTGCTCCTGTGGCCTGCTCACCCCCACAAGCCCTGTCAGCATACAAGCTGACTGCTATGGAGCTAGAAGGAAGAATGCTGTGGGATGTGCTCCCTTCCTCTCTCTCCAGGCCTGGAGCTCACAGGGGCTGACCTTGAAGTCTCAGCCCAAACACCTCATGGATCATCTGTCAGTTCAGCTTCCTTCCTTGCACATGTAGGAGAAAAGATTACTATCAAGGCTGAATTTGCAGCTGGTAACACTGCTGGAGATAGCTCTGTGTGCCACTGCTGTGATTTCCTTCAGGTCCCCACTGGAGCTTGTCTCCTGCAGATACCTGTACCCTCAGAGACAGTGCTGCAACCTTGTGTATGGATGCAGGGCCTTGGCTCAGCTCTGGAGACAGCTGCATGCAAAGAAGCAAGAGATTCCTACGTCACTTCAGCAGTGGTCTGGGAGGCATGTTCCTGGCTAGTGTGAGGAAGGAGAGACAACAGAGGATACTTCTGGGCCAGAGGTAAATGCCACAGTTCCTGCTTCATGAGGGTCATGCTGAGAGCAATCACAGTAAACAGCAAACTTGCCAGAGATGTTGGCAGGCACAGACACAAGTGCAATGCTCGTGGCAAAACTGCCACCTTGGCAGTGGCCTCAGTGCATAGAGGAGAGTGACTGTACACGCATGCAGAATTTACCCACTGATGCTGGGGAGGATCAGGCTGCCTCCCAGTGCCCTGCTTGTCTCCCCACCCTTGGACAGCATCTGGGATTGCGGGATCTTTTATTGCAAGCTAGACAATCTGGTAGAGCAGCTCCCCAAGCACATCAAGCAACTCTCCCCCACAAATGGCCAGTATGCCCTGGTGAGGCCAGGATGGATGACGCAGTTCTGGAAAGCTCTCCCTGTACAGAGGTCCTGTGTCCTACCAATGCTTGTCTGTTGACTCTTACAGACTTAGCCCCTGCATCAGAAACCACATGCCCTCTAATCAGCCACTCCTCACTGACCCCCACCTCTGTCTATTTCCTCCAACAATGTGACTGTACACACCAATGCTCCCATCCAAGCTTTGCTTGCATAAGCTTTCCTTGAAGTCAGGGATGGTCAAAGCCATATGGAGTCTCTGCATGAGGATGTGTTGGGACCCTGAGGGCACCCACAGCCACAACTATCCCTGCCCGAGGACCTCATTTCAGCCTCAGGGGCTGTCAGCCCCTGCCGCAGCGATGCTGCAGCAGGGTCTGTCTCCAGCTCCCACAGCTCTGCCCTACCTGGCCATGGGCCAAGCTAGCTCAGGTCCTCACTTGGTCTTAGCCTGTCCCCAGGGATGTGCAGATGCGGGGCTGGGGCTGCTCTAGTGCCCTCCAGCTGCCTAGCTTAGGGCTGGAGTGGTGGAACAGGCCCTGGCTGCCAGGCCCTACCTTGCCATCACGAGGAACCCCTGGCCTGTGCTGCTTGCTAACAAGAGGGTTTTGTGGCCACAGGAACATCAGAGGTTGTACGCTACAGGTCCAGCTGAGAAGGACACCTCTCTCACTGTCTTTGTTTGACAAGTGTTCATGCCAGACATAATGCCTGGCACAATAGCAGGTGATGGTGTGTGACAATGCGTTGTGTGGTGTCATGCCCTCCTAGAATTCACTCCTCATGCTGCCTGGACTGGCAGTTGTCACCTTGGGTGCAAACACATGCTGCCTTAAGGTCAGATGACCTCCTTGCAGTTGGCTTGCACCAGATGTTGTGAGGTGCTCCTATGGAGAAACACTCTGCTTCTGCATACCCCATGGACACAGCAACAGAAGCTTCCTCTGGCCCCTCATGATACATAGAGACCGCATATTTTTTAAAATGCCCATGAGTGCCTGGTGGTACTTAGCTGTGGCATGAGGACATGCAGAGGAACAAGGCCACGAGGCCTGTCCTGACCCTTTTCAAAGTCCTGCAGGCTGTGGCCGTGGAGTGCACTGCAGTGGGACTGCCACGAGCAACAAGCACCTCCCTCAGCAGCCTCCCCTTTTCAAGTTCATTTGTGAGGGAACCTGTAGATACACTGCAGAGAAGTCACCCCAGGAAGGATTATGCAGTAATGGACCAACAGGTGAACTAGGGCTTTGAAGTGTAGTCAGTGTGACACCATGAAAATATGGAGGCACTATCTGTGACTCAATGGACAGCTAACTCTGAGCAGGTATTAGCTCCTTGGGGAAGGGCAAGTCTAAATGTTCTCTGGCTCTGCCAAAGATGAAGCATACATGCTGTCTGAAAGACCCTCTGACTGATTTGAGACCAACTATAGAAAAAGTATAGACCTTTCCTGATCAGGGTTACGTCCACCATGACTTTAATCTTTCCACATCTAGTGATGTTGATGAAAAGGTTATTTGGAAACCCTCAAGCACTTTTACCTTTTGCAATTTTTCCCCCTACCCCACTGTTCTCACACTTGAAACAGCAAAAACATTCTTGCTCAAGCTTTCCAGAAACAACTTCACCTTTGGGCACAGACCAAGCACAAAACTTCTCAACCCAGAAAACCAGAAGTTTCAGGCTGTTCTGAGTAACAGAAGAGGAAAACCCAGGGGACTAGAATGGAAAGAGTGTTGTGCAACAGAAATTATAGTCTGCTGTTTTTTACAGCATAACTAACTCTTACTTGGTTTTAATTTCTTTTTCAAACAAATTGAAGCTACCTAAGGATACAGGCAGTGAGAGCGAGTGACCTTTAAAAAGGGCTAGCTCCAAGAAAATACATGGGCATCGCATGTGCATCTTGCAGGTTCTTGCCTTTAAGCACATGACTGTCATCCTGAATAGTCTCCAGAGCTTAAATATTATGCCCAGAAGTGGAATTTTAGGTGCTGAATACTAAGCACCTGAACAAGTCTTTTGCAGACTTTTGGAGCTTTAGAAGTTGAGTGACACCTGATAGGTGTTTAAGAGCAACTTTTTGAGTTCAGACGCACAGATTTCCCAAACAATTTCTATTCTCTCTTTTGGGGGCTGGAAATAAACCTATATGATTTAAACAGATTTTCTTTCCATCATGTTCTGGGGCCTGTAGTTCTGGGTATTTTACACTTGCTTTTTCTTTGTTGACTACAGAAACTGATTAAATCAGATGATGTAACTCTAAGATACATGAGATGTCTGAAATGGCTATGGAAGCCTTAATCTTTAATGGTTTGTGACATGCCAATAATTTGGAAAGTTCTCAGCTTGCACATTGTTTACTGGTATCCTGCCACTTTGTAACTTGGAACAGGGAGGTTGCATCTACATCAAATAGATCTGACATATCTTAGGTATGTCATCATGGTATGTACCCCTATATGTAAATATCCTTTCCTTTTATCTTCAGGCTAATGATGCTTTTTGAGGAAATCCTAATCTGAACTGATGAAAACCAATGCATGGCAAGTAATCTTCACAAGGGTAGACAGAGGCCTGCCAGAATTCAACACCTATTCCTCTCCCGTGCAATTTGTATCTTAGCTATACTATTATATAATACAATATTTATCATTTATATATTTATATGAATTAGCATTGCCTATTTTTGCATGCCCTAAAACAAATCTAAAGACATGTTTTGCTATCAATGGATATTGCAGATATTTTACTTCATCAAAGGCTTTTATCCTTTCTTCTTTAGTTGCAAGTCAGAATGCATTTCCATATTATATTTTCTCCAGTGACAAAATTGATCTAGACAGTTCTCTTCCTTCCCTATGCCACTTGTTCTCGCTGCCACATCAATCTTCTGCTGTGCTTTTTGTGTAAATGCAGCCATCTGTGGGGCAACACTGTAAGACAGATCAGTAAAATCAGGGGTGCTAAAAATAAACTCTCCAGAAAAGAAAAAAATTGGCAAGACAGTTGAACTGGAAAATGTAGGAGGGTGGTGAATCCCCAAACAAAGGGTGTTTCTTCAGAAGAGGACAAAGGAAAGGTCATGGACACAAATGTGTGTAATAAAGGGGAAAGGTTAAGGATATCTCTTTTTCCCTAAAAATGATGGACTGGAGACCAGATGATGGCAGAGGATGCAGGAAATGGAAAATTATCTTAGAAAAAAAAAAAAGAAAAGAGTATGGCTTTGCCAATTTTATGTTGAAGATGGTGGTTGAATATTCAGATAAAAATTTCTAAGAGACTCAGATGTGGGATCAGAGAGATGGAAACATTTACCCATCATATTTGATACTCTTCCAACATACATTTAAAGAAAAGACCATAAACACATGAAATTCTGGCCCAAGGCACTGGATTTTACAGTACCCTTTCATATGAGATAGCAGTGTTTCATAAGTGAATACTGAAACTATACTGAGGCCAACAGTCCATACAAGCATAGATTATGAGAAGAATGTACTGAATTAAGATAAGGTTGTCCATGTCATATGTCCTTTCCCCATTCCCTACCACTGATTTTTGCCCTTCCATGCTAGACAGCATGTTGTGTGTGCTTATGTCTCCTTAGAAAATACCAGATGCTTTGCTTGGAGAGCAGTATTTTTGTATTCTGATATAATGCTTTGTACTTTTCTGCCAGCAGCTGAATTAAATACCCAGAACGTTTCAATCCTAAATGTTCTCCAGAAAGTGTTTTGGGAAGACAGGCTTGTTTGTTTTCATAAATCTTGCATGCTTCACAAAATGCAGTGTGCATGAGGTATTTCTTCTTTGTTAAAGGGTTTGGGCAGCCCCTACTTTTTTCCTCAATACCTCTTGTCATCCTATTCTATAATAATAAGCAAGCAAGCAGGCAAACATATCTTCCCTACATACCAAAACTAACCGCTGTCAGTTTTTGTGTACAGCTTGCACAGAAGAGATTCTCTTTCCTCGCTGTGCTTTCTGTATTTTGGTAATTGACTGTTCTGAATGCCTCTGACGAAAAGCACCTACTTGGCTGCAGGCTTTCTGCTGCAGAGCTCTCAGGAGGGTGGCTGGCTGGAGGTTTGCTTTGTCCCTCATCAGCTTCAAGGAGAAATTATTTGACCACCAGAGTGAACACTCAATCTCCCAGAGCAGAATTTTAAAATGCCTGGGTTCTGTTTCCCTCCTGTTCCCCAGCATTAGCCGAGAGACTTCAGAATATTTGGCCTGATTTGTTGAGTCTCTCTGGACATTTAGAAAGTAATACATCACTGCACTGGTTTGCATTTCTTGTTGCTGTTCTTGGTTTTACTGGTGGTTTGCACATTTGATTTGGTAAAACGGTTTGCTGTTTACGTTCTGGTCAAAATTTGTTTGCCTATCCTATCATGCTACTATGTTTGTTTTCCTTCTCTCATTCATCTCATTTTCTCCTTTCGTTTGATGAACTTTAATTCTCTAATTCCATTTCTCTGTACCAAATCTCATGCATAAGAAAGTGGCCAAGACTTTACCCTGCAAACAGTTATCGGTAACATTTTTCTGCCTATCTTATCCAACTGAACACAATGGTGCTACTTACATCATAGAATCATAGAATGGCAAGGGTTGGAAGGGACCCTGAGGATCATAAATCTCCAACCCCCCTGCCACAGGCAGGGCCACCAACATCAGGCCTGGATCTACACAAGGTTGCCCAGGGCCCCATCCAACCTGGCCTTGAACACTTCCAGGGATGGGGCATCCACCACCTCTCTGGGCAGCCTGTTCCAGGACCTCACCACTCTTTCCGTAAAAACCTTCCCCCTAATATCCAATCTAAACCTTACTTCCTTCAGCTTTAAACCATTCCCCCTTGTCCTGCCATTATCTGCCCTTTTAAAAAGTTGATTCCCCTCCTGTTTGTATGCTCCCTTCAGGTACTGGAAGGCTGCAATGAGGTCCCCCCGCAGCCTTCTCTTCTCCAGGCTGAACAAGCCCAGCTCCCTCAGCCTCTCCTTGTAGGGCAGGTGCTCCAGCCCTCTAATCATCCTTGTGGCCCTCCTCTGAACCCTCTCCAATAGTTCTACATCTTTCTTGTATTGGGGGTCCCAGATCTGGACACAGTACTCCAGGTGGGGCCTCACGAGGGCAGAGTAGAGAGGGACAATCACCTCCCTGTCCCTGCTGGCCACCCCTCTTCTGATGGAGCCCAGGATACCATTGGCCTTGCGAGCTGCAAGAGCACACTGCTGGCTCATCTTAAGTTTCTCATCCACCAGAGCCCCCAAGTCCTTCTCAGCAGGGCTACTCTCAAGAAGCTCTTCTCCCATCCCTTAAGCAACATGTACCTGTTTGCAACCCTGGAGCCTATGTAACTCACCTAGCTACTAACTTTTACAGCAAAAAAGGAACTGCCGTGGTTTGTACACAACATACAAAGATTCCAGCATAATCTCACTGCTGTTACCCTCATTTTCCACTTCCCCTCCCTGTTTGTTGTAATCGCCTATTCTGTCATTCCAGATTAAGTACTTCACCATGGAGCAACTTGCATTCACTCTTAACGTGATGTACTGGATGTAGCCTTATCGATTCAAATGGAACTGTGCACGTACATAAAGGTAAGTGCACGTGCAAGCCTTTCACAGACTGTACATTGCAAATCCCACAGGAAAAGCACGGTACTTTTAAGTCATTTTACAATATTTGCACATGTTAAATGCTTTTTTCCAGAGTAAGGGTTCATACCAAGGTTCATACCAGCTTAACGGAAGCATCACCACTCATCTGTAAGCGCAGGATGAACTCCAGTTCCAGGGAATTCAGAGATGACATGAGGCAGTATGAATGATTAACTAGAGAAAGGGGGGGAAAAAAAGCACACAATCTAAACTCGATGTAATATTAATGTACGCAAATAATTCTTAAAATATGCCGAAGGACAGGGAAGAGGGATTGGCCCACAGGCGGAGGTCAGGAGCAGCGGGCAGGCTGTGGGAGAGGGCAGCGGCTACTGCAGGGCTGCAGGCAGAGGGAATCCCGCGGAAGACAGCAGCAAGGTCGGTAGGGAATGGAGACCAGAACCCGAGTTCGGGGTACGGGCGGCGGCAGTCCGGGCTTTCGGGCCCTGGCCGGTGGGCTGGGAGCCGGGGTTGACTGCAGTTCACCACCGAGGGCAGGGTCACGCCGCCAAAGGAAAGTTGGGGGATTCTGGACAAATTGCGGAGGAAGTTGTGTTTCAAACGGCAAGAGGGGCGGAACGAAGGCAGGTCTGTTGTTTCGCAGCACGCAATCAGCGCTTGGCCATTTCAGGGAGTGAATCAGCACTCATCGGCGCGGCCCTATCGGAAAGCCTCAGCAGCTCGTTTCTCGCCGTGCGCGTTTACACTTCAAGGGTAGGAAGCCCGCGGAACAGTAAATGATCACTCTGTGCTCCTGCCGCCGCTGTTGGCAGCGCTGCGGAGTCCCCGAGCACCGGCTCAGCGAGCTGAGCGCCACCGGGGAGCGGACACCGCCCCCGCCCTGCCGCCGCCGAGCTCCCCCAGGGCCGGGCCCGGGATCGACAGAGAGCGGGGGGAGGATAAGGCGGCCCCGGTTCCCACCGCCCCGGCGGCCGGCAGGGAGGCAGCAGTGTCACGGCGGGAGGACAGCTGCTCTCTGAGGCGAGCGCGACGCGTGCAGCCTACCGGCCGCGCCCCGCCCCAACGGCCGCCGGGGGAGGGCGAGGGGGCGGCACCGCCGTGCGCGTGAGCTCAGCGCGTCGCGGAACCCATCCGCCCGGGCGCCGCCCGCCCACCGCAGGCAGAGCCAGCTCTGGCCTCGCTCCGCCGGGCTCTGCCCGCCCCGCCCCGCCCGGCCCCGCCCCAGCCGCGGCTGGACCGCCCCCTCCGTTTCTCTCACACACAGACACACACACCGAGACGCTTCCTGCGTGAGGCTGGGCCCGGGCGGGCGGAACGGCGCTGCTGTTTCCCGCCGACTCGCAGGTACTTGGGGTAGGCCGGCGGCAGGGCAGGGGGCGCGTAGGGGGCCGGTGGTGGAGGGGAGTGTCCCCCGCCTTGGGCCTCTGCCGGCGGCCGGCAGCCGCCGCCCTGAGCGTGGCGGAGGGTGAGGGGTGGAGCGGAGGTTTGGAGCCGGAGCCGCCTCTGGGCGGGGGCCCGAGCTCGGGTGGGAGAGAGCCAGGGTGGGCTCCCGTTGCGGCCGGGGTAGCCGCGGCCCGGGGGGGTCCCGGGAGCCGGGGCGTGGATGGGGGGGAAGTCAGCTGCGTCCGCCGTAGCTCCTCACATTGCTGGAGGGTGAAGTCATCGTGCCCATTGTCTCCCCTCGGCTCCCCCCAGGCGGGGCGAGGGGCCCGTCCCACCCCAAGCCCTGGCGGAGAGGGGCACGGCCGGCCCGGGCCGCCCCCCGCCCGAGGGGCTGGGGTAGAGGGTGAGCCGCCGGCTGGGTTTCGCTTGGCCTCGGCGTGGCGGTTGGGGGTGTGTGGAGAGGAGCTGCTGCCCGCCCGGGTGGGCCGCGGCGCCGCGGGGGGCCCCCCGGCGGGCGCCTCGCTCCCGCCGCCCAGCAGCGGCATCGGGCCGCCGGCGGGGCCCTGGCAACTTGCGCTTGAACTTGCAGAGCACCGGGAGAGCTGTGCGCGCAACTCCCGGGCCTTCAGCGCAGGCTGGGGGACAGGGATTGCGCTCTCCCCCGAGAGTTTCTCCTTCACCTCCCTGCCCTCTCTTGTCCACCCCGGATCCGGTGAATCGGAGGGGGGGGGTGGGGCAGGGGGGTTTCCAGGCGGAAGGGCTATTGCACCCCGGCTGTAAAGGCTCGGGGGGCACTGGCAGTGGTGTGATAGCCGAGCATTTTCTTCGCTCAGCTTATTCTGGGGAGCTGGGACTTTTTCACCTGGCAGTGCGCTACACACAGCAACTATTGCAGGCGTGTTTTGGAAAGGTCGGGGAAACCGTCTGAACTTAGCGTGCGTGGAAGTGAGCTGGAAAGGTGATGGTTGGCAAAGGGGAGGTGTCCTTCTGCCTTTCCCCTCCTGCTCCAGTACTCTCTGACAGAAGGAAATGGAGCTTTGCCAAAGGGGTAGTAGTGGAGTAGAGTTATGGGGATATGCCAAAGGGCCACTGGGAGAATGCAGTTATTGCTGAGCAGAGAAATCAAAATTTGAAGCCTTGGTGCCCTTGTGGTCGCTTGTTGGAAATGTGCCTGTGTTTCCCTGTGAGGAGCACAACAAGTCTTGTTTCTGCTAAAATACTGTAGCTGGCATCGGTACTGATTAGTGCTTTATCTCGATTGTCATCAAGGACAGCTTTATTTTCAAAAAGCAAAGGGCAGTTTGGGAAATGGCTCTTGCAAGATTTAGTTCTGTAGACCAAACTAATCATAAATTAATTTTTAGAAATTCGAAATTCCCTTCTAATTTTTCTAAAATTAATTTTTTGTCAGCCAAAGAACCGTATTTCAGTATCTGTTGAAATGGGTTTTTTTTATGAACCTAATTTTAAAGGGTTTTCAGTTTAATATTCAGATCAAACTGAAGTATAAATTCTGAATTGCCTAGCTAACAGAATTCACTCGCGTGCTTAGAAATGATGGCTGTGCAACATTACTTAACAGTTTCCAATGTCTTACCATTATTTTACTGTAAACATCTAAATGCTTGTACTTAAAGCTGTAAGAAAGCTAAGAAAGGGCTTTTTTCCTTCCCGCCCCCCACCCCCTCTCGTGCATGTGAACTAGGCCTATTTGGTCCAGTAAATGAAAATGAAAGTTCTACTTTACAGTAAGGGCAATAATGCTACTCCTAAAAATGAGTTCAGTAAAAGGCTAACGTATGCATAACGTTTTAACATGCTTATTTCTTTAAGTGTGCTAGAGTTTCAACTTTGTTTTGCACGATTCATCATTTATAAATGCTGAATTCTAACTGTTAGGTGTTTACCTTGTCAGCTATTTTTGAGTTTGAGGACAGCAGATCGTAATTTCTAAAAGAGACAGTTGAAATGTGTGTATGTGGTTTTCTTCTCTTACCCTCTCCTTAAATCTACCTGACAAGTGACACATTTCTTACATAGAGCAATCATCAAATTTTGATTAATAATGCTAGCTGAGGCTCAGGAGGAAGCGAGGTACTTAACAGATGCATTTGTTTACCTTTGTAGTGTGTACAGATCCTGGTCTCTATTAGTAAATGAATCTTTAAAACTCCCTTAGCTATGGGACTCCCAGGTAGCATTAGGAAAACTTGGTTTATGTGACTATTATCAACCCATGAAAGAACACAAACCCTTGAAATATTTTGGCAGTCAGGTAGAGCCTTTTGTGATGAAAAACTTGTATACTTAAAAAAATTTATTATTAATAGCATTTAGCTACTTCTCCCCGTGACAACAACTTCAGGCAGGATTGATGATTCTTCCTAACCAGTCAGGCTTGGAGTGGGTTTTTTTGTGTGTTTTTGTTGTGGGGTGTGTGTATTTTCTTTGGCCTTTTTGATGCCTACTTATTAAAATATTCCTCAGAAAGATTCCTCTTGCCCCACCACCACCCCTGCCTCCTTTCCAGGCAAACCAAGTAGGATGCCTGAGTCTTTTCACAGGACTTCTGAATCCTGATTTGGAAGTGCTGAGAAGGGTCTTTGAAGTGCAGCTCTGCTGTCCTGTGGCAGTCCTCTGATGGCCTTTAGCCAAGCTCGCAGTCTCCATTATGGGGTCAGTTTACTCCGGCACATCATCGGACATCCATAATTAGCTTTGTGATTTTTCTGAATTGTATGTAAACACCACATACCAGCCTAGTAGAATAAATTTTAATACCTGACCAGAACAAGGTGATGGGTGCTTGTTTTGAGCTCTACTCGTAGTGCGGTTTCTGGTTTGTAGCCAAGTTGCAAGTCCGTCTGATTATTTCTTAGGGTCAGCAAATGCTCACTGAGGGCATGAGACAAATACTCATTATAACCCTGGTTTATCCATAAAGAAGTTGATTTCAGATCTTTCTCTTTTTGTGTTTGCCTTAGCCTAAGTTTCCATTGTCCCTCTATGTTAACTGATGGAAGATGTGTAGCTGAACAAATCGGCGTATGTAACAGCCTCAAGAATACTGAGAATGGTGTGGGATCTTCCATTGCTAAAAGCATCTAAATTGCACCTGGAGGTAGACTTCTACCAAGAAGGTAAAACATTACACTGAGTCTTAGAGAATTGGTTGGTTTTACTAGTGTTGTAGTGTACAACTTTTTTTGTTTCCCTGTAGGAAGAATATAGACAAGGCTGTATCAGGATCTAGGAAACAGTTGTGGGGTGAGGGGGGCTAATGTTCCCAATTTTTCACAAGAGGAAACTTCCTTTTATTTCTGATGCTGTGAGGTAGAAGTTTTATCCTGGATTTAGTCTAATGTTATTTCATCTCTAGTAGCTTGTCTCTTCATTCTTAAGTGAAATAATCTTTAAGGAAAAGTTGAAAACTTTAAAATATAGATCAGATTTCAGATATTTGGTGCTCTGGTTTAACTCTGAAAGATACAAAAGTCCAAATCAACAACTGTGAGTTTGAACTAAAGAGTAGAATTCAGAGTAGAATTTCTGTCTTCCCTCTTAAGTGTTTACTTGAAGGTTACTTCAGAAGATTTCTTCAGGCACTTTTTTTTCATTTATTTTGTTTCTTACTGCCTTGTAGTAAGTTATTACACTAAGTAGGTATTTGGTCTACTGCTGATAATTAAGGGTTGACAGATTTTTTCTAAACTAATGCAAACTAATGTTCACTTTACAATCCCAGATTTTCTTGTAAGGTGTTTTTAATTGATAGGAAGAGACTTGTTTCATTTGAGTCATAAGGTGGCTTTGTCTTCTTTCTTCAGTTATCTATCAATACTTGTTTCATGTACATTTTTGGCAGTTCTCAAGCACTGCAGAACTGTGCTTTACTTGGATTTTGATTGTTGGTTCCTCTCTGGTGTAGGTTGCTTGTTGTTTTTCTTCTGTTTTTTTCTTTATTTTTTTCCCTCTTAGTGCAGGTACTGACTCAAGGATCCAAACCAAAGCAATGGGTGTCTAAAAAGAACTGTAAATGTTACGTGGGACTAGAATATTACAGAGCTCTACTAGAAGCTTTCTTCCTGTTATGAGCACGGCATACACCACAGCTTCAGAATAGGCTTTAAATTCTTCAAAGTAGAATTTGGAGGAAGAAGAAAGTCCCACAGTTGAGTTATGAGATGTCATTTGTGATACCACCCTTAGGTCTTTCCTGATTAAGGCAAGTAAGGAAGGCCTCTTGTCTCTTTTGCTTCACTTTCATGGAAGTAATGGCCTACTTAGAAGAATTAACCAGGAGGTTTATCCATGGAATAAGAAAAAGTAGTAGTGCTGCTTTCTTTTTTTTCTTTTTTTTTTTTCCCCCCTTGTGTTGGAAAGTTTACTATAGGCCCTTCCACTCTTAAACTGTGAATTGAAGTCAGTCACCTGCTGGGTGACTGTTGGTATCTTGTTAGACAGGTAGCCAGAACACTGCAGCTGCCACTTGCAAGATGAAGGGTGGGTTTCTAACAGGCACACTTGACATGTAGATGTACTGCACCAGTCTGGAAAGCTGATGTGAGAATTGTGTTTACCTAAAGCAACTTAGCAAAGAAACCTGATGAAGAGAGCTTAAATCAAAGTTCCATATACACAGGTGTTTTCTTGAGCATTAAAATTTCTCTTTAGAGGCCAGCTTATCTGCTAATAATGCCTTCTGAAAGGTACCTTGCAAAAATAAATGTTAGTTCAATTCAGTAAAGTCGCTTGTTTTTGCTTCCTAAGTAGAGCACAACTTTGTTAATGCAAGTATCCTGTTATTGTTCAGCACAAACTGTCATTGTGGGGCTGTGTCAGTTCTGTTCTGCTTCCATTTATAGTTGAGACAAATTGCTGTTAAACAAACAGTTTTCCATAGGTCCTTTAGCTGCTCCCATAAGGCAGATTAGAGCTCTTACTCCGAATTGGAGCCCCTGGCCACCCCCTTCAATTGCTCCATTTAGTGACTGAAGAACTGCTTCAGCAAGAAGACCTGAGTGGAGAAACTGTCTGCAGTAAGAATCATGTTGCTTTGTTCTCACTGTCTCTTGCTGATGCTGCGTATTCTCAATAAATAAAAGTATCAGTTTTAAATTTCTCGGTTAACGGTCAGATTTGTCACGTAAAACCAAAGTGTAGCCCACATCAAGTTAAGTTCTATTTTTGCCTGAATATGCTTGGTCTATAAGACAGTTTCAGCTTTACTGGTTAATGTTTTATTTAAGACTTACAGTGAAACAAATTGACTTTGAGTGTGTTTTCAAGAAATGGTTTGCAGGGAGTGCGAAGTGATCCTGCACTTCAGGAGAGGATTTAGGTGGCATTGAAGATTCTAGTTGAGGCATAAGAGTTTTACAGTGCTACCTGGCTAGTGTTTTGCATATGTTGACATCAGAGCACTAGTGTTGCTGTGCCTTGGCTTTATGTTTTAATATTTATATAGAATAGCCTTGTTAACTGTCAGCTTTTAGGCAACTAAGAGTCTTGGCACCATAATGGTTGCATTCCAGAGGAAAAGAGTATTGGTGATGCCATGCCTGAATGTGTCATTCATTCATGTTCTTTGGTTAAAAGTATGTGGTGCACAGAATTTACACTATATTTCAGTGAAACTGAGCAAGGAGAGGCGTATTTTTAGCAGATATTCTCTTAAACATTCATACCTTTTTCAAGAAATAAAAGGCTTTTATTCTGTCTAAATTAGATAGTTGGTAAGTCCTTTGGGCTTTTTATGAACTGAAAATTTGGGGCCATATGCTCAGCCCATATCCAGTGTTGCTGTTTCCTGCTTTAAGAGCTAATTGTGCCATGCCAGTAAATGTTTAGCAAGTACTAACATCTGTACAGGGAATGTATGTAGTAAGTGAAGATGCTTACAGGAAGAGGTTGGTGCACCATACTGTTTGGCTTTTCTCCTTCCTATCAAAATGCTTTATGTAGGGAGCATTCAACTGTCCCACAAACATCTAATAGCAGAAGAACATTTGGATAGGAATAGTGGTTGTAGTGAGACCACCCAAGTGGCAAAGGTGAAACATGCTGAGAAACACTTTCTCCTGGGCAGCCATTGGGAGGTATCTTTCTTTAGCTCTGTGTTTCATGTTTCTGTAATAAGCAATCTGGTACGTTGAATGCAGAAAAAATGTGACTGTACAATGTAGGGTGTTCAAGGTTAAAGATTTTTCTTTAGAGTATGTACTGGAAAAATAGCTTTTATCAAAAGCTTTGCCACAGTGTATCCTGATGGAGATGTTCTGACTTTGTGTACTTCTATCTTAAATATAAACAGAATGGAAACATTAATTTAAAATCTTTTTTCTGAGTTGAAGACCTTGTTTCAGTTTCCTGAGAAGAGCAGTTACCTTCTCAGTTTCATTTTACCTGTGAAGCTGTATCTGATACTTACTTTTTGATTGACTCTGCATTTTCAAGAAAAGGAGTCAAGCTTTCCTTTATATGACACTGCTAAAAATACATCTTGGGAGACCAGGAGCCCTTTTACTCAGGGTCAGAGATGAAGGTATCAAACTTCGAGGTCCTTTTTAAGCAAAGGGATCTCTAGGGCTTACAGCCTTTGAAGCCAGGCTCTTGCTTTCCTGAAATGTAAGATTTTGCAGTCTGTTCAAGTTTATCTTTGGGATAACATAGAGAAGAAACCTGCAGAGGTCTTGTGCTCACAATTTCTCTTAATTTCACACCAGGATTTTTAGCCACCTCCATTTGAACGGAGGGATTTCTGTATTTAGTGACCAAAAATGTTTTTCTCCTCAAGTTCCTACCAGACTATTTGCTTCCCTCTGCTTCCTTTCTTCACTTTCCTGTTCCTATTTGCTGTTGCTTGTCCACATCCCCCTGACCCCCACACCCTCCCTATGTAGCAGTATGCTTTTGTTCAGACTTTGTGGTGGTGGTGCTTAGTTGCAGAAAAGTAGATTTCGTCTTCTGTGACCTGATACCAGGCAGAAACTCAGCCAGGGTAAGAATAGAAGAGAGCCCTGTAAACTCAACACAGGAGTCCCAAGTCTTTCCATTATTAACAATTAAAGATGATTCCAAGATGAATTAGGTAATGGATTAACTAACTAATGAAAAGAGAACAAGAATAAACAAAGAGAAAGATCCTGCCTTGCAAGAATTCAGATTATTAGGATTACGTGCAGCCTGCCTGTCTGGGAAGGGAAGAACAAGCTCCCCTGTTTTCAGTCTTAATTTAGTTAGTAGATAAGTTTATCTGGCACATCATATACCTTATCTTTGCTGTTGAATTGAAACTTTGCAAGAAGGTGTTATTTAGTGGGGAATGGGGTAAGAAATAGAAGCATCTTGTTTAGTCCTGCCCAGCAGATTCAGCTTTTCCTCTAACAGTAAGCAGTGAAAATGGTTTCTTCCCACCTCCTACACCCTGCCTAATCACCATAATACTGTGGCTGGTTCTAGACCAAGTGCTGCTTGAGTGAAATATGGAGACATTGACAGGGTTTTGTTTTCATTTTTGGCTTTTTTTTCCTGTTTTGTTTGAGGTTCTATTGTATTTTTTAGTGCTATGTAATCATATCCTTTTTCTTACTTCAAAGGTCATATAGTATTACCTTTCCCTTTTAAGGGTAACAGATAATTTTGAAATCACAGTTTCAACCTGAATTACCTCCCATAAGCTGTGGGGATCTTTAAACTGTATTCCTTTTAAAGCCATTGCACAGAAAATGACACATGGACAATTAATGTAAAGCCACAGTATGCTGCTTTGTGGGATGGATTCTCTTGAACCTTTTGTAAATTTCCTTTTGTTCATCTCTGGTGGTTAAAAGTAAAAATAATAAAGAATATCTTTTGGTATGGTTGGTGTTCCTCCTGAAATGCATGAAAACACACCTCTAAGAGTAGGCAGAAAAATAGTTTTATTGTGCTAGAAGTCATTCAGTGAGAGAACAAATTAGAACTCAAAGGAATTGGCAGTACAGTGAACAAAAATAAAACACTTTACAGAAAGCCTTGGTAGATTGATGCTTTTCTCTGTAAAAAAGCATCTTAAGTACTGAAGCTGTCTGTAAAATAGAGTCCATCTGAAGTTAGAACTGCTTACCTTTAAAGTTCAGCATCCTAAAATGTGCACTTTGTAGTGTAGACTAGTAACTGAATATGGGTGGCTTTCGAGAGGAGGATAAAACCTTGATATGGTGATTTGATTTGCTGTCATTATGACATGACTGTCAAGTCATCAAAGTAGTTGACTGGCGTATGACTTTAAGTATTGTCTTAACTCGATGTATGCTTGTAATAACTTCAACTTCTGTAATGGGCATTCTGCAAAATGATGCCATTTTTAGGCGAAGAATGCTTCCAGTTTTAATAGTGTGTGGAATACAAAATCCTCTCTTTCCTGTTGTAAAGACAAGGAAGATGCTTTCAGGATGCGGGTAGTTTGCAAAACCAGTGCATTTGTTTCTGAGAAACAATGTAAAGGATTGCACATGTCAGTGAAGTGAAACTGATTCTGCCATTGCAGGCAGTTTGTTGTAACTTTAAGGTTTCATGTAAAATTCTCAAATGTCAGAATTAATATTGAAGACGCAGCCATAGTTTGATCATCTTTTGTGTCTACTGTTACTAAATTATAGTCCTTAATTATTCACCTGTGTTTTTCTGGTTTCTTTTTCTTCCACTGTCTACTGGGGAATCTCTCCAGGTTGGGCAGCAATAAAAATCTCTTGGACAACTGTTTCCTTTGAATAACTGGACGTAGAATATAAATAAAGAAGAAAACTTAAAGGTTTTTTTTTTTCTTGGCTGATGAAGGCATCTGAATCCTGGCTGCGTAATATCAGTTGTATTTCTTGGTTTAGGGGTGGGGAATGTGTACACAATTGGTACTGCAGGTATCTCTAAACATGATTTGCTGTATAACATACCCAGGAACTTAATTTCTTTCAGGCTGTCTCAGATTAGGCACCTAAGGTTGTGGCAAATAAATCTACCCTTAATCTTATGCTTTAATATTGTATCTGTTAATAGGGACAATAACCATGCTACTTCAGTGGGAGGAATATGGTGTTGAAATATGACTATTTCAGCAATATTATACTAACATACCAATGCTCTGTAATGGCCTATGAGGAAATCAGTTCCTGCTTTCTTTGTAGAATATATACAGGATTTGGTTTTGTTGGTTTTTTTTTTTTGTGGGCTTGGTTTTTTAGATGGGGGCATGATGAGCAAGAACAAAATATGGACTGGTGACCTGATAAGTGTGAACCTGGCAAAGATTCTACAGGGGGAAAGGGACAAAAGCTGTGCAATTAAACCTCCATAATGTATTTCAGCCTCATTTCCAAACTCCAGGGCTTACATCTGTTTACTCAATGAAGTTATTTCTAATGTAGTTGGAAGACTCTTTCCTAACTGTTAAAAATAATTGCAATCGTATCAGCAGGTTTGGAAGCCACTCACTAGGCAGACTGCTGCTATTTGAGCTAGTGGTATCTAATAATACTCTGTCATGCTTTGTAGGGATCAATCCTAGGCACTATGATCCGTGTGCTTATTCAGAGGGTTTTATGGATGTCTTTGGACTGTGGAGGATGAGCTCTAGAGGAAGGCATATTTTGACAGTACAAGCAGCTCATGCTGCTTTTTTATTTGTCACCAGCAATGTACCTTTTACTGTCCTTATAGTAGTGTTCTATGCAAATCCTGTTTACGTTTAGTCATTGTGATTTTTGTTAGGAAGATCTATTCATACATTTTCATTACCTAATCGGATGTTCTTTGTGTTCTGTCGTTTGGAGATGCTCCCTCTCCCTGTTCCCAGCTAACTACTCTTTGTAGGGTCTCTGTTACCTTTGCCCTGTGCTTGTTAGTTCTTTCCTCTAGTGTGAGCCACTGAATTTTCCTGCCACTGGGTTTTTCATGACACGTACTGTCTTTATTACTTGTGCTGGTGTTCCCTGAACAACTGTTAGTGTCCTCACTCTGCAGTCCCTATTTTCTTAGATATTTTTTCTCTTTTTTTTCCTCCCTTTGTCACTTTCTGTTGGAGTCTCTGTTTAGCCATCCTGTTCCTGTTTGGTGCAGACTTCAGTCACCCTTCTGGCAGCCACCACTTCTACTATTAGAATTGCAGCATGGTTTGGGTTGAAGGTGACCTTTGGAGGGTATAGAGTCCAGCCCTTGATCCAAACCAGGGCGGCTGCTAGGTCAGGTTGCTCAGAACTGTGTTGAAGTAAGTTCGGACTGCGTGTTCAAGTCTGCTCTGTTTCCCACCCCGCCACACCATGAGTTTAATCCTGCTCTGTTCACATTTGGTTGGAGTATCTTCTACATTGCTGTTACTTCAGTAGTGGGATCTTTGGAACAGTAAGTCAGTTTCCTAGCTTTATTTGCTGGTACTCTGAGCCAGCATATTGTGCACCTGAAAGTGAAAGGAAGATTCTGTTGGTTCCAGACTCAATCAAGTGCAGGAGAGATTTTAGCAGATAAAATACTTTTTTTTTCTTTCTGACAGTCATGTATTTTTCCCATTCCCCAAAACTTGCAAACATATTGATGTTGTTTGAAGGCTGGTTACATGTGCATCATAGACACACAGTTCAGAATTCAAATTCCAGGCTCAAAGTGTACCAGTGCTAAACCTTTCCAGAGAAAAATACTGCCAACCTTTGAATTTATTTTCTTTGGTAAGACAGTTTTCTTCATTAAGTGTTGTGGGGTTTTGGGGTTGTTTGGCTTGGTTTTTTTATTGGTTATTGGCTTAAGTAGTTTAGTTGAAATAAGAGCAATGGAGAAACATAACTTTTCAGACAGTTTGCTTAGGAAGATTCCAGATTTGGAAACAGGATGTTACAGTGGGAAGTGTCAGGCAAGAATAGAGTTACTAGCCTTTCTTTTAAAAAGAAGTCATTGTCATTTGAAATAAATGACTTACTACATGAGGTGAGTCACAATGCATGTAATGCATTACTTTGGTTTCCGCTTTCAATAGCGCGCTTATATTTTTACAGTTTGACTTAATCTGACTGTTTATGTTCTCCTCCCCCATAACATCTGCTGTTTAACTGTGAGGTGCTACATCCATCCTTGCTTTAAGCCTGTTGCTGCCTTTTGTTGGATTGCTGTACTCTTTTTATGTGCTACTCGTGTCTGGCCTGTAGAGTAAGGTCTGGTAGAAGATTGCTTTTTGAGAGGTAGTCTGACAGAATAGTGTAGTAAGCTACTCAGCAGCTTAGCTGCTCCTGTAAGGACATTGTTAATTGAGCAAATAGCCACGGTGGTTTAAAATGTTAAATGTATTAATGTCCTTCTTTTGGAATTTATTAACCTACAGCCATCAAAATAATGAAATTCATGTCCTTGCTTCCATTCAGATCTGGAGATTTAGCTTAAACTTGTCTTACAGGCGGTTTAAACTGAACATCTAATGTCACTCTGAAGAGGGCATGGCGGCCCTGCTCTGAGTATCTGTTGCAGGGTAGGTTAACCCACAACAGACACAGTATGGACAACTACTTGTACTAATTTAAACCTTATAAGCTATTTCAGTAGGGGGCTTCATCTGTAAGATTCTCAAATTGTGTAGTGAAGCTGACTGAACGTAGAGTCTCTGGACGTTGGATTGTGTTCCCAGTAGTATTCTGCATCTTACAATGCAGGGAAATAACTTAGAATTTGTCTGTCATGTTTCTGAACACATCAAGTTGCTTTGCATGTTGTTGGAGGAAGTTACATTAAAACATAAAAAACCTGCAAGCTGCCTGATTGCACTTTTAACAGAACTTTTGTAAATGTATGTTTTCTCTGCGGAAATACCTTAAGGTTACATGTAGCTTAATTAGTCTTAAGCAACTCAGTAGTACTGTAATTTAAGTGATAGCTGATTTATAAAACAAAAAGTAAGTTTTAACTAATACTGAGGGCACATTGAAAACAAATGGCATAGTATCTTCTGGAATTTTGCAGACTTACTTAATGTCTTTTCTTTCTTCTTTTTCTTTTTTTTTAATTGTCATGTCCCTAGGTATTTTACCATTGAATTGTTGTGATGTTGAGAATTTTCTTCACATATTTACAACTTGAAGTGACATTCTTGTTTCCTGGCACTGGGATCATTTAATTTAGTGCCTAAGGCCATACAGAAGTTCTTGCTAGGATGGTGCAGTAATACCCCATGGTTGCTTTCCTTTTGTGAAGTAGCAAGACAAATGTATATGTTCTAGCGAGTAACTTAAGGAAATGTTTGATAGATCTCCTATGCTGACAAAAAGTTCCTTTTTAAGAAACTTAAACAACTTCAATGAAATTATAGACCTGCTTCCTCTAATGTATTTGTGTAAGTATTTTCCTTGGAAGTGTAGGAGGAAATAAATGGTTTCAAATAAACAGCAAAGCTCCTGACTTCAAAGAACTTCCTTCAAAAGTTAAATAATTTCACTTTCTCAAATGAATAAAAATCAATTACACTTACCTTGTTACTTTTTGGGTTTTTTTTACCCCTGTGTATAAATCTGCAGTAATTTTCTTTGATTTTTTTTTTTATAGAAAAGAAATTGCTAGAATAGGACATCTTGAATTAGGTTTAGTGGCACACTTGATAGTGCTAGGTTAGTGGTTGGCCTTGATCTGGAGAGCCTCTTCCAACATAAATGGTTCTGGGAATTTGTGTTGGAAAAGACTTATCAAATTTATTCTCCTGTGCCTTGTATCTCTATTATGATAATGTTTAAAAGCCAAACTCTGCATGGAAGTGGGCTCCCTGGATGAGAAGAGGCAATACAGCAAATTTTTTTTGCAGTGATGCTGCAGGGCACTGTCTTTTCTTCTCCAATAACTCCTTACCTAAAGTATCCCCAAAATAGACTAGATAGCATCTGTTCTCATGCTCTGCTTAACCAGGACATTACTTAAGGAATATAATTAAAACGTAATAGTTTTTACTGGCAAAGGCTGCCTAATTAGGATGCCTGCAGATATTTGATCTTCAAATAAGCTTATATGTGCACACAGATCAAATGTTCAAAAGTGTTGGATATCATTTGTTTTCATTGTTCTTATTATAACTGCAATATTGAATGCTCCTGAAATTCTATCTTGTTTAGATTTCACTGGCAGTTAATTTCTTCCACAACTCTGAGCTGTATGGGCCGCTTTCCCCCATCCTCTTAGGATGCTGAGTGTGTGTACTCTTGCTGTGTTTTTAAGTGTCTGTTTAGTGTTTTCAAAAACTTGTTGCTTTTTTGTTTGCCTTGGTCTGTTATCAAAACCTTGCATTAAAGCATCATTCTTGGATATTGTGCTCTAATATTTATTAGAAAACTGAAATGCTTGTGTATGTTTATAAGGCTATAAAACTTCCAACTTGAAGGTTCTATGTTTGGTTTAACACTCTTAACAAACTTGTTCTAGATTTGTGGGAGCTTGCATTCCTCACCAAAAATTGTATACTAATACTCTTAAAAAAAGAGTCAGAACTTCAAATTGCTGGAGCGTCTGACATCTAAGGCATCATTTAAAAATCTTTCCCTCTTGCCAGTTGTGGTTGTAAAATAGTTTATAGGTAATTAATATATTCCAGAGGCATTTAAAATAATGAGGAAAAATAAAATTTAGTAATAATAATTCTTTTGAATAATTCAGTTGCTATTACAATATTAGATGTTTCTTTAATTCACTGATTTTGATAAAAAGTGTGGGCTATTGCATGTGTTGCATGTAATCAGAGAGGAATATTGAAATAGCAGGGAGTAACCTCACCCTATGCTGTAAAAGAGAACAAAGGGAATTCACCTCTGAGCCAAAGTGGGGTACCTGTTGTAACTGTGTATTGTTTGATGAGCTGTCTAGTAATCTCAGTAATATGAAGAGTATCGGAATACTCCTGCTGTGTCTCATTTCCCCCTTCACCTTGAGAAAAAAGTGAAAACAAATGCAAGTCTCTTCCCCAGTGCAGACTGGGAAAGGACAGAAGTTATGTGTTTGGCTGGGGGGACATGTTCATTTCTGACCTCTGCAGGTGGCTGGTGAGAATTTTGCAGCCTGGGAGTAAATCACTGAAACAGATGCGCTGTCAGTTGTAAGACATCCAGCGTGCTCTGAGTGGATTTAAGCACAAGTTCAATAATGCTTCACAGAAAAAAAGTTGTCAGCTGTAAAACTTACTGTTAAGACAAAAACTGTACCTGGTCAGTATGCAGTTTTTTGTTCCCTTGTAGGCTAGTTTTGATTTTGGAGGAAAAATGTTTTACTCCAAAGTTGAAATTCAAATGATTACTCTGGTATCTACTTCAGGTTTCAGTCTGCTTCTGCTCTTCTGTATGTGCAATTAGACAGCTGTCTTAAAAGGTCCTGTGACATCCTCAGTCAAAATAATCTGGCTTTTGACTGTCATTTTAATTTTTTGGTGGAAAGACATTTTCTTAAGCATTTGGTTTCTCTCTTTTTAATGATTCTTTTTGCCTTTAAATTGGGACAGTTCAGAAGAAACAGTGCTCAAGGAGGACAGTGTATTGCACTTAGAACGTAAATGCAGTATCAACAGTGTATCTGTAAAATGGAGGCCCAGAGTTTTTTGAAATAAAACCTGTCATGTGGCAAAGCTGGAAAGAAAATGAAGGGTTCACTGTAATTTGGCAGTTATGTTTGTTTGGCATCCCTCCTGTCTTTTCTTACCTTGGCTAGTGTTACACATCAGTCAGTGCACTTACATATGGATTGCTCAAATTCCATTTTTTCATTATTACAGCCAGCTGAAAATGTGATGAATCAGGACAACTGTGGAGGAGACCTGTGATATGCCCTAATAAAGCAAGCTACACAATTGGGTTTTTTTCCTTTTCTGAACAATCTGTAGTTAGTCTACTATCTATTAAAACTCTGATTTTTAGATCAGTTTGTCTGTTGAAGTTCCTGTCACTTTAAAAAAGAATGAATCTTATGTAAGACCAAAGAATTTCATGGTGTTTCTTCTCAAAGTTTATTATTTCAGTCTGATTCATTTCCTGTTTTTCTGCTAATGCACTGACAAAAGCAGAAACAAGTATCTTTCAACTGTTTGTAAATCTAGAAAATAGGTAATTTACAGTATTACAAGTGGCTATATGTAAGCTGTAAATGATGCAGAGATTTATACAGTAGTTGCCTCTGTCAGTCTCTGGTCATGCACTTGCTTCCTCAGCTAACCCTGCTGTTCCAAGGCTTCACATCTCTCTAGGTGGCAATTCTGCTCAGATATAAAAAGATGAGGATAAGTTAGAACTTTTGATCTCGCATTATAATGTGAGAACAAGAAGATACTCAGTAAGATTTGTAGCAAATTAAATGCTGATTTCAAAGGAGTAATTTTAAGCAGCGTTTCATTAGATTGTTGAGCTCATTACCACAGACTTTTTTTGGGATTCTCAGCATTGAGAGAGATTTGATATTCATATGAATGGCAGTATAGAAAGTACAACTAGGACATAAGGCAGGGAGATAAAATTACTTTCTGGATTTGAAAGCAGTCTGACAAGTTCATGTTTAGGGCATGGACCCATTGGGAGATTTTTCTCCCTCGTCTGCACAGTGGAGTCTTAAATGCTCTGGAGACAGGATCCTGTACTTGTGAAATCCAGTTCTTAGGTTCTGGTGAAATTTGAGGGTAGTTGGGAACATTGATGTTTACTCAAATGACAGTGTGTTTTTTCTCATGGCTAGTGATTTCTTCTTATGATTTCAATACAATCTTTGTAAGACTTAGGATGTTTGAGTAAAGTAGAGGTTGGCCTCTATTAAAGGTGTATCGAAAGACTATGTCTTAGATAAAAACAATCTTGTCTGCTTCAAGCAAATGCTTGGAAAAAGATAAGCGCTTCCAACAGGGTGTTTCTTTAATGACATTGTGGTTCATCCTGTAATTCGCAAATTTATGAATTAGGAAACTGTTTGAAGTTTGCAGTTACTTTCATAAAACATAATCAAATGAAGTAATTGCTTAAATGGCTTTTAAAATTAAATTTTGGGATTACAGTAGTCTATAATTTCAATCCTTTTCCAACTCGTATTTCAGAATTAGTTTGAATGATAGTATAGCAGGCTTGGTCTTGTAAATGGTTCCTTCAGTCTCTTAAATTCTTTTGCTGATGAGCTTTTCTAGGTGTGGATCAAGTTTTATTAGGTGCTTAACTACAGAAAAACTAATCTAAAAGTAACAAGCCTTTTCTGTTACAATTAGTACTGGAAATGTCATTAAGTTCTTGTCCACTTTTTTGTCAAGTATTTGTCTTTCCTGTGGGTCCTTCAAAGATGAGAATGGCTTATTCTTGAGTGGCATTAAATACCCCCAGGTTACCTTTACAGACTGTGTATTTTGGTGAGTAAAGAAAAAATTAAGGGCTCTTCCTTCAAAGTTATCAATCAAATGGAGGAAATTGTACTGTAAAATGAGTAGTGGATCTTTTTGTACAGGCACAGTCTCTGGATGTTTGAGACAGACTCTGGGGATATGTATGAGGGAGGAAAAAGCATGTTTTTTCTCCAGGTGGTGGTGGTATTTATAAATGTTTTTAAGGATAGCCACAGTGATGAGAGATTGGACTTGTGTGTATATCTATCAGAGTACAGGCAAAAGAGTGCAAGTTGTGAAGTTACTGTAGCTTAATGCTTAGTAGCTCAGATGTAAGAGGCTGATGATTCATGCGATCCTAGGCTAAGATAAGACATGTTCTCCTCTGGCCTTTGTCAGGCTGTTCTGTGCATTGTCTGTGTGAGAGCTTGGTAAGTCATGATAACCGTCTGCCTCAAACTCCTGTCTGTAAAGTTGAGTGATGTGTCCTTTCTCTTCATGCTTTGTTTTTAGAATTCACACTATATACAGAAAGACACCCATATGCTAAGTATTCATTTTGACCAGGGCCACTATCATCAAGTAAGCAACAAAGAATTCATCTTGTTCGGAGTGTGTGTCTGTATGTGTGTGCAGTACTTGGAACTGAATTAAGATTGTTTAATACATTTCACGTTATGAAAACAGGCATTCAGGTTATTGATTATATTTTATGTAGGATCTTGGTGGTCTGGAACACTTCTGTTTTGTGGCTCAACTTGAATATTGAAACAAACAAAACCCCCACCAAATACTGGTTTGGTGAATGCAGAGTAAAGATTTCTTATTGTTAATAAATACAATCCTTTGCAGCTGCTCTGATAAAGTTACAGCATCTGTGTTTTAGAGCAGAAGTTGGTTATCTTTTTTTTTTTATTTCTTAGAGAAGATTTGCTCAGTCTTTATTCTTTTCCTGGGTAAAGAATGGCAATTTTTCAGAAAATTATTTTGAGCATTTTCTTTTAAAGACTGGCTGGCACCCAAATTTATAATTATTTCACATACAACCAGACTTTTTTAGGTGTCATAGTAATTGGTGAGATTACTTCAATTTTGTCTCCTAGCTGCCAGTTATCAAGGGACCCAGGTGAGAAGGGGGAAGTGCTCTTGATTCTCTGGCAGATTGAGATGGTTGAGACAAAGTGGGAGATGCCTACCTCCAGTTCAGAGGAGCCATAGGAAAAGGTGATGGGTAGAGGTGACTGAGGAGGGAGAAGGAAAAAGGAAAAGTGTATGCCTTGAGGAAAAGTAGGAAGAAAAGATTACATACTGGGATGGAGGAATTGCGGGTGATGAAGGCTGAAACTAATGAAACAGCTGCTTTTCAACGTCTTTTAGATCAAATCTCCTTTCTTTTTATGATAGCTTCCCATATTCCCCATTAATGTTCCCCTACTGCTATGCATGTGTTTTTACAGCTCTCAAACTCGAGCATTTGCAAAAGAAAATGATGGAAGCAAAGACAGGACTGTTCACAGGTATTAACCTTAACCCCTGCTAAGTAACGGCCAACATTTGGGCCAGCACAGTGTCATGTGTGGCTCCTGTGATGGGAGGGATGGGGAGGTTAAATGAAGCTTAGCCCTGGATAGCTCTCTAAGCTACTACCCCATGTCTGCTGTTACAGGAGCATGGATTTATTTCAGTTTCTTGTGTTGCTCCACTGAGATGTCCTCCACAACCCCTAGTTTGAAAAGCACTGCAGCAGCGTCCTTTTTTTCCCTTTGCTGTCCTGAGAACAATGTATCACATCGTCCCCCTGCTTTCCCTCCTCAATAATTTGTATACCACGGTGTCATTGGTGAGGTGAAATTAGTGAACAAATAATATTGCATCAATGTGACAGTTGTAGAGACTTGTGACTTCCCTGGTAGCTTATCTTTCACTCCACCCATTTCATATTTTTTCTGTCTTTTGCTTTTTCCTCTCCCCTCTCTTGTGTCTCCACAGCACGATCCTCTCTAGGATTGTGGTTCCAGAGGTGACTGCAACTGGACACTTGGAGGGCATTAAATAGAAATGTTAGGGATTGTACCCAGACAGGGAAAGCTGTAAAGTTTTAATAACTCGATAGTTGTTTCTCACACAGACTCAGTTCCATTGAAAAGCCGCAGTTGCAGCTGAAGCTGTTGTAACCTCTCTGATGGGGAAGTGTAGGCAGATATCAACCACTCCAGTTGTTATATAAGTTCCAATTGAAACAAAGTGGTATCTTTTTAAATGTAGTTGTGATCTTCCCTGTATGTAACAACATCAGCCTGACCAGCAGTTGCTTAACAAGGCTGCACTCAGCAGACATTTCAGTTTGAGTTAAAGCCTGCTAGTGTGAGTAAATAATGACTGTCTTGCAGCGCAAAGCAGAACAGTTCCTTCTCGGACATAGTGTTGTGACATGCAAGTTGACTTGCCAGATTGTTGTTCTAGTTTATTTGCATTTATTATTCATATTTTCTACCTGTTGTGATGTTAGAATCCTTTCCAAAGTGTCCTGGCCTTTCTGCTTGCTTAAATTCCACTGCATAGCTGTAACACAGCTGTGATAGCTACAAGGTGATGATTTTCTTCTGCTTGGTGACAATAGTTTTGATCTTCTAAGGAGGATTCTTTAATAATACAGGCTAAAATTTTGCAGTAGAATACTTCTGTAGTTGCACATAACTTTAAAGGAATAAAGAAACATTGAGGTTCCTTCCAATCCACTATTTTACAGCTTTGTCCATAGAATGATTTGAGGATGAATGCTGAACAGTGGGATTGTGAATCAGAAAGGTCAGAAACAAGGACAGAAGGGGCCTTGTCATGAATACTTTTCTTGATAATGGTGATCTTAAAGGATGTGAACAGGAAAAAGACTTGAGGAAAAAAGGAAAGAGCAGCTAAAAGCTTTGGAATTATTTTCTGAATAAATTTAGGTTTTTATTTTTCTCTTTTAATGCAGGGTTGAATAGTTGCTTAGAGAACAGTCTACAAACCTTCCTTACTGAAAACAGAGTTAATACCAGAAATTAAAACAATTTTTTTGTTTGTTTTTTGCAAAGTAAATTAATTTTCTGGTTTGTATCATGGATTTGAAGCTTCTAAGTAACTACTAAATCATTACAAGAATCCTCTTTTAACTTACCAGTGTTAAAGTGATCTGAGTAAAATGCCTTTTGACATTGTATATGCCTTATTTTGGGGGTTAAGTTGTTAAATTTCAAAAATCACTGAAAAACTTCATCCTTTCTTTGTACAATGGAAACAGATGTGCAAGTGAGGTTTTTACAGGGCACTTTCATTCTTTAATAACAGTGATCAGGCCAGCTTTATTCTCTATTTTGGCACTGTTACAGCATATGATTCATTTTTGTCTCATGCTAGCTGTAGCAAGGAAACCACACGCATATTGCAGCGTAACAAGGTTACAGAAGTACATTTCAAATTGAATACAAAACAGTCATCAAGGATATTTGAGTCTGTGGAAGTTTTGTCCTGTGTTACAAGGCAGATTTAGGGAAAAAATTAATCTCTCCCACAGATGTTTCACTTTTGCTGTAGGCAGTTCTGTGCTGCCTGAAGAGTGGAGCTGGTGATAGTGTTCCATTCTTGAAACTTTAGGTTTGCAGTTTGTTTACCCTGGCCATTTCTTCCCCTCCACCCCCTCAAGAAAACATACCGCCTTTTTTGAATTTGTTTCAATAGCCAGAGGAAAAGTCTGGATTGAGACCAGAGTCTAGGATTTATACCTCTGTAATGATCCTTGCAGCTGAGGGGAAGAGCTCTTGCTGTGATAGCTGTACCTTTCCAAAGAGCAGCTGGCAGTGTGTCCTGGTATTTTGTATTGATCCGGTCTTGCTGTGAGATGGCAAACGCAAATACAGGTTTGTCCAGATCACAGTCCACGTGAGTTGGAATGGGACATGGGACGTCTTAGCAAACTACAGTTAACTCCAGGTAATGTTTGATAGTGTCAGTAGGTTATCTGGAGGCCAACGTGGCCCTTTGTGAATATGAAACTTGAAGCTCTCTGGGGTTGGTTATCATTCAAATGTCAACATCATCACTGGTTTGTCTGGTTTCTCTGTCAGACGCTCGTATTTCTCCCAGGAGCTGATTTCTGTTCAAGAACCGAGTCACGCTGTCCGTGGCTGTGGAATCTAAATGTCTTTATCCCCGAATGTTCGTGTGCAGGTTTGTAAAGTCCACATTTTAAATCTTTCAGCTGGTGTGGTCCTCTGTGAGGGTTCTTCTGTTTCATGTAGCACTTGGTGTATGTCAGAAGCTCTGACAGAAACGAGGAGGTTTTCATTCTGAAAGCATGGGGATAACAGAGTGAGGCATGAAGATGGCTCACAGTCTCCTTTTGCAGTGGGGTGACTGTGAATGTCCTTTTCATAGAGGCTGGATCATGTTTATGAGTGTGTCACCTTGTCTGCGTGGGGCTTGACGACAGTGGGTCCTACCTTTCTGAGTATAAATTCAGAATGTTCCTGCTCTTGGATTGGAGCAGAAGTGACCCCTCATAGCTGTAAAAAGCTGAGTGAATAGTGCAGTCCTTGGAGTTAATTCCTGAGATCTTTTTAGTAGTATTGTACATTCCCTCAGCCAGTGTGAGGTATTCTGCCACCGTCATGGGCTCGGTGTCTGCAGGCAGTTTCAGGAATCCCTCAGTATTAAGTGATCTGCAGAGTATACAAACTGTTAGCTTTGGCTCCAGTTTCTGCTTTTAGAATAATTCAAATGACTGTTTCTTACTGGAGGCATCTGTTTTGTTTTTGAAGATGGAAAAAGGACAGATCCACTGCTGTCTGCCCTTATGCTGTCTAGGTCAGGCTGTGTGGCCCAGAGGGACAAGGTGTGCTAGCGAGGGCTAGCGCTGTCACCTACTGAGCTGCTGTGACCTCACTGCCTAGCTGGTTGCTTCAGCTGACCTCTTCAGCTCTTCCCACTGCTGCTTTGTTCTCTTCCTGGCTCTGGGTGATACAGAGAATTTACCTGAAGCTTGCAAAACGAACCAGTCACATGGAGAGGCTAGGCCTGATGCAGCTGTAGTCAGGGACTGAAAAATTGCGTTTGTCCTCCCCCTCTTCCTGCTCTTCATTTGTTTTCCGATTCAGGAATCCAACCTCTGAGTTACATTAAGTCTCTCCATTGTGCTATATAACTAGTTCCAAAGCATCTGTTGGCAAGAAAACTTTGACGTCAGCAACTTCAGGGGGAGGTTTTGCATTGTGCGCGTTCAGTGGCTCTGGTTGGTGTGGGTAATGGCACCTTGGAATAGTTTAAATAACTATTATATTATATAATTATAACTAAGTTTTAATAGTTTAAAATAGTTTAAAGGGAAAAGCAGAGTTCGGGGCAGGGAGGTGGATGGAGCGGGTGGATCACTGTGAATAGTGTTTGTAGCCTACTGCTCGGTGTATATCTTTTCTGGGTAGCAAATGTACTTGACAAACTATGTATTGTCTCACTTGTTTGTTTACAGACGTTTTTTGATGGTTTTGTAAATACTTGTGTCTGACACTCCTGGCTTGCAGGATGTTGCTTTTAGTTCTTTAAATTGGGATTGCAGTAAAAGTTACATGCTGGTGTTCCAAGTGAAGATGTTTTTCAGAAGCAAACTATATGTATTGCTGAAGGAATTCTTTTCCCCCAGTGTTAACACTAGATTTAGTTAAGCAAAAAGAAAAGAAATCAGTAATTATCTACTGCAGTTTGAAATTCATAATGGCTAACTTGCATGTAGAAAGAAGGCTGGGACTTAAAAGACGCTGAATTCATGGTCTGCCAGAGAAGATGGTATATTTAAGATGAACAGAGGATAGACTTTTGTTACTGCTGATGAAGCAAATATCTTTGACTTAGAAATAAATATGAAAGCCTGTGATTCAGTTTAAGATACTTGTGCCATCTAAGATTTATCTGGATGCAGACAGCTCAGGAGAGCTATATTTAAGGCCATCAGAGCAGAACTGTGGGTGTCACTGTGACAGGATTTGAAGACAAGCTGGAGTATTGCAGCTGATTTAAAAAATAAACAAGAAGCTTTTGTAGTGTTTACAAATTATTTACTTGGCTATTTAAAGGGAAAAAGTCATCTCGATGTTTGAGGACTGTATCTCAGGTTTAGGCTAACAAGTACTTTTTCCCTGAGGCAGCATCTTCTGTACTAATTCACTGTTGCTGTGGTCTAGTGTGTTTTTAAATACGATTTAAGGTGTTGGGATTTTTTTTTAAAAGTTTTGCTAAAAAGGGTATAGTTGAAGGCATATACCAGTGTTACTATTTAAAACCACAAGTATGGTTTTACCTCAGAACCTGAAATAGCACAGGCTTGTTTGGAGACTATAATTAGAAAGTGTTTAGCTGTTCTAAATAATGGAGAAAACAAGCACAGTAGCTTTTCTAGGAATTGCATTATGCTTGCTTCATTTTTTTTTCTTTCATGCCTGTAATTGTTTGAAATGGATGATGTGTCACAGTCAGTAGCACAAAGGGGCTTAACTAATGATGCTTCCATAATTGTGTTCAGAGAGCTGATGATGCTGTGTGGAGCAAAAAAAAAAGTAGCATCCAACAAAGTGTATTTAAAGATGTGTGAGTGAGTTTGCATGTGTAAATGGGGGGGTGGAGGGAGGAAGAATTGGGAAGAAAGACTTTGTAATCTCTCCTCAAGCATGAGGGCAGATCTGTATTTCAGAAATACTCCCGTGTGGAGTAATTAAACTTGGCACTGGAGATGTAATTTTAATTGAAAACTGAAGAAATAAGTGGAATAGTGCAAATGCGTCAAGACTTACGCTTACTTTGCTCCTCTCTCACAGCTGCCGGAGGAGTGTGTCACTATGCGCTGCTGGGGCACTCCTGGACTAGCAGAGGAAAGGCACACTGGGTCCTGTGTGGTTTTTTGTGACTTTGCATTCCACTACTAAATGTATTAAGCGCAGCAGGGAACCTTTGAGTGTGTGTCTGTTTGTTGTGAAGCATTCTGACGATTCAAATTGTCGAAGCATTTCCAGGGTTTCATCAGGACTGCGTGTCCTGGAGCATCCCCTGACATGCAGGACTGTAAGGCTGCTGGCTAAGGCACAGTGGTTTGCAGGAGATACACAGACTTCCCCCTGTTGCTTCTTGCTTGGATGCTATTAATGATGTAACTAAAAGACTCAGAAGAGTAAATCTTTAAAGCCACGAGTGGGTTGTTTTGTGCACTAAGCTTTCTAGCTCTTTGAAATGAGAAAGCTCTGCTCAGTCCCCAGTCTGTTCCAGTTGCATTGCTGTCAGTGAAAAACGTTTGGAAAAACTTGCATCAACCTGGCTAAATCCTGCTGTGTGCTGACATCGCATATTTTTGGCATGGTGTATTATGTTATTGTAGGTGGAATAACTGTGCTGGCAGAATAACTCCTCCTGTTGGCACACACTGTATTTCCAGCATAGGTGCAGCAGCATCAGATGTACTTTCAATGACAAGGGTTCAGCTTTTTCTTGTTTTGTGCTTTTTTAAGTAACATTTATACTATTTACAATGGCAGTGGAGTCTGTCTGTGAAGGCTGCTAGATCATTTCCCTTTTCTTGCTGTATCTATGCTGAATGGGTATCTTTTCAGCCTGATCTTTTAAAATTTATTTTCAGTGGGACTGGACCAATCCTTTCCACTAATTCTCCCCCCCAAGAAACATCAGTCAGATTGAACTTTTCACCCCTTGTGTTCATAAGCAAAGATGTGTTTGATGGCTAATCAATCAACCTTCTTTTTTTTTCTGAGATTCTCCTTCTGTTTTACATTAAGTTTGGCTGTGATATAAGGTTCATGGTACTTCTGCCATTTCCTGATGCCAGTGGCTTTTCTGGAGGCAGTAAGTGTTTCCTGCCTGGAAGCTAGAAACAGTGTTCCTGGCAGGATGGAGTATTTTTGTTTCCCTGGCTAGACGTTTCCCTGTCTTTGTTTTTGTCTCTCTCATTCTGTTGTTCTTTTTTGGGTGTGTTTTGGTTGTGGAGAGGTTTTTTTGTTGGGTTTTGGGTTTGTTTGGTTTTTTTTTTAAATCTTCTTCTGTATCTGAAACTGCATCAGCTTAGCTAGAATGAAACAAAACCCAGACCTGGTTATTTGACATACATCCATGCAGGATTTGTCAGTTAACATACTGACAGAATAAATTCATAGGCCAGGCAGCAGTGGAGTTGGGCATGTTGCAGTGATCTCAGTTTTTGAGTGAACAGGAGCAGTTAGCTATGGCCGGTGTAACTTTGTAGCTGGCCTGAAGGCAGTTTCAGCATTAGCCATAAGAGTTTAGAAAACCCTGCCATAGTTCTGCCTTCATATCCTGGGTTTGCTGCTGCCAGAGTAGACTGGCTTGGATTAGTCACTTAGTCACCAAAGTTTTTCTGAAAGTTTTATATTGAATTATATTTACCAAATAATTATTTTATTCCATAAAGAGACTTGATACTCTGATACTATTTACTGGTTTATTTAATCTGATTATTTTGCAGTTTAAAATGTAAAATAAAAAGCAGCTGCAGGAAATTCTGAGACATTCAGCAGTAGTTTTAAAGAGTAAATCCAAAAGTGGGGAGTACTTGCTTTCAACTAAAATAAACACCAAGCTAAAAAACTCTGAGAACTTGCATTTGTATTACTTTGCTACTGCAAGAAAAATGACTTTTGTATTTATGCTTTTGGTAAGACTGCATTAATGAAGTATCTGGATCTGTTCATGCCATACAAGCATTCTCAGAAGACAGGATTCAGTTATTTTATATTGACCGTTCTTACAGATGGGTTTGGATTTCTAAAAGCAAAATTTGCAGTGTATTTTTACTTTAGGGACAGGGAGGATTTAGAGTCTATGGGAATTTTTGTCTCGGGCAGGTCAAACAGGCATTTGTCAATCTTCTCAATTATTTGTTCATACAGGCTAATTGTCTTTTCAGATGGTGGTCAGAAAGAATGTTTATCTGAAAGTATTAATGCAGTTAGATTAAAACTTTTTTTGGTGTATAGGCAGCTTGTGAAGCTTTTTTAATCCTTTAATGTTGCTTCCACTTTCCAGACCCCTAGCTAGTCAGATGTTTACATCATTTTAATATCTATATAAAAATACAGTATTCAGAAGTGAAAATATATGTGCATCACTGCACAACGAATACATTCATTCCCATCACTTAGGCAAGAAAAAACCACCGTGTTAGTGTGAGGATTTTAATAAAGGATTGCAATAAAAGTCCTGGTGATGGTTTGTTTTTTCCTTCCTTTTTTTCCTTTCCCCTCAGTGTTTCCAAGACTTTGGTTTCTGCTGGCCAAGTTTGGTGCACATTTGCTTACAGTAACACAGGGCAGTGCGTGGCATACGCTGTCGGCCCAGCGCCTGAGTGCATGGCTGAGCTAAGGCTGCTCTGCTCCGGGTGATAAGGGAAAATGGATCCCGCTAGTCTGATTTGCAGCAGATGTAGTGCTGGAGATTCACAAGGGGAAAGGAGTTCTCCACTGAGTTCTTAGCTTTGGTCAACCGTTGCACTCAATATACCCAGATTTAATGCTGCTGGTTTGGAAAATTAATGTTTATAGAATTTAAGGAATGCTTGGCTGTTTGACATTTGTCAGCAGAAGTATGGTGTGGGCCCTTCAGAAGGCCTCCATCTTACCGAGGCTGGCCTCGCGTATCAAAGTGCGAACGACATCTTTTAGTGAGGAATAGATGTTTCTCTTCCAAGTGGTTTGGTTTGATTATGGTATGTTTCTTTGGGATTTGAAAGGATAGGGACAAAAAACACACCCAACCAGCCAGACTGAGGGGAGACACTTAAAGTGCTCTCTCTTCACAAGCAGATGCAAGAGGAACAGTTTTGCTGGAGTTGGCAATCAGTTGTTTGGAGACTTTCAGAATGAGTTGAGCAGCTTGCAAGACTTCCTTTCCTAATAGCAGCTGTCATGGACACATGTTACAGGATGTATTGCACATACATTTCTAAGGAAGAAGCATGACTTCTTTTTTTTTCCTTCTAGCTGTCAGGATTGATTTGTCATGTGCTACATACCATCATGAGTTTTAAAACAGAACCTTGTATATCAGTTAACTTCTGGCAGTACTGCAGTGTGTATTCTGCAAGCTTCTATGTATTTTAAATACTGTTAATCTTTCGATTTTAATGCCTGGTCAGCCTGAGTGACTCAGGCTTTGAGCCCAAGCAAGTTTGCTGTATTGTTTTACAGCCAGTATTGCTTTGTTCTGTAAGTGAAAATAGAATTTCCAGATAATTGACCCAGGACTTTAAGGGAAAAAAATAGTGCTTCAGAATAAATTGAGAGACAGTAACAGTGCAATATGTAGGGGCTTTTAAATATTAATATAATTTTGCCTCAAGTATTTTTCTCTTAAATTCTTGTGTAACAGCCTAAATACTGGGAAGTTATAATTTGAGAAAAGTTGATTAGAGAAAGCATAATGTTTCACTTTAAAGCATCTTTCAACAAACAAACAAAATAGCAGTCTTGTTTTAGTGAACATCCCAGTTGAAGTGCAGATGCACAGCTGTAAAGAAAGGTTTTCATGTGATGTTCTAACCATTTGTCTGTTCTTAGTATCTCGTAATAGTATTTTGTTTAATTTTAAGGCATTACATAGTGTCTCTGAATTGATCCTAATAGAAAAATTTCCTGAAGTAAACTGACTCTACTTTACAGAAATTCTTGTATAGGCCTTTTGCTCCAGGAAGATCCTTTGTTTCTGACATGGCACTGGTCTGATGGCCTACATGTGGCAGACTGGCTCATCCCAGACGGGTTGATTTTCAGTTTAAGGATAAAGGCGCTGTTGGTTATCACTTATCAGTTCTCTGCTGGTAAGGGCACATCCCAGTTCTTGTCAGCACCTTCACTGAGCCTTCTGCAAGCTCTAGTGGGATATTAATGAGTGAATGTTTGGTACAGTGCTTTGCAAGGCAACCCAATTCCCAGTCTCTTGAATTTGCTTAAATCTTACAAAGTGAAATTATTTCACTGAAGCTGCTCTACTGTTGTTTAAAGATTATATGTAAAGTTTGAGACTTGGCAGGTGGAAGAACTTTTTCACAGTGAGGGTGACAGAGCAGTGGAATAGGCTGCCCAGGGAGGTGGTGGAGTCTCCTTCTCTGGAGATATTCAAGTCTCGTCTGGACACCTATCTATGTAATATGAGATAGGGAGCTGCTTTGGCAGGGGGGTTGGACCCGACGATCTCTTGAGGTCCCTTCCAACCCCTAAGATTCTGTGATTCTAAAGGTTTTGTAAAGCTTGCCTTAGAGTTGTGGATGTGGGAGTCCTGTTTTTGAAATAAAGGTCTCTGCAGCTATCAGCAGTCCATTGTAAGCAGAAAGAGCCTAACTAAATTACCAAGTAATTTTCACTCTGAAAAAGATTTACTAGTAGAAGCAACTCTGGCCAAACTTTCATAAGGAATGGTCTTTCTACTTTAAGAGAAATATTCACATACGTGGCAGGACAGGACAGGAAAGATATCTTCCTGCAAAAGTTTCTGAAAGATTAAAGTTACTTTTTGCTTAAACTGATTTTGTAAAATGCAGACTATTGCACTTGTGCCTTCTTTTGATAACTTTCAGGTTAATCCAAATCGCACTAACCCTTTAAATTCACCTTTTATTAGAAATCAAAATTAAAGCACATCAAAAAAGCCCCCCCCAACTATCTTCACAAGCTTGTAAACATTAAATGGAAAATACTGCTATTATTTTTGTTTTGGAGGGGAAGTACATTGAAGGAGTCACAAGTGCATTCTGATAATGTGGCAATTAAGCATTTCACCTATGTTTCGTTACATTAACCATTAATATACTTTATTTTCCAACTTACCATGAATAATGGTTCTCCCAGAACCTTTATTGTTTTGACCTAATTTCCATTTGTTTACTTCCAAGTGGCAAAGCTTTGGGTCTGCTTGTACCCAATGGTCTGTAATTAAACCAAGTAACAGTCCTAGCATGCTCTGACACCGTGGGCATTGCCATGAGCGTGGTGGGGTTTTTTAACGGGACACAGCACTGTAAAGGCACAAAACTGTCAAAATGAAGTTTTTTCAGACTGTTCCTGACTTAACTTTCAGGGATGCCATATTTTTAGTTGAACTTGAGGCATGTGTAGAGCAATTAGGGTTATATACTTCTAAATCCTAAAGTAAAAGTGCTTGGTGTATGTCCCCCAGTTTTAAAACTATTGTGGAATGAAATTACATTTAAAGAATGCCTATTGAAATGAAACTTAATTGCTGTTTAAATGTCCTGTGCATTTGTATTTAATTTAGTAGCTTAAGCTTTTGCATGTTTCTGTCTTACGTTTTATTCCACTACTCTTACTCCATAATGTAAGAACTGTAAACAAAAATGAGAACATTTTTGATGCCTCTTTTTGATGTTTAGAGATACCTCTCTGTTAAGGACATCATAACTTAGAAACTCCAGGATGTTATGTGATTGACAGGAGATGCTCATTGGAAGAGGGAGGCAGAAATGTATTTCAGATCTGTGATGTATTCAGTGTTGGTGGATGAACTTCAAGGGGTGGTTTGGTTGTTGGATTTTTTTGTTACAGCTGTCTTTAAGCTGGAGCAGCACATCTCAGAAAGCAGCTTCAGAGTATGGATGTTGGGAATTAGATGTCAGAGGAAGAAGCTGTTTGTAGTCAGTTGTAAGCACACTGAAAGCTATATCTTGCTAACACAAAGCCTGTGTCTGGTTAAATTGCCACAAGGAACAAATGCCTAAAATGAAGAGTGTTCATTTGCCAACAGGAGAAGTCTAAATTTGCCACTTAAGCACCAATGACATGAGGGAATATTTAAGGGTTTTAGTGAGGATGTAGCTACACCTGTGTTTGTGGTGGTTTATCAGCTTTTCTACACAAATGCTTAAGCCTGCCTTTGTTTTGCAAACACGTATGAAGCTGCTTGTCCTTATAGCAGGCTTAAGCATTTGTTACTCCTATACACCAGGTTGAACATATAGCAAAGGAGCAGGCAGCGTGTTGAGCTTGTGCCTCTGGTGTGTTTGGAGGACAGTTAGAAGCAAGAGTTGGTCTCCCCCAGCAGCTGCCTTAGGGGAATAGGACTTTATCAGTCTGTTCTTGCAAAATCAGTAGGGTTATACTCAACTGCCTTTAGTGCATTTCCTACAGGTTTTAAAGTTACAAGACAAGCAAAGGTTATGTTGTGGAGAGCCTGACTGGAAGATACTTCTCTCTCTAGTCACCCGAGTTGAAAGCTTCTCCCTTTCGAAGATGATTCTTATTTCCTTCCCCCTCCTTTATATGGTCAGCAATAGCATTTACTTAAAGCAGTATGGTCGAAAAGAATTCTAGAAGGAAGTGAACAGGATGTTAGTTAGGTTTCCCCACAAG
This sequence comes from Laterallus jamaicensis coturniculus, assembly GCA_022605575.1. Classification (NCBI taxonomy): domain Eukaryota; kingdom Metazoa; phylum Chordata; class Aves; order Gruiformes; family Rallidae; genus Laterallus; species Laterallus jamaicensis. The sequence goes on along the minus strand of JAKCOX010000002.1, from coordinate 69,623,514 downwards.
ACAGTTTAGGAAGTGTTATTGAAGGAACAGAGAGCAGCTAAGTCCTGAGCTTTATGGGAGTTGTCTGTAAATGTCATTTGTGCTTTTGGAAATCTTCAGCTGAGAAGGTGTGTTTGTGCTGTGGCAACTGGTGTTTTGTGGTAGTCTGTGGTGCAAGGAGAATGCAAAGCATGGCTGGAATCTGGATTTGTGGCAGGGCTTTAGTCCAGGCCGGAAGCCAGAAACATGGGTTTTCTGTAGTCAGTAAGTGCTTTTGAGGAAATGTTGAGGACAGTGGTGAGCTGAAGTCTGTAGGAGGTGTACTCTGTGTGTGGTTTTTCTTCGCTGTTGCCTGTGTTAGTTTCTTTTGTATGTTGACAGAGTTTATACTGGTCAGTGAGAGTAGTGCAGAGCTTGCAATGAATGTTGCCTCTTGAAATCAGATTGGTTGTTTATTATTGCCATACTTGTGTGCCTCAGCTTATTTCAAGTCTTTTGATTCCAAAGCTTTTTTTTTTTTCACACAGCATATCTCCTTCATGTGGCCTCGTTGTTACTGGAATAATACAGACGTTGTGTTCTCTGGTTGTACAGAATCAAATATTTTTTTCCCTTTCCTTTGTCAGCAAAAACATGCAGATGCTGCATTGGGTTGGGCAGCATGAGAACTGGCTAGTGCTCCAGATCACACTAGTAAGGCTTTCAGGATTTTGTACAGCTCTGATCATTATTAGGATGCTAACATTTGTCTTCATTTTTTTCCTGTAATAAATCATCTGCTGAATCTTTTCACTTTAGCAAAGTCATCTTTGAACGTCACTAAAATGGCAATCCAAAATTACTATATAAGGAAGAGTAGGGCTTTTTAAATGCACAAAGCTAGTTTCAATCTAGAGAGCATAATTGATGTTTGTCTGAAATAACTGGCAACTGCTCTATTCAAAAATCCCAACAAAGCTTAACCATTTTCATTAGAAGAGCTATCTGCTATTTCTGAGTGACTGCTTATCAGATCCCATTACGCAGAAAGAGAACTATAGGACGTACTGGTCTCTTTCTTTAGAGCCTGGGAGAATCTGTGTTTATTTAAAAAAAAAAAAAAAAGGAACAACTGGTACATCACCAGAGCTGCTATTTCTTGATGTTGTACATCTGTTGGAACTGGCAACAGAAAGGGCTTGTAGGAAGGCTTGTAGTCACAGGCGTGGCTGTGTTACTGTGTTTTCCTACTCACTTTATTTAAAAAAAACCCACCCCAACCACAAAACACACCACCCAAAAACCCCACCACACACAAAGAGTCTTGCCTGAAATGTGCTTTGATTGCTGTTCGTGTTGTTTATGGACTCTGCTGGTATGGGAAGGATGGCACTTTCTGCTGTCCTGGTAGTATCTGTGTGAACATGCAAATATGAGGTTATTCTTCTAGGTTATTTTTGCACTTCTAGACATATAAATTCAATTTATTGTCAGCCACAGCCTATGAGTTTGGTGTATATGTAGTATATTTCAGATGCCACCTACCAGCTGTGTGTATCTCGGATATAACGACATGCCAAGATACTAAAGAAAGTTTTTCTCTTCTGTCATCCTTGCTTAGTCTTTTTTCAGTTTCACCATATTTTCTTTAGATAAAGGAATGTTTTAGTTCACTTGATGAGAAACAGTGGCTATAAAGCAATTAAATTTGTTTAGGGAACAGTAGTAGGTAAGGCATCCAAGATTCCTTTTGACTAGATTTTAGGCTGAAAATGTTCCTTTAGGAGGGAGGGAAGAGTATGTTTTGTTCTTGAAATACACTTTATTTTAGACCCTGGGAATATAATAGGAATTTTTTGGATAGTGTTCCACAGAGGTAAGATTTTTTTCCTTTGTGAGATAGCACAGAGGGGGAATAAGTAATAATTCAGCATTTGAAAAAATAGAATATAAGTGGCTTTTGAATTTTTTCTTAAACAAAAAAATCTTGCAGCCCAAAATGTAGGGCTTATTTTTAACAAACCCATGGGATGGGGAGTGGTGATGATTGTTTTGTTTTTGGGGTTTTTTTTTGTGTGTGTGTGAGTGCTTTTCTTTTTTTCCTTTACATTCTTACATTTGAGGATGGTAGTATTTTTCTTGGGGTACTGCTGTACTGGATGGCAATATATATTGAGTAGTGTTCACTTGGCTACTTGCTAGTATGTGTATAATATCAAGTAAATAGACGAAGGCCCAGCAGTGAGTTTGCTGCACACATTGTTCTGAGGAGCTGGGCAGCCTGTGGGCTATTTGTGTATTTCCTCTCTGGAGGGGGATTCCTGTTTCCACTGCTCCTCAGTCTTCCTCTGAAACTTCCTAGGCTCGACCCAGTTGTCTCAGTGACCCTGTCCCAGAGACATAAAGCACACAGTTGTTTTTCAGCCAGTCTGTCTGCAGGCTGCCTGGGCACTGGTAAATAAAAGCAGTGTTAGTTTTTTGCCTCCCTTCATCTTCTCCATACCAAGATGTCTAAGTTAAAAATAACATTTTTGTGTCATCATCATCAGAGGCCCTCTACACTCTTGTATTTCTACCTTTGAACTTATCTTTAGTATCCAGTTTCAGATTTTATCATTCTGTGGTAAAGTCATAGAAACCCAACCCACCCCTTTCTGGGAGGTAAGTTGGAAACAGTGAAGAGAGAAGTGGTCCCAAGAGTAAGTAGTAGCATCTAGGTATGCAACACTGATGTCATGTAAAAACTGCCTTTTCATTCTTCCATTGCAGAAGCACTTCACTGAGAGTTAGAAAAAATCCTCTTGTCAAGCTTCCAAGAAGTGGGAATTATTTGCATGTTTGGGGGAAGTTAGTGATTTCAGTTGGAGGTGATGTGCTGCCACTTGTAGCAGACTTCTCTGGCAGGGCGAAGCAGGAAAACACCTTTCTTTCTCTCTCTTCTTGGAGCCAGTCAGTTAAGCAACAGGGAACGGAAGGACATCCTTGCTGCCATAGGGTACACAGGGAATAATTGAAGCTTGGTATGTGATGGGAATCCGGTTTTGGGGTGCTTTTAAAATAAAAATCATGATGAAAAATCATCACCATAGCTCTAGTCTTTGCTTGAATTTCAATATGGAAGTTGAAGGAAGTAAACAGTGTTGGCTGCCACTCATTCTGCAGCTCTGCTTCCTGAAATATTCAGGTGCCTTACATTATAAATCTCCATCTGCATACTTCTCTGAGAGCCCTTAGGTTTTGAGAATATCTTGAGGTGTTAAGCCAGAGTGATTTAATTTCTGCTGTCAGTCTAACATGGATTAAAAACTCATGCATTTCTTTTAATAGTACTGGGTTTGTCCATGATCATCTTGTGTGGAAGATATAAGGGAGAGAAAATGGAAAAGTTTCTAATGCTGTAAGCCTGTTACTGTACTTCATAGCAAAACTTGTTATGCATTTACTTAGTTGTCACCTTTGGTTACGGTAACTTCTGCATCGCGCACACACAGAGCTCCCCTCAGGGAGCAGGGAGTGAAGATGCCGTTCTCAGCACTGTGTAAGTGCAATAAAGATATGCCTTGACCACAGGGAAACTTCAGGCTCGTTAAGATGAGAAGGATAAAGGACAGAAAAAAGCTCACAGAAAGAAGTATTGGGTCAGATGGTGAGGAGAAGATGGTAGTAATAGGAATAACAGGTCGTTAGAGTGCTGTGATCTTTCAGAACCAAAAGTGATGTATGTGATTCTAATCTATCTTTTTTCTTTTTTTAATCTAATATAGGGAATTCCTCTGAAGAATTTGCTGGAAGCAGACACATGTGAATTTTCCACATGAAGACTCTCAAACTGGATTACATAATAATATGCCTACATCTTTTGACTCTGTTTTGATCCTTAAAAATGATTAGGGTTGTATATGAAATTTAACCCATTTCTCATGAGTGACCTAGACATGAGTTTACATCGGCAAATGGGCTCCGATCGGGACCTCCAATCTTCTGCTTCCTCCGTGAGCTTACCATCAGTTAAAAAGGCACCAAAGAAAAGAAGAATTTCATTGGGCTCTCTTTTTAGGAGAAAAAAAGACACAAAACGCAAGTCTAGGGATTTAAATGGAGGTGTCGATGGAATTGCCAGTATTGAAAGCATTCATTCAGAAATGTGTACAGACAAGAACTCTATTTTCTCCACCTGTACTTCTTCTGATAATGGAACAACCTCTAGCAGCAAACCAAGTGGAGACTTCATGGAGTGCCCCTTGTGCCTTTTGCGGCACTCCAAGGACAGGTTCCCGGAGATAATGACTTGTCACCATAGGTCTTGTGTGGATTGCTTGCGTCAGTACCTCCGGATAGAAATTTCTGAGAGCAGAGTTAATATTAGCTGTCCAGAATGCTCAGAACGATTTAATCCTCATGATATTCGTTTGATACTGAATGATGACATCTTGATGGAAAAATACGAAGAGTTTATGCTCAGGCGATGGCTGGTTGCTGACCCTGATTGTAGGTGGTGCCCAGCTCCAGATTGTGGGTATGTATTTTTCCCAGTATCTGAAGGAAAAAAAAAAAGTGACAGCATAGATAATGTTCATAGCATTATGCTTTTTTGAAAAGTTAATTGCTTTGCTTTAGTGTTTTGTTATGTGTTTTATGAGTAGGCAGCAGGCAAAAAAATTTAGATGTTGCACTACCAAGGCAGCAGTGCAAAACTCAGACTAAAGAGAGTTGAATATCTGGTGACTGTGCTTTTAACGTAGTCCATTTGTTAAAGCACAGTGGGTATTCTGGGCTTTTCTTAGCTGTGAAGAATGATTGAAGGCTTTCCTTTGATAAAAAGGCCCCTCTAGCTTCAGATATCTTCCATCTTGTGGCTGCTTGAGACACCACTTGTTGCCTGTCAACAGGATTCTGATGAAAGATAATGATCAGCTTGTTCCTGCTTATTATCTGAGGAACGTAATGTTATAACATTGCTTTAATACTTAAAACAGTTTTGAAACTGTTCTGAATTCTGACGTGAGTAGGCTGAATACTGCTGAGCAGCTCATCACGTTTTTCTGCTGTTGGTGTCTCATAATGCCTCTCTTCAGCAGGTTGCTTTTTTAGAGATTGTTTGTGTTTCAAGAATGTCTAAAGGTTATAGCCATGACTGTGATCCAGCTATGTGGTGCACACTAAAAACTCACAGAAGATGACATCTCTGTTTCAAAGCCTCACAGATGAGCAATAAGTAGAAAGAAGAAAAGGAATAATGCTGGAAAAGAACAAGCAAAATAGGGCTGACTATCAGGGAGATTAAATATTCCAATATTAATGTTCAGGTGCTTAATGTTTAGGAGCCTTTCAAATTTAAATGGCATGTTAAGACACACTGGAAATAAAATTTTGCTTTCATACGTCAAATGAAACCAGAATTTGCTAATGCAGGTCAAAAGCAGCAACTGGGAAGGTGATAGTTCCTTCGGTCCTCTGGTCCAAAGTGTATAGCATTGCTGTGGTATAGTTTGTTTAGAGGAAGAAAATTTACTTAAGGGATGGTTTGGTTGTAGGAGCTTGTAAGAGAGTTGTGTGGACAAAGCCAGTACAGATCTCTCTTAATATTTCGATATTGCAAAAGAGCGCAACCACTAGAAGGCATTATTTTCAAGACAGAACCATGCTTTGCTCAAGCTTCCCTGAGTTTTTGCATTTTGGACAAACTGTTATTCAAGGTGAGGGAAAGCACAGAAGATAGAATCATAGAATGGCATGGGTTGGAAGGGACCCCAAGGATCATAGAGCTCCAACCCCCCTGCCACAGGCAGGGCCACCAACCTCAGGCCTGGATCTACACAAGGCTGCCCAGGGCCCCATCCAACCTGGCCTTGAACACATCCAGGGACAGGGCATCCACTGCTTCTCTGGGCAGCCTGTTCCAGGACCTCACCACTCTTTCTGTAAAAAACTTCCCCCTAATAGCTAATCTAAACCTTCCTTTAGTTTTAATCCATTCTCTCTGCCCTGCCACTGTCTATCCTTTTAAAAAGTTGAATTCCCTCCTGTTTGTATGCTCCCTTCAGGTACTGGAAGGCTGCAATGAGGTCCCCCCACAGCCTTCTCTTCTCCAGGCTGAACAAGCCCAGCTCCCTCAGTCTTTCTTTGTAGGGCAGGTGCTCCAGCCCTCTAATCATCTTTGTGGCCCTCCTCTGAACCCTCTCCAACAGTTCTACATCTTTCTTGTATTGGGGGCCCCAGATCTGGACACAGTACTCCAGGAGGGGCCTAAGATGTTAAATCGTTTTTTGTTAAGCCATGTTTCAGTCATTCTGGTACTTTTTAAGTACTTCAGTAAGCTGACTTGGGCATCTTGGTTAAATGGAGACTCTTGCCTATTTTTTGTGCCTCAGTTTTCTCATCTGTCTTTTTTAAACTCTGCAGAATCTTTAAATGGTTGGCAAATGTCATGATAATTGACATAAATAATACAATTATAAAAATAAAATGGGGGTCTTCAGAGCAAAGTTAAAGTTCCATGCAGTCATGTGGGACCACAGGGATGTATTAGTATATATTAAATATTTAAATTGTTGCTTCAGAACTGCCTGCTGCATGTTCCTTACTCTGAGGGTGGAATCCAGTGGAAAAAAAACCCCAAACTCACAGTCCATTGCCAGGCAGCTAAACTATTTGTGAGAGGAGAGCAAACTAATACTGTATGGGCAACTGTGCCTTTGATAACACAGCTTCTTGCTAATATAGTTCATGTGGTAAGGAAATGCTTCACAGTGATAGATGGATTCTGTTTTTAATGCATAGATAGTACCACCTCACTGAATTCTCATTACTAGTTTAAAATTGGTTTAAGTTGATTACTTGGATCCTTCTCAGCAGGATCATTCTTTATGGTTGTCATCCTAAAAAAAGAAGAGCTTGTGCAATTATGTTTTCTCTTTCTCCCATTCTTCTGATCAATTCTGAAGTGTTTAGCATCTTTAGATATGTTTGGCAGAGGGGGTTGAGTATTCAGCATAAATTGATTTGTTTCAGGAAAAAAAGTCTCTCTTTTGCTTGTTTCTATTAATAATGCCTCCAGCAAGAGAAATGCCTGCTCTTGAATCCTACAGGAACCTTTTTTAATCTGGCCTTCCCACAGTGCTGTCTGACAAGTGTGATGTGCCTAGCTGGGAGCCTGTTGCAGCACTGGGTGCTCTCCTTGCTGTTAGCCAGGGGAGCTGGGAGAAAGCACATGGGGGAGGTGGGAGTGGTAGAGAAAGTAACAATGGGGATTTATGTTGTAGTGTAGCACAGGAGGAGGATGGAAGAAGGAATTAACAGAACCATAGAATGGCAAGGGTTGGAAGGGACCCCAAGGATCATAGAGCTCCAACCCCCCTGCCACAGGCAGGGCCACCAACCTCAGGCCTGGATCTACACAAGGTTGCCCAGGGCCCCATCCAACCTGGCCTTGAACACTTCCAGTGACAGGGCATCCACTACTTCTCTGGGCAGCCTGTTCCAGCACCTCACCACTCTTTCTGTAGAAAAACTTCCCCCTAATATCCAATCTAAACCTTACTTCCTTTAGCTTTAAACCATCCCCCCCTTGTCCTGCCTTAAGTTATGTGGTGCAACAGTAGTCACTCTTTCTACTTGTTTGGCAGCTGATAATCAGGCAGAATGCAGTAGGGTTGTGATGGTACCTGACCTGATTTTAGCATGGATCAGATATTTCATGAAAGAGCTTGATGGATTGCATTTACCACACTTGAAAGTAATCCCAAAATAGGAGAGGTAGAATAACTTCAGAGGGTAGCATTATTTCCTAAAGTTGTCTTTAAAATCAGAAATAAGTGCTGTAATAAATAGGTGCAAACTAGAGGACATTTTGGTAGGAAAGAATTATTGCACAAATAGGTAAAATGAGGAACTGAGTGGATTGTACATGGCAGCTTCAACTCTCCTCCTCAGCATGGATGAAGCATCCGTTGTAATACTGTTTCAGAGTTTGAGCATTGCACTTGGACAAATCTGGTCATAAAAACTGGGGCTGGGGGAAAAGAAGGGAAAAAAGAAAGGAGGGAAGCTAGACTAGGCTGTTACATTGTTTTTCTACATTGTGGGCCCTTGTGTTCTCAGGAAACAAAAAAGAATAGTTAAGTAGTATCTTTCAGCCATCTTTCACTATATTTGGGGTAAAAACAGGTCCTAGAGATTGGAAAACTGGAACCAAACAGATGTTGAAGCAGTTATCCACAACATGAAGTGTATTACAGCTTCTCCTGTCCAGTGGAGAATTTATCATCTTCCCAACATCGGATTCATTTGGAGGAGACTCTCTGATGCAGTTAGTTACACATTGGACAAGGTGCCTGGGAGCTGTGGGGTCTCTATCATTAAAACAGTCACCTACTAGAAATAGTCCATGCTGCTGGCACTGTGGTCTTTCTAAAGGCCCTGGGCTACTTCATCCTCAGCTTTTGTGGCAAGCTCAAATGCATCCTGACTGGTGGTGGTACCTGAAATACTGTAAATGTCTGACCAGCTGCAGCCTGCCTGCAGTGGCTTGGCCAGGGACACTTCCCCATGTGATCCTTCCCTGAGGAAGGAGGATGGATGTGGAGAAACCTCTTGGGTTCTAGGCTAAATTTTTTGAGACTCTTTTTCTTAATACCAGTTTTCTGGTGTCATTTTAACAAGTCTTAGTGAATCAGTATTCCAAATGTGTTATGTCTCCTTTTCTGTCTGAATTATTTCATGGTTTTGCTCTGAGACTGTATTGCTGACATTAGAAGGGAATGGCAATTCCTAGATTTTCTTAATTTATCAAGCAGGAAAGCAGATTGGGCAAAAGACTGCAAATTCTTTATTCCTTTTCTGTATATCCTTTCTTTAATTAATTGTGTTTTGCCTCTGGCTTTTGTTTTATTTATTGCTGCTTTGAGTTTGGTTGGTTGTCCCTTCTCTTGGCTTAACAAGAACTCCTGGCTTTCCACATTTAAATGAATGCCAAATGTTGAAATTAAACTTGTAATCTTGAACAGTTTGAACTGGGATTCACTCTGATTTTAAAAGTTATTTTCCAAAGGTATGCTAGTCCCTCAGTCCCAAATTGGGAGTGCATTCAGGGATGTGCCTGTTCTTTATTAACAGTGGGAGGCAGGATATAAATTGATACTTCATTCTGTGGCCTGTGCTTGAGGTTCTGATATGACGTTAGTGAGCCTTGGATGTATCCTTGTATGCTGAAGAAGCATTTGGATCAGAGTCTCTTTGTGTGCATACAAAGCAATTATTTCTTTAGTTCCTCTAAGTGAGGAAAATAGAGCTGATTAACTTGGCAACAATATAGAAGAGCAATTATTGAAACAAATTTTTACTTGGAAAGTATGAGATATTTGAGATCAGTCAATGTATGTATTTCATTATTCTTTGTAACTGCCAATTAAATCTGTAAAGTTGGAATATCCTATTTGCAGAACTTCTGGGGTAGAGCCTCAAACATGCTGTTTTAAAACCCTTAATGAAAGGGATATGACTTGTATTAACTTTACAGAGCTTCAGATGTAGCTAGCCTAAGATGGAAATAGCTAGATTTTCAGAGGTAGGTGAATGGGAGTAATTTTTTAGTATCATTACTGATAAATAATATTTTGAGTGAATTTCATGCAGCTGGGCATGAGGCAAAAATAAATTTATGGCTGTTCAAAGGAAGGTAAATTTATTTTAAGACTAAATTGTTTAAGGCCTGCTGTACTTATGAATCTGCTGAAGACTATTCAGGGAGACTGGATAAAATTCTACATCTGTTTTAAGGGTTCATACAAGTGGACTTACTATTGTTTTCTATTTGAAAGAAAGCATAAGATCATTGAAAAATTACAATAAGTAGGAATTAAAGTGTATGTGTATCCTTACATGTATTTATATTTAGTATTAACATGAACTGTAATGCCCATTGTATTTTTATCATGTGGACTTCAAAATGCAAACCTGATAGAGGATGTGTGGCAATAAGCCTGTCACTGTATAGAAGTAGTCACGTAGTGTCTGATTACAAAATAGTGTAGCAGGGTTTTCTAAGTCTCAATGTTTTTGGACCTTTTTGCTCTTGAAAAAAAGAGTAAAATAAAATTGTCTGAGCTGAGGAAACAAGATCATCCTTTGTAAAATACTTGCTTTTATGTTTTGGCATGTTAAAATCTAGCGTGTAAACAAACATCTGTTTAAGGTAGGTTGTGGTACTTGTGCTAAAAGTCAACCAGTACAAAACTAAAATGTGCCAAGTCAGGTGCCTTTACAGTAGTGGATCACACTACAGATCACTTAGAAGGGATCCTCCCAGATAATATAGAAAGGGTCAAGCTTACACCTGTCCACTGGGACACTTTTGAATCTGTAACTTTTTGTAGTTGTTTAAATATAATTTTTTTTTCAGTTGTCCTACTTCTCCTTAATTGTGGTTCCTTTGAGACCATAAACCTTCCACTACTGCGTTCAGCTGTAAATACTGTTTATTTCAGTACTACATGAAATTCTTAAGGTGAGGTGGAGCCAAATGTTAGGCTGCTTGTAGTATTTCTGTACAGTCTTAGTCTAGCACAACAGCAATAGAGGTTTGGAAAGATAAGAAATCTGGGCTCAATATGTGATGTCAACCCTTCATGTCCACTGCCTTTGTATGTGCTTCATTTGCTCTGACAGCTATCTTACCTGCTTCGCTCTATTGATAGAACTGGTTTTATTAATGAAACTCCCTCTTGCTCCTCTTATCATTCAAGATACGCCGTGATCGCTTTTGGATGTGCCAGCTGTCCCAAACTGACGTGTGGACGAGAAGGCTGTGGGACTGAGTTTTGCTACCACTGTAAGCAGATTTGGCATCCAAACCAGACCTGCGATGCTGCTCGCCAGGAGAGAGCTCAGAGTCTGCGCTTGAGAACAATTCGTTCTTCATCTATTAGTTACAGCCAGGAATCTGGAGCAGCAGGTATTTATGATGAGGATACTGTGTCTATAAAATGTCTTTTTAGTACATTTCCACAGTTAACTCTAAAAAGGAAAGAACTGAGTAGTAGTATGGCAGATAATAGCAGCTTAGTCTTTCAGAAACACAAAATACACAAATGTAAGTTTGGATTCAAATTCTAAATGTTATCATTGGAGTACCCTGTGACCGCAGCACCTGCCTTCCAGGCTTGTCAGCATTTTAACCTTGGTAGCTGAAAAAGGTGAAGTTGAACTTGTTACAAAGCAGTCTCTCTGTGTTTGGCAGGCAGACTTCATTAGTTTGTATCACTTACACACTGGGAACACTTATTTTCTCCCCTGTAGGTGAAGTTTCCCAAGGCTGCTAATAATAAAAGCTGTTAAAAATAAAACTCAAACCCACTGATTTTCTTCTTTCAGAAGTGACTATTAGTCTGATGTTTGACATCTATTTGTTAGTAGTAATTTCTGGTTTTCAACAAAATGCTCATTTGTCTTGACTACCAGAAAGCAAACAATTCCATCTTCTTAAAATTGAACTTGTTTGTAACTCCACAAAAAAAGAGGATAAACTGCTCTGCCATATTTTGCAGAGCAAGAGTTCAGTTTGCTGTTGATAAGAACTGGCTGTGAGTTTCACCATAATCTGCTCTGTTTGGCAGCTTTTGTGTCTGCCTGACCAAACAAGGTATCTATTTGGGGAGAAGAGTCTCTCTTGCACCTGGATTGTAGTTAGAGCTGTCTTCAGAGTCTCTAAATTTATTGCTTGTGCTGGCTCACTTTAACAAGGCACTCCATCTTGTCTTAAAAATTGGCATCTTGCTTTAGTTTTCAAATAAATTTTAAAATAAAGTTCAAATAAATTAGTCTGTCAGCTCCTTTCCTTCCACTTTCAATCAGTGCCAGCATGAACAGCAGTAGCTCTGCCAGACCCGTGTTGTAAGAACTCGCTCAGTTTAGTTACTACCCTGTAGCTTGTACAGTCTCTTCCCATCTGGGAATAGCTAGTGCATCCTTTCAGCTGCTGGTTGTCCTCTTGTACTAGAGTTGGTAGAGGTACTGATTCTGCTGGTTCTACACTTAGGTGTTCTTTATGTCAGATGTAACTCCTCTTTTCCCTCTGTCCTACCTAGTAGCATAGGCAGCAAGCTTGGACTTCTGCACTAGGAGCTGCAAGTTATTTATGCTGCTCTCAGTTGATAGCTTGTCCCAAAGTGCAGAAGCTAATCAGTAATGTGAAAGAACAAAGATCACAACTGTGGTTGTGTCAGTATATTTCACTGTTGCTCAACAACCCCTTGTTTGTTAATGATAGAGGTAGTATCTTAACCCTATTTTTTCAATATTTGACTTAAGAACAAGGAGAGCCTCCAGAACTTTTTGGGAAAAAAATTGGGGCTTTTTTAGGGACTAAGTAAGTATTAAGTACAGCTGTGAAAAGGATTTGAGGAGGTTGGTAACACTAAAGAAATGCACTTAACGTGATAGGGGAGATGAACTTAAGAAGATATAACAGTGGGGACTGAATATTGAAGTAAAAGACTAATAGCAGTATGAAATGTAAAAGAGTATCATGTTTAAAGAGACCGTATATTAACATACATATTGAATGTCTGACCAGTATGTTGCATTAAACTTAGAATCCTTGAACAGAGCGTATGCCTTAACTATTCAGTTACATGAATGTGTTCTACTGTGCCTTGTTTTCATCAGTTTTACTGGGTCCAAGGTTTACAAATACCAATAGCTATCGAGTCATTGTCAAATCAAGATTTGTAAAACAAACATAATAACCTTCCATTTTGCAGGTAATAGTTCAATCACTTTTCCCAAATATATGTCAATATTTTCATTAAATCTGCTTATCTAAAGAACTGATGTGATCTTAATGTTCATTTTCAAACAGCTGATGACATAAAGCCATGCCCACGTTGTGCTGCTTACATAATAAAAATGAATGATGGAAGCTGCAATCATATGACTTGTGCTGTCTGTGGCTGCGAATTCTGTTGGCTGTGTATGAAAGAGATCTCAGATTTACATTATTTAAGGTACATTTAAGAAAAAAATATGTGGTTGGTAATTTGCTTTCTAAAGTATATATATAGAAGTAGAGTTGTGAGTAGTCTGGCTTTCTTCCTGTTGGGGTGGAGAATCATAGTTGAAGTATCCCTATCTGAGAACTAAGTTACTTCTCTGTGCATGTATTTAAATTAGGGCATTGGAATTTTTTATTTTCAAATATTTTTTCATGCATGCAATGTGTATTTAGTACAACAAATGAAGTGTTTTAGGTGAACATACCCACTATTTACTTATGTCATAATGCTAATGGATTGTTTTTGCAGCAATCTATACAAAAACACTGATTATATGTGAACCACAGATTGGCATGTGGTGATATGCAATATGCTTCTCTTTACATTGCAAAATATGCTGTGATGCAAAAAAAAAATCTGAAGAAATTTATAACTGATTTGGTATCTGCATTACAGACAGGTTTGGGTTGGAAGGGACCTCGAACATCCAGTCCCAGCCCCCTGCTGTGGGCAGGGACACCCTCCACCAGGCCAGGGTGCCCAAAGCCCCATCCAACCTGGCCTTGGAGACTGCTAGGGAGGGGGCAGCCACAGCTCCTCTGGGCAGCCTGTGCCAGGCACAGCCTTGCTGTCCTTGCAGCGAAGACTATTGTTTTTTTCCTAATATCTGAACTAAATCCACCCTCCTTCAGTTCAAACCTATTTAACCCTTGTTCTGTCACTATGCTCCCTGATAAAGAACCCTTCCCCAGCTTTCTTGTAGCCCCTTCAGGTACTGGAAGGCCACTGTAAGATCTCCCTGGAGCCTTCTCTTCTCCAGGCTGAACAAACCCAACTCTATAGCCTGTCCTCACAGGAGAGGTGCTCCAGCCCTCTGATCACCTTCATGGGCCTCCTTGGACTCGCTCCAACAGCTCCATGTCTGTCTTGTACTGGGGACCCCAGTGCTACTCCAGATGGGGTCTTACCAGTGCAGAGCAGAGGGACAGAAATCGCTTCTCGTGGCCGGCTGGTCATGCTGCTTTCGATGCAGCCCGGGGTATTGTTGGCTTTCTGGGCTGCAAGAGCACCTTGCTGAGCTTGTACTTCTACTCAGGGCTGCTCTCAATGCCTTCATCCCCAAGACTGTATTTGTGCTTGGGGTTACTTACGTCTGTAACTTGAAACTTAGAATAATAAATTTATAACTAGAGAGTAGTTCAGTTGTATATAGCTGTGTTGATTTTTTTTTTTTTTTAATAATTTAATTACAGTTTTCTTCTTTCTCTTAGCCCATCAGGTTGCACATTTTGGGGAAAGAAACCATGGAGCCGTAAGAAGAAAATACTGTGGCAACTAGGGACACTTGTTGGAGCTCCTGTAGGAATTGCCTTAATAGCTGGCATTGCTATTCCTGCCATGATTATTGGGATTCCTGTGTATGTGGGACGTAAGGTAAAATGTGCTACTCCTGACACACTTCAGGTTTTATCTTCTGCGTTGTATGACTTGGGTAATACTCTGTTCCCTTGGCTATCCCTCGCTAGCTTTTACAAAAACCAAACAACCTTCCTCACACCAAACAAACCAAAGCCTGAGTTGGTCAACAATATCAGTTTCAGTTGTACAGGAAGGAGAAAGCTGTGTTTTTAAGAATGTAGTTGTCCTTAAACATGCAGACCAAAACCCTGAACAATTTCCAGTTTCTACACCTTGCCATGGAAACATTGCATGCTTTTTCAAAGTTGCTCTATTTTGAATCTCTTAATTAGAGAAGAAAGAAGGCAAAAAGGAAATCCTCATTTTCCTTAAAAGCAGGTAGTTAAAAGTTCTGCTACTCTATGTTTGTGCATACACATCTTTAAGCATTTATACTCAGCAGCTTCTGAATTGCCATGGGCCAGTCTACCATGTGGAGCAGCATTCAGTGCAGGTAGCTAGGCAGCATCTATTGTTACTTTACTCTTTGTGGGAGTCAGCTGAAGATGACCATGTTAATCAGAAAGCAGTATTTCCTCATAGCTTTTAGTATAAAGTACTTGAGAAATTGCAAGGAAAATAGAAGATGATTACATCTCCGATTTGTAATTTAGGCTAAAGTAGTAATTTATCCACATCTTTTGGAAATGGGCTTTTTGAAATGATAGCCTGGTTCAGAAGGTGCTAAGTATTCAGTGTTGCATGTACTGGATGGCATAATCAGAAGACTTGGTTTTCTGCTTTTAGCATGGATTTTCACAGTGACTGGCACAGACACATAATTCTACATTTATTAGAGGGGAAGCTGACAAAAAATATCATCAAATATGTAATGAGATATTGCAAAACAAAAGATTTCTTTAGAAAATCACTCACAGATTTTCATGACAAACTGTCAAGAAAAGACACTGGTTTAGACCTCTGATTCTCATCATCTCATCTGGATTGCCTTCCAGTTGTTCATACTTCCTTTGGTGCTGTCTACTGTGAAGATATCAGTGAAGCTGAGTTAAATGAAGGAGTGATCCTGTGCACATAGCTGCCAGTTATCTCTTTTCTCAACAACTTGCTATTTTGTTTTTGTGTAGTATAAAAAAAAACACCCTTTCCCCACAGTACCAGTAATTTAAGCAGTTGGTCTTGTCCTGAGGGTAGTCTGGAACCTCATTACCATTGTCCTGCATCTTAGTAATTTCAGGCTATTTTTCAACTTTTTTAGACTAGTAAAAGTTCTGGTGTTCTTGTGCCCTTGCCAGATTGTATTGGCCTGAAATTCAACACACACATTCTTCTATCTTCCAGGTTATTGAAAATGTTGGATACCCTGGGATCCAGGGCATATCTCTTGGAAAAGTGTAGGGTGAAAGGTTTTTAAATTTGGGCAGTTTTCTATCTGTTTTATGTGAGGCTAATAGTTTTTTCTAGGTCATTTTTTGGTGTGACCTATTGCAACCTGTTGAGCGTCATACTAGAAAATGTCAAAATCTTGATCACTTCAGTGTGTGACATCTGCATCTCCCCATCCTCAAGGCTAGTTATCTTGCCACAGAAGAAAATAAAATTGATGTTATTTCTACTGGAAAGAAATCAGTGGATTTCCTGGATTTGCTCTGGCATCTATAAATTCCAAATTACCAGGAAATTAAAGTTCAGTTCTCTGGTCTCTAATTCCCCAGCTTCTTGTTTTACACCTTTTTAAAGATTAATGTGGCTTAACTTTTTCCTTCTTTCTTGATTTATTTTTTCAGGCATCTTGTATAAATCAAGTTTTTCAAAAATTATGACTAGGGGCTCTGAAATTGGGTCTGCTGAGAGATTTTTCAGATCACCTCAAGTCAGTGTGCTCTAACCTGCTCTTTTCCTACAGATTTTACTCCTTTGTCACCCGTTACCTGCTCACAGTTGATCTTCAGAGGGGAGGGGTGTGGGATTGAACAGGCCTCCCATTTCATCTGCTGGCTGTCTTTCCTTTTTGTTAAAATACCAAATTGATCCCTTTTCATCTTCCTTTTTACTAGCACTGTACTTGTAGAATAATTTCTTGTTGACCTTGATGTCCCTTGCTTTTTGTCACCTCTATTTTAACCTCTCTGATTTTGTCCTGACACCCTCATGCTGTTCCTTTATACCCATTCATAGTAATCTGACCTACTTTCGGTGTTCTTAATGCTGCTGCTTCAGTCAAGGCAGCTTCGCTGTTCTGTGACAACCTTCTGTCTTCTGCATTGGAGGAGCTTGTACTTGGGCTTTAGTAAGAGTTTCCTTAAGGAAAAGTGCTAGTCCTCCCTTTAAGTCTTGTGACCTGCCAGTTTTCTGGGTTTATGGAAATCGCTCTTCTTCTGGCCCAATGTTTTTATTTGAGTATACTTTATTCTTTACACAGGATTTGGAAGTCTCTTATTTCATAGTCATTCCTACCAACGTAACCTTCTAGCTTTGTGTTTTCAATCAGTTTCTCCTCTGTAGCCCTCAGTTGGGGGTGTTTTGCTCTGTTTAAGGAGTCCAGTAGCCTTCAGCTGTCTTTGTTTTATGCTTTTTTGTTTCAGTAGTTAAAATTGCCCATAAGAGCAAAATCAGTGCCTGAGATGATCCTGCTAATTGCTTAGAGCCCCATGAACCCTGATCTTCCTGGGGTTGTAATTCTTAGAGGCTCAGAAAGTGATCATGTTCAGTTTTCCCTTTCTAATCCCTAACTACATTCCATGTGTAAGTCCTCCCTCACTCCATGTTGTCCTTTTGTATGATGTACCTCAGTGCAAGTAAATGCATTCTCATTACACAGTTTCCTCTCTGCCCTTTGCTTGCCTGAACAAGTAAGTTTATTCCAAAGTAACAACCCTACAAAATTTCTAATTGAAATTACAGTTTAGAAAGCAGAACATTTAGTAAAACTTTCAGCTTCTGTTGGTGGGGTGTGTTTTTCAGTGGCAAATTGACATAAAAATACTGTGGTTATCCTCTTAGTATTCTTTTGTGTTACTCCTTAGATATAGTAGGGATTAACTTAGCCTGATGACAGCTATTGAAACAGTGACCTTGTGTTCCTTTGTAATTAAATCTTAACCAAGAATGGTGACCAATGAAGTGCATATCCCTGAAAAGCCATGTTCCTAGAGAGAGTAGTTCACACAAAAAGTAGGAAATCTCTGTAAAACAGTGCTCTTTGAATGCCTTTCAGGTTCAGGTGAGATTTATGGCAGGTAAGTGTGAGGCAGTCGCATTTCAGAGTTACTTTGGACTTGCACCATCACTAAAGGGTTTCATTAACAAATTCCTCAGTAAATAGCACAGCGGAGGACTCTGGTTTGCTAAAACATCTCCTGTCTCAACAGCTTGTTGTGAGACAGTGCCAGGGCAACAGAGTTCTTGCTCCCTCCTTCCCCCTGCCCTGGCTATGTTTGGTGAAGGCTGCCTTACTTTTTATGGCTGTCCTGTGTCAGCCTCTGTTTCCATGGATCTAATAATCAGTAAAAGTTCTGGTCCATATTGTTCAGGGGGAAAATGGCTGGGAGTAAGAAGTATCAGTTTGATCAGATGTGGTAATTCTTTGGTCCTGAAAATTGTCTACCTTTCTCAACCGTGTAAACTGGAGTAATAATAAAACAAGCTCTGTAATGATTAAGTCCTTCTAAGTTAAGGGTGAAAGTGAACTCTTAGTTGCTGGATGGGAGAACTTCTAACTTGTAAGAAGCTGCCTTAAATTAAGAAATGTATACATTTTCCTTTCTTAGAGATGTGTTAAGGAATAAATCATCACATAGAATGTGGTCTCTCTAGAAGAGAGCCACGTACAGACCAAACTGTTCTATCAGTTCTTCCACCCTTGCCACAACATATTACTGCTGCTGATGATGTTCTGACAAACCTTTCTTCCTTCCTTCTCTCAAGATTCACAATCGCTACGAAGGCAAAGACATCTCAAAGCACAAGCGAAACTTGGCTATAGCAGGTGGTGTAACCTTGTCTGTCATTGTTTCTCCGGTTGTAGCTGCAGTAACTGTAGGTAAGCAGATATTACTGGTATGTGTATTGGCGCTTTGCAATCAAAACTGTCTAAGAACTCGTGAATAAAACAACTGAGAAATCCTGTAGTTTCCTTTTCTAGGTGAAGTAACTGAGACAACAAGGAATCTTAAGGTTATACACTTACTAGAGGAGAGGGGACAATAACAATACATCAGGAAATGCTGCATTAGAATTAAGAATTAAAGAGTTTTGCCTTGCAAATTGAAGTCTACACATTGTTATAGCTAGCTTTTAAAACAGACCAAGAAAAAATGTTGTCACAGAGTCTCTGTCTGTTGGATAACTTCATATAAACCTTTTTCAACACAGAAGAGAAAAACAGTCTCTTGCAGTTAACATGACAGTAGCTGGCAAACTACCTATTTTGCCCTGGGAGGCAGTTTGAATTCTACCACTCGCTTTCTCAGAGGGATTGCTGAGGATACTGGCTGTACATTACAAAGTAATTGTAGTGTCTTACCATGTCATTTCAAGAGCATGGTAAACAAATGCTGACTTTTTTTAAAGGAGTGGACTTGCTTCTCCTTAGCTGCAGCACAGGCATCTTTACACTTGCACAGTAATGTGCTGTTGATAACTGATTCATGTTAAGACCCACCATTTAGTTTTAAGCTGCTTCAGTCCCCTGATCCGATTCATCATGCAGTTGTGTATGCAGTTTGCCCTTGTGCCAGAAGTAATGCTCAGAGAAGAATGAGTGGCCTCAGGAAGACCAAGCTGCTTGTATAGCAAGTGATGGTTTAAATTGTGAAGCTGGGGCTCTAAACTGCCTGTCATCAATGGTGGACTACTGTGCAGATGCAGATATGCTCATCTTAAAACTGTCTCTGCTTTGCACTGTTCACTTGTAGCTATGGTGTCAGATCACTGCTCAACAGGTAGCGAGACACAAGGTCTCAGATATATTTAGAGGTCTGCTTTACCTCATTCTTTCAAGCTGTTTCTTATTCCTGACCAGAGATAATATTTGGCTTTCCAGGCCAAAGCAGTTGGGTTTTATCTTGCTCTTGCCTGTTGCCATTAACACACGGCCTCCAGTCTCAGGGTGTTATATGGCTTCCAGATTAATGACCTTGAGAATATAGATTCTGTCCTTGAATGCTGAGCAATTTCTAGTGAACGGGATTTCTTAAGTGGAACCCTTCTTTTAGGTTAGATGGAGGAGCCTTTGCATTGGGTCTGCCTGTGTCCTGGCATTTTCAGAGTGTGCCAGCCTGCCATTTTTCAGTCTTGTTCTTCTGTACTTCAGCAGAGCCATAGGGTGGGTTAATTCCTATGCCAAAGGAGTGACTTTTACAGACCACTAGAAGTGGTGGGGTGGATGTGTGTGTATCTCCATGTGCTTTAGCCCACTATTGCTTTCCCTGGTTCCCCTTAGCTCCTGCCACTCTGCTCCACAGAATTATTTACTTTTAAGAAAAACTTGTGTAATTAAATTTTTTAAAATCAAATCAACATGATGTAGTAAACATGAAAGATCCCCCAGTAATAGTAATGTTAAGTCCTGTTAGATTGATATCAAAGCCCTGTCTGACTTCAGTGGGTGCACAGTCAAGCCCTTTACTATGTTAGCAGAGGTAGTAACGTTTTTAGTTGAATAACATTTGGAAGATTTCTGCTATTTCTTCTTAGGTGGAACATTATTATAGTCCCCAGTGGAGCTTATATGAACCTTCTAAACTGTTTTCACTTTGTTTGTAAAAGATGTTGTGGTTAACCTGGAAGTATTAATGCATTGAGTATTAAACTTCTCTGGTTACCAGTGCCGACAGAGGACATTCTGCCTGCTGGAAGTACTTCCTGTCACTTCACCTTGGTGACTTACCAGTATTTCTTAATTTTGTGCCCTGCTCATTTCTTTCAAATGTGGAATTATTAAGTAATCATGGAAAAGGAAATAACTTTTATGAAAGGCTTTAAAATAAAGTCACATTTAATGAAAGGCTGCACTTTCCTCTGTAGGTATTGGTGTTCCTATTATGCTGGCTTATGTGTATGGAGTTGTGCCAATTTCCCTCTGCCGAAGCGGAGGCTGCGGTGTGTCAGCAGGCAATGGAAAAGGTGTCAGGATAGAATTTGATGATGAAAATGATATAAATGTTGGTGGAACAAATGCAGCAGTAGGTAAGAAAAATCTGTTTCATTTTCTATAAATTTGGGATTTGTGACTTAACGTTTTCTGGCATTAATCATAGAGTGGTTCAGGTTGGAGGGGACTGTAAAGATCATCAAGTTCCAACCCCCCTGCTGTGGTCAGGGACACCTCTCACTAGACCAGGCTGCTCAAAGCTCCATCCAGCCTGGCCTTGAACACTTCCAGCGAGGGGGCAACCACCACCTCCCCTGGTAACCTGTTCCTGTGCCTCACCACCTCATAGTGAAGAATTTCTTCCTAATATCCAATCTAAATTTAGCCCCTTCCAATTTAAAACCATTCCCCCTTGTCCTATCACTACATGACCTTCTAAAAAGTCCCTCCTTAGGAGGACAGTAAGTACTTATTTGCAGAAGAGGCACTGTACAGTTGGGACTGCCTCCACTCGCTGCCGAAAGACCAGCTCAGGTGAGGACGGCTGCTCTGTGTTTGCGCTGTGCTGTGCCTGTAATACAGGCATGGAAGCTTTTCTTGCCAGTTAGAATCAAAGCCAGGCTTGAGTAAAGCCTTTTCCACAGGTAAAAGGTTTAAGATAAAATTAATGCTGCTTTTTCAGAATATTGGTTTGTGGAAGCTTGCTGGCTTTCATCTTTTTATCTATAATAGGGGGAACTAAATGCTGATACAGTGATATTTTAATGATGTGGCAGTACCCTTTGTAATTGGGTGTCTCTGTTTTCCTTGACTCCATGTTATTTGTCCTATCAATGGTTAACTTTCTGGTATCTTAAGTATGTGACGTTAGGTATAACCAATATATCAACTTTGAGAAGTTTGGGTTGGGTTTTTTTGAGGAAGTTACCTTTTTTGTGACAGTATGTTTTATAAACCCTTTTTGTCAGCATAATTTCAGGAATGGTTTCCATGGTCACATTCTAGAAACTACTAAGTTCTACTTCTATAACTGACAAGCCTTCTTTATTTCTGTCTAGATACCACCTCAGTGGCAGAGGCACGTCACAACCCCAGCATAGGCGAAGGAAGCGTTGGAGGGCTGACGGGCAGCCTGAGTGCAAGTGGTAGCCACATGGATAGAATAGGAGCCATTCGGGACAACCTAAGTGAGACTGCTAGTACCATGGCCCTGGCTGGGGCTAGTATAACAGGGAGTCTCTCAGGAAGTGCAATGGTTAACTGCTTTAACAGGTAAGAGGTGTGCTCTCTACTTTGCACTCTCCCACTCTGCTCAGAAGCAGAGGAAGTGGTATTCCTAGGGCATTTGATTATTTTTTTAATTGGTTCCTATTAAAAGGAACTGTCTCTGGGAGATAAATGACAATCTCTGATAAACATGCTGATTACCAAGAGATCCTGCCAGCCCACAATCCTCAGAGAGGAGTTTGAATTTTTTTTTAGGGTGAGTGGAGCCTGAGATCTTGTTTTCCTGCTTCCCAGGAGAGCAGCCTCTGCCCAGAAGTCAGAGGGGGCACCTCATGCCAAACACAGTCATGTTGTCTGGTGCATCTCACCCCACAGTCAAAACTGCTGACCTGTTTAGAGGTCTGCAAGTACAAAACTTAGTGTGGATTCAAAATGGATTTGGGCAGGAGGGGAGGCAGGTGGGCACTTGGCCTTGCCAGGGTGGCAACTTCTTGTCACTTAACATGCTCAAAGCCTCCTGTGGATTTAGGCCATGGTATTTTGGCCATCCTGCACCCTGCAGAGAAAGGGAGTGTCTGGAAAGGATTGTTAACATTTATGGTTCAGGATGGAATTTGCTCTGTAAATCAGGTGCTAGCACTGCTCATTTTCTTGAGTAACTTGTAAGTTCAGGCTGTACAGAATAAGGAGGGCAGGGTAGCATCAAGAGTTTCCTTGTATGTGTTTCAAGCTGTGACTGTGAAGTGAGCTACACCTGTTACCTTAAAAGAACTGAGAGTGGGAAACAAAACCACTTCCAGTTCACTGTCAGAACATATATAAACAAGGCATTTGGAAAAATGCTTGTAATTTGATTTCTGGTTTATCTGCCTGGCCCAACTTAAGATTGCACAGGATTCTGTTATTCCCGCTGCAGTTGATAACAGTGCAATATAAAGCAGAGTACAGAACACAGTTCTCTGCCTGTTATTCAATTAGTAGTAATTTTGCAGCTGGAGACACAGGGGAACTATAATCTCTTGAACTTATGTACCCTTCTGAATGTGTTTTCCATTTTTAGAGTACAGTACAGTATCTGCAAAGGAATTGTAGCTAAGCCTGGAAGTTGTTCTTGTAAGTCTCAGGGAGGAAAGAATCCAGAACCTCTGGTTAACAGGCAACGCTTTGCTTTGCTGGGAAATGAATCTGGTTTTGCTTTTGGGTGTGTTTGTGGGGCTTTTGTTGTTGGGTTTTTTATCAGAAAATAGTAATTTGTGACAGTGGGAAGAGAGAACCTGTTTCAGTGGGGTAAATACATAAATCTGTACTGGAGTAACTAATCAACTTCTCTCCACCATTCAATAGTAACTCTACAGTGTGATGCTAATTTTCAACTAGTGTGCTTGAACTGTAACAGCAGTACACACAACTCTCTCTCTCTCTCTCTCTCTCTCTCTCTCTCTCCAAGACTGGAAGTACAGGCAGATGTGCAGAAAGAGCGCTACAGCCTGAGTGGAGAATCTGGCACGGTTAGCTTGGGAACTGTGAGTGATAATGCCAGTACCAAAGCAATGGCTGGATCCATTCTGAACTCCTACATCCCTTTGGACAGGTAAGAGGAATGTGGTGAAAACAGAAGTATCAATGAGCCTTGTTTTTTAAAGGGTATTGTAAGCCTACCTCAGGTGATTACCCTTTGAATCAGCAATTTTTGTTACAAATGGAATTACGTGTGGCTCCTTGTATTTGCCAAGGTTATTGCTGAAGAGATGCCATTGCTGTAGCTCAGTAAAGTGTTTGACCTTTCAGACTCTGAGTTTTGTTGGGCTTTTATTTGGCTAAATGCTTAATTTGTCTAAAATGTGCCCCATCTCTCAACTTTCTTTTGCCTTCTGTCTTGGAAAGCAGTGAGGTTGTTCTGCTGTGTTAGCTGCTTGTCTGAGATGATTGCTGACGCTTGCGGGTGCTTCCTTGTTCTAGGGAAGGCAACAGCATGGAAGTGCAAGTGGATATTGAATCCAAGCCAGCCAAGTTCAGGCACAACAGCGGAAGCAGCAGCGTGGATGATGGCAGCGCTGCGGGCCGGAGTAACGCGGGCTGCGCGTCAGCCTGCGTGCCCGACAGTAAATCTGGTGCCACCAAGTGGGCCAAGGAAACAGCGGCGGGGAAAAAATGTAAAGGCAAGCTGAGAAAGAAGAGCAGCATGAAGATCAACGAGACACGAGAGGACATGGACGCTCAGCTCTTGGAACAGCAAAGCACAAACTCCAGTGAATTTGACTCTCCCTCTCTTAGCGATAGTATTCCGTCTGTAGCAGATTCTCACTCGAGTCACTTCTCTGAGTTTAGCTGCTCAGATATGGAAAGTATGAAAACTTCCTGTAGCCACGGTTCCAGCGACTATCACACTCGCTTTACCACAGTCAGTGTTCTCCCAGAGGTGGAAAACGATCGCTTGGAAAACTCTCCGCAGCCGAGTGGAATCCCCGCGCCCCTTCCAGCGGCCCCAGGCACCACGGATGCCCCGCAGCTGAGTTACATCGCTGAGGAGAGCCTTCACAGCGGAGGAGCTGCGAAAGAGGCCGAGCTGGGGGCTGGTGAGACGCTGAAAGAAACAAACAACAACCATTCGCAGCATGCTGCGGAGTTAAGCACTGCTATTCAGACTGAAATATAAGCCTCTAAGTGCTGCAAAAATACATTTACCACTAAAGAACCCTGTCTGAAAGCTGGTTGAATTACATGTGGCTTCCAGAAGTTTCAGGTGACCAGCAGAAGCAAGGTTTTGATACAACTGCATTTTATATGTACTTGTCTGATGAGACAAAATACTTCATATGGATCTTAGACCTGCGTGAAGAGACAGGAAGGCTTCAACCAAGTGCATTACAGCAGTACAGTATGTCTGTGTTTTGTATGTTTGCCACAACTTTGCTTGAAAGCATATACTTGGTGTATTTAGATAAAGATTGATAAATCCTTACTATGTTAAATGCTGAAATGAGTAATATGTCCTGCACTGTTCACTTGGAAAATAATGGGGTTTGGGATAATTGGGTGGTGTTAGCTTGAGCGTTAGTGACTTAAAGCCATTCTTGTGTGAGCTGTTAAAGGGAAGCAGACGTTTTGGAGACCTGTATGAACCTCTTTCAACAGTGAACATTCGTAACGATGGTTTTTGTTTCATAACTGGGCACACTGTATTCAGGATGCATGTAGAATGAACGGTGTATCTTCAGGTGGATGTGGCCTGTGTCAGAAGTGTTTGTATGTGTGTACACTTTGAGCAAGGTTATGGCATTTTACATAACTTGCAAGCAGAGGAAATTGGTACTTAATCTGTGGTGGAACGGAGATGTCACCTGTGGAGAACAGTGGGGTCATTTATTCATGCAACCAACCGTGCAGCAGATAAGGCTACTACCTAGTGTACAAAAACTGTAAAATAACAATCCAGTGACTTATAAGCATTGTAGAAAAGCAGATGCAGTCACCTTTCATTAGGGGGGAGAATGGTGCCCCAACAATTCTTGGTGCCTTTGGAAAAAGACTGGGTTTGAAGTGCCTGGTCGTTGGAGGATTATACTGTAATGCTCTCCAGAATGTCCTCTTTGGCCACCTTGGATCACAAAAGAAAATTCTAGTGAATTAAATGACTGTGGTAGTTCAGTGTATGATAATAATGAAGTATTAGCCTACCAAAGACTCTCTCAGGCTTTAGTGGACATGACATCTCTTTGCAAGACGTGTATCTTCAGTCCGAGAATCGGAGTGCGGTGCAATGCCTGCCCGAGCGCAGAGGTGGGTTCCAAATATGCTGGCTTTTTTCTTTCTCTTTGCATATGGAAGTTGTACAGCTGAACACAAGCTGCAGTCAGCCAAAGCGCCTGCACTGTTAACTCTTTTTTTTTTTGCTATGTACTTCACTAAAACAAAGAGAAAAAAAATATTGTGACTATCAGAATAAATTAACAACGTTCTGTCTTGTTTCATGTATTGCCATTATGGTGCTACTGGAAGTTTGGTTGGATAAAAAGAAAATGCCATCAGCTGCAGTCCTCTTCCATGGCTTAGCCTCACCAGTTTCAGTAATATGCTTATAACACTAGTGCCAGTTATGTTATTTGATAATGCTTGTTACAGTGTTTGTATATTTGCAGTTCAGTTTCGCTCAGTACTATGCGTGTAAACTGCATATCTGAAATAAATGTCTAAATACTGACGCCTAGTGGTGTGCCGTGCGGTGTGCTGCTTGGCCTGAGCACTCCGGCTGTCCCCGAAGGGAGCTGCTGCCTTCCCTCATCTCCTGCTGCCTTTAAGCACTCGGACCCCGTTAGGCGTGCTGAACGCTCTGATGATCTGCAATCCCGGATCTAGAGCAGGTTGTGTTTTGGTACGAGGCTCGAACCTGATTTCCTTTGGTGTAAGAGCCGCAGTGTGAACTGCCTCTGCAGCTGTCAGGACAGGACACGGTTTGCCGAGGGGATGCGGCTCTGGCGTAGGCATCTTGCTCCTTACACAGAACCGCGCCAGTTTGGTGCTGGTGGGGGACTGAGGCCAGATTGCTGTGCTGCATCCACCTAGTGATGTTACCTCCATTCAGGCTGGCTGTAACAGGACTGAGGAGCAGCTGGTATTGTTTGTGTGCCTGAGCTGCCTACTCCTTAGGCTCCTTTTCTCACCTGCATCATGATGGGCTCAGGAGGTAAGGAACTAGAACTGATGGGAATGTCTGTCAGAAGGCAGTGGGGTCTGCCCCATCCCAAGTGCACAGGTAAGCTGCATTGAAGCACCAATTAGAGCGTGACTTGTACCTTTTCCAGCAGCAGATGCTCAAAGAACAAGAAATAGAACGAGTGAAACACTGTCCCCTGGGAGCGGTAGCAAGGCACACAGGTGACTGTCATGTTATCAGGCAGTCAGAACTGGAAGTGAGTGCAAGTTTCCTGTGCTACAGGAGGTTTGCATTCACTGCTCCTTCTCATACTTTGCTCCCTGTACTTTTTCCATCCCTGAACATGGTGTTGCTGAAGAGTAAATGTGTTGAATTAGGGTCAGCATGAACTGACTGAAGCATTTGCTGTTTGTCACCCTCCAGCACCAGCTGTGAATTCTGATGGAGTTTTTAGGCCTGTACAGGACTGTCCATCATGAACAGAAGGGTTGGGTGCTCCTTAGGGCAGAGGCTGGAGAATGGAGTGACTCGGTGAGCCAGCCGATGCTTCTGTTGCTGCCTGTGCAGTCTGACCGGTGAATGTTCTTCAAGGGTTCCTGCCTCTGATCCTCAGAGTAAGAAACTTACGTGTCCTCAACCAACCACCTTCAGTTAGTCATCTGCAGGCAGCCGGTATTTGCTCCCTCTCATGCCTCCTCTGGGGGTTTTATTTTGCTTAGTTCTGAATCCGGTATCTAATGTAATTGCGATGAAGTTACCGCTGATGTCTCAAGCCTTCGGAGTTTGAATGGGCTATGAGCAGTGCCCCTGTGAAATGGCATGGCAGTGCAGGTAACAGCGGGGGGGCAGGCACCAGTTTCTGGGAGATTGACTGTCACTCCGCAGGGCCTCGGCTTCGCTGTGCGGGAAGTCAGAAATGCAGTTTGGTCTTCTAGGTAAACCTGGTCTAAGGGTGGTGTCACATGGAGTCATTCTGAAATCACCCCGGGTAACTTCACGTTCTGCAATGAGGTGATGCATGTTGCAAATAGGTGAGGTTTTTCATTTGCTTTTTGGTATGTTTTTAGCAGGAAACTATTGCTGGTCAATTTTGTAGCTATTCAGAGGTAATATCTTTTGTGGGGCAGTCTAAACAGCACTAAGAAACTTACTGTGGCATCAAATTTCATTTTGAGTAGGAAAAAGTTTTATGATGCTTCCATTTTGGGTTTTTTGGTTGTGAGCTGGTTGGTCTGTACAGCACCTGGCCAGCTGTGGCTGGTGGGGTGCACCTGGCTCAGAGGGAGAAGGAAGGGTCTTCATACTGGATTCCCTTGTCCAAATTGTTAATAAAGATATTAAGGAGACCTGGCGTAAGTACTGAGCCCTGGGGAACACCACTTGTGACTGGCTGCCAGTGGGATTTAACTCCTTCATCCCAGCTCTTCGGCCCAGCCATCCAGACAGCTTTTTACCCAGTGGGGTACAGCCATCCAAACCATGAGCATCTTCTCCAGGAGAATGCTGTGGGAAATGGTGTCAAAGGCTTTACTAAAGCCCAGGAAAAACAACATCCACAGTTACCTGTGCTGTCTGGGCCTGATCACCTGGTTATCTGGTGAGACACCAGGTTGCGCAGGAGCGTTGATCTGCTTGAGAGTAGGAAGGCTCTTCAGAGGGATCTGAACAGGCTGGATCAATGGACCAAGAGCAACTGTGTGAGGTTCAATGAGGCCCAATGCTGGTCACAACAACCCCAGGCAGTGCTACAGGCTTGAGGAAGAATGGCTGGAGAGCTGCCAGGTAGCGAAGGACCTGGGGTTGTTGGTCGCCAGCCATCTGACTCTGATCCAGCAGTGTGCCCACTGGGACCAGGAAAGTGATGGTCCCCCTGTACTTGACACTGGTGAGGCCACACCTCAAGTACTGTGTTTTGAGCCCCTTGCTACAGGAAGGACATTGAGGTGCTGAAGCATGTCCAGAGAAGGGCAATGGAGCTGGTGAAGGGTCTGGAGCACAAGTCTGCTAAGCTGCAGAGGGAACTGGGCCTGTTTAGCCTGGGGAAAAGGAGGCTGAGAGGAGACCTTACCACTCTTTAGAACTCCCTGAAAGGAGGTTGCAGCCAGGTAGGGGGTTGGTCTCTTCTCCTAAGTAACAAGATAGGACAAAGGGAAATGGCCTCAAGTTGTGCCAGGGATATTTAGACTGGATGTTAGGAAAAAAATACTTACTGAAAGAGTGGTCAAGCACTGGAAGAGGCTGCCTGGGGAAGTGGTGGAGTCACCATCCCTGGAGGTATTTCAGAGCTGTGTAGATGTGGCGCTTAAGGACATGGTTTAGCAGTTGGACTTGGTAGTGCTAGGTTAACGGCTGGACTTGGTGATCTCAAAGGTTGTTTCTATGATTCTAATACAGAAGATGCTTCTTTTAGATCTACCAGTATGAGAATTCAGTGAAGCCAAGTTTTTTCTTTCACTGAAATAAACCCCAGGAAAGATGAAGCGTGCCTGCTCTCAACAGGGTGCCTCTTTTCAGAAATTTTCTTTGTGGTTCCTGGCCAACTTGTCTCATGTCAGACTGTGAAATTAACACTCACATCTGCTATGTCAGAGAATACTTGAGGTAGTTACAACTTTAGATTAAAAACTTTCCTCCCAATGTTTGAATATTCTGATGTTTGTAGTAAAGCACCTGGACTTGTACATCCCTTCCCTACACTGAGTCACTCTCAGACTTAAGCATGTATGAGCTGTTTCTCTTTACTGATCTGTATATTATAGCTCTTCCACTCATTTTGATATGCAAATCCAAGTTAATTTTTAAATAGTTGGCTACTTCGCATGACATTACTGCCATAGGTAAAAAGTCTTCAGGTTTGGGTTTGCACAACAAGGTTTTGGTAGCAGAGGGCTACAGGGGTGGCTCATGTTGAGAAGCTGCCAGAAGCCTCCCCTAGGTCCAACAGAGCCAACATCAACTGGCTCCAAGGCAGACCTGCTGCTGGCCAAGGCCAAGCCAATCAGCCATGGTGGTAGCTGGGGTAGCAGAGGTAAGAAGAGGGGAAAAAAGAAAAGAAGCAGGAGGTTTTGCAGCCAGAGAGAGGAGTGAGATAATGTGAGAAACTTTGTAGACACCAAGGTCAGGGAAGGAGGGGGAGGAAGTTCTTTGTGCGGGAGGGTGCACAAAGGCTGTTCCTGGCTTGGAGGTGAGGTTGCATGGGCCTTGTTCAGCTTCACTTCTGTGTGGGAAACTGGAGGGTGACCTCCCAGCTCTCATGGTGCACAGGAAGCTGCAAGCGTAGGGGGGCCATCCCAAGCTGGGCCGAGCCCGGTGTCGGGAAGGGCTCAGCACTGCCTTGGTCTCGGGACAAACGCAGAGCTGGCACCTCAGTGGCACGGGGGAGCCCAAAGGGAGTGGGGTTGTGCCATGGAGTGACCCTGTCCCTCAGTCATGTCCTGAACAGCAAAATGATGGAGGGTGAATGTGCCAAGTTGTGCAGACAAACAGACCTGTGTGCAAAGCTCCTGCGTAATACTTCTGGCCCCATCACCCCCTCCCAGCTGTTCTGTTTAACTGCTATGGAGCAGTGAAGGAGGTGAAGTGCTGGGAGCACAGCAGGGTAAGAGCATCCCCCTGACAGCTCCAGGCTGATAACAGCTGCACTGGGCTTCCCTTGAAATGTCGGGCATCTGGATGAGGCAGCAGAGGGGACAGGCTCCTGCCTACCACTGAATCCAGATGCCCTGGGGCAGCTGGAAGCTCAACTGCAAACATGAACTTGCGGTTGCACCGCGCTCATGTAACTGTGTGTCTTCAGGACATGACAGCCTCAGCAGCTGCCTATGCACCAGGTACCAGCCAAAATCACTTCAGTGGGCACAGCCAGCAAGCTGACAAGATGCAGGTCTCCACTCACTGCGTCCTGGTAAGGTGGCCTGGCAATAAGACAATTGCTGCTCGCCACCAAGGACATCAGCATTTGCATCAGCCTAAGTTGGAGTGGCTGGGCTTAGGCACCTGAAACGGCACTGATGGGGTTCAGAGCTCGAGCTGCCCTTGCCTCACAGGCTGTGTTTCTGAGCACTGGGCAGTTTATCCAGCTCTAAGCCCTCTCATTTCCTAGCCAAAAAAACCCTCTCTCATTGCTGAATTTATTTACGAGGTTGGCACTCAGCAAGGAGCAACAGAGAAATAGCACAGGCCTGTGAGGAAACGACACCTGTGCCTGGCGCTGCCTCAGCTGGAGGCTGCATCTTGCACTGAATTACATCCCGGGGGGGGTGGGGGTGGGAGGATGGGGTGGGGGCGGCAAAGAGTGCTGCACAGGGAGCCACCCAGTGAACAAGGGAATACTGACAGACAGGTGCTATCTAGTCCCTCTGCAGCCCATTGGGGTGAAGCCCAGCTCTGAGCGGCTGCCCTTAGTCCCGTGGGTCATAAATCTCGATTTACAAGTAGGAAGGAGTCTTGCTCCCTGCTGTTTGAGAACCAAGCTGTTTGTTGTGATGACCACGAGTGTGTACTTCAGTTTTCATGCGTGTGAAGGGTCTGGCAGCCACAGCGTAGCTCTTTGAGCACTGGGACTGCATCGAGCAGAGCAGGTGGTGGTGAGTGGGGAAAGAAACTTCCCGCCTAAGCACAGCATGTGTTGAGCAGTAACTGGGCTCTCACCAGCTTCTGCCACCTGCTGTGCTGCACAGGACGTGTGAAACCTGGGTAACAAGGGTTCTTCTCCTCCTGAAGCAGGGTGTATACTGCTGTTGGGTTTGGTTCATGTTTGAAAAGGTGGTGTAACACTGGGGGCTGAGTAGCCAGCCCAAGAGAGTAACACTGTGCTGTGACTCGGGTGTCACAACGCCAGCTCTGCCCTTTGAGCAGCTCTTGCTCTCTTCTAAAGAGAAAATGCTTTGTTCTCAAAGGATGTCAATCTGTTTTGGGTTACTGGGTTCCATTCCCCCCCAACACCACCACCTTTCTGGGCCCCTGTGTCTCCATTGAAGCCCCACAGAAAGCCCCCCACTGCAGTGGTGAGATGGACAGACTCACTTTTGACTGGGGGAGCAGCTTAACCTGGGAACTGAGCAGAGGAGATGCTGCTTATGGGGGAAGAGGGAGGCAAAAGAGCACGATAAATGCCAAGGGCAGAGCAGCCCCAGTCAGAGTAACCCCAGTCAGAGTTAAAAGACAGGAATGTTTCAAAATATGGGGGAGGGGAGAAAGAGACACGGGGTGTCAGGACAGGGATGTCACCTTTCTGGTGGGATGCTGCTGCAGTTGTACTGACAGTGCTTCAGGAATTAAAAGCCTCATGCTTGGCGCTCCCACGAACGACCTCATAATCCGCATGTCAAAATTGTAAGACTGAAGAGTGTAGAAGAGCCAGGGAAGGAAACCCATAATTGTACTTTCCAAGAAAAAAAACCCTTTATTTTTTCAATTAATATGCACCTGAGAGAGATTTTCATTAGAACATCTGTAGTAATTCTGCAGCGTTACTGAGTTTGATACACGTTTATATCACATGTGCAAAGAAGGCATGGGGGTATCTGAAAAATTTAAAAGCATCTTGAACAAAGGAGCTTCATCAGAATCAAATATAAAAGGTTAAGTACTGCCTAAAATAATTAATTAAAAAAATCATACTGGTCCACAAAATGGTTTTACTTTTAGCTTTAGGAGGTATGCCTGTAAACAGAAATAGCTGGTGTTTTAAATAATCTGATTACAAACCTCAGAGTTAAATATTTTCACTGCTAAGTGCAGCTCCTTCTTCTTGTTTACCACTGTCACTTCAAAGCCCTGCAAACCAGCTGCCCTGCCACATACACAGAAAACCAGTAATTCCCTGCATGCTCAAAACTGTTTGCTTGTTAATAATTGTAAAACCATACCCATTTATTTAATAATTAATTAATTATTTTGATCCAAGGCATTCCATGACAAGCTAACATGTTATTCATTCATCTCTGTCACTAAGTTGTACCACATCAAAACTATTTAAACCTGATTGATTAGTATAGAGCAGGGATAGTGGAGGAACAGATGCCCCGTAGAAGTTTGTCTGAGACATGTTACTACTTTTTGTAAACTCATTGTAGCAAAGCTATTGCTAACTGACCCGTTTAACCTGGAGACACTTCTTTATCACGAGAACATACAACTCACAAAATGATGTAACAAGTGATCACTAAGTGTAATATCTATCGTACCATCAAGATATTTCACATTATATATATATATATAAAAAATGTAAAATATATATTTTTATATATATAATTAACACAGTCTAAATAAAATCAGTAGGTCAAATAACATGAACTCTGACTGAACACAAAGACATGCACTAAGTTCTAGAGATTTAAAACATATACAAGGAAAAAAGAGCAGCAAGTTTTAAACGTGCATCTGCTGTCAGAACCAAGTAGAAGGCGAACAGTCTGGGTGCAGCCCCTTCACCCCATGCAAGTCTGCAGAGTTCTCACCTCTGTCCTACAAACACGTGCTCTAAGCGTGCAAACAGGAACTTCTAAAGTTCATAAGCCTTTTTCAGGTTCTTAAGGTCTTCTGAAGTGTACTGATGATTCTGGTTTTCTGAAAGTAAGTCAAACAGTTGCTGAACCTGTTCTTTTTCACTTCTGCTAAGAAGGGCCAGCACCACCTGAAAAAACAGATCATTTTACAATTAGCACAGGGTGACTGAAAATCATTAGTATTTGACAGAGAGACAAAATCAGTGTATCATTTCCTTGTAAGATAAGAACGTTTCCTTCAGGCCTCTGTTTAACTTAAGTACACATTCAGTCCAGGTTCTTACCTTAAATCTTTCCGCTTTGCTCAGGTAGAAAAGGTGCTGATACACAAGGCCAGGATCTCTTCCAACTACGTAACATTCCAATGACTGGATAAAGATCATAAAGATATCTCCTTCAAGTTTGTTACTTAGCAGCATGGGCAATTTTTTGGGATCAGACATTGTTAAGAGATCTGCACAAGCAGCTTTATCCTTATTGGTATTCACTGCATTTATAATCTGACCAAAGTCATAAGCATTAGATGGTTCAAAAACACGCAATTTCTCATAGGTCTTTGGTGGCACACTCTCTTCAACTGCTTCCTCAGAAGCAACATGGTCAGTCACAACATCTTCTGGTGTAGCAAACTGTCTCTCTTCCTGGTCATCGCATTCAGACACCTTCACAAAGAAAATGGCAACAGATCGTTTGAATGGGGGTAACCTGAAGCTTCATAAACTCTATATCCATCAATAGTGTTGCTAAATTAAACTCAGCACTTCACTCTAGAAAACAAAGGCATCTATGATCCTTTACGTTCTACTCCCCCCACCCAGAAGAGCTCCTCTCTAATTCATCTTTA
Organism: Laterallus jamaicensis coturniculus; assembly: GCA_022605575.1. Taxonomy (NCBI): domain Eukaryota; kingdom Metazoa; phylum Chordata; class Aves; order Gruiformes; family Rallidae; genus Laterallus; species Laterallus jamaicensis. Next base: position 69,589,820 of record JAKCOX010000002.1, on the reverse strand, counting down.
AAGGTCTGTAGTCAGCATTGTGTATGTGATGTCACACCACTGCAGAAAGGCCACTGATGACCCCAGGAGAAAACTAAGGAGACCACACGTGTCACTGTGCGTGTGTGAGATGTGGAGCTGCAGGAGACGCACCACTGGTGTTTCGGCACCAGACACCCAGGTCTCCTCTCACTGCCGTGCCTTCAGAACTGCACAGGGACGCGGCAGCTGCAGCGGGTTGGTGGCTGCAGTCTCGCTGTGGAAGGCAACACCGCTGCAAGGTGTAACTGCCTCAGCACCCACTGGGCTCTCCTAGGTTTGCAGTCCCATCAATCAGTCACTAGAAAATTAACTGTGGGTTTGACGGTTGCTAAAATCCATTTCAAGCTATCACAAGTTGTGGAATTACTATGAACCCATTACATTATCACTGGATGTGTTCTGTTCTGTGGGTGTCAAGGCTCTTTGGAGGTCTGAAGATGCTGTACTGCACATAACAGTGCTGTGCTGTGAGGCCCATCAGTCATTTCTGGAAAATACTGCATTGGGCTTACAGACTTTCTGTTCTATTTTTAACAATCTTTAGTATCAAGAAAGAAATCTTGACTGTTTGGTATATAATTACAGCTTGATTAAAATGGAACAATAATGATAAATCCCAGTTTCTAACCAGATTTCCCTCCCTTGTCCTTGCAGTCTGTATTCACAGAACTACACTGTACTGCGGCAGATGGGACAGGAAAGGCTCTTTAAGGGGGCGGCTGTAATGATGACAGCAAACATAAATGCTTCCTGCCCCACCCCTGGAAAAATTCCACTGCCAGGAATGTAGTTAACTGGTCTTTGTACGATGCAGTCACTTCCCAAACCTCTTCTAAACACTCTCCAGGTTCCTTTGTTTGTCACAATTTGGAGCTTAACTAACACTATACCCAGCTTACACTAGTTACATAAATCCCCTGCACTCGTGACACTGTTGACTGAATACAAGTCAGTTTGTATTAGTAACTGCAGTTACCACCACTTTGAAATTACATTATCCAATTACAGTTCCACTGTGCAATCCAATGACTTTGTACTTTAACTATATATTTTTAAAACAAAGAGGGGGAAAAAAACCCACCCAATGTTCTTAAAGGACCAGCAAAGCTACAATCCAAAAGTATCAGATGACTGAGAAAATCCTTCCATTGCTTAATGCTGCTCTGAGCTCTGCAGGGCTAACATCTGATCGAGTCCATAGCATTACATCATCTATTTCTTTTGAAAGAGCCTACAGGTATTGCACCCATAATCCTGAAGGCAAGATCTCAACTTCCAGCCCTTCAGTACCTTTACTACTAGCACAGAACAGGCAGCACATGTGCTGACAATGATCCTTTACCAGCACAGCCCCAGAAGCTCCCAGAGTAGCACAGACTTTAAAAGCAAACCTGCTATTTGCCCACTGAGTTCTGTAAACCAGTTATTTCAGAGTCTAAGCAGTTTCTGTTCCCAAGGAGCATATCCTCAAGTGTAGTGTCGTCTAAATGCACTTTTTTTCCCTGTCTGTGGCAGTTCTGATCATACCTTAAAGCTGTCCAAGCTTTACTACAGAATATAAAGGACACTGAACATATCATAGGTAAGAATCCTCCAATATGCCCTCAAAATTACTTGAAAAATACAACCCAATCTCAAAAAATGTAGAAGTGCAAAACAAAACCTGTAATGTTATCTCATCAAATGTGGGGTTTCCGCACAGCCTGCTTTTAAAAATGAACAGGTATACCTCTTGTATGGTTATTTTCTTCCTTTGCTTTTGCCGACTGCCAGCTGCAGCACTGCTGTCAAGGTTAAGCAGTTGGGTAACCTCCTCCAGTTCCTTTTTTGCTTCAAGGACATTTGGATCTATTAGAAGTACTTGGTTGAAATCATCAACACTGGCTTGGTAATTCTGTAAGAAGAAGGGAAAATAATGTTTTTCATAAGCACATCGCTAGAAAAATAGATCTGAACTACCACACTGTCCTTTACAATCAAGAATAAAAGTCTTGGCTGTAGGTAGACAAGACTAATCTAAATAAAAAGTGTACTTCCATTAGATGGGGAAAAAAGGAAACCGATGATGAGTTTTAGTATTTTGTGACTAATTTCTTCCATGTTAAATATGTAATATGAATTAATTTATTCTGAGAAACATACTCTCCCTATCAGAGACTGGATTACTGAAGACTGCTGCAGCTTTTAAGCAGAACTGCTTCAGTTGTAACGCTTCCTCGGGATTGATATAAGCTGAGTCCATCAGCAGTCTGTGTACTTTCTCTGCCACAAAAGAGAGTTACATTAAGCTTAGATTTAAAATATACCTCATCTTCCTGGGCTTCAATCCAACAGACCCCCTCTTGCAGCCTGAGAAGGGAATTTTTCGGTAGTACTTGAGAAGATCGGGATTATGTTATGAACTCGGGGATTAACAGGATTAGGAGGACAAGCACAGCAACAGAGTGGCAGTAGGACACAGTTCCTCAATAATCAGTCTTGTAATATATTTAATGGTTTGATTTAAAATTTTGTCATTTAGGAATTATGATTTTTAGACTCCATTTTCTGGAGACAAAGTTAATAACATCGATTCTGAGAAAGACCGAAATACCACACATTAAAATCAAGACACTTTGAGGGCTGGAGTATCAAAAATAAGGATGGATTATAGCAGTGAACAGTAAAAGACCATCAAAAGATCAACTTTCTTTGTGTCATGGAACTAACAGTTCTTCTGTTCCCAAGCAGTATCATGAAGTTACTGTAAGTCATTCCTACTATCATGGAAAAAACCCTGAGGTACCAGCTGAGGCATTTCCTCAGCACCTCTGCTGTTACAAAAGCACTGGTGTAGAAGTCACTCACATTCCCTTTCCTAAACAGACTATTTTGTTCAACCCTGATGACGCATACTCAAGGTGCAGAGACACTGCAGAAAGTCTGTAGGCAAAGTCTGCTCTGTCATAAAAGAAGTGCAAGAGAACCAGAATTATTCAGCCTTAGAAATGAATGCAGAAAGGAGGCAGATTGCTTCAGTCAGAAAACAGCTACCAATTAAGAGAAACCATCTGAACTACAAATGTGAAGAGTCACAGTTAGAGCAAGGAGATTCTGAAGCAGACTTCTGAAAAGGATCACAAGGGTCAGCAAACCACCACAATTTTAAATCCACCAATGGATTTAAAATTGTAACCTGACCAACTTCTCAACAAAAAGCACACAAGATGGCAATACCCTAAGCAAGAGACTGGAGTATCAGCTGCAAGAGATGCTGTATGGGGTCCCGTGACTATGTTATAGGCCTAATTCAACACACAAGCACAGTATGTTCCTGATCTTCCCTTAACTACATTTCAGTAAATCTATTTAAAACCCCCTAATTTACTACATTAAATCCCACTGCAGCTTTTGTGGTAAAATGTCTGGATATTTATATACCAATAACTTCCCAGCTTAGTTAGGTCTTTGCCAAACTACATGCTTTTAGCTCTTAAAAGTTTTCATTACAGGGTCATTCATCAATCTCAAAGCACTTTTGTTGCTTTCTCTGGTTTTATGAATCACTCACACCCCTGGAATTAGCAATAATGAAGGCATTAAACCCAACCACAACAAAACATCTTGGGAGTCCCCCACTCAGACTGTTCTGAAGGAATCCATGAACAGCGTGTCTCAGGCCATGTCTTCAATAATGCAGAACCAGCATTTCTTTCTAGCACATTCGAAAATGCAGAAGTTATTTCTCCAGTTCTTTACAATCTGCAGCAGTGTGTAATTCCCTCTGTTTGACTGGTAGAACCACTATAGAGCTGTGTTCATATTGATATTATCAACTTCAACAAGATAAGGTTACAGGTGATTATACCAGGTAGCTAGGTGTAGTTACAGGAAGCGTTGGCACAGAATTAAGACTTTTCAGCTTCTTTGAAAATCAATCAAAGCAAACTTTCAAGGTTTCCTAGCTAATGTAACAGAACAAATTTAACACAAGGAGAAGATTCCATGGTTCCAATATAACTAGCATTAGGAATTACAACCATGGGATGGGAGCAAGTTAGTACACTGGTAAGCGTAAGTGGGTTGTCCTCAGGTGTCTGTAAGCTGAGACACAGTGAGGTAATTTTTTGTTAAGGCATCAAGGTGTGAGGTAAGTATTCATTTGATGGACACGGGGGAACTCGGTGGTCACCTGGACTGATCACCGTCAGTTAAATTAGCAACATCGCAGAAAGCACTTAAGATGCTTGAGACACTTGTAATATTTAATACAAAGTAGATGATGATGGACACCATCATGAGCAACAGGAGTGAGAAGCTTATAAATCAATACCAGGTAAGAGCTGACAGCGTAAGGATTGCTATGAAAGAACTGTCAAGTGTAGAGGCTAATTAACATCACTGAAGAAGGGGAAACAACAGAGGGATGGACAGAGGGAATGACATGGTTCAAGTGATGAAACACAAGATTTGCAGTCACAGTCAGGATGGATATGAGAAATCTAAGTCTCCATTTATGAAGATCAGGTAAAAGGATACTCAAAAGATGGTACTTGAAAAATTGCGTGTGAGATGAGCACAGCAGACAACACTGGATGGACAAAGGTAAAGGGTGAGTCCCCACACTGCTACCAGAGTAAGAAAGCATGTTAGTGGTAAAGCTTTGTAATGATTTTGGACAAGGAAGAGAGAGAGAGAGGATAATTAAACCACTGGTTTAACATGTCAAGCATTCAAATATGAGCAGATGCCAAAAGACACAGCTTGAGATTCTAGTCTGGACAGATAAAGTTAAACTTGGGAGAGAAGCCATTTGTCACCAGCAAAGATACAGTAACAGACTAGCATACCCAGAAGAATATTAGAATTTGGAACAGAGTTGAAACTCACTTAACTAATCTCCAGTCAAACCTCATTTATTCCAGTATCTTGTATTTTCACAGATCATTACAAGTCAACATGCAGGTTTTTATGCCGTAAAAGTATGTATATAGTACTTTCTGTATGCCTAACGCTCTATGGAGTAATAAATCATCAGCACTGCATACTCTGTATTCACCCATTGACTGCAACTACCTGATTGCCTTTGAAGAGGATAAGCAAGTTTAGAAGTGCTTAAGAGTACCTGCCATGTTCTTTTTCCTCACCTGTAATCCTTTGTACGCTAGTGCTCTTCTATAAAAAGCTTTAATATTAGAATCTTCTATCTGAAGAACATGGTCACAATCTTGCTTAGCCTCTTCATATTTATACAGTTTCAAGTAACAGAGAGCTCTAACACAGAAAAACAGAATACACTGCAATATAAGTAAATTCTACAGTGCTGTAGTGCCAACAATATCTGACTCATAGATGTTAATTACAATACTTCACACAATTCAGTCTCAATGTGGTATTTTTTAAAGTACATCAAAACCAGTAATTATTAATAACATGGATGGATTTAGAGAGGGCCAATTCCTGCAGTAAAATTCAAAATTCAAGTACGACTGCTGCTTGATGTTAGGCAGATATGCAAGTATTTTGAAAGCAGAGCCTAAGCTATTATAAGGCAATAGCATAGTAGTGGGTATCATACGGACTTTATACGGCCATTCTGGGTAGAAAAGTGCTCTAGATTAAATAAGCAATACTGTTTTCTGCACCTAATTATTACTTGGAAGACTCCTATTCCAGTACTGGCCTAATCAAATCCTTCTTAGTTTGTGAAAGCTGATAAGATTACAGCATAAAGAATTACGCTGCAGAATTAGGTCAACCTTTAAAATAATGCTGTTCAGTGACCTTGTTCCTATTTTTATTTTCTTAAAACATACCTTTTCTCTGAAGTATCTGAAATACTGCTACTGCAGATAATTTTGAATGTAAATCAGATCAGTAGCCCAAAGAATGTTGCAAAACTCTCTGCTAATTATAGCTTTTAGCATTGCTTACTCTATCTATATAAAGATTTTACTCGCTCCCCTTGGAAAATAATGCAGTTTAATAACAAATTTTCTTATCAGAAACACTCATCAAGTAGGAAAAAAAAATTCCTATTTTTACAACAGTGGCTGAAAGGATGCAAAATCTCTCTCTGCAGTGAGAAAATACAACTAATGTTATCCCACAAGGTGGGGTTAGATTTTGGATCTTTACCTGTTAGTGTAGATGGTACATTCCTCGGTATTTAACTTCATGCATTCGCTGTACTTATGGACAGCTTCTTCATAATTACCCTTTTTTACAAAATCATTCCCTTCAGCTTTTAACATCTTGAACTTCTCCTCAGCTTCCTCACCTACATTACAAAAGGATCACAGTGTTACATAAGATGGTCAGTTCATTAAGGGTAGCCCAATTATCTACCCAGACTAAGAATAAATGCTTGGCAACTGGAGTATCTTTACCGGCCTGCACATCCTTGTTCCTGTTCCCTGCTGCTCTAAGGCAGGCATAAACTATCATACCCACATTTGACACAATGCTTATTTCCCCATGTACCAACTATTTTGCTGAAAATAATGGGAATGCAACAGGCAGCTTGACACTTTCACCTCCTTCTGTCTAGCCGCTCTGGTGTGGTAGAGAGGGACTATGTATCTCCACTGAGATCCCAGTTTTATTTACTATGAGATTTAATCAGCAGGAGTAAAGGCCTTCTACATCTCCACTACCAGCCCAAAGTGACCATAATTTGATCTAACATTCTCTCTGCAAGCAACTCTCACAATTACTATGCTAAACTGAGAACGACAAATCATTGCATCAGTAGGGGTTAGTGATGCATCAGTGATATTCTGTTAATAACTATTTATAAAAGATCATTTGAGGAACCTGAAAAAACCTAACTATACTCTTTTATTGTGTTCTTCCATAACTGTCTTTCCTTCTAAAGTCCATGTCATTTGTTGCATGTGCTTCTGGGTTAGATTAGAAGTTTTAGTGGTTTCCTGTGGTAAAGCAATTCTGACTGTAGCTTCATGTCTCTATTGAGCAAACAATAACTAGTAACATAGCTCTAAGTAAATCACAAGAGAAACATCTGCTTTTTTACACCTTGCTAAAGAATATGAGCCCCTTGCCAAGCTTCAGACAAGCTTCAGCTTTATCTAACAAGGTAATTCTAGCCAATAATAAACTCAGTGAGTTCTTTCATAAAAACATGGCAGTCTCCTATGGCAGAAAACTACATATGACTTGAAGAAAAAATTAAGAAACCACGTGAAACCAGAACAAACCTAAGAAAGAAACACAGCTAAATTATAATTGAAGTTGTAAGACACAAAAACCAACAAGCAAGTGTTTCCAAAAAGTGTCAGCCAACAGTAAGGTTTAACTACTGACTGAACATTATTGCTGACACCCTTCTGGCACCAGCTGTCACTGTCAGGTCCCACTGATCTACTACAAGCCTGAGAAGGCAACCACAACCATAGCGCCAGCCTTCAGGGAAGAAAATGGTTACACCATCTTCATTTAGTTAAAAAGTAAGCCTAATCAAAGCCCACACTGTTTGACACAGATTCAGACTCAAGACACCACAGAGAATACTTCATGAAGATACTGATAGCCAGTTTCATTAAGGATCCTAAGAGGCTAAACTTGATCCTTACTGTTCTCAGGAGCTGCTCATCTGTGTACTTCGCACTACAATCATCTTCACATGCTCTCTCTTAACAAAGTTATACAAAGTTATACAGATCCAAATTTACTACTTAAAGGTTTAGATTAAACAGATCAGTTATACAATTAAATAAAACCCCAACAAACTGTATTCCTTAGTAACAAAATGCCTGGAGAACAATCAGTACAATAAAAAAGCACTTTTCAAGCTAAGTATTTATGTTTAATACCAACAACTGTGCAAAGTATCAGTTTGCTACTTAACAAAAAAAACCTGAAAAGTTAGACCCAATTGCTGCCTGGTCTTTAAGAGCAATGAATCAGTATCATGAACTGATGACTGTAAAATACTTGGGTCATTGTACATTTGAAAAATAGAGTAAAACTTTTATCAATTTAATTGAGCTTAAATTATACATCAATGTGTTTCCTGACTCTTAAATGAAAAGCATTTCTCTGTAGCACTGCTGTGGTTTAGCATGTTCTATTGTTCAAATCATGTATAAACAACACTATGGCAAGTTTGCAGAACCATGCCTCCTTGAGAACAATGTCCAATTCTCATGAATTCTAAAACGTGTAAATTGTCTGTTGTTTTACATCAGGTACAAATAAATATAATGCTATCTGAAAGATCATCTTTGAAGTCACTAAATGTGTAGTGCCTGTCATCAGTACCCCCCTGCTCCTAACCCCTGGGTCTGTGCTCTTGGTGCTGAGGGACAAGTGCCTGAGATGAATGCAGATGATTTGAGGACACGCACTACTGCAGTAATACACTGTGGGTGCATTTGGCCAGAAATCAGTTAGGCATTGCAGCCTCCCCTTTGGTAACTGAAATGAGATGGTTTTCAGCACTACTTGTCTTTATATTGAAATAAACTCTAAGGGCAACCAATTAGTAGTCAAGTAAGAGTAAAAAAAAAAAAAGAATCAGTTAAGGCCATTTTGGAAAAAGAATGTTTAGTATCAATAAAACCTGAATCAGAAAGGTTCCTTTACCTGATTTACTGGAGGAGAAAAATGGAAACTGCAATATAGAGAAAAAAAATTACAAGGAAGAAAAGCATCTTAAAGCAGGTAAGCACATAGTGCTTATGTGCAAGGAAGTCCAGAACTAGCAAACTTGAAAGATGACTAATAATAGGTCACTGTCAAAGTTAGAATCCAGTGTTAAAAAAAAAAAGCCAACCAAAAACCAAAAAGAAAACAAGAAGTGTCCTTCTATACCCATTTCACTACCTACTGGCCGTCTAGAAGTCCACCCTTTCTGTTTTGAAGAGCTGAGCAATGCTTTCATCAACAATTAAATGCCAGCTACAGATTATGCAGCTGACTATGATACTGAGGTTGGGGTGTTTGGGTGGTGGTGTTTTGGAGAACTGCATTGAAACTGTAGTGTGATGTCAGGGAAACCATGAACACTTGTGATAGGACTCAACATACTGCTGATGAGTGTTTCTGCCATATTTTATTTTATATAACTTCAGATATTATATGCTGTAAGGTTCATCACTTGGCTTAAATAAATATCGTAACCGTGACTTTATACACACATGAAACCAAATCATTTAAATGCCCATCATCTAACTTGGCTTTTTACAAATGTCTCTAACTAAAACTTCCTAGAGCAACTTCTTTGACATTATTAACCTGCATTCCATTTTTCAATTAAAATTATTTTCCTGTTTGTATATATGATTGTATTAGCTATACATACGATTCTTCAACTGTTCTTCTCTGCTGATATCTGCAGTACTTCTTGGCTGTTTCTCCGAAGTACAGTTTCCTCCATCCCACCTGTGTAGCTGAGCAGCAACTGGGACAACTGGAATTGGTGGCAGTTTTTCCCTCCAACTGGGACCATCCTGATCTATTAAAGTCTTTGTTATTCTGAAAGACAAAAGCCCCACCAACATGACCTGTCATATATTTAGCTCACACTTGAATAACTTATATACAAATTAAATAAGGCAATGTTCCCCTTTCTTTAAAAACAACTGAACAATTATCCTTAAGACTAATTTAAAAAAAGATTGTCACAGCACTCAGTGGCATTGCACTCATTTATGATTTAGACTGTTTCCACTTGTCATGGCATTTATGCCAGCATTTAGAAGACAAAAAGCTGACTCCAGCATGATCTGTAAATATTTAAGCAAATGACTGACTTTGCAGCTGGGCTCATGTTTATCACATGCAAGAAAGAAATGGGGGGGGGGGGGAAATTATGTATTTATTTTGTTTGCTTTTCTCAGCTGTTCATAGGTGTTATTACAAGTGCAGATTACATCATCCTCTGACAAAGTGTGGTACCCAAAGTTGTCAATGTCAAATTAAACCTCTTACACAACAATTCTCTAAATAACTAATTCAGGTTACAAAGTAGGTATTAAGCTGCATTTTACAGAAGTCAGAAATCAGTCAATCAATCATGCTTTATCCCCATTTTAAAATGCAAAGAAAATAAATGAAAAGGGCTTAGTCTTTTTTCAACCAACACACACGGACGTATAAACGTCACATATATAGATCTATCTCTGTACATGAGAGGTTCAATCCAGAATCTATTCAAGTGGGAATTTCCCATTGCAGTGATACATTCTGGTGAAAGACCTAATAAACATAATGAGTAAGATTTCATGGTTTCATTACAGTATTTGTAGTGTTGAAAAAAAAAATCCACAAAACCCAAGTATTAATCAATTACGAGAATAATAGTGGGATAAACATCTTAAAATGAGCTTAAGAGATAAACCTAATGTCTAACTTAAACAAAGGGAAATTCTGAATTGAGTGGTAAAAGAAGACAGATTGGTACTACTGCCAATAAAGCTGAAATTTGGGTATTAGGTGCATTTCCATCTAACACAAATAACATGCTACATCAACACACATCCAAGAAAAAAAGTAAGAAACCTGAACGTGACATTAAGAATGAGATAGAATGAGCAGAAATTACCCAATCATGTTTTCTTGCTTAGCTTTGTTCTTTTTTAAATATTTGAGTACCTGCTATGAAACAAAACCAGTAAAATATTATGGCAACAGAGTCGGCACACTCAGGTCCAAATTCTTTTCCCATTAGGGTCTGACAGAAAAATCAATACAAGAAGCATAAAACAGAAATTACCAAAATATTTTCAGTATTGTTATAGATTAAAAAAGCTAACTGTAGAGCTCTGAAATCTGTCATTTTATGTACCACGTGATTTTGCATGAAATATAAGGTTTTTTTCATTTTTAACTGAAAGTAAGTTTCTTCATGCACAGAAGATTGCATTTCATAGTATCTAGTTGCTTTTTTGTTTTCACTTTGCTAAACAATATTTTATAGGACATACAAACAAAGCAGCTTGTCTAAGTTCTGTTTTGCTCTGATTTTACTAAAACTTTAGGGTTTTTGATAGTAGTCTGAATCAAATTAAGAAAAATATGGCAGATATTAAATAAATTTAACATCTCTAAGATTTACCCAGATTATTTCATTAGGAAACAAAACTATACAGTTAATATAAAAAGTCAATTAATTATGTTTAGGTATTTCCCATAGAAAGTAACAGAATAATTCTACAGTAAACCAGGGTCTCATTGACTTCCTCTTTAATTATTCTCCATTTATCATAATGGGCTTAAGAAGTAGGACAAAAAACCTGATCTAACTCATCAAAACTAACAGAAAGAATCCTGTAGTCTTTGATGATCAACTGACTTCTTGTAAGCTAATAATCTGAAATCCATCTGCAAAAATACATACCTGTACACCATGGTTAGTTTATAAAGAAGAGATATCTCATGAAAAAGCTGGAGCAAATAATCTCATTCCCCTCACTAACACCCTAACTTGACTCAACAATCTTGCAGATTTGGAGTTTATCACAAATTTATTGGTACAGGACCATAAAAGCTCCCAAGCCATCTAATGCAATTTGTTAAATTGTATTAAAGGAGCTGAGACAACTGAAATGAAAGTTTAATTTAGCAAATGGAAATGCATAAAGTCATTGCTCCACACTAGAGCTTCAAATTTATCTAAAAATCACCTCAGGGTAACCACTAAAACACACAGCTGAACATCATGTAATCAACATGTTAGACACTCAAATAACTGTTTATATTTGGGTTGAGTTGACTTTTTGTCAAAATATGTACTTAGATTCTTAATTATTTCCTTTTGGATATAAAATTATCAGGGATAGGTTTTATGTCACAAATATTAGAAATGCCAGGCTGAACACCCATTTGATTCTATGATTTTTGGAAACCCTGCTTAGTTTAACACAGTTTATCAAACCCATCCTCGGACACGTGTTTCTCCTGTGAGCTTCCTACAGCATCACCATCCATTTTCCCTGAGGAACTTAAAAACAGAGAAATCCTCCAGTAAAAGCAGATTGTTAAGACCTGATATTTCTAATTTAAAAACAAACTAAATTTTATTTTAGGCTTCTCCCATTAAGTTAAAAGGCAGTACAATAGCTATCATATTTTATTAAAATTGATTTTGAGAAAGGTCTGTTACTTTTGGAAATGAAAATGAATACTCTGGTAAACAATTTCAGTTTAATGCATAAATGAGAAAGTATTACAAAATAAATTCTAGTAAAAAGTTAAATTATGCAGGAGGTCTATGCTTTAGAAACTAAGAATTTGCAAGCAAAAATGAATTACCAGCAGAAGAGAAGGAAGAAGCAGCTGAAATAAGGTGATGGGTTGCCAGGGAGGAAAGAGTTATGAGCAGTGAAGCTAAAAACTTAAGGAAGGCCTAGAGAGGAGAAAAGGAAGAGAGTTAAGGGAAAAAAAGGAAATATGCTTATTTCTAAGCAAGTTACAAGTCAAGGAGAAATATGAAAAGAGTATCTGCAGGTAAAATAAGCCAAGGTTAAAAAAAAGAAGAGTGTAATAATCATACATATACCAGGATGAGCAATTATTTCACCAATCCAAGATAGAGATCAGTAACAATTAGTTGGGTTACCAAAAGTAAGATTTCTAAGAGGAGATGATAAAGCGTCATGTATTAGATTCCACTGTTAAAAGTCGCATGCATGTGAGTTCCTGCTTAATCATGAAGGCTGTTCTGCTTTCATAAATACTTTTTCTGCCCATTAAAAAAAAAGAAGGGAGTGAAAGAAGCTATCATTCACACACTTAAGTATTTACTGTATGTTAATGAGAATGCAATTACAATAGTGTGTCTACACTAATTTTACACTATTAAAATATAATTATAGAAATTGAGACATCTCTCTTGGCACCAAGAATTAATGTTGGAAGTGTTTGTAATTTTTTCTTTTTCAGCTTTGTGGCCAACCACCGTATCAAGCTACTTCTGTGTTTACCTAACTGCAGCATACCAAAGGACTCACACTTAACATAAATCTCCAACTATCACAGGAAGAGTGCTAATATGAAAAGGAAACGGTAATGCCAGAGAAAAGGTGTGGACTTTAAAGTATTACTTTACATGGTATCAAATACAAGCTAGGGAAGAAAACAACTTGAAGCATCAGTAAAAAACCCTTTAAAATATTACATTTTAAAAACATAAGTTGACCTACTGCTGGCAGAGGAAAACTGTGAAGCTATGGGAAAACGACTAAATGAAACAGCCGGTCCTCTAGTTAGAACACACTAGTTGTGACAACCCTGCCTCGGAAGGATACAGAAACAAGTAAGCATGTAAAACAAACAAAATTAAATCACATTTTTCTATTTGGGCTGATGTGAGCAGAAAATCTGTAAGCAGAGTTACCTATTAGCACTATCATTTGCTGCTTGGATGCTGCTGTCTATTTGTAGGACTGTTTTATAATCGATGTATGCTTGTCGATACCGCTCCATAGACTCATTTGCCATTGCTCGTCGTAGAAGAGGCTTAAGTGAAAATGGACGAAGTGCCAGAGCTCTGGAGAAAACAAAAGAAAAATGCAGGATTGAAACAGAGTAACTGAAATATTATTAACACAACTATTTTATGCTATATACAACTATATGTAACACTTTTGTGGTTTCAGTTGGGCCTTACAGTAACAGAACCTATGAAAATGGCACTAAGTTGGTTTACATTAATACCTTCAATGACACAGAGTTACAAAGTTGTGAGTGCTTTTACTATGACTTAAGTCTCTATCTTCCATCTGGAAAACTACTTTCATCACTAAGAAAAGATTAATGGTAGTTGTTTAGCAGCAAAATCTATTTTTCTTAAGTCATGCTTGGATCTACAGGGATTTCAAGTATATGATGCTTTTGCCCACATGATTGTCAGTTCTTCCTTACATGGAAGTACACATGTAAAAAATACGTTTAGTAAGACATGAATATACACCTGTCTTTTCTGGCTTTAAGTTTTTTGCCTTTCTTTTGTGTTTACTCTTCTGATTCCGCCAACCCTGAGCTCAACCCCTGACACTGTACAATCAGAACTCCTTCCCAACACCATGCACTTTTCCAGCAATAGGACAAAGTAGTCCAGAAAGGCTTTATTAAATTACAGACTACCTTCCACAAATCTATGCTTCTTGCTAAAGGGAAAAAGAGATAAACTTTTTAATACTGCAATTAAGACAAGACTTGACAATTAGATTTCATGGAATCATAAAGTAATTCAGGCCAAGAGGTCCCTAGTTCAAACTTCAGGCAGGGCCAGCTCTGAGATCTGACAAGGTTGCTGAGGGCTTCACACAGCTGGGCCTTGAAAACCTCCAAAGGAATCTGCACAGCATCTCTGGGCAACCTGTTACAATACTTATGGGGAAAAGGTTTCTCCTGCTACACAGTCCAAACCTTGTATGCTTCAATTTTTGCCTGTTGTCTCTCATCCTCCCACAATGCACTGTCAAAGAAAGACAGGATTTATCCTCTGAATAACCTCCTCATAGGTACTGGCAGGCTACTGTTAGTACCCCTAGAAGCCATCCTCCTCTAAGCTGAACTAATTAATTTCCCTTGGCCTCTCCTCTCCAGGCAAGTGCTCCAGAGTTCACAACCACCTCAGAAACACTTTACTGAGCTCAATCCAGTTGATCACTATCTTGTGGTCTGAAAACCAACACAGTTATCATCAGAAGGGGATAATCAATTCCCTCAATCCACTGGCTGTGGTCCTGTTTATAAGCAAGGAGACTGTCAGCTGCTGTAAATTGGCTTTGCGCCATTACTCCTCCGAAAGCTAGAGAAAAAATTATTTCTAGAATAAACATTTCCAATTTCCACTTCATAAGTATTTCCAACATTCCATTTCTCCTTATGTTGCTGGATACATTTGAAAAGTACAACTCCACACAACAACACAGTCCCTACAAAAGCCCTGCAAAAATTGCCTAATGTTCTGTAACTCAGAAGAATATTAATGCAAATTCAGGTTCCTAGCACCAAGAATGGAGAAAAAACCCATCCACAAATAAATCTGGGAGAAGATGGTACTGCTTGAAGAACAGCATCATTGGAAATGGAAAACTACATTTCCAGGGTGAAATGCAAAGGTAACACAGCCAGGGATCAAACTACACTACAGTACTGAAAATAATATTTGAGCACAGGAGCCCTGTATCACACTCTGGAACAAGAATCAAAGGCACTCCAAATCAGAAGCACAGATTCAACAGAGGGTTTCTGATGCACTTCTAAGCCCTAAATAGCTAAAACTTAATAAAAGATAAATGTTCAATGCTTATTTTTATATAATTAATATAACCACTACACCATTTTTACTCTGAAATCAAGCGACCTATTCGTAAATCTCCCTTTATATTGTGTTGCCTAGAGAAGATTTAATTGGCATGGCTTCACTCATGTGTGTTTGCAGTTTCACAGTTCTGTCCTCCAGCATCTTACATTCTACCTCTGTTGTGTTCAATATGCATTATGGATCTTTGCATATCCAGAAAAAGTGCATAACATTAAAGACACTGTCATTAAGTAGTAAGAGAGCAGGCTTCTGACTGGTAAGCATACAAACCCCAAGCCCTTTGTATTACTGACTTCAACTGAAGTCTGACATACTTCAGACCTCCTGAGTAAAAAAATGTGACAGCTGCTAAGTATGCCATCTTGTTTTATCAGCTAGCTGTCTATGGCAGTGTATCTGTTTTAACAAAATATCGTTGGCAAGTTAATTTTTTCAGACAAAGTTTTCATAAAACTTCTCTGTCAGGCAAAATATATACACTGGGTCAAATATTTATTTGGTCAATACAACATTACACATGGATTTTTTTTTTAGATTTGGGGTTAAACAGTTGGATTGTGCTGTAAAAAAACTCCTAACTGATTAATATGATGTCTGCCTTGGCATTCTTTTTTTGCACCTTAAGCCTCGGTCTCACTAGCCCTGCCTAGGAAAATATAAAAAAGACATACAGAAATACAGTAATAATTTAGTGGAAGGCAGTGTTTGGAAGTTATTGATGGTACCTGATCCCCTCTAACTCCTGTATCCTTAAAAGCCACAATAAGCAGAAAGGGTTTTAGCTCAATTTCTGAACAGCTGTAATTACAGTTTATAACTATGTCAAGTATGTAGTTTTAAAAAAATCACAAAACAGAACAACAAACCAAACACAAAGAACACACACGTATACACCAGACACGTGCTTGAAAGCAATTCCAAGATTGTAATAAGCATCTGACTTTACAAAGCTTTTCCATGTAAGTTACTACAGAGCATCTTTGAAGTAAGCCTGATTTTAAAATAAAAATTAACCCTGCTGTGCATTTCTGTGTACACATCAAGTCTAACAGCTGTCCTCCCACAGTCAGACAGTAAAAGTTATTCATTCCCTGGGTTCCATGTTTATATAACTGGCAAAGATATCTGTCATTTAGACAGGGAATCAGACCTTACTGAAGACTGCTCTAAGTCAAACTGCAGTAACAATATATCACTTAAAATGTTTACTCATCATCAGGAATCTTGTTGCTCTACATCGGAGGTTGCAATTTACCTGTCACAATCCTGGATGCAGTCACTGCAGCTGCCTTCTTTGAGGTAACATGCTGCTCTGTTTGAGTACAAGATACTTAAATCATCTGGACTTTGTTCTCCTACAAGAAGTTACAATTAAAATCAAAGATTATTACTAAAAGACATTCAAGAATTAAAGGCTTCCATACTCTAAGGTGCACTGCAGTAATGCAGTCTGCTGACAATGCAAAGCTGTAAGGAGCTTTCCTTCATCATTTTCTTGCCTGTGAGGGTAGTGAGGCCCTGGCACAGGCTGCCCAATGAAGCTGTGGCTGCCCCCTCCCTGGCAGCGTCCAAAGCCAGGTTGGAAGGGGCTTTGGGCAACCTGGTGGATGTCCTTGCCCATGGCAGGGAGTTGGTCTTTTTAGGTCACTTCCATCACAGGCCATTCTATGGGTCTGTGATTCTTTATCACCTAGAATATGTAATTATTCAAACACATAAATAAAAGCAAACAGCTCTGCTCGGAGGAAGTTAAAAGATCGTTTCACCCGCCTTCCTGTATTTTGTATCATGTGAATTACCCTCTACCGACAATGACAAAGTATTTACTGCACGGTAACCCCTGCCAAAAACCCGGTGATCATTAGGTTAGTTCGAGTTCCTTTAAATAATGTAAACACCCATCCTAGATCTACGTATAAAGCAGTGCATGCACTCACCTAGCCCGATGACATACTCAATTGCTTCCGAGTATTTGATCACAGCTTCTCCAAACTGTCCACTCTTAAACAACTCGTTTCCTTCACTTTTCAGTTTCGCTGCGGCCGGAGGAAGGGAAGTGCCATCCCCGCCCGGCTGAGATCCTGCTCCCTGCGATGCGGAGATCTCCGCCTCAGAGTTTTCACTCCTTCCATCACCGTGCGAACAGCAATTAGCCTCCCCTTCGTGGTCCGATAAATGCTTTTCTGTCTCCTTCTCTGATGCGGCTTTTTCTAACCCGCTCTCGGTGGATTCCTTGAGCCTCGGCGCCTCCCTGCCTTCCGCCTTGCCGCCGCCTTTGCTGTGAAACTTTCTGTGCGCGTTCCCCATGCCGAGCGCCCGGGCAGCCGCCTCTCCTCCTCCTGGCACGCCAACTTCTGCAAGGCAGTTAACGAGCGGAGTTAGAGCTTGCATCATCAGAAGAAACTATCGCCCTGCCAAAAGAGGGGTGTGCAGCCGAAGAACCGGGTGACGAATCCTCCAAGCATCTCTATGTTCCCAAGATTTATTTACCTCAGGAAACACTTCCGAGAACACACAAAAATCCCCCCTTACATGTAAGTCGCGGTGACGACTGAGAACACGGTACCGTGAAATCCCATTCCTCCTCGCTGGGCAGGGAGTGAACCCCTGTTCTGCGCTGTCAGAGCGGTTCGTGGTTCACCTTGAAGTTAACTCTTTACGTGCCGGCCAGTACAACGCTGATACTTTGATTTTCCACGACCGACCCACAATGCTTCATGTGACAACGAGCAGGCAGAGCTAACAAACCGGGCGTGTCACTCGCTTCCAAACTCCCCTCAAATACAGCACGGAATGGGAGGGATAAAAGCTCACAAATCATTCTCAAAACGCTTAATTTAAACGTAATGTTAAAAAGCCTCTCTAGAGCACAAGTAATTCAATTTTCAGGACTATTACTAATTTCATTAGGAAAAAATATAATAAAGGTATCAGGTATGAGCAGGCATAATTCACCGGGATTCCTAAGAGCCGGCTGAGCACAGCAGTATTCAGACACAGCCTTCAGCAGGAAGCCTGATGCATCCAGTGTTTCTGTACTCCTGGTTAAGATTCTGGGGTTTCACCTTCCCTTCACTTGATGTGCTCATCTGACCAAATGAATTTTGTCATGGCCTTATATGTTGGCGTGAGACCACCAACCGACTCGGACTAAAGATGTAATGTCAACTCCAGGTTGTTCCAAACTACAGAAAGTATTTTTTTAATGCACAAACTGTTCATGAAATCAAACTGAACAGGACGAGAAAGAATAAGATTTTAAAACCAAACAGATTCTGTAGTGCCTAACAGACAAAGCTCCAACCGCCCCCTTCCTATAGCTGTGGTCTCTGTTTTGAAATGCTGCACTTAGGAACAAGATCAGACTCAACAGTAGAAAGAATGACAGGATAAATCTACTCTATCCACACAGATATTTTTATAAAACTTAAATTATTTCTATTTGAGACTTCCATCCATCAAATTTGGCAGTGCCAAATATGCCAAGAAGGTTTAAAGTCTATTTGGTAAGAAGGATGAAGGCAGATGAGTTATGACAGTAGTAGCACTGAAATAAGAATTTCCTTAGGATACATGCTAAAATACATTTATTTTGCATACAAAACAGAGAATACTCAGTATACCTTCTACTAAAAAAAGGGGGGAAATAAGTCACAAACAAACAAGTAATATGACTTTTTTAGAAAAAAAAATCTGCATCAAAACAGTCTTGAAAAGCATCCCGACTGCCAGACACAACAGAAAAGCAGGACAGATAATGTGTGATGGGAATGTCATTAATGCAAATGTCATTTCCTGAACACAGGGGAAAATTTACTGAAGTGCACAGAAACAATCCTAGATTAAACAGGAAACATTTATAGCATTTTGAGTTCCACTGAAAATAAGAATATGTATAATTAACTTGTTTAGCTGTCAGGTTATGCTAATTGCCTAAGTATTTCTGCACTGAGTAAACACCATGCACAAAATTGTACAGATACATTTCTCAAATCTAATTCACACTGCCTTTCAGCTTCAGTGTTTATAATGTAAACAATATTCCTGTATTGGTCTTTAGAGAGAAATGTATTCATGAAACCAGTATTCTGGACTTTCCTTTAAAAAAATGCAGCTTTTATGAACTTTAAAACAAAACAAAACAAATAGCCCAATCTAGATACATTACAAATTCCAAACAAAAGTTGAAGGTATTAAAAAGTAGGGATGGAATTTTTATCTGAATGACAACAAACTAGAAAGAAATTTAATTCATGTTAATAATAAAATAAGGAACGTAAAATGGACAGACTGTCATCAAACAAAAGCCTCTGAATACTCCAGAAGGGCTATTTGAAATATTTTTTTTGTAATAGATGACATTGTCTTTTATTTAAAACTGATTTTCAACTACAGAGTATTTATCCTCCAGGAGTATGACACAAAAACAGTGATGGCAGAATAAAAAGCAAGATATCTAAGTTTAGTTCACAATGACTTCACTTCTTAAGAAACCAGGAAACATTTTCAACTCTTACCCGCTCTGCACTAGCTACATCTGAAGGCAACTGGAATGGTCCAAATTTCCACAGATTAATTTTTAATAATTTAAAATAATTTTTAACTCTTGTGCCACACACAGTCAAGCAAATGTGTTTTGTATTACATGTTCTTGGTTTAGCTGATTGAGACTGTACTTGGATTGCTCTGGCTTAGAACATAAACCAAACAGACTTCTCAAATCTCTCTGATGTGTGACTGCTTAGCAGTGTTTGTTCATAAAGAATGCAAAATAATTTACTGGTCAACATTTATACTGACACTGTCATTAAGGGTTTTTCTTAATGTCCAATTCTAGAGTTAATTTTCAATGCCGTGTCATTTAACATGATCTAAATTCTCCTATTGCTAGCTTGCAATGGAGCCTAAAAGCCACAGTAGGTTGGGCCCCATTGTGCTAGATGCTAGACAAATTAATTATAAATGAGATGTCCTTTTTCAGAGTTTACAATGCTAAAAATCAAACCCAGCAAATGAACAAGCACAGTGGAAAGAGGACTGAGCCTCATACAAGACCTTGTAAGTACAGTTTCTAACCATAAGGGGAACTGACACAATCAATTATTAAGGGTTCAATGGCAAAGAAACTTCCTATTACAGTAAAATCCTAGTCCCAGAGATTACTACAAATTAAGATTTGGATAGGTGCAAATTCATACATGGGATGAATGTGAAGTGAGCAACACTAAAGAACAGCCAGTAAGCATTAACCAGCGCAGTATGTGTATCTCAGAGCCTCAGTGGTAAAGAAAAGCAGAAAACAATTCTAGGAAAAATACAACAGCAAGCACAACTCAAGACTGGCGTGAGAAAGAGCTCTGTCTCCTACCCAGTAAGCTTTACTTCTCAACAAATCAATCAAAACTAGGACTTTACTCACTGTTCTCTGTGAAAAGCCATGAAACATTAATGCATCTGTTGAAGAACATAAAATTAATGTTTCATTATTCCACATAGAATAATTAAACACGTAAAGACAAAGAAGCCAGTTTTATCTGAAGATGTCCATTTCATAAAACATGTTTAGCAAATCAACAAGAGAAATTCAGAGATTAGGTTATCAACAGCTATTAGTTTTGGAAAGCTGTAAATCAATCATTATAATGACAGTTCAGTTTACTTAAGGGCAGAAAGCCCTTCGAAAGAGAAACCACATTCCAGATCAGTTAAGAATATAGCACAGAATTCATCAAGGATCCAGAGAGTTAGCATGCCTCTTGAGCTCCTAACAATGTACCCAGAAAAGGACAATTGAGTGAAAATACATAGTCACAAGATAGTGGAGTGATGTGAGGAGATGCTCTTCAATCTAAGAATGGTTCTAAACCACAGCACTGTCACATTCAATGCCAATGACTTTTATTTGGTGCTATCAAGTAGAAAATAGACTGGAAAAAAATTCCAAAGTAATTCCCAGTGGCCAACTGCTGTGGCATCAAGGAAATTTAATAGAACATAGGCAGTGAAACTAGAAGTTAGGTGAAAGATTTAACATGAAGGAAAAAGAGGTGCTCTGATGTTTCACTGTCAAGTGTCAGTGTAACAAGCCAGCAATCACAAGGTGCACAAAACAGGAGGACACATACAAAAATAAAAAACCCAAAAGAAAACACATTCTAAATTGGGATAAAGGTCTCATCCAAAAGAAGAATATTCTCTTCACCTCTAAAGTGGAATAAATAAACCACACGTAAAGAAAACACTCTCTAGGCAATATCTTTTCCCATGGATAACTCAACAAAACACAGCTTTGTCTGCTAATAAGTTTCTTGTATGTGCACAATGTACATGATTTAAAGAGAGATCTGTTGTCAACTTTAACAATTACAGGCTGAGAAACAATTTTAGCTAACTTAGACCTTATTCATTTAAACACACTCTCCTTTTTAATGAATAATTATTTCCTAAATTTCTGAACTGTCTACTACAATTTTTAAAAAATTATTGTAATAGATCTAGTGAATGCCACACAATTCAGCGAATCTTTATGAATTATTAGGGGCTATACAAAATACATTTATTTATCTTTAAACAGTATTTATCACTTGATATTATTATTTCTGTAAACATGTCAATGTCAGGCACTTTGTCAAGTTCATATGTGAACTTTAGTTTTCACAATGCCTGAGTGCTAGTTTTTACAGTCCCTAGGATGTAGACAATTTTCCTCTTCTATTATAGAAAAATTTATTTTCTTTTGTTTTCAGATACATAAAAGATGAAGAGACACCACACTCTATTTTGACTGTTTTGTTCAGGGCTGAGAAAAAAAACTCTTCAGAACTAAAGAAAAAAAGATTTTTTTCTTTCTTCTGATCTCTAAATTGTAAGTTCAGTAGGAATGCATGAGGCTTAGCAACCAGAATGTAAAATAAATGTGACTACATGACAGGACAGATGACTGTTGGACTGTGTCTACATGACTAGATAGAAGACATATAAAATGCTTAGTCTACTGACTGCTGCTCGGTTCACAGAACATAACATTTATTCAACAACTGAACTGACTTTGTATTTCTTTCCAGTTGTACTTTAAAACACAGAGTAATCCATGAAGATGCTTGCCTTCTACATCTCAAAAATACTTATGAACACATGCGACGTTGACGTCAGTTGACAATCTTCCCTATGTTTAAAAGCCTAACCCTTCATCAATGAATGAGTCTTCCTATGGAGCTAGAAGGCACTTAGTCATCTGAATGCTCCCAATGGAAACTAATATTTAAGGCTAAGGACATGATCCATTCCTTCTTCAAGCCTTTCACCTGAGGAGATTTAGGGGATACCTACTGAGTTTGAAAGACCTGTTTTCCTTAAATTTGTGTGCAAACAATGCGTTAATAAATCACGCTAGTACAGTCTAATAGTCACAGAGGAGGAAAAATGTGGAATGAAAATGTGATGGTGGGAAGGCAGAAGAGCTGTACAAAATACACAGTTAAGGAACATTAAATGTTCTCCACACCAGAAGAAATTCCCAACTGGGTCCACATCAAAGGACAGGTATAAAAATACACAGGACAGTGGGAAGAACATGTTTTATAGCAACATTTCCCATCTGTCTCTGTTATACCCTTTCTAGAAACGTGTAATAAAACTGGGTTCTAGATTTCCCACACTGATCAACTTTAAGTAGTGAATGTAATTTTAATCTTCAAATGGGCAAAATCATTTGCAAGCAAATAGGAATGAATTGTATGAATAAACACTATGATATCAAATGCAATAATTTTTTCCTCAGGTTAAAGTTAAATAGGAAATGATAAGACATTACTTTTATCTCCGATGCTTCTTTCACATTCTTCACCATTCTCCCCTCTTTCTTCATCACCTTCTGAATCCTCTATATCTTGAATAAGTATTCTTTTTCCTTTGCCTTGAGTCTCAGCCTTTAAACCTTTCAGTTTCTTTTCAATCTCTAACAGATTTTTCTGCAATACAGAAAAAATGGCAATAGCAGATGCTTTTTTAATAAGTATATAAATTGTAACTTATATACAGAAAACAACCTCTGTTAAATAATGCATGTAAGATCCTGAAGAACTATTGGGATGCTATGGATATAAAACCAGAGAAAATAAATGTGACTTTTCCAAGAGTCGGTATCATAATCAAGGCTAACACTCGATTTCTGATTTTGGTCTCTCAGAAGGTGTCACAGAAATAAATATCTACTTTTCTTGAATGAACTCCTTAAAAAATAACAACAACAACAGTAATTGTACTAGTGTGATATCTTGTATGATCTTCTTGAGAAGACACATGTGGAAAGCAGGTTCCTTTCAGAACACAACATTATGCACTATTGTGAATTTAATTCAGTGCTGCACAAGGAAGTGCCATTTCAGTACTCACTCCCCAAGGAAAAGAAAAAAACAAGAACAGGAACAAGCAAAGGTTCATGTGGACAAAGCATCTTGAAGAATTCCAGTTACTGACAAGGAATTTACCTTTATTTTAGTGACTCTGCACATAAACATTCACTCTGCATGTGTTGCATGCATTCATAGTCAGGTCAAGAGGGCTTTGCGGATCCTCCAAGCAAAGCTTGGAGTGCCCTGCCAAGCACTCTGTCACCTCTAGGTGTCTCAGCCAAGGTGTAACAGCTGCCACGGATAAGGACAAAGCATAGACATCTGCTCAGCAAAGCTATTAGTGTATTTGGATCTCTGGAAGACTGTGTCAATATTAGTATCTTATGTCTGGTATTATAAGAAGTCTCAATACAGCCTATTTGATAATCCTTTCACAAAGACTACTGTGGAGTTTGTCAACACAGACTCACAAGCTATTTAGTGTCCTTTAAACAGAAAAAAATCCAACCCCCCCAAAAAAACCCCCAAACAAACCCAAAAGCTCTTTTAGAACTCAAATCTAAAGAAATGTGCTTAAAAATAAAGGGGGGAGGGCATGCAGGTTGATTCCTTGGTTGATGTGAAACTCAGGAACTATTCTGGGCAGGAATTTAGCTCCAAGAACACCCTAAAAGGGATGAATGTTGTATGTAGGGACTTTGATGTAACAGGCATTGACCTGTTGCACTGGTGCAAGCAAAAGCAGTGATCAAGTAACTCCATAGAAAGACACAGCATTTCTCAAGCAGCTAGCAGCTCAAAACGTGCCATCAGTAAGAGCTAAACAGAATTCAGGTGATGAGGAATGGCATGCAGAAGTCATACACAAAAGAATTGGGATGGTAGCAGTATGATGGACTCATGATGCACAGGCGAAGTGCAGTTTAGTATCAGAACTGCCTAGTACTTAACATTTTTAGGACACATAGAGTCCAAATGCAAGAACTGGGTTCTAACCCAGAAAACACCCCTAAGAAGATACCAATGAAATGACATGAACCAATCCTCTCCTAAAGATCTGAAGTAATAGTAGTACAAGAACAACATCCTAACCCTGAGCTTCCAAAGAAAGCATCCAGCTTTCTTAGATCTAAAATTGGCTAAGAGGGGTCCAGATTCATCAGAAATTATGAAAGACTTTTCATTCTAGACTGGAGGTAAGAAATGAGGATTCATAACATCATGCTGAAGTGAGGACAGATCCCAGGTCCTCTCCTCTTATCACTCTCCTTTACCACTACAACAATAAAAGCCTGGCATCTCTTTTGAATTTTTCTTGTGAATTACAGGTCAAATTTAAATACATCTAACTCAGTCGATCTTTCTGAGAGAAATTTCCAAATTACTTTGATCAGCTAAGACCCTACAACTGTAAGCATATTCAGGAGCAAAATTTTAGGCACCTGAATTACTACATTACTAGAGAAGACTTGAGTGCATATATGTTCTCACCATTAAATTGTAAACAGAAGATCTGGTCACTTCAAGTACCTAATTTCCACCACAGACACTGATGTGGTCTTGGGAAACTGATCACTGGCACAGTAGATCAAGTGTGCCCTCAAAACTCCTACTGAAATCATTCTAGTCATATTCAGCCTATTTACCTTAGCTGTAGCATTTTCTGGTTCGACACATAGTACTTTGTTCAGATCCTCTATAGCTGGCTGGTAATTCTGCAGCTGAATGTGTACAGTGGCACGGCGCATCAGAGCTGCAAAGGAACCAAGTGTATTATTGATGTATTTAAAGCATAAGGTGAACAATACACATTTTTTTCTAGACATATTAAATGTGAAACATTTCTTTAATTCTGTGTTTACTTCATAATGATTCTGTATTAGTAATAACTATTCTCTTGATCATTTTTAACAGTGCAATCTCTTGACACCTTTTGAGATCGTGATCATGAATTGTGAAGCATCTTTTCATATTTTTTCCCCCTCCTCCCAGGCAAATATAATTAACTACATTCCAGCCTTTTCCTTCAAAAAAGAATAAATCAGCATCCTTCACTGTTTGCAAGTTGATTTAAAAGTAATTAATACTTCAGTGTGGAAACAATGCACTGCACAAATACAACAGTGTTTCCAGTCATAATTTAAAGAACAAGAATTAGCCCCATGCTACTGCGTAAGAATACCCATTGCAGACCAACAGGATGGACTGCATAAAGTTTCCCTGACCCTGAAAAGACTGTTAAAATTACCCTGGGAAACCACTGTGTTTCCTTCTTTATACTTGTACTTGATCTAAATCCCAGGAAGTCAACTAACAAAATGAGTGGCTATGTACCAGTTTATTTGTGAGAAATATACTAATATGTAGGAGGACAAGTTTATATTCTACTTTACCTTTTGCATTGCCAGGGTCCATATCTAGTACCTTCTCACAATCCTGCAAAGCACTGTCCCAGTTCTGAAGTTTGATCTCTGCTTGAGCTTTGTTATTATATGCAGCTGCAGTGGGTATTACTGATATACTCCTGAAAAAAGAAGTATTGACCGTGGTATGCTCAAAGCTAGAAAAGCTGAATATAGAAGCACTTCACTATTGGAAACTGAAAACAGTATTATAACAATATTAAGACTGATACTCTAACCACGATAGTGGTCAGAAAACCCTTCCTACAAGACCAGAGGCAAACATCCACCAACTAGATTTGCCATCTTCAGAGGTCTGTTGTTTGCCAGAGCTTAGATCTGAGATGTTGCAGAGAAGATTCCATGGCTCATCTGTCCTTTACACTATTACCTCTAGCTCCATCCATGTAGACTTGAATGAATCTGACAAATTAAACCTTTGAGAGTATCAAGAGGCTATGATGAAGAGCATGGGGAGCCACATGGGCTGCTCCCTGATCTTGCTTGTAGAAGGGAAAGACTCAGGTAGCAGGGGATGAATCATCCAGGTCAGTGATTGGCTGTCTGGCTGATACTGCCGGCAGGGCTTTAGCTTCTACAACAGGAACATATCTGAGGAAGAAGGACAACTGGGATCCATATGACAAAGTGCTGCAAGACAATCTTTACCAGCATCCTTGCTGACCTAGCAAGAAGGACTCTAAATTATATCCACTGGGAAGAAGGGATAATTAAGTGTCGCAGGGACAGCATGCAGGAAGAGACTCTCACACCTTCCTGGTTAAAAAAGCTTGACTGGAGGATAATTCCAAGTGCACAAATGCACAAAGCATGGGAACCAAAACAGAAGAATAAAAGATCTGTGCAGCCTTGACCTCAGTGGAATAACAAAGATATGGAGGGATAATCTGTGTGGCTGGAGTGTTGTGATGGAGGCATGCAGGCTCTTTAGAAGGAAGGACAACAACCTTGGCTGCAGCAATCATGAGATGATAAAGAGTTTAAGATTCTGGGAGAAACGAGAAAGAATTATAGAATTATAGCCTGGGACTTCAAAGCAAAAGATTTTGGCCTGTTCAGGAATCTGCTTGGCAGGATTACACAGAGAATGCCCTGTAAGGCAAAAGGTGTCAGGAGAGCTGGTTGATCTTCAAGGACAGCTGCCTGAAAGCAGAAGAATTATACTTTTCAATGTGCAGGGATGTGCAACCTCCTTTTCAGAAGCACACACTCATAGGACAGAAGGCAACAGACAAAAAGGCAATTTCTGATGACATTTTAGGGAAAAAAAATACTGTAAGGGCAGTTAAGCACTGCAGCAGGCTGCTCAGAGAGACTATGAAATCTCTGTGGTTGGTGATATTCAAAACTTCAATTGACTAAAGCCCTGAGTAACTTGATCTAATTTGTCTCTGCTTTGAGAGGTGGTCTGCACAAACTAGAATTCTGAGGTTGCTTCCAACCTGAATTATTCTGATTCTGCAGTGTAACAGAAATCACTAAGCAGTGATTTCACTAGAGGGATGCAGAAAAACAGGCAAGTTCCATGTATTTTAAAAATGCATCAGCATAACAGAATTATGTCAGAACATGTCTTCTGCAAAAGTTTTGCATCTCTTTAGAAGTAAGACAGAGGTTTAAGTTTTTCTGTAAAACAGAGAGTAGTCTCTACATTCAGCTTAGAATAGTAGGCCTAGAACAGTAGGCCTCACTACAAGACAAACGGAATGAGTAACTGTATCCTGATTATTTTTCTATAAACTTCTACTCTTTTTTACCTTTTTAGCCATACACAAATAACTCCTTCAGACTACTATCAGTTCGCTCAAAAATAGGTTTCAATATTTATAGATGTAAGAAAATAGACATTTTCAGACAGTATTAGAAAAGTGCCCAATTAAACCAGCATGCAGTGTCAATACGCTCTATTTCAAAGGTGTGCAATGAAGGCCCCATGGGGATTGAATAAGGAAAGACTCTCCATTAGGAAGGATTCTGCCCATCCTTATTAATTGATACCTTATTTATGCTACAAAAGCCGAGAGGTTTTTACTTATTTTTACATTAGGGTTTGTATTTTATTTATTGCATATGAAATACAGCTACGGATGGGTATTATATTCATGCTGTTCTATTAAAACACACACACAAAAACCAACATGAAAGATGTTAAGGCTGCAAGTCAAAAAAATCCCAGACAAACCACACTAGATGCCTCAGCTTAAGCACCCTGTAAACTACTGAGTACCAGTACCATTGAGCACCAACAACCTCTAGGTAAATTTTCATAAGCTGTTCTACTGCCTGCCTCAGTAACAGTATGAATTGTGCTTCCTAAACATCAATCTCTTCAATATTTATTTTATTGCTGTTGCACA
Source organism: Laterallus jamaicensis coturniculus (assembly GCA_022605575.1). Classification (NCBI taxonomy): domain Eukaryota; kingdom Metazoa; phylum Chordata; class Aves; order Gruiformes; family Rallidae; genus Laterallus; species Laterallus jamaicensis. The sequence goes on along the minus strand of JAKCOX010000002.1, from coordinate 69,561,388 downwards.
CTATTAATTCTTATGCAGGATTTCCTCCATTCTTGGATGCACTGACCACAGACACATTAACTTCCTCATAATTATTTTTTTAATGATATCCCACCATAGTATCATAGCCCATGAAATTACCTTAACACTTCATCTCACAGTAGAGCAATACCATCACTTTCAATTTACACTGGCAATTAAGACACCAAGATTCCCATATGCTCTCAATTTCTCCATTTTCAAAGTACACACTATGGCATTTCTAGGGCTTGTGGTTTTTTAAGTCCTTATCAAAGTAGAGGACAAAAAATTGAGTTTCTTTGAATGTTAGTTTAATGTGTAAGCAGCCTGCACTTTTGCAAGTCAGACCTCTAGAGTGTCAAGATGGGTAATCTGCAAATGAAAAACAAATGCTGACGTCATGAAAATATGGGTTTGTATAAATTGTATCAAGTTTGAACACTGTGAAAAAGGCAGGGAAAAAAATATCTGTCTCTCCCAAAGTGGCATTCAAATACCTTAACTGAAACACCATCCTCCTCTTCCTATCAAGCTGAAAGCTGTTCACCTTGAACTTTCCTACTTTTGAAAGAAATGCAGTGGAGGTCCAATGGAGGTAGCAGCAGCCTCTACTTATATAAATAATGCAGAAGTCTGAATGCAGCCCACCATAAAACTAATTAAGACAAGCAACCTGTAAGTCTTTTTTTTAATCCTCTATTTAAGTACTTTTGTTTTGGACCGCTACTAGTTGCAGAGTGTTATGATGAGGGTGCATAAAATGATATTTCTTTCTCCTACAAAGAGGATATTAAATATATTTTCCTTATTAACAATTGATACAGTCCTAGAGATATGATTATTTAGAATTTGAAATTAGTTTAATTGATCGCCACACTGCTTATCCTTTTATTTCTGTAAACTTTACCTTGAACCTAAGTGGTTTTGAAAAATCTGTAGTGGTTTGAGGCACTTGCAGATTGTATCCCATCACTATTTATCCACTTCTCCTCCTGATAAACATAAAATACTATCAGGGTGCAATAGTGCTTTAAATATTCTTCTGAAAAATCTTTTTTCCTTTAGAAAATAATGTAATTATCACTGACTGCTTCAGGAGGAAGTTGCTTGAATATATATTGCTGTAAAAAAATATTAACAAGTAACAGACATTTAAATATAAGATCAAAACACTGTTTACTCACCGAGTGTAGTATGTCACTGCTTCCACATAATCACCAGTTGCAAAAGCTTCATTGCCCTTTTCCTTTTCACGAGTAGCAATAAAAATCTTCTCTTTCTTTGTCATGCCTAGAAAAAAATATTTATACATAATAACTAACAACTTACAGAGTCAATCAAAACACTGACAGCTAAAATACTTATTATTCAGAATCTGTATGTTATTTTTTTAAAAGAACATGGCTTATAAAAAAAACAGATTTTCTATAATAAAGACCCAAATTCTCCTGATAGGCACACAATTCAGAATGCAAGATTAAAGCATATGGCTAACCTCTACACTGGTTCATAATAGCAGAATATGCTTTACTTGTTTACTTAACCCTCTCAACATAAACTCAACATAAATATTTTAACTGATGATTAACGAGAGTAGTTTTTTCAAACTCAGCTGACCTACTAACCATTTACAGCATCTCTAGGGGCATAAAATAGATAAAAGACATTTTTAAGTCCATAATATGCTTCTTCAATTTGTGTTCACACTCTACAATATAAAATTATGTGTCTTAAAGAAAAATACAAAATGTGTGTTAAAGAAAAATTATGTTTCCAAAACATTACCAGTTGTGTCTATTTTCTTTTCAATTATAGGTAGACTCTGCCTACTAAAGAATCTTGCTTTTGAGTTATTTTCTTCACAGCTTTCATCAATTTTACAACACTCCTTTTCCACATCAAACCTTAAATGAATAAAAATAACAAATTTAATAATGCTGCATAGCAAAACTCCTAATAGAAAGACATTCCTAAAGGAAAAAAAGAGAGAAAAAAATCTGTGTTCAATTATCTGTCACTAGTTAGGAAAAAGATGTTTAGTCTTTCCCTTTAATTTGTTGTGTTGGAGTTTTTTGGGGGGGGGGTGTGTGTGGTGTGTATGTGCCTCTCCTGCTTATGTGGTTACATCCCCTCTTCCTCCTCCTTCTCATTACAACCAAAGAAACCAAGCCAATAAAAATGTCTGCCTCACCTCCTCATCATCCCCCCAAAAAGGACAGGTAACATTTAATCAAGGTCAATCCCAGCCCCATCAAACAACCCTATTAACCTCTGCCAAAGTATCTAAGAGACAGTTTGAAAGCAATTAATACTGTAAACATGAGAGAAATTTCAGAATAGCCTTAGACACTTTTAAGGCTACTCTGAAGCAATTTTTGAAAATATTTCTGCCATAACCCATTCCTACACTAGACAAAACACCACACTCATTGCTTTTCTGTTTAGGACTTTGTGAAAATTAGCTTTCCACAATAATCTTGACAATACAAATAATTTCTATCTGAAATAGGGACACAATTTTGAAAATGTACCCAATCCAAAACCTATTCAGGAAAGACTAATTGTTCTCCATTTTTATTCTGATCTTTTGCTACCTAGCTTCTGCCTTTTTATTATAAATTAAACACATTTCAAAGGAAGTGGGATTTTATAATTTTGAAATGAAGCAATTATTTAAAGGTTTTGAAATTATCTTCAAAATGTTTTGAAAACACTATATGCTTCAAACTGGAAAAGTCTTTCAAACAACTTCTGATTCAGTATACTTACATAATCCAAAATTAACACAATATGAGCAATTTTACAACCTTTAGTATTAACAGCATGCTAAAGCAGCTTGAGTACTTAATACTGTAAACAAAATCCCAAAATGATTATTTTGAATGATGCAAAGAGGGATGAAAGAATAAATTACTGCAAAAGTTTTTTTCAATAACCCATTTTGTTTGTCCACATTTGAGCAGAAAGTCCAAAAATTCTGAAACTTATATGCATGAAACTAACTGATATGCATGACTGTTTGTAAGAGCAGCATCTTGTGCAAACATGGCATTTGTAGAGGTTTTGAGTTAGAGTGAGACATGAAGAGGTTCAATACCCAAACCCCACAGTCTCTGGATTTAGCTCCCCATCTACGGCACTGGAAACTTGTGCTTCCTTGCTCTGATTCTACAACATCATGCTCCAGATGTCAGGAACTAGAGAGAAGCTGCTGCAAAACACAAGTATGTGCATTTCTGCCTCCATGTTCAACAAGTTGGGGGCATCAATCTGTTACATGAGTTGGGAGGGAAATATGCCACCATTAGATGATGCAGAGAGTGTCTTTGTATCAGAGCTCCATCCACTCTAGCATAGTCAGCTACAGTCTAAACCTCCGGTTATGTGTAATTAAATCTGAGAAACTGATGTGCCTGCCTCAAGCTCATTCTTTTGAGGTCAGTAGGGCTCAGTGCAGGAATAAGATTTCATCAGTTCTGTTTTTTAATTTAGAATTGCAGCTTTAGATCCACACAACATCAAATTTGTAAGCCCCCATTAAATAACTCTAGAAGTGCTTTGAAAAACCTAATTGTAATTCCTTGCTTTTACATACCTCCATAGGTTCTGTATCTTAGATGTTGAAAGGAAAAATGAAATCTGAAACAAAATCACTTTTTCTTTGTATTTTCTGCTGACTTGCTGTATTTAATGCAGCTTGTACAAAAGTTTAGACTAACTCGGTGTCAGGTGCTGGCAACACAATAATAATTTGCATTTTAGCAGAACATTTGTTAAGAAAAACTCAAGTTTCACCAAAGGATTATAATTCCCTGAAATATTGACGTTAATACTATGTTTCTGGAAAATACTTTAAAACATAACAACTGTGATCCATTATTAAAAAAATTAGTAAGATTTAATAAAAACTGAAACATAAAGGATGTAACATACTTGTCCCATTCACTGTAATCCCGTGGTATGTTTTTCTTGTTTCTTTCTTTGTTTTGTAATTTTTTGTTCTGAAAGAGAAACAGTCAGCCTGTAAGGCAACTTTAAAAAGTAGAAATTCACAGCCTTTTGGGGGTTTTGTTTCTGTAATACATATTTCTAGTAACTTTCACTGTTCATGCCTAATCTCAGCATAATGTTGAAAACTTAATTCATCTTGCTTTAAAGAAAATGTTCATGCATTTCACTTATTGTAATTTGAGGATCAAGTCAGTCTCACGTTTTCTCTGTACTGCCCTGTCACATGTCATAGAGACACTGAATAAAATTTCCAGACAGAAGACTCCTCTTCATAATTAGTATCCTGTGCTGCTACCTTCCAAACTATCCATTCAACACAGGAAGGGAGAACTCAGTCTTGGAAAAAAGCCAGCCTTGTGATGAGGTGTTTCACACTGAGATTGAATCAGTAACCTCATTTTAAGCTTGCCATTTCCAAGAGAATACAATGCACAGATTGTGATAGTCCCTGGAATCCTCACAAGAAGCTTAAAAATGTCTGACATCAAAATAGTGCCTGGACTCCTTTTGATTACTTCACAGTTCCCTCAAGCTAATTCCCAAGATGATTTACACTCATTCTAGCTTTTAGACAAGCTCCATCATTGAGGTTTGCATTACCTAAAATTTATTCTTAGGATCTTCCTGCAACAATCAACTCCAATAACAGACTCTACTGACTTCTATCACAACCCATCTCCTATACTAATGGAACCTAATTCCATAGCTGCACTTTGGCATCTCTTCTACCTTTGTACTGAGACTGTATTTCTGATATGTCCCTCCTTACTTGCTGACTGAATTAATAGCAAGGTGTGGTTCCAAACAGGTATTCCACAGTGGAACAGCCAGTTCAAAATATTCCCATTTACCCTGTCCTGGCTGTCGAGTCCTCCTCTTACCTTCCAATCCATTCACTGAGTTAAACCAACAGAATTATTTGTAGAATTGTAGATTTAATATTATCTGGATTCAAACAATCAATATGATACAGATTACAGTACAATCCCTAAATACCTGTACCAGTTCGACTGAGTATTTGATAAACTGGACCAAAGAAAGAAGCAACTTCTTAAACTAGTTTTACCAGTGGTGACACTGTAACAAGGAAATACTTCTGCAGTTGATGTAAACACCTCAATTTACATAATGCAAATGTGACCCTTCCTGTAAACACTTCTGACTCTAATGTTAGGTTACACAAACTTTTATAACACACAACTTCAGAATTACTCTTAATGTTCTCAGTCTTTCAATAAGCTAGACAAAATGACAAATACTTTTAGTGCTGAACACATGCTTGGAGGAGGTAACTCCTAAATATGGCTTCCTAAAACATGAGTTATTGATATGTATGCATCCTGGTGTATATTACAAAATTACTAATTTAATAAATACAAAATCTTTTTTTTCAAATCACATATCCTTAACTTAAATGACCACAAAACTTGTAAAACTCTCAGAGGAAAATTCATAAAGTATTTACATTAATGCAGTTTTAATTTAGGGAGAGATCTGCAGCATGTCCTTTTGAGAAATAAGGTAAAACTGTTGTCTCAAAAATGCACAGTTTTTAAAATTCTAGGTCTCTCTTTTTTGGGACCATTGTGACCAAGCTGTAGCTCCACCAGAGTCAGGAATTTCAAAATCAGTAATCTTTCAGAGTAGCTCATTCAAGAGGGTTTGATGAAAAATGCACATTGCATGCAGTGGAATGGAAAGAACTCCAGTATCGCTGCCCTTGTCATTTTTCTTGCCAGAAGTCACAATGCATGGACCCCATGGGTTTGAAGGCCAGTGAACAATTTCTGGACCAAAGATCAAAGCACAGACTGGCTTCAGTTCAGGTGACACAGAATTTGGCCTTGTTTCTCCCCTGGGCCCCCTGTGATGGCCCAAGAGATTACTATTCTGTGTCAGCTAACCAGTATTCTTTTTTAATTCAAAGTATCTAAAATAATGTGAAGGATTTTGGGGGTTGGAACTTGATTATCTTTAAGGTCCCTTCCAACCCTAACCATTCTATAATTCTATGATATATAAATACCATCACAGTGGATTTTTATAACATAAAACTTGGAATGTGTGTTGCATGCCCTGGACTACAGCATGATGTGGTATATGAGGACAGAAATCTTTCTGGAAAAGTATCAGGAAACTGTGTTTGACAAAGGAACCTAAGTCTGCTGAAATCCTATCAATGCAGTCTTTTGGAATTGCGTGTCTTTAAACCCATGCTTTAGTTCTGTCTCAGAAAAAGTGAGGCAGCAAAAATGGTAATAATGAAATGCAAACAGATAAGAACAGAAAAACTTAAGCTGACTCTCCAGTCCTCTTTTGCAGTATAGATGTAACCCTGAAGTCCTGGGCAGTGTGAAAGAAAAACAAAGGTGTAAGGCAGGAACTTCCATACTGTGTTAAACAGGGAAATATCATATAATGTTCATTCTTTTTCTATTTCTATTGGTGCGAAGTCATGGGGAAGACTGTTGCATGGTTTAAGAGTAGGAGAAAAAAGTCTAGATAAATATTTTGTCTTTGAATGGAGAACACATCCTCTTTAGTAAAACTATAACCTAGATTTCAGTTCTGTTCTAATGTGGATTCACTGAGTTCATGTGATATTTTATTTACCATTTGCTGTTCTAGGTAACATTTATACAGGACATAAATCAAGAGTAAAGCTCCAGTGGCACTCTTCATCTCAACAAAATAGTACAGTCAAGACAAGACGTTCACATCTCAAGGTGGTGCTTAAGCATATGAACTAGGTTCCTTTTGGATGAAATTATGCCAGGGTGTTCTTCCCCAGCTGCTAGTTTTGTTTGATGAGACCAGACAGCAGATAGTCCAAAATAAACACCCTGAAACACATACAGTGTGGATGTTGGACCTTCTATGCCAGCTGTTTCTATAGGAACTTTTATATTGGGTTGTACTGGTGTATATGTAGCTTTTTGATTCCCCTTATTTTATACCTTGAGTTAGCATTCCAGCTTTATTTATCTGCCTGAAATCTGTTTTGTCTGTGATCAGCTTTTCTTACTAATGTTATCACGGATGGTGTCAGTCTGATTCCCACTATTTTCTTTGGAATTCTGGGACACTGATAGACTATAAAAGGGTGTTGAAGGAGATCTGCTAAAGAAGTGAATTCTCGATCAGAATTAAAATATTACAAGACACGTCCTAGTACTAAGGAGGCACTTTTGTTTAAGCTTTGGTCTCCTACAAGGGAACTTAAAGGTTTTTATTTTCTGGTTACAAAACAATTCTAGTAAGAAAGGCTCAATGACTAGAAGTTTTTTTACTTATAAAATTTTCTGATTTTAGAAAGACATATAATTAACATACATTAGAAAACTGGAGATACCTGATTAGCAGGAAGACAGCTGCTGGAACAACGAATAGGAGGCAAGTTATCTTGTCGTTCATGCAGTGTGTCTGTTCTCAGGAACTGTGGTTTTTTATGGTCTTCATTCATTTCTGTAACCCAACTCTGAAAATAAATAAGTAATGTATCTGTAACCTTAAAGCAGTAAGGCAGATATGCTTCAGGGTCTGCAATGACCGCAACAACTATCTTTACAATGGGCTGCTCATAATGGAGAAAAGCAACTAAGACAACAAGCAATTGTGCTTTTTTGAATAAAAAGGAATCTACAAAAAAAAAAAAATTGTAAAGTTAAAATGGGCTTTAAAAATTCAGTGACATCAATCCAAGAAAATAATAAACCCAACATAATCTTTTGATCATCTCCTCATACTGCGGTTCACTCGCTCCCCCTGCAGTGGGATGGGGGAGACAATTAAAAAAGTAAAACTTGTGGTTGAGGTAAAACCAGTTTAATAGGACATAAATTATAATAATAGTAATAACAATAACAGGAGCAAAATAATATTCTTTAAAGTGATTGTTGCTCACCAACTGAAGCCAATACTCAGCTAGTTCTTGAGCCAAACTACCTCCCTGCCCACCCCTGGTTATATATAGAGCAAGATGTGACATTGTATGGAATATGCTTTTGGCCAGTTTTTGTCAACTGTCCTGACTTTGTCTCCTCCCAGCTTCTTGAGCACCCCTGCCTCTTTGTCGGCAGGGCAGTATGGGAAGCTGAACAGTAACTGGCTGCTCAACGACAAATAAAAACATGACAACATGTGTGTTGGCAACATGATTCTCATCCTAAACCCAAACCACAGAACTATAGCAGCTACTCGAAAGAAAATTCTCTCAGCTGAAACCAGGACACCTCATTCCGTGACATAATTAGATTCTGCTCAGGCACAAGAAGAGGAAGATTGATATGTCAAAGTGATTATATTACTGGCCGTTGTAAATTACAAATTATACTGTACCATCAGTTCACTATTAATTGTTTCCCATTCTTCAGCTGTGAAATCAGAAGCTGTGGCTGCAGGCTTATCTTTTCTCAGAGCTCTGCTCCTTGGATCTAAATGTTCAATACGCTTTTCACAGAACAGCGTGAGTTCAGGATAGCACCCCTCTTCACCAGACCTTTAAAATGCAAAGATATAAAAGTTACAAAGCAGAACTAAACTGCAATGCATTCTCCATATTTCTCTCCATGTGCAGTCCCCATGTAGTCATCACATGGCCTGCAGAGGACAATTTTCCTGCTATAACTGTATTCAACTATTGCCTAATAAAATTTTGATCAGAAAACTGAAGCAAGTTAACATTCTACCACATTCCAATGGACACACGCACGCAGTTCAAAATTATCTGAAATTACCACAAACAGGCAAGATAGCTTCATTACAGAACCAAAATCCAGTGGCAGCATTTGAGAAAAACCTGGCATTGACTTACTCAAATCTTTTGGATGGTTAAACAGGACTTGGATTTCTAGTGTTACTGTTTGGACACTTCTAACACGATTACTTTCACTTTGTATTTTAATTTTAAAATTCAAAAGTCACAAAGAGGTTCAAAACAAATATAGGTACATATGCCTTTGAATTTTACAGAACAGGAAAGCAATTAGTAATGGAGAATACAATGTTTACCTTAGTACCCTGAGAATCTTTTCCAGGTGTTTAACATCTGTGCATTTTTCAATGAACTTGTAGTCCAGATGACCAATAGGTATTTGATACGTTTTAGTGGTGCCTTGATCCAGCAAAAACAGACCTGACTCGTCACCCATGACTAAACATTAAAGGGAAAAAATGTAGTGATTCAGTAGGCTTTTAGTTATATTTTGAAGAAATTCTCATTTAAGAAATAACTTTGCTAATGCCCCAAAGCACTACTCCGTTATGCAAGCAGAAATATTGCCACAAAAGGTCACACAGACTATTCTTGACAGAGGTTTACTGGTAGAATTATGGTTATATATAGGTTTTGGAAAAATAATATGCACAATGCTAGTGCTTCTGCAAGGCAGAAAATATAAGAAAGATTGCTTAAGCAAAAATGTACCAATTCTTGCCTACCACGTTCTCTAGTTTTCTTTAAACACAATATGGTATTACCTTTTTGACCAAATGGGGTAGGGTTGAAGGAGAAAATGGTGCAGGACCCCTCTAAATTTTTCAGAGGGGAGATGTTAACCAACTCAGCCTATGTAATAGAACAATAATCTTTGCCTTCTCTGTTCCTTACTAACAGCACTTTCGGGTCCTCTTATTACATTAGTGTACTAATCTGAATCTTTTCCAGGATGTCTGTAACTGATGTAGTGAGGTGTTCAAATTGGACACTTCCTACTTCCCTATACCTTTGATCTCCTTATCTGCATCCCTCTAGATTTTGATTCCAAGCTTTATGGAAAACAAATTCTTCCTTTTCCCCCCCAGTGTTATATAGTTAAAGATAACTGACTACTTGTGGTGGTTTGACCCTGGCTGGAGGCCAAATGCCCACCAAAGTTGCTCTATCACTCCCCTTTTCAGGGAGAAAATATATATTGAGAGGCTTAGGAGTTGAGATAAAGACAGGGAGTGATCATTCTGCAATTAGTGTCACGGGCAAAGGAGACTCAAGACAGAAAAGGAAAGAAAACTCTCTAATTTGTTACACTACACTGCACCCACAGTGAAACCAGAGACAGAGAATGAGAAGTGAGACCAGATCTTAAAGCACCTCCCCCAACCCCTCTCTTCTTAACAGACTTTATTCATGATTTTGCTCCCATTTCCCCCCACATTGTGGTGTAGGGAGGGACAGGGGATGGGGTTTTTGGTCAGTTCCTCACGAGCTGTTTTCCTTCTCCAGATCTCAAAACACCATCACCTCTCCCCTACCCTTCCCTTCTTAGCAGACTTGACTTAAGCATGATTTTGCTTTCTTCTTCCCCTCCTGCTTGTGACACAGGGACGGGCAGGGAATGGGGGTCCCAGTCAGTTCCTCAGGAGTTTTTTTCCTTTTTAGCCGGGTGGAAGGGGTGGGGAGCATTCCTCACACCCTTCCCCTGCTCCAGCATGGGCTCCCTTCCACGGGAAACAGTCCTCCATGAATGTCTCCATGAGTTTTCTGGTTTAAGTGCAAGTATGATAAGGGCAGCTAGTGACTATGTAATAACTATATATGGATATAAACCCAATTCAAATAATGTGTTGTAACGTCTAGCATAATTAGACACGTTAATTTGGAGTACACGTTTATTTTCAGCACGGCATCGCTTAAATAAAAGCTGTTTATAATGAGGCACTGCATGAAGACAGGATTCTGCTCCGAGAATTTGTCATCTCAGGACAGAAAATGAAACAACACGCATGGAAAGACAGACGAATACAGGAAACAATTAGACAGGCGTAAGAAGCGAGGCACGCGTCACAAAACCGCACCATTTTGTCCTGCTTCAGTATTTCCAGAGCGTTAGGGGCATGGAGCTCCCTCGAGTGCCCAGAGCTGCCCTCCGGCACCGGCAGACGCCTCGGCCGGGCGCACAGCACCGCCGCAGCCAAACTCCTCTCCCCCGAGCCGCAGCGCCGTGCCGCTGACCACACAACTTTCAAACCCCGGAGTCAGGAATTGACCTTAAAACCGCCACAGCAAAGGCTCCCCTCAGGCCGCGGCCGAGACCGGGCGGCGCGGCCAGCCCGTGCCTAGCAACCGTTGCTATGTACAACATGGCGGCCAGCGGCGCGCGCGGACGCACCCAGGCGAGCGGCAGGGAAACGGGGACTGGGCTGCCCTCCCCGGTGTCCCCCTTGGGAGGCTCCCGCAGAGCCCCGCCGAGCTCCAGCAGCGACACTGGCGTCGCGAGGCGGCCTTCAACACCCACCTGGCCGTGCCGAGCTGCCTCCGGGAGACGGACACACCCCGGCCGCCTCCACAGCCGCCGCGGCGCATGCGCAGCTGAGCTGTGGCAGAGCGCCACCTCCCGCCGCCGGCCGGGAGCGATGCCGCGCGCCAAGGGGAGCGGCGGGAAGGGGCACGGCTGGGCGCGAGCGAGTTTAACAGAGCAGCGCCCCTCGCTTGCGGGGCAGGAAGCGGCCAGCGCCCCTCTTAACGCCAGGCGCCCGCAGCCCTGCAGCCCCCCGGCACTGTTTTCAAAAGCAAGCCTGCACCCCCCTTCCTGTGGCAGCAGATCTCTCCACTAAGCGCCCGGCGGGAGCAAGGGCCCGGCCTGCCCCCATCAGCCGCCAGAGCTCCGGCAAAAGGACGCCGGTACCGCCCGCCCCTCCGGGAGCAACGCTTGAGCTCACCCGGGGAGCCGCCGCTACTGCCGCGCAGGCACGAGTCAGGCGAGCAGCCTGGCCGCCACGGCGCCGGCAAAGCGTTCTTCCTGGCACCAGGAAATCCCTAGGTAAGAAGTGCCTAAGCGCAATCGGGCCAGACAGTCTAACCAGACCACCCCGCAACAACACCTCAAGAATACGTTTTTATCTAAAGCGACTCCTGATGAGCCATGCAGTCTGTAACGAGACACCTTACCCTGCAGACGCATCATCTCAACGCTAAGAGTGGCATCAGCACCATCACAACCGAGATTCGGAAACACCAGGCACAACTGCAGCATTGTGTAGCACACTACAGAGATAAGGGTGTTTCAGAATTACGTAACACACGCTTCAGACAGGCAGGTGCAAAAAGTTTGGTTCATTAGTACAAAACAAATACTTGGATCTTTATTACAAACCCTTGAGAATTCACCCAAAACAAGATGCTATTTTAGTCTTGGGACACCACTCAAATTATAGCACAGACCCAATTCTTTCCTCGAGTACAACCCAGTCAAGAAGCATTTTGGAAATTTCTGTTTACACACTGCTGCTTAGTTTTTACCTTGCCTCCCTCCCTTCTTCTTTTCTGAAAGATTGTGATGATTTTTGGACACCTCCACCACAACGGGTTGTCTGAGTTGGGTGCTCTTCAATTGTCTGAGATTTGTCCTTTCGAAATCCATACCTGTGTCCCAGACCTAGATGTGCACAGCCTCCTATTTTCAGTGGAATTTATTCAAAGCCCAGTTATTTATACAGTTCATGTATGAGTCCAAAGAACATTTAACAAAGTTTAAAAAAATGCAAATAAAATTTAGATGAGAGTAGATTTAGATGAGACAAGATTCACTCAAAAAAGAATACAGTACTACTGACCTTAAGCTAGTGCATACTATGAGTGCAACAGCTTTTGAGAACTGCTAAAATGCAGCTTTTTAAATCTATTGCTGGAAGATATAAGACAAAATTTAATATCACCATAAACTTTAATATTTCAATATCTTAAAACACAAGTAAGAGTCTGCATTTATACACCAATTGATTTACAGAGCCAAAATATCAGAAAGATGACACTGCAGCATGACGCCTTCATCAGAAATCATCGGGCATCAAAAACCACCACTGGAATTGAACAGTTAAAGGAAAAAAAAAACCTGTTGAGGTTGAAAGGAGATCAGAAAAAGAGAAGAAAGGGAGGAGACAGGAAGAAAGAGACACTGCCCACATCTGAAGCCACAACTACCTACCTAAAAGCATTTCTAAACTTACCTTTAATTAACCCCACAACACTTTCCTTTTGTTAAGCTGACTAATAACCATTACCTAGCAGATTACCACGGTTTATTATACCTCACATGGAGGAAGGAGGGAAAAAAAAAAAAAAGAGAAAATGCCAGGAAAGAAAACAAGATCCCCATTCACACTGCAGAGGTTTCCCTACAGCACTTTGCTCTGCTGTATTGATTTTTGTCTTTGAAGGATTCTTACATAATTACCCAAATACCCCATTCTGTTTCCCTTATATACCTCCTCTCCAGCAAATGCAATCAAGAACGCATATAAAAGGATACATCTTTTTGTTCTTTTCTTGTACATAATTCTGTAGCCACATTCTCTGCATCTGATGGGATCTCTTGCCTTTATTTCATTTTCTGTATGACATTCTGGTGTCATGGAGGAAGAGAAAGGGAATTGGTAAACAAAACCAGCATTGTTAATGCACAGAGAACTTTCAAAAGTCCTAACAGTCAAATTCCTATTTGTAGCAAACAAAGCATAATTTAAAAAATAATTATAGTGAATTTGTATCACAAGCTGAATGGTAACAGGATTACATGCAAAAAAAAGCAAACCACTTCTACTAAAGAGGATCTTGTGAAAAATACCTAAATTATTACTGCACAGAATACATTCCATTCTTGATACAACTATCTGTTAATGAGAACTTCATCTCAGCTCCCCCAAGCCCAAAGTTCAGTTTCTTAAAAGAAAAAATATTTCAAGGATTCCTGAACTGACCACTCAAACCCATCAATTTTTAAGTTGTTGATTTACACATAGGTAAGACAGAACTTGACTCCTGTACTTCACTAATGGCCAGGTGACCACACAGCATTTTCAAAAATCTTTGAGATGCACCAAACAGAAGGTCCAGTATCTGCACCACAAGTGGACACTTGTGATATCAATACAACACCACAAGCTCTGGTGAATTCCTTCCACATTTCTATCCATATGTACCCCATACACGTAGTACCATCAGCACATAAAGCTTTCAAGAACATCAGGATCCAAACCATAACTATTTGTAGTTATGCACTTTTCAGTGTAATGTTTATGTATTCTTCATTATTAAAACACCAAATCTCCAATAACAAGTAAAACAATTCGGTGATGACTTTTCTTTACCTCCACAAATGTAAATCATTGGTTGCTGCTTTGGAGGCTGGACATCCTTCTGTGAATCCATGTCCTAAATATAAAAACACATCAGTTTGGTTTTTTCAAATTATTTTTTCAAGGGATAGACAATCATTTCAATCTAAAGCTAAAAGAAGAGAAAAAACTTCATTAAAAGTAAATACAAATAAATTCCATCTGCATTTGCTACACAGAACATTGGATAATTCAGGTTGGAAGAGACTTCAGAAAGCCATCTAGCTGAACTTTTTAAAAGCAGAGTCACATCAGGTTTCTCAGAGCTTTTATAGAAAACCTCCAAAGATGGAGACCACACAACATCTTCTGTTAACAGGCTTTTAAACATGAAATATCAATGAATAACATAACAAGCACACCAACAAGGGGCCAGAGAAAAGAAATTTCACCCTCAAAATCCTAGCATAAACGTATATAGCTACCACACTGATTAAGGGTTTAGTATCTCAGTGGTACTCTTCAAATACCTCTTTATGTCCTGCAGTGGTTTTGGTTGTTCAGAGTTGTCATTCACAGTACCAGACTAAATAGTTCCAAAATAGTGTTGCTGTAACCCCTAGAAAAAGAATAAACACTTTTTTCCCTACCCAGTGCAAGTCTAGACTAGAATGTATCTCCCTGTAATGTTTTTAATCTGCCATTTTTTGTGTTGCTGTTCTGCCTGACACTGGAGTCAAGAATCCCTAACCCTTATGCCAGTGAACAGCCTTCATAATGCTTATGAACATTACTCTTGGAAGCTTTTGCTTAATATTACAGTAAGGATTTATTAATTTTTAAGAAGGGGGGAAAAAAGACCCAGGGAACTACAGACTGGTCAGTCTCACCTCTGTGTCTGACACGATCATGGAGCAGATCCTCTTGGAGACTATGCTCAGGCACATGGAGAGTAAGGTGATTGGTGACTGCACCCTCACTAAGTTTGACAGCACCACCAAACTGTGTGGTTAGGTCAGCTCAGAAGACCAACTGTGCCCTGGGCTGCATCAAGAACAGCGTGGCCAGCAGGGTGAGAGAGGTGATTCTGTCCCTCAACTCTGCTCTCATGAGACCCCACCTGGACTGTGTCCAGCTCTGGGGTCCCCAGTACAGGAAAGACATAGAGCTGTTGAAGCGAGTCCAGGGAGGGCCATGAAGATGATCAAGGGGCTGGAGCACCTCTCCTCAGAGGACAGGCTGCGGAGTTGGGCTTATTCAGCCTGGAGAAGGCAAGGTTCCAGGATGACCTAATTGCAGCGTACCAATAATTAAATGGGTCCTACGGGAAACTGGGAGAGAGACTGTTCACCAGGGAGTGCAGTGACAGGACAAGGGGCAATGGCTTTAAGCTGAAAGAGGGTAAGTTTAGGTTAGATGTTAGGGAGAAATTCTTCAGTATGGGGGCGACAAGGCCCTGGCACAGGCTGCCCAGAGAAGCTGTGGCTGCCCCCCCATTGGCAGTATCCAAGGCCAGGATGAATGGGGCTTTGGGCAACCTGGTCTAGTGAGGGTGTCCCTGCCCATGGCAGAGTGGTTGGAACTAGATGGGCTTTGAGGTCCCTTCCAACCCAAAGCATTCTATGATTATTTCCCTGATCTTCACATTTTGTTTCAGTATAAATTCAACTGGGAAAACTAGAGTTTTGCAAACAGAAGGAGGCTTGACAGAAACAGTTCATCCTTTACTTAAGAGTCCAATCAGCACTTGAGAAATCACTTCATTTGAGAGAACTGGAAATAATTAATTAAACTCTACAGCTTTCAAATAAGGTTTTGCTCTATCATAACCACAGAGATACCTTAACCCACATGTGTTATAGTGTTTTTGTTTCACTACGTTACAGTAAGATGAAAGCAGCAATCCAATAGCACTTAAAAGCAGCATCATCTTCTAAAACAGAGATCTGAACTAAGGAAGACAAGACCAGTTACAACTAAATAACATGAAGTGGTGCTGCTCACGCAGCAAAATAACACCGCTGCTAAAGACACTAGTGACCTACACCTCTGGATGTTGCAGGAAGGTGCCGTGGTTTAGGCAGCCTTCACGTACCCTGCAGGTCTAAGTGCTGCCAACCTGACACAGCCGACAGGCACACAGATACACCTGCGTGCGCTGGGGTGCAACCGCAACATACCGTGAAGACGCACAGCACCGGCCACACAACCAGTGCCGAGAGAATGCCACACGTACCAGTAGGACAGCCAAACCCACTCCCTCAAGTCCCATTCGGTACCCGCAGAGGACGGCGGCCTTCCTCACAGCCCACCGGCGCCTCAGCCCCAGGCGCGCCATCCCAGCCCAAATCCGCACCGGGGCCTCTCCCACCCACCCATAGGGCTTTCATGCAGGTGAAGCCCACAAGACTGAGCCAGGCCTCTCCCCGCTCGCCTCGCCACATCACACCACCCCTCTACCGCCAACGAGACCACCGACCCTGAGGGAAGAAACCCGAACACTACCTGCACCAGCTCCGACCTCGCTATCGCCTCGGCGCTGACTGATGACGACACAGCAGCGCCGGCAGAGGCGGGGTGTGAGCCGCCACCGCCCGTCTCGGGACCCGCCCAGCGGGTCTTGGCTCTGCCGCGCGTCCGCGGGCCGCGCACATAGAGGCGTGCCGTTATGCTACCGGCCTTAGGAGATAGCGACAGGCACCGTGCGGTGGGCATGCGCCTGGCGACCCTGACTCGCGAGTAAGCGCGCTAGGGAGGGAGCGAGCCCCGGCCTCCCCCGCGCTGAGTAACTGGTCTGAGCACGCAGTGAATGCCGAGGTGTCGGTGTGAGCCGCCCGGGCGGGAAGCGAAGCGCGGTGTTTGGTAGGGAAGCTCCTCTGTGAGCGGCGGCAGAAGAAAGCAGGCAGCGCGTGGTTCAACTGATGAAGCGAAAGCCGCGCACTCGGCGTTCGCCATTCGGCTGTCCCCACCCGCTGCGCGAACCCGGGACGGGGCGGGTCGTAGCGCGGCGGGGTGCCCGGCCGCCGGGGTGTCCCACCTCGAGGTCCTGCCTTCGGAAGCGTTTTACCTGAGATCCATAGACAAAACCACATATCTCGGTATTTAAATCGTGCCGGCGGTGTCATACGTGCCCGTGTTACGCCAAAACGAGGAGGTGCGGTACCACATACTCTGAAGTGCAGAGCCGTGTGACGAAGCGGGTTCGGGTGTCGGCGGCTCCCGAACGTGCTGAACTGGCACAATCCACAGCGGGTTGGAAACGGCACCGGTTGCTCTCTCAGTCACCGGCGGTGTGCACTTCGGATCCCCGATGTAGAGCTAGCTATCTGTGCTCCCTTCCTGGGAATAAAGTGTTTAACAAACGCTATGGTTCGCGAACATGACGATTTAAATGACTTCATCGTTCAGGAGATTGCCTGGCTTAGGGAAGGGTCTTTGCTTCGTTCTGTTTCTGCTTACCGAGGGTAATGTAATGTTTCCTAAGCACCCGAACGCATCGATACGTGTGAGGTGGAATCCGCTGTCATTTGTCGCCGCTGTTTTCCTGGTAACAAATCACCTTCAGACATAACCGACAGCTTATCTAAAATAAACTCGAGGAATAATAAATAGTTGCGTTTTCCCTGATTTTTGCGTTTAAGTCGAACGTAACGGAAAACCAGTGATGGCTTTAGGCAGCTCACCTGCTTTTCCTAAGCTAAACAGTACTTTCTGAGTGCCGGGCGCTGGGAAAACGGTACGGGAAGGGCGGAACTATTCATCTCGGTGCGTCCTCGTCCCCCACGGGCTTCGTGGGTGTGTACCGAGAGTTTGGAGCGGAGGAGAGGAAAGCCTGGAGCCAGGTAAATCCACACTGCGTAATTATCAAGTCACGAATAAGCAAATAACCGCCCCAGCGTTTTGCCTTTTTTAAAATGCGCTTTCCAAACTCATAATTTGAAAAGGACTTACTAATAATGCCGACATGAAAAAGTCGTTTAAAGTTAATTATGTGGAAACGGGCTGCGTTATTAAGAAAGAAAACATTTTAATTGCTTGATTATCGTCATCCTGTAATTGTTCCATTTGGGTGGAGGGGGGGGAATAAAAATGTTTTAACCAGATTTTAAAGCTTGAATTACTTTAGCCCTTCTGATAAATCTGCCTCCTTCGATAGGAGTGCTTTAACATAAACAGCTGTTCTGATGGGCTGATAAACGCGAGCCCTAAAGATGCTCCTTGGATCTGAAGTAGCAGAAAGGTTTGGGACTGCGGGAGTTCTCCACCGTAACGTGGTACAGCTTTAGGTAGGAAAGCGTGAGGAAAGGCTTGGGGAGGGTGGGGGGTGATGGTGCAGGATTTACTACAGGTGGGAAGGAAACGCAGCCGTAGCTGAGTGGAGCATGTGTTGCAGACCGACTTACCTCATTTGTTTCTTTAGAAACAATGTTCTCAGGGTGCAGTTTTGTTTCGGTTTTTTTTGGTTGTTGTTTAAAAAAACCCACCCGATTTGTGTGTGTGTGATGCTCCTGTCTGTTGCGTTAAATACCCCAACTGCAACTTGTTACATTTCCTGGATATTTTTTGATCCAAGTCACTTAAGTCCATCTGGGTTTAAGCCTGAGACAGAACTTGCAGTTGCCATGTCCCGCTAAAGTAAAGGAACCAGCAAGCTGCTAATTTCACAAAAAAAGGGCGATTTGTTTTATAAATAAATACAAATATTTGAAAAATATTTTCTTCTGGTTAATTTGAAATAGATGATCCTACAGAAAGCACTATCAAAATTGGTATTATATTTCTGAAAGTTTCTATTTTTTTTCCCCTAAAAGAGAAGGAGAGGATGTAAATGTCACATTGAAGTCACATAAAATAATATTGTTATCTAAAAATGTCACAGTTTCCGCCAGCTCTGAATTGGTAGATGTTAAATCTAAGTTTCCTCAGGCCTTTGCCCAGCTTCTGGGTGCACTGTGCAAGCCTGGAGGAGTAGAGGTTGCAGAAGGGGAAGGCTGTAAACTCGCCAAACCTAACGTACAGGAATTGTGTTACTTCATTTTCATATTTCTTTGGAAAACCTCTACTTTGCTTCTTTGGGCATAAGTTTTGTTTTTAGACTCACATCTCTTGAGACTTCACATCTCATTCAAGATTTGATGTTCTGGTGCAGGGAGAAAACCGGAAGCATAAATAGGGGAAAACCCCCCAAAATTAAAAGATAACCCAGGGTAAAAGTTACATTAGTGAGGTGAAGGAGAGAAACACTCAGCAGAAGAACACATTGATGATTTTTTCGGCTTTTCCTATATCTCTGTGTGGCAAGTGCCTGCTTCCCCCACAGGGCAGCCGCTGCCAGGCCCGTGGTTCCCTGCTGCCAGCTGCCCCCACGCTGCTTAGAGCCGGCAGGTAGCTGAGCCTGCGTGCCCCCACATTAGCCGTACCGAGCTCAGGAGAAGCAGGAACCCAAGTAGTCGTGTTTTATTAAATATACTGATTAAACAGAACACTGCAAAACCTAGGCAACATCACAGGGCGTGTCCCATCTGACTGCCAGCTGATGTAAAGGAGATGGCACTCAACTGTGATTGTTTCGGACCTGAGTACAAATGTACTAATTAACTCGAATTAATTAAGCACCGTTATAACTCAAGCTTAAAGGTTAGGGTACAGAGAAGGTTCATCATCCGTGAAAGCGGGCGGTGGTCGGCCGGCGCCTCTGAAGCCACCCCTCAGCCCTGGCGCCCATCGGCAGAGAGCTGACAGGGCTCCCCCAGAGGCGGGAAAACCTCGCCCTCGCCCGGCACCTGAGAAGCAGAGCAGGTGGAGGAACGAGGCAGGGCGCTTTTAATTGCGGGTGCGAGGCGAGTGTCAAGTGTGAGAAGAAAGGTGAGCCCGCTCGGCGCTTTCCCGTGTTCCGGAGGAGCGGGTTCCCCGCCGGTAGGGCCGTTCTCTTCAGACTCCCGTCCTGCCGACGCCCTGCCCCGGCCCTTGGGCGGCGCCGCTCTCCCGAGGGCCGCAGCGCGGAGGGGGCGGGGGTGGCCTGTGGCAGCGGTTGGCGAGGGCGGGTAGTTCAAATCCAAGCGAGGGAAAGCAGCGGTAGCCGCACGCGAGGAGCCGGTGTGGGTGGAGAGAAGCGAAGCGGTTTCTCGCTAAGGGCAACGGGCCCCAGAGCCAGGCGGCGAGCTGCTGAGGCGGCAGGATTCCCGTTCTCCCCAGCCCGCTGAGGAGGGGGGGAGCTCCTCGCCTTCATCCCGTCGCCTTCATCCCCTCTCAGGGAGCCGCGCCGACCGCCTTAGCTGCTCTTGGTGGCAGGGGTCCTCTAGACTGCTCCCCGCGCCCGGCGGTTTGCCAGATGAACGGGTGAAGCTGTCTGTCGCCTTGCATACCGCCTTGTCCGTCATCCCGTGTGACTGAGAGACCCTCGGATGCTGGTCCCTCGGTAGCCGTCAGTAATCCTCACCGCTAGGTAATTAAACGTTGCAGTGAAGGCATGTAAAGACCAACTGAAAACCGTGCCTCAGCTGGGTAATGTTTCTCTTGCACCTCTCTTCTCTCCACGTCCTTTCTCACTATAGGTGATAAGTAGGGGCAAGCAATACTTTGAATGCAGCACCTTTGCTTTGGAAGATCTCGAGTTGCTTCACAATTTAGGGTAAGTGACTCGGATTTTATAGATAGGATGTAGCTGTACCATCTTCAGCGTTAAAACCTCTTAAGGTATTAATAACTACCCGTTTTTAGATCTGGGCGCTGAAAGAGCAGATACTTGAGAGAGCAAATATACTATGTGTTTAGTATGTTACTGGGAAATGTAAATTAGTATCAGGATCAGGTGTGACTCCATCCTAGAACTTGTGTTTGAGTTACAGGCAACACTTACACTGCTTTCTAGTAGCCAACGTTTTTACCTCTTTAGGACACTGTAAGGCTAAGCTTGTCAGAAATTATTCCTTGTCTAAATAACTGAATTCTCTTCTTACTAGTTTAGTTCTTGGTTTTCTGAATATGAAATATTTTGTCCCATAAACTCTGAGAAACTGTAGTTGATTTGTAGACCAATTTGGGAACTACAAAATTAATAATAGTTATGTGAAATGTATAGAGCACAGGAATCCACGTGTAGCAATTTACTCCTTCCTCTCTGATTTGCTGTGTGACTAGTCTTCCCTGCACATCTGTTTTATGATGCCTAAGACAAGGTTAACAGTACTTTCAGAAATTGCTTGAAGTTCCCCAAATGAAAAGGGCTTGATGTTATGTATCAAATCCAGTAGATCAAACTTCTCCAGATAAAAAAGGAAGTGCTTGTAAAGCACTAGGCAAGTCATAATAGGCTTTATTAGGCACCCCTTATGAATACAAGTAGCATTGTAACCTTTTATGAGAGATGCTCACCTCTGAAAGGCTTTTGCTTCTGTGCTGTATTTGTAAAATGAGACCTCATGTTAAGTTATCTTAACTTGTACAAGTAATATGTTTTTTGAAAAAACCTTCAAACAAACCCGGATAGAAACCCGAGGTGCATACTGGGATTTGGTGTCGAGAGGCATAATGGACTGAAAAAATTGGGGGTGGGGGACGGGCCACTGCGATACAGTGAACAAAGTTCTCGCAAAATCACTATCGTAAGCTCACACGCTCCTCCTGCTGGACACTGGCTTATTTACAACGTATCGGAGTTAACAACTGTTCTGGTCTCCCCTAACGCTGCAAAATCTTGTTTTATGTGCTTTTTATGTTAAACATGCATTTGCTTAAATTATTTTATACCGTAATAATTTAATTTTCCTCTGCTCTCAGTTGTTCATAAGGTTATATAATTTCTCCTATGGAATGTCTTGAGAATGAAACTGCAAACCTGTTTCTTTTGTTGTTTATTCAGCATGCTGCCTGAACACTAATTTTGTAAACCTGCAGGCCTATGCACTTTTATTAAATGCGTGGTTACTTTGGGTGTGTTTAAGGAAAGTATTAATATTTTAAAGGTAAGTGTAGTGGGTTGTTTTTGGGGAGGGTGGGGGAGGGGGTGGGCAGGAGGAGGTTGGTGTGATTGAGATTTTGAATAGCTGTCTCCAACATCAAAAATTTAAATCTCCATCAGCATTTTTGGTAGGACTATCTCCTGGCAATGTTTGCTAAACAACTGCAGTTCACCAATATTCAGAATGAACCCCCCTCCCCCCCCGCCCCCAAACCCAATATTATTTTCATAGGTTACACAAAACATATCGCCTTGTTATTACTACAGGTCTCTTGTAGGTCATCTTCCTTTTGTGAAAAGAAGAGCTATGCTGATGTGTTCCTCTGTTCATAGCATGAATAATCAACTGAAGGGCAGCAGTGTACTACACAGAGACTCTTCCTATCTGTTTCCTATCTTTAAAAATTATTTTCTATTTCATGACACAGCATTTTTAGCCTGTTACCCAAAATGTTGAAGTGATGCAGATGAAACACTAGATGCTGCTTTGAGTTGGTTCTGCAGCATCATGGAAGTTATCACTAATTCATATAATAGCTAATTTAAAGCTATGCCCTCATCTTTCTTCTTTGTGCTGTCATTTATTTCACCAAGTAAAAACTGAGTGAGGAAAAACAACTGTGAAAGTAAGGCTCTTGTAACAGGAGAGGGAAACAAAGCAGGTCAGACTTTTCTGAAGTGTGTTGATGGATTTTTGTTGTTGTTTAAAGTCTGTTTTATTTCATAGTGATATTAGCATGATTCTATATGCCTTAATGCCAAGTTCTCAGTCAGCTCTTTAATACCTGTTCCTTCTGAACTTCTGTATATTTCTGTTTCCTCACAGTAGGAAACAAACCAAAGTGCTTTCTGTATTGTAATGATCTTAGAAAGTGCCTTCAGTGTGGAGTCAAAAAATACTAATTAAATGACCCAAGATCATCAAAGAATTGTTCCACCACCCCTGGCAATTTGGGTTCCCACTGCTTGTATTTGGTGGCTTAGGGCTTGACTAAGTCAGAACTGTTGGGATATTAGCAGTGTCTTAATATTTGGTCTTTAAACTACCTTTAAAGAATCCTATTCTTGTAAATTCTGAAAAGTCAATGACTGTTTCCAGGTTTACATTCCAAAATGTCACTTCTGGAGGAGGCCAGTATCATACCCCAGTAAAAGGTGCAGATTCCAGCTTCAGAAGCCTTGCAATGTTGATGTGAACTGCTGTGGCTTCTGTGAGAACAGCCCTTGTACTGGCACTATTCATAACATCTTTTATACTGCTGCTGCCTCTTGTAGAAAGCAGCGCACTATTGCCACTCTGCTTAGGGTGGAGGAACTCTGCCATGTATGAATGGCAAAAACATAAGTCTGTATTCTTACCCCTCGTGGTTAAATGGGTGCATCAGCTACCTGTAACTTTTCTAGGAAAATATGTGGTAGCTCTTAGCTTTTATACTTCTAAGTTTAAAATAAATGCTCTGTGTATGCAGTGGGAGGATATATAGTAATTCTAGCAGTTTCTTTAAAGTGTAAAGCTTCAAAACACTCAATTTGCCCACAGAGCTTCTTTACAAAATAGCATTTAAATGTTAAGGCAGGTAACACCATTCACTCTAATTAGCTAGCTGGATGTAAGATTTTTTTACTTTGTCTCACAGTATACTATTCTTTTTAACCACTCATTCTAACCTTCTGCTTGTTTTCAATTTATCTTTGTGTTCCTGTATAAGCATTGTTTCTGCTAATGAAAATACTTTTGTCATGGCTGCTAGCTTGATAGACTCGCACGAAGCTTTGTTACTAATCTGAGGGTGTTTGGTGACTGCTTTTATTGTTTGTTTCAGAAGTAACACAGGCTTCACCTGCAAAGTCCAAGTGCCAAGCAGAGAATGTCAGACAGTCCTTCAGCAGTGTTAAATATTCGTAAAAGAAATAGATTAACATCTCCCAGAAGCAATTTTAAATGCTCCAGTTTTAAAGACACACGTTACACTTCAGTGTTTCTGGACAGCAGATGCAATGAGTCAGTAAAAGATTCTGATGTAGAACAAAAAGAAGCATGTAATTTAACAAGTTTATCATTGCTACAAGACCCTTCTGAGCATACTCATCCAAGTCCTCTTTTTCCTGTGTCATCATCTATCGAATATAAAATGAATTCTATATCTTTATCAGAAAGAAAGGAAGCAAATAGAAGTATAGATTATTTTGAAACTCCTAAAGTGAGTAGAAAAGGCTCCTTGCTACACAGGAAGCTGCTTTTATCCAAGGCTGTTCCAGTGGTCACTACTGTAGGATACTGTGAAGGACAAGCTAGTTCTTCAGGAAGCATCAGGAAAAAAATATTCTCTTCTGTGGTGAGCTCTGAAGAAAAACTCTCACAAACTGCTTCAGATTCTCCAAAAGATAAAAGTTATAAACCTCTGACAGCTAGTGCTTCAAAAACTGAAGACTCTAATCCTGATTGCCTAAAACGGAGACTTTCCTTTTCACAGCAAAGGACTTCTACTCTGGATGAGTCCAAATGTAAGGACCCTTTGTTGTTAGAACCAGAATGTTTGTCTCCAATTCCCTGTAAGGATATTACTAGTAGTAAGGCTAATGAATTCAATGAAAGTGTCCATGTGAGTGTTAGTGATGGGTTACTTAGGACTCCTACTTACACTGTGTTGCCTGAGGCTAACGAGGGTAAGTTCCTGACTGCTATTGACAGTCTTGTTGAGAATTTTAACTTTGAAATACGTGACATAACCTCTCCCCCTGTTAAGCTGGCAGGCTACCAATCTCTTTCAACACCTGAAGACAGTGGATACAATTCACTTCATTTGGACAAATCAGGAGACTCATTGTCTGATCATGAGGGATCTTTCCAAGAGTTCTTCCAAAAACGTAAAGAAGGTTCAAAAATTCTGGATACCAAAAGAAAGACAAGAAAACTTGAACGAGTTAGAAGGCTATCCACTCTTCGGGAACAAGGCTCACAGTCAGAGATAGATCACCATGGCTCTCCTTCTATTTCAGCATGTATGTTAACAGAAGAAAGAAACTTTATCAGTGAAGATGATGCATTATTTTTAGAAGACCAGCCTAGTAAAGATGTAATTCTAAGTCATGGAGATCTCTCAAGAACTCCAGCTCTGAAAATAGTTCATGATATTTGCTTGCTAAGACACAGATCAGACCAAAGTCAAATATCAGAGAATATTGATGGAACAGAAATATATGCATTACAGTATGTTCTTACTGGACTTATTGGCAAGAAAATGGGCCTTGAAAAATTAGATATTTTAACAGAATTAAAATACAGAGACTTAAAACATGTTCTTGCTATGGTTTTAGATGCTTTGACAGTGGAAAGCCTATGCAGGTAAGTAGGACTGTGTCCTGTGTGTGTCCCCCCGATGAAAATATGTATTTCTGAAAATAAAATATTGGGTATTGTCAATATAACTTCTTTATTTCTGGGGAAACAAAGTTTTGTCACCGTTAACCAAGTGGCTCTTTCTGTGTGGTTCTAAAAAAGTATTGTATGGGGGCAATTCAAAACAAAGTCAAACGTGAGACTTAGTAAACCTAAAACCAAGTAACAATACCTGTAAATTTTAAAATATATTAAAGATTTCTTTATGCCTAGAAAGTAATGTATTCTCATTACAAGTTCCCAATAATGCATAGTACTCAAAATATAATTTCTAGATTTTTCCTTGTGTATTTAATTTTCTCAGTTACTTCTAAGCACAAAGATGCTCCAAGTATTAAGCTTCATTTATAATGTTCTAGATTAATTTTTAATTATTAGAATCTGTGACTTATTTCAAAGAAATCAAGAGTGCTATGTGTGTTATTAATTAAAAGGGAATTAGACCAATAGATGGAAATATAAGGGCACAGATATTTTCAGAACACAACAATGTGACTTCAGAAACAAGCTTGGTAAGTGGCTTATGTGGAAGGAAGAAACATAATTTTGTATGTCAAAGATACGTTGTGTTATTTATATTGCAGTTCTCTCAGCTTTTCTGTTCTATGCAGTGGTGCATGAGGGCACATGACATCTGTTTCATGACAACGCAGTGATCTCTCAGTGATCTCTCAAAGTATATAACAGCAGTCTGTAAAATGACTGATAATATGTGAAATAATGCAAAAATCTTAAAATGTAGTCCTACTATCATGACTTCTGTACTAGTTGGCAAAAATGTGAAAGTGCATAACTTTTTTCTCTTTTATTTTTAATTCCAGCATTTGGAAAGTGAGCAAAACCTGGCGTGAAATCATTATACAAGATAAAAGTGCAGATAAGAGGAGAAAGTTGTACATAAAACACCTGAAAGAAGCAGCTGGGGTAAGGTTTGTCTCAAAGGTAATATTTTTTCAAGTGTGAAAGAAGACAGGTCAAAGGAAAGAAAAAACAACTTGTAAAGCTACAGAAAGGTAACTGATAGAGACAGTTCCAGCACGAGTATGTGAAGGATTCTAACAGAAGAATATAATTGCTTTTATTGCCTTTCAACTGTATAGTTTGAGTAGTTTCAACCATTTGATACTTTTTTTTTTCATTCCTCTCCCCTCCCATCCCCCTTGAGAATCTTATAGGATCTCTTCCTCAGCTGATTCTGTCTTTGGATCTGAAACCCTATTCATACCTTTGTTCTTCAACTTCAATTTCACTCCAGTCTGCATTACTTCCAGATTATTTTCAGGGATGTTTGTGGCTAAACAACTTTGATGTACATGAGAATATCAGAAGGACAGGGAAGTTTTTTAGGGAATTTCTATAAAAGTAAGCATATGAATAGCAATAGAAATTTTAGATCCTCCATGTGTGTATATGTGCACACTTTAGTGTAACCTTGCTTTTATTGTGACAAAGCTGATGTTTGCTATCGAGATAAATCCTAAATCAGAACCCTGAGGACCAGTGAAGAGTGCTAAAAGAGAGTTGGCTTTTTACTCTGGTTGAAGGACTTTGGCTTTAATGGTTCCTCTCCTTCAATTACTAAATATAAACATTTAGTGGGAAATACATGCACTCCACATTATTTCCTTTTCTAAGGTGGTCTTGGGGGGCGAAGGGTGGGGAGAGAAAGCTGCAAATGCCAAATGAAATAAACCTCTGATTTGCTCCCTTCTGTGTGGGGGTTTGGGTTTTTTGTTTGTTTCTTTTTCTTTCCCCTTTCTTTATAAACTTTAACAGGAATATTTATTGAAAGCTGAAGATGCTGCCACAAGACTTAATGTTCTCAATAGATCTGCTCTAAGGCCTGTTCAAGCTCAAGCCAGAATTGTAGCACAAACACCACCTTCGTACATCGAACTTACACCCAGGAGATGCAGTTCTGTTCCCCATTCAACTAGTAGACAGGAAGAATACATAAAAGTAGGTAGCTAAGAAATTATTCTTTTGTGTTTTAAGGAAATCTTCATTTATAAGAACTAAGTAGCTCTTCTGTCCCTCCTCTTGCTACAGGCTGCTAAAACTCTGTTCACAGATGAAGCTCTAAAACCCTGTCCAAGATGTCAATATCCTGCTAAATATCAATTGGTAAAGAAACGGGGAATATGTAGCAGAGAGACATGTGCATTTGAGTTCTGTATTTTATGTCTGCATGCTTTCCATGGGTCAAAAGAATGCAATAGTTTATCTGCAAAACGGATGAACAAAAATGATGCAGCTCCAGGAAGTACCCAAAGCAAAAGAAATTTAAAAAGACTCTAAGTTTGTAAGGCTTGTAACTCCTTACACTTATTTCCTTTTCCCCTTCTCTTAAATTCCTATATTGTTCATATTCTTCTTAAATATATGCATTTTGAAAGTATCATTCAATGTGTTTTTGCTGGCTTACCAAGACAATCTCATGTATATATTTTAATTAACTTAGTATGTTTTTGAAAAAAATGAACATTTTAAAACATTGTCTTGTTTTACCTGTTATGTAGTAGCTAAGTGCTTACTAACATCTTAAATTTTTAATAAAGTATTTAAAATGCAGTCTTCAATATCTAGCTTACAGTACCACATAGATGTTGAAAAATGTGATTGTCTTAAGGACAAATTAAAACTTATTTTTTAAAAAATATTTTTAATGGGACTCATTCACTTCACTGTAAATGTTTTAAATATCTTAGTTGGAAACTAGGTACAGAAATAAAAAAATACTTCTACTTAAATAAATGATGATACCTCAGAAGCAATGTATTAGTTGTCTGAATTTGATATCAGAATAGTTATTTTGTTGTTCTCTTAGCTTCTGTAATGCAAGTCAATTGCATTGTAACTTCTAAACCAAGCTGATGCTGTGTGGGTATTCTATGATTTTCTACAGAATTTTTGTGTTTAACTGACTTCAGGTGATATACTATATATTTATACCTAAATATGCTGTTGTATTACCTTTTGTTGTGAACTTAACTTTATACTTACTCAGATTTTACTTAATCTCCCAGATACTGCCTCATCTTCATACTTCCCCTTGAATTAAACAATTGTCTAGTGCCAGAATTCATCCTTTATCTGTAGATTTAATTAAGGCAATTGATTTAGCTCAAACTAAATATGCTGATCCTTTACAGAAGAAGAACATAATGTGCCTCTCATACCTCAAATGATTTCTGTGTGTGGCTTTTTTAAAGCCTAGCAATTGTAAACAGCTTAAAATGTGACAAAAGTGAACGCAGTACTTGCTCTAGGAAGGTATAATGCTAATTTACTTCTTCAATTGATGTCCTACTCATCCTTTCAAGGAATTAATTTGCCACGTGCATACTGCAGAACTTGTAGTCACCTGGTGTTT
Organism: Laterallus jamaicensis coturniculus; assembly: GCA_022605575.1. Lineage (NCBI taxonomy): Eukaryota > Metazoa > Chordata > Aves > Gruiformes > Rallidae > Laterallus > Laterallus jamaicensis. The sequence goes on along the minus strand of JAKCOX010000002.1, from coordinate 69,532,594 downwards.
CTTTCCCTCTGTTTTTTGTCCTATGTGTTATATTTGTGGTGACGTAAATTTACCGTTTGTGTTTGTAGGTAAGTCTTACCATTGAGGTATTAAAAAAGTAATCTGACAAAAACCCCCAATCTTTCAATCAAGCAATAAGTTATGAGTTATGTATCTGCCTCTATTCACCTAGATATTTTAATTTTATTGTCTGAAAATTGCAAATAACTTCTGAGATTGGTGTTTTTTTTCTTTCTGTGGATCTTTAAGACAAGTGGACTAGGATGATGCATTTAAAGATATTCCAGAAACATCACTTCCTATTTCTCATCTTTAACTGTTGTAATTTGCAATTTGGTTAGTAATTCTAGCATACTTGATATTCTAGCATACCGTAGCATACAGCTACATCTAGCATTTGGAAGGAGGAGGAAAAACATGGTTAATAAAATGCCTTAAGTTTTAGTACTAACATTCTTAACCAAAGATGGTATCATTAAAGAAGAGATAAGCCCAGTATATTGGCTAGAAATTTCCATTTATTGCATGAATAAAATTATCAACACTTTAATTCTATAGTTATTTATACTTGCTAAGTCTTTGTGTTATGCTTGTCTAGTGCTAGACTGGTAGCATATGAACTGGAAGACTGAAAGAGGAGTTTATACTCTGAGGGAGAAGTTGAGGGGGAAGTATTTTGGGACAAGCTAGGGAATATAGAGGGGTGTGTGCATATAGTTTTGGTTTAGGAAGGATGCACATCATTACAGATGAGAAGCCTGCAAGCAGGAATAGTGCTCAACTTCTGGAACATCAAGGGTCTGCTTAAATTAATTTAGTTGAGGGAAGTATTGGGTTGGTTCTTCTATTCTTATGTATAGAGTAACAAACCATACATTTTTAGAAATGATTAATACCTTCAATTAAGGTTAATCTGACATGATGAAGAACAACTTTGTAGCCAGGAAGTTATAGTGCACAAATTTATGTAGTACCATTTAAAAAAAAATATCGTTTGTACCTTTAAGAACTTAATTTGGTTTAGTTTTTCTTCTCATCACTGCACTGTTGTATAACAACAGTTACTTCTCATCAACAACAGTTTTCTTCTCATCACTGAACTGTTGTAGTAACGGCAATGCAGAATAAGTATAGCATGTCAGGCTGCTATTAGCATCACTCCATTTTACCTTTGGTAAATACCAATGCATTTCATTTAAAAAAAAAAAAAAAAAAAAGGCTTTAAATGCCTTCTTGAATTTGCTAGAGTTATGACAGAGGATTGGGCTTGCTTCTTGCTTTCTCATCTGTGGTGGTGTAGTCTAGTGAGGTGGTTTGGTCCTGACTGGAGGCCAAATGCCCACTGAAGCTGCTCTATCACTCACCTTTTCAGCTGGATGGGGAGAAAATATATATTGAGAGGCTTAGGAGTCAAGATAAGCACAGGGAGAGATCATTCCACAATTATTATCACAGGAAAAGCAGACTCAGCACAGAATAAAGGAAAGAAAACTAATTTATTACAACTATACTACACACCCAATGAAACAGGAGTTGGGTAATGAGAAGTGTGGCCAGGTCTTAAAGCACCTACCCCTCTCTTCTTAGCAGACTCCACTTTAGTCCTGATTTTTCTCCCTTCTTCCACTCCCCCCACCCCTACCCATTGTGGTATGGGGAGGGGCAGGGAATGAAATTCAGTCATCTCCTTGCAAGCTACTTTCCTTCTCCAGTTCTTAACACCTCTACTTTCCCCCATCCCTCCCTTCTTAGCAGACTTTAGTCATAATTCTTCTCTCAGGAATAGGGGTTTCAGTCAATTCCTCCTGAGTTGTCATTCTTAGCTGAGGGGGGTGCCATTCCATGCCCTCCCTTCCCCTGCTGCCCTGTGGGGTCCCAACCACAGGAGCTAGTCCTCCACAAATTTCTCCAGCATGCATCCTTTCTATCGGGGTGTCATCTCCTCTGCACAGCTCCCTTCCATGGAGTACTGATCTTCAGGCCCAGACTTCTCCAGCCTGGATCCTTACAGTGTCACAAGTCCCCCAGCAAACCTGCTGCAGTATGGGTTGGTGTTTCCACAGGCTGTAGATGGTATCTGCTCCCTGTCATTATCCAGGGGCTGCAGGGGGACAGCCTGCTTCACCATGGCCTTCTCCACAGGCTGCAGGGGAATCTCTCACTCCGGTAGCTGGAGTGTCTCATTTCCCCTCTGCCTACTTCCCCAGCCTTGGTGTCTGTGCAGCTTACATCTTCTCACTCCCTTCTCTGGTGGCAAAACATGTCTGCTTGCGGGTATTTTTCTCCTAAATGTGATTCCCAGAAGTGCTGTAACTATCACTGATGGGCTTGGCCTTGGCCAGCAACGACTCTGGCCTTGACTTGGTTGATGTTTACCCTCTGTGGCCTGCAGAATGCTTCTGGCTGCTTCTTGCAGGAGCCATTCCTGAAGCCCCCAACTTCTCTACCAGCACCCAGCTACACAAAACTGTGACATCCAGAAATTCCTGACGCACAACCCTTAACTTGAGAACTTGACCAATAGATTTGAAAGTATTGTTGAAACAGGTACACCTTTGGATGGAAAGACATATGTGAACATTGTCTGAGATTCAGTTGTTAAGTATTCTTTCCCTTTGAGGAATAAATTTTGTAAGATGCGTGTGACCTCATCCAGACAATTTGCTTTTGCTAAAATCTGAATAATTCACGGGTGGTAAATTTGTTCTAGTATAGGCATTATTTGTTTTTAAAGGTAAAATCTTTTGACATCTACAGTGTGCATCCAACAAGGAGTAGCTTGAGAGGAAAAAGTGTGAAATACGGCTCAGGTAATTTTAGTCACCTTCCCTCCTGTTTCATATGCTTGAAACTCTGTCTTTCTAAATCTGCATCACAAAAATCACTTGAATCAAATCTCTCTTGTTCAGTTAGGTCTGTCACTATGCACTGGTGGTTGGGTGAAATGAGTTCTCTGCTGTCATCTGCTGCTACATAAGAGGTGGGGGGAAGTGAGAAACACAGGCTTGTCTATCGGTAATGCTTCTCTCTGACAGTGATTGGTTTGGTTTTTTTTTTAAATAATAAAATGGCCTTTAAGCTTTGACATAAGGGAGAAATAAAATAGTGATATTCTTAATGTGTGGGTAAAGGATAATGTATTTAACAGAGCACGTGGTATGCTATACTTATTTAACAGACTAATAGTTTTGGTGAAAGGAATTATTATTTTTTTTTTTCGTTAGATTTGATTGTGCTATTGACAGAAGCAAAGACTTTGTGGTAGGGGAGTGAAGTAACTTTTTCAACTCCCTGTTAGTATGCTTTTTTTTTCTGTGTACTGTATCCCTCAATTAGTCCCAATCACACTTGAATGGACTTGAATCAAAACAAAAGAGAACATAGGCTCCTACTTTGTAAGACAAATAAAACCAAACACATACACCAACCCGCCTCCCTTCACCCCCCAAAAAAGAAACCCTAAAGACAACAAACCAAACAGAAAAACCCACCTTCTCCAAAACCCTCCACAAACACCACCACACAAAAATAAAGTCCGTGAGTGACAGGGTATTTAGGGATTCACATCAAGTATCTTTCTCTTTCTACTCAACTGAATTAATTCTTGGAGACCTGAAGTCAGGTGTTAACACTTATAGCTAGCAGAGAGAAGGATGAAAAAGTGGTCCTTGGGTAGAATGGACAATAGTCCAGAGTTTTGTAAAATATCCAGCTCATGATTATATTCCAGCTCAAGAATTTTTCTTAAAATTAACAACAGATTGTTGGAAAGGGATGAAGATAATATTTGGTTTATTTGCTGCCTAAAACCTTAATTTTGCAATCCTTATTTCCCTTCAGACAAGCATGATCTATAGTGGGAGGAGTGATAATGCCTACAAACAAAGCCCAGGGAATGTATTTAAATTTCTGAAGGTGATGGTTTGAGCCAGAGCTGTGGGTTTAAATTTTAAAAAAGAATTCTTAGAAGTAAGCTTTTCTTGCTGACATATGTTGCTGCAAGTGTTGTACTTCATAAATCTTTTTTTCTGGAGCAACAACCATAAACCTCAAGTGGTCTGTGAGAAGGAAATTGAAAATATTTAAGTCTCTGATCATTTTTCCCTTGGTGACAAGTATGGAAGATCTTAGGCAAAGAGCCCGTTATAAATCTTTTGATTTGTTTATAGGATAGGGAATGTTAGTATGTTCTATCACTAACTAGCTAAAAAGTAATAATAATAAAAAAATTACATTAAGGAGCTCATCAACATCTGACATACTATTTTCCTATTCCATATACTGGTTATTCATTAGTACCTCTTAGGCAATTTAGGCCATTCAGGTTAATTTAAATACAATAAATAATTTCTTTTCTTTGTTGTCGTAGGCACATGAAGAAATACCTCAGATTAGATAGGACTAATAGACTGCTGGAGTCTAATGCCAACTCTTAGGACGAGTCAACAAGTTCTATCTCAAAACTGGATAAAAAGTTCTGATGACCTTTTTTTTGATTTATTCAGTTAACTAGTTGCCCTTTTTTTCCCCAGCATTGCTATTAAAGTAGCTATTTTATACATCTGTTCTCTCCCTTAGACTTCTGTCCCCAGTGTTATGACTATGTAATAGAAATGCCTCCTCTTTATTTACCTGACAAAAAACCTCTGACCTTGGTCTCATCTCTGAGCTACAACCTCTGTTTCATGGATTGCTTTAACAATTCTTCACTGTTTCCATTGGATTCTGGTCTGTGAATCTATGTGACCAGTATGCCAGGTAAAGCCTCCTCAAGGCCCTGAATAGTATCAGGGCTTTCTTTTCTCTACCAAAAATACTTTGGCCAATGCATATGAAGATTAGCATTTCTTTTATGTCTTCTGCACACTCGTAGTTTAGTCACTAGGTGTAGTAGTCCCACATTCTTCTCTCTCAACTTTTCAAAAGATCCCATTTTTTTCCTGTAAATTCTTACTTGAACCATAGTTGCATAGCCTCTTACTTTGTGCTACTAAGCTTTAAACTTTTTACTTTTTTTTTTCCTACTTCAGTCTCAAAGTGACTTAGTATTTGGTATGATTATGGTTTATATTTATAAGCACACATGCTTTGTCTGTAGCGAATCTTAGAGGATTTTTTGGATGCAAAACATCTATCAGATTCTGTTTCAACTTGTCAGATGCCCCCAAAAAATCTGACTACTTGTTAGGAATAATGCATTTATTTAGTTAAACAAAACCAAATCTTGCTTTTGCTTAGACTTCCTGAACTCTGCTTAGTTCAAATTCTCCTAAAAAAAGACTTAATGCATTTTTTTCCACTTAACTTTGACAAGCCTCAGGACAGTGTTAGAACTTGTCCAAATTTGGTGGAAGTCTAAATGCTAGTAAGGCCTTACTGTGCTGAGTACTAATGGATAAGTAGCAAAGATGCCAATTCTCCAGCTGAAAATATGGAAAGCATGGCATTCTGAATGAAGTCATAAACACTGATATTGAATACTAATAGCTTCTTATAAAAATAGATCTCTGACTTGGAAACTGGAGTTCATGTGTTAAAAGCCCCTCTAATTTTTCCTCTCTGAGTTTTAAAGCTCATATTGAAAAAAGTCCTCTGAGGGTTGTTGAGTCTTAATTCTGTAGGTACCTTCGATGTCTGGCAACTGGGGTGTGGAAATTGTGCCTGTATTTCAGCTGCTTCTTTTTCATCCCAAATCCTAGTGAAAAAACTATTTCCATAAGCTGTTTACACTTAGAGACATCGTGTCATGACTAGAACCAGATGAAGCAGTAGGAGGGTAGCAACTTCTGGCAGAAGAGGAAGTTAGCTGGGAAGCAACAGTACCCTAGATAAATACAGTAACACTAGCTAAAAGTTATCTTTTGGCTCGCCGAGGGTATTGCAGAATTAGTCAGCAGTTGTGCAGCGGTCTTCTGCTTTAAAATAAATCTTAATTATCACCCTAAAATGCTGCTGTTACCTAAATGGAGGACTCCTATCTCATGTTCTAAAGTTCCCAACTACTTAGTTGTGTGTAATGCATTTATGAGGCCTGAAGAATACATCCAGAAATGCCTTGTTCTGCCAGGACTCAGTAGCACCATACCTAGCCTGTATGTAGACCATTGGGATACAAAATCTTTTCCTCTGATACTATTCTTCTGCCATCACATTTTCCTGGTACACATTTTGATACATTAGATGCTACACAGATGGTGGCAATTTTTTGGCTTTTAAACATGAATTTGGTCTGTGTTGAGACCATTCTTCCATCTTTGGAGAAATTTTGTACAAAAGCAGCACTCCCACAAAATATTGGAATTTCAGGTTCAATTTTCCTTTACCTTTTTCCTATAGTATACTCTGCTGTGGCAAACAAAAAACTATTATTGGGATGCATTGTATCCAGCTTTGTTATTGGAAGTGTTTCCTTTGAGAAACTGTTCTGAAGCTCTGTGTCCCAAATGCACACAGTAAGAGGGGGCATGATTTTGTAAAGGGCAAGGCATGGGTCCTGTTTTCTGCTCCAGGCAGAAATGCTCTGGTGCTCTGTGTAAGTTCCTGTGCTAGACTTTTTCCTTGGTTTGAATAACTGTCATAGACTGGTCCAGGGAGAATGTCATGCAATCCAGAATAGATAACAAGAAAAGAAACTAATTCTTGAAATGCTTTGCTCAATTAACTAATTTAAATGTAAAAATATCTTGAGGGTTGAACTGCTTTCCTCACTGAAAATCGTCTTCAAGTGCATACGTTCTGGAGATAGATATGTTTTATCACAAGGGGGCACCAAAGATTTTTCTTACAGAACAGAACTTGATTAGTGTTTCTTCCTGCTTTAACTCTTAACGTTGCAAATGCAAAATGTTTTGAATAGCTTAAAGCAAGGATGGCCATAATTCCTGCCCTCAGGAGAGACATACCAAAAATCTTCAAGAGAAGAGGGGCATCCTGGGAATCAGTTCAGATGGTATTCCTTCTGCAGGGCCTCCTTCACAGGGTGAAGCTGTGCTGGGCACACAGCAGGTCCTACAGCAACCAGGCAAGATCACAGAATCATAGGCTGGCCTAAATAGTGCCTCCTGGCTCAGCTGCCCTCTCAACCATGGACTTGGATTATCCATCAGTCCCCATGCCAGCCTGGTGTGTAACTCATGGAAGACTTCCAGCTAAAGTTTTTGAGATCTGATAGTTTCAGGTGCTCTATGTTTTGGACTTTAATTTTTTAATTATAGAAAATGTATTTGATGATAAAATCCAATATATTTTTACAAAGTATGGATAGTGTATAAGTGCCTCCTCAATCTATCATGGTTTAAGGTGATCACAGGAAAAATAGTATTGTATACATCTTATTCATACTTAATTGATGTTCTGATGGCTTCAGGGAACAAGAAAGGGAAAATATTAACTTTTTTAAAATAAAAATTGGGAGGGGGACAAGTATTTCCAAGGAGGATATTTTAAACTACATCAGAATGGCAACTTTAAAAAATTTCATTTAGTTTGTTAAATGAAAACTGGGTGAGAATTTGGGAACTTAATGTGTTCATTATTCTTTAACTTGGTGCTTCTGGAGTCCAGGAGAGCAACAGAAAAGAAAATACCTAAAAAAGAAGAAGGCTATACTGTTGCATGCTTTTCTGAAGCATTATTGATGTCTTAAGAGCGCCTATTAGTTATGGATTCTTATACCATTTTTAACACCTGTTTAGTTGATACTGTTGTGTTCTGGAAACTCAGGTACATGAAGTATTTTTCTTCTCTCCTCCTGATTTTTTGTTTGTTTGTTTGGGTTCTTTTAGCTGGATTAGTCTTCTCAATCTGTTTCATTATACATCTACATAAGCAGCCCTGACTTGATAGCACAAAAAGGTGGGAACTGATTGTCAGTGGAATGTGCCGTCTCAGAGAATACTGCTGTTATCCACAGGCTTTATGCATTTGTAATATGCTACATGGATAACTTAGCTCTAAGGGAATCCTGGGTTTGGGGGCTGTTACTGACATCTGTTTAATTGTAACAGCAAGACTGGAAAGACATGTGTGTGTTTAGTGTTTCTTGTTGGGTGTGTGCCACCTAACGCCAGGAGATGATCTTGTTAAAGGATGTGTTGGGCATTATTGGCAAATGTTATTCCGTTTGCTGAAGCTTCTTCATATGCCTCTTGCATTAGCCCCTTAGTTGTCTAGAATACCTGTTGAACCAAAATCAGGGAACTGAGCTGACCTAAACCAAGCTGCAAGCAACCCTAGAAAAAATAAGTCATGAAACATGCTTGCACAACTAAAAGTAAGAAGTGGCAGTAAATTTGAGAAGCTTAAATTAGCACAGCCAAAATGCATTACAAAACATGACTCCAGTTTATCTGCACAAAAAAGAGAGAATAGACTGTGACAATACAGACTTTTGTATGTAGTGCCAAATTTCTGATACATTCCCTGACACTGAAATCTCTGAGAAATAACTGTCATAGTTTCTTCTGATCTGTAACTTATGGCTCAGTTGAAAGCTATGCTACGTTAACTGTAGTAGGGTTGCTAGCAATAAACTCTCCCTGCCTTGCTGTAAACCTATGCACCATGCCATTTTTTTAATCTTGCATGTGGCTTGATGGCTGGGGCTCTAGCAGTTAGTCCTTCCCTGATTTTCATGTTGTCTTTACAGAATAACCTATTTCTAATACAGTTCTTCATACTGCCACAGTCTTGCTGAATAGTTTTTCAATCAAGTCTTAATGCTCCTTTCCAAAATTAGAAAAGATAGTGTGATATTCTCCTAGCAGTTACCTCTTAAGACACCAATACAGATTCTGAAAGGATCAGATGACTGCAGGTATGAAGGAGGCAGCTGTCATGTATGAGGTAGCAAGAATATAAATGTATGTAACAAATGGCTAAGTGGTCCTTCCAAATTCCAAATCACTTTCTAGATATGTCTCTCTACTCCCTTTATCTTTTCCAAGACCCATACTAAGCAAAGGGAAACCAAACTTTATTTAAAACATTTAAACTTTATAAAACACCTTTACCTTGTCCTGGTAAAATGAAATTGTTGTAAAGAATCCTCAGGCCATTGGTGAGATGGACAAGTCAAGGACTATTCTCCAGTGACTATCCAAATAGTCTTTTGTAGAGGTCAAGCTCTTTGGATTTTCATTCCCTCTGGGAGTTTCTCCCACTAACAAAAAATTTTTTAATATTGTTAGACTAAAGATATGCCACATGTCTTTACTATTTAGCCCTTCTGTCCTGGTTCTGGTCAGGCCAGAGGTAACCTCCTCAAGCAGCCAGCACGGGTGAGCTGAGTTAGCCCAGGCTGGTTTCCACACCACCTGACATCACTCTCCCATAAAATGGGCTGTTTGGGGAGTGACACTTCTGGGTGCCTCCAGGGAAGTCTGAATGCAGTCTGGTGTGGGTCTGTTCTCTTGTCTATGTTATCTTTGGGTGTGAGTGAAATTTGCTGTTATTGTTCCCTTTTCACGGTGCTTTTGTCAGTAAACTGTCCTTATCCCAACCCACAGAGGGGTCTGTCTGTTTCTTCACAGACAGAGCAACATGTGGTGCTCAGCCACTGCTTGAGGGTGAACCACCACATCTTCCACCTTCCTATTTTATTTTAAAGTACTTTCTTTTGTACCTTCACAGAATCATAAGGGTTGGAAGGGACCTCAGGGATCATCAGGTCCAACCCCCTGCCAAAGCAGGTTCCTTAGGACAGATTGCACAGGTAGGTATCCAGAAGGGTCTGGAGTATCTCCAGAGAAGGAGACTCCACAACCTCTCTGGGCAGCCTGTCCCAGGGCTCTGTCACCCTCACTGTGTAAAAGTTCTTCTGCATGTTGGTGCAGAACTTCCTGTGCTCCAACTTGCAGCCATTGCCCCTTGTCCTGTCTCCACAGTCCATTGAAAAGAGGCTGGCCATTTCCCCTTGTGTTCCAATACTTGAGATATTTATAAACATTAATAAGATCCCCTCTCAGTCTTCTTTTCTCAAGGCTGAAGAACCCCAGTTCATTCAGCCTTTCCTCATAGGGGAGATGCTCCAGGCCCTGAATCATCTTTGTAGCCCCCGCTGGACTCTCCAGGAGATCCCTGTCCCTTTTATACCAGGGAGCCCAAAACTGGGCACAATACTCCAGGTGGGGCCTGACCAGGGCAGAGTAGAGGGGGAGGATCACCTCCTTTGACCTGCTGGACACGCTCCTTTTGATGCACACCAACCTCATCTAGACTATCTTCAGGAATGTTTTTTTCTTTCCTTTCAGAATTCTTTTGGGTGCTCATATTCCAAGTAACTGTTTCCTTGTGTGCCTGTGTTAAACAATGCTGTAAACTGGAACTATCAGATTCAACACAGAGAGGCTGTACCACTGTGACAGGCAGCTTCTGCCATTTTACCAGCAGAATAATTTAAGGCATTTAAGAGCCAGCTATCTGATGATCAATTTGTGCTTTCCTCCCAGGATCTGACTCCCATTTTGGCAGTCCTGCAGTCAATATTTAAATAGGTTTCCTAGCACCTGTTTTCAGTTTAAGACTGCTGCTTTCAGATGCAAATGCTAAAATGTATGTGGCAATCATCCAAAAAAAGAAAGAGTAGTTACATTTAACTAAAGTTGGGTTTCAGTAAAGATATTTGGATGTTAAAAATATCACAGGATGAAATGCCCACCTATATCTGAGATGGGGAGTTTCTGTTGAAAATCAGGAGGGATTATTTCATAGCTGCCCTTGGGAATCCCTCAAGATGTCTATCTGCTTTTTTAAATAGGATTTGCTACTTTTTGAATGAATAATTAATTATGGGGATGTTTGTGACTTCACTGTGACTTCTGCCAAGAATTGAACACAGGTTAGCACCTAAAAACACAAGTGTATGCTTGGATTTAATAAAGCAACCCAATGTATGTCTTTACTTGTGTAAGTCAACAAGGAGGAGACCTGTTCACCCAGTAAACTGGCATAGTTACATGCTTGGTTTTTGAGCACAAAGTTGTCTCAGCAGTTTTGATCTGATTTGCCTTGTTGATCCTTTGAAACACTTCTCCTGGCAAATGTTTGAAACCATAAATTCCTGAGAAGTGTGGAGGAAAGGGACAATAACAAAGTCTTGACTGAAAGGTCACCTCTCTAAATGACTTTTCAGTAATGAGCAGAAGAGAGAGATGCCAGCAGAGATGGAGAGGACCAATTTATATTTTAATCCTGTTTGCCTTCCTGTGCAAATTTCTTCCTGTGCTGGCTTTCTGCTTGATTACCATTTTAGCAAAATGCTAATAATTTTCTAATAATGCTAACCTACTTTGAATCTTTTTGCTTTTTTCTTTCTCCTTTCTCCTGTCTTGTATGTTACTGGTACCACCTTTTTTAGAACTTATTCTTTATCCTGTCTAGCCATTCATCTTTTTTACAAGATCAGGTGGTTTTTGGGACAGATCATGGTTTCAAAGGTATTTATGAAACATTCTGTAGTTCTGCAGTTCTGCTAAGATAAATAAGCATCAAAATGAAAATGAGAGAAGAGCATGGAAAATAAGGAAAATCCTGCTCTGGCAGGTTAGACTAGATGATCTTTTGAGGTCCCTTCCAACCTCTAACATTCCATGATTCTGTGAAAATGAGCTTAATCTTTATACCTTGGCTTCACCAGCTGGTGAAATTTTAACTGGCAATATAAAAATCAGGACTGACACCAAATATTTGATCTAAATGTGTGTTGTTGACTAACGTGATGAGAAAGCGATAATGACTGTTACTAGATTCTCTAAGAGAGAGTATATTGTGTGTTTCTTCATGATCTTAATCCAAAATGCAATCGCTGAAGTACACTACAAAGAGAACAAAGACCTAAGAGTTTGATACCAAAAATACCAGATGACAGGAGAGGAAAAAGGACTCTTGTTTTTTATTGAATCATTTCCAAGCTTCCATTCTATCTAAGCTGACTTGTGGCTTCCACTTCAAATTTTAAAAAAGATGCATTCGTCATGTTCCTGTTGTTTTTGCTTCAGAAATTACAAGCAACTAGGGAAGTTTAGGAGAATGTTATACACCAAAGACTATGACTAAACCTATACCAGAGAGGAAGAGGTGCAGGAGAAAAGGAGTGGAATAAGACTTAGCTTAAACATTTGAAATTGTATTAATAACAGTTTGGTTATAAGACAGTGCTGTCTCATATTCAATGCAGTGCAACTCTTTTATCTGCTCAAAAGGTTTCAATTTACATTTTATGGGCTATCTTGTTATGCACGTTTCCCTTCCATACGCATTAGGTATTCTTATTTCACAGAATCACAGAATATTTGAAATATTTCATAATCACAATGGAACATGTCCTGATTCATGACACGAAGAAATCATGTGTTTAAACATATGGTATTCCATGTTAGCCTACTGTTTGTCATGTCTTACTGAATAGAATTTTATACAGAGAACTTAAGGGAACACTGATCATGCTGTTTAAATTGTTCATAGCTCACTTAAGTTTGAATATTTATATTTTATTCTTTCCTTCTGTTGAATATGCTTTTCATATATATATATCTCAGACTTCTGACTGAAATTTGTATCTTGAGTATGGTGTTATTCAGCTTATCTCTTAGGTCTTTGCCAATACTGTTTTTCCCTTAAATGAAAAAAACCCAACTCAAAACCACAAAACATTCCACCTCAAAAACTTAATTAGACAACTAACAGTATTACACACAGACAAATAGAAGAGTCATTATTCTGGCATTTAGTAATTAGAACAGTGATTTGGGCAGGCACCTTGAGGAGTGAATGTGCATCTGGAGTTGAAGGTGCAAAATATCATGTATTTCTAGGAGATGAAGCCATTTCCCTGACTCTATGATATTTGATTTGCTACTTGCTCATTTTTTGACAGTCATCAATTCCTGGACTTTAAGCTGTAGTCCCTGAGCATGTGCATTTGTTCTGGTTTTATTTGATCATGGATTTCACCAAAGTCGTGTATGAATTAAAATAAATCTTTCTTCCACAGATGGAATTTGACTGGAGATACTATGTAGTTCTGTGAAAGGTGCCACAAAGGATAGAGTTTGCTGGGAATGGGAAGCTCTTGGTGGATTTTGGGCATATTCTGAGCACAGAGAGTGGATTAGGCTTCTCAGAGGAACCCTGCATGGAACTTAGATATATGGCATCCTGTACAGCTGATTGCAGTGGGGATCTGATTTAATCCCTGGTGGGATTTAAGCCATGCTACTGAAAGCAGTGCTTCTTCTGGAAATAAGCAGCAGTAGAACCTTTGAAGGAACTTACATGCCAAAAAACCTGAAGGTGCCTGAAGAATTAATGCAGTTCTAGGATCAGATACTTGCTAGGTAGGATGTTTTCAGAGCCCAGTATGGAACACCTAAGGTCCACTGAAATCCTCAAACAGGAGGCTGAATTCTTTCTATGTACATAGCTGTTAGTGTCCATACCAGAAACGTGATTGCTTAAATCCTGAAGTACTTCCTTGAGCCAAGGCTGAAACTAACATTCTAGGAAAGGACTCTATTCTATGTCTCTTAATGTCTTTTCTCCTGCTACCTAGGCTATTTATAAACTTTTCCTGAACTACTAGAAAATGCAGCTGCCTTTGGATTTTTTCTAGGTCTGGGCTCTAGCAGCAGGAGGAAACAGAGAAGGCTATTGCCAAGGCTGCAGGTTGCATTTCTAGCACATCACAGTGGAGCCATTTGTACCCAGATTTCATCTTGCCTTAGCAATACAAATCTCCTCACCTTTTTCTTGCTTGGCTACAGTGGACGTTCTCTACCATAGATAGAAATGACTTTGTTGCTTGGGATCAGGCCTTACAGCATGCTTTATTTGATACTTGGTGTAAATCTATCCATCATTACTTATATGGTGAGAGATCTTATTTAAGGTAAAAATCCCAAATGGCTGAAGACTTCTGCTTGTGTAGGGGAGGATAGAATATAATTTTGCATTAAGAACTGCCTAAGCTGGTTGAGAAAGGAGAGTTTAATTTTATTCCTTGCTGCACATATCCTCAAATTCCTAGTTCACAAGCATCTCTTTTGGGACCGCGTCGTCAGTGTGCCTGATATCCGAGTCCTCTTCGGGGAGCTTTGCCTCAGCAGTACAAGTATTTGCTTATGGCTCAGCTCATCCCGTGCATTGTTTGCAGTGCCATAGCAACCCTGCTTGCTGTGAGCCGCCTAACACAGCCAGACGGCCCTGGTGCAGACCAGCAGGCCTCAGCCAGGGCCAGGGACTCTGCAGCTTGAGCTTCTGAACAGCAACCAAGGATTTCACCTTTGCAAATGAGGTCATAAGCTTACAGACGTGGGTGCTGGTCATTACGCATGTAGATCCAAGATGCAGTCGAAGAGGCTTACCACTGGTATGTAGTGATTTCCTCACAGGGTGATGGTGATGGTTTGACTCTGTGTCAGATGGGTGGTCTGACCACAGGGTGATTGTCCCAGGTACAGAGATGGTGATACCAAAGAGGGGGATTTTGAACTGGACTGAAGAAAGAACTTTACTGCCTTCAAATGGCATCATAAAAGAGGGAATATTCTTCTATAATAAGTGAGATTTGATTATCTGGGAACACCCACAGCTACATTTTTTTCTAGTTTTATCATATGATTCATAATATTTGCTGTTCAAGGCTCCCAGTGTCACACAAATCTGTATTTTCATTAAAACCAGCAAGATTCTAGTAATCAATTTTGCAGAGGAAAGCTGAAAAGACGTTAACTGATATGTATGAGAAATAGTCTAGTTAAAGAATGCTTTCATTACATTTAAATCACTCTTATGATATTCAACCTTTTTATGCATGGGTCAACATTACTGCATGTTCTTAGAATTTATTTTGTTTCCTCAGGCTAAGTTATTTTATTTCAGAATATCCAGGAAGGTTGTCATGCCTCACTACATTTTGTTTCTGTTCAGTAATTGTAGTTGAACAAGCTTAATTGTATTGCTTGGATAACATATGGTATTTCGTTTTTGCATTTCAGAGCCTCCACGTATAACAGAAAAAGTGTTTGTAAGTATGCTTTATAAGGCTTGATCATCATTTGTCATACAGTTGTAGGGAAAAAAGGCAAAACATCTTTTTGGAAACTCTTGTCTGGTTTCTCATTTCTCTGCTCCAAGTACAGAGAATTTCCTACCATTTTCACAGACAAAAAAGTTACTTTGCAAATAATTAATTTAAAAAAAAAAAGAGGAAACTTGGGAAAATAAGGATAGAAATGGAGAGGAGAGTGAAATGTGATGACAGAAGGAAACAATGGACTGAAATGTTCAACATAACTGGTTTAAAAAAATCTCCCTACTTTACGATTTCTACCCTTTGCTTATAGATAATTGAAGGTTTCCCTGATGTTTGTTCTCTTATTTGAAAGGTACATATGTTTCCCTTCTACCTTACGTGAAATTACACTTTAAATCTTGCAGCTTAGGTAATGTTTGTCTCTTTCCCATGTTGGATGTCCTTGTAACTGTGTCTTTTAAAGTATAAATGTATTGCTATTCCTTTGGAATCCTCCAGATACTAATATATTATCATCAACAGAATCAACACTGAAATGAGTTAGAGGTAAATGATATATATTTATAACGGATATTTAGCATATATGAAGTTGTACATGAAAACAAACAGATAGATGAAAACATCTCTTAGCTGGACCTCTACATCACATTACACCTTGATTCTGCAGGCTATGTAATGTGACTAGATATGTCTGACTCTAGATGAACTTCATACAAGGACATGAAGCTGTCAGAGTTCTATGCTGAATCAGAGTTTTGTACTAACTTTACCTTTTGACATGTAAAGATGCCATTTATTACATATCTTTCAAGAGCAGATGCAATGTGAAATGCAGACATTTCAAGATGATGCCACTTTCATCCATGGCCAGCTTCTCCTCTGGTGTCTAATATTTCTGTGTTTCTGTACTTTTTCATGCTGACAGTAATAGATAAACCTATCAGACAGTCTAGATGGAAATTCATTAGGTTTGTTTGTACACCATTGCCAAAATGCTTCTAAAATTCCTTTTAATGTTAAAAGAGTGATAGAAAATTCCTATTTGTGCACAAATTGCATGAAGGCAAAACTGCAGTTTTGGATAAAAATTTAGCACTCCTGGATCTCCAGTTGCAATTGTAAGTCAGCTTTTTCTAGTCATAATTTGGACTGTGCAGCAGGAAAGACGGCATGGGAATAAACAAACCAAAATTTTTCCTAACACAAAAATCTAAGCAAATCTAAGCTATAGTATTGAATATACAACTCCACAACCATAATGTACAAGTATGAAAATGCAACTGTGCTTTCAAATGAAAATAAGATTGACCACAAAAAATCCCTCCAAAAACCAGAGGAAAATATATTGTGTATAGATGCAGTAAGATCAGTACGTAGGAAAACTTGAATTAATAAGGTCATAAACATTTTACTGATTAATCAACCACTGTGTTTACTTTTCTTGCTGCTATATGGGACTACAGAGAATTATATGCTTGGCGAATTAAAAACACATTACCTACATATTCTTAAAGAGTTTAAACTTCAGCTTGTAATAAATTAATTGTTTTGAATAAATCCTTTGAAGCAATAAAATATTTACATGGGGTATTATCATACCTAGCTCTCTTCAGATTTGTCCTTATCAGTGTCAAATCTAATTGTGCAGTACCCAAACCAAACATGAGGCATACTGCAGCTTGCTTGCAATGAATTTTTTTGTTACTTGTGTTAATACTTGCTGAATTGAGATTTCTGCATCTGTTTGCCTAGTGACATTAACGAGAGGATTTTCCGTTGACTTCCAAATGTTTTGGGTTAGATACTTTGGTAAATTCTCCTAATTAATCAGTGGCCTAACACCTCGAGGTCCATGGTACTACAAATGCGTTGGACCATGGGCCCATAATCCAAACAAAGTGTAACTTCTGTAATGTAGAGAGCTTTGCTTTCAGTGCTGTTAGCATTTTCCTGAAGTGAGCATGAGCTAACTTGCCTGTCCTGTATCAGTCGCAGCAGCAACCACAAGTGCTAAGGAATAAACGTTGGTAGGCTAAGGGCAGACAAACACCATCAGGTCTTGTCATGCAGCACACAGGGGCCTTCCTGAGTTCATGTTAAAGTAGATTAGCTCAAGATTTCTTCCTTGCCTAAGTACAAGCTGTCTCTAGGTTAGACACTGTGGAGTTTGGGTCAAGATACTTCCTGCCTACAAGTGATACCATGTATTTGAGTATAGGAAGTTCCACACCAACATGCGGAAGAACTTTTACACAGTGAGAGTGACAGAGCCCTGGGACAGGCTGCCCAGGGAGGTGGTGGAGTCTCCTTCTCTGGAGATATTCAAGACCCATACGGATACCTACCTGTGCAACATGAGCTAGGGAGCCTGCTTTGGCAGGGGGTTGGACCTGATGATCTCTCGAGGTCCCTTCCAACCCCAATGATTCTGTGATTCTGTATGGTATATAACAGCTCTCTAATACTATTCCTCACTAGCCCATTTCAACACTATGTACTTAAAAAATTGAGGGGGGAAAGATTTGTGTCACAAGACCTTTCCTGATATTGGCAAGCACATTTGATTTAGGTGCATTCCCCTTGCGTGGCAAGGCAGAAATAGAACATTCAAGAAACTGAAGCTATTAAAAACTGTTTGGGAGTCTTCACTATACTGAGGACAGATTTCTGAAGACCAATGGAATAGTGTTCTACTTTTACATTTGGTTGAATTGAAATGGGGGTGGGGTTGCTATTGAGTGTATTAGAAGTAAGATTAAGATCCATCCTTAATGATTTGTCAACAGTGAAATAATTTAATTTCTATTGTATGGTTTTTGAGTCTTGCTAGCAGGATTTAAAATGTAGGGGTCAGAAAGGAAGCAAAACCACCTGCAGATGCAGCCTTCACTTCTTAGGAAGTCATCAGGAAGCCTCCTGGTTCTGTGATTCCAAGTGTGGCATATGCTGCTTGCTTGGCGAACCAAATTATAGATTAGTGAACTCCCTTTTACTCCCCAAATATCCTCCAAAACTTCCCCAAGCAGCACAGTGGGAGCAGAAGCAGGCTCTGGTGACCTTTTATACTGTCCTCCTTCCCAGATGAGAGAAAGGAAGGTATAAAGTGAGGAATTTCTAGACTATTAACTCATGCACATTTTTTTTTTCAAAACTAAACATGCAGATTTCCAGCACTAAGCAGTTGTTGGGTTTATGAAGGCTCTATCTGTAAATTTCTTGGCAAAGGACTTCCCTTTATGTGTGTTCTTTAAATTGCTAAGAACCTCAGCAGAGTACAAGAGCAACAATGGAACAGTGATGCAATGATTATATCCTCAAAAGTGAAAATAACACTTTGCAGAAGTTTGCATGTCATATCTCATGAAAATAATCGTTTGAGACAACAGTGTGTTCAGGCCATGTTAATGCTGATCAGTGCAAGCATTGTTTTGTGGTTTTGTCTCTCTGTAGGAAGACAGTTTAGCCACAGATGGTATGTTTGTGGACTACTTCAATGAATTTTTGAGTCTTCCGGTAAGTACTTTACAGAAATCCCTTGCAAAACGCAAGAAACACCTTACTGAGATTGGTAGTAAGGTAACCCAGCATAGAACATTTTCCATTTTGCCACTGGGAAATAAAATGGGCTTTCCAATATGACTGTATTTTAATGGTAGCAACTCTTATTGTTCGATGTTATTATCTCTCAGGAAAAATAACACAGTGGACTTCTGGAGACAGATTTTATTTTGCAAATTTACATATTTAAATCACTGTGCATTAAAATAATATGAATAGGACATGAAAAAGAGATGTAAACACTGGTTTAAAAAACATAAGGAGTCCACTTTTATTCCAGTATCATGACATGTTGACATAGCAGATGTTTGTCCTTTTACATTCTTCTGGCCATGTACTCAGTGATTGATAACCATTTTTCCTCAGCAACCTACTCTTTCTCTTCATGGCTGAGAAGACATCAAAGTTGGTGTTCCCCTCTTCTCACCCTCCCATCTGCAGCTAGACGTCATTCTATGAGCTGATCCAGTTGCAGTCAGACCACCATATGCAATGTTCTATTATTTAACTAGTTGCCCTATATTTTGCTCCTTTTCCCCATCAACTGCCCCGGCTCCCCACACTCTCATGGGAGTCAAACGGATTACCTTGCTCCCTCAATGTGAAGCCTTGAAAAGCCAGAATCAAAACTCAATAGCCGTGGTGACTATTAAGCAGGTATCCTTTATTGCAGCACTGGGCACACAGGGTATCGCTCCTCTGAATGTGCTTAAAGCAAAATTTTTCCTATTTATACAGATTAACTATACACATTTATTATAATTTCTGAGAAAAGGCAGAATTATGCAAATTGTTTCCAGAAAGTAATTTACATTAACTCCTCCCAGATAGAGCATGCTCAGTGACACACAGAGGGTCTTCTGGTGGTCTTCAGGGATGAAGGCTGGACATCTTCCTCTCTCTCAGCACATGCTCTTTACAGTTTCTCCATAGTTTCTAAAACACATTCCTGTGCTCAAAAACACATTCCTGCACAAACTAGTTAGTAACCCTTTTTAGCTGAAAGTAAGATATACTCTATCTCTTAATTGGTCATTGCTCTCATTATTTATGACTCCTCTATCTTCACTTCTTTATCCTCAAGGCTGTTCTGCTGTTATGGTTAAATTTTGTAGCTGCTCTCATGAAACAGCTAAAATGGCTACAGCCATATTCTACTAAAATCCAAAACAAATCTATTCTTAAAACATGCAAATACTGTCTAGTCTCAAAACATGCAAATGCTTCTTATATTAAAGCTATATTAATTAATTGTCTCTTAAGCTACATCTATATCACTCTACTCAGCATTATTACATATAATTGAATCAGCAACCTCACCCAACTTCATTGTAGTAATTTTAGCCCTGACTATCCACCCCCATTCTCTCCATCCCTGTATCTCATACCCTTACTCCATGCAAGGTGGCACAGGTTTTTCCACAGTGTCACACATGGTTCCTGTGGGGTCTCCCAGCTGATCTACTCTAGAACTTCCCCACAGCCCGTTTCCCTTCTAAATTACTGCAGCCCGATAGGTTTCACTGTGAGAACAGAGAAGGGCAACAAAGCTGGTGAAAGGTCTGGAACATGTTTTATGAGAAGTGGCTGAGGGAGCCTGAAGAAAAGGAGGCTGAGGGGAGACTTTACTGTTCTCTACAGCTATCTGAAAGGAAGTTGTAGGGAGGTGGGTATTGGTCTCTTCTCTCGAGTTATGTCAAGAGAGGTTTAGATTTGACATTAGGAAAAATGTCTTCACCAAAAGAGCGGTCAGGTGTTGGAACAGGCTGCTCAGAGAGGTGGTGTCAACACCCGGAGGTGTTAAAAAATATGTAGATGTGGCACTTTGGGATGTGGTTTAGCAGACATGGCGGTGTTGGTTTGATGGTTGGACTTGATGATCTTTCCACCCTTAATATTCTATGATTCTAACATATACCTATTTCTGCATTTTGCTTGCTAGGAACCACCACCAGCAGAATATTTCTTTATGGTCCTTGGACCTAAGACTATGGTGCAGCCACTATTGGAATATGGTTCAAGTTTACCAAATCAAACTTTGATGTACTCTAAACTATATCACAGATTTCTGTAGAAGTTCACTTAATGGGAGCTGTAGAACTAAGGATGGTAAGACAGGTTCCCTTATGCCAGTTTTTGGTCTTAAAATAGAATCTGGAGGTATTGAAAGAACTCTGTATCAGAATGCGTGGTTTGTGCTCAGCATTGACACTGAATTCTCTCAGTAAGCTCAGCCTTTATGTGCTTTCACCACACTGCAACATTCCTAAGAATAATTTTTACAAAGCTAGGGAGACACAGAAGGAAGAAAATATGTGATGAGAGGGCTGTTTTTTATATCTTTTTCTTTATACTCCCTCACCCCCCCCTCAACTGCTTTACGGTATCTGCCTAAATCCAAGTCTAACTAGGTATCTTTTAGACCCAGGGCTTTTTTCCATGTGCCAGACTGTTCTTAGCATGGAAATACCATACTCCACGCCTTCACTGCTTATTTGGAAACTATGCTTCAAGTTTTCCCCAAATCACAGAGGATGGAGTGGGTAAGAAGTTCAGCCTGCTCAAATCTCTGGGTTTTCTTGGCCATGCACAGATTTCAGGACATCTATTAGAGGCAAAAATTCTCCTCAGCCTGCAGCCATGGCGCAGTTCAGCAGCTCTGAACCACTGTGATTGTCCAGGCACTGGAAACCCACAGAAGGGAGTTCACACACACTCCTGAGTAAACACTGTTTTATGATGGTAATCTTGGTAGGTTTCTAAGATGACACATGGTCTCTCTTCTATGTGTTTACATACCTTCATGAAAACAGATGTTCCTATTAGCTATTTTTATCTGT
Source organism: Laterallus jamaicensis coturniculus (assembly GCA_022605575.1). Classification (NCBI taxonomy): domain Eukaryota; kingdom Metazoa; phylum Chordata; class Aves; order Gruiformes; family Rallidae; genus Laterallus; species Laterallus jamaicensis. The sequence continues at coordinate 69,511,165 of JAKCOX010000002.1, read as the reverse complement.
TAATTACTTATAATTGGTTTTATTTTCTCTTGATCTTTTCCTGAGGATTTGCACTCTTCAGGATTAAATTCTATTAATGCCTTGAGTTCTGAGGTTTGAATATCTTATACTCCCAATTTGCCTCTCCTTCTCAGAAGGCTTCTACTAAAACACCACACTGAAATTTCCATTGCTTTATTCTTGTTGTGCTTATATGCTGTTGCCTGGGAACAGTTATTACCCAGGTGTGCTAGTAGTTAGGCAACAAGTTAAACTGAAAATATTGTGTGACTTGATACAAGAAATCAGTGGTAGCACATGCTTATTTTAAGAGGTTACCTCTGCCTTGATTTATAATGCACCACTACTGTATGGAAAATTATACCACTGGGGACTTGCTATAGCAGCAGTAGATTTTTTTTTCTTTGATTTACAGTATATTCTTTAAGTGGTAGTGTTGTTTTAATAACATTCACTACAATCTGACATGAATATCTAGGTACTTTAAAGATCTACATACTGTAATGAAGGAGAGTTTCTAAGGAAAATAAAAGATGAAATAATACAAAACTCCCCATGAGGGCATTTGTTTCCAGTTGTATGGTGGTTTCACAGTAGCAGAAACCAATTACATGACATACAAATGAGTTACACCTTCCTTAGTAACTAATCTAAAATGAAAGATTTAAGAGAAACATTGGCCTGAATACATTTCCTTTTCTGGCCAGTCAAGAATCCCTAGAATGCAAATCTTTGATCCCTGTTTTTAGAACATCAAGAATATGTTTTATCCAGGAATGAAAATGTAGAAGTCAGAAATCTCCATCCAGCTCAGTCTTGGAGGCCTCAGGAAGAAAGTGCAGTAATATCAACTTGTTTCTCCTGTGCTCTACAAGGTGCCTGCTACTCTTTCTGCCCCAAGTCCATGCTGGGGTCTTACCCCTCATTTTCCATTTACCAGCAATCCTGATGGAGACACATTTCTCCTCTTTGTGACCTTGAAGAGTTGCACTAGATACATAGCAGGAGATACAACTGAGGTCTAAATCCTTACCAAAGCAAAGATTACAGTATGCTTTCTCATGAAGCACAAAGTTTGCCATTCAACTTGTACAAACAGAAGAAAGCTAATCCTGGAGAATGTTTCCTTCTCACTCACAGCTCAATCTTGAAGCATAGAGTATTTTTTTATTAATTTCAAAAGAGCTAACTGCACCTCATTTGAAGCATATTTAGGAGATGGCACTTTTGGTAGCAAGTTCCTGGCTGTGGGTTTCCCCTGCAGCAGGAAGACACCAAGTGACAACAGTTTATCAAATTCAGATTTGAAGACTACTTCTTTTGAAAGTCCTTCTCACTGTAAAAGCTCTCATCTCATTAATAAGAAAAAAGAATATGAGACAAACTTTTCATGCTAGTAGGAGCTATTGTAGTGTGATTTAAAAAAAAGATCAGCTAAATGGTTTAGGAAGATGGTTAGAGGCCAGTATGCAACAGTTTTAACTTAAGCATGACTTTGCTGAGTAGTCTGGGATCCAGAATTTGATGCAGGTGATGATTCTGAAAACAATTAAAGGACAAGTAATCACGTTTGGGTCAATTAGTCTTTTTGAAAACAGGACAGTCCTGAAAACCTGGTGCTGTCAAGAGAAAAACCAGGCTGATCTATGAGTAGCAGATCATGGACAGAGCAGAAAGCAAAATCTAATCCACTCTGCTGTACAGTTCAGGCCGTTCTCTATTTTTAAGATGATTGTAAATAATTAGATGCATTAATGCATCAATTCAAGGTATCAATCCAGGGCAACCTCCCTTGAAATGGCTTTTGTGTTAGTAAGGCCCTACATGCATGTTTGGTCGAGTCTTACCCAGGACTAAAGAAGCTCTCCTGACTTTTTTCTTATTGATAGCAGGTTTACTCAAAATGGTCTTCTCTCAGTTAGATTGTGGTATCTGATTGTGACTTGTGTCTTACTCATAAATGGAAGGGAAATCTTGGACTCATTAAAGTCAAAGGGAATTTTGCCATTTGTCACTACCTAGGGCTGTTCAAATTCTCTTCTGGTCTGGACTCTCACTGACATTTATGATACACACACCCCTGTCTTAAGGAAGACTTGGCAAAGCTCCTGGATGAGGTCTCTGTTCATTCCCACCCTTTCAGGGCCTTAACCTAAGAGGCGGCCAAGCTGTGGTCATTCTGTTTCTCTTGGGATCAAACTGCATTACTCAAGGTGGGATGTGGTGAGCATATTTGCACGTTTATGAACTGTATCTGAAGTTAAGTATATCTGAAAACTGTTAAGGCACAGAACAGTGAGATTTATATGTTTGATATCCTGGCAACATGGTGATGGATGCTGTTTTGGTTTCTGTTTTGGGAGGAGTGAGAGAAATTTGCCTTCCCTTCAGTAAAGTGTGTAGCTCTAGGTTTTAGAATTATGTTTTCTATTTATTTTTCAGCTGAAATCGTATTCCATGTGCATTTGACAGCTAAGAAATTTCTTTGCTGTCAAAAGCATACATGCACTTGTTTATTTATTTAATAGTATTGCTGTACTACAGTCTGAAAACAACTTTTTTGAAGCTGAGATGACTAAGCTGAGGTACATCGGTCATACTGGGTTCAAAGGGAGAACTGCCTGTGAGCGAAACAGTTTGAAAAGTCTGTAGACTTCTTATTTGTTGGTATTCTCAACTCCTTGTTGATCCTCTTTATTGTGCTAAATTGATAATGTATGAATCCCAAGCTTCAAGGCTCTTGCCAAACCTGGTTTATTTTTTCTTAACATCTTGAGGTATAATTTCACTCTGGAGTTTTCCCTCTCCATCTTCAAAGGATCAAAAATTGGCCCAAACTAGAGAGTGAATGTAGGGAAGAATGCATTGATACTTCTAGTCTTTGGTTAGTGTATTTTGCTTGTCTCTAAAAAGCCAAAGCACTTGCCAAATGTGCAGTAAGAAAGACATTTCTCAGTATATTAGATTGGCACAGATAATTTTTCCCTTTCCTTTGTAGTGTAGGCTATCATCCACTCTTTAACATAGGCATCTCCACTGAAGAGATTCCTTGTTATTGCAATGACCTAGATTATTGGTGGTGCTATAAACCACTCTCATTATTGTCATGTGAAACATTGTAGGATTTTACAGCACTTGGCTTCTGTGGGAAAGATTTTAAGTTCACTACAGGGTATTTTTTTTTATTTTGTGGCTTGTAATGTGTGGGAATGGTCCAAAAACTTTGGTCCAAAGTTTTTCACGTATCAAGAGGGAAATGGATTGACTCTCTGTCCTGTGCTGTAACTGGGAAAATGTTTCCTAGAAGAAATCAGGTTAATTTTTTTTGGTGTTCCTATTTGACTTTTGTCATAACATCACATTTATTTTTGTGGTGGGGATGAGTTAGAGAAGGTTAATACTTACTTCTTCTTTTATTATGCTTATAAAAACATTCAGATTTATCATTCTAGCTTTCTTAAGCAAGGAAATGAAATATGCTATCTGAGAAAGGCTTAAACTGTTGTAAAATGCATTTATAGAATACTTTGATAAACAGTTCTTATCTGGTAGAATTTGGAATTTGTACAGAATCACAGATCACTCATGCTGGAAGGGACTTTGGGCAAGTCTGTAATTCAGCCTCCTGCCCAAAGCAGGTCCAGCTGATCCTGAAAATCTCCAGCAATTGATTCCATTGTTGCTCTGAACAGTCTGTTCTGATGCTAGTCATTCCCCAAATACCTTTTTTCTTCTGTAAAGTTGAAAACTAGTGATTTCGTATATGACCATGGTCTCTTGTCCTTCTACCAGGCACCTCTCTGAAAAACCTGGATCTATCTTCTCAGTAACATCTTTGTAAGTACTGTAAGACTGCTGATAGTTCCTCCCAGAGCTGATTCTTCTTCAGGCTAGACAAGCCTTCCTCTCTCAGTGTCTCCTCACAGGGCAAGTGCTCTAGCCTCCAACTGTCTCAGTGGTTGTCTGCTTGACTTAATCAAGTTTATGAATATCCTTCTTGTACTGAGACCCCAAAACTGGATGCAGTATTACAGATCTAGTGTTACTAGTGTCAGGTAAAGGGGATCTACTGGCTACTCTCTGACTCATATTAGAAGTTTATGTTCCTGGGGGTCAGTAACTACACCTTGGTCCAAACCCCAAACGTCTGTACAAGAACCACCTTTTTCAGCAAGTATGTAATGTATGAAGTCCTAATCTTCTTATCCCATGAGTGTATGTTCTTTTATTCCATTAGTATATTTGTTGTATAAATTATTTGTAGTCAGACTCCCAAAATAGCTGTATGTTTTGCATTGAAAACAATTTCACTACCATCTGTTTTGCTACATTAATGTTGCTGTGTGTTTTCTGTTCAGTTAATTAGAATGTGTATTGAAAAACCTAGATCAAGAGTAAGTTACAAAGGATTAAGTAAATGTAGACATGTGTGATAAACTCATGTTGTCTTTGCTTAGTTTTCAAGTTGAATAACATGAAACTAAAATAATCTGGTCATGTTTGGTCACGTAGCCCTGTAGTATGGAAATTGCAAATAAGAGCCTTTCAAATCTTGAAGCACCTTGTTTCTTAGTGTATTTTCTTTTTCCTTTTTAAAAACTTGAAAAATAAATAAGGAAGAAAACATTTGGAGGTTATTAAGGTTGCACAGTTAGTCACTTAAAAGCTTGTACCAGCCCAAATTCTGTTTGAAAGTAAATGAAATGTACACATTCATCTGGGAGGAGGTCTGAATGAAGTATAGAGAAATATACTGCACATAAAAGCCTCTTTAAAATGCTGTTCAGTACATCTGGAGAAAAAAACCACTAAAACCTGCAGAGTACTCTGGAGAAAATTAATGCCAAAAGAGGCACAAGGTGTCAGAGAACAAAAACCAAGCCATGATTTCAACTGAGGTTAGGTAACGAAACAGACTAATGCAATTCAGTGCATGGCTCTGAGCAGTGACAGTCTGATGTCATAGGCACTAATCACACACTTAAAGTTCTCACACGCTGCGTGCTTTGCCAGGCTGAGCCTCCACAGTGAGACATTATGGGATAAGTAGGGAATGTTGTAACCACATGTTGCAGCCACATGGTATAGTGCTGGGCATTGCTCTACAAGAGGTTCATCAACAAGAGGGCTTCAAACAGAAGCAACAAAATAGCTGACATGTGGTTGCTTTGGACTTATATAGGTGTAAAGAAGAATAAAATGGGTCTGTAATATATTTATTATATGTAGCATGTATTAGCATATGATATATAAAAAAGTTAAAGGAAATGAAAAATACAGTGCTTGAAAAAAAACTCCTAATATTATTACATGCAAGGGAGTGACAACTGTACAAACACCAGGTGAGGTCCTGTCTGGAATGAAGCCAAACAGAGTTTTGGCACTTGGTCCGGATATGGCCAGATTTTTCTTCAATACAACATGCCTTCTTTTCCTCCAGGTCAGTGCAGAGATGCTTATATGCTCTAGTTGTATATATTCTCATATTCATAATTGTCTTGGGTATGACCCATTACTTTCATAAAATCCATCCTCATTTTCCCTCTTCAAGTAGGAGAATTTGAAGATAGTCTTTTAGGGAAATGTCTAATACCAGAGCTCAAAACATGAAAGATGGCTCTGTTTTAATGTGTACAAATGCAGTGGGATTTTTGGATTTAGCAAAAGTTACAATTGCATAGCCAATGTTGCAGCTTAGTCTTTCTCATACATTGTACAGTACCTGATGCGACTAGTGATGTATAATAAAATTTACTGCAGGCCATAGGTTTCAGTAGGTGTTTGACCTGCAAGTAACATTATGGTGAAAAGCCTTTCCTACATATGGAAATCTTCAGATTCATCCTCCTCAAATGCATCTCACATTTAAAAGGTCAACTTCATTGCTAGTCTTTTCAGGCCTTGATTTTTTGTGGTAATGAATGGGAGAATAATACTGGAGATCTGATCCTATGGGGTAAGTAGTCTCCTACAGAACAGTTACTAAAGTCACTGTGCATTATATATTCTAAACATCTGTACTGGATCTGTTCTTTGCATTTGAAAAACAATGGCCTGTGATCTAGAATGATCTCTAGCTGTGGCAAGAAGGAGTGATGCTTTGGAAAGCAAAGAAACCAAAGATGAAGAAAAATTACTGCTCCAGGCCCTTAACATAGAGAAAGAAGCATTGTAATACCAGCTTGCATTCTGTAGGATACTTCTATACGGTAAAAACTAACTTCCTTAAATAAAAGAGTTCCCTTATTACAATGTTATAATCTTTCCAAACTTATTTTGCAGACTTTTGTGCAACCAGTTAAGTTTAACTCTGACTTTGGGGTTTTTGAAGTAGTTAATGATGCCCCACAACACCTGGAAAGCCAGCTGAAAAAAACTCTACATGATCAGAAACCTCCAAACCCCATTTATGATGTTCTAAGGAAAGCAAAGAATGATGGGCAGCTCTCCAAAATGCGCAGCACTTCTCCAGCCTTCAGTATTGATCCAAATTACAACACTATGGTAAGCATCTTACAGGCCCTGAGTTTATATTTAGATCTTACTGTAGAGATACTGGCAGTAGTTATTGTTGTGTTTGGCTTGGTAGCTTGGGAAAAATGTTAATTTATGTTAGGAAAACATAATGATGGGCCAAATTATGCCCTGCAAAGCACATGTGTCTACCAGACAAGTGAATGGAATTACACATGTACATCCTGTCGTACAGAATTTTGAAGATTCTGTAAGGCAGGATTCAGTTGTGTGGTCTGAATACTTTTTAATATTAAAAGAAAAAATATTATGACAACAGTTACTTTACTAGTGATCCCTGGAATGTGCAAATTGACTGAAACTAATGCATCTCAGTCTTTCCTTATTAATTAATTTCCTTGTGTGGCTATGAGCTCATCTGTGGTCTGGCAACACATAAGTCTCTCTTCCATTAATTCCCAAAGGTTTTACATGGTTAGCATCAATTGAAATGGCCAGAGAAAATAATCTTTGGCAAAAAGAAAGCTAAATTAATGGAAAGATAGGTTGGATTTAAGAAAAAAATTCTTGTTCCAGACATGCTCAGTCTATCAATTTTGGTATTCTTACTTGTTTACTTTCATGACTTTCTTCAGGACTGAATTAAGCAGGTTAAAATTGGGAATTGAAGCACCATATGCACCTGAGAAACTACAAGACAGTAAAATTAATTGTGTGAGTTTACCTTTGAACAATAGCGTTGGAGGAGAAAAAATACTTCACTGGGAAACTTGGTTTATTCCTCTCATGCTTGCTTTACACTGGTGTGACTGATGTGACTCCAGTTCGCTTCATTCAAGGCCAGTCTAAGGTCTTGTTACATTTTTAGAGGCGTCTGCTCTAAATTATGTCATAGCTGGAAAGGAGAGAAAATCAGGCAGTTACAACAGACTGCTGCTTTGCCTGGTGCAAGTGTAATGATTTTAAGAAAAGAAAATCATGTTGAGAGAGGTCAAAAGGCAACAATGTTTAACAAAATGATAGTAATATGAGACTGCAATTATCTGCATCTAAAGTGGACAAATGCTACCATAGGACAAGGCTCAGAAACATCCCTACCCTGTTAAATAATTATTTTCACAAATACTTTGCTTGACATCACAAAACCAGAATTATTCTCAATTTCTTATTTGCTCTCAGGATTCAACTGAGGAAATGTACTTGTGCAAGTGCAGCTAACATTCCTCTCTGGGATAAGCTCACATCATTGTGATTGTGGACAGTCTTGACAAATTCAAAGCCATTTCACTATTGTATCTCTCATGCGGTTTGGAGCAACAGGGTTCCTGTACCGTTTCAGAATACATTTCTTTCTCTGTGCCATTTTCTATAAATGAGAAGTGTGGCTTTTTGAGGAGCAGTATGCCTCAGCACAATTTCTTCTCCTTTTGTGAGGAAAGAGTGATGTTTCTTCCTATTTTTGAATCCTCCTTTGCTGGACAGGTGACCTAGATGCCTCATCCAGTTCAGATTGGCATCTCAAGGCTGAGCTAGAACAAAATGGCCTACAAAACAGCATGCCAAAAGTTGTTATTGCAAGTACACAAGATGAAAGAAGTCAGCTTCATTCTTCGTACTACACTATGATTGAACCAGGTGAAGAAGTCCTCTCAGACCAATTGCATCAAGTAGTTCAGTTCAAATCAAATGGGATTTGATCTTTCATGCTGACTCCTTTGCTTTGACTGCTTTCTTCACATTGACTGAAGAGATCAGCAGTTCCTTTGAATGTTACACTGCTACAAAAAGTCAACTTAAGTAGCCATCACTGGCACATTACTAATGAAAATGTGCTATGATTGGAGAATCCTAGTAGGCCTTTCAGGCTACAGCCTGAATTTAAACATGTCTTGCCCGAGAAATTCACACAGTGGTATTTTTCACTTCCTTCTCAGACTGCTAGAAATTTACAGATAAGTAAAAGTTCTTTGCATGTGTGCATGCACACTTGAAAATTATTGATATGGACGTAAATATCTTCTTATCAATAGTCAAAATCAACTTAGTCTAAAATATATTAAGAAACAAACCTGCAGAGTTGGGTAGAATTGATCACAACTATGGAAAGAAACTGGCTGGCATCCTGCATACCTTAGTTCAGAGAAACCCCAGTTCAGCAAAGCACTTAAGAATGTGTTTAACTTTAATCAAGGGAAGTTAAACACATGCTTAAACTTAAACACGTGCTAAAAGCTTTGCTGGATTTGGTCCCAGGAAGGCCTAAGGCTGACTGGGTAAGGAAGCTAACCAAGGTAACAAACCCATCAGATTAAATGTAGCATCTTTCTCTGGGGAATGGGAAACAGTAGAGGTTCTTTCCTTCTGATAGTACATATAATTTTGTGTACCAGTCATGTACAGTTGTGAACATGTTATGAATCACTCAGATAAAAAACTGGACTGTAAGTCAGTAAATACAATAATATTAAAGGCCAAAATAAAGAGACAATCTTTGGTACTCAAAAAAAGCTTGTCAGTTACCAAAAGGAGGCATACACTATGTGGTTGGGAGTAATTAGCCTCCATCTCCACAAATTACATTGTATGAGCCACTGCCAACATAAGCTTTCCATATTTTGAAATATTTTCTTCTCTCTAAATGAAACCACCCACTTTCTGAGCAATTCATATTTTTTTTAATCCCCTAAAGATATATATGAGGCAGAAATAACCCTTGTCCCTTAATGGAATATTAGCTCATGGAAAGAAAATTTAAAATGTAATCTACATGAACTGATAATTTTATATAGTAAGTAGCATCCGTCCTTGCCCAAACTTCACCTGTTTCTATGGACAAGGGGAGTCACTGCATTCTTCCAAATCATCATCACCTCAAATAAATATAACGATTCATCCCCCTAAAGAGTGGGGAAAAATTACACTCTTAAAAAAGAAAAGAAAAGAAAAAAGCAGGAGGCAGGAGAGAAAAAGTGTGACCTGTGTAATTTCTAAGGGAAACAGCTATGGATCACTGTTACCCATAGTCAGAGAACATGCTCTCCATGTAAGATGCGAGGCATAGTTTTTTTGTTAGTTGGCGCTCTGTAGCTCACTGGTCAATGCCTCCTCTTCACCCACCAAGCCACTCCTTAGAGCCACCTCACTTTCTGCTTTGATGAGGCACTAGAGAGAGCTTAGACCGCTTGAGCAGAAATCTACTATGGACCTGCTTCATAATGCCCTCAGGCTTCTACTGGAAGAGTTACTGTGTGCAATGCAGTTGTGAAATGCTCAAACATAAAAGTAAGAAAGGTGATAACCAATTGACTTGTTTGATTTTGTTAGCCACATCACTCCCATTCTGGGAGTGTAATTTAATATTAAGGTTCCTTATTCTTCAAATTCTTGAGGAAAAAAATATAACAGTGGCTATTCATAAAATGTGATAAAGTCAGAAAAACTTAGTGGTTTCCTATTGCAGAAAAATTATAAGCATCTAATTTGCATTTGGAATTGTACAGGAAAAGCATGATTCATTCACACATTTCTGAAGAAAAAACATTGCTTTTTGTTAAAAGAATTGTACTTTTATTAATGAAATCAGATTTTGACTTTTTAATCTGTTAATAGGAAAGTAAATCAATTCAATTGTGCCAGCCTGATTAAGGCCTAACTGGGTAACAAAGATGGTGATCACTGTGTGTTTGTCTTCCTGAGACAATGTTTCTGTAGAAGGGGATGGAGTGAATCAATTACATGGAAAATAAAACAAGGAAGACAAGAATAAGTCTTTGGCATTTCCTTTTTTAATAGTGTCTTGATCAAGAACTGGCAATTCAGTGGATTAAGAAAGAAAGGCTTCCAGCATTTCTAGAAAGCGACTGTTACTTTGAATACAGGTATTGCAATCTTTTATGCTGTCTTTCAGTTTTGAATCTGTACATTTTTCTCTGGTGACTAACTTTTCTTGACAGTTCCCTTAATATGTTTCCTCCTACCTCTCATCCTGTTTAATTTTAGCACTTGAATGACTTGGATAAAATAAAATCAGTGACTTTTTTCGCTAATCATTCTGTAATTTTCCTTGGTTGTGAATAACATATTACACCATTACACAGAAAGAGTGGAGTTCACCATTTTCTGGATCTCTGTTCCACTGAGGTATCGTGGTAGCAATGCATATCTCTCTAATCAATATGGAGGCCATGTAAGTGGAAGATATGAGTCCATGAAATCTATTTGGAAAAAACAGCCAGTTCTTTTTATTTCAAACATTAGTTTTGTATCTTTGGGCACACTGCCAGACTTCTTTTGCAAGGTTCTCTGTGGGATGCCATGGCATAGTTGGATGATTTACAGTTGTACACTTGCTATATTTTTCCAGATGTCCTTTCACCAGATGTTCAGGCGGTTAGAGTGCTTTTTGAAAGGATCTGCCTCTATATCCCTTAAGGTTGTGTCTAGTGATAATTGTAGTGTTTTAGGAGTCTCAAAAGGAGTGACAGCCTGGCATTAGGGTTCACAGAACTCAAGTTTGGTGATTATAATGACAGACTAGTTACTGGGGTATGGACTTCTTGAAGCATTTAAAAATATTTTTAACTTTCAATATCCCAAGTGCGCTTCAAGGGGAAAACTGTGCAAAGAATTAGGAAACTGGGAAAGAATGCTCCATTTTATCTTTAATAGCACCCTGCTTATACATGTATCTGGGCCTCAACAGACCCTAAGAATGTGATCTTCCACTATTGCAAAATCATAGAATAGAATCATAGAGTTGTCTTGGTTGGAATGGATCCTTTAGGTCATAAAGTCCAACCATCACCCTAACCTGCCATCCTCTACTAAACCTCAGCATCACATCTAACTGTCTTTTAAATACGTCCAGGGACTGAGATTCCAGCCCCTCCCTGGGCAGTCCGTTCCAATGCCTAACAACCCTCTCTGTGCAGAAGTTTTTCCTAATATATAATCTAAACCTCCCTGGCATAACTTGATGCCATTTTCTCTTGTCTTATCACTGGGGAGAAAAGGTCAGCCCCCCACCTCTCCACAACCTCCTTTCAGGTAGTTGTAGAAAGCAATTAGATCTCCCCTCAACCTCTTCTTCTGCAGACTAAATTACTCCAGTTACCTCAATTGCTCCCCATAACATTTATTCTCCAGTCCCCTCACCAGCCTCGTTGCCTTTCTCTAGACACACTCCATCACCTCATTGTCTTTTCTGCAGTGAGGGGCCCAAAACTGAACACAGTACTCAAAGGTGGGGCCACACCAGTGCTGAGTACATGGGGACAATCGCTTCCCTAGTCCTACTCACCGTGCTATTCTTAATACAGGCCAGGATGCCATTGGCCTTCTTGGTCTCCCAGGCACACTGCTGGCTCGTGTTCAGACAGCTGTCAATCAACTACCCCAGGTCCTTCTCTGCCAGGCAGATTTCCAGCCACTCTTCCCCGAGCCTGTAGCACTGCTTGGGTTTATTATGAGCCAAATGCAAGACCTGGCATTTGGCTTTGTTGAACCTCATGCCATTGGCCTTGGCCCATGGATCCAGCAAGTCCAGATCCCTCTGTAGGGCCTTCATACCCTCGAGCAGATTAACACTCATGAACAACTTAGTGTCATCTGTGAACTTACTGAGAGTGCACTTGATCCCTTTGTCCAGGTCATTATTTCCTGGATCAAGAAGTTACCTAAGAGAATTACATAAAACTAACTGTAAGCATGTGCCTAATTTCTATGGACCTCACTATTTTAAGTTGCTCTCCTCAATCAGGCTCAAGATACGCTGAGAAGCTAAAGTAGAAACTTGCATTTAAAGCTGAAGCTACTGCAACCCTTGAATGAAATTCTGTTTGTCCTCAAGTAGCGGGGAAACACAAACCTGGGCATTCAGCTCATGGTCATAGGCTCAGGCATAGGCTGCTTCTTCCCTTCTCACACACCCAGGTTGTTTTTGTACTGCTTTCTAATTTAACTAAGTTCTGCCACAGTTCTTAAGCTCAGAGCACATTCATTAGCGTCAGGTGGTTCTAGGATTACCTTTCGGGACTGTCACACTAACACAAGGTAGCACTGGAGTGCTGTTCAGTGCTATGAAGTCCTCATACAGCGGTCAGCTGAAGGTGATAGTGCCATCTGTTTGTCATCACCTGAAAGTTCAATTAGCATTATCGTTCCCATGGCATTGCTGTTGCTTGTGTCAGGACCCAGAAACATAGTGTCTGGTAGTGACACAGGGCTTCTGCAATCTGGGAGAATACTTCCATTTTAGCAGCCAAAATGCTTACGGCTTCTTGGCAGGGCTTGGGACTGCATAGATACATGAGAGATCAGTTTTACTGGTGAAGCTTGATAATGCAAAACAAGCCAACACGTGTATAAGCTGCAGGAATGGCAGTACTGGTGTTTATATTTGTGACAGCAAGTGAAGGGTGAAATAATAAAGCAGATAATGAAGTTCCTTGTAGCAATTTATTTTTAGAGTGACCATGGGGTTTATTGCTTATTCTAGGGAAAAGTAAACTGTTTCTCTGAGTAAAAGCTAAAATTAACTATTTTCCTGTCTGAATATTTAATTTCAGGCTAGCTAAATTGATGTCACAGGTAGAATGGAGCAAGACTGGCATTAATTTCATTATAGATAGTGACTATTATCCCTGGATGAAGAAGAGAGACCCAAGTCCTCCCTCTCCTGAGGAGGATGACACTTCATTGACTATGAAGAATTTCTATGTATCACTTGGCCAGGTAAAGTAATTGTGTTGAGTGGGTGTAACATCAAGCTAGATTGAATGCATTGGGTTTATTATAACTGAGGTCACAGCCTAATAGGACAACTGATTCTCTGAATATCCCTTCTTTTCAAAGCTCTTTGTACTACAGAAGAGTGATAGATTGTAATATGTCTTAAACAGAACTGGGAACTATCATTATAGAAATCTATACAAATAGACTGCACAAGATAACTACAGTGAGTAAGCCCTCTGTTCTCAGAAACATGGCAATAAATAATGTGAATTATTTTATGACATTTCTTTTCATAGGCTACGGTTTCTCAGACAAAGGATTGGTTTACGATAGCAAAACAAAGTGAATCCATGAAAACTACAGATTCATTTATTCATCCTGCAGCTTCCAGTCAAATTGAAGATGCTCAATGTTTGCCTGGGCAGCATGAAAGAGACGATTCATTGGACAAAAAAGATAGCTTCCTGGGTAAGTAACAGGGGTTCAGCCATTGCATTTTTAACATAAGTCTGACTTGGTGGAAAGCAAAGACATTTCAAGGAATTGCTGCTAATTTCGTTTATTACCCTCTGAGTATTGCATGGTAGCTTAGACTTCAGATGGGCATTGGTTTCTTTCCCTAGCCACAACATTAAATTAAAATTCAAGCTACTAGCCAAGTAATTTTGTGATAGTAGAAAATGCTTTTCTTGCATATTTCTATCTCAGATACCTGTAAGTTTTAGCTGTGGAGCTTCTCAAAATTCAAAATGTTTTGAAAGACTTTCTTGTCTGGATTCTTTGGGTATTTAAAAATGCATAATTTGTGTTGCATCCATCTTATTATGGTATTTATGTTGGGCACTTAGGGGCCTTTTGGTTGACAAGTTTTATGATTTTTATTGAACATAATCTTTTCTGACACTCTTGTTTATCTGTCAAATTTAACTGAAATGGTTCAGCGGGTTTCAAAGATACTGGGAGAGAACATATAGATGCACATATAGACATACCTGATCGCATAGCCTTGTTTCTGCTCTGTAGACAGTAGCAAGTTGAACAGAGAGTCCTCAACACATATGTTAGGAGTTCTCTCTCCTATTTTCAGAGGAAAAAGTAGCCCTTTCACTTTGAAATTTGTACTGCTGGGACCTTGGAGTCCAATGGCAGAATGGAAAATTGGAAGACATGGTAACTCCAGAATCATAGAATCATAGAATTGTAGGGGTTGGAAGGAACCTCGAGAGATCATCGGGTCCAACCCCATTCTGTTCTCTTCTCCAAGCCCATGAGAATCATCCCAGGAAATATATTGCTGATTAATGGATTTACAGCTCATGACCACCACTAATTTTTGCGGTGCTTTGAATAGAGACATCGCAAGTGCATCACTCTCACAGAGTGCTATAACATGGAAAGACTCCTTTGATATCCTGCAGTCAACAGGATTTTGCTTCAATTAATATTTTATATCTTCTCACTGAAAACTTAATTTTATAATGGAGCCCCACATTTTATATATGCTTATTACTCTTCTTTATGCTTATTTCATGGGACATCCACCATTCTTTCAGCCAGAAAACCTTTTATAGGAACAGTGTTCACCTGGTGTAGTGGTCAGGAACTGGAAGCAAAAAAAGGCATTAGCTAAGCTTCTCAGATCCAGCCTGCAATTAGAAAGAGTTCAATAGCTGAATGTATTTGCTTGGACAACCCAGTTTTAATTCGTTGCTCACTGCTTCAGGGTTATTAATTAATGTCTTGAGCAAAACCCTGAGCCACTTGACTTTCGATTACCCAAGAGCTATGTATCGCTCTCCCTAATTTCCTAGATCCTATGAAATCATTCTTCATGTTTCTATTTCACAGAACTGTGTCAAGCAGCTATAATTTTCCTTTGTCAAGAGATAACTTTTGAAATATTTCAGAAATAAGATATTTCGTATCACACTGATTTTTATGTTAATGCCAACATACTGTGCCACGGGTACTTACGCATGGAATTATGTCAGTGCAGGTCAGGGAATTCCTATGCCATGTTCCTAATCCAAGTGTCTGCCTGGGACAGTTGCCAGCAACGGTTAGACATGTTTTATTTTCAGAGGAAGATGGAAGGAATATCCAACTGCCATTGCCATTTATTGACTGGGCCACTGTAGAGGTTAAACTAGCTGATAACATTACAAACATGAACTTAGTGGATTTGAGAGATTTAGACCTTTTCTAGCACTTTCTGATGCAGTGCATGTGCTTAGTGGTTGTACAGTCTCTTCACTGACAATGTTTTGCTTTGATGATAAGACTACAAAAGCCTATGTCTTAGCTTTAGGGAAATACAGAAGATTCAGTTTATTCTGTCATTTAAATACTGGATTGATATGCAGATATTGTAGAGCTACAATTGACATTTATAACTTAGGAGGGGTTTTTTTGTGCTGAGGAGCTGGGATGCTCAGCTGAGTAAACAAGACAATTGGCTTCAGAGGGAATTGTTCCTGAACTCTGTTGCTCTGCTGGAATTCAACAGAGAATGAGTTTCTGAGTCATGTGGGTGAGTTTCTAGCCAGACTGCAACAGCAGAAGCACCTCTGCTATCCCCTGCCCTGCAGTGTGGCATGGCCTGGTTGTTCTGCAGCAGCAAACTATAAATATGTTGCATTTTTAAACTTGGAAATATTGATATGCAAGAGAACAGTCCTGAATCAAAAAGGTGTTCAATTATCTTTTCTGATTTAATGCAGAAGCAGGTTCACAGTCTGAGGAATGCCACCAATGGACCATTTTTTCCACTTTAAAAACAGCATCAGCAAAACCCAACATTATTAGGGAGAGATCCAAAGAGGCAGAGGAGAGTTCTTCTGTGGCCATTGCTGAACCTCCTTCCCACACCCAGTTAAGAGTTTATCTAGACCCAAAGTGGGACAGTGCAGCAAAAGAAGAAAATGGACAGGAAAATTCAACTTTTCAGACACCAGAAGAACACATACCAGTTTATACTCAATTTGTAATGAAGGAACCCATTTCAGAACTTACCTGCCCACCAGCTGCTGAGATTGAGAGCAATGTGGATTTCCACAGACAACCTGAAGTGTTTATACATGAGTTTACAAATGAGAAACTTGCCCATGGTACTGTGGAGTCACGCTTTCCCCAAAGTTTTTCTCCATTTACTGTCTTGGACTCCAAAGGAGATGTAAGAGAACAAGGTACTGAAGAAGCAAGCTTAAGATCAAGTTCTGGAAGTGATGGGGCAGACAGTAGGGCTGCCTGGTGTATTAGCCACAGAATTTATGACATTGGCAACAGACATGAGTTTGAAAGATTCAAGAAGTTCATCAAAGGAACACTTGGGGAGAGGTACTGGTGGCTCTGGATGGACATTGAAAGGCTGAAGTCTCTTAAGGACACCACAAGACTGCAAAGGTACTTCCTGTTATTTAGTAGCCATTCCCATTGTTTTAATACTTGTAACCCAGCTAGATTAATGCAAGTTTTGAGATTTCAGAATAAATTGCAATAGAACAGACACAATTCAAGTAATCATGAATGTCCTGACAATGTAAGTCAGGAATGACTGTGGAAGCTGATAAAACTCTTTTTGCAGAGTCATATTTGCAAAGCTTGCATGAAGTCAGAATCACTGTAGCATGAAGTCTTTGTTAGAAAGTGATTTGGATAACAGATGGCAACAGAAATTAAAAAAAAAAAGAAATTCACGAGTAGAGCATTCAGTATGACAAACTGCTTTATTGAAAGGCTCTGCTGGATTCAGATTGTCTCTTCTAAGGCACTGTACATTTTACCTTATACACAATCTGTCTCTAATTTGCAGAGAAATTGTTTTGGCTTCTGCCATTTGCAATTAAAACCATGTTGTATGACAACAATTTAACCAGTAGGATGAAGTGTACTTAGTTCTGTATGGCATCTGATACATGTTTATGTGACTATTTTTGTTGACCCAAGGCAACTCAGTAAGATGAAAAAACTCTATCTACTGAGCAATGGAGAATATTTCCTCAGTTCAGAAGTGTTGCTCAGACTTGATCTACTGCATGGAGATCAGTGGAATACAAAGCATTTAATACGGATTCAGCCTGAAGTAGTGAAACCTCTACTTCTTTACTGGTATGAAAAAATGGACATGAACTAAGATTCTATTGTTTAACAAACTTCCATTTTCTTTGACAAGCCTATTAAGTTTATTTTATCTCACCCATTGTAATTATGGGAAGCAATGTATCGTAAATATTAGCAGATGTTGCCTCTGAATTCTTAGTTGAGCCTAAAGTCTACTGCAATCTGCTGAGAAACCAGGTAGATCTGCTTTACTGAGCCCTTGCTATTTTACTGCCAGAGCATCTGAACTACTTTGTGTGTAGCTGCCTTGGATACCATTCAACCAAACTTTAGGTTGCAGGGTAGAGAAAGTCCTCCAGGCACAGAAGGTTAATTCTGCTCCTAACCTATTTCCCATATTGCCCTTCTCAAGTTTCTGAGGATGCTCTGTGTATACATCTATGTGGAATTTGACCCTGAGACTTTACTGTTCAATGTATGTCACACAAAATGTCTTTTCCATATTGACAGCTTAAGCAAGGATACAAATTCCAACCTGTTTCCAAAACATAAGCTAAATTTTTCAGGTCTTCTCTCCTCCCCAAGGGGGATTAACAAATTGTAGGCATAAACAACTACCTGCAACTGTGAACTTTGCTGTGAGAGTTATGGTCTATGTTCTGTCTCAAACCTTCACTATTTTTTGCTGTAGGATGGATGAAGCATATCCTACTTCAGATGTATACAATGGCAACTATCTAATGGTGCAGAATTTGCAACTTAAGTTTATGTGTAGTTTGGTTTTAGATTTGTAAGAGTGCAATGTCTAAACATATCTTTAATACTAACTACTTTTCAATTATGGGTACATATAGCACCATATCCTGATATAGTAAACAGCTATCATGGGGGAAAACTCCCCAAAAATAAAAATTAAAAAAAAAAAAAAAAGAAAAAAGAGAGAGAGAGAGAGAAGCCAAATACCTCAGTATTTCAGGTTTTGGAAAAGTTCTACTTATTAGCTTTCTTTTTTTCCTAGGGGTCCCAGATTTTGTGTCACTCGTTCAACAGCAATAGAAGATGCCAGTGCAAAACTGAAGCTCTGGCACACATGCCAAGAGAGACCGAGGGTGGACATTGATCCTTTTCCACAGATGGTATCACTGCTACCACTGACACCTAAGTCTTGCACACCTAAGATACCACCTTCCCTTCCTCAGGTAGGTAGGTAGGATCACAACATTAAAAAACTGTCCTGGTTCCGGCTAGGATAGAGTTAATTTTCCCAAGGAGCTAGCGCAGGTGAGCTGAGCTGGCTGAGGTTGTTTTTCACACCATGTCATGTTATGCCCCCCTAAAAGGGACTGGTCAGGGAAGGGTAGGTCTGTGAGGCTCAGGGATGGTCTGAGTGTGGGTGGAGTGATTGTCTCTGGTTTGTGTTATCACTGTTTGTGTATTCTGTCATGAGTTGTTGTTTCCCTCTCCCTGTGCTGTGTCAGCAAACTGTCCTTACCTCAACCCTGGGGTTGAGTTTGCCCATTTCTCCTCCCCATCCCACTAGGGGAAGGGCAAACAAGTGGATTCGTGTTGCTCAGCTGGGCTGAACGACCACAAAACCAAAGCCTTGCCTGATAAAAGATAAGTATAAACCTTCTTGAATTCAGCGGGCCAAGAATATGGTACTTGGTTGTTAGAAAGTTGAGATTTAACAAGATTATCTGCTGTAAAATGTTAGGTATAAAAATGCAGCAAAATTTTACCATACTTTATGCAACACATTGCTATAAATTGAGTCAAATTGTCTTCTCAGTTACGCCCTGGCTATTCCATAAGTTATTTGGATAGACATTTTAGCTCAGAATTCTCAGAACTGCAAGATTAAGGATCTAGATTCTGCCCTTCAAATTGAGAGTAATTCTTACAATTTCATGGCAGTTCCCCTGAATCTACCCCTCATACTTGTAAAAATGGCAGAGTTCTGCTCATTTTTTGTCACCAGTCCTCTAATCAGCTACATGTGACTTTTGCTTTCTGCTGAGGTCCGTGAACCACACAACATGGATCTGTCCTTTTCACAACATGTAGCTTGTAGGTGACCAGTTCAGTTTTGACTCTTTTTCCTTGAAAGGCTGAATTTGAGAGGTGACTGCAATTAAACCTGCAGGTTTTCAACAACACGATGTTAAGCCTCAGGACAGAAGGTACTTGGAGAACATGAATGGATGCTGTGATTCCAGTATCACAAACTGATGGGTTATGCCACAGATTTGTTCACACACACTTCTTTTACTTTGAGTTGGATACTTTTAGACTACAATTATATTTTCAAAAAGGTAATTCATGGAGATAATGGAGGAAAAACAGTGGGATAAATTTCCTGTTCAATAGAAGCTGGGTTCAGGAGCCAGATTCCTGCTGATCACAGTAGGAATGGGAGCCAGAACCAGCTGCCTATTAGAGAGACCAGTTCTGGCTGCATAAGGTGTGCTAATGACCCAGAACTAGCTGTAGGTCAGGCAGACAGGATCCTAACTCTGCAGGTTTTCCAGCCCCTGTTGAGTTCAGTGCTTTAAGAGAACTTTGACCTGGCACCCAAGAACCTCACAGAACTTGCTGATGGACTGTTTCTTGCTGGTTTTGGTTTTGTTTGGGTTTTTTTCCCCCCGTGAGAAACCCAGACTTTGGAATCGTCCAGCTCCACCATGCTTGCAAAAGCTTAGGAAGAGTGGCAGCTCTAGGTGAATTTCTGAGGACACTCTGAATGCAACTGGCATCTCCAAACAGTCATAGTATGATCTTGACCAAAGTAACTTAGTTATGGTGTGGCAGAATGTCCCTGTATCTGCCTTACAGTCCTGGTTTATAGTAAGGTAGTTAAGGTAATCTTAGTAAAGACTCACAAAACATGTTGACATGCTCTTTGTGTGATATCCTCTGTAATTCTACACAAACTGCATGTAACATAACTGTTAAAAATGTAATTTTTAAGCTATAGTGGTTACCAAGTTGTATGGAAAAATCCTGAAAAATATGCAGAGAAGCTTTTGCAATTTGCAGTTTTACATATTATGCTTAACAAGCCAAAATGGTCCTGAAAATCCTTGAATATATTTGAGTAGTTAATGAGAACATATGAAGAAAACACAAAGGTGGAAAAATAATTGGAATTACTTTTGTTATGTCTCTAGAAAAGTAGAACAAGCTCACCAGCAACTTTTTCAAAACTAGCTACACCAAATTTATCTCCAAAGAGGTCATTATCACTTACCCTGCCATCAAGTCAGAGCCCCCAAAAGGATGACATTTCCAGCAGTAGGAAGTGGTAAGTACAAAAGTCCCTGCCTTTCTGCAGACCAAGGTACTTGAAGTATTTATGAAAGGCTTTTAGATCCTACTGTTTCATCAATACTTTCCTGTAATATAATGATCTGCTTAATGAAGCACAGTTACGGTACAGACTGTGTGCATAGAGAATTCCTCCCTGGCTGACCAGTTCCTGATAAGTTTGTGCCACAACACAAAAACTGTATTTCTCCAAATATGGATGTTTTACTCTCTCCTGTATAATTGTTGTTATTCTCTACATACATTTCTATTCTTTTAGCTTGTCTCAAGCTCTTGCCCTTAAAGATATGCTGTCAGTGATTTCCACAGGGCCACATGAAAAAGTATTCCGCTACATTTTTTTACATTCATTATAAATTTGAACTCCATGTACCTTTTCCTCTACTATTCACTGTGTTATTCTATCTCACTCATGCCCTTTCTTAGCTGTTTATTTTACAAGCAGTCCTAGATTGTTCTTAAATAGGTATTGAAAATTATGTCTGTTTGTGTATCCAGGCCAAAGTCAGTGAGAAGAGACAATATTTGTTGCTTAGCTTTGGATGGCACTGAAGACTCAAAATACCAGTGTCAGAGAAAGTACACCTACGCTGAGCTTCTCCCGGTAAGTAATTTCAGTTGCCTTGAATCATGGGTTAAACCACTTTACTCTGTAGCATTACAGGGGAAGCAGTCTGTGAAGGGAAGAAATTGATTTGATTATGTGAATGTCAATGCTGTATGCAGAGGTATAATTAAAATGTCAGCATTTTCTGTGTGGTATTTGTCACCTATTTGATAGGAAATCATGGCACATACAGAGGTTTATTTTCACTAGAAAGTGTTGATTTTCTCCATGGTGACCATGTGTTCAGTAGGTTATTATGGAAAGCTCACTGGATAAAGACTTCAGTGGAATTGTTGCCTAGGGAAGTATACCAGACTTACAGCGAAAACCGAATCTGCCCTAGAAAGTCATTAAAATAGTAAAATCCATAAGAGGAAAATGCTTCACTTATACAGTTCCTCTTTATTGCTTGTGTACTTAATTATTTTCTTTGTTGAATTATTGCCTGTTATGCAGGCCCTCAGTCCAGCAAACCTCAGGAGGGACAGGCTGCACGGAAGAGCCTTCACTCAATAATTGTTAAAATGCTGACAAATTAAACGCATGAGATGTCAAGATCTGGCAATTTAAAATATATCCAAAACTTTACACATTTGTGCAATGGTCTCAAAACAGCCCGCTGTTTCATGGAGATATTGGTAGCCTCACAGCTGAAAAAAGGCCCATATTATGAAATATACATGTGTATGGAGATTGCTGATCACTTGAGCAGATGATTTTTTTTTCAAATAAAAATAAGACTTTGTTTATTACATCACTACAATAATTTTTCTTCTTAATTTTGACAGAAGAAAAGACAAGTCTTTGTTATTCATGGACTTTTGCAGTTAGAAGCTTATATTAAGGAAATGTTCACACCATGAGCTGTTAGTTTTTACACATCTTCATCATGCAGAGCTTCCTTCTGGCTAAGGGAGGAAAATACTATTCATTTACACTTACGGTACTAGGCCGAAATCTACAGTCAGGATCGTCCAATTTGCCATCAAAAGTAGGAATGCAGGGATCCATGCTCTGCTTCCATCACTGTTACTCATCTGTTCCCACTTCTGCTATCTGAGACAGCAAGTCAGACAAAGTTTCTCTCTTGTGATCATCAGAGCTACTTCACTAGTCGTTAGTCTCCTCTGGTTTCTCTGTAAGCATTGTCACAATGGATGCATTCTTTAAATGCTTCAGGAGCTAGCCACAGTAAAGGGCACAGATTTCTTCTCCTCTAAAATGTTCCTGATTTTGATGCTGATGTCAGACGTATATTTTGTTCTATGATAGGAAATAATTTTGAGGCTTCACCAAATAACTTCCCCTTAAGTTCTGTTGGTTCAAAACAGAGTAGCCTGAGCTGAGGCAACTCTTGACAGCTATGTGATAGGGCTTAGTATCATTGGAATTCCCTGTATTTGGAGCTAAAGAGTTAATGAGAGAATTAAGGCCAGGTTTATTTTCCTGTTTGAAGTACTGAGGAATCACCTATAGTCATTTTGGTACTCTGCATGTCTTCGGTCATCAGATTAATTCCATTGTATGTGAATATTTACTGGGAAAATGGAAGGGAGAGCTATGATCGATTGCATATGTAGTAGAAAATGGAGTCTTTTTTTTGGGATGAAGATACTAATTGAACACACTGCATGGCCTCCATTGCAATGTACTGACATTTGAAAATAATGAAAGCCTGTTATTCCTTGCTGTATGACTATATTTTATTTGTCCAGGGGAAAAGTGCTGCTGGCAATGTTGTCTTAGGGGGATCAAGAATGGAAAGCATGCTGCAGGCTCTTTATTTGGAGAACAGAGCAGGCTACTACTTCACACACTTCTGTGAGAAGTCAGGGAATAAGGTATGAGCATTTTCCTACCCTGCGATAATTTAGTCCACAATTGACTGAATGCCAAGCTATTGAGGGCAGCCAGATTAAAAAAAAAATAAAAATGGAGAAAGAAAGATTGATGACTGGATGAATTATTACTTGTGAGACTCCATTCCCTCAACAACAATAAACTGTTCATGTGTATATTCAAACTAATGACAGGTCTTAACCAAGCTGTCAGATCCTAACTGTCTCAAACCTATTGGAAATCTGATTGTACCATCAGGGATAAAAAAAGACTAATCATTTTTAAAAACTACCCTTTAACTTGGCAGAAAAAATGAGGTCTTAACCCACAAAAACATTTTTTAAGAAGATGGAAAATCCGCTATGCTATTACTCATGGTAATCTGCCTGCTTCTTGCTTGTTGGGTTAGCGATGTCCAAAATCTCCAATGTTTTAAAAACGTTCTTCTGCTTCCACGAAGCTTCTTGGATTTCTGAGAAACATAACACTATTTCTTCTCTGGAGTCAGCAGATCCATCATTCATTGCTGGGTGTAAATTGAGGATTGGTTGGAACAAGTTATGAATCTGAGTCAGTGTTTAGTGGCTTTGCAGAAAAATTGAGTCTTTAGGGGAGATTTGAATGCAATCAAGATGGACATCTGTTTCACCGCTGGCACAACTGAGAATCCAGCAGCAGTAGCTAGAAATGCCTTTGGCTACCAGAAGGCAAGAATGTATGTTTCCAAAGCTGAATGCCTTCAGCTAAAAATGTTAAATGTGTATAGATAGAAATCTAAGTAAAAGTAACTTATATTTCATTGGAGATAGGCACCCACCCACATGTCCTCTAGCCTTTGCAGGTGCCAGAATCCTTTGAAAATTATTTCCTTAAGTTTTTTTTTCTACAAACTGCGGAGCCTACTTCACTCATATGCCAGGCCTGGCAGGCTACAATTTGTGGAGCAAAGTTCCTTGCCCCTATCTTTTTGGAAGACTTTCTTTATTGGCCAGTGATGGCAGTTTCTGGGTATTTTTAAGATCCAAACCCCACAAGCTCACAATTAAAACAGAGGACTTGGGAAAAGATCTAGACTCCTTCTTCTGAAAGGTCTTTTGATGTTTGTTTGAATTTATAAAATGAGGCCAAGACTCTGTGCCTCAGAAATGCATGTAATAAAAATGTAATGATAGTCCCAGTAACATATGTCAAGTACACAATATTTAATTGTTCTGGTTATTGCTGCAAAATGCTATTTCACCATGGCACAAATTCTGCATGTCCATTATCAACACTTCTTCTTTAGTGCTGGCTGTACGCCACTGAAATGTGGTTACTCTTCAAATGTTAACTACAATGTTAACAATTTTAATGGCCAATTATGCAGAAAGGATACAATAAAAGATATAGTATCACAGTGACGATGCCATTAAATATGCTGTCCTTCTGCCAGTATGCAACAGAAGATTAAATCCATCTTAAATTGAGCTTGATTTATGATGGCCCCTAGGAGCTAAATAATTACTTGTATTGGAAAGTCAACCTTTTATAAAACTGTGATATTTGGGTAGCAATAATTTATAATATTTTTCATCTCTAGCTGTGGAAGAACAGTGTGTACTTTTGGTTTGACCTACAGGCTTATCATCAGCTTTTCTACCAAGAAACTCTTCATCCTTTTAAAATATGCAAGCAAGCTCAAGTAAGTTGTAAATAACGTGTTTTCCCTTCACAAATACATTTGTTCAGTGTAAAGACTAAAAAGAAGATAGAGAGTAGAAATGTTTCCAAATCTTGACAGCCCACACCAAAGTAAATCTGGGTTGTGGACAATAAAATAAATTCTTTGGATTGTCTCCATGGAATTTCTTGATTGAAATGTTAAACATGCATAGTTTGATTTCTAGGTTCTGCTGCCTGTTCCCAGCCTTATCTATTATACTCAGTTTACCTAATTTCCCCTTTGCTACTCTGTGTCATATTTGGAAACTGTTTAGTGTTAACATCATAGATAATATTTTTTCTAAATCATCTAATTGTGGTGTACCTTTCCTTCTGTCTCCTGTGTGGGTTAGAATTGCTGGTCTCACAGTCCAGATCTCAGATATTGACCTTAGTCATCAAAACAGATTTTTCAGTTGCGAGTCCTCTTTTTCTGATTGTCAGGGAATCATTATGCTCTTTTTGCAATCATCATCCCCTCCCCCTCCCCCATTTGATCTTTAGACCCTCATTTACTGTCAGGCAGAAGTGATATTTCCTCTAAGTGAGCATTCTTAATTGAGCATGCAGTTTAATCCCAGGAATAAAACAAAAGTAAACTGGTTCACCACATGGGTGCTGATAGCTGTCACTGACTGCAGAATAGTCTAATACTGCCAGGGAAGGAGGCTGCAGCAGTGTGATATCATTAGGAGGACACCAAGTAACCTTTAAAATAGCTTTGTGGAACTTTGGGCTGCTTTTTCTCTGTAAACCTTATGTAGGAGTAAATCCTATCTGCATATTTCAATATATGCTGTAATAGAGCAAAACTATCTCACATGTTGTTGGAACAAATATATGTAGAGAGCAATGGAGAATAATCTCTTTGTATGGCTTATGTTACTGAGCATCTGGACTTCCTTGAATTTTTCTTCTTTTCTTACTTGGAGGTTTTACTGAGGCAGATGACAGGATTGTGCATGCTTGTCCAGAATCCTCACCTGAATCAGTGTTGTCTGTACAGAAACTCCAAGCAGAGGCCAAGACATGGATTCCTCCCTCTCTTCTGTCACATACTGGCTAACTTGAACTGCTACACTATGTAGATGTTTTCCCCTCCAGCTCTACTCACTGTTTAAGCTTGAGGGCAACTGACTTAAGACTCACTGTCTCTATCTGCCCAGGGCTGTGTGTGTGTAGGGACCCTGTTCAGAACAGGCATGCAAGTTAGCCATGTCTAGACTGTGTCCTCATTTTCTTGTATGTTTTGTCGCTGTTATGGTCTATGATGGTTTACAATTTGGTTTAATTTCACACCAGTTTATGCTCTTTCTGTAGGGGTTCATGGCTGAAAGGCCCAGGTCTTTTTTTTACTTATTTCCAGTGTTGGCCTGGTGGTGACAGCAGAACATCGTGCAATCGGTGTTACCAGGCAATAGCAGAGAGCTCCATGCGCATAGCCATTAAACTAAATACATCAAAACGAAATATGTGAAACTGTTCCATTAGCATAACTAACAGCTGAAATGTAACATAACAAATCAACACATGTGCTGCAACATTTGGTATCATTCTCAAGCTTGCCTTTTAAGGCTGCGCAAAAATTGTTCTTGTTTTCATTGGAACACGGTAAAGAGTCAAGCTGCATCCAATCTACAGGGTCTGTTAGGGAAGAGATGCCTTCCCAAATTCTGTGCTCACCTTTGGCACAATAAGATAGTTATTCCAAATACTCCTAAGAGAATGTGTATCAGATTCACACAACACATCGTCATATATATTTTACTATTTATTACAGAAAGAGACATCCAGAGTATTCTTTATATGTTCTGTCTGCTTCCTGTTAGAAAAAAAGAGCAAACCTGGATTGCTGTGTATCTGCTACTCATGGTTTCCTTTGTTAGGCATTTTTATCTCGGCTTTTTGATAGAGTAAGGAAATGCATTCCAAGCTGTATATTTATTTGTCAAATCCATGTGTCTCCAGTTGTCTATACAGTGGAGACCCAAGGATTTGACAAATGGACCATTTGGTGGATAAGGAACTGACTGGATGGTTGCACTCAAAGTTGTGGTCAATGGCTCAATGTCCAAATTGGTATCAGTGACAAGTGTCATTCCTCAGGGGTCAGTACTGGGACCAGCACGGTGTAACATCTTTATTGGAGACATGGACAGAGGGACTGAGTGTAACCTCAGCAAGTTTGCCAATGACACCAAGTTGTGTGGTGTGGTTGTCACTGGAGGGAAGGGATGTCATCCAGGGGGGCCTTGTCAGGCTTGAGAGGTGGGCCCATGCAATCTGCATGAAGTTCAACAAGGCCAAGTGCAAGGTCTTGCATTGGCACAATCCCAAGCACAGCTACAGGCTGGGTGGAGAATGGATTGAGAGCAGCTGTGAGGAGAAGGACTTTGGGGTGTTAGTTGCTGTGAAAGTCAACATGAACCAGCAATGTGTTCTTTTGCCCAGATAGCTAACCATATCATGGGCTGCATCAAAAGCAGCAGGATCAGCAGGTCAAGGGAGGTGACTCTCCCCCTCTGCTCTGGTGAGACCTATAGTGTCCAGCTCTGGTGTCCCCAGTACAAAAAAGACATTGATCTGTTGGAGCGAGTCCAGAAGAAGCCACAAAGATGATATGATGGGTGGAGCACCTATCCTATGCAGACAGGCTGAGAGAGTTGTCTTGTTCAGCCTGGAGAAGAGAAGGCTCAGGGGAGACCTTGTAGCAGCCTTCTAGTACCCCTTCTGGGTACTACAGGAAAGCAGGAGAGGGGCTGTTTACAATGGCACATAGGGACAGGACAAGGGGTCATGGCCTTAAGATGAAGGAGAGTGAATTTAGATTAGATATGAGGAAGAAATTCTTTATTGTGAGGATGGTGAGGCCCTGGCACAGTCTCCCCAGAGAAGCTGTGGCTGCCCCCTCCCTGGCAGTGTCCAAAGCCAGGTTGGATGGGGCTTTGGGCAGCCTGGTCTAGTGGAAGGTGTCTTTGCCCATTGCAGGAGGTTAGGACTAGGTGGTCTTTAAGGTCCCTTCCAACACAAACCAGTCTGTGATTCATTCATCCAGAGAAAGAAAGTACAGTGAGAATGAAATGTGTGCTGTTGTTGGTTGGGATATGTTTGATTTTCTTTGTAGTGGTTAGTATGGAGTTGTGTTTTGGATTTGTGCTGAAAGCAGTGCTGATAACACAGAGATGTTTATGTTACTGCTGAGCAGTGCTTACACAGAGCCAAGGGCTTGTCTGCTCCTCACCCCACCCCATCAGCAGGTAGGCTGGAGGTGCATAAGGGGCTGGGAGGGGACACAGCCAGGACAGCTGAGCCCAACTGACCAAATGGATATTCCATACCATATAACATAATGTTCAGCATGTAAGGGGCTGGGGTAAGAGGAAAGCAGGGAGAGACATGTTCAGAGTGATGGCTTTTTTAGTGTAAGTCAACATTATGTGTGACAGAGCCCTGCTTTACTGGAGATGGGTGAACACCTGCCTACCTATGGGAAGTGGGGAATGAATTCCCTGGTCTGCTTTGCTTGTGCATGTGGCTTTCAACTTATTAAACTGTCTTTATTGCAATCCATGAGTTTTTTCACTTTTACTCTTCTGATACTCTCCCCTATCCTGCTGGAGGGGAGTGAACAAGCAGCTGTGTGGTGGTTAGTTGCCAGCCAGGGTTAAATCACGACAGATGGATATGAAAAACAGTGAGTACCAGTAATCATCCAGGAACATATAGGGTTATTCACTACAAACATAAGCACAGGAGTGTAAAAGAAATTGGGAAAGAAAAGCAGTAAAGAAACACATATTGTAGTTTTTGATAAAAAAGTAGTTATTTGGAGTTAGAAACTATAATACAGTTATGGGAAGTACAATATTTTAACAGTAGAATCAATTTAGGTAACGGGAGTCATCATCACTGTGAACCGTTAGGGTCAGACACAAGATTTATGTTAGTAGAAACTGATGATGGGGGGGGGGGGGGAAGGCAGTTTACCCTTTCCACTTAAGATGATCTTGACAGGCTGGAAAAATGGGCCCAGGTGAACCTAATGAGGTTCAACACTGCCAACTGTAAGGTCTTGCACTTGGGCTGGAAGAATCCCAGACATAGATACAGACTGGGAGAAGAGCTTCTTGAAAGTAGCCCTGCTGAGAAGGACCTGGGTGTCATAGAGGATGAGAAACTTAACATGAGCCAGCAGTGTGCTCTCGCAAGGCCAATGGTATCCTGGGCTCCATCAGAAGAGGGGTGGCCAGCAGGGACAGGGAGGGGATTGTCCCTCTCTACTCTGCCCTCGTGAGGCCCCTCCTGGAGTACTGTGTCCAGATCTGGGGCCCCCAATACAAGAAGGATGTAGAACTGTTGGAGAGGGTTCAGAGGAGGGCCACAAGGATGATTAGAGGGCTTGAGCACCTGCCCTACAAGGAGAGGCTGAGGGAGCTGGGCTTGTTCAGCCTGGAGAAGAGAAGGCTGCAGGGGGACCTCATTGCAGCCTTCCAGTACCTGAAGGGAGCATACAAACAGGAGGGGAATCAACTTTTTAAAAGGGCAGATAATGGCAGGACAAGGGGGAATGGTTTAAAGCTGAAGGAGGGAAGGAAGGTTTAGATTGGATATTAGGGGGAAGTTTTTTTACAGAAAGAGTGGTGAGGTCCTGGAACAGGCTGCCCAGAGAGGTGGTGGATGCCCCATCCCTGGAAGTGTTCAAGGCCAGGTTGGATGGGGCCCTGGGCAACCTTGTGTAGATCCAGGCCTGAGGTTGGTGTCCCTGCCTGTGGCAAGGGGGTTGGAGCTTTATGATCCTTGTGGTCCCTTCCAACCCATGCCATTCTATGAGACTATGATTCTATGATGAATGAGTTCATTCTATTTTTCCATCACATCACTGTCAAGCAGCTGCACAATCCCTTCATTTAGATCAGAGCAGCATCCATACCTTTGGGCAGCAACACAGAGCACTTGGGTTTAAATCTTTTTTGGGTTTCTTGCTTTCCCCTAGTTTTTCTGATATTGCTTACCAAAGCTTGCTTTCTTTCTTTCATCTGGGCATGAACTCTCACCAAAACTCAAGGCCTTGAATAATCCGATTTGAAAAGTCATAAATGAGGTCAAAGTCTTAATCTTCAGATCTGTACCTTACAAGTAATTTCAAGATGCACACTCTGACTAATTTCCAGACAGAGTTTTGGGTTCAACCCATTACTTATTCTAATACATTTTTGGAAAAAGATTAGCTGTCAGATAGGAAAATTCTTTGTGTTTTAGAAAAGGAAAAAACATTGAGTAAACCAAGTAAGATGTGCACTTGATGTCACATGCTTAAGACTTTTGTATAAATTGGATAACTAAAGTTAATTTAATGTAATTTTTTCCTGAGGCCATCCTGATTACAGCACTGAGGGTCCTTTGAGCTTGGCAAAATGCACTCCTATAGCTACTGTAACCACCTTGAAATTTCTGTTTCATATGTATTGCCAGTCCTAACCATTGTTTCTGGAAAAAACCCCCAAAATATCTGTCTTTACTATGCTCTAGTTTTGCATGTGAAATTAGATCGGACTGGAGGCAGGTAGACCAGCCTACAAAGGCAGTCCCTAATATGGCAATATATGACTGTGTATGTGAGCTGATTGTCAATAGTTTTTGGACAAAGCTGCCTTAGTCTGGGCAATATCTAACTCTGTAGGCTGATACTTTTTGTTAGCTCTAAGGAAGAGTAGTGAATATACTCAAATTAACCCATTTCACACAAAATGATGGGGGAAAGAATACTGCCCAAGAAAGTTGTGGAGTCCTTGTTTTGATTTTACTCTAAAAACTATGCTAAAGGTAACCATCCATTTAAGGAACCAGGTTAAATGTGTGTTAAAATATTGAGGACCTGTTTTTGGATCCTTTTCACCAATTTACAGATCCCTTGTGTGTACTTTTATGAATCATAACAGATGGAGCAATCACAGAATCATAGGGGTTGGAAGGGACCTCGAGAGATCATTGGGTCCAACCCCCCAGCCAAAGTAGGTTAACCCCTCTTTTAAAAATCTATTTTTAAAGATACTTTTTAAAGATCACTGGAATAGTCCCTTCTAATTTGGCTATTTTATATATTAAATATTTTGGATCAGACTAGAACATGATGTATATGAAACTTTATTAGTGTTCACAGACTCACAGAATTGTAGGGGTTGGAAGGGACCTCCAGAGATCATCAAGTCCAACCCCCCTGCCAAAGCAGGTTCACTAGGAGAGGTCACACAGGTCTGGAATATCTCCAGAGAAGGACACTCCACACCCCCTGGGCAGCCTGTGCTAGGGCTCTGTCACCCTCATGGTGAGAAAGTTCTTCCGCATATTGGTGCGGAACTTCCAGCTTGAAGCATTGCCCCCCATTGTTCTTCCAACTTTTGAAATCACTATGAATCTAATTAATGCTGTCTCCGTTAAATTTATTTGGGGATTTGCTGAGAAGGGAATAATTTAGGGTAAATGTTGTCTTGTTCTTCAGCTAGTACTCTACCCATGGATGTTCTCATTCTTTGACCTTACCCTTACACCTGGAGGTCTGTATTGCATTGCCAAAGCACATCTTCGTTTTCAGTGATTAGTTGTATGTAGAAAGGGAGTGGAATCCTGCATAGATAGTAATGACAATAAACATAACAAGTTATAATGAGGGAATTGATATCAGCCATTGTAGCTCTATATTCCTCAGTATATCAGGAGAGTCTAAAGGGTCTGTTTCAAATTGCTAAGGTCCAAAATAACGGGGATGTAGTCTGGTACTGTTGCTCTTTGAAAGAAAGAGTCTAATAAATCAGAATTTCATTTTAAACAAACAGAAACATAATTATTTAATGTACTCATCCTTCTCCCACTGTGCTTGAAATCTAAACACAACAGTGTTTTATTACTGCTTGAACACAGAGCAAATGTATTGTTTTCTTCTTTTCTACTGCTTTGTCATCTACTGGTTACAGCTGGGTTTTAGCAAGAGGAAAATGAAAATGATCAGAAATCGTGATTCTTTATTGTCAAAACTGTATGATAATAAATAATGAAGATGGGGTCCTCAGTGCCATCCTAGAGAGAATGGCATTCAGAATTTATAAATTACGAAATAAATTCTGATTTATGCTATTATTCTGACCATCTGACCATACATTTGAAAATTAGTTAGACTTTGAGAAAACGAAGAAGAGAAAACATTTCTAAGTTTTATTTGGTTTATTACAGTAGCATCTTCTTTCACTTGAGTTCCTAGCTACAGTCAGAGCCATGATGCATGAGAAAGATACTCTGGAATGTCTTCTTTAAAGATTGTCCTGGAAGAAAGTGTTTTTCTCTGCATTTTCAATGCTCTTTTTTCATGGTCATTTATGAAACATTTAAAAAAAAAGAATTTGACTTAGGGGACTATTTGAAAAAAAAATCTTTTGAAATTAATAAAAAAATACTCTATTCTCCAGGTTTAGCTTTCCTCTGTTTGTACATGTTGAATGGCAAACTTTGTGCTTCATGAGAAAGCATACTGTAATCTTTGCTTTGGTAAGGATTTAGACCTCAGTTGTATCTCCTGCTATGGATCCTGTACCATGATGGATTCTCACCAATGTCAAAGAGCTGTGCAAGAGACCCTCCCCACAGAAAGAAACCTTTAAAATTTTGATTAGTTTTAACCTTAAATTTACAATTTTTCTTCCATTCAGATGTAGTAATACTCTTTCACAAGTTGGCCCAGCACATACCCTGGAAAACAACAGTGTGACTTCATGAAGAGTGCAGTTGTGATGACTGATTATCTGAATCTAACTAAGAATCAGCCAAACCTCTCCAAGCAAAAATTGCATTAAGCATTCTTTTGTGATCTAACCATTTTAACAAGTAGTAATAAAAACGGCAGGGAGATCAGTTGTAGCAATAACTGAATTTTGGACAAAACAGTAATATTGGTAAAAACTGGCAGGTGTAGTTAGATTTATATTCAGAATATAGAGGAGGACAGTGGGAGACAAATATGTGCTAACTGTCTCCTTGAAGGGACTGCGACCATTGGAATGGATGTTGGCTAAGAAACAGTTTTATTCTGTTTTATTGTAGTTCCTTTACGCAACTTACATTGCCCCATCTGCCAGTATGGACATTGGACTTCCTCAGAGTAAGAAAAACACGATTTATCAGAAAATTGACCCAGCCTTTGAGGATCTTTTTGACCCAGCAGAAGAATATATCCTTACTGTTCTCCTAGAACCGTGGACAAAGATGGTGGAAGCCGACAAATACACTTATGAGAAGGTAACTGATCGGGATGACACCGTGAAAGGCTCTTATGTCTGGGAAGAGAACTACAAGAGCATTCATATGCAACCCTGTTATATTTATAGTCAGGAAAGGATAAATATGGGATGTTTTGTTCACCCACTCCTTTCTATGTTGATGTGTGGCATAGCCTGAACCTCCTGTCCAGAGCAGACTTCCCGTCTGAGAGGAAGTTGCAGGCTTTGTAGATCACTTGGTCTGTGAATTAGGGAGAAATGCATCTTGCTATGGCCAAACTTCTCTTTGCACCCAGGAATTGTCATGTTTCTTCAATCTTGCCACTCACCAAAAGTAATTTTCTTACGACAGATTGCCCACAGGCCTTCTATGTTTTTAATGATAAGCACAAAATTGTGTTTCTAGAGTGTCAGTACAGTGTTGCTATGTCCTATTAATTGTATCAGTTATTTCTTGGTGTTTAGAATTAAAGTGCAGCTACTGGCTTAGTATAAGAGGAAACATGTTACAGTGACCCAGCTGTATTTTGCACAAACACTTTTTAGATAGCTGCCCTACTGTGTAAGGACTAACTGTGCCCTACAGGCTTCCTGAAGTAGGTGGCTTAATAGTGTACTTTGTTCCAATCCTGGAAAACCTCTGAAGGCTTGAATTGAGCAGGTCAGAATCCATGGCTGCAATCCTGACTCCGCTTTTGATAAATAAGAGCAAGACACAGGGACAGCAGTGGTGGATGCTGTGGGTCTCTCATCTTTGTAAATTTACTTACAAGTTATGAGCTGTAGGTCAAACTAACACCTCTCTCTTGGATATGGAAGGAGAAACTTGCAACGGAGAATGAGGAGTCAGAGGGCAGGAAGTTAATTCTTGTTCCACTTTTTCTCCACTGTGATCTTAGATGAAGCATCTCCATTTTTATAGGAATCTGATCACTTCTGGCTGATATTTCTGTCAGCATGTAATGAGAACATACATGCATTGTTCCTTGCAAAGCCTTTTGGCATCCTTTTGTGGAAGTTTTGTAGTACAGTGTATTTTTGTTACTATATCATGCATGCATGCATGAACAACTAGAACAGATACCTAAAACCAAAGTTGAGAATGGTCTTCTAAGCCTGTTAGGTGGAGGTCAGTATTAAACATTTAAGAATAGAATATAAAAGCAGGAAAAAAATGCTACAGCAGTATTGCCAGCTGCAGCACTTTGCAGCTGAGGAGGTTCAGAAAGCAGAGGTCTTATCTACATTTTTGGGTTTAATAGTATTTGATGAGTGGGTTTTGGTTTTGTTTTTTTCCCATGGGTAAATGTGTCTTGAGTTATTTTATATCTTCAGCCTCACTGTATCAAGTGGGTTCCATGGTTGAATCATGCGATAGGAGAAAAAAAACCTGCTTGTCTTAGTTTGTTTGCAAACCCCTCCCTGATCATTTCACCCAGTGCCCTGGCTTTGTAAGTCATGAGGAACAGTGAACAATTGTTATCTTGTCACATTCTTAATGCTGTTATGCTTTTATGTTTCTGTTGTACATCTCTCTGAATTACATCTCTCTCTGAAACTCAAGAATCCTAGACTATGTGACCTCTCCTCTTACAGAAGGCATTCTGTTAGAGCTTTGTTATACTTATCACCCCTATCTGTACCTGTTATTTTATATACTTTTGATGAGATGCAAGTAGTACTCAAGACCTGGATACACTAAGGATAATCCAGTGGCAAAATCACGTTTTCTGTTTTGCTCTTTGTTCCTTTCCTAATTGTTACTGTGATTCTAATTGCCTTTTGACTCCTCGTGAACTTTGAGTGGACGTGCAAAATGTAAGCTAATAGCCATCTGCAGTTATTCCAAGATCTCTTTACTAAGTAATAACAGCTAATGGAAAGCCCTAATTTGGAGGTCAGTGGAATGACTAATGTTTATTGCCCTTGAATTCAGCTGCCCTTTTATCATGCAGATGCTAAAATGCCCTGAAATCCTGCAGCTTTTCATAGACAAATTCAGTTTTTGCTCTGTGGAATCTTTTTGCAAACTTTGTTGTCTCCTCTCTCACCTCCTTTTCCAGCTAATTTCTGAATGTTTAAAAAAGCAACCTCAGCGCAGGTCCCTGTGAGACTCCAATAGGAACCCCACCCCACTATGAAAGTTATTTATTTCCCTGGTTTTTATTTTCTACCTTCTAATTAATTCACAAGGGGACCTTCCCTCTCATCCTCTAATAAATTAATTTCCTTAAGAAACTTTGAAAGCTTGAACATTGAAAAAAACTTACTAACATGAAATAGGCGACTCCAAACACATCTGCAAAATATTCTCTTCACTTTTCAGCATCTTTTCTAAGCTTTCAGACAAGTTAATTTTCCCTAACCTATTTTTTCTAAGCTATTTCAGCTATAATTGCTTATGACCTGCAGAACACCATGTAATTGGCTGATGCTTTCATTAACATGTAATTTGATTTACTTTCTGTCAGGGTAGTTTTACAGTCTTTTCAAGTGTGTATTTTCCATGTGTATTATCAATACTAGTTGTCCAGCATCTATTGCCAGTCCTCACTGAATCAAGTCGTCGACTCAGCCAAGTCTTATTGTACATCATTTTTTTATAAAAAGGACTTTGCCTTTAAGTATTCTCTGAACACAGGGTTTTCATTGCTTCTAGCAATGAAAGGATTTCTCCCAAATATGAATTGAAAGTATAAACTTTTGCTTTAAGTTGTTATGTGTGTGTGGGTTTATGCCTCCTTCAGTTAACCGAGGGATAATCTGTTGCCCTTTCAGTTTAGATGATGCTTTGCTTTGCAAGTGTAGTTACGTGCAGACTTCTCAGTGCCCTAATAACACAAACATCTTAATCAAAGCACGAAAACCCAGAACTAAATCCTTTGGAGTGCACAATACATGCGCTTGTGAAGAGTTATAATACACAGACATAAACCGGCCTGTTCTAGGAGGCACTAGAGTCTCTTTGTACTAGGCGCAGGCTGAAGCTTAGGCACACTCCTTCCCAGCACAAAGACAAGGTCTGCTTTGTGTTTTGTTCAGTCCCTGGCTGTGCTCTTCCCCTTTGTTCTACCATACAGCAGGATATATTTGGCCCATAATGAAACAAGATATTTTGACAAGAATTAGGTGAGTCCGAAATTGCTTATTTGGGACATGGTCAGGATGTAGCTACATTTTTATCTTGAAACGAAACATGAAAACAGGAGTTTCTTTTGATTGCTGACTTTCATCCTGCCTCTATCTGTTCTCTTTTAAACTTTACGGAAAATGCACTGAATTGTTTTCCTATTTACTTTTAAACTACATTTTCTTTTAAAGGAAAAAATATCTACTCTATAACGGTAGAACAGTTACACTGAGCCTGAAGGCATTCAGATAACAGAGTGATTAGTGGGGTGTTCACATTGAGACAAAAGTGTAATGAATATTAACCTAAAAACTCACTTCCTTCTTCAGCAAATAAACTCTTGTATAACAAGATCACAGCTTTCTAACCTTTGCAGTGGGCACACTCATCAGCAGAATGGCCACATCAGCTCAATTTTGCTAAATATCCTAAAAGCTGCTTTTGAATGGTTTAGCAGCTGAAAGGGTAACTGAACTATTCCTGGATGTGCAGTTACCGACTGTTTGCACATAACATGGAAAACTGTTCTAGTCATATACATAAGGCTTCTAATTAAGTTTAAAAATGCCAATACTTCATGAGTTCTCCACATGCAAAATTTATTATTTTAAGACATTACCTGGTCTAAAACTAAAGAAGTCTGACAGCTTTCACCTTCACTGTTCAGATATTATACCTTCTTTCCTGTCTCACATTTCCATTTCTGGAAACCTGTGGCACTCTATCTTTTTGACATTTCCCACTGAGATCACAGTTTTAAGACCCATTTTTCTGTTTTCAGTGGCACTTTGACATACAGTTTGCTGGTATAGGCAATCAGTTAGGTATGACACAATATAATTTAGTAATTTTTTACTATACAAAGTTATTTTCTTAACAATATAGTTAGGTCATTTAATGGTGTTCTATAGAAGTCTGTAAGTGATCCTACAGAGATCTGAAAATTTTGTTCTACCAGAGCTTGTAATTGAATTGTTTGTCACAAGGGTGCAACTTCTAGTGTCTTCTAAACATCAGTCTCATTACTGACAAATGGATCCTTTTCTATCCCTTGTCACTGGCAAGGTGCCTGCACAGTTCTCCATCTTTCTATAATGTGTACTGTAGGGATGACATAAGATATTATTTTTATTAGGTGGAGTTGGTGGAAGAAACTCGACAGCTGGACTCCGTGTACTTTAGAAAGCTTCAGGCTTTGCATCAAGAGAGCACTTCCAAGCAGGATGAGGTAAGACAAGTACCCACTAACAAAAACAAACTCTTTTTCTATCAGAGAGGGTTAACACTTTGAATATCAGTAACAAAAGACTGCTTACATGCCAATTTAGAGAAGCAAGTAGTCTGATTTCTACCATACCTTTTGGGAAATGATTGACAGCCAGTATGTTCATTACAAATACAGGTCTTCTGTCAGTTACATCAACATCAGAGCCTAGTATGATTGGAGTCAATGGGACCATTTCCAGTAAAGTATACAGAATGTATTTTGGGCCCTTAATCTTGAGTAAATACCTCAATTTCAAGTAAATTACAGGTATGTATTGGTCTGTTTGCTTATGGAACCTGCACATGTTGGCATGTTTAAAGCAAACATAAAACTAAAGCTGATTAAAAGCTGGAGCCTTAACTCAATTTATTTTTTCAGCAATCAAAAAGCTCTTCTCCAGAGACAGAAGTTACCTGGTGCATGGATTATTAGATTGGCCACAACAGAGAGATAATAAAAAACAGTTATACAGGTGAAATATTTTTTTTCCCTCAGAGCACTGTTGATGACACTGGTCTGCCATCCTGCCCTGATGTTTGCAAAGAAGATCAGCACTTGCATCAAGTTCCCAAAGAATTGGCAGGTCCTAATCTACCTGATCTGATCCAGAACAGAGAAAAGTTAGAACAGTTCAGGACTTTTCTTAACGAGCATTCTGCTGGGTATGTTTCTTTGTATTTTTTTTTATTTTACCCATTTCTAAGTTCAGAAGAAATCTTTGCTGGGGATCTTGCCTATCTAAATGTTCACAGATTTTAGTCTTCTTTAAAAATGTGTATGTATATTTATGAAATACATATGCACGTTGTTCAGGCAACTGAATTTCCTTAACATTTCGGGGGTAAAAATTCTCCTGTCATAACATGTTTGTGTTACAGTTCTGCTTTCAGTTTCTGCTTTGATTAGTGAAAAAAAACCCTTGAGAAGTGCAATTAGCCTATAATGAGTAAAATTTCTCTTTTTTAGTACAGATTCAATTTAGTACATTTTAAAAATTAAAGCTGGATGCTATAATAATGTACAAATAGAAGACAACCACATTATTCTCACACTGTGTTAGCAACCACAGCTTTGTGTTTGCACTGACCTGAACAGAATTACATACCAGCTCATAGCAGATACAGTACATGCAGGGCTTTTGAAAAAGTGAGCCCATTTGTTTAAAAATTACGATGTAAGCAGATCTGAATTCTGGTAATTTTTCACTCTGCCAAATTCTTAATTCTGCTAATTGCAGAAGTAAATGTTAGTTTTCCATCTTTATTTTTTCTTCCTACAGCCCACACTAATTTCTATCCTGTTTTAGGAAAACACAGATATGATTTTTAAGTAACTGCTAGCAAGTCCTTGAATTGTCACTTTCTTCCTTTAACCTGGGTTCCCATGAGCTGAAGTTTTGCATATTGCCTATTGTTACCATTTTAGATTGGATATTGGTCAGCTTTTACAAAAGTGTCTAGAGATGGACATCTAGCAGAGGATTCCTTTGGCCAAGACTCAATGTCATCACTCCTGCTTATCATTGTAGGTCAATTTGTAGTCAGAGGGAGAAATACACACTTCTGGACACAATTTTTGTAATTCTGAAGGTAACACCTAAAACCAGTTTGGATAGATCATTCCTAAAGATGGCTATTCTTGCTCACTGACCACAAAAAGACTGTAGGTAATGAGTTCAGAGATTCTTATGCTGTGGGTGCTTATGGTCAAGTATCAGATGACTTAGTTGTCTAGACCAGGGGTACCTGAATGCTTTTGATCAGGCAGTAAAAATCATGTTTTTAATCATCAGTCTGTATATTTTGCCATCAATGTATGTATATTTATTGTTTAATAAATGTGCTACCGAAGTTCTGTTTTTTACCTGCCACCAGTGAATTGTCTTGCAAACCCTGGGGTGTGCACAGCCTACTTTGGAGACTCCTGGTTTAGAGTTCTTCTCTAACTGGGGAAACGGTAGGAATGGCCAGAGACCAGGTCACTGGCTAGGATAGGGTCCTGGACAGGTACACTAAATTGCCTCTGGATTTCCTGCCCCTGTTAATCACTGAAAAGTCCCATTTTAAGTGATTGAACAAGACATAGAAATATTTAATTTATGGAGAAATTTTATTTTGTAAAAATTCGTAATGAAAAAAAACCACTTTAAAAAGTCTCACAAAACAGAGGTTTAGAGCTGGTTTCAGACCTAGCAACTCTGAAGTCCTGCTGGTGTACCACAGCA
The DNA here is from genome assembly GCA_022605575.1 of Laterallus jamaicensis coturniculus. Lineage (NCBI taxonomy): Eukaryota > Metazoa > Chordata > Aves > Gruiformes > Rallidae > Laterallus > Laterallus jamaicensis. Next base: position 69,471,541 of record JAKCOX010000002.1, on the reverse strand, counting down.
AAGATGCTTACTGGCACTATAAGCTAAAGAGATCCTAGAATGAATGCAGTCTGCAAATTTCAGCAAAAAAAAAATCCAACAAATTTCCCATTTGCCTCTTCATCAAAATTTGTAGTTCATTACTGCCCAATTGCAAGTGATTCACATTTCAGGAAGGATAGACTGTTGAGTACCTGGGCACAAATTTCTTACCTGGGTAAGAAATGAAACAAATTCCATTAATTAATATTTTGTCAAATGCACAGGATATAATCACACAAATGCAGGACGTTTAGTGTAGCTTTGACTTAGTAGGTTACTGCTTGTTAGTCTTGCCAGACTAATTGACTATGTACATGCTCCTGATTTGTTGAAAGGATAGAGCACATTAGGATAAGCTACCATTGTAACTGGTTTAACCTAACACATTCTGAGGTGATACATTTTTCTTTTTAAATAAAATGAGCATATTTGATTGGTTGTCATGGGTAGATGCCTATGAGTAACTCCATCAACCACAGTCACTCGGATTGCTTGCATCTGGGTGCATTTATTCACGTTGTGATGAACTAGCAAATGAAAGAATTTCAGGCTCAATAGAACTTAGGTCTATAAGGGTCTCAAAAGACTTTTGAATGGGGGACATCTGTTCTTAAGTCAGTCAGATGCTTTTGAAAGTTTTATACATAGATTAATGCTTTGAAAAATCTGGTTATTAACCAAATGAAAAAGTGAAACAGATTTGTCTGAATGTAATGTTCCTATTTCCTGCTGCAAATGCAGAGAAACTACTAATTAAAATGCTCACAAAACTTCAGCTAATAAGATACTATCAGAAAACAGTCCTATAAATTAACCTGAAAATGTAGGTATGATGTCACTTATTCTCTCTTCTGGTTCAAAAAGCAAAGACAATATATTCCATTAAAACTGAAATTGATAGTAGACACTCAAATGACTCTGAACAATATATAGATCAAGAATTGCATATGGAGATTATTTGTCACTTATTATGAACAGCAAAGTAAGTAGTAGAATCAGTAATTTATGAAAGGGCAGCTCACAAAAAGCCCTAGAAACATAACTTCCCATAAATTGTTTTTGCTTGACTGCGGTCTGACTTTAGCTCTAGCACTTTACATGGGCAGGAAGGGGGTGATTTCTGGGGCTGACATACTCTGCTGCCATCCCTGCTCCTTTCTCAGGCGATACAAGGAGGAAGCAGAAGAGGGGGTATCTCTCAGTGGCTCACAGCCTGCGGTACTGCTTCAAGTTCTCATCTGTTTCATTTTTTATTCTCTCTGTCAGCTCTGAACTATGGCTCTGGTTCACAGTCCCTGCTGGATTTAGCAGCGGCACACTGAGGAGGTTACTCCTTTCAGGGTACTCCAGAAGCAACCCTAAATGATATTCCTAAGATGTGTGTTTGATCTGCCTGTTCAGCAAGTGCCATGGTCTCACCAGATGGTACTAGCAAAAAAAAATGACATCAAATTTCAGTCCAATCTGACCTGGTATTTAGGACTTGAACACTTTGGTGGCTTGTGGTTAAACTAATAACTCCTGAGAATGTTGATGAAATTAACTCAATATTGAAATAACATTCTGTTTAAATTTGTTTGTAGCATGGATCTCATGTGCTGGCTAGATATTGAACAGTTCAGAAAGATGCTCCACGAGGATAAAGAAAAAAGGGAGGAAAAATTTAAGGACATTAAAAACAAGTACTTAAACAAAAAATACTTCTTTGGACCCAACAGCCCAGCTACCAGAGAACAGCAAGAACAGGTACCAGTTACAAAACATAAAGAACAATCACATTGAATGTGACTGAGATAAAAGTCCATAAGCAGCTTTACTCCAGCTTTTCCTCGACCTATCTCAAATCTTACTGGTATTTTTGGCCAGAAATCTGGTTCTGTTCTGGTTGGGGGAGGGGGTGTCCCCCCTTCCTGTTCAGGCTTGTCCTTCCCCATACTTACAGAACATCCCTCTTAAACCCTGATCTGAGGCTGCAGCCAGAGCATACACAGCACAGCTCAGAAAAAGTGTAAAAATGGCTTTCAGGCAGAGTGACTTGTTCCAGCTTTCTATTTCAGTATGTCAGTAAAGCCACAGAGTCTGAGCTGTGGTACTCCATTATATCTTGATACTTAGGAAATTTACTCTCTCAAGCTGGGGTATTATTTGCCAGAGTCTGTATTCTATTATAGGTAGGGACAAATGTAATCTGTTCCCTTTTATGAAAAGTACATGTGAGCCTTGGGTAAGCATGCATTAAATGCTTTGCTTACAGTTAAGCTCATGCCTTGCTAAATCAAGGGTGTAGAGAGATAAAGGACTTTTGGTATACACAGAAGTTTATGTCATGTGTTATTGTGTTTGGATTGCTTAGCTAATGCATTCAGGTGGAGGACGGGGACAAATCCTTCATGATCAACTTTCAGCAACGGTTCTGCTAGAAATTCAGCAATGCATCCAGGAGAGATTAGAAAAACAATGGTTGCCATTGTTCCTGGCAGATGAACACCATGGGACAGAGGGACAAGCAAAGGTAATTTTTTGACAACAGCAACACATCCAGGCATTGTTTTTTGTTTGGCTCACAATTTACCATTGGGGCAAAATGGTTCAGAGGAAAAGTAGCCCACAACTCACATTTAATTTACAGCGAAAGACACTCTAGCATGTACAGGTTGAAGCATTTAGCTTGATAATTGTGAAGGCAGTTCCTCTGAAGGCTTAGTCTGGCTGACAGTATTATGTTAGATCCTAAATCTGAAGAAGCTGGTTAGCTCTGCTGCCAGCCAGGCTGCCAGGGGAGCAAATTAATCTTTGCTGTAGTGCTGCACTCTCCATATGCCATTCTGCCCTAGCCATACCCTTGTACACAGAAGAAATGCTTCTCTGTGTAATGGACTTGCCGAAGGGGACAAGAACTGAAGAAAATGAGTGGGCTTCCCACGCTGTAGTCTCTCTCTTTTTCTTTCACACTCTGCATATTCTCCCATCTGGATCTGCAGTGCCTGTAGAAATTACTCCAGGACTTGTGAAATTCTGCTGAGTGGGGAGGTTAACTGCTACAAGCCTTGTTTCCAATTGGTTACTTCAGGAAGTTGCCAGAAAACCGGGAATGAGAAGCCTTTCACTCCTGCTGGCTCATTAGAAAGTCCGGGGAATGGGCTGAGCTAACATCTGCCTTTTATGAGGGCGGCTCTGACTGGGATCTGTGTCTGACTGAGATCAGCCGGCTGGTGACAGATGCAGGAAGACTTGATTTTTTGCACTTCTGCAAAAGCTCTGACATGCAAATATCATAGCAAAAGGAAACTTGACAGTTCCACCAAGCACACCTCACTGATTCATAAAACTTCTTTTCCATGATCTTTTTAACACCAAGAAGGTGTCAGAAGCATTGGCAGAAGTGCATCTGAGCTGGATCCTTTTCCCTGATTCAGAGCACTAAGTAACCTGAAAACTGTAGGTTCTGATAAAACAAATTGTAATTTTAATAATGATTATGGTAAAGCAAAATTTGCTAAACCTCTGCCCTTTTTTTAGCCAAACTCTGCTTCCTTTATGAGCCATGGCACAAGACCATGCAATGAGGTTAAACTGCCTCCAGGTCTGGGAACTAGCTTCTGCCTCTTCTTGCACCTGCTGCGCTGTGCTGGCAGGGAGAGTAGCCCATGCAGTTTGGAAACTGCTGTATTCGACTCTAATAAACAGTTTACAGGAAATACATACTTCTAATGAGCTTTTAGTCTTTTCCTAACTCCATTTATGTTTGACTGCTCTTTTCTCTTTCTTGCTGAAAATTCAGAGGATGAAAAGGACCTTTGAAGAACATATTTTAGAAGAAATGAAACCAGATGACATTCTCCACTTGGCTTCATATTTCACAGTGACCAAACACTGTGGGCATGCTATGTAGCCCTTATTCAGAAAATCTGCCCTTGATTTGAGGTGTATTTTTTGCTACAAAGAAAGCTGCAGGATCAAGCCTGTATTTCTGATACAGCTTTCCAAAGGAGCTAAAACCATTTCATACAAAAAAAAAACCCAAACAAAACCCCAACAAAAAGAAAAGTTATAGCCCAAAATCTGTTCCTAACATAAGCTGTCACTCAGAACATTACAGGTAAGGTAAACCTGTGGAAGAGTTCAGTTTGACTGCCTCTGCCTCTTATCTAGCTGCTCTGCCTCAATAGGCACGTGCTCATTTACAACTGAACAACGGATGGCATTTGGTGTGGGTCCACAACAAGTTTCAGATATAAAGATCCAAATGAAGATATACCAACCATTCTACCACTGTGGTCCAAATCATTAGAGGGCTGGACATCAAACCAGAAGAGTAAAAAAAATGCACTGATGATCTTTTGTTCAATCATAGATAAAGGACATAACCGAAGATCTTCCACGCCAAAAACAGAAGACAACTAGGATGTGGAAGGCAAGTGAATTTTACCATGTCTCTTTTGTCTGCCATTTCACTGTCTTTTCTGTTTGGAGCCTTGCACATCCTTCACAAATTCCCTGCTGACAGTGTGAGGCCCAAATGTAATGCTGTCAAAAGCAGGCATGATTGTATTGGCTGCAGTGGACTGATTACTGACACTACTGATGCATTTAGCTCCCCACTGGATGTTCACAGTAAATTTCTCTCCCTTCCTGGGTGGAGGTCGTACTTGAAAAAAAACATGTCTCTTGTCCAGGGCATTGGAGCAATCTTAACCCTCCTCAAACTGGTATTGTACCTTTAATTCACATTTATCTGTATTTTGCATGCAGTGGACTTATTGGGACAAGCTGTTCGTTCCAGCATCTGGTAGTTTATTATTGCGAGTGGATTACGTGCAGACACAAAAGGGAATGTGAAGTATGCAGTGCAGTGGGCAGGTTTAATCGTATCTCACAGTATCTGTTTCATTTAGAATTGTATTTTAATCTTACAGCACTGAGATAATATCAGTTTTAAACATCTTAAACCTTTGTAATAATACATTTCATCAGATGTTTGCCAGTTTTTTCCTCTTGAAGAGCAGTGAACTCTTTGTGATTGCCAACATACAAGTTGTGTACATTTACTCAGTTGAACTTTTATTGTCTGTTGAAATCAAACTGGAGACCCAGTCACCAATTATCCATGCAAACCATTAGCTCGAAAGGGATCCAAAGTGCATGTGGGTTCTGTTAACTGAGTTTTCCCTTTGTTTGTCAGGAAGATGGTTATTTTTCATGTTCTGCTTCAAGGTCACTGACCCATAAAATAAGCAGTGTTCATATATTATTATTGGGGTGGGAACAATGTTTTGTTCTTCCCTTCACGAATATTCCCCAGAAATATTTTTTCCCAAAAGTTGCCTAAATCCTGGTCACTGGGGATAGAACACATTTGGAGAACTGGAGGAGACCTGAGAAACTGCCACCTTACTAAGTTGAGCTGACTTTATTTTAACCAAAGGACCCTTTGGACAACCCTCTTGCAAGGGTAGGCTCTTGTCCCTGGCAGGCTCTGTGGCAGGAAACTGTGTTTAAGAGAAGCTGTGGAAAGACTTTCAGCTTTAGAACCTGGTTAGATTTCTAGGACTCCCTACAGCAGCTAACAATATTTCTGTCCCATGCTGACCATTGAAGAGCCCTCCAGGACTTCAGGAGTTTTATATGACTGTTAGAAGATAGTTTTCATTCACCCATCAGATAGCAAAGGGGGGTGTTTGGCTTCCTCCTCAGTGACACCACAAGAACTGTTTGTTCAGGAAGGCAGGCCAGCCTGAACTTCATTTCAAACAAACTGTCCCTGAACAAGCCATCTTTCTTTCTCCACCCTTTCCTGGCTGCCGACTGCTCTGTGCTTTGCAGCATGAGGATTTCCAAAATGTCTCGATGACTTTAAACTGTATTTTAAGATTGGTAGCTTTTATTTCACAGAGAGCAAACTCTCTAGCTTCTGTTGGTGCTCATGGCAACACATTTCAAAGCTCATTTTGTTGGTGAGATCCCTGTCAGAAGAGTTTTACAACTTTAAGCTGTGTGGTTTGTCTGTTCTTTTTTCTTTGTTGTTTGTTTGCACAAAACTCAAACTGTTCTCTAGAAAAGTAGCCTGTTTCCATAATCAATAACAATAGCTGTTTCCATACTTTATAGTATGTAGTCATATGGTCTAAATCATTGTCAGTCATTTCCTCTCCCATCACGTCTTCCAAAAAATGCTGCCCAAACCAAACTGAAGGGAAAAAAAAAAAAGGAAAGAAAGAAAGAAATGAAACCTTGCCACATTCTATTGTATCCATGTCATAAAGTCATAAACTACTGAAAGTAAGGGTCAGTGCAAAGATAAAAATCGGGCGGTTTACGCTAACTAATGCCCTTATTATTGCTTTTTGAAGCAAAGTTTATTTGGTGCATTTATTTCTTCTTTTGACAGCATGTGGACAATAAGTGGGTTTCTTCATCTAGTGAAATAATTGCATTCCGCAAAGCGCTGCTGAACCCAGTGACAGCAAATCAGTTTCAACTATTTGTGTCATTGAAGGGAGACCTACTGGAGAACGGAGTGCTCTTTTGGCGAGAGGTACAGAAGTACAAGGTACGCTGGTGAAACGGAGCAGGGGGAATGGCATTCCATTTGTGAGCAAATGCATCAATTACTGTATATTAGGAGAATTTTAGCAAGGGTATCTCTAGGCAGTTTCTTGTTCATAGTAAAGCCCTTTTCACTGTTTAAACTGCTTTTTCTTTGTTGAAAAGTCTCACTTCTTAAGGGTAGCTATTTTTAATGATTTGAATGTATTATCCCTGTATTTCTTTATGTTTCTTCAGTCTGTAACATTCTTCTGTATCTCTAAAGGGACGCTACTAACCAGCTAATGCCTAGATTTTGGTATACATCTGGTGAGCAGTAGAAGATATGCAAGCATTAAAATATTTATTCTGTCTTTATAGTTACGTAAGGTTAAATAATGGGATTAGTGCTGAATTTGGTAATCCCTCAAAAATCAGAGAAAACTTTAAAATTCAATAAAATGCACAGATGTAAAGATAGTATCTACCCAAAAACCGTGTATGTACAATGCAGACCCCAGCTTTTTTGGACTCTGTGCAATCACATTTGACTGCAGCTGAGGATGTGGTCAAGGTGAAACATAATGGGGAAGGTCAGCAGGGATTGCCTCTCTCCCAGATACATGCCCTTTTGTGAAATTGCTGCTGTATGGGGTGAAACACAATTGGAAAACTCTGGAGTGAGCCTTTAAATCACACTGTAACTTCCCGGTAACAGACTGGACTGATTGCAGGGGCACCACAGAACTTTAACTTGTTCTTCATTCCTTTTGTCTCTGGGATATTGCTGGTGCAAAAGTGTTACCGGGGTGCGGAGTCTCTCCTGGGCTCCTAAACATAGCCTGTGTGCACATGGCAGGCAGGGAGCATGAAGTTAGCTAACCTGCTCGGGAATTAGGAGGTAGACACAGTTGAAGCTGCAATAGCATTTGGAGATCCTTCTAAAGTCTTCTCACTGTTTACTTTTATGCATTTGAGCTTGGGGTCTGCTTTAGAAGCTGCAGCTCCTCTGTTTCCAAGGGGCTAGCTCACCTCCTTGCAGAGGCTGGGATAGCCCAGTGAGGAATCATCAGCTGAAATGCTCTCTGGGGATGCTGATCACTCTGTCCTGGATACAGTGACTAGCTTAGACTAGAAACCTGACACGAAGGCAGCTGAACTCCTATGACATAAATCCTTCTCAAAATATTTGATGTTTTTTCAGATTTGCAACTCCTCATTGCTACATTGTGGAGGACTTTCTGCAAATCAATGTGCACTGTAGTTTAGACTGTTTACTTTGTGAATCTGCTCTCTGAAGAAAGCTTTCATTGTTTTCTGTCCCACCCCCTCTCCCTCATTAACGTTAATTTTATTTGTCTTATCAAGAAAAAGAGCAATCTGCCCATATTTCTACATGCATGCGATTTGTCATGGTTGGCAGTTGATGCTCTTTATAGGAGCAGAGGGCTGGAGCAGTAGGAGTGTTGTGGGTCAGGTTGAACTAGAGGAATATTGCCAAAGCCGTGGGCAGCCCTTTGCACAGCGCATACTTGTATTGTATCGTCTGAGCGCTACCATGCCATCAATTTAGACAGAACTCCTTTTAGGAGTCAGTGACTACATTGCTCCCCCTGGGGCTGGCGGCACATCTTGGGACAATCAAAACCCCCAAAAGTATATATATTTTTTCCCAACTATGAAGAAATAGATCACTGTGGATCGTTTCCATCTTTTCCCCTATGCTCATGTCCCATCCCATTTCACATCATATAGCTTGTTTGTCTTCCCTCTTACTACCACTCCACCTTTTCTTCTGTGCTAGATGAACAAAGGAAACCATAATATATTTTTAGGATATATTGATTATATTTTTGTATTGCCTTGCTTTCTTCATTGTAGTTGTTATCATTCTTTTTTTCCCTTCAAAAAAACCTAAGAAGTATTCATAATAAAACAAGCCAGCTCTTTCGCATTCCACATTTCTGGTTAAAAGCCCTGTTTTTAATTTCTTTGCAAAGTAAATATCCAGGCTCCTATATGAAAACTAAATGCACATTCTACATTTAGGGAGCTCTCTTCCTGAAAATCCTCTGGAGTGCTCATTGTGTCTTTAGTAGATATATGTGATAATCTCCTAGTATTACAGAAATTTCCTGATATTTACTAATAGATGGAAAGTTTGTGTTTTAACGTGTTTGAAGGAAGTTCTTTGAGTTATTTTTCCTTCCTATCAGAAGTCCAATCGTCAGAGTGTGAAAACACAGTAATAACAGGTTTTGCAAAAACAATAGGATTACACTGAAAAAAGTAGAAAACCCCCAGGGTGCCTTTCAGATCCCACCCTTGTAAGTTCAGGTTTGTTTTGTATTCTGTTCTGCACAGAGTGATTTTAAACACTTGAGGTTTTGGGAAATTAGAAAATCTTAATGATTGATGAAATGAGAAGATTTCAATTAATGAAAGATTGTACTGGTAGCTGAAATTAACACCTCTGGTGCCAAAATCCCTGCTTATAATACCTTGTACCCTCTAAATAATTCCCCTCTTTTCTTGGAGTATTTAGAGCATTTCTTTGTCTTGCAGTTACCCTGCCCATGCTCAGAGCAGGCTCACTGTGAAAAGCAGTGCATTTTACACCTCGAGGCATGTTTCTCTTTTCAGAAACGCCTTGTATTTTCCAGTGATGAATTTAGGCTGAATGTAGGATAAAACCTATCCTGTTCCATCAGAATGTGCAGGCGCAGATTATCACCTAAAAGCAATAATTGCTACATATCTGCATTTGCAAAGCAGAAGTCCCACTCATGCCTCAACTATGTGTTTGACCATGCACATTTGCTATAGGAATTTTGTCCTACATCCTGAAGGAATCTATTGTATAATTATTTTTGTATGACTATTGCTCTTTGATCACTGGGCCCCTGTAAAGGGTCTTGCGTCTCTCTCTCTCTCTCCATTGACTGAAAATGCTACTTTTTGTCTTTCAGGACTTGTGCCACTCTCACTGTGATGATGCCACAGTCCAGAAAAAGATCACAGTTATTATCAACTGCTTTATTAATTCTGCTGTACCCCCAGCTTTGCAGATTGACATCCCAACTGAACAAGCAAAGAAGATTTTGGAGCGCAGGAAAGAACTAGGACCTTACATTTTTAGAGAGGCACAGGTAAGAAGCCAGGAGAATCTCTGTAACATGTCTGGTGAGAGACTGTGTGCCTGATTTTCAGGATAATCTTTGTTCCTTATGTGACAATTTGGACTTTGTACATAAGCCTGGGTGTACACTACAGTCATGCTTTTCAATTCCAAGACTGTATGGTGGGAATGACAGAGAGGCTTCAGATATTTACTGCTCAATAAACAGGACAATCTCTGTCAGCTAGCTGATCCTGGAAAGGTGTTATCCAGTTCTGTGTTAGGAATTCCAGCAGTAGAAATTAATTCTGCCTGTGTTTTTAATTGCTTCTTCTTTACCACTTGGTTAATGTCAGAGAAGGAATTTGTAGATAGAAAGTTTGTAGTTTTTGTAGCTTATGAAGAAAAATGCAGATGTGAGTAAAGCACAAAGACAGCTTAACTTACTGAATGTCTTTCCCTTCTTTATTACAAAAAGGCTGTGTTAAATGGCTGTAAACTATTTTCTCTCTGAACTTTGTACTAATCAGACTGAATAGCAATTTGGGAACCTTTACCACGAACTTACTGTTTTCTTGTTCCTCATTACTCTCCTCTCCGTCTTCTCTTCTAAACCCAGGAAAGCTAATTCCTCTTCTTTTCCTACAAAATTGCCACCTTTACACATCAACTGTGAGTTCATGAAGTGTTTGGAACACAAAAGGTGAATGGTTTGACAGAGAAAAGGGTTCATATAGGACCTAAGAGAAATAAAAGTCTCACTTCAGGCTGTGTAAAACCCAGTGAACTCCAGAAATGTGGCTCACCACCAAGGGAAGAACTTGAACCAAAGCTGTGATGGGAATATGACAGTGACTCACATGTCACTTACAGGTCCGTTGAGCCTGAAGCAGTAAGGTGCTGAGCATGCTCAGCTCCTTTGATGCCAGGTTTCTCAATGAGAATTAAGCATCTAAATATACTGAAAAATGTGAGCCTTAGTACGTGCAGCAACAGAATTCACTGAGCCCCTCTGTTTGCTTTTCTAAAATTGTTTTTCTTCTTCTAGTTCAAAAAAGACCCTGTGAGAGATTATATCATTTAAAAATTATCCAAGATTTGCTCATAGATCTGTAATGTGGTTTAAGAGCCTTTCCAGAGGCAAAAAAGTATTTCCTTTCTCTTAAGGAAGGAAAAAAACCCCAACTTCTCCCTAATGAACTGAATATTTGAAATACTTGAGTGGAACAGTGGTGCAAAAGCAATTCTACTGGTGTATATTTTATCAAGAATACTTGTAAAAAATGATGGATGTTTTCATTAATGCAAACAATTGTTTAGGGAAATATAAAAAAAGAAAGTGCCTTTTAACTGTGTTTTAGGAAGATTTCTCACCAGTAATAAACATACTGATGAAAAGCATGTGCCGAGCAAAGCTGGGCTGAAATGTCAGGACAGAGTACGTGGGAGGAACAAGGCTGTCTATTCAGAAAGAAATAGTTTTTTAGTTCTCATGGTAAACTGCATTTTATTTTACAGTAAACTCTGTGTTCTTAATACAGTCAAGATTAACTTTTCTTACTTTTCTTTCTGCGCAGATGACTATTTTTGCTCTTCTGTTTAAATTTTGGCCAAAATTTTGTAAGTTCCAAAGCAATTTGGCCAGTGACAAAATTCTACTTGCTTTGGAGAGGAAAAAGGGAAAAAAGATGCAAATGATGAAAGGCAAAACAGCAGAGGTAAAGCTCCCAGATCTTCAGGTGAGAGCTGACAAACTGCATGAACAGTCCTTCACGAGCAAACATCTATGAATTGAAATCTCTCTTTCTCAGTCTTATCCAAAGCTACTGAAATCTTTTTATTAGAATTCAAGCTTTACATGTGACCGAGTCCTAGAGCAATTCGTTCCCAAACCTGCCAATGATATACATATGTTTAACTTGAGGCAGATGAGTCAGTCGAATACTCCTTTCATTAAGCAGAAGGGAAAATATACTTTAGTCATCTTTTGTGCCAAGAAAAGAGTGAAAAAGAGGGCTGAATTTAAAAAAAAAAACCCAAAAAAATCTATGTACAGTTCACATGTACAATGAGTAACTGCAGACCTGCTTGCATTTTCAGTATGTACTGTCCTATTTTAGAATTTACAGTCCTGGGTCACTACTGAACACAAAAAAAACCTCAATGCAAAGCAAAGCAAAACCAAACAAGGCAGGTTTCGTGTCTGTTTTTCAGAAGGAGAATTTGAAAACTTTACACGGTATTTAAAAAAAATATTTATGTGCTAATTGCTTTGTACAGCCTTTGTCTTTTCTTGAATATTTCTCAGCTTTGTCAGTTAAATTGTTAGACTGTTCACAACGAGTTTCCAGACAGTTTCAGTACATTAACAGAACTGTGACCTCTACAGCGGAATGCTTGCTTGTAAAAGTGTTTTTCTTGGAATTTTATTATTAAGATATAATGGATTTTTCTCCTATTGATTATAGGCTTTGCAAAAGTTTATTTTTTATGAAATGCAATTGTTTGTCCAGCTTTGAGGAGAGAACATTCCTTTAAGGGCAGAGAGATGATTGGACTTGCAAACTATCATAAGTAGCATTAAAAGACCTTTACATATTTTAAATACCATGTACACATGTGTGGAGATATTACTTGTGATGAGAACCACATGAGTACCTGGGCAGATAGAGACGTATGTGTCTGTAGAACATGCACACATAGTTACCCTCTTCTAGATGTGTGAAAACTGAGCACCAGTGAAGCGTTACTCAAGGACACACCAATGTCAAATGCAGTCTAAAATCCAAGAACTCATGTTCCTTTCTCCAAAGCATGTTGCCTCCATATAGATATGTCTGGCAAGCCCACTGGCAATACTTACAGTGCAAGAATGCAATATTTCAAAGTAATGCACTTTTGCATTTTCACAGACTTATTTTTTCCATCTGTTTGTTGCCTGTCTATAAGATTTCTGATTAAGATCAAGGAAGTAAAGAGCAAATCTTGGCCAGGATGGCAAAAGCCTAGCTTTTATGGGGAACAAATGGAAAAGGTGAAGTACCCTTCTAAGCTGGGAAATTGGGTAAGAAATTTTAGAAAGTGACAGGCAGAGAATGCAGTTCAGTAAACAGTTTGCAGACTATTCTTCTTACAAAAAAAACCCCAACAACTCAGTATGCCAGTTACTTTTAAGATCTCTTGAAAGAATAGGTTTAACAGGAACAGGGTTTCCCCTTTTCCCCTTCTATTATTGTTTAAAGAATGTGCTGTTCCTTGTTCTCTTGCCTGAGATTTCTGTCCCCTCAGTGACAACAAAGCTATTCAAATGATTCAATGTCCCTGAAGGATACTGATAAGATTCATCCAACATGAGCTGTAGCAGGTTCACTTGGCAGCTTGTAGAAAGCAAAGATTTCTTGGCATTTAACATCATCTGCCCCACCAGGCTCATGTTGAAGCAGAGGAAAGCTCTGGTGAGGGTTAGAAACAACTTTTTTATACACATACTTCCCCTCACATACAAATACAAATACACATACAAATAAGTTGCCATTTTTGGGTTTATGTCAGAACAATCATGGTCCTTGGGGGAGGAATTTTACTTTTCCCCTTCTCCAAAAGTTGTTCCTGGGGTGCCCAATCTACCTGGCCTCATTTAACTTTCTGAACTGACTGTGTAAGAGTTGGATTCTTATGCAGTATAATGGAAAAAACGGGCCAATAAGGACATTTCTGCTGGACAATGATGCATGACTTGGTATTGTTTGACTCAGTACTTTTTGTGTGTGCCTATTTGTTATTTATGGGGAAAATCCTACTGGAAGCTTCCTGGCAATGGACTCGGTGTAGAGGAGGAGAGGCTGACAGCAAGAGATGCCATGCAAGCACTGTACAATCGCAGAATGACAGCATGGTTTGGCTGTGAAGGGACCTTAAAGATGAGCTGGTTCCAACTGTCCCACCTCACAATGCAGAGAGACCTTTTAAGCTCAGTATGCAGAAGGCAGGGATGGGCTGGTACAGGTTGAAGTAAGCTCGTACACTCAGCATGATATGGCTGCTTCAGTATTAAGCTGAAATAGTTGTTTTAAAAGCTATGCCTTAAGAGAGTTTGGCTTGCTTCTCCATCTTCATGTGCTTGCCCATAGTGTGGCACAGGTATATGGGCTCAGCTTTGACCTGTCTGTGGATCTGGTCCTTTGTAAAATGCTAGATGCATATCCTACCTACTTGAAAAAAATACCATCAGTCACTTTTTGCAGACTGCCTTGATACCAGTGTTTGTAATTTGTTGGATACACAATTGCATTTTACCTCCAAAAATAGGTTTTGGATATTTTTACTTTCAAGTGTACAAAACAGTTTTAACTTACACTGTAAATCTGTACTTCTTCCATACCTCTATCAGAGAAAAACAAAACCATAAGCATTAATATTCCTTTTCCACAATTCCCTCATCTCTTTTTAAGCTTCTTAGCAGTAAGTTTATTTGTTACTAAGTGGTGTAATGTCATTGCCATAACACTGCCTAATTTATTATGAGAAGACATTATTAAAGACCCCATTTAATTCACCATTCTCATTGACAAAGTTAGCAAACACAAACTGTAGTGTATTTGTATACACACTATTTCTGGGTTTGCTTTGGCATCCCTTTTCCATCAGTTGAGTGTGCCACACAAGTTTGTAAACCTGCTTCTGGAGAGAAGGTAAACATCACACTGCCTGGGCAGTTCTGTACCCAAAAGATCACATGTCCATAGGACAGTGGGGATGATGAGGAAGGAAAAGGTACCTTGGGAGCAAGGAAGTAGGATCTTCTGATTCTTTTCCAGATTTTTCAGGGACTTTCTGAGTGTCTTTGGGAACAATTTGACCTCTCTTTTTTACTTACTTTCTCATTTGCAACATGGGAGGGTTGTATTATTTGCCTCATGGGGATGTTGCAGGGTTAATTATGTGAGGTTAAATGTGAACATTGATTAATGTTCATAGAGAGTTTTGGGATCATCAGACAGAATGTGCAAAGGTGCAGCTTTAATAAAGCACTAAAACAGCATGAAAATGACAAATAGTTAATCACTGGAATGGTTTATGAAGGGTTGCAAGGCCTTGTCCTTCACTGTAAATGTTTCAAATGAGATTGCCTGTTTTCCTGACGTGTACTGTATAGTTCATTTGTGGCTACTGGACCAAGCTGGAATTAATCACGTGTAATCCTATGTTCTACATTTATACCTGAGGCCAAATTAGAGGACCACAATGGTCTCTCTGTCCTTAAAATATGTTCTGCCCTCTCACATAGCTGTATTTTGGAGCAGGTATTGAATCTGGAAGGAAGACAGTCTGCAGGAGTCAGGAAACTTTGATTAGGATAGAGAAATGCTTTAAAGAAGTAGTATCTTCTGCTATTTTTTATTATGTCCAATGTGCTGAACTATGAAACTGGGCATTACAAAACATTACTGCATACAATGCTCTGTTTCATTTCCAATGACGTTTTTTGCTTCCTCAGACTTCACTTTTTACTTTAGTTCAGTAACTCATTTTTACATTTAATTATGAGGTCTTATTATTGGCAGGACAAAGAACTGGGGACAAAACTCATCAGTCTACCAAGCAGTGCTTTGAGAGATGAGATTGGTGTGGAGAGAGGACGAGCATCACTTTCAGATGGACATGGATGGCAGGTGAATAATAAACATATTGATACAGATATCATCATTCAATGGAGATAAAATGATCTTGGGGGAATTGAGTGGTTTTGAGTACCACTGTCATATGGTTCATTCTTCAACAACTGTTCATTCTTCAGTTAACTTTGATGTTCTCAGAGTACCTATCTTACAGGTAATTATTTTTTTCTTTATTTTTTAAGATTTAGGTTCTGAGTAGTATCAATATCTAACAGTATATGAAGCCCTTTAGTTGTGTAGATTTAAATACAAACTTTATTAAAGGTAAGTTGAAGGAAAGGGAGTCGAAATCTGGAATAAGAAATTTTTCATTACTTGGAAAATCCCTATCTTGAAATAATTTGGTTTAGACTTGAGTCCTGTTCTGCTCTTATGGCAAAACTGCAGCTGAACTCATTTAGAAAATTGAAGCTATTTGGATAGAAAATCCAGCAGAAAACAGCTGCTCAGTACTTCTTCCAGACCAACTCTCATGATGCACTAAAACCATAGTGAAAAGGTAACAGTCATTTTCCTGGAGAAACAGGAAGAGCAGACAATGTCAGCTTGGTATATCAAGTGACCATTCATAGCTGAGCGGACACTGGCGTAACGTAAGGGAAAATCTGTGCACCCACCTATTGACAACTACATCATGTGGTGCAGAAATAAATCAATCACACTTCAGCCACTGCTTACATTGGAGAGCTCTTCCTGCGGCATTACATTAGCAATGAGAGGAATATAGAAATAGGCAGTCTAAAATACCTTCAAAATATGAAGCCACAGTACAAACCACATGGTTAAGCTCACATTCTTATCCCTAAAATGAACCATGTGACCTGCACTCATACCTAATTAAAAATACTGAGTTGGGTGAGCCAGTGTATCAATACAGTATGCTTAAGCCCTCATAGGCCAGTTTCTTCTCCAAGTCCCATTCTGCTACAGGAAGATGCTAGGTCTTCTTACTGAGTCATGAAATTACAAATTGTCTGCAAAGTCCTCAGGCTGTAAGGAAAAAAGGCTTAATGAAAGACTAGTTCCCATACTGATTTGGGAGAGTGACCTAAAATTTACATTGAACCTGAACTGTGTTTGTTCCAAAGGAAAGAGCAGCATTCGTTCCTTAGAAAAGGAAAGGATGACATCTCCAGTTGATCTGACTCTAGTGGTAGCCTGCTGGGGAGGGCAGGCAGAAAACTGTGAGGCTAATGAGACCTTTGAAAGGACATGCTGGGAGGATGTTTCAGGGAGATAAAATCAATAGTACAAAAATTTGATATTTTGGGAGAGGAAAACTCTCCTGTAACTAGGGTTTTGAAGATGAAAGAACAGGAATGGGGAATAAATGAATGCAAACAATGTATGTATTAAATGTGCTTAAATTGCATTTCATGGTGTTTTGAGATTTGCTTATTTGTAAAAATACTATTTTTCTCATGATTCCAGTATTGTCACGGCAAAACTTCTTAATAAATGTGACTATTCAATAGCAGGGATAGAACATAAACAAGGTTCTTATCTCACTGTTGAAATGGACCAGGAACTCCAAGTGATATTGTCTGGAGGCTGATGGTTTTTAATGGTTCTTGCAGGCTTCCTGGTCCTATTCCAAGTACATAGAAGCCTTGGAGCAGGAGAGAATGCTCCTTAAAATGCAAGAAGATCTGGAGAAAAACTCATCATCATTCCTTACAGGTTGTTAACTAAGCTCTGTATTTTAGGAAGACAAGCTTATAGCTTAGATGAAACTCTCTCATTACAACTTCACTGTCTTTTGGAAACCTCTTCCTCTCTTGTGCTGGGTGCAGAGGAGTTGCTCTATGCATTTGTGAGTGATAAGTTTTCTAAGAAAGGGAAAGTTGCAGGGCATCATCATTACCTGTACTACATGGGCTCTGCTGCAGAGAGGACTGTGCCCATTTCTTTGGTCTGCAGAATGACATGGCAATCCTATTTGGTTCATACATATATTTCACCTCCCTGGTGTCTTGTGCTCCATCAACTTGTGTACAACCAGAGATGGGAAGATTTTTCTCCCCAGTTTGTCAGTATGCTTTCAGAGGATGTAAGAGGCACTGCTTCATCCTTTTTTCAGCCATGAATATCCTCTTAGGTTTTTCCCTGTGGATATTATGACATGTTTGTTCATTAAATAGCTCCATTTAGCAGTAGGGCTAGCAATAGCACTACGTAATATTAAACCCCTTGAGTTTCCTATTACTTTTAATTTTATTTCCATATGCAGGTACCTCATCGAGGTCCTTCCCGAAGCCTGGAAACTCCAAAAAATCCACCATTTCTCCAAAGTAGTGTGATTTTGGAGAAATGCTCAAATCTTGCCAAGAAACAGAAAGTGAGTACCAGACTGCCAACAAGTGTGCTTTGAAATTTGGATTCTTACAAGCTAGTTTTCCTGCTATCAGTGCTGATACTCATTAGTAGCAAGTTATGCCACTCCAAATCATGTTTAACTGAAGCTGTGCCGTTTCAACATGAAAGCAAGATTATTTTTCACTCCAACCATGGTTACTGGACCTAATATTGACCAGATGGAATTTTGTTGCTGAATGGTAATGTCTGAAATTACGTTATCTCAGCTTTCCAGTTAACATATTTTAAATAGGAGCATGGGATGACTGGAGGAAGCTCAGAGCTCATGGAGTTACTGGCAAGGGCCTGACACAGAACTAGCAATAGATCATCTCTGCCGAAGCCAATTAAATATTCTAATAGGAGAAAGAGGTGGGACAGCAAAGAGATCTGATAAAGACAGAAAACAGATTTTGCTTCAAAGGTTGAATTTCTACATGGAAGAAATTCCCAGGAGGTTTTGTTTCATTTTTTTAAGCCTATGCTGAAATTAGATGGACTTAAAAGAAATAACAGATCTTGGACTATTTCTCCTTTTCTTTCTCTGTACCTCCTTCCTCTTCTAATTCTGTACTTCAGTGCTGCCATTTTAGGTAGGTTGCTGTCCTGTCCTCACTGGTTCTTCTAAACTTCCCAGTGTCTGAACATACTCTTCCTGTGGCAGCATATTTTATTTGTGGCTTCAGAAGAAACTGCATTCATTGCCCTTCCTTTGCTTTCTCTTTCTGCTCTCTTACCACCTCCTCTAGCTCCAGTTAAATCAATTTGTCACTTTGGAACCTATGTACCTCTGCAGGTGTTAGTGTATTTCATGCATTCATGCCTTTTTGTACTGTGGTTGTGCTTCACACAGAGCTCCATCAGTGTGGGGAGTCCTTGTGCAGGGCTTTGGTCCTTCTCTGTAGCTGAGAAACCTCCAGCGGGGGCATGGCAGCTGCAGTCCTTGCTGCAGACCAACCCAGCAGTCCTTGGCCAACACTGTTATTCAAAACCTCTGAGAGTTGCATTCCTGTCAGGCAGGCGGTGGTACAGGCTAACGTGATGAGACAGTAGAGGTCTTGAGTAGTTTGAGAGGCCTCTCCCACCAGCCTCAGTTGCAGCTTGCTCTCCAACACCACTGGAATTTGCCCACCCTGTCCAGATCCTCCCAATATCTCAAGTGTTCCCACTGCCCTCAAGTGGTTTCCTCTTTTTCCATCATGACCCTCTGGTGGTTCTCCTCAGCTGTGCTCTCTGCAGTGATCTTATCACTCTGCTGCTGGGGTGGGATATCTACAAAACACCACTGGTGCTCTTGATGGGACAACTTCTCTCCACTTTGTTACAGAGAAGGCCACATCTTGTGTATCCAGAGTAAATGGCAAGGTACTGACAGCAAGGCCGCAGGGCGGCCTCTGTGAGGACAGGTCAGGGCTGCTCCGTGCCAGACATAGCCAGTTCCAGCCACCTTCAATGAACCCATCACAGGGCACTGCTGAGTCCAGCAGCCATGATGGTGGCAACCCAGTGTTGCCCAGTGCCTCACTCACCGAAGGGACCAGGTGTAACCTGTGGCAAGAACAAGGAGGGGAGGAGAGGTGCTTGGAGTGAACTCGAACCTGGGACAGGTGGAGAAAAAGTGTTTTCTCTAAGTGTGTAAATATTTTTCTTGTGTTTGTTTCCCACTACTCAAATCAGTAATGATTTATTATAATTAGCAATAAATTAATCCCCCCAATTTGAGTGTTTTGCCTGCAACAATAATTGGTAAGCAACATCCCTGTCTTCATCT
Source organism: Laterallus jamaicensis coturniculus (assembly GCA_022605575.1). Lineage (NCBI taxonomy): Eukaryota > Metazoa > Chordata > Aves > Gruiformes > Rallidae > Laterallus > Laterallus jamaicensis. The sequence continues at coordinate 69,452,073 of JAKCOX010000002.1, read as the reverse complement.
TCACCCACAAACTTTCTCTTTTCTGTTCTTCCTCTTTTCTCCCCTTGTCCTGCTTCAGGGGAACAGGTGGTGAGTGAGTAGCTTGGTGGGAGACTGGCTGCTAGTGAGGGCCAACCCAACCACCCCTTGTTTCTCTCTTTTGGTGCATTTATTGAAGAACTGTTCTATTTCAACTGATGCAACACAGCAATGACATTCTGTTACCTTTTGCAGGCAAATAAAAACTCTCTATGAGGACAGAAATGCAGAGACATTTAATGGAGGTGGGCAGGAGACACAAAAATAATGTGCACACAAGGTTTGTTGTTACTTGGAATATTATTAAGAACCATGGGACATTAGTCAAGGGTGGAAAATAAAACCTCCAATCTGTTGCATATCAACATGATTGTGATACTGATTCTTGTGTTACTCATTTATTAAACAGTACACCTTGAGGCTCAAATCAAAGTAAGATTCCACTGAAGTAAGCATGGTACAATTAGGTGGTCTTGGTCCCGAAGATCTTATAATGAAACCCAGTTCTTCAGTGCCTGATCTAATGACTAAGTAAAACACTGCATTGAACTGACTGCCCTGAAGCGGTGTGTCTTGGCGCACTGTGCTCTCAGTACTGCAGTTCATGTAACTTCTATTCATCAAGGATAACTCATGAGGTGTCTGAGCCATCATAAAATCAAACATTGTTGTGGTTTTGCTCCAAATCCAGTCTGAGTCTTGGTCCAAAGTACACCTTCTGCCTCATTTCTGAGTTTTGATCCACAGGAAAGGCTTAAAATATATCAGGACACAGATGTGATGGAGAACTTTTGTAAAATGTCGTTCCTCCCACAGCATTACTCATCAGAAGGTTGCAGGAGATCACAGATTTTGTGTAACTCTCCCAACTTTCTTGCTTGTTTTTACAATTTTAAGAGTTTTAAAAAGAATTGGAGCAGAGTTGATGTTGGGACTAGGGCCAAAGGATTAATTGTGGACTTAAGAGGGGGTAGGGGCAGAATTAACTGCTAGGCAGGGGACAGGATGATGATAGACCCCTGCATTTTTCAGACCACTTTAAACACCAGTCCTCAGCCACAAAGTTGTTGGCTCCATTCTTCTCTACATGTGCGTAACTCATGTAAGAGAAAGGAAGATGAGTGAGCTCCAACTTGCTGAGTTTCTGAGGACTCCCCTTGAGTTAGGGATGGGACTGTCTTGCATTACCCCTCCCAATCTCTTGGACAAGGAAAAGGAGTCATGCAGCACTTCTATGAATATAGCTGCATTGCTAATATATCCTTGTACTGAACCAAAGAAGAGTGGGGGTTAGAAGGTACTTCTGAAGATCATCTAGTTCAATCCCCCTGCCAAAACAGGATCACCCAGAGCAGGCTGCACGGGTTTGTGTCCAGGTGGGTTTTGAATATCTCCAGAGAAGGAGACTCCACAATTTCTCTGGGCAGACTGTCTCAGTGCTCTGTCACCCTCACAGTGAAGAAGTCTTTCCTCATATTGAGATGGAATTTTCTGTGCTCCAGTTTGTGCCCGTTGCCCCTTGTCCTGTTACTGGGCACCACTGAAAAGAGTCTGGCCTCATCCTCTCTTCTCACAGAACGAGCAAGGGAGATTATTGTTTCAGTTCTTACTTTCCCCATAGTTCAGAGACAGAGTTTGCTTCAAGCTTCATTCATCTTCATTCCTTCAGTTTGAATTGTTTGCTTGTGTGACATTACCTGAGACAGACATCTTTGGAAGTCACAAGGGAGCAAACCAGAAAATTCTTGTCCCTGTTTTTCATGTTTCCCCAAATTTCACAGATGCAGTAAACTTCAGTGCTCAGTACATCTGAGGAGGATGGAATGTAGCATCTTGTAGTGAGCAGAACACATGTGGTACTGTGTGGCCTACCACTCATTAATGTGAAAAGCAAAGCAGCAGCACGAAATGCCATAAATGCAGTGATGTATGTCAGTCTAAAAAATACGTGAAGGGCCACCTTCTGCTGCTGTGGTCAGCACAGTGCACGCAACCAACTGCTGGAGCGCGGCAGTCAGTTTCTGGTTTGTTGTATTCATGCCTTCCTGCCATTTTGAGACAGTCAAATAACATGTAGACAATGCTTATCTTATGCTGGAAGCTTTGACTTGAATCCTACTTGGATTACATCTAAAATGAAAAATATTATCCAAATATTTGTCACAGATGATAAAGCTCCTTGTGAATATGTTCCAGCCTTGCCAAATTGTTAAGGAAAATTTACCAGTCCCTACACAAAAACTACTGTCCCAGACAGTCCTGTGATTAATACCATACACGTCTATCAAACTTCAAAACAAACAAAAAAAGTACTTCCTGTACTGCAGTGAGGGAACAGAATTTTGCAAACTGTCTCTATCTACTCTAAGTTCTGCAAACTGATGACAGCCCTCAGTCCCGCTTGCAGTTCTGTCCTCAGGTTAACTGCAATGTATACTGTGTATGTATATGGGTGGGTATATACAAACACGCACACTCATTTATAGGCCCTGTCTTTAGTATGCAACAGTGGAGGATCACACCTACCAGTAACGCTGGAAATGCAGGCCATAGCATGCCTATTTTGCATGAAAGAAATACTGAGCAAATGGATAAAGACTATATTAAGAGACAGGAACCCATTCACCTCTGGGTTACCAAATGCCATCTGATGCAGTGGCAGACACCTCACAACCACTATCTGGTGATACATCTGAAACGGAATGGTGGGTTTAGTCTCATCCCAAGACTATTGCTGGTTGCAGCAGAGAGCCCAGAGACTGAACCGGTTATGTTAGAGACACTAGCTACATGTCAGAGACTAACTAACGGATGCTGTTCTAACTGGTGACTCTGTTTCACCTCAGAAAGCTTGAGCTGCTGTTGCCTTTTCTTCTCGTTCCTGAGATCTGTTCTCTCGCAGGTTGCTGATTTGAGCTAAGCAGTTTTAAGGGGCTAGAAGTTCTGCTTGACAAACCCTGCACCTCTTCCTTTAGGTAATTAAAACTTTATTCCTTGTTATTTTAAGTACACATGCTGTTGGACTTTCAGGAGTCTACAGCAGAACAGCAGTTGTCTGTGGAGTCTGCTGCTACAGACAGTAAAAACAACTCTGCAGAAACCTGCAAACCTAGAAACTCTTCTGGATGGATTCATGCTTTAGTGGTGTTTAAAACACGTGATCCAGTCACATTCAGACCTACTTTTCTTGTTTACTCCCAAGTAGTGCAACGTATTGGACCCATTTTAAATTTTTTTTAAACCATCATTACGATTCATAAATCTTTACACTTAGATGCTATTACCCTGTATTTCACTTCTCTCCATCAAACCTCGCATGTTCATTTAAACATTTAATAATCTTTGAGGGTGTAGTTCTGAAGTTGCTCATTCAAATCATCCTGATATCAACACAAGCTGCGACTACACACTTCAGGAAGGGTGCTTTATACATTTTGATTTGTACATCTGACTTCTCTTCTGCTACTGCACAACACAAAGTATCAGACTATGCGATTAATTCCTTAAAATATGTAGTGCTGGATTACGTTATTGAGGTGCACACAGAATACTTTCTAAGTGTGGTAGTGGTGGTCACCAGGCCATTTAAAAGGGGGCAAAATGCTTTCTCTGTAATCATCATCGTGATGATAATCATGTCCTCTTTGTAGTGACTGTTTCTTAAAGTGTTAATAGGGAACAGTCTTATGCCTTGAGCTGTGGGTTAGTACCTCTCAAGGTGGGGAAATCTAGTATTTCTTCATTAGGCACGAGATGAACAATGAAGAGATGCGTTTTGCAGACACAGCAGGAGACCAGGTTGAGCAGACCCTCTCTGTGTTACTGGTTCTCTAATCATACAGTACTGGGTGGTCACAGTCAGACTGGTGTGTGTGCCACACCTCCTACACCTTTTCCAGAGAATCACCGAGCAAATATGTTTGACTGGACAAAGATAAACTTGCATGAATGAAGTCTGCTTATAAAAGTATCAAGGAACTGGGTACTTACATCAGTGTGGGACCCTAAGGTTCCTACTACTGAGAGGGCTGAAGAAGGGCAGGTGTCCTGCTCCTGCTGTGCCTTTAGCCCTATACAGTATTACAGCCTTGCGGACATTTTCTAGCCACTACCCCTTGTCCGCTTGTGAAATGGCCAGCCTCAATCCCACCCAGCACTCTGCTCTAGTCGAAACTATCGACTTCAGCTCGTGTGTTTGTAAAAATGATTGAAAAGAAACCAGATGTTTCACAGTTCTGTCCCAAGCTTGGAAAAGAAAAGCCTTAAATTATTTATGTTTCTAATGTTAAAATCTGGGCCAAAGTGGTGACTGTGTAGCTGTATGTGGCCAATGGAGCTGCGGTAACCCAGCTTGAATCTGACCTGCTTAATCTGTCCCATTACATTCAGCTGATGATTTTTGTCACTGCCGCCTTCTAGAAATGTTTCAGTCCATCATTGTGAATCATGTCGGAATACAGCTAAGATGGGGTTAACAGCTTTTTTATTTATAAGCTTATGGAACATTGCTGGTTTTAATACATTCAGTAGTTGCTGTAAAAATGTTAGGGAAAGACAAGTTTGAACAAAAATTCTAGATCTGGATCTGTACTCACAGTTCAAACTTACGTCTAATGGCCTGATTTGGAGCATTCCCAGGATTTCAGAGAGTTATAATTCACATCTGTGTTTCTAACTCCTTCATGCATGATTGTTTGAATGTGCACTTTTGGAACCGGTCCATGTCTAATAGGCTAAATTGTAGTTCCCAAATCAGAAGCCACATGGTATTTCTATATAGTTTTTTATTTTTCCTCTTATTGCGTAGCCTTCAAATAAGTTTCTGTCAGTCCAACATGTTGGATTAATACAAACCACGGAATCTAAACTTTCTACCTACCTGCTAAGAGACTCACACATTTGATTTCTACCAGTGATTTAGTAAAGCATTTGCACAATGACCATGATGGATACTGTTCTGCCAAGTAATAATTTATCAGAGTGCAGGAGCAGACTGGAATTACACGGGACCCACTAAGCTGTCTTAGCATGGTAAGGGTCGTCAAGTTACAGATGAGAGTCTCCTATTTTTAATATTCATTAATTCAAGCTAATTTCTGTGTCAAGCACAGGCTGCATCTGCTTGTATCTTCCTCTACTTCTCTACTAATTAAAATATTTTAGTTTCATGGTAATGTATGTGAAAGCATTGACAATGGTGTTGCTTATTCCACATTAGTTATGTATTTGTTCGGTGTATGCGATGAACTGTGGGCATTTCTCATGTGGAGTTTTCATGTCAAAGCAAAAGTGGAAATACAGTAACCGGATTTGTGCTTTTAATTTTAGATATTTCTTTTTCCTCTAGAACAATCTTGTACATGATTCCTCTGCACCATATGAGTTTGAAAATCTTTTGTTGGCAAGAAGTTTAAAAAGAAAGTAATACTCGCTTCTCAGAAAAGGGTTTTTGAACAAAGCAAAGCAATTGTGCCATTAATGAGAAAGTTAAATGAAACAAATGACAAGACAAGCAAGAAAGAAACACAACATCACACTCAAGGAATGCACAGGCACACAATAGCTTATGCAATGTTCACCATCTGTCAAAGTCAGTAAATGCAGAGGTTTCATTGGAAATATTCCTTAGAATAGGCCGTAGTGCCTATGGCCTGGTAAACACAAACTTAAGCCTTCTTACTAGTTTTCACCTGTAGGCAAATAAATGAATTTCATCCCACTCTGAGCCCCAGCTGATCTGTACTCGTTTTGTGAAACCTCCGACCCTCATTGGTTTACCATTCATTCCTGAAAAAGGTACTTTGGGAACTGGATTGATCATGTCTCTAGAGGAATTTTCAGCTTTACAGTTTTGGATGTGTATACAGGCAGGTATACATGTCTCTATAAATCTATACTTACTCGATTTGTGTGTGCTTGTGTGAATATGTATATACATATATGCATAAAATTACCACCTTTGGTTAACTATTTTATTGTCATAATCACATACAGCTGAGGTTTGGTGCATATAATCTTTTTCCTAATACAATTTTCAACCATTTTCTTCTATTTTTTTTAAATGAAGGTCTTCACATTTCATTAAAATGTTTGAGCCTGTACCCACCTGCATTTCAGAGGACAGAGCCATTATGCCTGCTTTTTAAGGAATATCGCTCTTTCCAGAGGTCTGCATGGCTGCTGGAAAGAGAAAATACACTTTATGGGAGTTCTTTCTCCTCTAGAAAGCATATGCAAGAAACAAAAAATAACTTTCCCTGTTTTTTCTCCCAAATGAGAAAGTAATTAACAGCATGTGTTGGGCCATTCACTAAAGACTATGATAACTTACTATTTTCAAACTAATGAACTGAATGCTTGACCTAAAATAGGAGAGTGCATGTGACTCTGTTCATCTTTCAGTTCGAAATTGTCTTAACTCCTGACTGCTTGGTCCTAAAATTTGCCGAATGCATTGAAACTCATTCCGTTAATTCACACCTCCAGAGGTGCCCTGCACGTGGCGGTACAGGGCCTTCAGAAAGCTGTCTGAAGGGCTTTCTGCCTGCTTGAAACATCAGGAAAGCAGCGCTGCTTTGTCACCCCAGCTCCATGAAAAAATACATTAAAAAAACCCAAACTAACAAAGCAAAACTAAATCAATGCACAGAAATACATTGGCTTAGTTAGGCTTGCCAAGATAATGTAGTACTCATCACAGATTGTATTCCGAGACAATGGTTAAGACTTGGAAACAAACCGCCCAGAGAGCTTTCGGTATCCTTATTGTCATCAGAGTGGTTCTAAATACAGATAAGATAAGCACATCTGCCAGCAGTGACGTATTTTCAGACCCATATTGGGGCAGGGGAGTGAGTAAATGAACTCTCAGGGGACTTATTTTCTCTGAATCCATATTCAGGTTGTTCTGAACGCAAAAGCTTAGCCTCCGCTAAGGAATCTTACGACAGTCAAGGGCCGTGACACTTCATTTGCTCTGCACCCGAAACTCCCACTGAAGCCAATTATTCAATCTAATTTAACAAAGACCACAGCTTCTCTGGCTGTGCAATTGTTGGTAACCATCAACAAACTGATTCATCTACAATTGGGCCAAATGTTACAAAATCTGTTTCTGAGTTCTTGTTTGTACCCCCATCATAAGATTACACCAAAATTAAAGCATGCAGTACTTGAACTAACTTCAAAGGCTGAGCTTGCACTTCTAGCTAGTTCAGCCTTTTTATTGGTTCATGTTTTCCATTTGGCTTCAACATCCTGTTCCTTACTGATGCCCTTCTAGAGTTTCATTTACAAATATTACGTCCCTGGTTAGTGAGCCGTGCTAATTAATACTGCGGTGGAGGCTATGGATTATAGTAATCTCATGCCTCCTGCTTGGAAAAATGCTGCAATTTTTCCAGACGTGTACATGTAATGCCGTACTGAACTCGGGCAAGTTTGTCTTAGGAAAATGTTATCAAAATATATTTGACTAAGGTTGCTTATGCTGGTATCTATCACTGGTTTTGTTGATCATGAAGCTCAAAAATTTCAATGGAGTAGAAACCTGAAATCCACAAATTCCTAATTAGGTTATTTCAAACAAAGTGGTAAAGTGGAAACAGGCTGGTTTAAGTATACAGATTTTTAAAAGTTTATGCCAATAACAAGTTTGTTAGAAAAACATGAACAGATGATTTGACTACTTTCTGGAAGCCTTGCACTTCCGACTGTGCCTCACCTTTCAAACCTGGAACCACAACCTGAGCATTGATTTCAGTTCCATTGGGGATTTTATAGTCACAGACTCCCTGACCACTGGGACTTCATCCGTTGCCAAAGTAATAATTGTTAAGAAAATCTATGATATTTGCACAAATACCAAATAAAAGCTACAAAGCCTTTACACACCATAGCAACCCTAACTCAATAGCTTCTTCCTACATCAAAATAAACAAAAGCAATGGCATTTTTCAGGAAGAGGGAATGTCTTTTATTAGACCAGGTGATGTAATTGGAAACAACAGACGAGATTTCAGGCTCACAATTCCTTCACCAGGTCACAAAGAGGTTAAGAAATACATCATCCCTGGGGTAGTAATTTTTTGGCTTTAATTGTGTTTATGAAGTCACTTTTCATAAATGGATGCAATTTGGTTGACACTGACTGCAGTATGATGATACGAGTCACAACATATCTGAAAGAGACCTCCCCTTCCTTTTAGACCCAGAAAGGAAAATTTGCCAACATCTCAGAACACTTACCATGTCATCACCTCAACACGAATTATAACAGAATAAAATGAGAGGTTTAGAAGCGTATGAGAAAAGGTCTACAAAACTTGCCACAGGAAACAACTGCAAAAGTTGTTTACACATGGCCTGGGCCACTCATTTTTGTCAAAATGAGCTCTGTGTTGTACTGAGTAAATCAAAGAAAGGGCATAGATGTCTCTACAGCTGAGGGTGTCATCCCCTCAGGGTGCAAGTCCCAAACCTGAGCAAGGCCTCTTCTTTCTAGGCAGCTTGCTCCTCTGAGAGGAGCACACTGAACCAAGAACTGCCCAGAGCAAGCATGTTCAATCTAACCAATTAAGGGATCAAATGTATTGCCTTGCAGAGAGTGACCCCAATCTTCTAGTTGAAGAAGGCTTTCTCACTGCACAGCTGCTGTTTTATGCCCACAGGTAAATTGCTCTGTTGGTCACAATTGCTCTATCAGAAATAATCCCTTGAACAAAATGACAGCTGTATGACCAGCAGTGGTTGGCCACTTTCCTGGAGGTGAGATGATCACTGCTCACATCTAGGGCAATAAAATGTCTGATCTAAACACTACCAAAGTATGAAGAACATTCCTTGTTTCAATGGCTTTGGACTGCCGAAGCTACTGGATAAACCCACACATAAAATGGAAGCCTGACCAGGGATGTCAAGGGCAACAAGAAAAGCTTCTGCAGGTATGTCAGTGATAAAAGGAAGTCTGGGGAAAATATGGGTGTGCTCTGGAAGGAAACAGGAGACCTGTTAACCGGGATATGAAGAAGGCTGAGGTATTCAATGACTTTTTTGCCTCAGACTCCACTGGCAAATGCTCCAGTCACACTGCCCAAGCCTCAGAAGGCATAGGCAGGGAGAGGGAAAATGAAGAACTGCCCACAGTAGGAGATCAGTGTAAGGAACCTGAAAGTGCTCAAGTCCATGGGACCTGAGGGAACTGGCAGATGAAGTTGTGAAGCTGCTCTCTATCATGTTTGAGATCTCACGGTTGGGGGGCATTCCTCACACCTTTCCCCTAACTCTATCATGGGGTCCCACCCACGGGAGACAGTCATTCATGAACTTCTCCAACATAAGTCCCATGGGGCTTCAGCTCTTCACCAGCTGCCCTGGTGTGGGTCACTTCTATAGGGTGCAGTCATAAATCATAGAATGTCTCTCAGTCTCCAAGGCCCCGACTGCTCCAGCCGGGTCCTCCACAGGGTCACAAGCTTCCCCCACCAAACCTGCTCTGGCGTGGGTCTCTCTCCTGCTCATCTCTGAGTCTGTCTCTCTCCAGGGGCTGCAGGTGGGGTCTTGGCCTCTTCCATGGGCTGCTGTGGGGCACCTGCTCCACCATAGCTTTCTTCACAGGCTGCAGGGGCATCTTTCTCTCTGGCATCTGGGGCACATCCTCCTCACCTCTTCATTGACTTTGGTGTCTGCAGAGGTTCTTACATCTTCTCACTCCCTTCTCTGATGGCAAAAAGTGGCTGCTTGCTTTTTTTTTTTTTCTTCTAAATGTGATTCCCAGAGGAGCTGTGACCATTGCTGATGGGCTCGGCCTTGGTTAGCAACAACTCTGGCCTTGAGTTGGCTGGTGTTTGCTCTGTGGGGCCTGCAGAGAGGTTCTAGCTGCTTCTTGCAGAAGCCACCCTGCAGCCCTCCCTCCTCCACCAGAACCCAGCCATGCAGAACTACAACAATGAGGAACAAAAAAAAAATTTTCCCAAAAAAACTTTCCCAGGAGACTAAGGCACCTCTCATGGAATACAGAGGAGTGAAGGAACAGAAGTACATGGCCTTTGATGACTTTATTTCCATTGCAGACAGGCTAGGTAACATTTAAACACTCAGAAGACAGAAGAATCCTGGCATCATGTTAATGGCTTTGAGCACAGAACAGGGACAGGAAGGAGGTGTTTGGGTGGGGGTGGTTTTGGTTTTTTTTCCTAAGAAATCAGATGAGAATGTACAAAGTTTTTGGCAAGGAACGACTGCTTAGACTTGTCTTCTTACCTAAACTTTTAGGTAAAAATGACATGTATATCTTGTATTATTTGTTTAAAAATCCAGCCTACTAAGTAAGGTTTTGCTGTTGCAGAAATAAGCAGTGTATGTTTCAGACATGCCCTCTGAACGTGGAGGACTTCAGAGTGGGAACAATTAATACAGAGCAACACTCCATTTCAGAAAACAAACAAAAAAAAAAAGTGGGAAAAATTTAACGCATGAATGTTCCTATCTATCTGAGCTGTGGAACCTGATGTGTTTTCTAGTTCTTGGGTCTGAATCACACATCAGCCATGTCTTGTCCACAAGTTGGGAAGGGGAAATTCCCAAATCTCTTTTTTTAGCAATATAGCTCACGGTGGTACCAAACACAGGATCGTTTATGTAACTGTATCACTATTCAATGTGTATAAAAATACCAAAATCTGTCTCTTTACAATTTGAACAGAACTTAAGAAATCGCTTTTTTTGGAGATCTTTCTAGTTTGTAAGCATGCATAAAGTAAACAAAAGCCTGTGAAATCCCCACCCGCTCCATTTATTCTGATTTGAACTTCTGCATTTTTTTCTCCTTTGTTTATAATGCCCTTCTGGAAGGACAAAAATATTTTTCTTCCCCCTACTAATTTTGACTTTTTCCATATTTAGGAATCATTGATTCACCCTCATTTTTTGTACAGCTGCCTTTCCAATTCTGTTAAATAGCTTCTTGTGCCACAAAGTCCTTGTTTGTTCCACACCACCGCTGACTGATGTTAACACAGCTATGCTAAGAGAGTATTTGATTAGTTAATATCCGGCACATAAATAAGAGGAGGAGGAGCACAAATGTATGCATTTTCATATGTGGCAAATAGCATTGTTTAATCTCTTTTTCGTTTGTGATGGAGAGGTAGATTTTATACTAAACTATTTAGGAATGCAGCTGGCTCAGGGGATTGCTGATGTCCCCTGTGATCTTTTTCCAGTAGACTTGCGGTTCTAATTTAATCCAGATTATAATTATCTAAAGATTTCTTGTTGCATATGCAAAACGACTTGATTGTCACAGCCCTGTTCCTAGTAAGCTCCTGTTCACACCACAGAAAGTACAGTCCTAAGTATCACAGCTGGCACTCTATGGAAAAGACATGGATTCACTGTTGAAATTTTCTCTTGCTGAAGTCAGAGGTAAATTGTATTTTAAATTTCCATGGAGCATAAGCAAGACATGATTTAGCATTGATGCATTCCCTCTCTCAAAAGATGAGGACACCATGAAGGAGTGTCAGTTGTTGCTGGCGTTACGGTATTTTGGAGAGGAAAGAGGACTGCAGACTCTAGTTTGGTAACTGTGGCACCTTCTGAGCAAATGATCCTAATACTGGTCCTTATACTAATTGGAGAGAGTGCCAGAAGCCCCAGGCACTGGGCGGACTGGGGAGGAAATGACTGCTGTTGTCTGTGTGCTGTATACTTCAGTGTTGTCAGAAAGTGTTTTGCTTCCATGTGCTTGGGTGCACAGGGTCCACTTGGGTTCAGAACCTCATTCAGTCTTCTAATCCATTCAAAAACTGGAGCGATAGGAAGCAAGTCTGTGCACTGACTTAGTGGAGCTGGTTATCTCTGCCTTCCTTCCACGGCTCTTCCTCCAACGTAACCCCTGTCCTTTATTTATCCCTTATTCGCACAGTCCGGAACAGAACATTAAGGAGTTGGCTGTATATTCCACAGCAATGACGCCAAAGAATAATAACAATTAGCACTTAATTTAGCATCTCAACTATAAGACAAAGATGCCTAGCCAGCAGTATCTCAGGCACATGGGGAAACTGGTCACACAGAAAAGAATTTAATGACCTGGCCAGCCATGAAGTAAGCTATTGAAAACAGCAATCAAGATTTTTTTTATTTGCAGACCTAGGACCATCTCTCACCAAGACTGGTGTTTATAGGAAAATTCCTCATATGTAATTTATAATGATAGTAGCCATGAAACCTGCTACGCTTTTATTCCAATTAATTTAGTATTCTTTTTTTCTGACATGGTGTAATACCAGGACAAGTGGAGTGGAGCTTTTAAAATTCCCTAGACAATTCTCCCTGCCATTTCTTTCCTGGTCTCACCAAATGATTGCATGAGCTCAGCTCAGGAACAGCATGGACCTTGTGGAACCAGGTATTTCCTTAGACTCCCCCCCCCGCCCCCCCGCCCCATCAGGTTACAGATATATGTTGTCATTCTTTCTGCATAACGTCATTAACATTTGGCATTTGTTTGGGGTTTGTTTTTTTTCTTTTAAATCCACACAGGAAAAGCTCTTGGACAGGCATTCTTCACTTTGGTCTCAACTATTGTAACAAACTGTTCTTCAGTTTGAGGAACACTGCAAATTCCATCTCTTCAGACTGCTGTTGTGAAGACCATTCTAACAGCTTGTGGCTGCGGCTGTATGATGTCTCTTTGCAATTTTCTAATTAAACTTTCCTCTTCTTTAATCCCATCAAAGGAAAAGCAACTTCTCTTCAGTTTTAAGGGCACATCTCTGTCACTTGATGTCCGAATCTGCAGGCTTTGGCAAGGGAGTGCAAAGCTTGAACAAATATCATGCTGCACAGGAGGGACTTCTGTTTTTCCAAGACAGGAATTTATAGCATTTGGTGTAAATCCCACAGAGATTCCCCAGGTATAAAACCACCAACAATACCATATGCAGGTGGTGGTTAGGTGGAAACCACAGGCAGAGTACATATGGGCCTCATTTTCATGAAAAGTACAAAAACCAGCAAAGGGCTATCTAGGAAGGGTTACAAATTGCTTATTTTTTTCCTAGGCTTGACCAATCATTCTTAGCAAGCTCTATAAAGATTATTATTACATGTATTCTAGTTTTACAGCCAGTTGGGTTTGCTGGCCACTCTGGAGATCTGGACCAGTGACTGATGTGTGCAGTAAGGGTGAAAGGCGCCAGTTTGCTGGGGAGCCGGCTGGGCACTGAGCACACACACTGCGAGGGCCCTCTGCTTGCATCAAGGCTGTGGCTTTGCTCGGCCCATCAGGCTTTGTGGGGGACTCTCCACGAGCAGCCCCTGTGCAGCAGGCACCGCGGCAAGGGGTGCTCGCTGGGCCTGCAGAAGGTGCTGGACGCCCAGGAGGCCCGAGGCAAGGGAAAGGTCCACGCTGGGGACCTTGGCGCTGCAGTGTCGCCCTGGGAGCCCTTCGGCTGAGAGGTGCGCTCTTCGGGGGGGCGACACGCCGGTCTCCCCTGACTGCTGCTCGGCAGAGGCGAGGCCGATGACCCTCGGCCCACGCCCTACCACACGCCTCCCGCGCAGAGCCGCGCAGCAGAGCAGAGCAGAGCAGAGCAGAGCAGTCCCGTCCCGTCCCGTCCCGTCCCGTCCCGTCCCGTCCCGTCCCGTCCCGTCCCGTGCGTGCGCGCAGTGCCGGATTGAGCCGCGCCGCTCGCCGTAGCTAGGCCACCGCCTCCCGCGCATGCGGGGTAGCGGGGCCGCAGAGGGTGCCTGGCCGGTGGGGCGGAAGGACGTTGGTGGGCGCGCGCTGAGGTGAGGCCGCGCTCGCGCTCCCACCCCCGCGCGGGTCCCCTCTCTCCCCCTCGCCCCCCACCCCGCCGCCCTCATCCCCCGCCGCCCCCCAGGCCTGCGCCCGTCGCGGCAGCCGGTGACCTCTGCGCGTCCCTGAGCGTGGCGAGGACAGGCCCTGCGGCGGCCCTGCTGAAGGGCGGCCTATTATGAGGGGGGAAACCGCGGCGGGGTTTGTCTCAGCCGGCTCACCGCTCTGCGGCCCTTCCTCTGGCAACGGCGGCGGGACGGAGAGGGGCCTGTTCGCCCCCGTTCCTTCCACACGTCAGGAGAGTGGGCTGGCGCGGCTCTGGGCAGCACCGAGGCCCTGAGGTCATCTGGGCCACCTCCTGGTCGTCGCTCCCGTTTCGTGGCCCTGCGAGCGCAGGAGCTGAGTGGAGGGCAGCACCCGGCGGGCTGCGCTGCCCTGGAGCCGCTCTCCGCTGAGGGAACCTTCGCTTCATGTTTAGAGAGTCACCTGCTTCAGGCCTTGTAGGTCTTCAGTGAAATCTCGCCGAATAAAAGGAAATAAATATTCCTTAATGCAGTAGGGTTTGCAGTTACTTAATTAACAACCCCCCCCCCCCCCCCAGAGCCACAAACTAGTTCAAGAGGCATGTGCTTTTCCTTAGAAATTAATAAAATGCAATCAGTGTTCTGATTGCCTTATGTGAGCACCAGCACAGCAGTCCTGAAATGGTAGACCCTGCTGTGAGGGAAGGATTTTGTATGAACCGTGAGGGTCAGTCTTGATTCCATGAACACTGTACATAAGGAGTATAGAAAATTTCTTGCATTCATGTCATATATAGGTTGTCCTTGAATGGTGTCCCTTAAGCATTGTCATTGAGAAGTCCGATAGAGAGGAGTGCTGTTGCTTGTGTTGTCAGGATGATTATTAAACAATAAAAAACCCACAGTCTTTTCTTGAGTAGAATTACAGAAAATTACTGAAGTAGAGCTGCTTTTCCCGCAATAGCAATCTTATTTATTAATTTATTATCTATGTTTTTTTTTAGGAAATAAAAATCACCATGTCGTCTGCGCTATTGCCTAAGCCACAAATGCGGCGCCTTTTGGCCAGGCGGATGAAGTTACACCTGTTTGGGGCATTTTTTGTATCTGTGGGGTGTGCGGCTTTATACAAGGTGAGATCTGTAGCCATTCAATTACAAGCTAGACTCATTAGAGTGTTTTAAGAATTCATAATATTTTCTTGTTGAGATTTGGTTGAGCTGTTCATCAGAAAGCTTTAGTAATGTGTTTTTGTAAGCATGTTTCCAGAACATAAATAAATCTTCCTAATCTTCATTTGAAGAAGTGATATGAATAGCTTGATGCTTTAAGCTTTGTGATCACGATCACACAATTCGTGCCATCTTAACCTTGAGTCTCTAGTCCTAGCCTGCTCTTGATCTTTTGCATGATTGGTGCACATGAACACTGGACAGTCGGTCTGTCACACTATCCGAGATGCGAGTTGTCAAAGTCTTATTTTATCTCTAGATTGATTTCAGAAAACTTGTTCATAAGCCATTTGGAAACCCTGTCCTTCACACCAAATAAGAGTGTGGGGAAGGCTGGTATGGTCCTTTTATCATTTCTGTTGAAGTAGTGTGTGGAAATGGAGGACTGCTTTTCCAAAAAATCCCCCACTTACAGATGGGAGTTTGGTTTTTGTGGTCCTTAAGAGATTTCTGACAAAGATAAGAGTGGTGGTTGTTCCCGAGTGCCTTAACTAAGGAATTCTTGGGTTTCATACACAAAGCAAGCAACAGAGTTTGAGGAACAGAATTCCTGAGGAAGAACTGGATCTTGGTTTGGCTGTTGATCTTGTTCATAAGTCATTTGCAGCATTTGGGTACTTGGGAAGCTATTGATAAAAGCGAGTAGAAATTAAGTTCATTTCAGGTTGTTCATCTCAAAAATACCACTTAAGCTTCTCAGACATCAGATAATAGGCTGTGTATCAGAAACAATAAACTTGAATAGTTACAGCTTAACATCTGTGGAACACATGTGCTAACAGGTAGGCAAGCTTGTTTGTGTCAGACTTACAATATAGTTTTTATTAATAGTCTGTGGATTTATACCTTACTTGGCTCTCTCACATTAATACACAAGTAAGGCAGCAGACCATACTTAGAACAAGCCACATGGATCTTAGTAGTGATTTACTTTGTTCTGTGTTAGATATTGGACAAACCCACCTTGGACTTCCCCTCACATTCTGGGCGGACTTTCTGAGCATATCCCTGTGCTTCAGGTGAATGAATATCCGGAGGATCAGGATTGTGTCTTTTTGTGTTTGTGAGCTGTAGGATTGGCTTGGCAGTCTTGTTACCAGGCTTCTGTAGCTGACCTGCAGTGTAGCTCAGGTGTAATACATTGGCTTAGAATCCCATTTCAACTGGAGTTGCAGGTATGCATGCTCAGAGACTCCAAAGTTGCCATAGTGGCATATTTTATATAGAGAGTTGTTAGCAGGGAGGGCATCACACACTTGGCTGTCAATGTAGGGGGAGTGTTTCTGGATCTTAAAAATGTAATGTGCTATCTGTAACAGACTTTTCTCTTTTAGGCTTCATTTGTCTTCCTGACCAGCAGTCAGGTAGTCTGAACTGTGTGGATTTGAACAGGAACGAAGTCATACTTTACTGATCTGAGCTATAGGCTTTTTGGACTGATAGCTACTGATACAAATCAGAGCATTAATAGAAAAAAGAATTCTATTTGTAAAGCTTTGCAAGCTTTTATTTTCTCTGTGTTGCTTTCCAGTTTGGAGTTGCTGATCCCAGGAAACGAGCTTATGCAGAGTTCTATAAAAACTATGATGCCATGAAGGACTTTGAAGCTATGAGAGCAGCTGGTGTGTTTGAGTCTGCACCACCCAAATGATGGCAGCCTGCATTTCCAGGTAATAAAATACTCTGCGTTAGAACAATTTGATTGTTTCAGTGAAACATTGGGCTTCTAATTGAAGGTTCTTCCTTTTGGGTCAAATAGAAAGGTCCTCCAGGAGAAAGGTTACAAATTGCCCTTGGGAGACCTCTGGGTAATAAAACCATGAAGAAGTACAGTAGTTGGGGAGCAGGGAGTAAGGGCAGACTAGAAAGCTCTGAATTCCTTTTGGGTAATGTTTTTAACTTGGGTGATGTAGCGATGCCAGGAGAGTTTTGTATTAAACTCTACGACTTGCCTGATACCACTGTTAGGTTGGTGCTGTCACATCTCAGACTGCTCAGCTTTGGCTGCCTGTACCTACTGCCTGGGTACTGTGGTGGTGCAGTGAATGAAAAAATGGGGAGGCCATTCCTGCCTCATAGCACCTATCTTAGTGTAGGAAACAGACAGCTTCCACACATCCTTTTTTCTTGTGAAGTTGGTGAGGGGGGGAAGATAATTAGTCATGTGAGAAAATATCTTTAAATACACATATACAGATAGCAATGACATATTGGGTACTAATATTGAGATTTTTGCCATCCTGAATGAGGTTTGAATAGAACTTTGTTCACGGTACGGTTTTCCTGTCACTTAACACTGCTTTTAGTTTGAGGACTGCCAAACTTTGTTCTCTTTTACTTGTCATGACACCAGGGGGGAAAAAAATGTCTTGATTTCAGCCTCATCGTAGTTATTAATAAGCACGCTCACTGAACTGCACAAGCTCATGATGTGACAACTCAATAAAGAATTCCTCCCCCTTTCTTGATCCAAATTTCTTACATTGTGTTCTCTGCTTCTCTTAAAATGACTTCAAACTAATCTAGAATGATAGCTTTTTCATTCTTTTGGAATGTTTTCATATTGTGATCATTACGTGATAATCTGTGGGTCTAATTATCCTGGCCAGCTGGATTTTCTCAGCCTGTTTGCTTTAAGCAGCAAGATTGAATAAAAGATTTGTACTTAACACTATTAATACTAAATTCTGTTGTGTAGCAATCTAACTGCATAGCACAATTACATAAAAAGAGCTCCATCTCTTCTAACAAATCTAAAAAGGAAGAAATAAAAGAACAAAACCCCACATCAGGCCCTTTCTGGGATTTTTTTTGGGTGGTTTTTTTTTGTTTGTTTTTTGTTTTTTTTTTTTGTAAGAGGAGGAAACTTCTTTAGCTGTGACTACAACAAGGATAAATAATGAAATGATAAATTTACCTGGTTTTTCCTCTTGGAAATTCTGCCTCTGGTTTGGTCCTATTGCTAATATATATAGGCACTTAAAAACTTGCTTAGACATGAGAATTGCATTCTTTAGTCAGGTGGCCTTCATCAGAGTATTCTGAGAGGCCATCTGGTGGTAAAATCATTTGGAACAAACACTGTCAACAGGGATGCATGTTGAATATTTAATTGGAATCATGAGCAGGGTTTTTTAAAGAACAAATAGAGCTCCACTCTCAGGGTATGTTCCCATTTGCAACTTAAAAAAAAGTTGCACATTGTGTGCACCTGTTAAAATTAAATGTTTCCTCAACATTTCTTCCATTCCTTAATTACACCAGCTCAAGAGAAAATGTGAAAGACAGATTTGAATTGCTGATGCTTCGTGTTCGTTGGCTGGTTCGTGTAAGAAATGGTGGTTTTCAGTCCTTCATAGCAGAAAGTGGTTGGGCTTTTTGTGCCTGCACAAGAATACATAAGAAGGGGAAACAGTTGCCAGTATTTCAGATGTTCTAAAAAGACTGTGAAAAGAACAAGTTCACAGAACATATGGAAGACATTTTCATTTCCTCAGTAGCTTAAATCATAGCTATGGAAGTTGGCTGGAGGTTGAATTTGATGCTTTTTTTTGGTATAGTTACCTAAAGGGTACAGTGGTCATGCGTGCTCTACATCTCCCCTTTACTGGAATTTATTCCGTGAGTGGCAGTAAATACGGTGGTTGAACCTTGTGTGATACCCACCCTGGAATGGGTGCTGAGCCCCATAATTGAGGAAGGGGTAGGGTAGGCAGGGAGGAGGATTCAGGAGTTAAGGTGTTTGTTAGTGCAGAACTCTGTACTGAGTTTGCTCCCATGGGCATGTAGGAAAATCAGTACCAAAGTGTGAATTTGCACGTTTTTAATCTGCTTGGCATGGACTTTGTGTGGCGACACTGGTAATGGAAACAGGGTGCAAGTAGCTTTGAGGAGTATCTTCTGCAGTGTGCTCAGTCTGTTACTGAGGGGTGAGCTAAGAGTTTGGTGCTAACCGCTTGCATGACTCTCTTGTCATGGAGCACAGCTGGCCTTGGATTGCGTTCAGTATGATGGAGAGAAGCAATTTAAATTTGGTTTTCTTCCTTCCTTGGTAGGTTGCCTACCCCACTTGTTTCCTCTCTGGCTCCTATCTGAAAGCAGCATTCCTTTCTCGGGCCCTTAGGAGCATTGATTCAGTTATCAGTGCAGCGTGTATAGTGAATCTGACGTGCTGTGCAGTATTGTTCCAGCTCTTGATTTGTTCCATCTTTCACTTCTGTTTGCCACATGAAGGTTGTGTGAATCTTAAACCGTCAGGAAATAACGGGGGGAATTCCTCCAGACAAAACCACCACACCAACATTTCTCTCCGTTGCTTTGTGTTCATACATACTAACATGTTATTTATTCATACATACTAACACATTACTTACTCATATATACTAACATGTTACGTAGCACACAGCATTTGCCCACCATAACGTAGTATTTTTTGTCTTGCAGATCCCCTTCAGCCTAAGGAGACGATGACCGAACCTTGTTTGTTCACTGCATTGTGAAGTGTAATGCACTTTAGTGCATGGCATGCTCTGAGCAACTCAATAAATAAAATACATGTCAGTGGCACTTAGCTGTCTCTTCATTCATGTTGAAATGCTTAAATGCTCAGATGCTCGGAAGTGGTGGAATGTCTTCATAGATTGCACAAGGTGAATAAGTCCAGCTTTCTCCCCCCCCTTCCCCAAATTATTTGCATCTTTGTTTTGGCCAAATTCTGCATGTGATAACAAAGTATATCCCTAAGTAGTCACAGCTACATTGCCTGTGCTGCTGATGGGAGTGTTGGTAAGAGGAATGGAGAGACTAGCTTTCTGGAAGGATCTGTGTTAAATCTGGTTTCAGGTCAGCTACCTTGAGATGAAAGAATTTGTGGAGGCGTTCTGGAAACACAGTAGCCAAACTTACCTTTTTGTGCTGCCTTCACTGCATTACCTTCCTTATGGCAGCAAACTTAGATTGCTACTTACAAACTGTAGACAAGTGCCCACTCTTAGACGTGGCACGTTACTCTCATTGGAAAATTATTCTGAACTGCAGGCATGTTCAGCGATCTTTGAGGTTAAAAAGGGACAAAGGGTGAAAATGGACAAAAGAAACGCTTAGTTTAGTTTGCTATGAATATCTTTATATATGCTCCTTGTAGATGTTTGTCATCTTTCTAATAATTGGAAGTAGTCAGCTAAGCATAGGTCTGATCTCTGCTACGTCTCCGTAGTCTGAGACCCAAAGCTCGATCTGCCGCACCACCCATGGTGTGTGTGCACCGCCTGCTGCCCGGGTGGCAGAGGGTGCTGGAGCTGATGGCTCGATTGCTGGACGCGGTGCTAGGAGAGGAGTCAAAGCTGATGGTGGGACGCGGGAAGGCTTTGTGTGACAAAGCACGGCAAACCCCGCCATCTGTGTTGGATTTGAAGGTCTTCAGTTCAAATCCTGTTTGGAGTAACTCCTATTGTTTTAAATGGCTCATTAACTACTTAACGCTTACTGGGTATCCGTGAGCAACATTTGGACTAACGAAAGCGTGTAAGTAATGCACACTATTGCAGAGCAACAGGGGATTTGCTTTCAGCTTTCCATACAGGCAGCGCTTCCTTTAAGCAAAGAATTTGACATTAGTGCTGCAGGGAAAAACCATCCAGTAATCAAAATACCCCTGCTCCCATAAATGTAAACCAAAGCTTAACAAAGCTTAACAATAGCAAACGATACCCATTTATCTTCCCAATGTATGGAATAAACACTGTATGCCGTTAAGTACCGACTAGCAGTTTCTCAGGGTTTAAATAGCTGGGGTCTTTAGTCATACTGACAGCTGCAGGGGCAAAGAGACGTGCTGCTGCCAGGTGTGCAGGCTGAGACCTGCCCTCTGCTCCAGCGCCAGCCCCCAATCTTCCCTGTTGTGGGGAATTCACTTTTAAATTCTAAGTTTCTTCTAAACCGTTAGAGCCAACAGCAGCTCTCTTTCTTTGTGGGCTGCGTTCCTTCGATTCCAGCATGTGTTGATGTAAAGAAATGAGTCTCGAGCTGAAGACCCAACAGCAGAGCTCACGGGTGGCTTTGCTGAGTGTGTTCTGCAAGGCGAGTCCCAAAGGTGATGTCTGCATTGGGATGCTGCAGGTTATGATAGCTGCTGTCTGTATATAGTCCAGTTTTACAAGAGATGCAGAGCAAGCGCTTCTTTTCAGCAGGCAACAGTAACCAACCCAGTGCTCACTTTCCTCTGCAGTGGCATGGGAGGGCACATTTGCGTACCTCACGTAGGAGTTAAGGAGAAGGGCTAAACTTCCTCTCTGAAAGTGGCCTCAAGTTTTTTTGGTTTGTTTTTTTTTTTTTTTCTCCCCTTTCTTTTTCCTTTGTCGGCAACAGTTCAGCTGATCCTGTCTTGCCAACAATTGGGACTTAGCATCACAAGACCTGCGTGAACTAGCCCCTTCATCAGCTGCTTGCCACACCATCTAGCATGCTGTTTCTAGGCGATGCAAGCTGAAAAACATGCCTGTCTGCTCTGAGACCATCCCAACTGTCTGTAAAGGTTTTTGCTATATTTATGTACAGAGTAACATCTAAAAAGGGGTTTTGCTATATTTATGTATGAAATAACATCTAAAAAGGGATTGTTTGACCTAAACTACTTTGGGAAAGGTCTTGCTGTGTATAAGCCTGACCGTGCCTTCAAATTTTTGGCTGGCTGGGTTTATTCTCGAGTGTTTGAGGAATGATTGATTATTCTGGAAGCAAACTAAAAAGATAGATTTGAAGTTATGAGCTCTCCAGGTCTAAAGAGCATGATGAGAGTAGGCATGTTTTAAGAGTACACATTGGAGTGCTTTAGCAGCTAAGTACAGGCAGCTGCTCTTTGGACAACTTTGTTTTCATAGTTCACACAGCTCATATGTAGGAGAGGCTGATTTATACGCCGTCTCCACACATGTTTCCATACATGTGGTCAGAAGGGGGAGAAAGAACCTGCCTAATGCAGTAAAGATGCTAACTTAATTCACTGAAGAAGAGTGTAATTTAAGCAAGTGTTTATTCCAGGAGAATATAATCCAGGAGAGAAAAAAACCCAGCAGTATCTTAAACAATGGCTGCAATCTACAAGCTTTTAGGAATTAAACTGCTGTCGTCCCTCATTTTTTACAGGTGTGTTTGCAGCCCCTTGGCTGGTTTGTGTACCACATAAAAACGAACACATTAGTCTAATTCAAATGGCGGCTGCAGTGCTGGTTTGGGGCCGTTAGTCACAAAGGCATAAAAGGTTTCAGCACGTGCTCCTTGGTGAGCTTTTTTTACTTCCAAGGTATTGTCACGACCTATTGTACTTTCTGGTACGTGACGAAGCCCAGTGCCCAACTGGAATTTAGCGGCATCTATACATGAAGCCTGTATGTCTGTCTTGTCATTGCTCTACACAGTGACCTGTTCATTTCCTTGTACTGAATGACTAAATAACTCACAAACACAAGTATTATAGGAATAGCTTTATTCTCTTTAAACAATCTCCTTATATTAGAATTTACCCATCAATATGCAAAATTAGAAGTATTAAACTAGCTCAATAAAATATTCGGGAATGAAGCACGTGTGTGTATATACATGTACATTTTTTAAATAGTGTTATTTAAACAATGACCATTTAACAATTAATTCACCATATGAAATGTTGCTAATGGATGGGGCTGATTTCACAGTCAGAAAAGGATGATGTGGATCCCAGGCTTCTGTATTTCCAGTAGACGAGACACGGCTTTCAGAAAGACCTTTTAACAAAACAGAACTCACGAGAAAAACATTGCAGTTACTACATTCTTATTTACTGTGCATTTGGTCATATCAAGTATGCATAGAAGTATGAGCTATAAAGCATATGTATCCGCTCCAGCTGATGATCAGATTTTCTTCCAGTTCTTGTTTCCAATTCCGGCCATGTTTAGGAATCCCCAGACAAAACTCATGTCCGTAAATACATAGAAAAGAGGAGAAAAGTGATGCGCAGAGTTGAAAACCAGGTAAGCTATTGGGTTTTTAAAATAAAGCTGCTGTAGCCAGATTTGGTTTAGAGTGTAATCAAGCTGTGCCTAGACACAGTGATTTGTCTACTATGAACTGTAAAACATCTGAAAAATAAGACACTTGGAAAGCTCATTCATCCTGATGTGTTCTCTTCATATTAGTGAGTGTACCGTGATGGTACCACAAACTGTTAATGTGGGTGGTGCCTGTGGGTCCAAACTTTTTGATCAACTTACTTGGAAAAAAATCTCACTCTGCTTAGCACAACCATTTGAAGGGTCTAAATACCCCTGGTTTTACCTGTTCAAAGACGATTAAGCATAGAATGGATTAGGGCTTAAGTCAGCACGTACTATGCAGTGGTGGCAGATCAGAAGCAAGCGAGACCTAACAAGGCCTTAGCACCTGCACATCCATGTTACACTGAGCTTGTAGGTTTTAAGAAGGTGAAGCGCTGTTTCTTCAATTTTTGAACTGCATGTTACTGGCTTCCAGCTAACGACGGGCCAGTGCACAGTGTCGTATATACACTGAAAGTCCTTCTCAAAATTTGATGGTGGATAAAATAAGGTTTCTGTATACAGACAGTTTTAAAAATAAATTCATGTTGTAGTTCATGTTTTGTTCTCCAAACCACACAAAGGCACTAGTTTACATTAAGGACTAATGTCCTGCAAAACTTCAGTCAAATAAAGGAAGCTATTTTAAGGTCAAAGTGGTGCTAAAACCCAGCTGTCACTAGTAACTTAAACCAGCCACACTGGGTTTTTCAGATTTAGTGGGGGAAAATGTTTTGCCTCGGGACATACATGTTGGGGGAAGTGCATGTGTGGGGGGAAAGGCTCAGCCTTGAGCAAGTTTTTACAGCTGAGTTATAAACCTGGTTTATAACAGAAACTGGCAGATCCTAAAATATGATATAGTAGGTAGTGATACACGTTTTGTGTGTGTGGCGAAAGCGCCTGTACGCACGCAATTCTTCCTTATTCTCTGATTTTTGGTTACTGAAAAGAAAAAGGCTTTTGATTGAGGTATAGTCCAAGGCTGTTCCTTTTCACTTTATCTGTTTGCTACAACGCTTCCCTTCCGGCACAAGTATTTTGGCTAGGGAGCAGGAATGCTGTCAAGATTAGAAAAGCTATTTGGCTTAACTTTGTTATCATCTCCTACCTCCTCAAAAATTACACACATCTCTACTGGATGTAGGTTACTGGAGAGAAAGCAATACTCTCAAAATGGAAAGGTATTACTATACTCACCACAAAGAATTATTAATTAAATCCTTTCCTCAAGGCTTTATTTTTCACCATGGTGAATTTGCTAATGAATACTTGGGCAAAATTGGAATCAACTACATATTGGTATGTTTTCGTTATAGTGGGAAGATGTTCGGCAGCCACGGCTTGCAGCGCCGGCGCTGTGGAGGTGCTGGGAGCCAGGTGATAAGATGTCTTTGTGATGTACTCCACAAGGCGGTTGTACTGTTGTTCTGATAGTCTCTCTCTAGCTCCATCCGCCTGAAATCAGATAAGATAACGTAGTTAATGAGTTATTAACTGTAACTGAATTCAATAATTGGGACAGTAAATTCCACATGACTTTCTGGAGTTAAAAAAAGTCTTCCTCCCTGGGATCTTTCTTAGAGTAGTTTAAGGGATGTTTTAATCAACAGTGTTCTCCCACAGTTTAGTGTTTGGTGGATTAGTCCTCTCCTGTGCTGGTTTGGATACTTCTGAGAAGCTCAACTCTGCCATACAAAATTTAAGCAGTATCTTTAGAGCACTTCAGGGATGGACACCTTGGTTGAGATTAGATCTTTATAACAGACCAACTCTTTGTAGAAAGGAAGATCATCTGAACCCCTTTTAAGAAAATGACAGTCGAGGCTGGCAGCGTTTATCAGAGAGCAATTTTCTCATAGAGCACAATTAAAGGCAGCCCTTAGCTATACCTGGGCGGTTACGTTTAGGTCTTTCACAGGATCATAGAATGGTTGGAAGGACATCAAAGATCATCCAGTTCCAAGCCCCTGCCATGGGCAGAGACACCCTCCACTAGCCCAGGTTGCCCAAAGCCCCATCCAGCCTGGCCTTGGACGCTGCCAGGGAGGGGGCAGCCACAGCTTCTCTGGGCAGCCTGTGCCAGGGCCTCACCACCCTCACAGGGAAGAAGCTTTTACTTGATTCAAACCAAAGGCTAGAAGCTACATTGCAGGTGAATGTTCTATGACAGGATATATACACCTGCTTCTGCTAACCAAAAGCATCACTCTGGGTAAGAGAACCCACACAATTGCATGTTTTTTAAACATAAGGGGTTTCCTAAAGATGGTCTGTGCATGTTGTTTCTGGAGAAGAAATTAAAGTGGTTTATGCAAACTGCCTTTTCTATCACCATGAGTCAGAAGGATTCCTTGGAAGAAATCCCTTTATCCTTTTTTGTAGGCTGAAATGTGTAGAGGGATACAAGTACCCTACCTCTACCTACAGTAAAACAAATACTGTCCACAGAAAGGTGGCATCTACCATATGGTTCCAACCAGATAAAGTGTTACATGAAAAGCCATGGGCAAGATAACTTGGCTTTCATAGAATCATAGAATATCATGAGTTGGAAGGGACCCTTAAGGATCATGGAGTCCAACTCCTGTCTCCACACAGGGCCAGCCAAATCAGAGTATGGCACTGAGTACATCGTCCAGACGCTTCTTGAACTCAGACAAGCTCGGTGCTGTGACCAGTTCTCTGGGGAGCCTGTTCCAGTGCCAGACCACCCTCTCAGTAAAGGACCTCTTCCTAATGTCCAACCTAAACCTCCCCTGTCGCAGCTTTGGAAGATCAAACTGCTGTGCCCTTTTTTGAAGACAAAAAAGGTCTGAAGATGCCTGTGACTGGCCCGAGAAGGGGAAGCACACAAGCAGACATCCAGCTGGTTGCACGGTTTCAAAAAAATGTATTCCAGAACAATCTGGGATGTTACAGTGGTGTCACTACCAAAGTCATTCAGAATAGAAGTTATCTCTAAAACATGACAATGAACAAAAAGTCTATCCTAGGGCTAGGCTTTGATGCTTCCTTATTCACACTTGGAGTTTCATTTTGGTAGGGTTTAAAATGTCTTTGTTGGATATCACACTAAAGATTCAAAGTCCATTATCTTCTGACTGTCCTTCAGTGCGCCCTTCACATGCCTCGCCAGATGTGGTATTTTCAAACAGCACCACTGGACTCAGTTTAACATCCACAATCAGTATCTTGTCACATCTCAGGAAAAGGCTCATTTTAAAGACACCATTGGCAATTTGAAGAAAGAATTAGTATGACTTGATAGATAGTGATGGATGTCACATCCAAATCAAAACAGTCCTCTCTGGTTTTTTCATTGTGCCTTTGGAGATGGATTTGCTGCTCAGCAAGTAGAAACACTCCTGTTTTCAATCACCACCACAAAAACGCTACAGAAAACAGGCTCACAAACAAGCTCAGAAGCTCAAGGTTGGAGCCTGTGCCTAGAAACAGCGGAAATGATAACCTGGGCAGAGGAGAGCGAGGTTTCTGTGAATGACTGTAAAGGAAAAAACCAAAAGGCTGCAGCTGAATCACACAACAGTTGGAGAATGGTGTCTGAACCACATCTTAGGTTTGGTGGCACAACCCCCTCCTATTTCAGCAGTCAGTCTGTTTTGCCAGTTTAAAGGAGAGAAATATGCTCAACTACCTCCTCTGAGAACGAGATTTTGGGTTACAGGGTAAATCTTGCATGTAGGTGGCTCCACATTTTTCCCTACTTCTGCTTGTAGGGACGTAAGCCTGAGGGAAGTTGCATTCTAGTTCTACCTTCACACTCACCAAAAGACCCAAGTTATCAAAGGAGATGGGAAGGGTGCTGGCACCCCACTCACCTACTCTTGCAAACCCATTCCTCATTCACCCCCAGGCTATATCCCACAGATAGAGCACAATTATTCAGGGGGAAATATTAATGGCATTTGGATGGTCTTCCAAAGTAACTGGGACCCTACTTGCTTCCAGATGACTTAATCTGCAAATGTGTGGTTCTCCAAACAGCTTCAGTTTCAGTGACAGAGACTTGGCAATGATGTTATTCTACATGTTTTCCCTAACAGGGACTGAACATTGACACCAAGTGCCTTAGCTCACTAATTTGACCAATGATAATAGCCAGACCATTCAATGAATCAAAGCTGAAGTCATGGGCTGCTTTATAGAGGGATCTTAAAGATAGCCTGTCCTTTCATGCTAGAAGGCCATACTTTGGGGTTAAGAACTACAGAATTTTTCTAAAATTCCTCCCATTACATCTTATGAAGAACAAGCCTTCAGCAATTCTAACTCTACAGTAGCCACAGCACCTTAGTTGTGCAGTCCAGATGTGTAACACCGATGGGCTGTTTTGGGCACACTGGCTGGGGAGATGTGGATCTTTAGGGGTTTTTCCACTGTTTTGAAAAGTCCAGAGATGTTTTCAGCTGCAGAGGTGATAACACGTAGCACTATCATGAAAACCCTGTTGCAGATCATCACAAAGAAATTCTGGAATCTCTGAAATTCCAGAGCCCTTCGATTTTTTGCTTGGTGTTATGAACTATACCAAGAGCAGCTGGAAGAGCAGGCCTTTTGAGTTTGATGTCTGTCTGGAAGCAAGCAGTGTCTCAATGACTTTGGAAGATAATCCAAGTACAATTAATGCTTCCCTTTCAATAACAATGTTGTCAGTGCCAGAGTTTTCAAGAATCCATCCAGGCTATTCCTAGCCAGATGGATTAAGTTCTATATTGTAGGGGTGAACAAGCCATCAGGCAAACCTATTGCTGAAGGAGTCAATATGGTCTATAACATCTCTGGTGATTACAGCTGTAGAATAACTCATTTTTTTTGTTTCCTAATAGTTCCAAGAAGCTGAAAAAGGGAAGGGGAGAAACTGTTTTGGGCAGAGCTGAAACAAAACTTTTGGCAATTATTTTTGTGAGCAGTAAGACAAAAAAGTGGGTTTTTATGATGTCGAAACAAAATGTTTCAATGTGTTGTATTATTTTTAGGTTTTTTGATGAAATTAATCAGAAAAATAGACATAATTTACATGTGGCAACATTACCTCTATTTTGCTAAACCGCAGTAGTATTTTGGTTGATCTGACCAGGCATTTTCCAGCTAAAAATTCCAGCCATCTTTGCTAATGTCATCATGCACAGATGTGTCAGCATTTCAGCTGAGGGCATCTCCAGTGCAACAAGATGGCATACCATTAATATTTAGGAGTCTATTTAGGACCTGTGTCTATTTAAGTGTAGGTTTGCAGCTCTGGGGGTGCTCACAACTTGCTGCTCCAAAAGTTCCTTTTCCTAATCACATTCAAAGAGTTTCTGAAAGTTCTTGTGGAAGAGCTGAAGCACCAGCGCTACACGCAGCAAACACCCCGTGCACACCAGAACCAACGTGCTCAGCTGCAGAAAGGAAATTACCAAGTACAACATCTTCCAACAGACTAAGTCAAAAAGCTTACAGAATAATATTATTTAACTCTAGGTAATTACTAAAACTTAATGAAGCTTCTCAAATCTTCTACTGTGTAGCTGTCTTAGCGTAAAAATTTTTGAACTTTCTTCTGCTTGTCTGCCTTATAGCAGACAAGCTCCTCCTTACAGCATTTTCACACAAATTTCAGCATCTGCATTCTGAAGGAATGTACCAGGTCTGCTTGGTACAGCATGACTCAGCTTTTGCTGTCTTGCCATCACTGCCTTTGCTCCACCTGGGGCACAGGCACTCTTCACTGCTGTTATCATGCCAGAGGTTTTTTTCTCCACATTCTTAAGAGCCTGCGTCAGTGAAAGGGATTGCCTACTAAGGCTGGACAGCACAAGGCTTACAGCAACTAGCACTGCTACATCATGAGAGTAGGACTCCCATATTTCCATCCAGAACTTCAGAACAAAACATGTATTTAGTCCAGCACCTCCAAAGCAGGTCACATTTACTGTGTGTACTACTAGCACATGTATGTGGGAATGTTGGGACACTGCACATGCTACCTAGGGTTGCACTGTGCAGGTTCAGAAGCCGCTTACCCAGAAGTCTTATACATTCTATACATTAGAATTAGGCTCCCTGTCTCTCACCTTCTCTGCTCCCAGGCAAGCAGCCCCTCTGCCTCGTCTCCAACTTTCAGCAACCATTAGGCAAGTAGTAGCCCTTCACCTCAGAGCAGCAGCCTGCTCTTCACACCTTGAGTTGTAGTTTTGCATGGCTGGGTTCTGGTTGGAGGAGGGGGGCTGCAGGGTGGCTTCTGCAAGAAGCAGCTAGAAGCTCTCTGCAGGCCCCACAGAGCAAACACCAGCTGGCTCAAGGCTGGAGTTGCTGCTTCCAAGGCCGAGCCCATCAGCAATGGTCACAGCACCTCTGGGAATCAGAGCCGCTTTTTGCCACCAGAGAAGGGAGTGAGAAAATGTAAGAAACTGTGCAGACACCAAGGCCAGGGAAGAAGGTAGGAGACACCCCAGGTGCCAGAGAG
Source organism: Laterallus jamaicensis coturniculus (assembly GCA_022605575.1). Lineage (NCBI taxonomy): Eukaryota > Metazoa > Chordata > Aves > Gruiformes > Rallidae > Laterallus > Laterallus jamaicensis. Next base: position 69,422,452 of record JAKCOX010000002.1, on the reverse strand, counting down.
AAAGATGCCCCTGCAGCCTGTGGAGGAACCCATGGTGGAGCAGGTGGAGACATACAGGAGATGTTGTGACCTGTGTTGGAGAAAACCCCTGCCAGCACTTGCAGCCCATGGAGACAGAGACTCAGGTGAGCGAGAGAGATCCACACTGGAACAGGTTTGCTAGGGGGGAGGCTTGTGACTCTGTGGAGGACCAGGCTGGAGCAGTCATGGCCTGACAGACAGTCTATGATTTATGACTGCACCCCACAGAAGTGACCCACACTGGGGCAGCTGGTGAAGAGCTGAAGCCCTGTGGGAAAGGACTCACGTTGGAGAAGTTCGTGGAGGACTGTCTCCCGTGGGTGGGAACCCACGCTGGTGCAGGGGAAGGGTGTGAGAAACTCCCCCCCAAGCTAAGAAGGAAAAAACTCAAAGAGGAACTGACTGAAACCCCCATTCCCCCAGTCCCTGCCCCTCCCTGTGTCACAATGGGGGGAAGAAGGGAGAGAAATCATGACTAAATTGAAGGCTGCTAAGAAGGGAGGGGTGGGGGGAGGTGCTTTAAGATGTGGTTGCACTTCTCATTACCCGACTCTGGTGTCACTGGGTGTGCAGTGCAGGGTAATAAATTAGAGAGTTTTCCTTCCTTTATTCTGTGTTGAGTCTGTTTTGCCCCTGACATTAATTGCAGAATGATCTCTCCCTGTCCTTATCTTGACTCTTACGCCTCCCCCCTGAAAAGGGTAGTGTTAGAGTGGCCTTGGTGGGTGTCTGGCCTTCAGCCAGGGCTAAGCCACCACACCTTGGGTAACCAGATACAAAGAGAAGAGCCATCAGGCTACAACCTTAAAAAAAAAATAAAATAAAAAAATCTGGGCTGGTGCTAAAGTTCAATGGGTTTAGTGCATTGACTGCCTTGGGGAAGAACAAATTCTCTTCCTTCTCCCTCCAGGACAGTAGCTCTGGACTGAGCAGGACAGTCTGGATTCAGTCGGATGTGTGCCTCCAGCAACCACACAGCATTCAGGGATAAAAAAGCTGAGCTTTGCCCACTTGCATCAAAATTTAAGTAATGCCTCATGTAGCTTTGTGGTGAGAGAAGGCAGCTTCACTCTGTGAGACTGAGGTTAGTGGAAAGACAATAAATGTAAATCGAGAATTCAGCTCTAAAAAAAGCTTTCACAAAAAAATCCAAGCTCTGTCATGACACAGATGAAGTTCTTGCCGTGCAGGAATCAATGGAAAAAATCTTTAAGTGACTTCAGCAAAGTTAGGATTTTACTGAAGGTGCTGAAACCTCACCTACTTTTTGACACACCTCACACTTGAGGGGTTTTTCATATGTTCTTTTTGTATATCTGAAACGAAAAGTTTTGGTGTAGCAGCCTCTGAACTACCTGATACACTTCCATGAAAATAACAACCAGGACATGCATGTTTGTTTTTGGAATGATCTCTCATATGATTCCACTTGAGAATTTAATACAATAAACATTGTTTCCCGAAAGTGTAAAAATATAACATTCTTCTACCATTAAAAGAAGATAATTCATCCAAAACCTCAGTATTCAAATGGCTGAGAGATCTTTCAATGTGAATATGAAGGATTTATGCTCTTACTGCCAAACACTTGGTGCATCCAGCCTCAGCAAAACAACTGATCCATTTTAAAGTCAACATTTGCAGAAGGAAGATCTAAGGAAGTAAACACATCTAGCAGCCAAGTGAGACCACTGCCTTGGGAGTGGCGAGATAAGAAACGCGCTGAAAGGAGCATGCAGCAGCACCACTGAACTGTTAAAATGGAATTCACAGAAGCATAAAAGGAACTGTTCTCACTGTGACTTTGTAGGCACAGGCAGCAATGCTGACTTGCCAAACAATAAACACTTCATGCATGCAAAGTGTCATGAGAACCTCTTCAGAAAAGAGGTGGTGCTTACCAAGAACCCTGACTTCCTCTGCTTTCTGTCATGATCAGTAAGAGAACAGAGCGATGAGGCACCTTCCTTCCATCCAATGGGCAAACACCATCAACTATGAGGTGCATGAAAACAGCAGATCCCCTGGTTTGGCACTTAGACCTCTGGCCTCCTGACCCAAAGCTGAGTATCCCCAGTTGCCAAAAGCATCATCAACAGTGTAATTTTGTATCTTTGAGTGAAAATCATACTCAAGTCTTTACCTCCAAATCAGAAGGCACTCTCTGCTGTTTTAGCTGCACCTTCAGCAGGTCTTTTTGCTGATCATCTTCCAGACAATCGATTTCGGTCACAGGGAATGCCTGCTGCTGTGTGTCTTCACTGATGCTGACCACAAAGAGCACCTCTGAGGTGAGCAGCAAGCAACCTTCATGCTGCTGCCCTGACCCGCTCACAATCATGACGTCCAAGGCCATATGGACCTCTGGCCTTCCTAGAGACTGCAGCATTTTCCTGCATTATTAAGGGGGAGAAAAAAAAAGAAAAAAGAAGAAGAAAAATACAAGTAGTCAGGATTAGAAGATCCTCCAGGACTTCTTTTGATACTAATGTTTTTACTTAAGCTTGTAGCTACACCTACAAGTATCATTCCAAATGTCCAAAGCTGAAAGATGTAGGACTTAAGATTCAGAGAATAAATGTGAAACTTATTTAGCAAAATGCCTTAATCATTTACTGCAAAATTGGCCTAATAACTGTGCTAGGTCAGCCTATTTCCCATCCTAATAGAAAAATTACCCTGAGAAGTGGCTTACAAATTCACTGCAGAAAATAAAGCTATCTTCACTAACAGCTGTTTCTGGAGATGTACAGTATTTTTCTTGGGCTCAGTGCAATGATAAATAAGTAAGAACGCACTGAATGCCATTAAATAAAGATCAGCTCCGTAGTTCCAGAGCTGGAAGCAAATCAGCAGCCCATCATTTGCAGATTGGGTTTCTATGCACTACCTTTGTGTTTAATGTTCCTAAACAAACTGCCATAACTCAGCCTTTCCTAGGGAAGCAGCCCGTTAACTTGACCGCAGGCCAGAGCCTATTAATAAACAACGTGGATGTAAAAATGAGCAAGTGTCTAAATAATTTTACCAGACGTATTTGACGTGGCTATTTGGAGCCTGCTCAACATGTTGATCATTTGGACGAGCGCGCTGCTTGGGAAGCTGAGAAAGTCCAGCTCCGTGCAAAATACCTGTGGTAAGAGAATTTCAGTTTCTTAGTAGTTGTTTTCTACAAAACAGTTACATGTTGCAGTGATGTCATCTGTATAGAGCAGTTTATAAAATAGTGCAGATCCAAGATGATGTCACATCTTTGGAAACTGTAGTCAAGATAATTCATTAAATATTACAATGCAAGAGTTGTGCACTTAACCCTGGTGATCCTGCATTAGCCAGAACCAAAAATACCCCACTGTGTGTTCACAAAATCAGCCATCCACTTGCAATCAAGAGAAACATAATGCTCCTGAGAGCCATCATTTCAGAGTAGGATCGGACACATCACTTAGGATTTATGTAGAAAAAAATCAAGACCACTGTTAACTTTCTTGCTTAATATTAAAATACTTCCATATACATGTCACCATCGGTACAAATTAGAAGGTGAGTTTGCCTAGATACTCTATTTAAATGTTCAGTTACTTAATCCAGCTGTTGAACACGGATCCATGCACATTTATGAGATCTCCCGGGGCATCTGGTTCAATGTGAATTCTTCTTAGTGCCAGGGCAGAATGGAGACTACAAAAAGCAGTTAAACAGGTTCCTAAATAGACTATCCAAACCTGAAGATGATACAGTATGTATGCTCTCAGATGGCTTATAAACTTTCAAAGATGAGGTATGGTCACCAGAAAGAGAGAGTGGGTTGCAAAAAAAAAAAAATCACAAATGAAGTATTTAAAAAAAACTTTAACAAGACAGGAAGTAGGTTAAGCAGCAAGCACCAGCGTTGCACAGTTTAGTGCAAAGTTACTCTTTAAATAAACAATGAAGTTTTCTTTTGTCTAATTAAGCATTCTACTGAAGCAAAGGGCATTTTTGCATAAGGGTGTCAATAACTTAGATTCCTCTTTACACAATGGATAATAATTTAAACAAAACATCAGCGCTGAAAAAAACCCTTTAATTTTTAGCACACATGTTGATGGTAATACTTAAAAGCAGCATCCCAGTTGTAACAGTTGGCTTACCGAGGTTCTCAGCATTATGTGAGTGAAAATGTTATTTACAGATGTAGAAAGAGAGAACATGTGTTTATTTCTGTGTGGTCCCCCACCCCTCGGTCCCCCCCAAGAGGCACGGTCCCACTTCCAATCCAGTTGTGGGTAAGAGTTACTTGAACTCTTGTGTGTTTTCCTCTCACGCACTGTCAGCTATTATTGATACAGTTTTTATGTTTTTTCCTGGCTAACTCTTTTTGTCACATGCTCATGGAAAACATGATGTCTTGTATACCGTATCGGCAATGAAAAGTGTCCCTCTACTGTTACCAGCTTCTTGATACAGACTGCAGCGGACTTAAATCTAGAAAGAATGATGCTACGGGCAGCAAAAAGGTTCTGATTTTATGGACACAGGTTTTACAAAGAAGATAAAGTTAATTTGAAAAATGTATAATACATATTTCATTATTTCTTTACATAGATTGTTTCAAGGAATGAGTTCTGGATGTAGCGGGAAACATGGGAACAACATCCTACACTTAAGCACTAGAATTGCTCTTATTCTAATCAACACATCACAAACATAACTACTGCTGGCGATTAAAGGCCTAAATCTTCAAGGTTCATTTGGCGTAATTAGTGAAACAAAATTATTGACACATTGTCCTTGTATCAACAGGTCTCCCTGCTTTTCTTCCCTGACTGGCCCCCTGCTTCCCCCTTAAATATCCAGACCAACGGCTTTGATCTTATAGAATCATAGATCTGTTTAGTTTGGAAAAGATGTTTAAGATCATAGAGTGCAACTGTAAACCTAACACAGCCAAGTCCACCACTAAACCATGTTCCTAAGCTCTGCATCTGCATGTCTTTTCAGTACCTCTAGCGTTGCATGGGGTTGCTGTGACCCAATTCTGGGACCCCACAGTTAGCCTTGTTGAACTTCACACAGTTCATCTAGCCCATCGATCCAGCCTGTCTCCCGCTGTAGAGACTTCCTACCCTCAAGCAGATCAACACTCCTGCCCAACTTGGTGTACTTACTGAGGGTGTACTCAATCCCCTTGCCCAGATCATTAATAAAGATATTAAAGAGACCTGGCATAAGTACTGAGCCCTGGGGAACACCACTTGTGACTGGCTGCCAGTGGGTTTTAACCAGTGGCCAGCCAGTGGGTTGGCACTCAAGATGATCTGGTCCATAACCTACATTGGCACTGAGGTCAGACTGACAGCCCTGGAGTTCCTCAAATCCTCAAATCCTTCTTCCAGCCTGTCTTGTGGATGGTGTCACACTGTTTAACCTCCCTGGTTAGCCAGAACTGCTGATAAATGCTGGAAAGTGGCTTGGTGAGCACTACCACCAGTTCCCTTGGGTGGATCCCACCTAGGCCCACAGACTCATGCATGTCTAAGTGGGGCAGCAGGTCGCTGACCATTTCCCCTTGGATTATGTGGGCTCCCTTTTGCTCCCTGTCTTCCAGCTCAGGGTATTGGGTACCTGAGAAAACTGGTCTTACTCCTAAAGATTGAGGCAGAGAAAGCACTAAGTACCTCAGCCTTTTCCTCATCTTTTGTCACTACGTTTCCTCCCGCATCCAATAAAGACTGGAGATTCTCCTTAGCCCTCCTATTGTATTTAGAGAAACATTATTTATTGCCTTTTACAGCAGTAGCCAGATTAAGTTGTAGCTGGGCTTTGGGCCTTCTAATTTCTCCCTGTATAGTCTAACAACATCTTTGCAGTCCTCCGGAGTTGCCGGCCCCTTCTTCCAAAGGCCATAAACTCTCCCTTCTTTCCTGAGTTCCAGCCAAAGCTCCCTCTTCAGCCAGGCCAGTCTTCTTCCCCACTGGCTCGACTTTCGGCACATGGGGACAGCCTGCTCCTGTAAGATTTCCTTCTTGAACAATGTTCAGCCTTCCTGGACTCCTTTCCCTCCAGGACTGCCTCCCAAGGGGCTCTGTCAACCAGGTCAAAGTCTGCCCTCCACAAGTCCAAGGTAGCAGTAGTTCTGCTGACTCCCTCCTTACTCCTCCGAGATCTGAAAACTCTATCAGTTCCTGATCACCATGACCACGATGGTCTCCAACCATCACATCACTCACAAGTCATTCTCTGTTCACAAAGAACAGGTTCAGTGGGGCACTTTCTCTAGTTGGCTCCCTTGCCAGCTGAGTCAGGAGGTTATCTTCCATGCACTTCAGGAATCTCCTGGTCTGGTTCCTCTCTGCTGCCTTGTATTTCCAGCAGATGTCTGGTAAGTTGAAATCCCCCATGAGAATTAGGTCTAGTGATTGTGTGACTTCTCCCAGTTGCTTATAAAATATTTTGCTAGCCTCTTCATCTTGGTTGGGTGGTCTATAACAGACTTCTGCCACGATATCTGCCTTGTTGGCCTTCTCTGATTCTTACCCATTAACGCTCAACCCTATCATCACCATCATTAAGTTCTAAACAATCAAAACACTCCCTAACGTAAAGGGCCACCCCACTGTGTCTCCCTCCTTGCCTATCCCTCCTCAAGACTTTACAGCCATCCATTGCAGCACTCCAGTTGTGAGTCATCATGTTTCTGTGACGGCAACTATATCATAGTTTTCCTGCCACACAATGGCTTCCAGCTGTTCCTGTTTGCTGCCCATGCTGCATGCATTGGTGCAGATGCACTTTAGTTGGGTTATTGATCCTGCCACCTTTTTTTGCACGGAGCAGCCCTAATTCCTACATGACCATTATCAGGCACATGGTTTCTAACCCATCAATAACCCTTGCATCTTTGCTCCCACATGGATCTCTATCCCCTACCTCCTCTGAGAGGGCGGACTGAAGAACCTTGCTAGCACACCATTCCTCAAACATTGGCATGCTGCCTCTAGGCTTATCTCTAGCAAGCCTGCTTTTATCCCCTTCCCCCTTCAAATCTAGTTTAAAGCTTTTTCAATGAGCCCTGCTAACTCCTGTGCAAAGATCCTTTTCTCTCTTTGAGACAGGTGTCCCCCATCTGTCACCAGCAGGCTTGGTGTTTACTGATACTGGAAACAAAGAAATTAGTGTATTGTGATACTTTATTTTTAACTTTTACAGGTTTTGGTCATCCAGAAGTAGTCACATAAATCTGAAAGGATTTACCACCACTGCCGCTAAGTGCTCAGTCTAGCTGGAAAACCCACCTCTGGTTGTCAAAAGGTTACCCGAGTATCTAAAAATGAGACTGTCTTCTCAAAACTCTTTGGTTTAAAGGGGATGGTCTCACTACACGACTCACTTCTTTCTCCCAGGAACGTAACTCTCTCTTTGTGTAGAGCACAACTCCTTCCTTGCCGTAACAAAGCAATCTCAAAATAACGCTCTAATTAGATATAGTGTTACTTTTATGTCAAAAACTCTTTTGTAAGCACATATGTTTCTGTAACTAGTTCCACTGTATTCCAAGAATTACTTCATGCTTTCTGCATTCTGCGTTTCTGTGGCTGTACAATGCTGATCGGTAACAGAACAGAGAAGAACAACATGAGGGTTTTTAAGAAAACAAGCACAACATTTATAACTCTTCAGCACTGGCATTTCTAAATCTTCCTCTAAGTCACACAGCTACTGAGCTGGATAAGACATAGCAGGGTCTGCCTGAAAAGCATTTTAAAATTTAAACAGAGGTGTTGGAAATAGAGAAACTCACCGTAACCTGTCTGGGAGACGAGCTCAGCTGCCCCTCCGATGGGCTTTGTGAAGACGCCCATGATTCCTTTCCCCACACCCGAGATGACCCCTCTGGCTTTGTGCCCGGCCGAAGCTTGGGCCTCAGACACTCGCTGAAAATTCTGCATCGGCTGATCCACAATCCCAGCGATTGCACCTGGAAAAACAAGAGTTCCCGGTAATTAGTGAAGTTTAATATCCCAGAATAAAAGGAAATCTTACCACTGGATCTGAATGTTGCTTGGATTACAGACTGTACCCCACCCTCCTTATACAGCTATTTAGCATGCAACCAATTAGCTAAACAATACCTTAGCTTCAGTTTAAGTTAAATCTCAACTTCCTTTTAAAAAAAATATATTTTATGTTTTTAAACATTCACATCACTTAACTTGACAGTACACTTGCATCTTTCAACTATTTTCCCTAAATGCTTTTGCTGAGTTAGTTTAATTTAGTTCACTCTGTGTAGCAATTCTGAAAACTCCAGGCTCGGAATAAAATCCATCCGTTTTTAGAAAACTTGAGCTGTTATGGAAATGAGATTTTCACGTAAGCCCGAGATTGACTTTGTGAGAATAAAAACTGCCTGCATTCAATAGATCATTTTTATATCCTCTTCCACTGCCAGAAACGCTCATAAGCTAATGCAACTTTTGATATATTACTAAGATTAGCAGAATTAGACTTTGAGACTTTTTGTTACTTTTTTGTGAAAACGATCATATTTTACTTTAATGTGCATGGGTCAAACTTTTACAAGTGACACAGTGACCTTCCCAGCTTTTAGTATCAACAGAGAACGCCGACTTAAATCTTCCTAAATGTAAACAGGTATGTGAGGTGGTACATTTCTTTGATCTTGAGTTTACTCTAGCCACTTAACCACAGACATGTCTCTAGTTATTGTAATTTTGATAGATAAGCTATTTGGAAATTGCTAAGAGTACAAGGATTGGACAAAGTGACATCGGTTAGAAAATGGTCTGCCTGATCCGAGGTTCTTTGCTCAGCGAGAAAGCAATCCTGCAGGCTCCTTGGCTGGCACGGTTTGCACCTTCCGCTGCAAATATCAAGATAAGCCAGCGATTTAAGGAGAAGGACCGAGTGTCACCTTGGTAACCAGGCATTTTTACTGCAACCCAGACATCTTTGAAGATTCTGCTTTGTATGTGGAAGCAAATCCAGGCGTAATTCCACAGATTTGGACAATCACAGCCAAGGTATTTGGCCCCACGTGTTTACCAGCGTGACATGCACTAGTCAGCTAGCTGCTAACCCATTTTCAGATGGTTTTAGTTACCGTTACTGGATAAATAGAGAAGTTGCTGACTTTGAACACGAAGAACTAATATTGTACATGTACACTGGTATTCTGTCCAAAGAGAAGACAAGGATGAGACACAGTGTGCATTTCCCCAGATCCTTGTCTCTGGGATACCGTCTATCTATTCAAGAAACATGCATTATCCTTAAATGTCTCCCTCTTCTCTAAAAGAACTTCTAAATGCGTACCTTTTACTGATAAATGTATATATGCTATTTCTCTGGATAATGCTGGTCTATTTTTAATGTGATACCCATTTTTTGTTGATCTCAGGCTCTGAAGCTGAGCGTGCAGCTGAATGTTCGGCCTTTGTACCACAAAGACCATGAAGCTTTCTTCATGCCATACCGTGGAAATGATACAATTTTCAATTCAAGTCTGTTTCACAGCACTTACCAGCTGCTCCTGCTGCTTGACTAAAATAATACCCCAACACCGCATTGCACAATTGGGATTGTTCATCCAGTCTTTTCTTTTGTACAATTGTGATGCATTTGAAGGCATAAAACAATACTTGGTGTTCTGCTAAGTTGCAGTATTACGTTACCCTGTGACCTCCTTCACCCTATCTATTAAGGTCATCCACAGCAACTGCGCTTTCAGAACAGAAGTTATTGCCTTATTAAATGTAATCCACCTAAGTCCTAGAACTAGTAAATTATTTACTGCAATACACTTGAGCAATGTTATAAGGTAATAATAAATAAGAGCCTACTCCAAAGGACCTGTGGTATGCTCCAGGCACTTCTCAGCTGGAATTAGGCCCAGAGGACAAGGAAACAGAATGGAAACTGCTGTGACTGAGTTATATAAGATTATTTATATAGTACCCCAAATAATATATAGCTTAATTAGCCAGTTGTTTAGTACTTCTACACTTTCTGTTATTCTGCCATTTTATGCATGCCCTGAACTTTACTCTGAAGTCACTGCCCTTTTATACCTCAAATCCTTTTGCAAGTCCTGTCTTCCTACTTGCAAAAACTATAATGAATGCTCTTCTCTTCCCTCTCTGCTCAGTCTTGCTAATCTCTTATCTCAAACGGCAACTCACTGACAGAACTCATTCATTGTGGTCATGCCCACAAATCACATAGCAACTATAACCTTACTCCTTTCATTAAGGACCATCCAGTCCTATCACCCTTGCATGGAGAAGCCAGATCTGTGCAGCTCCTTTCCTGTGTGCATCATGTGTGGGCAAAGATTTAACAAAACTCCAACCAGTAGGTCAAAGGCTGAGCAGCTTCAAAACCCAACAGCAGTGAGATAATGGTGACACACATGAGGTTCACTGCATCTCCTAGCACCAGACACTGTGCAAAGCAGATGTCCCCTGGTACTCACGTGGCTTCCTTCTTGGTAACATGGTAGGAGTACCATGGTGGATGGACTTACCTGCCCCAGGTTTTTGTAGGACATCAGAAAAGCAAAGCAGGAACATGTAGTGGCTCCTCCTTTCCCACTCTCATTCTCACAGCCTAGACACAGCCATGATGTCCTAACTGCTGTCCCTTTTCCTTCACTGTAATGTTCTGTGTACTTTTTTTTTTTTAAATGAAGCCATTCTCCATTTTTCTTTCCTTCCTTACTCTAGGCATTCAATTTTATATGCATGTCCACATATGTACACAGAGATTATGTATGTATAAAGAAAACCTCAATAAAATTAAACACGAAAGCAACAAAACAAAAACATATTCTTCCATTACTGGACCAAAGAGGTTCCAGCAACACCGTAACATCTGCTAAGCATCAGCTGGGGTGCACTCTGGTTAATACATGTTGCTCAATAACTATAAAAAAGATACTTTGATAACTACAAAATTCAGATAGTTCTGAGTATATCACTATATTACTTCAAGAAGAACTTGATTACGGCAGCCACTGTTTTGTGCACAGACTTACAACGTTTGGTGAAGGTAGCACAGCTCACAGAATTTAGCAAAGCTCGCGCTGCTGGTGACAAACTCTTTCAGACCAAGAAATCATTGGGAAAAAAATCCCCCACCAGGAGAAACTGGCCTTACTTTGAAGCCTGCCAAGCTGAAACCATTTTGCTTCTTTTTCTTTCTTGAATTTAGGATTGTTGCAAAGTGTTTCATACTGAAAATATGGATGAAGCATATTCTCATCACAGCAGAAAAAAAATACATGCAAACATAAATACAGCTAAAAGGCAAGAGCACCTGCTGGCATCCATTAATATAATCTGCAGAATAAACGTATGGAACAGCACACACCTTTGGATTAGCATTTGCTTTTAGTCTCTGGCTTGTAGATAAGCAAATGTAGGGTGTCCCCAATTCAGTGACTGACGCACAGCAAGAACAACAACCACCATCCTTATTATACATAAACTTGAGCTTCTGAAATCTGGGCTTTACCCGGACAGTTACACTGTCAGTCTGTAAGACTATCAGTTCACTTTCCCCAAGAGCAGCAAGGAGTAACAGAAATGTCGAGGGCTTTTGCAGTTGTGGAAAATGGCATTTCTAAAACTTGTCAGCTTTTTGGTTACTCAGAAATGCTCAGTTTCCTTGCGGGAGCTACTTCTGGGCAATATTTTTCACTAGGACCAGTAGTTGAAAATAAAGCCTATAGTTTCAGTATTCTCCTTTACAGAGTTATAAATTACAATTTTAAGCTTGACCCTGTCATGCAAAACGCAAAAGGAAGTTCCTTGGTGGGGAGAGATGATCATCTAGGTATTTTTGTCTGATCATATGAAAGAACAAACACATCTATCATAAAAGCTTTTGCTTCTTTTCACACACAAATGTTACTAAAATGACCCAGAAGTCTCCCCCAAACTAGAAAAGAAGATGACAGCCTGCCAAAGATAACAATCAAATCAAACAACACCCTTACAGTGCTTGAGTCATTTATAACGAGACAGGACAAAGCACATAAGAATGTACCACAGGGAACAACTTGCACTGAGGAGGAGACAAGAGTACATGATTTTGGCCTTGATTCAGCAAAGCACTTAAGCGTGTGCTTAAGTGCTTCGCTGAACCAGGGCCACCAGGAGCCAGATTTTCAGAAAAATCAGAACTGCAACTCTTTCTATGTAGATACCACAACGTATCAGTGAACTGAGGGCTCTTACGTGCCTGTGCCGAAGCACGAAACCTGCATTTGCGATTCTTCAAGCTACTTGCATGAGTCAGATGGCTTTTACAATCACGACAGTACTGTGAATAACCTTGAAATCTTTTTCACACTTCCCAATTTTGCAATTAGAAAATCACAGAAATTATGGCTTCCAAGTCTTGCTCTCTGCATTCCTGTGCTCATCGGAACTCTTCATCATTGTGAAGTAAAATAACACAGCAGCTCTGCTTCAGTTCATTACGCATTGAGAACCTTGAAGTGTTTTTAGAGTAAGCATACTCATGTTTACTCTGAAGTGCTGGTGAAAGAAAGCAGCGCAGTAGTACCTCCTTTCAACTACATCTGGGTTTTTTGGGGAAAGGCACAATATTCTTTACATTCAATGATCAGGACAGAAACACCTTTCTAATGTGTTTGTAAAAATTGAAAAGTAGTTCTATTCATTCTTTAGGTCTCAGCACAGTTTACCTGAATGCTGCTCTGTATACAGAGAAAACACGCTTCTAAAAAAATCAGGGTTAAATTAAAAAAAAACATGCCTGATATAAATTCACTGGAATATTTCTGATTCCTCCCTTAGTGATAGGTCCCATACTTGTCAAGTCCAGCTATACAGTACCCACAGCCATTTATCCAGCTGCTTTGCTGCCTCCACTGCTGAAAGCAGTGGTATTTAGCAGGGAGGAAACTAGATAGTAACAACGGGACTAAGAACAAGATCCTATCTTGTGGAGGAGCTGTTTAAATGCTAATATGAACTTCGCAGTTTCTAACGTTAAGTCTGATTTCTTAAGACATCAGGGACACTGAAATTCTAGCTCTTTGAGGTTTTTTTCTGGTTTTGTTTTTGTTGTTAAGGCAGGCACACTCCTGCAAATAACTGAAGCCTTGTGTGCAGGGAGGCACAGTGTAGCTGTGCACGCACGTTACAAGCTCCCGGCTTTCCTGAACAGTAGACACTGCCTTGCTACAGCCGAAGCTACAAAGCTTTGCACCTTCATTCAGGCTGCACAGCTGATGCTTTCAGCTCTGAAAGGCTCTGGCTTGTCGGTAAAGGGCATAGCCACCACATCATCCCATTGCCTTACTGATAACTGAGCCAGGATCGCCAAAGCATTCCACCAGCATGTGAATACATACACCAGGCTGACACAGAGCTTCTAAAAGTGTAATCTTTCATCAAGCTACTCAACCTGAATGCCCTTAGCCCAATAAAACAAGAAGGAAAAATAAAACCTTCTCCAAAGTGACTTTGATTTGCAACACCAGTAACAGCTTACTATTGGGATAGTAGCTACTAATATATTAAATTTCTGCTTTATGCACATTTCTCCCAGGACACTCGCTTGCCGTTTTACAGGCATTATCAAATGACAGTGCTTCACATCATCTAATGTTATTGCTTAAAATAATTTCCAGTAACTTAACCCAAACTTGTAACATTTTTACCACTTCCTCTTTGGGGCTTTCAGGGTTGCGGTTGCAAATTTAGGAGTTGTGTACACTACTGAAGATTAGGAAAGAGGACAAATCCTTTCAAGCTTCAGCTCTTCTAACCTTTTGCACTGGACTGCTTTTGGTCACTTTGATCTCTAAGGGATTCATACTCTTTAATACGCACTGAGGAACCCTGCCAAACAATACAGTCCTGCATTCTTTTGCTGTGTGACAAGTAGAAGTAACCTAGAAAATCCAGCCTCTTATGGCAAAACTTCTTGCAGAGATTTTTTTTTCCAGTGCAGGTTAAGCTCTCAAATTTTTTGGTTACTATTTTGAAATGGACAGAGTAATCTAAGGTTCTGACCAAGGCACCTGGCTGCTCAACAAATACAATTACACTGAATCAAGATGATCTGGGTCTCTTTGTTAAAGGAGAATTCCTCATCAAAGCTTACTTAACATCTGCACTAAGTTCAAGTGCTTTTCAAACAAAACGAAGCAGCCCCAATACAGTGCAGCACAACCAAGCAGGTATTTCTATAACTCACGGGAAAGTAAACATGAGCGGGATGACGTCTTTGTGCTGACCTAGTTACAAGTCACCCTGCCCAAGGCAGAATTAGTCTTTTCTTCCCAGATACACATCATGTACCAATGAAAATATTACTTCACAGTTAGAGTGTGAACTTGTTCTATATCTGCAATTATTTTATCAGCAAAAAACACACACAAAAGTCACTAAAGCTAGATGAAACAAAAGAGTATCTCATACAGATACTGCGAGGCTATTTCACAAGAAAACACCAAAACAGATTTTGCAATTAGAACTCACATGTAGAAAAGGCTGGTGAGCAGATCAGAAAACAGTATTATCACTCAACTTGATATTTAATAGTACATTACCTAGAAGGCTAATGCCTAAACGAGAGAGCCCCTGCCTCAGTCCTTCTCCCAGGCTCTCTGGAAGCTGTCTTCTCCATTCTTCTTGTCTGTTGTAATGCTCCTCATCCAGTGACAGCCTATCCATATTCCGAGCAAGACTTGTTGCCAGATTGGTAATTGACGTCAGCGTACCTAGATGCATGGAGATAGACATTTGGGTCTGGATCAAAATGCTTTAATTTAAAACATGGAGACGATCTATGCCTCACTGAAATACTGAGCTCACAAGCAGAGCAGCAAGTGAATTGTAAAGTCGCCCATGTGTAACATGCTTTACTGTTTGTTAAGCATCACCACACTGCTGCTACGGTCCACGTCACGCCTTTTACATTAGCCTGCACTAGGTTTGCCTGGCCGACGGGAAAAGCAACTCATCCGAACATCCTTCCCCAGTTCCCAAACTCCTTTAAACGGAGAGGAAACGACGGAAAGGTAAACAAATATTTACAGAAGGAGCCCGGGAAGACGTGTCCTGAGGGATGCTGGAGCAGCAGCCAGCGGCTGGGCGGCCACGCCGCGGTCTCTCCGGGGCGGCTGGGACCACGCGATGGCACTGTTTATACAGACTTCGCAAACAAAAGCTGCTCCTGTTCGCAGGCCGGCCCAGCCCTGCTGTCAAAACCCATCCACGTACTTACACAGTCATGACAACTGTATCGACTGGGATTTTTTTCTTTTTTTTTTTTTTGAAAAAAAAAGAAGAAAATAATAAATATGCTGAGACGACACCGTGTAGAATTTCTGATGGTTAGCAGAAGTACAGAACACCTTTAATATTTCTGCAGTTATCACAAGAAATGCTGCCTGAGCCAATCTCCATTTCCCAATGGGAGGTTTAAAATTCTGAAGTTTCTGAAACATTCTTACACACTATAGTTAAGCGGTGATCTGTTTAATGCATAGGATGTTATATGTGAGCTTTGTTAGCCTCCCAGCATTTCACTGCAGCCTAGCAAGCCAAACAAAGCTGCAAGCAATATCGTTTCAAACTTTAACACATCCTTTAACAACGCACGACAACAAAGCAACAGTTGGAGCAACAAAGTGAAAGCTCTACCTTTGGAAATGTGTTTTACAAATGATGTTGTTCCTCTGGAAACTCCACTGACAAATGCTCCTGGGCCTCTGGTCAGCCCTTCGTAGGGGAGCCTAAAGAAATCTGCTATGCCGTTCCCTATGCTTCTCACCAGGCTAGCCGGGCTTCCCAGAATTTCCAATGATCCGACAACCCAGCCTGTGTGGAGAAACAAGACACATGTTACGGCTGCAAAAACTGCAGAAGCAGCAGTTGTGAAAAGGTTATTCCTTAATTCTCTTTTTCACACTAGAATTCGTTGCATTATGAACTTCCTTTGAGCAAAACACGGGAAATAACTCATCCACTATGAATTCAGAAATGGCAATCTTTCATACTTCGTAAATCAAAGAAATCCTTTTGGCAAACTCACAAATAGCTTTAGAATGACTTCCTTCCAGGAGCTTCCCGTATTTCTGCTAAAAGTGTGCTGGAGAGGCGGATGCTAGAGCCTCGCAGCTACGGAGGAACGGGACTGCAAGTTCAGATCCCTGGGTTGGTTTTAGACACTACACGGCAGCATTGTGATTTCACATCCTTATGTGATAGAACTGTGACAGGGAGTTTACACTGATACAATGTACTGCTTTACCGGAGTGTGGAGGTCAATTGCTTGATGGAGTGTTAGGAAAGGGGATGCAGATTTTTGACAAGTGCTTAAGAAGTTATTTTAAATCCACTCCAACCCTTCTAAGCTGATCATTTTCTCTCAGAGTGCAGTGAAAGCCAGACAAATGTCTTTGGCTCAGTACAGTTGTGTAAACAGCAATGACATCTACATGCTGATTAGGTTACTCATAGGGGAGTATTCCTTATGCATATCCCAGGAGAGGTATCTGCGGATCTGGTTTCCTATATAAACGCAAGGTTGCCAGCAGCTTGCTGGATGGCCAGCATGCAGCAATCTGTTGCTGGAAAGCTGTTTGCAGGTCGTGTCTTTCTCAGCCTGGTTGGCAGCAGATTTATTAGGGAAATAGTGCTGTTTAACTTTTTTCTTTTTTTTTTTTTTCCCCTAGCAGCCCAGAGCAAGCAATTCAGAAATGGTAGTGCACGTTCAGTGGGAGCTGCCTGCTCCTTGAGCCCTGGTACCATGAATTTCAACTGGCACTGTTAGGTCAAGACAAGGTGTGACAGGGCCAGGAGACTGAAAGATGGACAGTCTGGCCTCCTGCTCTCCCGCTGAGGGCCCTTGATCTGCACTGCCCTCCTCATTCCCATCTCATCGCTGCGGACTCCTGCTATCCAGATGCTTTCTTGTTTTCTAGTAACCCCTCCCAGTCACTCCTGTGGAAGGCTGAATCATGAAACTGAACAGAAGAGAAAATGTTACTCATATGAAATGAATTAATCTCATACTATCATTGTAAGCTCCCGGAAAATCTATTATTCTTGTTGAATCTGTCCCACATTTCAGCCCTGGCAGGTTGAGAACTCCAGTTGTGTAGTATAAAAAGCAGGAACCACAGTGGACATAAGGGAGAGGCTGGGATGGACTATGAGAGCAACAACCCAAGTATTACTGGCAATGTGATGAGCAGAGCAGTCACGAGTGCTGTGGTCCCATGGTGTCTGCCCTGGGGAGGATTGTCCCCCTGGCAGCCCTTCCCTGCCGGGACCAGGGGAAGCCAGCGCTCCAGGCTGGGCCTGCAACTGCCCTTCTGTAGTATTTTTAACAAATTATCTTTGCCACTGTGTGAAGTGATGAAAAGCTGGAGGGGCGGAGCAGTGCGTACAGATGGAAGAGATGCTTTTTGTGCTTTTTCGGATCAATAATGCTACAATAATCCTTTACAAATAGCTTTTTTTTTTGGTTTTTTTCCTTTTCCACAATCCTCTTGGCATTCCATGTCCTGAGGTCGTGATAGGACAGCATGAGGTGATGGAAAGGGGCTGCACAACACTGCAGATTAGCACCTTGCTATCCTGACTGGGACATGACATACTCCAACCCCACACACCTGTTCGGCCAGCCAGCATGTTCTGGAATGAAAACAGGACTAAAACCACTTATATACAAAGTTGAAGGGTTGCTAGGTATCCTGGGGATGGGCTGTTGCAGTCTGTCCCTGGCCAGTGGGCTGTCAATTTTGGGAAGCTCTAGAAGGAGCGTGCTCACCCTTGGAGTGCGTATGCGAGAAACCTGCATTCTGCAGCAAGGGTCATCCTCCTTGGTCAATGCTCAGAGCAAAATTAATGGCTCCTTGCTGCCGCCATGGACCACCCAACCCAAGGAAGAAGGTGTGGGAGTAAGTTGCAAAGAGGGAAAACAATGAATTGGGAAAAATCCTTCAATTCACAAGCCCTGTGCTGTACTTCACTTTGCAGATATAGCCTATCATGTCAGGTTACCATTTCCCAGAGTACGCCTCACAGTTCCATCTACGAATATGAAATGATTATGATTCTAGTAACAGAGAGCCACTACATTTTCTTTGTAAGCAACTATAGGGTTTGATCTGGCTGATACCAGTAATACTTTTAAATAGGATTTTATTAACTTCTAAATAGAAGCCAACTTAATTAGAAAAGGATGGGGGATTTCCATTGCAAGTTTTCCTAATTTGAGACAAGCAATGCTCATCAGCATATTTGAGCAGAGCTCTCCAGACCCCATTCACTGGTTATGAGACATGGATTCTGGCGCTCCTTTGCAACATCGGAGCAGCCTGACACACCATTTTAGTAGGCTTTGGGGCAAATCCTGCTCCCTCCACAGGGAGTAATGGTCTTGCACACAGCTAAGGGCAAATGCACCAAGCAGGATATGGCATAGCTCTGTGGGAATGCTGTTTGTGTGGATGCTGCAAGGGTTTATGGATGGGTCAGTGGTGAGCACAAGGGGGGGACAAACAACCTTTCATTTTGCAGATTAATGTGGTTAAAATGCAGGAGAGTGAGGCCCTCTTCCATAAGAGATCAGTCCAAGAAGTGTAATTCACCTGACGGTGAGGAAAGGACTCCGGATTTGCAGACCAAAGAAAGCTTTTGGCTTGATTTTTTCCTCTCTTTTGTAACTTTCTTGACACAATCAGCCTTTTGACAAGCGTCACAAACTTCAAATTAAAGCATCTTCTTTGCCCAAGAAAACATTAATCAATGCAATTCACTATTTTAATTGCAGTAACCCCTTTCAAAAATACACTTTAATTTCAATGCTTTGAGTGGGATTTAAGTAGTCATTAAATATATGCTTATGTATTTTCCTGAAGAGAAGTTCCACTGAATCAAATCTTATTTCTTAATATTTAAACCTGCTTGTTTTCAGCTAGAAAAGCAAGGGGTGGTCTGTGCACTGCTGTGTGGGTAGCACGGGGGCAAGACCCAGACCAGGCTGAGGAATCCTCACCTAGTGTATCTGCCTCATCTGGGGTGTTGCGGGATAACTCAGTTTCCTGCTGTAGACTACCACCACTTGTATCACCACTCCTAAACAGTTATAGGGAGAAACATTCACACTGTGGATCACTTTTGGCCACAGTTTCACTCTTAATTAGCTAGAAACTTGACCTCTCCTTTTGTACTATGGGGTTTGACTGTAAAACAAATCCAAATGATGAGTAAAAAAGAAAAACGTGCAAATTTTGCAAGCAAAATAATGCAAGAAAATAATGAATCAGAGTACAATGTTCTGGTGCACAATAGTGTACAGAGTTGGCATAATCAGCTCTGCAAGTGAGGTACACATGCAGGGAAAGACCAGATCAGCATCTCTCTATAAATACCCGAAATGCATGTGTACAGCTTTGGAAACTGCACAGAAATGAGGCCGTGGCTACGCCTGTGGCACAAATGGAAGCATCAGGATTTCAGAAAATCTGACCATGAGTATAGCAAGAAAATAAATCTCACATTTCGGTGTGGAGTATGTGACTTGTGTGTGATCATGGAGCAGCTTTCTCCTGTCTCAGGTACAAATTCTGTTCCACACTAAGACACAGGATAGACCCAATTTCTTTATTTCTAAATTAATATTTACGGGAAACAGAATGTACCTGCTAACCTAATAGACTTAACTGCTCACTATTGATCCTAAATGGAAAAAAGTTAGTAACAGCAAACTTCATAGTTCTTGGATCAAAGGACAACAAACATCTGTGTGCCAGTTTAGCATGAAGGCTGTATGAAGAAAGACAGATTCCTAATCATAAACTGCAGCCAAAAGGAGTTTCAACAACAAAACAACATTCAGGGCTATAATTTACTTCTGAATGCAGAGCAACTTGCTGAATAATTTGATTAAGTGTAGTTTTGGTGAGTTTATGTGAGGAATGTGGGTTGATTCTGACTAGTGCTATAATATAAAATGACAAAACCTAAGCCAGCTAGAATACATTTTTATGCTGCGTTCAGGGTTTCAGAAAGCCTTTAGGTGGCTGGCTAATGTTTCACACAACTTTACAAATCTTCACTGGTGTCTGCTCAGCCATTTTATTTCCCTTCTGTAACATGAAAGGTGTCTGAAAATATCATTATCAAACTATGTTTGAGGAAAACAATAATTGCAGGGCTACCATCTAGGTTACTCAGCCTAAGAGACAATCACAGAATCTTGGTACCTAATAAAAATGTTACACGTTATGGAAAAGTACTGACCTGCTCTGAAAAGTGCTCCAGCAGCATAATGCATGGCCAAGGCATGGACAAGTTGTCTGGCAGTAGTAAAGATGGGTCCTCGCTCAAACACAGAGAAGGAGAGAGGAGTGTGATCTGAGGCTATATACAGTTTCAGTGAAGCATGAATACTGACAAGGAGATTAACAGGTTGTATTGTTAATTTTCTTAACTTCACTGGCTTGACTAAAGCTCTCGCATGCTCTCTCACTTGTTCAGGCAGTATCAGAGTAGCATCTGAAGTATTCATGGATTGACAAGCTGTTTTGTTTTCTGGCAGATATGTATCAAACAAAGTCTTAATGTAGTAAACAAAGGTATCTTCCACATACAGCCTAGCCGGTTTGAGCTCAAAGCTGAAGTCATTCACGTGAAACATGAAATTCTCTTCCTCGGAAAAAGCAATGCAGAGTTTTATAAAGCAGTTTTCCTTATAGCTTTCCAAATCTTTGTTACAAACAATGAGGTTGTTCACTCTGGACCACTGCACGGTCTCATTTTTCTCTCCTTGGCACAGCAGGACTGCAAAATGGAAATTGGATTTGCTGTACAACTGATTGTCCAGTTGCAAGTCTTCACAATACACTTGGAGACTATGAAATTGTGGGAGGCCTTCCACGATGTGTTGATGGAAGTCCTGTGACAGGGGTCTCAGGTAGCTGGTGGCTGGGGCCATGTGGAGGAAAATGTTGTCTGCTGTGAGACGTAGAAGTTCAGATGACACTTTGTGGTTTGTAATATCATCAAACGCAGCAAGACTTAACTGACTGATGAACATTTTCACTGACAGGGTCTGCTCTTGACTTCTAGACAGGAGGGAAAAGAAGTTTTGTTACCTCATGTATTTTGAGTTCACCTGGCATCTTGCTTTCTCAAAAAGCTATCAGGAGAGACATTCTCTACTCATTGTTCAAGTCTCGTTAATGGAATCTGGCACCCTTAATCACCACCGTGGGTACCACCTGGGAGGTCTTCTAAGAAATGGGATATTACACATCTGTACGAGGTTTCTCTTTCCTTCTTATCAATCCATGGGATAGTTTGGACAGGAACATCTCCACATACACAGTAATTCCATATTGGATCCACAACACAGTATTAAAGGAGACAACAAATTTTCTGATCGTTTTCTGATAATTCACATCAGCCTCAGCTGTTACAATATATTCTGGGAGTCACCACTCAAGTTTACTATTAACGGACAATTCATTGCACATCAAACGCAGCAAGTGCCCTCCCGTGAAATCACCACAGCGTTTTTGTGCCAATGGCATTGAGGTCTTCCCCCCACTTCCTGCCCCAGTGTTAACTGCCCATTGCCAAGTTTAACTAGCAAGCAGGCTATTATGTGCTGATGATGAATAGTTTCTTGGGGGATTAATAGTTAATTACAGCACAAATAAAAACAGTACAGCAAATTCTACTCTAATTGTAATAGCACTGCTGGAGGCCTGGCGTTTTGCATCTTGGAAATAGGTAGCACTGTAATTGCACTTGAATGGAGCTGAGGACCAGACTGTGATGTGTGGGGAAGTCTTCTGAAGAGTGTTATAATCAAGTACAGCTAATTACTGACTGTAAGATTATAACTACAGCCCTTGCATATCATGCTTCCTAAGAATTTTAGCGGGAGCTTGTACGATTATGGATGGCAGGACCTAGCTACATATATTTTAAACTGATGGAGATGCTCAAATATGTTGGAAAATGTCTTTTTCTAATGGACTTCTTTTTGTATCAGATATCTAGTGTTTACCCTAAAGTGAAATGACTTTTGATGTTAGATTGTCCTTTTTTAACTGTGATATACAAAGCATAACATATGGTCCAAACATATGCCATGGAGCATGCAGCAGTATTAAACAAAATAAACAGTTAAGCCAAAGTTCATGAGTCAGTTAACATTTAGAAAGCTGACTGACCTCTCAGCACTGTTTGGCAACGCTTTTTATCATCTTTTATGTGCTTTATGTACCTGTTGAGGTTGATCTCGATGGGTCCCGCTCTTCCTTCTGGGGCCAAGGTTATGACTATTGTTCCACACTGATGAGCGATGTCCACATAAACACAGCCAAAGCCAGTTAGGAACACAATCTAGTGGAGAGGGTTAGAAACATATGGAATGCTACTGAAATTGTTATTTTTAATATAATAATGTGAATTAATCCTATTAATGCCTTCTGGTTGAGATCTTTTATTCAAATCACAGTACTGATTAGAAAAAAAAGAAATAGATTTCAACAATTCAGAAGAACAACAGTTCTGATGCATTAAGTATTTCAGTTGTACAGCGAGATGAAATTTGCACCTCATCCTTTAGCTGGATAACTGAATACATTTTAGTAAGAAATTTCCTCTCCAGAAATAAGCAAGACATGCTGGGGAGGGGGGAGGCTATATGAGAAAAGAATAACTATGAAATTTTGATTTGTGATTTTGGCTTAAGGAGAAGGCTTATTCCTGGAGCTCTGCAAAATCCCGCCTTCTCTTCCGGAAAAACCCAACCACCAGCCCTTAATTAACAATATGTTGCTATTCCCTAGCTCAGAGCTGGTTAGATGAATGGCTGATAGTGCAATGTAAAACACATGAAGACTGAAAAATAAGTCATATTTTGGATTAATGAAGATTTGCTTAACAACTCAACACTGAACACATTTTTAAGCCATCTAAACTGGTTTGGTGAGAACACCTTCGCAAGCAAGGTGCTGCCACAAAGAATTGGCAAAACTCTACTGGAAAGCATAAAATGTATAAAAATGCAGGAAAATAGGAACATGCCAACAGGTTTGTGTCTTGCTTACAGATATGCACACATTCTGGACAAGCTGTCCTTATGATTAAATATTCTACTTAAAGAATTGTTTGAATTATACTCCTGAAATTATACTCCTGAATTGTTTGAATTATACTCCTGAAACAATTGTATTGTTTCAGGAGTATAATTCTGCAATGTTTCTGTGCAAATGCAGATTATTCTGCAAGCATTTCCAGAATATAGAAGAATAAGGTCTCTTTAGGTTTGGAAAACTCAGAGAAGTCCTTGTTAGAGTGTGCTGGCTTCTGTATTCTCGTAGGGCTACTATCAACACGATTGTTTATTATATTGCAATGACAGAGGCTGTAATTTAAAGGAATGCAAACTCAGGGGGTTACACAAAGATGATGGGCTAGCACAGGTAAAATAAACAATTGTTTCTCTCAAAGAATCTTTGCTGCTGTTAACAAGTTGCCAGAAGGAAAAGTATTTGAAGTTTAGTGGGATCAGCACTTAAACTGATTATTGTTAAATTATTTATAACCTTGTAGAGATAATTAATTTTGGTTCATCAAATTACATACAAGAGAATTTCTGATTTTGAAACATCAGTTTTAATCCTTTGCTATCTGAAAAGAGATTTGCAAGCCTGTATGATATGATTGGAGGAAAAAAAAGACATCTCATGAATTTTCAATACACCCTTATGCTTCTAAAATATCCTTGTTGATCTTAAAGATTGGCCATTTTGATTCCATTTTCAAATGGTTGTGATGATAAATTAATTTTAGTAAATGAATGCTTTTTTCTTTCTAATAGAGTAAGAAGTGACGGTGGTTAGGTAGAAAGAGTGCAAATTACTTAAGATGCTCTAAATCCTAGTTATTTCACAATCTCAACCAAGTTGTATATGAAACTACTAGTATATTCCTTATTTACTTATATTTATAGTTTTCTAAGAGGAAAGAGCAGCTGAGAAATCCTGGGGAAATTCTCTACATGTAAACCCTAAAACTTCAATAACAGAAGGCTGCACTTTTATTTGGAGAGTTCTTCAAGTAGACAATGATCCCCAAATGTTGTCTTAGCATCTAATTCCTTCTAGGAGCCAGATACTTATAAAGAACCCTGGTCTGGCATAACATTAATGACTGAAATCTGAAACCCTGCATTGCTTGACTGGCTTGCTGAATGAAACTGAACTACTTGCTATATAACATAACACTCAATAATCAAGAGCATTCTGTGATTGGTCCCCAGGGAAAACATCTGAAACTAGTATTTCTTTCAAAGAGCCAAGCAGTTTATGTTGATTCCATGTAAACTAATGACTTCAAAGATGGAAAAAATTCCCATCAAAAAGAATTACTCCAGTCAAGGAAGTTTTCATTTACCTCAAAACAGGAGAAAAATAACAGAAGGAAAGAAAAGGGGGGTTTGTTTTGTTTTAGAAAGACATGCGTAGCTTCTGTGAAGACACAGAGGGAGAAAGACAGTGATGATTCCTAAAAAGAAAAAAATCCTGTGATAATTAAGTTACCAAATAAGACTTTCCTGGATCCTGAAATTATCAGGACTGATTTTTTCCAGGGAATACCTTGGGCTTGCCAGGTTGATCAAAAAGAAGTGAAAAAAATCAGCACTAGAGAGACTGTATTTTTCTTCTAGTTATTTTTAAAAACAGCCAGTGAAGAAAGTGATCTGTGTTCTAAAACTTCCATGAGAAGGGGCTTAGGAAGGAGAGCTCCCAAGACATAAATAAAAACACTAAAATCAACAGAAAGGATATGCTTATTGCAGAGGAACTGTGCAGGTCAGGAAGACAACCATTTATGCTGTGAACTAGGAAATAGTTTATAACAATTTACTTGTGTTCCTTGATTGTTGATGTCCACAAAATCACTCCACTCATTTACTAATTCATCAGATGACATCACTTTCAGAAGAATGCTGGGCAACAGATCTCTTGTTTTGCAGTCTGGGTAGTTGGAGACTTGATGGTAAAGTTCATGATGAACTGAACACTCAGCTGGAATCTTTCTACAGTAAACTTCAAACTTTGGTGTATCTGAAATTTTATAAAATATGTAAAATTAGGGCTTTCTAAAATCTGCAAATCAAAACTTACCTATGCTTATACAAATTAGGAAGTTTTGACCTGAGATATTGATAAACAAAAACATTACTTTTCTATTGGTTGGAATTTTATGCACTTGTGTTTTTTCCCCTTTTTAGATAATTAATATTTACATGAATGGCGTTCCACTGATCATTCTTTACCTTAACACACCATAACTACAATTTCAGTAATATGTTTTGTGTTACATTTGCAAATGTGAGGAGATTTAAATGTTCCATGGGATTGAACTGATGTCAACAAAACTCCACTGACTACTAGTTTCCTACAGCCAAGTCATCTTGACAGCTGGAACCAGGGAGACCCAAAAGCCTGAAGCCATGCAAGTTCATACTCCTGACTTCTCAATTAGCTCCATTAGCTTCCAGGTTTCTGTATTTTCTTCCAGTCTCTCATTTTGAGATAAATCCTGACGAGGGCATCAAGTTCTTGTAACCACAACACACACTGACCTCAACTCCGTATCTGAGATACAGTAAAATAATTTATACTACAACAGTGCTCTGTTTCTAATTATTGCATCCAACTTACCTTTGAAGTTCTCTTTCACAAGCAATTGAACGGAGCACCTATTGTGGATAATTATACGAGGACTAGGATCTTCTGTAAGTGTTAGGTATGTCACACCAAGATGCTCTTGATATGTCAGTGCTATAGCTCTAAAACAGAAGCAGATACATTTGATTACGCATGTTTTGGATTAAACCTTTAAGGATTATTACTCTGAACAATTAAAAACATTCAAAACTAGCATCTGTAAGATTCTTTATGATCAAGTTCCAATTCCACAGATATTTATATACATTTAGGCAAGTACATATCTCCATTGAGAATTATATTTAAACAGGAGAACACGTGGAAATAGCATGAAAAACAACTTTAGAAAAGAAATCCCTTCATAGAGACCACTTATAAGTTAAATTGAGCACGTGTGTTCGCAAGACGAGAGCCTGAGCCAGCAGACATTTATATTAAATTAAAAACATGAGATTGAAGGCCTAAATTTTCAACATAAATCTTTAAAATTTTCCAGAAGAATTTTCACACGTACTTCTCTGATACACGTTAAAGATATTTTTAACAAATACAAAAATCTGTAACTGACTGATTCCCTGGAATGATCCACAATACTATTGTCCTTTCAGACATTAACATTATGGCTCACCGCTACATAAATTTCCAAAATTAAATTAACTTAGTTCTACTCATTAGCTACATAAACTGTTTTCACACATAAACACTTTTTTTTTTCCCCTTGTGCAGATTTATTGGCTATTTCTAAAAAACTTCACCTCATGGTGATTTTAAAAATCCAAACAGTCTGCAAATTTGATTAGGAACATGAGATCCTTTATGCCTGTTTAAAAATGATAAGTTCCTGTTCTTCACATTTTAGTATTTTTTAATCTGAAGTGAGAATCTTTAATATCCACAATGACACCTCTTACACTCTTAAGATCTTTATGAGGATTTGAATGGTATCAAGCACTTCAGGAAAGAGAAAGATCGTATGGCTGGTAATGCATACTGATGTAGCTCCTCTAATTCCAGCAGATTGCTTCTTATTTATACCTGCATAAGCATGAACAGATTCAGATACCAGGGTTGAGAGTTAACGTTGGGCATCTGACAAGTCATTGGACTGATATTTTTAATGAGCTGTGTGCATGTGTTTGTAGGCAGAACACATATTTGGATATTTGAAGCTTTAAAACTTGGAAATGTTTCCTTGTACTCTCAGAATAGTTTCATCCTTTTTCAGCTTTTCTTGTTTAGCTTCATATTATTATTAATAAAATATAATTTAACCTTTTATAAGTAAACCCTAAAGTTTTGCATTGTATTCTTTCACACTGTCCTTGCTCTTAAATTGTTACCCACAAATTAAAATGACCATGATCTCTAATAGAAACTTTTCATGCTCTTATTTTGTAAGCATGTAAAAAATAGCAGCCTATCCATTATAAAAATTGTACAACTTGTACATGGCCACAACATTAAACCATTTACAGTAAAAGCATCAAAACCATTAAAAGGTAACAATCTTTAAATTAAAGTAAGGCTAGCCTTTACATATGGGGGGCACGTGTTACTCTGACTTTTGCATTAATCCCTTAGTAGCTGAGGCGTTATAGCAAGAAGCAATGTGGATTATTCATGGCTGTTCAGTGTACAGTACCTGGTACAAAATCCACTGTCAGTACAAACCCCTGTGGGTACCGCCACACTCTGCCTAGGAAACTCCTGTTTAATGACAGCTGGTAGGCTCCACAGCTCACACCTGCCAGCGTAGCCGCCTGGACTGAAACTCAGCAGCAGGCGCTTTTCTGTAAGAGGAGCCCCTGAAGTTAAGGTACTGGTGTCTGACATCAGGTCCCAGCAGGGCACAGCGCTCAGCGTCTCGCTGGGGGGTTTCCCAGCTGGACTGACGCTGAACACTGTACTGTCTGATGAGTGGAAGGCCTGGAAGGAAAAAAGATGATGGTAGCATGACACGCTGGCTCCTAACAGGAAATTTATTCATGTTGATCTTGCACAGAACAGTCACAAGTAGCCAAATGACCACAGGTTGCACTAAGTCCACTGCATTAAAAGCTACCTGGCCAAACTGTGGTCCTCATGTATACTTATGCAGTTAACTGAGCATAGTTATCTATAGTCTCAGCTGTACTCTCAGCTGCCCTACACTGCCCAGTCTTATTAAAGTTTGCTGATGATACTAAACTGGGAGGAGTGGCTGACTCAGCATAAAGCCACACTGCCATTCAGCAAGATCTGGGCAGACTGGAGAGCTGGGTGGAGAGGAACCAAATGAAATTCAACAAGGGCAAGTGTAGGGTCCTGTACCTAGGGAGGAATAACCCCAGGTAGCAGTACAGGTTAGGGGTTGGCCTGCTGGGAAGCAGCTCTGTGGAGAGGGACCTGGAAGTCCCAGTTGATAACAAACTCTCCATGAGCCAGCAATGTGCTCTCATGGCCAAGGCCAATGGCATCCTGGGGTGCATTAAGAGCAGCGTGGTCAGCAGATCACGGGGGGTTATCCTCCCTGTCTTCTCTGCCCTGGTGAGGCCACATCTGGAGTACCCCCTCTATTCTACCCTGGAGTCAACACCTGGGGTTAAACCACAACATGTCTCTAGTTCTGGGCTCCCCAGTTTAAGACAGACAGGGAACTACTGGAGAGAGTCCAGGGGAGGGCTACAAAGATGATGATGACTGGAGCATCTCTTGTATGAGGACAGGCTGAGAGAGCTGGGGCTGTTTAGCCTGGAGAAGGCTGAGAGGGAATCTGATCAACACCTGTAAATATCCGATGCGGCCAGACTATTCTCAGTGGTGCCCAGCAACAAGGCAAGGGGCAATGGGCACAAACTGGGGCACAGGAAGTTCCATCTCAACATAAGGAAGAACTTCTTCACTTTGAAGGTGACAGAGCACTGGGACAGGCTGCCCAGAGAGGTTGTAGAGTCTCCTCTGGAGACATCCAAAACTGCCTGGACACGAACCCATGCAACCTCCTCTAGGTGACCCTGCTTTAGCAAGGGGGTTGGACTAGATGATCTCCAGAGGTCCCTTGCAATCCCCACCATTCTATGAGAAATCTATGAAAAGAAACAGTTACATCGCTGCAACATAACCGTGGGAAGAAAACCCATTCTTAGATATAAAAGTAAGAATCAATTTTAGCCTCTACACTCTTCCAATTCCCTGTCCCATTAGACTGTCACAAAATGCATGATGCACAATTGTAGATACTGATGCAAAGAAAACTAATGCAGAAGGAAAACAGTACAGATACAAGGAACTTTAAAAATTTGTTTATCTGCCAACTCCTCTAGCAAGTTTGACCCTCAGAATTCTTTCCACATATTTTACTATAAATTTAATCTTCAATAAATATGTATAAATGGTTGATTAAAATATATTGACCATGCATATATTTTGGTTCCTGTATGCTAGTCCTTAAATATACTGTGTGATTATTAGAAAACTGATATTCATGATTTGATGCAGTTCACTGAAATTCATAAACTTTGGGCACGTCTCTAGTTCTGCAGCTTTGCTCAGATAGCTGGAATCTTCCCAAAAGGATAACAAAAAGTTTTCAGCCTGCCAGGCCAATATACCTCTTTTACACGCAAAGTCAGTAAAAATTCTGAGAACAATTTCAACAGCTACTATGGATTACACTGACTGTTTTACAGAAATGGCCATTAGTGCCTGAACAGATGGAGAACAGGCAGAACTAATTCTGCAATGTGCAAGAATCTCCTGCTTTGCACAGATTCCTTATGACAGTTAATTATTGGAGTTGAATTTGCCCAGGATTCTGTACTTTGAATTAAAATTATATAAAGCACTTTATCGTTATCATTTCTAAAGATTTCTGTTCAAGCTCTGCTATATGGAGATGAGACCATACAAAACTAAACACCCATGTACCGCAGATGACTAAAAATCCTGGTATCTTCAGTGCTTTACCTCTTCTCCAGAGTGGGGTTTGGAAATAGAAAGCTGTGGCATATAGTAGATTTGATATGATGTATCATTGATTATTGTTGTCTTATCTTCTATCTGGAGAATCTGTATACCTTGTCGAACCATTGAAGAAATGCAGAACTGACACAACTGTAAGATAATAAAACTGATGAGATCACACACAAGACGATGAAAGGTATGGAAACACAGTGACAGAAGTGACATTTTAACTGTGAACTGCAGCCACATCACATACTTTTGAAGTTGCATCTGTCAATGTTTTCCAAACAAGACTGAAAATTCATTATTTATTTTCCCAGGAGATACTGTATGATCTTGGTGAGTTGGGCAGAATGTCTTTGGCTAATTCTTTAAATTATACTTCATACACTCTTTATGTTTTATGTGTATTAACAAAATTAGGGAGGAGCTGTCACATTTCATACATTTGATTGTTTTCATCTGCTATATGACTTTGCTTTTAAATTAAAAAGGTCTAAATCATGGTAATTTTCTTCTAACCTTTTGATGACCTGGAAAAGCACCAAGTTTTATTTCAGCTTCAACAAAACCTTCTTCATCCAACGTTACTACTTCCCCATTGTCAGCATCCTTCCATTTCGGGGAGGTCACATTATGAACCAGTTTAATTGCCACTGATTTGTGCACGGTGTTAGTGTTTGCCCAGTATATTCCAACCTGGAAAGCTTCCTGCAAGTGAAAAATGATGGATTATCACTTGTTGACAATTTTATACACTTCTATTAGACTTAAAACATAGTTTCCACTATGAAGACAATCTCATTTTCTCCCTTTCTCCCTCTCATTCTATTTGATTCAAGGATAGATGAAACCACAATGTAGATATGGGGCTGATCCTCACAGTGGAATCAGGATCATAGTCTATTCTGAGACATGTCAATAGGTAGACCTTTCATTTATTAACAGATGTACAAAAAAGATGGCAAAATAAACAAGAATTATCAGATTGTACATTTGGAATTCACAAGCTGATGTGTCAAATTACTTTAATTCTTTAAAAAATAAAGATTATTTGGGTTGCAATAAAAAAACAAGTGCATGGCCGAGTATGTGAGAATATTCATTACACAAACTTCTGAAATCAGGAAGGCAGGCATCCTAAAGAATCTTCCTCATTTGTAATTCACCCATCAGATTATCAAACCTTTCTTGGGAGCTATGAAACCACCCAACCTAAACTACTCTCAAACCAAATATTTCTTCCTGGCTGTCAGCTTTGTTACTGTGGTCAATGTATTTCCCAAGTGACAGGTGAGTACAGCAGGGGCCAAAGTCTGCATCTGGCCTTTATAGCAGTTTTCTTGGGCTGCCACACTATGCCCATGATGCAGAATCACTGGCTGAATTAGGAGGGAGAACAGAAGACAAGATGCAAGTCTTCTTCCTACAGCGTCTTATAGGCAATTTTTTACCAGGCATCTTTAAGACATTTTGCTCTTCACACATGCTATCACATGTGTTGTGATACTTGCTCGGTGGCTCAGTGTGGCAAATTTCTATTGTTATTTCTACTCCTCAATGTATGACAGACAGATGCAGTGACTGGGAAGCAGAAATCATCTGCATTAATAACCATCGTTAAGAAGCAGTGTGCCTGTTGCCATGAATGGCATTTACCTCGAAGTTGGGAGGTATAATTACTTTCCCGGTAGGTACTTGAAGAACAATCTTCTCTCCTTCAAACAGCCAGAGGTCCCACCTGGACTGATTAATAAGCAAAGCCCAGGGCAGGAGTTCTATCAGCAGAGTTGTAACACATGGTTTCCACACCGATAGCTTTACCCGCATTGGGCTATCCCATTGGGAGAGCTGTTCATTGCTGTTCAAAAACAAAGGAAGGAAAGGATAAAGTCAAAGGAATAATGAATTCAAGCTTACAAATGATAAGGCATCATTTTCAGAAATCTGCAAGGCTTTTCTGGTTTTGAATTAGAAAAACAATCTACTCTTACGTTATCATTCTGGAATACACCGAGATGCAGTCAGTCAGATCTACCTACATGCAGGCTATAAAGACCTGTTTTTAACTGCGTAAGTTCCACCTAAAGTTGGCCTGTCAAAGAAATGCCTTAACAGAATTATCACTAAGTCATGCGACTCCGACTTTTGTAGTCACAAAGTCACATTTCCTTTTTTTTTCTTCAGCAACTACTCCTACAGCAAATCCCTGTTTCTGTACTGAAACAAACAGCTGCTGAATACACAACAACCTCTAGAGCTGCAGTAAAAAAGGTGCATTCACAGAAAAATAGTTCCTTTTTATTTTTTTTTAAATCCTTGCTGATGAGATCTTCTCAGTGTGATCAAGGGCAGCCCCTTGGCTGACGTCAATTTTTTCCCACCTGTAACAAATTCTGCAGCTTACAGGCAGGAACCATGTAATTACTGAAAACATGTTTAATGTTGACTATATATAGCCTTCTTGAATGTGATTTCAGTTTATTTAAAAAGGCAACACGACAACCGTGAAGAAGGTTTAGCGAAGAATTACCTGTCTGAATCCTTCCTATTATATGGCCATGCAGACTGGTGAAGATTAGTGGTGCCATAGAACTCGGACAGTATTTGGTTGACATTGCCACCTGGATGGGATTTAGTTGCTATCTGCTTAATTAGCGTGGTTGAGATAGGGACTGCACACTCTGATGGATCATCTTCCTCCCTATCATTGAAAACATTCAGTCACTTACACAACAAGATCAAGCATTAGTAGCACTCACATTCTGTTTAATGAAGCTTTCCAAACACAGTCTGCAGTAGGAACACTCTCAAGGTTAATTGTGGATGAATCAATTGCAGGAACAAGTTCCTGAGCATTAACTGACATACATGAATTTGTTATGACTATGTAATAGCCTTTGTGTCTGCAACCTTAGAAACACTGCAGGATTCTCAAAACGCATTTCAAGATCATTTAGGAATTTATTTTTCAAAATACAAAACCACAGACTGCTTGAGCAAATAAATGCCAGTGTGCTTAGGATAGTTACACCAAATTTAATATTTCCTTATCATTTCAGGCGACATATACTTGTTCTGTCGTATCTCCTCTGCAGATGCCATACTGATGGAGAAAATGCACAAGAAGGTAAAGTGTAAATTATTCCTTCTTTTCCATACAAATAAACCATCTTCAAGGAAGGGAATTTTACCTGGCTTGAAAAGTCAAGTGGTGCATAAGATCTGGTTCTATATTTTGCAGTGCTTTCTCCTGTCCTTTCCCTGGAATCACTTGTGTTTCCTTCAGTCCCAGACTTCTTTTCTCTAAATGTATGATGATTGGGTCTGGAAGATGGCTCCTCACAATGAAAAGAGGGCTGAAAACAATCTACAAGAAGAAAAGAATATGCCAATTTAAGGCTATTTTTATTCCAGCATTACGACTGTATAAAGATATATTAATAGCTTGTTTCAAGCGGGTCATTCTGCCCTTAATTTATTATATGATGTCAGGCATAAACATTTAGATTTCAGAGACATTAAATGTACTTACTAATCGTTGCTGCACATGAGAATTGGGCTCTAAAGTCAAAATTGTGCACCACACGTATGTAATTGAACTCTTTGAAGATGGTACCTGTATGCAGAGAGATCAGCAGCA
This sequence comes from Laterallus jamaicensis coturniculus, assembly GCA_022605575.1. Lineage (NCBI taxonomy): Eukaryota > Metazoa > Chordata > Aves > Gruiformes > Rallidae > Laterallus > Laterallus jamaicensis. Next base: position 69,389,099 of record JAKCOX010000002.1, on the reverse strand, counting down.
TTACACTAAAATTATTTCAGGATGATAATGTTCAACACTTCACCATATCAAACAGAAGTCTAAACACAAAGTCCCCAATTCTCTCAGACATTTTTATCCTATATTCCATATACCTATTTCTAGTCATACCTGAATGACAGTGCTGTGTTCTGTATCTTTAGAACTTAGGCATACGTCTCGTGACCAGTCTTCATCTCCTGTAGCTTTCACGCTCAGCTCGGTGAGCTCATTGTTCTCTAGGACATACGAAGGCAACTTCTGCTTGGCCCCCAGGCAGTTGATGTGTTCTTTAACAACAGCCTGTCCATCCTGACTAATGTAATGCTGAACCACTTTCAGTTCAATACTTTCAGAGAGGTAACTACAGACTGTCTGTCTTCCACAGATTAGGATCTAAAACACAAAAATACGCAGCTCATGTATAAATGACTGTGAAAAAAGAAAGGTTAAAATAGAGCTATATACAGACTGAAAACCTGTACAAGAATAATCTCCCTATGTTAGGTTTTCCCAAGCATTGCTGAAGGCAGTGAAAGGTAAAACATTGTTTTTATTGGCCAAATGCACGTGCAATTTCATAGAAACCTAGGCATTAAAGCACTTGAAATATTGCTAAGGCATTATCTGAGCCTGAAAGAAACATGTAACATATCAGCTTTGGTTCTCAAAGAACTGCCTGCCGCTGACATAGCTCTGGCCTGGATTTTCAGAGTACAGTGATGATTTCTGAATGCTGAGCCCTTTCTGAGCAGACACAGTGAGGCTTCTACTCACACCTCACATTCCCATCACAGTCCAGACTTTTCAGTATATTTGCTGTTTTAAAGCTTATGATTCCATGAAATGGCTATAGTGTATTTCTGTATTTAAGTGCACCCACCTAGAAAATGACCAAATCAGACTCAATCAGAGTTGTAGCTGTCCATCATATGTGAATTATATATCATGTAACATGTATCTGACTCCTTCCTAAGCTGAACTGAGGAACTGCATTCCACATGTATCCTTGCTAAAACCATCTTCATTTGCTTTTCATTAATGAGGGTGCACACCATAGCTACAACCTACCAAGAAAATCTCAGCAGGGTTTTCAGTGACGCCAGGCACTGTTCTTTTGTCTGATCTGCTGTATTTCTGTTGTGCAACTTTATGTAGCGCTCTGCCATATCCATGAGCTAAACATGTTATGCCTGTCACATGCTCTGGCATCAGACAATGCAGGCAGAATGGCTGCAGTGTTAGTACAGATTTCTTTACAAAGGTAGCATGTGAAAAGTTATTGTACAAAGCCCATTTTCATATGTTAATTTGGTCATTACTCCTTTCTTGAATAATATAACAGCCTGAATCACAACCCAGAATAAGACATGAACAGTTGCATAAAAAAAAAATTCTGCTTTTCAAGAACTTAAAGCATGCAAGAGACTCCACAATTTAGCACCATCAGAACTTACAAACCATGCAAGGGGAAGTTTATTGGAACATGTAAAATATGCAGTGGTAATTGAGCTTTTCACTCCATACCAAGATGAAGAAAAGAGTTGTAAAAGCTCTCAAAAATACTCCCAGAACACTGTTATTCTTGTTTTTCCAGATACCAGTAGGAGAGAATAAATAATGTGACTAATTAGTGAATAAATAACAGTTTAAATTACCCATGATATTTTTGCCAAACTGGCTCAAACACTTACTTGCTTTTGCACTCCACTGAGCTGCTGAACCTTGATAATAAGTGATGCTGTCCGGCCCTTGTACTGAATGGTACGAATAAAGGTCCCTGTATTGTCCACACTGAATGGTTCAGACCATCGCCAGTTTCCCCAGCCTTCAATACAGATGTGTAACAGCTGGAAAGAAAGCAATTACTACTTCAATACATAACTGGAGGAGAAAAAAAAATAAAAATCCCCTTACAGTAGGATAGGAATTCCCATGGCAGAGAAATATTCTTGGTTTTAAGACTCAGCAATTAGGCACACCAGTTCTCTGAACGACCCACTCAGTCTGTGACATCAGATACAAACAGAAGAATCAACAATACCTTAAGATGGCTCTGCATCATGCATTTCTATAAATTACCCACTTTGACAACGTATTTAGGATGGTAAAAATCCAGCACACAACTGCTCAGAACAAAAGGGGTATGCAGACTAGAGAGCATAAAACAGGAAATAAGAGATTTTCTTTTCTAACCCTGAAATTGTTCTAGAAATCCACCTTCTCTATTACCAACAAAGTGACAGGGAACACAGATCAAGGACAGATTTTTAGCCTTCAGTGTAAGAGAGAAAATTACAAATACCATTTCCTTCAAATAAAGAAGGATGCAAATCTATTTGTGTGTATACTTGTACAGCTCACGTATACATGCGTGCTAAATGTAGAACATAACATATTGCAGAGACATGGGAAGCATTTCATTTCTTACACAAATGTGGTGGCAAGTTCAAACTTGACTGCATGAGAAGAAATTTAACTGCATAATTATACTCCCTGTGTGATTTATTCCGGAAAAGGAGTGGCTTTTTTCCAGTTTAACTTAAATCACTTCCAGAGCAATATAGTCTTTCATCATTTGAAGAGCCTTTCATCCATTTACCCACCATACGCACTTACCTCTATCCCATGGAGATTCTTTAAGCCAGAGTAGTGAAAATTGGTACTGTTCCATGTAGGTCAATGAAGTTACATAAATTTACGCCAGCTGAAGATCTGGCTATTTAGCTCTGCATAGAACTTTTGTGGCTGTGCAAACTTAAGGATGTGAGCTATATATAAGGGATCAAAGCAATAAGCATTCTGGGTAAAATTTATTCTTTGCAGAGGGCCAGCACAGAGCCTAAGCATCACTTAAGTCCTTTAAAACAGTTATATACAGGCCTTGTGGGAAGTCTCTCTTGAGGGTTGTATTTCACTCTGATTTTGGACATCTGTCATTAATTAATTTAAGAAATTGAGAACAGGATCAGGCCCAAAGTTTGATTATTTACACTAGCAAAAAATTGAAACTTGTAAGTTTTATATTTTTCCATGATTTGTTTCCAGAAAGATTGCACTGGCCATGGGTTTGGCCAGCTGGACATAGCAAAGGGCTAGATTCTGGTTTTTTCCCCCCATTGTTTTAAGAAACAACCACAGCAACAACTTTCAAAGATATTACAACTCAGTAGCCTGTTTGCAATTTGTGGTATCCTCAGCACAAGTTACACACAGAACAATAACATCCATTCAGTGGGTGGCTTTTGAATTTGCAAGAGTGATGACTGCTGCATTCAGATTCAAATTAGTTTTAGGCTGGAAGCACAAAGGCTAATATGTGCCAGTGTGCACACGGGCATGTATCTGGATGCGCACATGCAAGGGCACAGCTTTATATTCAAGAATATGGTGAGGGAAGCTATGCACTAGGACACTCAAACTCATAAACTAGCACGTCGCTTTGATTCTGAAGTATTAGTTACAGAAAAGGAAAAACAAAACAAAAAAATCCAATGCAGAGGCTGGAATCAGTTCAGTTCCTTACAGAGGCAGCTGGGAATAAATCCCATTACATATGAAAACTAAAAGAAAACAAGAAAACTGTTTACTTTGGAGAGACTGGTAGCTGGAAATGACAGCCAAATAATGAGAAAAGGTACTAAGTGGTCAGTCTCAGCTAGAAGGCACACAAAATACAGTGAGTTCGAAAGACAGATGTCAGATAAATGCCATAATTGCCGATTAGTAACTGTACGCAGCTCCAACATTAGGATGACTTGTACCCTGTATAAACAGCTTTGCTCACAAGTTGAATGTTCCCAAGGAACACGCTGTCAGCTTCCCTCAGCAGTCATTAGCTCCCAAATGCTGCCTTATTAATTTTCTTTGAGGCACGATTAGTCTGCATTTAACTTTACGGTTCAAAAAGAAAAGTAATGAAGAGCTATTCTCATACATTAGCAACTTCATATTTTATAAACATACTGTTTGTATGCTACATATGTAGGGAACAGCCTTTATAAATTATTTTAAGGATATCAAATATATTTGTATTAATGACATAGCAACGTAAGAATCGGCTGCTGTGCAAGTTCACTTCTGAGCCAAGCAACTGCATTCCGTGAAAACTCAAAGGGATCTCTGGGTGAATCAGTTATTTAAATGGGGAAACGTGGCTAGAAATAATTCCAAAATGACACTAAGTGATACAGAGATATATGGCAGGAAATAAAAATTGAAGTAATTTTAGAAAATTAAGGTATTAACATTATTTTAGCAGAAGACGTCATAATAGATGGTGTTAGATACTCAACAAGACAGAGCTCTAAGGTTATAAAACTGACCTAACACTACAGATTCCCAGTAATTGCCAGTAACTCACACAGTAATTGCTATGTAACTCCCTTTCATTTATCAAGCTTTAAGTAAATCCTAAGTATTTATTTGACACTGCTCTAAAATGTTCAACAAGTATAGCTAAGTACGGTACATACATTAGGAGAAAAGTCATTGCAAAAACATGGGAAAAATACTCAATGGACTTCAAAGTATCCTAGGAAATATAATCCAGTGATAAGTAGCAATGTAAAACTTAGAGAGAATTTAAACCAGACTATCTATTGTATATGTGAAGATAGGCACACATCTGTGTAACCATTTGATTTCTGCACTTTCTGCTAGGGTAACATATCAACAAATAACACAGAGTTTTTTGTTTTGACTGGACTTTGCAAGGGTTTGGCTTTTGGATTTGCAATTCTGAGCCAAAATGGATTTCTGTTTTGAGATGGAAAGAAATTGCCTTCAGATGAAGCTTCTTCTACTGGAGTGAATGGCTAGAGACACTGTATTCTTTATCGTGACCCTTCAGAGTAATTTTTCTATGCACTCCTCAAAATTTACTCAGGTCTTCAGCTAGATGTGTGAGTGAAGGATACAATCTGAGTAAATACAGCTAAGTGTCATATGACAAGGCATGAAGACTAAAATGGGGGATTAAAAATGAGCTGAAGAATGGAGCTGGTCCAGAAAAGGCAGCATTTTCCAGCTGTGTAAGTAATTTAAAGCTTGTACCCTCAAAATGCTTAGTGATACAAATTTGACTTCTACTTTCCTTGTAGGTCCACCAAGGTTAACTTGGTTTCACTGTCGTTAGATTATATCTGCCTAGTGAAACTAGAAAATGCTTTCTGGGAAGAACAAGGGTTATTGCTTTCAACTCTGAGAGACTGGGAAGAATCAAGTGAGGACTTGGTTAATGGTGTGGAAGCAGTTGTGTATTTTAAGTGATAGGAGATAGTAAAATAAAAGCTGTGATGATGCAGCAGCACAGAGGAATGGAGGCATGGAGATGGGAGTTGAATTCTAAGACTTGAAGCTAAAGCAATTTCTAATTGAAAAAATCAAAGAGGAAGCACGATTGGTGATTTTTGGTTGTGCTTTCAGAATACAACCTGGTGGCTCTTGACCAGGATGAGGACTTATAACAACAAAAAAAAATTAGTATTTGGGAAAACAGCGAATGAAATGTTCACAGTCAGCTGTAGCAGCCACCAAACCAGTTTGAATTTCAGCTTGGCTTCATTTTCTCAAGGGATCTGGGAGATCTGACCAGTTCTATACCACTGCCACTTTTAAGACATGTGACCAATACAGAGCATGAGAGAAAGCAATTTCCATCACCCCCATGCTAGCTATTAGGAAAAAACGTGACGCTTAGCAGATACACTCTGACCTTTGGGGGTTCTTTCAGGTGTCACAAGCCTCAACACAACCTAAAAAGCGGGTCTGAACCTCGCTCCTCACAGTGTGAAACAGAAGAGCCATTTGGCTAAGGAATGGTACCCCAGATATAAGGGTTCATGTGATTCATGGATAATATCAATCCCTATCTGCTCCAGGTATTATCTGGAAAGTCAATTCCATGTAATATAGTGTAACTGTTGATTTCTTATGTCAGATGCCAAAGGAAAGCAACAATATGCTTCTCCCTACTTGAACAGTGTAAAATAACATAAAACATTTTCTTTTTTTTTTGCCTGATGTGGTTCTGTAAACGACCTGGGGAGGATTTTATAAAGTACAAAAGGTTGTACAGAGAATCTGTAACATCCCTAAACAAAACCCAGGCAAATATCCCAATAACAGCTGATATGTAAGTCTCATTTCCTAAGTTTGAACCCACAGAGTACTGCATATCATCTTACACTTTATACAACCCAGTACCTGAAAGAATGGCAACTTGGAAATAAATACCAATGAATTATGATCCTCCTGGAGATGCAGCGTAAATTAAAATTTGGCTTCAGTCTTTTTTTTTGTAGGAGAACAAGGAGGAGGTTCATAAAATTATTTCCAAATCTACAACTGCCTTTAAAAAATATGTTTTAAAATTCTAGCAGAAGCTGTGCTTTTGCAGGCATGCTGTGTAAAACGAGAGATGAAAAACTTGAAATGGGTTCCAGTGAGGGTATTACTCATATACTAACCACTACTAAGATCTATTTGTGATTTCATATGTGTATGTTCAGGAGAACAAAAAAGAAAATGATAGAGATATTTTCCCTCAAATTCTGTGTACGTAGCAATAAAATGGCACACACAATAAAGTAGTTGCCCTACTTTGATAAGAAATAAATCTACCCCCTTTATTAATAACATTCTTGGCCCCATTCTCACTGAAGTCACTGCTGAAATCAACACAGGAATTCATTTTTGCCCACTACACCTGTTGCCTCAAGCTAAGGACAAGGAAAAGTAAAAATAAGCTGTTGTTATAACTCTGGGAGAAGGAATACTCTGGAGAAAGGTTTGGGAGCCTTTTATAAAAACACAAACTTCCCCTATGTAACAGTATGTTTTGCATAGAAAGCAAAAGAATGAATTCAGATCCATTATCCTTTGCGTCTTCAGAAGACTCTGCTGAAGCTTGCGAGTGGAGAGAAGAACCCGTAATAACTGGCATGCTATAGAAGACTTGCTGTTTATTCACAAGCAAACAATCTCTGCAGAATACATTCAGGGGACTCTGACATGAGTAGCTGTTTTTTGCATTTGCTGTGATCCCTACTGGGACCCTCCAACTACCTACTGTCTTGCAAGTCAGAATTCCTGAACTCTGAGTAAATTAGTAGGAAGATCTGATCTCGTCTAACTTCAGAGTTTCACCCTATGTATCATATGCTCCAGTTCTTCTAAAAAACACAGCTGTCTTGGAGACAAACATGACTTTTGACATAACTGGGGCCCATCCCACGAAGCAACTTGAAGATCAAGATAAGGAGCACAGACTGGATCCAATAATAACCTAGGAGCCTGTGTCTGTAGAACACAGGAGTGATGTAGCTTCTCTTCCCTTTTAATGATATCTAACTGACCTCTAACTTTCATTAAAATCTGCAAAAGGAACTCAGGAGACCTGGCAACTTTTGCTGGAATTGCTTAAAGCCTCAAATATCACCAGTTTTGAACTCTGAAAGGGACTACATAGTTGGGGTTGTCTTATCCCTAAGGAAGGTCAAAACCTCATGAAATCTGAGGAAAACATGGGGGATGGAGCAGAGTAGAAGAGCAAGCATTGGACCTTAGACTTATTACTGAAATATTAGCCAAACTAGCAAGTCTTGCAGGAATCCGAGTGAAAGTTAAAAGGGAAAGGTTAGGTTCCCTGAAATGTAGAAGATCCGGGCTAGGAAAAAAACAAAGGAAGGAAGGAGCTTTAAGTTAAGCCAAACACAGGGACACCACCAAGAGCTGGTAAATCCAAATCCTTGGTGTGTTATAGCTGTTTCTGTAACATGAAAAAGTTGAACAATTTTTCATTATAGCCTATACTAGCTTCATTAATATTAAAATTAATTCTAAATGTAAATAAAGCATTATATAACTGTCTGCTACTACAAAAATAACTTATTTTAGGTGTATATATATTTGTGTTAAATAATTCAAATGGACAATTACTGCATCTCTCACTATATCTAATTAGCAAAAGAAAAATGGAGAATTTTATTGATGTGAATGTGAAAGAAATACAATCCTTTTAAAACTATTTATTTTCATTTAACTGAACTGCCTTGCCATACTAAAAAAACATTTTGCAGAGGTTAAATAAAGTATTTCATGGCAACCACTGCTTCTTAGTGCCTGTGTAACAAGAAACATGAGCCAGCCGAAGTTGTGCAAGTTGGTTTTCTTTCCCAGTAAGAGAATGTGGTATCTAAGACCTTGTCCTAACTCATTTTATCCCCAAGAGTAAGTCAAGTAAGTCAAGTATGAACTAATGCCTGGAGGGAAGTCCCTGACTCCAGAAGTATGGATTATTTCACATTTATCTTACAATCTGCTCTCAGAGTTCTTAAAATTCACTAACGTGGCAAGTTGGGAATTATCATGAGAAATGAAATAATTTCATAACTATGAAGTCATCTAGCATTCCATGAATATGACACTTGGAGAGTTTGTCCATGCTTGGGCATTATTTTGACCTTTAGATAATAAGCTGTTAGATTGTTTTGTGGAAACGATTAGAAAAGTGCCACAGCATAATAGGGGCAACCTGATGTCTTAATTGAGTTGTTTTCACTTCAAGGATTTGTATCAATCATTGAAAAAATGGACACGACAACATTTGTAATAGTAATTAAACAAACCTATTTTGTGTGATCTAAAATGCCAAAATTGTGCTGTTTCAACGCACTGCCTTTCTGAAGCATGCTAAACCTAACAGTGATTAGTATTTAACATTAACCAAAAGAACAAGGCTTATAGATGGATGCCAAGCTTCTCCAACCTTTGTAAAGAAAATTTGCTTCTATTTTAACAGTGTGAGGAAAGCCTGTGCTTCCATATGTTTTCAGTGAAATTCCAGCAAGAGATGGCTGTTGAAAAAAATTAAAAGAACAGAAATACTCTTGAAATTATTCCAAAGGCTGGGACAAGGGAGGCACAGCCCTGCTCCTGGAAAGGCCTGCTGGCCAGCAATGCAGTTGAATCAGGAGGAGCAAGCTGTTTGCTTCATAATCTCCTGGGACATGGGAATCCAGCGTGACACTCCTCACTGTTTCTCAACCCAATTCTTCAGTGGATAGCGTGAATATGATCAGAGGAAAACAGTATGGGGAAACCCTTTGACATCACCAACTGAATAATGAGTATCACCAGCCAAAGAACGAATATCTGAAGTTCCTACTGTCACCTCATCCACTCCCTAATGTGTGATTTGGTTTTATGCTGGACTTTTCCGTCTTTCATCCTGCACTTTTCTTTTTCATTTAAAAAGAAACTTACACAGTGGCCATGAAAACAGAAAGTTTTGCACACCTCAAGTCAATGACTGAAAGGACAAGCTAAAGCTCAATGTTTAAATCTTTAAATTCTCCAGGTGTTGCATGGCTAATGTCATGTATTTTGCTGGTGGTCTTTAGCAGCTCAGCTGAAAATGACAGAAAGTATCAGTAACAGTCTGAAATTTGAACTCTTCTGCTTTTCCCTTTGCTTGAAATAATCCTCATTTTCAAAACTCTTTCCAGTTTGCACCATTATCAGGAGTCTGCCATTATTAGAAATACACGATAATGAGAACTACACCATTAGCAGAACTATCTAGAATGATGGTAAAAATAAGGACTCTCTCAACTAAGTAATTTTATATAAGTAACCAGAAACTGGATAAGAAAAATCATTAAGAGGAATCTTACTTAGTTCTGTTCTTTTAATAATTGCTTTAATGGTGGTTGCCACAAAAGCAAATGACAATTGGTTATGAAATATGGCTCACATTTAGCTAGCTCTCTGCAAGTCTGGTTATTCTTTCACCCTCACACTAACAGAGGGAGTTACATCAGTGGTAACCCAAGTGCGAGTACCATCACCTGATGAGCAGGGATCCTCTCTCACAACCTGACACTTGAGCAGAGTCACCTACATGGGTTGCTTGCCTGTGGGCTGGGACATCACAGGCATTTTGCATGCATGATAAAACTATGACCTTTTAGAAAACCTGACAAGGGTCACAGAACACTCTGGTGTCTCTACATCTTCAAAGGTCCCCCTCTGGGCACTATTACACCAGCGCACACAATTTATAACAACTCTTCTGTCACTGGGGTGAGATGGTCCTTTATTAGCCTGCCTTCCTCTTAACTTATGCCTTAACTGTAGTGTCAACTGCAACTGTTTACTCTGGCTGAATGTGCTCTGCACAGATGACCGCATTCATGTAAAATTCAGTAGTTTCACAACTGACATGCAAATCTAAAACACAGTAAATTTGCCACCTCTGCTTCCTGGTGAAACCTGACATTTGTCAGCAGTGAAAGTGGGTACAGCTCCTGTTCAGAATTACCGTCCAAACTTTACCTTCTTTCTGACATGCTAAGGCTAATATTTTCCAAGGCTCTCAAGGAGTTAGGAACCCCAATCCTAGGATCTAGCAGCACAGGACTGCTCAGCAAGTGGGGTGGCATAAGTCTCTAGTCTCCCACTCAGCTGGAGCTAGTATATATTAAAAATAAAGAAGAAATTGCTTTGCTGTCTCAAACACTTTTTTAAAAAAAAGATTGAAATTCTTGTCCTATCTTGAATAAAGATGAAAAGTGCATTTTTTACCACCACTCAAGAAAACTAACAACATGGTTTTATTGAAATATTTCCTGAAGATAATTTTAAAATATTTTATTTCAGTTTCAGTGTTTATCCTTCAAAAAAAAACCCACCGAGAAACAGAAACTGCATTATTTAAAGTATTTAAGTGGGGTGTTTCTGACTATTTCAAATCTTTTCAAATGCAAGCACATGCTGAGTTGAGAGATTTGTCCAGTTTGACCCTGTTCTGCAAACAATTTCAGTGAGCAGATGCTTCTGGTAAAAACAATTCATTGAAAAAAAAGAAAATCCCCAAACCTCTAATGTACATCACAGAAAACAGACACTGATCACTTAGTTATAAAAACCTGGCAAGCGATGTTCTTTTGCTTTTTTTCAGAAGCTCCAGTTTCCACAACCACTCAGTTTTACAGAAAGCGGTCATGCACGTCCAGTTCTACCCTGGGGTAACTTCTAAACACTTCTGGCTTTCCTCACTCTTTGTTTACCTTTTCTCTCTGATGCAGCCCCAGTGTGTGGCTCCTGAAGGAACTGGAGCATTAGAGATAGTCAAGACCGTAGAGAAATTTCAAGAATCAATGCATAAAAGCCCCCAGTCAGCTTTAGCTGTTGTTGCATTTGAAGGGCTGTTTCTGACGTACCTGTGGGGACTTGTGAGAGCGCCAGCTGTACTGGTGACTGTGGAGACTAGCCAGCAAAATATTTTCATCGGTATCCACCTGGCCAAACCGCAGTGTCTCTTGTGTGTCATTACAGATCACAAAATGGCTGAAGACCAACTCCTCTGCCTCGGGGCATTGGTTCTGAAAGGAAAGGGATATGAAAGCCAGTAAGCATCAGATTAATTGCAAGACATTTGGCAGCTGTCTGCCCAGTGGCGACTGTTGCAACAGAGAAAAGCTTCAAGATCTCTTGCCGTTAGCTTTGGTCTCATAGTACTCACTGCAAAAGCCAGTGTTTGTGTTGACAAAACATACCCTAAGATTTAACGTATTTTACTGTATGCTTCTGTAATGCAAATCTTAAAAATTTTAAAAACTACAATAAAACCTAGACTTCCTAACTGATGGAAGAGACTTGAATGAAATCACATTCAGTTGGAAATGACATGTCACATAGGGCAGGCAGGGCACTACAGGCTGAGCAGAGGCATGAAGAGGTTCTCCATGCTGGACAACTGATCTCTCGGGCCAGGAGGCTGCACTGCCTCTTCCCTAGCTGCTGCTTCTACTTTGAAATGTTGCTGTTGGTCATCAGCAGCAAACTCTCTCTTTCCTGATACCACAACTCTTAAAAAAAAACCCTAAAGAAAAAACAGGAGACATGGGGAGAGTATTTTCACAGCTCCAAGAGACTTTCTTGAAAATGCAGCATGCAATTTGACAGTCTAAGAGGAAAGAGCTAAATCTATAATGAGTTTTAGAAGTATTTTAGATTTCACAGTTGTTTCTTTCTTCCACCTGCAGCATCCTTCCATCCCTCTCTGCTTTTCACCCAGTTGCTTGTCACTTGACACGATGAGACTATACGACAGTCATAAAAATTACCAGATCTTCTATGCCTGAAGGCACGAATTATAATCCCCTATACTGGAGAGGTCAAAGTGTGACTGACAATTTGATTTGGAGATCATTTGTCATATATATCTCTCCTCGTCACTACTGGGCTGGCACATTCCACTTACCCTAACAATTACATCCAATAAAGCAACATTTGGATAGTGTTCAGACAAAGAATTCATCTTCTTGCGCTTTTTGTTACCTCTTTTTGACCTGTCTTTCCTAGCACACACTTTATTGTTGGTTGGTTCCCTTCTTTCCACAATACAGCCCAGCTGCTCTTTCCTCATCCCTTCTTCCCATGACGTTTTCTCTAACTTATGGGACCTCCATGGTCTTTGAGAGCTGATTCTGTTTCCCCTCCTTGCTCTCTCAGTGGACCTTTTAAACAGACATAATGAAGCTAGCACCTCCCCTCTCTATGATCATATGGATCTCTAGTTCTTTGATAATGATGTGCCAGGAAGCCTGCAGAAATTCAGAGATCAAACAAGAGACAAATATTTCCTCATAGATCCCTATGGATCTTTAGTTATCCATGAAAAACAGTGGTACACGGCTTGTAGCACATTGCTGGGCGATAGGCATGGAACAGATTTTCTGAAAAGTCTTCTAGGTATGTCTGATTTAGCATCACTGAATGCGTGTTCACTACCATCATTAGCTTCTGAAGAACCTAATGAGCAGGTTGCAATTCGTCTTGTGACCAGATGTCAGAATGGTTGGCTGAGAGTGTGTAAAAAATTATTCACCTTAGGAGTATTTAAACATGAGAATAATTAGATTAAAGCTTCTCTCCAAATCTCATGAATTCTGCATGATATCACGTGTCTTCTGTGAAACAAGAGTCAAGTGAGCATACCCAAAATCTCACTTTTTCAAAGCAGTAAAACTCATTACAGAGCAATATGTCTGCATCACATTCGGTAGCAGATCTGGGTAGGCTAAAGGCTGACATTTACAGTGCCACTTCAGAGTGCAGAGTTTATTTTGGCATTTTCTAGTGGTGGATCTATGACTTTTTACTGTCAAACTGCCATACCCACATACCCATAAGTCTACCACAAATATATATATTATCCTGTTACAGCTTTGCAAAATGTTCATTCTAAAAGGGAGGATTTACTATCCACAAAGCTCAGCATGTTGTTATAGTCAAACCTAGATAAATCCACAGGGGAATTTAAGACTTTTTTTTTTTTTTACTCTAATATATCTTCTTCCTGATTACACACTAACTGGAAGAACACCATCAGAAGATGATTAACTTATTTCTTTTTACCTGACTGATTTTGTTTCAAGTAAGTGAACTGTAGGTTCTTGTACCTTCTGAAGGGAAAAGAGAATCTAGCAAGATTTTGGCATGCACAGATCTACTGAATTGTACTGGAGGAACATTATCCCATCAGGGATTATTAATAGGCTTGTACACATTTTGCTACTGACGACTGCCATTAATCATTAATTTCAAATGCTAGACTACTAGTATCCACTGCTTTGAATAGCAATGCATCTCAAAGGTAAGCAAAACAGTTATTTTAAGCACAATTTTATAACAGTTCCAAAGTTTTAATCAAGGAAACACCAAGATTTGAATAATAGTGGCTAATAATAGCAGCTCCATGCTGCCACATTTAAAAGCATTTACCGATGCCTCAAGTCTTGATAGTAACAGCCAACTAAATGGAAGCTTGGGGATGTTTTAGCTCACTATGGCAACTACTCACTATACAGACAGTGTTCTAGGTAAGTCTCATTCTCCTTGCAGTAAATGCAGGAGATTTGCCTCACAACACCAGCCACGTCTCGGTCCCTGGGGAGCTGTAGCAACTCCCTATACCTATTACAGGGAACTGGATCCCAAGCTCACTGCTGAAGTCTGACAGCAGAAGCTTCTAGGGTAATCAGAAAGGGGAAAAAAAAATCAGCAAAAGGATGGAGTGAGCAACCCTTGATTGATAAGAGTGTAGAGAAACCAGGAATCACATAAACCAAATAGAACAGGGCCATTTGTGTGGCAACCATACTGAAGAGTTGAACGATGCCTCCAGGAGCTGAAAATACCTAAGTGTGGATTAGGAAAAAAATTCCCTCTCTGAATTAAAACAGCAAATCAAAAGAATCAGCAAAAGATCAACAGCCTGAATCAGATACAGATTAGGGTCAGTTCCTGGGGGACAATTTCCTGCCCCTCTTTAGATCATTTTTCAGCTTTTTTTTCTCTCAGAGAGGCCTGGAAAGTGTTTCTTCTTTATTGGGCTTTCAAATATTTTGTGAATTCTATTCAGAGAGGGGGAAAATATCCCACATAATACTAATCACCAGGCTTTCCCTGTGTTGGGATTTTCTGCGCACATCTCGGCTCACAACTATTTCAAAGCATTTCTAGATCTAGAAAAAAAAACCCCATAAAAGTCTAGGTCTCTTTATATGCACAAAGTTATTTTCTGTGTGCTTCATAAGCTACTGAAGACCTGTACAAACTTCTCTCTCACACACATGTATGTATACACACACACACACTCTCTCTCTCTATTACCTAGTAAAGTTTCTTTGACAGATTTATTTAGCAATTTCTAATCTCCCTCAAAGTTCTGCAAAGAGAAAAGAACATTTTCCTTCTGATTATTTAAACTCCATTCTCATGGTAGTATTCTGACATTATCAACAAGAAAGTTAAATTGAGGCTGCACACAAATTTTCTGTACCCTTTTCCTTTGTTCTTTGTGTTTGCTGTAGAAAGATGGGGAAGCTCCGGTGATCACAGAAGTCAATTTTGACCGATCCCAGCTCATTATGAGAACTTATGCAACTGCCAACAGAAAGGTTAAGCACCATGTGGACCTCGAGGAGCATAAGTACTAATGGTTTAAAACAGGTCTAAACCAGGAGCTTTTAGAACTTCTGAGTTTAGAAAATGTTTGCACGGTGAGGTTTTTTTCCCAGCAATACTGACAAGTACTGTACCTGGGGAGCTGTTTTCTCTGCTGACCCTGTGTCTCTAGATATCAGAAAGCACTAATGCTACAAAACAATTTGTGAAGGTTAAGAAGTTCAAACAAAGAGGAAAAAATCCCCCCCACCCCATGTATGTATGTTCACAGAAGACATGCATTTTCTATCTCACTCAATACTCGATATGCTATTATTAAATAACAAACCTAAATAGTAGCAATCTTGAAGTTCGCTGAGTAGTTAATTCATTATTACAATAATTACTTTAGGTTTACATTTAGATGTGTACTAGCTGGTTCCTGCTTGTATTTAAACAGGAATTTCAGATTAAATAGCGAAATATGTCAAAAAGGGAAACTGTTTTTAAAAAGTGCTAATCCTCTCAGATTTTCAACATGTGATTTAGGAGGAGTATAAAGCGAGTTGTATGCCTAGTGGTTTTTAGGCTTAATCTACTTTCAAAATGTTCATCATTACTTAAATTTTAAAAAGGAATAAAATCGGTCCATATCTAGAAAACAAAGACACTGACAGAGGCTTCTGTTAATCCTGAACTCTTGACCTAAAGACGCAGGGCCAAATTGTTTCATGCTTCATCTGTCTGTCCACTGACCGCAACATCACTTGGTTCAGATATTAATCCAGTAAAAAAATATGTGGAGAATTCAAATAACTTTTCCTGCTTATTAAATTCATGCTTCTAGTTGGCAGCGTTTATACTGTATTTTTTGCGAACAGCAAACATCAAACTGCTTATCATTGGGGAATTCATTCCCACCCTGTGCAGTGCGTGCCACCGCCCCAATCTGGAGGTAAAGCCATATACAAAACATCTTGGTAACAATTAATTTAATAAGCCATTTTGAACCCACTTGTGTGTTAACTGTTCCCTAATTTCAAAGCAGTGCAAGTTTTTAATCTTGAATACTCAGGCCTAGATACTCACCACATCAGAACATGGTGGCAAGTACCCTTGACATGAGAGGAAACGAGAAAATTACAGCAACAATTACAGAAGTATATCCTCCTGTGGCTTATGTTAACATTGCCAAATCCATGTATAAATCAGTACCAACTATTCATAAAATGTACCTGTCAGCAATATACTATGCGACATATGGCTCTACTTAATCAAATATACAATTCCATTTTTTCAACTCAGAATATTCCTTCAAGGCACAGAGTAGTCAAGTCAGTCATTCACACTGTGATGTGGTTTAAAACATTTAAATATTTATGCACCATATTTTATTTATATGTATAGCTATGTCTGAGAGACCCGTTTTTTTTCCACCCTAAGAGGAAACTGACCTTTCTGAAGGCCATTTTGCAGTAGTTGCCACACATGTCTTAGATGAGGGACTAGTACTAAGTCAGAAATATTTTGGGTTTAAACAGCCTACCAAGGACTTTCTTATACTTTCTATGTTTGTTTTTTATTAAAAGCATTGTTCAAAATATGACAAAAAACAGAAATTGGAGCTACAAAGATTTTTGTTCACATTGATATCTGAGCCAACTGTAAAGATTTAAATCACACTAGATCTTGTTTTATGAATGTCCTTTTGCAACAAGAAAACCATGGAATGCCCTTAAAAAAGAATTTTTTGATATAAACCAGATGTTTTATCCTTTTTTGGGGGCTTTGTTATTGTAGTGCCATGATAGGTAATTAATTCCCAGGCTCCACATAGGTCTTCAGGCAGATGAAGAGAATGATTTGATTTCAAGGCTATAGTAGAGTAAGGGAATTACAGGCCTTCGAGGGGTCATTGCAGAAGCAAGGTTCCCTGCGCTGGGACTGGCTTCAGCCATTACTGCTGCTTGCACAGAATGAAATGTGAAACTAGTGTAGGACTTCAGTAAGGACAGAAGTGGTAGCTGGAAACAATACACTCTACGGCTCAGACTGAGCTGTGCTAACATAGCATGTATCACTCACCTTTTCAGAAATTAAGGGACTATCACGCATTTTTCAGTCAAGATTCTGATTCGTCTCATGTAAATCCATGTAGTTTTACTGACACTCAAGTAGTTCTGGCTGCATTTACCTTTACACAGAGCATTCATTGTCTCCTAATTTTCATTGCTATCACAGAATTAATGTTTATTAGTAAAAAACACTTTTAGTGCAAATTAAAACTTTTACATCTTGAAATAGTTTTAATGAATGCAGTCGGTATTCCAATTTTCTATTAAATTAATCACAATAGCTATCTTTTTGTCTCACTATTGTATTTGCATACCTGTTGCCAAGCTTGAATTGCTGTATTTAGAGAATGAAGTGCATACTGGCCAAAGCTGATGAAAATAGGGTCCACCATTATTGTGCAGTCCAACAGCCTTCCTACTGTGCCGCTGGAAACAGCCATCTGGCCCCAGATTTTGAAAGGTTTCACAACACTCTGCATAGTCACGTTTCGACACTCCAAAAGTTTACAGTCGGCTTGAGTTGAAAACTGGATCTCTTGAAACCTTGTCTCGTCGCTCCACCGACGAAGATATATATGAGGCTCATCAAGGGAAATGATCATGTACTCCAGTTCAGATGGCATGTTCTTATCAGATAAAAAAGGCTGAAGAAACTTTGGCGGTGCTGAAAGGTAAACAAACCCAAACAAAACTAGAACACCATTGCCACATTCTGTATGTTTTTGTAAATTGTGTTTTAACTGCTACACATATGATGAAAACAAGTAAAATTCATAAAAGAGTTGACGTTTCTGAAATTAATCCTGTTCACACTGTTTATTAGAACTGTAATTAGTTGCAGCTGCAAACAGAAAGTCTCTGCAAGCTAAAATCTTTTCATGGTAAATAGGTTAGTCAGCCAAACTGTTTCATCTACATACTGCATAATACTTCAGATTGCCACCTATTTGGAGCAGAGACCACATTTCTGTGAGAATTTTTGCTACAGTATTTGTATATGATGGTCTACACATAGCCCATTACCACGAAAAATGCCAACAGAACATTTGTTGACATGTGACTGTGCAGCATAGCAGGTTCCACAACAAAAATTATCTTCGCAGCAATTATAGAGTTCAAGACCACAAGATTCTATGAGATAGCACAATCATAGAAAGGTTTGGGTTGGAAGGGACCACAAGGATCACAGAGTTCCCACCCCCTGCCACAGGCAGGGCTATCAACCTCCAAGCATGTTCTGGACTAGGTTGCCCTTAGATGCAAGGTATTACCCCATAATACCAGAAATTAAGCAAAATAGTATCCTGAGACTAAAGCATGAGAAATATATCATAAAAATTATTTTGTGTTCACTGAAGCCTCAGTTCTGCAAAGCGCCAAGCAATGTGGCAGCAGACACTGCAAGGCACGTACACCACTTGTGTAACATTAGGATCGCGAGTATTTCCATTGATGTTATTATTTATGTTGCTGGGACTACTCACATGCTTAAAATTAGCATATGCTCAAGTGCTCTATGGACTTGGAACCAAAACGCTCATCACTTTCCAGGATCAAGCCCTACTCTTCTACAAAAGCGTAACAGATACAGTAAGTTTTGTGCTCGCTTCGCATATAACAGTACAATGGAGCCCAAGAACTCAAGGCCTTTAGGTGCTATAACAAGAACAACAACAGCATCAGCATAAACTCAATTGCTGTTGAAAAATGAAACAGCTGGGTTTGATTTTAATCTGATTTTTGCTTTTTCCAGTACATGTAATTTTAAAGGTCGAGCATCTGGAACTGGAGTGTAAAAGTGAGGAAGATTATGTATTGATAGAGGTAGCCGATAGACAACAAATTACCTGCTAGAAGTTGAGTGTCAGTCTTGGTACGATTTAGTAATGAAAATATTATAATGCTTGCAGAAACTTCTACTCACAAAGAAACCTGTCCCTGTCAAAATTATCAAAGATATTTGCTCATCCTTCATGGAAAGCATTCCAGGCATCCGAAAATCAGACAATAATCTAAAGATCTCTTGGAATGTATTTGCCATTAATGCAATGACAGAGAGCGCTGAACAAAACCAGATGTAGCTCCTAAACTGATCATAATTGAAATAACAGTTAAATCTGCAGTTTTCAGTGCTCTTCCAAGGTATTCTTACAAAGGGGGTTGCAAAACTTTCAAATATTTTAATAGTGCTGTAAATATGCCGGAAAATTTAAAAGATCAAATCCATTCACTAAGATGGCTCAAAACTGAATTGGCACCTGCTGTCACTAATCAGACCATGCAAAACTGGACAGTTTGTACAGTTGCCCCTTTGGGAGGGAGAAAGGAGGCTGATCAGCCAGCCCCACTGCTAGCGTATGTAAGTCATCAGTTTTACCCTGCAGTCTGTACCACTGGTGGCTGTTGGTGATAATTTAATTCAAGAATGCCTGTTTGAATAAGGAAATGGGAACTGCAGAGAGCAAAGCAGTGGTGAGGCAGCACAGAGGAGCTATATGCTTTAATTATTCTACGTAAAGGAATACAGACCTGTGCCCAGTTGATCAAGGTGATGGCAGAGGTGGACTTCCAAATAAGTAAATTGGATCAACACACTTAGTGATGGCACAAACCAAGGAGTAAAACAGGAGTCAACCCTGGTACAGGCTGCTAATGCCGTGGGGGTTACAAGCTGATCACACGTGCTCTGTGAGCCTGATTCACTTTCTGAGCTGTGGAAGGTAGATAACAAAGTGGCAGTTAGCACCTCTGGGATTTTATCCCTTTACAGTAGCATGTGATCCTGTGCCCTGATGGTCTTCTGACACAGTCAATGGCACTTTTAATGCACCTTTCCCAAGCAAAACATAGCAGACAAGATTGCAATGCTACAACATTTTTATCACACTGCACGTTCAATTCACAAACTGAAACACCTGAATCACAGAAGCAAAGCATTTCTACAGAAAATAAAACCAAAATATACCAGATATTACCATTATTAAAGCTTCAGGAATGAGCTGAAAGTTAATCTTGTCAAGAGTACAATTTCTTTCATTTTATTTTAAGGAAATCAACTCACAACCATCAAACTACTTCTAAAAATAAACTCTGTCCCTGTAAGCTTTCTTTAATTTGGCCTTCTCATTCTACAGTCATCATTTAGAAAAGCATCTCCGAGTGTTATAAGCTCACTCTAGAGCCTTTTACTAGCACCTATTACAACATATTAACTAAACATTTAAAATGCCACCCCACTGATTTTTTTCCCCAAATGTGCTCCTGACACCACAAATTTCCAAGCATCATTTTTCAGTCTCTTGAGAGAACCTAACACTACATCACAGTTCTACAGGTTGCTAAGACATCACTGAGGTAAAAATTAAATTACTAATTTAAGTCAAATCTATCCTATATGTTCTTTATTCTCACTCCCTTTGCAGTTTGGCACTGTAGAGTTCTAATTTAAAAGCATAGACTTGGTTCAAGAAAACTAAGTCCATGTCCTCGGTCCACTGCTGCTTTTATTTATGAAATAATGAAGGATTAATTAAGGCCAACTTACTATTTCTGTCAGAAATTAGATTTTTTTAAAGTACTGTGAATTGGTTTCCACTGGGATTTTAAAGATATTTAAAATTCAAACACAACTTTAAATTTCATCATTGGCTTTCAAAGCAACATGTCTTATGCTTTTAGGTGTGGCGATCAGCAGAGAGCAACACTCAATTCAATATGAATTGTAGGTGAAGCCATTTATTAGGTGAAATCACGCAGATTCTATACCTTTTTTACTACCAACGTGGCAAGCTAAAAAACTGCTAATTGGTTACACACACTGTTCACACCATATTGATTGGTTAGTAATCATATCGAGCTCTGATCTTATAGCTAAACATCTTTAGTTTACCTTTAATACCTAAAAGTATCC
The DNA here is from genome assembly GCA_022605575.1 of Laterallus jamaicensis coturniculus. NCBI lineage: Eukaryota > Metazoa > Chordata > Aves > Gruiformes > Rallidae > Laterallus > Laterallus jamaicensis. The sequence continues at coordinate 69,368,162 of JAKCOX010000002.1, read as the reverse complement.
GCACACCTGCTGTTTTGACCACCTTGTTATGGTTGGTTCCAAGCATGTTCTGTTACTCCCAAATACCTTCCCATAACTGCTTCTTGGTTTAGGGTGGCCTGTACCACTATCAGCAAGGCCGCTGTGCTTTGAGAATGTGGTTATGATCCTCTCAGCATGAGTAACTTTTCCTTTCTCATGGGAACAGAAGAATATTTTCTGCGCTTATGTCTTGGGAGAAGAGAGCTAGGCCGCCGGCAGGCCTGCTGTCTTCCCCGACATTTAGGACCAAATGTTTCATCATTCCATGTTCGTTACTGCAAAATTATGCATAAATATAGTAGGTACTCAAAATGTTCAGCTGAAAATGCCTGTAACTCCATGAATAAGTAAATTAATTAGTATTATTTTGTGTTATGGTAACTAGCTAGTAGGGTAATTACACTTTGATATTCTGAATTAAGACTTCATTTACACAATCAGGTATAACGATAACTGCAGTAAAAAGGAAGGCCATTTATTTCTGAAATTTGAGCCTTACTCTGAAATGACAAATTTCTTCAGAAACCTCACCTATCAGTGACAGCATTTTTATTCACAGAATCACAAGGTTGGAAAAGACCTTTAAAGATCATCAAATCCAATCATTCTCATCCTAAACTAAACAATATCCTTATGTACATCTACCCTTTTTTTAAACATATCCAGGGAAGGTGACTCAACCACTTCCCTGGGCAGCCTGTTCCAGGCCCCAACAACTCTTTCAGTAAAAATTTTTTTTCTAATATCTAATCTGAACCTGCCCTGGTGCAGCTTCTTGCCATTTCCCCTTGTCCTATCACCTGTCTAAAGAGACCATCACCCACCTCTCCACAACCTCCCTTCAGGTAGTTGTAGGTGGTGATAAGGTCTCCCCCCTCAGCCTCCTCTTCTCCAGACTAAACTTCCCCGCTCCCTCAGCCGCTCCTCATATGATTAGCCCTCCAGCCCCTTCACCAGCCTGGTTGCCATTCTCTGGACTCATTCAAGGTCCTCAAGTCCAGACCTCAAGTTCCTTTAGATGTGGTTTTTTGGAGATGGATATTTTCATAAAGTAGAAAACAAACAACACCCTTCAAATTCTTAGTTAGTAAGGATTTGATATACCTGCCTTTTATTTATTGAGCATTTTATGGGACCTTCATCATTTACTGCCCATAAGCACAATGATTACAATGCAACATGGCATGCTTGATGCAGGCAGAAATGTGGCAGGAGACTCACAGCAGGCAAACAATTTAAAGCACTTAGCATTACTTTGCTCCAATTTTTCTGCTCCACAACCAGCAGACTATGCAGAATATTCTGGAACTTAAAATGTTGGGAACAAAAAGAATAAAAATTGCTTTTTGTTCCCTCATGGAGAGTCAGTCACCTTAGAAAATAAAAAGCCCACCACTGAAATGATTCCCTAACAAACCATGTGCTTAAAAAATTACTCAGCAATTGAGGGTGGGCAAATGTTGCTCCCTGGGACAGAACTGGATTTGCACCCCTTCCTGTGCTTGGGAGGAACAAGTGCTGTCAGTGAAGGACTGAGAGGAGCTGGACAATGTGGACTAAACCACATTTTAGAAGAGAAAGTCACTCCACAGAGAGATCACCTGCTAGAAATCATCTGAAAACAAATTCAATGAGGATTCTTTCATCACCTTTTCCTATCTGCTCAGACTTTGTCCAACTGCTATTGTTTTATCTGTGAATTTTACTCAGCCAGAAACCACATCCAAAACAGTCCCCATGTCGTTACGAAACTAAAAATACAGCAACAGTATAATCCAGTTACAGTACAAAATATACAAAAAGCAGCGACCAACTTGTTATAGTACTACCTTAAAAAAAACTGTAATAACAGATCACAGTATTGAATGAACAGTTTTTAACGGGGGACTGTAGTCTTTACAATCACTACCATGACCCTCTGATTTTAAATTAAATCCCATTTAAGCTTTTTGCCTAGGTAGATTTCCGCGAGACCTTCAGCAAAGCTACTTTCCCTTTCTACCTTTCACAGAGCACAGAAATCAAAGACAGTTCTTCATCACATGCTGGGCACAAACACAAAATAAAGCACTGTTAGCCAAAACCTTTCTTTTTAGTCTTTGTGGACAAGATTAGGAGCATTAATGTAAGAGGTAGATTGTGAAATTAAAATTTGCACGTCAAATGAACAAATTTTTAAAAAATCTCACATTCTCTTGGCTGCTTTGGAGATACAAAATGCAGTGTGGATTCTCCACAATTTTTCAACTGGGGAGAAAAGGAATAACAAGCTTCTACTGCTTTTGTTTGGCACAACAAGCTGATGGACAGGTGTAGCAAAACCAAAGGAAATTCGAAATAAAACTGACCTGACTTCAATACCAGAAATGTCTTTTTTTTTCTAAATCCTGTGAAATATCAGATTTTGTAAAATGGAAAATGCCTACATTCAAAGTCATTATATATTTTAAAATATGATAGTTTCACATCATGGAAAGCCTATCAGAACAATGACTTAACAGTGACCTGCATTATTATTGTTGTTTTAAGAGTGAAATATTTACACCAAAAATGCCATTTGTGATGAAATTGCAATATGGGAAAATATCCACTGGGAAGAAGAAAAAGACCATTTAACTCATTTAATGCTGGTCTGAACCCAAATTGTAGGAGGTCAAAATCCAGTACATCCAGCTATAACAATTAGCAAGAAACATGATCATGATGCCTCACTTTAATTTTTAAAAAGTAGCAATTTAAGGCTTATTTGAAAGTTTTTGTACTTGTTTCACAGTTTGTATCTTCAGGCATTTTCAATTACTCTTTCACATAATATGTCAGTAATTATAAAAGTCCTGTTTACATTACAAAGGAGATGCACAAACATGTAAAACATATTGTAACGTAACTAATTTAAACAAAGAATGATAAACCCTTTCCAAACTAACTCTTACATCCTTTTGTGAACTAGCTTTGCATCTGTGCCATTCAATTTTCCACTGTGCAACTGTGTGTGTGTGAAGCACACTGAGGTGCTGAAGAGTGTGCAGAGAAGGTCAACAACTAGTGAAGGGTCTAGAGCACAAGTCTGATGAGAAGCAGCTGAGGGAACTGGGATTGTTTCGCTTCAATAAATAACAAACCTTATCGCTCTCTACAACCACCTGAAAAGAGGTTGTACCCATGTGTGGGTTGTTCTTTTCTCCCAAGTAACAAGCAATAGGACAAAGGAGAATGGCCTCAAGTTGTGCTAGGGGAAGTTTAGATTGGATATTAGGACAAATTTCTTTACCAAAAGGGTTTTCAATCACTGGAACAGGTTACCCATGGAAGTGGTAGAGTCACTCTAAAGGTACTTCAATATGAGTAGATGTGGTGCAGTTGCATGGGATGTGGCATGGGATGTTAAGTTTATGGCTGGCCTCAGTGATATTTACCAACCTGAATTATTCCATGATTCTATTCTATGGAAGTGCAACCTATAAAAATAATTCATTCTATGATAATTTAATTTTAATCCCCTATGTTTAGGTCTTCCCTAAACAGTCATTTAAGCCATTTATGATTCCTTCCATAGACACTATACTAAATCCCCAAAGGAATGATAAATTATCTCTCTTAGGACTTCAGACTTGTTTATTCATTGAATAATTGTTTATTCATTAAATAAACATTCATAAATTTTCATTCAAACATTATTCATTCATTGAATAATGAATGGTCTACGAAATTCTTAAAAATAATCAACATATACATATATACTATGTCCTTAATCAGATAGCTCCTTGATTTTTATACTTCTAATTACTTCCTAATCAACCCCAGAAAGAGCTGGCATACAACAGGATTTGGATCATGACATTTTTCCATATTCCCATATTCATTATTGGTTGATATACTTCAGCCTGCCAGTAACTGCTCAGGGAATCAGCTGGATCCACATCTTCTCAAAAACCTTGTTGTTTTCCTGTCACATGAGCCACATAAGTTTCATACTTTGTAACTGATGTTAAGAATCAGTAATAAAGTATTTAAACCACAAGGGATCAGCTCTCTGGTATTAATAATTAGCATATCATAGAGGTTACCACAAAAAAAAAAGAACCCTGCAGAATTTGAAGGAAAAAATATTATCGTTGAGCAGCAGCTGTATGCATATGGCAGCTGTTAGAGTCTGACCCAAAATACAAGACCAAACTATGAAAATAAACTTCAGTAAGACTAAGCATTTTTATACTTACAATTAATAATGAATTAAATTTGCTGATCAATCATATGGTTACAGTATGCAATTAATGCAAGTCATCACGAGTCTCCAGGAAAACCAAGATTCAACTTATAGAGTCTTTGATTCTCATTTGCAGATCCCTCAGCCTTGAAGTTCCCTGGTATATCCCTTGGTACTGGCTTTCAGCAAAGCTCCTTGTGGCTCTTCTCACAAGTCTGTAAGGTCTCATGTTAAACGCTTGCTTTAGGAACTAGCCTAACATTGAAATTTACCATTACATGGAACAATCTCTCTCAGAACCAAAAATGATTGGCATTTTTTGACCAAGAAGGATCCAGAATACATTTTAGGTTGCTTGGTCACAAGCATATATCCATACTGATAGCAATATGTTTGATGAAGACAGAGCCACGGTTTTAGCAATTACTGCCAATATGGACATCCTACGCTACCAGTGGTGTTGAAATGTTGGCCTTCTCTGCAGGTCCATCAGTTATCTGTCACCATCTCCTAAACAAGGCCTCCCTTTAACAGAATGTGATCCTTTGGGGCTTAACTGTTACTTTAAACTTGTTCTGCAGCTGTAACTCTATGTATTTCACAGCTTGTGAACGGTCTCAAAACCTCTGGTGAGTGACATGTGACTGGCATGATTTGCTCTGTCTCCAAGAAAGAGATAGAGTGCCTCAAACATGATAGGACAAAGACTCATCTCTGAGGAACAGCTGTTCTTTTTGAGCCATTAAGTTTCTCTGAGAAGGATAACTCCAGACTGCTCAGGACTAGTCCTTTCACACCAGTCCTTCCTGCAATGACTTCCTTAAGAAAGCTTGTTTGAAGTTAGTAAAGAGATCAGTTTGAATTTATATATGAAACTTTGGTTGAGGCAAGGAATATAATTTTCTTTCTTCTCTGATTTCAGCCAGAGGTTTTCCTCATGTACTTCTCAGGTTTCTGCCTTTTGAATGGAGTTCATTCTGACAGACACAAATCTAACTTTCCAGTCTACTGTTAGTTCATGTAGGTGTCACTCTTAAAACTATTATAAATTCCTCAGGCCACCAAAAGCATCAGGACTAGCGTGCAATTTCCAGCTTAAGGAGCTGGCAGTTCATAACACCTTCCCTTGACTTCACTCTCTCTGTTCTGCTTACTGACCTTCAAAGGTTTCAGTAGTGTGGCACATGGATTTTGTGACCTTCTTTCCTTTCCTGCTATCCCTATTCAGTGAACTGCTAATACTTCAGTTTAATTCCTGTTCTTTCAGTTGTAGTTTCTGCTTTAGCTTTTTGTGTCCACACTCAATCTGCAGGACACAGTGCTTTTGATAAGCACCTGTCTTGTCTTGAAGTCTTCTTGTACCTTAAGGCCATTAGGATATCCCTACCTCATTATAAGTTGGCAACCCGATACCACTGAGGATGGTCACTATTGTGGATCAGGCCAGCAACCTCCAAGATGAAAACTTGTAAGTTTACACCTTCTGGTAAAGTGAATTCATGTTGTGCTGTAAAATGTTTCTGAAGTCCACACTGGTTTTGTTGTGAGGTTTTTTTTGTTTGCTTGTTTTTTAATTTGAATTTCATTTTAACCCTAGCCTCTTCCTGAACAATGACAACTCATTAGCTTATCAGAACGCCCTGAATGAAAGACTGCATATAGGGATGAACTCTATTTGAGCAGAAAACAATAAACATGATTACAGTGCCAAATGCCTTGATGAAAAAAATCTACTGAATTTCACGACTTCGTTTTCAGTTCCCACCGAGTTCACATTTCTGTGGTGTTAAGCTGACCAGGAAGGCAATTTTGCCAAGGTCCCACATTCAGAGGAATTAACCTTGTCTAAAACACTTAACTTCTCAATGATGAAAATGCATTCTTTAACAATTAACATCAAGAAATCATTTCTAACCTGATACTATTAATGGAAACCAGATGTTTAATTTTCTTCATTGATTTTGTTAGCTATGTTCATATTTCCTGATTTCTCTGAATTCTGTAGCTTCACATAACATATATGTAGATGCTATATACTCATTCATGTTCATACACAGGCAGCAACAATCAGCAAATACCAATGATCCAACACTCTGGGTTTTGCATTCTACCTATAAAACATTACGAAGGACTTTGAAAGCAATTCTGCTTCTGTTTGTGGAGAGATCTTGTATGCATTTCTTCCTACCCTACATATTAACCAAAACTGAATGAATGCAAATACAGTGGATATCTGTCATTGTACATTGTTTCCAGCTGTAAACAAAATGAAAAATGGATCCCTAGTGTTTGAAATATGGATTACATTTTTACTGTCAGCACAGTAAGCACGCAGTGTGAGTAATACTGCAATATAGCTGAAGTACTAAAGTTTTGTTTACTATGTTTAAAATAGTCATTTGGCTTAATTTAGTCATTGATTTGCACTGAGGAGAGAATAAAGGTGATGTATGGGGGGGTGCATGGAAGAAGAATGTTTACTATGTTATATAAAGGACTGTGCTTCAGCCTTCATTTCTTAATTGGCAAATTTTACTGCCCTGTGCAGCTAAGAGGTTTCAGGATATGGCCTGTTTGTCTTCATTTTTTCAGTAATCCTTATGTTCAGAAACATGATGAATATGATGCTGCCAGTTTGCCTATAAATCTCAGAGTTCTTTTTGTGCACACTCCATGCCCTGGCATGAAGGTGAACTACACTCTGAAGCTCATTTAAGACCAGCTACTCTTAAAGCATATGAACACAGTATCTTATTTCCTATGTCTCTTGAAGAAAATCTCTCAAGAGTGTAGCATAAGATTTCTGCTTTTCCCTTCTTTAAAATTACCTTTGGTCATCAGCCACATTCTGATTGCTGTTCAGGACAATCCTCCAGAGATCAGAGGCTATGAGCTCTTTCTGGTCATTCACAAGGTTGATACTGGGCAGCTGTAGTTCACAGACTTTGCTTTCTGATAGACTGAATTCCCGGAATGCAACAAATGATTTCTGAAGCTCATCCCAGTAGTCCAAGCTGCAAGGAATCTGTGATAAAAGCGAAAAGGCATAATTACTTTGTGCTTGATTGCAAATTTAATGAGGTTTACTGTACACATTAAAAGTCCTAATCTAACCAAACTAAAGTAAGCTGCTATAGAAAATCAGAATTATAATTGTTACTCAGATTCTGTGCTGTCAACTGAAATTAAAATGCTTTTAGAAATTCAAACTTTCTTTTACTAGGTACAGAAATAGCTGCTTGTTATCCAAGGATAACAAAGACAATTCAGTTTACCATTATTTGTATTTTCCAGACAAAGTATCAATGTACCAAAAACATTCTAATAATAGTTTTTTTTGCTTGAAAGCTCTTTTAATTTTATTACATAACAAAATATAAATGTATTAACTAGTCATTTATTTTCATATTAAAATGATCAAAGCTGTTGAGTAAAAGTGATGACAGGCAACACAATACCTCGTGGAGGGCCAACAGATTAAAAAAAATCCTGGGACAAAACATGAAGTACTTGGTAGTCACATGGTCTTTTCTTTAATTGAATACGCTATTTAGACAATTGTGTGATTTTGAAAACAAAACCCAATAAATATATATTAGCTTCAGTTTAATCATGCCCCTAATATTAAATCCACTTGGATTATTCTTCGATGTTGAACTGAACTGGAGAGAATGTTATTAGAAGCATTTCTAAAGAAAATACAAAACAAATTTTAATAAAAGTATAGATTTTAAAGGAGTGTGTCTTAGGTGCCTCCTTTCTTTTGGTAATAACTTGAAAGTGAGTGAGAATATTAATTTAAACCAAATGCAAACTCAGTCAGATATGAAGCACTTTAGAATTAAGATGCAGATATCCACATTTATGGCACTTGTACATCCTCGAGAAATGCTAAAAGTCAAGTTGACATAAAGCAAAGAGTAAAAAAATTGCATGTTTGTGCTATTGCCTTTTTTATCCCTGTGTGTAGACATTCATATAGAAATAAACCAGGAAAAAAAGAGAATGTGGTAGGCATGCAAGTAAATCTAGGCACAGCTAGAAAAAACTCTACAAGTATTCTTCCCTGTTACTCCCTAAGGACTATAATGCACATGGAGGTGACAGCAGGGTGATTAATTAGCAGGCATGAAGGTTAAGAAGGAAAATTCAGGGAGCTCAGTGGTTCAAGCTGGGGAGGGCAAGGGAACATAAATAATCACCAAAGGATTCTGGAAGAATTAACACATGGAATCACAGAACCTGAAACACTGATTTTGACTACATCTCTCAAGTCACAATGATACCTAAAGATGGAAAAAAACCAACCACAGTAACTAAACTGTCTTTTAGGTCAGAATGAAACTCTGATGCCAGTAATGTATATAACATAGGATAGTATAGCAATATCAACCAGAAGTGCTGATTTTATGTCAAAGACTATATTCTGAGAAAAAGGGATTGATTTAACATTTAAAAGCATGCATCATATACATAAAAATAGCAATACATTTGTTTATAAGTGGCACATTCAATTGGAAGTGTTGAAGATATGTAAATGTTGCCTGGAAATTATAAGGCAGCATGATGATGCTGGGAAACAGCAAATGCCATCCGGAGGGACTTCATAGAATCATAGAATGGCAAGGGTTGGAAGGGACCCCAAGGATCATAAAGCTCCAACCCCCCTGCCACAGGCAGGGCCACCAACCTCAGGCCTGGAGCTACACAGGGTTGCCCAGGGCCCCATCCAACCTGGCCTTGAACACTTCCAGGGATGGGGCATCCACCACCTCTCTGGGCAGCCTGTTCCAGCACCTCACCACTCTTTCTGTAAAAAACTTCCTCCTAATATCCAATCTAAACCTTCCCTCCTTCAGCTTTAAACCATTCCCCCTTGTCCTGCCATTGTCTGCCCTTTTAAAAAGTTGATTCCCCTCCTGTTTGTATGCTCCCTTCAGGTACTGGAAGGCTGCAATGAGGTCCCCCCGCAGCCTTCTCTTCTCCAGGCTGAACAAGCCCAGCTCCCTCAGCCTCTCCTTGTAGGGCAGGTGTTCCAGCCCTCTAATCATCTTTGTGGCCCTCCTCTGGACCCTCTCCAACAGTTCCACGTCTTTCTTGTATTGGGGGCCCCGGATCTGGACACAGTACTCCAGATGGGGCCTCACGAGGGCAGAGTAGAGAGGGACAATCACCTCCCTGTCCCTGCTGGCAACCCCTCTTCTGATGGAGCCCAGGACTTCAGGTGAGATAGTTCTAAAAGTGAGTGGCAAATATTAATTGATTTGTATAAGACATCACTGGCCTCATCTGGAATATTACACACATTTCCAACTCCTAATGTTAAAACTGTATTAACTCACACTGGGATCCATGCAGAGTTGAGGACAAAATGAAGGAAAACAAAAGGAACATGGTTGCTCTACCATGACACCTCAGGAGAGAAACAGCTGATAAAGGAAAAGGTCTAGGAAACGGTAAAACCTGAGTCACTCTACAAGTAAAGAGTAGGGCTAGAAGCCCTTACAGAAAGGATCGGTAGGTTTCAGGAAAGCCTTGGTGTGAATGGCAGCTGCTTTTAAAAGCTTGGTTTGTTAATAATGGAGACACTAACAAGCATTGCTGTGATGGGGGGAGGCTGGGCTTGATGACCTAGAAAACATCTGTTTTGTTCTGTGTTGCTAATTCTATGATGGTGCTGTGCATAACAACTTAACAATATGAGCTATTACATTATTGTGTTTGTAGACATATTTCAAAGTCACACTGTATTTATTCTTTTTGCTCTTAGTGTCACCATAGAGTTTTAGATTTCTTCAAAGCTTCTTGGTGTTGAATTCTTTTAACCTCTAATACCTATGGAAAAACACTGTAATTGCAATCCCACAGTAATGTTCCTACTCCTCAATCATGGTTATACACAAGGAATTCCCCTACATTAACACTGTACACATAAACAGTAACTTCCATCACCCACTGTTTTTCATACTACATTGTGGAGTCACTTATGCTCATATACTCTTCCAAACCTCCACAGACTCCACTGGTAATAAAACACTTGATTTTATCTTAAACATCACAGTACTTGGCATATTTTCTACAGCATGAAGTTTTGGGATTGTATCATTACAAAAGGTTCTGTATTATTTTTGACAAAAGGTTGCAGCCTTTCATGGTTGTGCACATACTACCACATACAGCAGTATTTATTTCTGCATATCTTTAAATCTCAATCCCTAAAATATCCTGAGATTTTTTAGGAATCTGATTAAATATATTTAAGTAGTTGGTCTTATCTTGCGCTTCCTTTTGCCTATCAACCCCTAAGTTATCTTTTCCTGTCAATGTCATTGAGTAACACATGTGCAAGAAAAGTCTTGTAAAGCTATATTGTTATTTAGGATATTTATTTCTTAAAATTCACCCCAAACCTTTTTTTTTTCCTTTCATGGGCAAGCCCTCCTAATGAGGTTAAAATAAAATTGGATCAGAACTGCAAGCAGTGGGCATGAATTCTGTTCCCACTAAGATTAATGAGAACAAGTTAAAGAGCACAATAAAGGAATTTCAGAAGTAGCACTACAATACAAGAAATGTAAAGCTATCAGTAAGGCTTGAGGAAAATATCATTGAGAGAATGAAAAGAAAGATGGAAAATGAAGAATATTTCCACCCACTCAGTAGGTGGTAGAAATATTGAAATTTATCTTGAGGAAAAGATGGCAAAGTAAAATGATCAAAACAATGGTTACGTTGAAAAGAAATAATAACTCCTCTCCAGGCTCTGGTATAAACTAACTTATTATTGTATTTGCCTTTTAGGAACTTCATGGTAACCTCTTACTGAATTATGAAGAATTTGGACATGCACAGGAATGACTGCTGGACTCAAGGGTATGAGCAGCCTGAAAGAACCTATCACCTAACAATGAAAGCAGGCTGGTAAGCATGTTGAAAAGATTATTCCTCTTTATTTTTGCTCATGAATATTTTCTGAACTGTGTTGTAATATGATGACAAGAAGCCCACCAAAGCAAGAGACAGTATGTTTCTAGGCACGATCTGCACGAGATTGAAAAAGTTAGACACTTTACGTGATTGCCTGTACAAAATCCAGCTCATGCTTTGGGACCGGCCAAACTGTAAGTTTTCTAGTTTGAAGCTTGAAAAAGACTTAGTTGACTTAGGATCTTTGAATCCTACATATCTAGCTTTATTTGTTCTGGGGGGTTTATTACTAATGCCTGATTTGGATAAGTTTAAGGAAAGATGGTAGCTCTGGGCAACATTAGCTGCCAAAAATAATAGTTATGAAAGCATGGAATTGGACTGTAATGCCAGAACTGAGTCATAGGCAGTGGGAATAAGTGAATTAGTTATAACAACAAAAAAACCTCCTTGTATAGAATTAAAAATAGTACTTTTACCTGAAAATATTTGAATGAAACCTAAGTTATAATTCAGATAATTGCTACCTCTTATAAAATGTAACCACCTTTGCTGCCTCTGTAAAACCAAACACTAACAAAGCATATCTAACAACAAACCTCTCTGTTAATGACAACCATGCTTCTTCAACAGACACATCTCCATAGCTTTTTGTCTTCTTTCCTAGCTCACAATGAAAGTTTCAATGGCAATAATTTTATTTACCTGTGAAATGCCAACAGAACCATTACTGTACTGCCCCTGTCACTTACTTGTCATAAACCTGTCATTAACTGTGGGCTCAGATTTTACCAACCCTCTCCAAGTTCTCTGTTGCAAAAAGCCATGTGCGATGGCACAAACACCCATTTAGACGGATGATTATGGCAACAGAGAGCAAAGTCCAGGGTTTTTCTCTGTAGTGCTGTGGACTCCAGATATGGGAGACCTAAAAACGGTGTAGCACTGTTCTGATAAAGAATGAAAATGGTGTATTAGCAAATTGTGACATCAAGGAAAGCATTTGCCCCGAGTGACAGTTCTAGTCATACTCCTTGCAAGTACAGGATACAAGTACTAGAATGGTTGCCGGGGGTCACAATCTTTTGAGTTAGAAGTGAGTATCCCTGTTCTCTGTGAATTTCTTGTTTAGCTCCATTTTAAGAAAAAACCCAACTTCATATATATATTACACTAAAATAGATATTACAAGAATTACCTCTGTGAACATACATCAACTCTCTATAAATAGAACCCAACTTGATTTGAGTAGAGCTGAAACCTCTATCATACACATCTCACAAAACCCCAAAATGACCCCAAACAAACAGAACCTCAAAAACCTTAAAAACCTGCATCCTTCAAGTGATTTCCTGCACACTTGTTACCCTATATTGTGGTTTTGTGTGGCTGGGTTCTGGTGTAGAGAGGGGTGGCTGCAGGGATGGCTTCTGCAAGAAACAACTAGAAGCTCTCCCTAGGCCTGACAGAGTAAATACCAGCTGGGCTCAGCAAGACAGTATTAATCCCCATCACAAATATTCCCACTAATGCACTACAATGTGACAGATTGTGGGTTTTATCTTATTCAGCATATATTGTGTCACACATTATCAGCACCAGAATCATCTAATTCCTATTTGGAAAGTAGGGGTCAAGAATGGTACAGAATCTGTTAACACCATGTTACACATTAATAATCTCATTCATGTGTCGTACACCCTATTGACCACATGGATACTCCTTATTCCCACTTAAAGCTGTGTGTAACAATATGACACAATGGGAGAGAAATGACTGCTGATGCACATGTGCTTTTTAATGGCTTTCATGATCACAACACGCTTCCAGATTTTCCTGTGACCTGATGTTATCCTCCCAGCTTTAGACTACTTTGCTAATTAGGACCTAAAAAACTTTGGCTACACAGCCCTTATCCCTAGGGATGCTTCTTGACCTGAGCAAGAGGGCCAACAGCAGGGCCCTTCCACAAGCTCTCATGCTACTATAAATGATGATACCTGTTATTCACCATACTTCTAATGCCAGCAGGTCTCAGATGCAGACATCATTGCTGTTCAAGACAGAAATAACTAAAATATCTCAGTTTCTTAGCTAAACCCATCTTTTTCACAGACATCTTTTTTGTCTCTAGGAAAAAGCTACAACCATCTGCCTGCAGCTCTGAGGTTGCCGAATGAAGGGTATATAAAAGTGTTACTGGTTTATTTTTCTAAATACTAAACCATAGAATTTTTATATTAAAAAATGGACCTTTAACTTTATATATGCAGATGTCTTAGGCTGCAAAATGCACCTCGTCCAGCTGAGAAAGATAGATATTAACAGCTGCGTTACAGAATGTGTTTAATGTTGCTTTCGGCAATGTTTCCTTTTGATTCATGTTTTTGCTAGAAAATAAGCTTCTGCAGAATAAATGTTCATTTCTTGAACCTCAGTCCCTCAGATGGTGGGCGCTTCCTCTTGGAAATGAAGTTATTCTTGTTCCAGAAACAACTACTGTACAAGAAAATGCACACAGAAGACAGGAAGCATGTGTGTGTTTTATCTTCTCTGAGCAGGGCCACCTAAGTGAATGAGAGGCAGAACACAATACAAACTAGCACTTTGTGTCAGACGCCAACCCATGCTGAGATTTTAACTCCAGCTTCCTGAGCATGAATAAACTGATTGCTCTGTAATAAAGCTATTTTGTTATTAGGATATTTTACTGGTTTAGGGCCAACTGTCTTAAAAACACAATTCTCCCATTAGGTGAACAGAAGTCACAGTAGTAGGAAATAAAAGGTTTTATCCAGATTTTTATTAGGGAAAAATTCTTGCCAATAACTACCAAGAACATTACTTTAAAATTTGATTTTGAAGTATTATTTATATAAAAATAGCAAAAAAAAAACCCCAACCCTGCAGAAAAATGTATTATGTAGAAAATATGCCTACAGGAAAATGAATGTTAAATAGAATAAAGCCTTTGTAATATGCCTGTTCACACAACACACATAATCCAATCTGAGCAGTGGAAAAACATTTTGGAAAAGTGTAGGACACTTCATCATCCACATTCCTATTTATTTTATGTGATTGACATTGTGAAATCGTGCTGCAAACTGAACAGCCCGTTGGATAACATTTCTTTAGTCTTCCTCAGGGCTAAGATTGTATCATATCCGTGTGGAAAACAGCCTCCCCTGGCACAGCTACAGACCACCGATTTTCCCCTTTCATGAAGATCCAAATAAGAAAAAAAGATGTGGTGGTTTACAAGGAGTTAAAATTTAGCCTACTATTAGTAGTATTAGGATTAGCAGTAGTATTGGGATTAAAAACATTCTAGCTGTACAAAATATTTGCTGCCACCCCAGCTCAATCTCCTTTCTATTTTTATTACGCTTTTCTGTACCATTTTGATGTGTTACGTACCCATATATTTTGGCCAGTAAAAGTTATTCCACTGTGGTGCACTCTCAATTTTCAGCACTCAGGAATAATCAGATACCACAATAGGAGAACTTTTTTCGAAATTAACCCCTATAGTTTCTTCACAGAATTTGTTTTACTTCTCCTTGAATTTAGCTTAACAAATTTTGTCCTAAATCTAGAACATTTAATTAATAAGTAGTCACTTCAAAATTGATTATGCAATATCTACTTAATTTCATTTTTTCCCCTATCCATAGGGAGGTCTTTGGCTGAATAACAACAACTACCATTTTGCTTTCTGAGTAATAACATACACCTCGTCTCTTTCAACTTCATTTAACAGATTTATTTATGGTCCTATTAGCATATTTATTTCCTTTTATTTAAATTTACATCTGTACTGCAATTTCTAAAATAAATATTAAATACAGTTACAATAAAGAGATGTGAAAGAAAAGTTCTGCCTTTTAGCTGACTTTGGAAAAAAGCTTCTATACATCTTCAACTAATAGAAGCTATAAAAAAAAGTTTGTAATATTGGAACCAGTTGAGAAACCACAAGTATTCAAATGCAGGAAATCATGATTTTATAACATTTTAATGTGATCTACTCTTGGGAAACAAAGTTAACCAAGCCCTATTTCTGTACAGGAAATATTCCACTGTACAGTTGTAATACATTGTGGTGAGGGGTACAGCTGCAAATTTTTCACCTGTAATGCCCCACTGGTATTGTGGCTTACTGAATTGCATCAAGATTGCCTTCCTGTCCGGAAAGCCCTCTAAGTACAAACAAGACTCTAAGCCCAGGTTTTATTTTCCCTTGGTATCAGAATATGGTAATTTAAGAGCCCTGAGAAATGCTTTTTAACCTTTTAGAAGAAATATGTAGCATTCTTTTATTAGGAACTATGTTCTTTGCCTTTTTAAAACAACATGTGACCAACTTATCTTATCAATTTATCAGGCTAGCAGGTTCAGAGCGAATGCAGGTGTGTACAGCCATGTAATCTATCACAGATACCAGCTTTTTTCATTGTGGAAAAATTACTCTAAATACACTAACAATTTTTGTTAAGGAAGCACAGAACAGCACTGTGCTACAATTGAGCAGATTTCTGCAGGACCTCTTAAACAGGAAAATGTATTTACTCATAAGCATCAAACCCATTTTTTCCTACCATCATTCATCTTGAGACTGAGTTTATGTTAAGATCACTTGCTTTTCTAGCAGCAAAAGCAACAATATTTAATCTAATTTATTAGGGTCTTCATTTTTTGTGTAAGTATTGAGAAACAAAAGTATATAGATAGGAGATTTTACATTAGGGACTTACCTACATCTTGCAATACTCCTCATTCTCTTTTTCTGATACAGGAACAATCTTCCACACTTTATTTAAGGGTTTTCATTTTCTAAGCTTCAGTATTTATTAATAATATAAGCACTACACTGTTGAAATGTAGTCACCTCTGGGATTGAGGGTAGCAGGCTATTAATACATAAAGTACCGCATAATTTTCGGTATATGGGCTATTTTCACCACATATTCTCACCACTGTAAAGCCTGACTCCTACAAGAACTGCCACCAGATCAGCATACAGCAGGAAGGACTTCGGTTTGTGCAGTTTCATAAATCAGAGCTACAAAATCTGAAAAGTCCAGAACACGAGGAGAGTGTAAATCTGTCATTAAGATAATCTGATGGTTTCGTCAGTCCTCTGGCACCCGGTAGAATTTTCACTGGCTGAGTAACCCCAAAGGGTAAATTTCAGTGTGATGCACAGGCAAATTATGCACAACTTCCATTAACATTCCCAACAAGTTACGCTTAACTCCCTGCAGACTGCACAGAAACTGTAGGCCAAACGATACAGTCTCATCTCAATGCAGTGAACACTAAGATCACACTGCAAAATAATTAGGATTATACACACAAAATGCAGTAAGAAAATAGTAAAGTCTGAGATAATCCTACTCTCAGGCATCGAAGTTCACAAACAATGTTTAAAGCTGGAATTCCTAAGGAGAACGGGCTCTGTTTCAACATCTGCTTAAGACTGACTACGTAACACAGCAACTCCTTTAGCCCCTACTTCCTTCCCAGCAAGAAAACGAAGACAATACTTCTAGTTATTAATCAGAGTCTTAACTTTGGCACACATGTGCAAAACTCTGCCCAGCATCACAAAACTTGCTGGCATGTAGTTCATCTGAAGTGTAAGTGGCTCAGGCCACAGGCAAGACTTCGGCCCTCTCAAACAGACCAGTTGTTTGCACGATGACCTGCATCCACTTTTGCACACATGCACGGATGTAAACACCACTTTTACTGGTGGGGATGCAGTTTCCTACGTCAGAATAAAAGGCATTTGTTACAGTTGTAGTTTATGATCAGGTACACTCAATTACACTGTACTATTCCATCTCAAATGTGCTGCAACTCTTCACAAAAAACACCATATGCAGCCTATACAGCAGTCGTATGACTAGCACAGCCACTCTGAGTAACATCAAGAGGTAGAAAACAAGAAATGGAAGTTTTAAAAAGCAGCAACTTTGCCCTCAAAACAGACAAATTATTTCACCATCCATCTACAAAACCTGATTATTTGAAGACAGTGCTGACCTGCATGGCAGTAGATACAAAAACGTGCAAACTGACAGGTTTATCGATAAGCACGGCTGAACTTTACAGCTTACTATCTAATAACTCTATGAACTTAAATCACTAATCTGTCACACACAAATCATCTGGATTTCCAAGATAGTTGTTGCTTTGGGAATGTTAATAAATCAAACATGAATAAAATTTGTGGTTTCCCAAAAAGCTCTTTTCCCAGACTCTCAAATGCCCAGCTGAACACTGCAGCTCCAACAGGGAATGAAAAGTAAAAAGGAAGCAGAGCCAGCCAAAAATGAGGTATTCTCTGTTAAAAGGAAAAATGAATGTCTTTGACATTGATCATAATTCTTTTCCTGTTGACTGCCATGTCAAATCTTTCCTGGAATAATGACTTACAGTAGGTCTAATGTCAGTCATTCTTAAGCTCATGCTTCCTTAAGCCACTGTTTGTACAACCACAAGGTGTTAGAAAATGACTGTTTATTGGCTGACAGTGTTGAAAAAATCAGATTCCAGGCTGCAGAGTTTGCAAATACTTTGTTTAAATAGCGTAAGCATGCAAGGCAATGCAACAGACGATTTTTTTGAATCCTCACCTTTCAAAGGTGGAAATATTTTAGGTTCTTCTAAAAGAGATTTCACTATCCTAGCAAATGCTCTAATGGATTTTACCAGAGGTTTTATTTACCTAGTCTTTCTTTATTAAAGAAGCTATATTCACTACCCTGATTTTCTCCAGTAGACCTTGAGATATGGATAATTTAATCACCACTTTTCTAAACCAGGAATAAGTGCTCTGTTTATTAGAAGACTATATAAAGAAGAAAGGCCAAGAAAGGAGACCTCATCAGACATTCATCTTTTCATCAACTGTTATAATGCTGACTACACTTGCATGCAATAGGAATCCTGGCAGGTACACAAGGGAAACATCCTCAAATACAAAAACCTGTCAGGGTTATATCTCAGTAGATATTTTATTTTTAGCTAGCTCATATGGAGAAATGAAAAATGCCATAGATTAACTTCTTTTTGTTTTGGAAGCTTTAACAGATTGTATCTCTCACTGGATGACAATCCAGGTGAAAGATTGATTAAGTCTGTGTTGGTGATGCATCTTAAATTAGAGAACTCAGAATTTGGAGCATTACACATTGTATGATCATTTTGATTAGACAAATGTGGTTTTCTCCATCTTTTAAAATCATGGCCACTTGTATAAACACTCTTGTGACAATGCAGAACTTTTTGTTTTTGCAGTGGCAGCAATATCCATCACTGGGAAGATGGTTTGACCAGTGTTTAGAAAGCTCTAGGTACAGCTGAATATATTAGTAAAGGTCTATGAGGGATGAAAAAATGGCATGAGGGATGAAGAAATGGCAAACACTGAGCGTCTCTGTATGGAGCTCACTAGCTCAAACAGGCCTCCAGCTGTACAGGAAATCTTTTGTATGTCCTAGTCACCTGCTTGCATAAAAAAGCTTAGTATTTCCTTGATGGCAACTTGCTTTCATACTCCGGTGAGCCCCTCCCAATCTTTGCTCTTACCCCTGCCAACCAAAACCTATCAACCTCATTCTTGATAAAGATAGAAAAAGGTGGCCCAGATGAAATCAGAGGAGTAAAGCAACACAGACTAATCAGAGGCAAAGACAAATCAGAGAATCTCAAGATCTCAGATCTGAGATTCTCAAGACTGCAGGAAGACATAGGAAGACTTTGGCAAACTAGAAGCATAGTGTAAGCACAGTTTCAAGCCCCACAGCAGAGAGATCCAGCAGCTCTTTCTTTGATTCGAAATGCCTAAATGTAGCTAATTCCTATTGTATCTGTACAATTTGTAAATCACTACTGAATCGCAAACAGATTTTTTTTTTCCTGCAACTCCCTCCTTCAAATTATAAAAATACAATTGTCTGGGATTACTCCTTTCTTCCTAATACTATGTTTCCAAAGCAACCAGAACAATCAGGATGGAAAAAGTAGCCAGAAATTTTCTTTCAGCTGTCCTTAGAACCAGCTCAAACCAATTCCAACCCAGGCCATTCTATGGTTCTATGATTCTCATCTTTTGGGAGATTAGGAGAGAGACAATGAAGCCCTTTGACTGCAGTTCAGACTGGCTAGCACTCTTTTGTTCCCAAGTTGCTCATCCATGTTCCACAACTCTGACACCCCTGAGGAGATATTTCTGTATAACTTATAAAACATATTCTGTTTGGAGGCTGTTACCATGCTTCAAATTCCTCAGTGGAAGACACAGACATACTCACAAGAACAAGAACTGTCATCATCATCAATTCCAAGTTTTATCTGCTATAAGAATGTCATAGAGCAAATTAAAGACCTTTTGCCCTGCAATGATGAGCTGGTTGCCTTGCAGAACAAAATTAATAGTTAAACTGGGAAATCAAGGCATACCTTAAGTCTTCACACATGAATACTTGCTGAGACAAATCTATAAACATCCACATAATTTTTAGCATAGAAATTATATGCACAAGAGTGTGTCCTAGTGTAACATTAACTGGTTTGGAGCAATAAGTGTAGATTTTGTCTCTCTGGTTTTGTGTACACATTTTAAATACATAATAAAATAGGCTTTTAAAGTTGCTCATCCACATATCTTCAACCACAAGACTTTCTGTTATCAGCAATCTACTCGAATGATTTAAAAGTTTCATCTATTGGAACTCAGAAAGTCTCAGTAAACATCCTTCTTTTTGATGTACTAATATCAATCTTAAATGTTTTAAAGTAATGGCATTACTACTCCATCTTGCTTGTTATCTTTTGAATTAATTTTGTGAAACTTTCCCAAGACTTTCCTCTGCTCCTGAGGTGTGAACATGATTCTCACATCAACACGGTTCTAACCCTTTGCCCTTGCTGATTTGGGCAGTAATGGATTACCCTGGCTTACATGACATTAGATGGGAGTCAGCACTGGGATTAACTTTGCTCTTACAAAATGTGTGCTGTCTTCAGTGAAGTTATTGCTGGAAACTGCTTTTTCTTCTCTGTGTCTTTTAAAAATAATCTTAGCAGTAGCCAAGATCAAAAGGGTATGCCTTTACCAACATTTGAGTTGCTGCCTGAAGGTCTTTTCAGTAGATCCCCATTATACAAGGGGTACATTAGCAGTGGCTTAGAGCAATATTTATCACATTACTCAGACAAGACACAGCCTTTTCTTCTTTACTTTTTCTTCTTACAAGAACATGAAACTACTGCTCCTGTGTGTATATTCTTTCATCCCACATAGACCTTTACAAAGATATTTAGCTGTACCTAGAGCTTTCTAAACACCGAAAAAATCTTACAACTTGGAAAACAGACAATCATTAGCAGAAATGAAACAGAAGTCAAGAGTTTATAGTTTTGATTAAAGAAATAGAAAATGTAAAAAGCCAAGGAGTATTCGATATCCATTGCATATCTCTTTCTTGATACAGAACCTGATATGAACTTTTTCTTCCAGTTAGCTATACAAGGTTGACTCAATCTACTTGTAAGCACAGTCACAAATTGATTTTGCCTTCACTTCACTGATTTTGTCTTCCAAAAATAATACCCGTGTATGTACTTGACTAGGAAGAACTTGGAAATATTGCTCTATAAACTTTAGAACAGGTATATTCAACAAAGTTCTTGTTAGGGCTGTACATACAAGGGGAGTAAAATAAGAAAAGATCTCTGTCTCCAAAGGGGATAGAAATGATGCCAGACAGTGACTCAAGTACCTGAGGATAAGAAATACCCTGTAGGACTGAACAGGAACTCCTTAAAAAAATTAAGAAGAGGTACCAGGCAAGTCTAAAGGTGTTTCATCAAATACTATTTATCTGAAAGAATGATAAATCACATAGACTCAAAGAATGTTTGTAGCATGTGAAAATGGACAATGAGGGATTAAAAATTAAATAGAAAGGGGCTGCAATGCCCAGAACGAACAAGTCCAGACATTCTCAACGTCCCAAAGGAAATACAATCCTGATGTAGTTTCTTGCAAGTGCATTTAGGATTCTATCTCACTTCCTTCAGACAAAAAGATCAAATTTCTGTTTCGAGCTGCTAAAGAAAATGCAACCTGCTATGCCATGGCAGAAACATCAATTTTTCCTTTTCCCTCCACAAACAAAAGCAATAACATTGGGATTGTAAAAAAGTAAAGTATTAGAAACTTGACCAGTGAAACTGCTTACATTTTCAATTACACAAGTAAAAGCACAAGAAAATAAGCTCTTGGGATAATCTAGAAAAAGCAGCAAGGTAAGGTTTTATAGAAACAATATAGTTCATAACAACTCTTATAATCTGAAGCTGTTCACTTATCCTTTGGCTGCAGCAGATAACACGCAACTTCAATATCTAGAAAAATTCTCTTTATGGTGAATCTTTTGCAAGTTCCAGGAATGTAAAGAATAGCTATAAAACCAAAGAGACTTCTAAAACCTACCCATGATTAAAAAGATATGCCAAAAGAAGTTTAACAAAGATGGAAAGCTAAATGAAATGTCATAGCAAATTACTCGGAAAGGAAGAACACGGAACTGGCAAGCTTTCCTTCTAGACAAACTACAGAAGTGCACCTTTGCCTGGATTTATGTGAAGTAAAGGATTAAGGGAGACTGGTAACACAGCTGGTGACATTATGGGTCCTCCTAGCATTTGAACATATACACAATGCTGGGAAAGTTTTTAAAAAATATTTTTAATATACTTTGATATCATTATTGTCTATAAATTTATATCCTATCTTTTAAAAAAAAGCTGAAGTCTTTGCCTTGCAGATGTTCCTGTAATGTTTCCTGTCAAGAAGTGAATATAAGCATTGCTTTGCCTTTTTTCTCTTGATATTTTGTGAATTATCCATATGCAAGAAATACACAATATATTAAGAACATGCATATGTCCATATAGGGAAAAAAGTGGAGCTGATGAAAAGCTTCCTGATTAAATTATATCAGAACCTACAGTTTGAGATGAGTATTTGGTAAATGTAATTTACCTAAAGAATTTGAAAATCGACTCTATTACTTATTCTGCCCAGATATCTGCGTTAGACTTATAAACAAGCAGCAGCATATTGCCCATTTTTAAAGAGCTGATGATCTATACTGTGCAGAGCTGCTCTGTGTAGGTGCACGATCATTTCTGGAAAATATGATACATCCCCACCCAGGATCAACAACAGTTACTCCCATAATTAACAGCCTGCTACCAAAATGTGGATCCCCTTGTAGGCATTTCTGCACCCCGTGTGCCAAGTGCACAGTTTTTGAACAGATGTCCTCTCATATGGCTGATAACTTTCATCCCTTCCCTTGTAATTGAAAGTTTAAAGTGGTAGTACAAGACTTACAAAGAATTAATTGATCATAAAATTGACAGACCTTAAGAGAGTGTGCAACAGCAAAAAGCATCATGCAGAGAAGGTATAGAGGGATGCTTGACCACAAGTTTAAAACAAGGCTGATGGAAACACTCCTTCAGTCAATGTATAAGATTAAATGCAAACTTGAATTACATGACAATCACTAGAAGTTGACAGAACCTGAACATAGGTAACTGGGGTGCTTGATGCTGCGGTGCATCAAGCACCAAGCATCCCATTGCCAGCAGGTCCAGGGAGGTGACTGTCCTGCTCTACACTGTACTGGTGCGGCCTCACCTCAAGTACTCTGGGCAGTTTTGGGTGCTACAGTACAAGAGTGGCACGAAAATATTGGACAGTATCCAGAGGAGGGCAATGAGGATGGTGAAGGGTCTGGAGGGGAAGTCTTATGAGGAGAGGATGAAGTCCCTTGGTTTGTTCAGCCTGGAGAAGAGGAGGCTGAGGGGAGACCTCATCGCAGCCTATGGCTTCCTGACAAGGGGGAGCAAAGCGAAGGGGCAGGCATCGATCTCCTCTCTTTGGACACCAGCCATAGAACCCAAGGGAACAGTATGAAGGTGAGACAGGGGAGGTTTAAGTTGGATATTAGGAAGAGGTTCTTTACTGAGAGGGTGGTTGGGTACTGGAACAGGTTCCCCAGGGAAGTGGTCACAGCACCGAGCTCAACTGAGGTCAAGAACCATCTGGACGATGCACTCAATGCCATGCTCTGACTTGGCTGGTCCTGTGTGGAGCCAAGAGTTGGACTTGATGATCCTTATGGGTCCCTTCCAACTCAGTATATATTCTATGAGCTGAGTGCTTCCTTAGTGCTCGAGGCAACTGGAGGGGAAATGAAAGATGATTGCAACTAACTTCTTTCCTTTAGACTGCAGCATGGAAGCACAAAGCAGCAGAACGTATATGCTAGAAGTCCTGCTGCTTATACCCACTTGAAGAAGAACCAATATTCCCCCTGTACAGGGTCATACGATTACACAAGCACATACATTATGTTTGTGATGTCTGTTACCTATAATGGGAGTTTAATCTAATTATACCAAAACCTTGGTGTGCTGTGCTCTGAAAATACCATCCTGGAAGAAGGCATATTCCTGACTTTCATAGCAATCTAATAGGGTCATCAAGACAGCATACAATAACACAATTTTGATCTTTGATTCAAACCTCATGCCGAGTGGAGCTGATTTTTTTCCATTTAATTTTAATTTTCATATAACTGAAAGGAGCTGACATTTGGTTGTCTAGAGGGCAAAGAAATTGGCAGGGTGCTTACATGATCTCACTAACAGTATGTGCGTGGTAATAACATTATACCATTTATCTGAGGAAGATTATCCTACTTATCCATAACTCAAAGCATATTGGTGCATAATTCAATTTTAAAAGCGATTTTTAAAGTTATAGCAATAATGAAATATAATTCAACATTTCTGAACAAATAGGAAGAGTTGGGAGGTATTTATTATTTATGTGGCTTGACTCCCAACTCTATTGTGATTAACAAGCAGATTCAAATTAAAAATAACAACAGATCCAATTTGTAATGCAAAAAAGAAATGGATAGTAAGCAAATTAAACCAGCCAAAATCAAAATAGGTATGCAAGGAGCAAATGAATTTATAAAGATGAATTACACTAGACAGGAGAGAACATGGAGCACATGAGTGAAGAGCATGTGATCCGGGACAGCCAGCACGGCTTCACCAAGGGAAGGTCGTGCCTTACCAATCTGGTGACTTTCCATGATGGAGTGACAGCATTGGTAGATAAAGGGAAAGCAACCGATGTCATCTACCTGGACTTGTGCAAGGCCTTTGACACAGTCCCCCACCACATCCTTATCTCTAAACTGGAGAGATGTGGACTTGATGGGTGGACCATCCAGTGGATGAGAAACTGGTTAACAGACCGTAGCCAAAGGGTGGTGGTCAATGGGTCTATGTCCAGGTGGAGGCTGGTGACAAGCGGTGTCCCCCAGGGGTCTGTCTTGGGACCGGTTCTCTTTAACATCTTTATCAATGACATAGATGATGGAATTGAGTGCACCCTCAGTAAGTTTGTGGATGACACCAAGCTGAGTGGTGTGGTCAACACCCAAGAAGGAAAGGAAGCCATCCAGAGGGATCCTGACAGGCTATAAAGATGGGTCTGGGTGAACCTAATGAGGTTCAACATTGCCAAGTGTAAGGTGTTGCACTTGGGCCAGAAGAATCCCAGACATAGATATGGACTGGGAGAAGAGCTCCTTGAGAGTAGCCCTGCTGAGAAGGCCTTGGGGATGCTGGTGGATGAGAAACTTACCATGAGCCAGCGGTGTGCTCTTGCAGCTCTCAAGGCCAATGGTATCCTGGGCTCCATCAGAAGAGGGGTGGCCAGCAGGGACAGGGAGGAGATTGTCCCTCTCTACACTGCCCTCGTGAGGCCCCATCTGGAGTACTGTGTCCAGATCCGGGGCCCCCAATACAAGAAAGATGTGGAACTGTTGGAGAGGGTTCAGAGGAGGGCCACGAAGATGATTTAGAGGGCTGGAGCACCTCCCCTACAAAGAGAGGCTGAGGGAACTGGGCTTGCTCAGCCTGGAGAAGAGAAGGCTGCGGGAGGACCTCATTGCAGCCTTCCAGTACCTGAAGGGAGCATACAAACAGGAGGGGAATCAACTTTTTAAAAGGATAGACAATGGCAGGACAAGGGGGAATGGATTAAAGCTAAAGGAGGGAAGGGTTAGATTAGATATTAGGGGGAAGTTTTTTACAGAGAGAGTGGTGAGGTGCTGGAACAGGCTGCCCAGAGAAGTAGTGGATGCTCCGTCCCTGGAAGTGTTCAAGGCCAGGTTGGATGGGGCCCTGGGCAACCTTGTGTAGATCCAGCCCTGAGGTTGGTGGCCCTGCCTGTGGCAGAGGGGTTGGAGCTGTACGATCCTTGGGGTCCCTTCCAACCCTTGCCATTCTATGATTCTATGATAACTACCTGATGGTGTATTTTAGAAAGCCAAAATTCTCAAAGTTAAGAATCAGTGTAACTGTGAGGGTATGTTCTATTTTGGGGACACAGTGTCACACAGATGCAGCATCTGGACCCAGCCCTCCTTTGAAGGGCAGGTCCATGATCTCACACAGTCAAATTGGCCTGCCTACTTCACCCCTCTCAAAGCAGAATGAGAGAAAGTAGATCCTTTCTTACTACCCCACGGACCCTACTAGAAGCATCACAGACATCTGCCATCACGGGCCAGGGGAGGATAGTTGGATTGGAGATTTTAGTTCAATGATTCCACTGCAATCTTGGCAATTTCAGACCAGGTCTTTCCTCAGATGTTTCAGTAGCAAAGCAAATGAAATCTTTAATTAAGGACTAATGGATGAAATGATAGGATAACAGAATAAAAACTGCATGCCTGCAAACCAGAACTGATAAATTTGGTTGTATCTTATTATGTCATGTAAAAACTTCACAGGTAAGTGGTTTAAGTGTTTGCACAAGTAATTTTAGAACTAAGGATTTGCTTAAGCTGTGGAATTTGCCTCCTATTGGTTTTATAGAGGACTTGACATTTGTTTCGTGCTCATTTTTAATAAACCTAAGTTTGAAAAACACTGACTTTACAGCAGTAACATTTTATGTTGTTAATGGAAGTAGAAAACTCTCATTACCCACCTGAAGAACATCTCCAAGGTCAGCAGTGCTAATATCTGGGTCTTCAGTGGTATTAAAAGGAACAGGGTTAATTCTTACAAGAGTGAGCACTCTGGGTTCTGGGTATCTCCACAACATCATTCCTGGACTCTCCTCAGTTTCATTGTAAAACACAACTTCATAGGCACCAGGCAGTTTTTGTGCTTCTGTCAAATGAAAGGAAGGTATAATCTGTTATATAATTTCTAGAAAGAAACATGCTGGTTTATGAGACCAAAGTAGTTAAAAATAAAACCCTCAGGATCAAAAGGAGAGAAAATAAAAAAGCAATTTCCCTGACTTTAAAAGATTACAGCTTAATGGAAAGAAATCAAAAAGAGGTTTTGGTTTTTTTTTTCATTCTAGCAGATGTCTTTTCAATTGCCTTTCCAAAAAAAGTGAAGCATTCATTTAATAGGTTACTACTGTATTTACTCTAAAATTAAAACAAAGAAAGAAAAACAGAAGAGCAATATTCTTCTTACCTGCATCTTGTATATACTGGAACAGGCCTGTTCTCAGATCATCTGAGGTATGCTCAGTTTTTGAGGCCTGATTCCTATCTGTAGAAAACCAAGTGGGATGTGCACTTTCAGGTACCAATGTCTCAACATTGCCCTTTTTAGCGAAGTACTGCTGCAGAAGCTCTTGGAGAAGAACTAAACAGTTCAAATGCTCCTGACCCCAGAATACCTTAAAAAAAGAAAAAGAAAAAGCTGAAAGAGTAAAGACAAAACAATGCCATAGAAATATTTTGCTGTTTTTGAAGGAAAAAACCTCATTTTATGGAGATAAGTCCTTTGGTCTTCGTGTTCAGAAATGGTCCTGGGAGCAATGAGGAAGTCAAAGAAGCAACTAGCAGTTAATAAAGAAATGAGACTTAGAACCACTGTGGGATGAATTCAAAATCACCAGAGTGACTTAAAAGTCCGTGGTAAGAGTAGGAGTAAAGTAAACAAGCCAGGCGTGCACACAGTGCAATTGTTTTCATTGGGGAATAACAATGTTCAAACATGAGAAAAAAATAATCAGGGAGTCTAGTCAAGAAGGAAGCTTTTCCTTCTCCTGCATCTACAAGTAAGCCCATGGAACAAGCCAACACTGTCCTGAAACACAGCTATGGTCAGTCCTGAGCTAAGTAGTCCTGGGCTACCCAAGTCATCTCCCCAATTCGGTGCTTCTACTGCAGTTTCTAGAGCCCTTCTGGGCTTCGGGTCCCACACTTGGACTAGCATCACCTCAAAGGAGCTCTGTGCTGCCTAAACTGATGCCAGAGGCCTCAGTTCCTCACTGATGGAGGAGGGAGGAATGCCTTTTCCCCCCACTTATATTCATTTTATTTTTAGGTAGCTAGAACCCCAGAGCACAGAACTCCTACTTCAATATTTGCAGGTGAGGCACCAGTTTCGTATAAGCTCTGCTGCAATACATAGTAACAGTGGTAGAAAATGAATTTATGTTTAGAGCTGGTAAAACCATTAGCTGTAAATAAATTAATTTGAAACAGAATTGTGAATGCTTTTGTCAGCATTCTGGAATCTATTCTGTCAGTCCCAATACTTAATTGTTTTCTGCAGAATTATCCCACTGTATACTCTAATAAGAAATGGTTTTCTCAGAGTTATAGGTATTTTCTCGTCCTTGGTAACCCATCCCAAATTTTGTGGGAAAAAACCCAACCCCTTTTATTATTCAAGTACCTGTGAATAACAAATAAACAGAGAAACAAACTGACTTTATTTAATCACCAAGACTTTTTTTTAAAAAATTTGTATTATTCAATTAGACCTATTCCCAGGGTTGTGGTTTTAAGAACTTCTAATGCCGATTCTGGGAAAAGACCTAATGACACGAGTAAATGTCAAAATTTCCTCTTTGTGTTTTATATGCTTGATTTATGTATTTATTTTTAAACATTTGGTGCGTATAGATACTACAATAAAAATAATTAAAACAAGAAATATATTAAAGCCCACTTGTTCAAACCCCACAGAATCTATTTTTCATTTCAAGAACGCCTATGGTTCTTGGACTGGTTTCAAGTTGTGGGCACTTCCAAAAAGGAGAGGATAGCATGGAAAACTGCATATTAATTGCTACAAATGACAGCTTATAATTACTCCCCTGAGAAACTGGTGTAAGAAAATAAAAAAAAGGATATGTATTTCTTAAAGCTACCCCTAGGCATCACAGACACATGGCTCACGGACAGACACACACATCAGAACAGGGTCCTAGATACTCAGTGTTAATAATCAGTAGTTTTAAGGGAACACACACATACAGCTACACTACATGGCTTAAAGAATATTTAAAAAACAAGCCAAAGCAAAACACTGTACACAATTTTTCAATCAACACTTTTACACAGAAGAACAGACACTTATTTTAAAAGGTAAAAATAAAAGCCTCCCAAATCAAACAAGCAAAAAAACCCCAAACCCAACCCAAGGAACTGTTGTAGGTTGCAAAGCCCTTACAGGCTTTCATGGAATTTATTTATGAAATCTCAGTGATCCAAAGCCAGCCCAGCTCAACAGCAGAACCACATGCCTCTCATACAGACCTGCAGCAGCCCTCCTCTCAAATCGATGTACATTTTTGGGATGGATTGCTCTGGGCCAGGATCACCACTATGCTTACACCACTTGGCTTCCACATTGACAGAGCAGCAAAAAGGGCCGATCAGAGTTCTGGCTCTTTCTCTGAGACTTGTTTTAAGTAGGAAATCTTTTATGTCAAGGTCAAAAGATGATCCATGGATTCCTAAAAACAGAGAGAGACAGTTAATCCTGTTGGTAGTTATTCTCCAAACATTTATGTGCTTATTCCCTGACTTCACTTCACTATGAGCCTGGGAATCTCCATCCACAAGGAATGACACAAGTATTCCCACTGACTTCATGGAAATACTTGAGTGGACAATTGCTCTCCTCTCCAAGCAAGAGCAACACAGTTGGGCCACAAGAGCTGTGATTTTTATTGTTTAACTTGCTCTTCCCACACCACTGAGCATGCTTGACACAGCGTTACATTTATGGAGCAGGTATGTCTCATCCACATTCCTTACCAAGAACTACTTGCCAAAACATTATGACTTTTTATATGTGTGAGCATTTTAAGGTTTATGAGAAGAGACATTTTTCATTAAACTATGATTTTATAAAAAAAAAACCACCAAATTTTTAAGAACAAGAACAGCTGCTTCACTTGACTGTATTTTAAATGGATAGGAAATAACTGTTTTGAATGATTCTCTCTGCTGTTGTTCAGGTTAGTTGTTAGAAAATATTGCCTATTTAGACCTCGGAGTGGTTACCAGGATAGTAAGATTAATGCCTGAATTCAAATAATTCACAACAATTACTGTAACTCAAAATACGTAACGAGTTTACTTAAAAAACAGGTCCATCTGAACTTTTTACATCATAACCATTTGCACTTCACACAGCTTTACAAAGCATAAAATGATAATGGCAGGTTAGATTTATGACAGAGCTTATGTACTCTCATTAAAGAAACAAACATTTTTAGGAAAGAAACATTATCAAGAGATGTCCCATTTCTTGTGAATTTAACTTACTGGTAAACTGTTTCGTAACCCAAACTGTATGTAATATCTCTGTATTTCCTTTGTGTATTTACATGGAAAGTGGTATACCTGAGCATGGGTTAACTTTGTTTTCTTCTGGTGCTTGTACTTAGACTTAACACTCTCAATACTGGATGGCACCATCTTTTATAATGCCCATGGCTTATTTTTCTAATGAAACTGGATACTTACCAAAAGTAAAAAATCAAAAACCACTTAAGGCTTACATACAGATGTTTCAAGGTACACTTCCATTTTATACTTTCATCCCTTTGCCGGTAGAAAAGTCCCACAAAAACACAGTGCCCTGTTTTGAATGCACACAGTAAAATTTCCTTGATAAATCTCTTTTAGAATCCAGAAAGAAAGTCTGTCCCCATCCTGGGAGTTAGGATTTCATAATACCAAGAAATATTTTATACAATGGAAGGAAATACATTGGATTTTTCATTTTTTTTAATCCAGCATCTACTAGGAAGGTGGTCCAACAATCCCCATAGCCAAATAATGGCACCGAATTGTATTCAACCCAAGTAGGAACCACAAAGAGGAAAAATCTCTCCCTTGAGCAGGTTGGATTTTAGTAAGAATGTCCAAGGCTCGAGCAAGCCTTTGTCCCATGCCAGGGACAACAGGACTATTGACAGGATTTAGGAAAGGGATTTTAGCTCTGGGTTATTTAGGCTGGCTTCTGGACCCCTGGGTCTGGTCTCATGTGTTACAGGTTTGTATGGCAGAAACTGCTCTGCGTTTTTTTGACAATGATAATCAAGAAAATTAACACCAGCAAACCATGATGCCTCTCTTTTTGATACTGGTTCAGGCTTGATTCTGTAAATTGTGGAATGAAGCAGCTTCACATACAGGCTTAAACAAAGAAAAAGAGGCATTTTTATGGGAAGGGCTGACCCTCACCCTCCTACACTCAGTCTAGTTATTTTAAGAAGCACTAAAATCTTTGGAAATTCAATTTTTTTTTATACTCTACATGGAACTTTGATTTAAAGAGAAGAAAGTCTCTGTAACTATTGTCCAATTCTGCAATATACATAAATGTTCTATAGTTTTATTGCAATACGTGCCAAATTGCAGAAATAACAAAAGGGAAAAAGGAATGCCAGAATACAAGTGGTTTTATTTATGTTTTCTTTCACTGGGATTACACTTGGAAGGATTAGGCTTTGCAGTCTTTTTCTGTTGTCATCTTAGCTCCACAAAGTACAAAGAAAACACAATATCCAACGGCTTAAAAACAGAACTGAGCACTCAGCACATAATACTGCTGGTTCAGAATCAGCGGTGCCTTTCTGAAATGCTATGTAAACAACGAGAAAGAGACACAATTAAGAATACGGAAGTATTGGTAAATTTCGGATAAATGAAACACATCCAAGGACTGTGTCCTGCAAGTACCGTGAAACGCTCAGGGACGCAAAGAGAGATCTTTATTGTCTTTGCTGTGACCCAGATTGCTCTTGCGTGGGCAAGAATTGCAGCCCCATCCTTCCCAGCATTTTTATCTAGATGCCCTTTTGGGGATGAAGTGATTTCTAGTATAAAAACCAATCTGCTGTTAATAAAAACAATGCAGAGAGCATTCAGACAAACTTGCATGAAGCAATGTCATGAGCAAGCTTAAAGACGACAAATGAAGAATGTGAACATGCATAAACCCTTAAAATACAGAGTAAATAAAAAGATCTCTGGGCCTAAGGGAATCTTCAATGGGGTACCAATACTATGGAAATCCTGAAAGGATGACATTAGAAAAGAAATAATCTCACAATCTAAGGGGAGTGAAGAAACACCAGTATGCACTAGGAGGGGGTTTAACACTGCTAAATGCCATACCGACATTTAAAGTACACACTCAGTTAGTAAAGTTGCTTTCCTATGACAAAAGCAGTTATCTCAGAAAGGTACATATGCCATGCACTATTTTCAGTAAGTCCTTTCATGCATCTCTCACACACTTCTATTGTAGAATTTTAACTTCAATTTAAACAGATTAAATCAAAGTCTCCATTTGATATGAACTTGAGATGGCACCACACAGAAGCAATATATCTTCGTAAACGATTGTTGTGATGTGTAGAAGTTAACTTGTTCTGTTTGGATTATTGCTCATGAACACCAACACACATTTCAGTATATGCAATAATTTACTTCCAGGAACAAATAGTTTCATGACTTTTAAAATACTCCTCCAAGAGACTAATAAATATGGAGCACTTGCTTTGGACAGTGTTTAAAAAATGCTGTCAGGCCTCCATTGTCAGGTTACACGCAGACCCACGATCGTACCACAATGTGCTGCCACCCTAACTGAGCAAAATACAACTTACACAGGGCTTCTGCATGCCTCTGCAAGAATTACCTTTATGATAACATATGCTCAAGAGGAATATCCAGGTATTTTTATACAGTTGGAAATTATGCAGGAGGGTTTTTCAAGATATTAACTTGCTTAGAAATTAAAGATGGAGATCATTAAAACAGAATAGTGAAGAAAATTTGCTAAAAGATATTTGCTTTGACCTTTGAACGTCTTTTTTTTACGGTAGAAGCTTGATTTATTCTAACACTTACAAAGACACCTCAGAATCTGAGTACTCTAATATAGTTACAAATACAGATATGTTAGAGTTTACACGTAATAATTATATAGTTATTTTAGTGTTTACCAATAATAAGAGGCTCCATGTCTGTTAAAGGGCCCTGTGTGCATAAATTCATTTGTGTGAATATAAAAAAAAGACCCAGCCCATTTTAATAGATGCAAGAAATGCACCAAAACAACCCTTGCCTTCCAGTAACAATCGGTTAGTGTTTAGGCAAAGCAGGTGTTAAGAACGAGCTTGTTATCTTCCCTGGTTCACAGACAAAGGGAGAGGCAATGTTTTAATATTAACTATGGACTATCTGTTTTCAAAAACATTTTAAAGTGCTGATATTTGAATTAACTCCAAATGAAACAAGGAGATATGTAGCAGGATATTTTTCCTTCTATTATGGTCTGTGCTTAGCTGTGCTCTTCCATAGCTGCAAATCCTGTTTGGTCCACTGCATTGTCACCTAAATGTAGAGCATGACTTTAATTGGCAAAATTCTATATGGGAAAAGAGCTTTAAGAGAATGGAAACACGTGTATTATTAAAAAAATATAGCAAATGACACTGGACTATAGTGGAGCTCTTTTTCAAAAAGCCTCTTGGAAGCTAGGAGGTTTACTACAAACCACAGTGCTAGCAAGAAAATCACTTGTCTGAGTTTGGGGCAGTTCTGAAGCAAGACTGCCCCAGAGCACACAGCCTGCCATGTTGGTTCAGACTGGGCAAGGTGCATGCAAGCAATGTGGTCTGCACCAACTGCTGCTGCTGGCAGACTGCATTCCCACCCAAAGGACTGTAGTGCACTCTGAAGGGAGAGGTCCAGGCTCTCCCGGACATAGAACCTGGCTGCTGAAGGTTAATTTGCAAGTGGTTTTCCTTAGAGCTGTGTGCTTTAATGTCACACATTCCTAAGGTGATAATCAGTGATATTTGCTTCTAAGCGTTCACTCATCATACCTGCAACTTCAGTAGTTAGCCTAAAGTTGCCGAAGACAGTTCTGAATACGTAAATATGTCATTATAGCTAATATGTAGATACAGTTATCTACATGATCTTTTTTGTCTTAAGAAAACTTCAGATACGTCATGTAATGAGTAGTTACACTACAGTTCAACAGCTCTGTTCACAGGTATCCTCTATGAGGCAGCTCCTGAGAAGAAAGGGTAACAAAGCTATGACAATAATTGCAGGGGAAATGCTGCAGTTAATTTAAGACTCAGACAATTTATTCAAGTCTGGAAACAGCAGTAGCAAACAAATGGTGAGACGTAGTAAAGGACAATTTTCCAGGAGACATTTAGTTAACAATCCACTGACTGCACTGGATTTCTCATTAGTGTCGAGCTGAATCTTATGATAGCTCATTCTCCCCACGAGAACTGTTTTTACACGTTACCAATTAACTATTCTTTAGTGAAAGAGAGTTTTTCAGCATTACATGGGGACATATGCAGACTCTGTAAAAACATGAGATGTGTAACACACGGTAAACAGAAAGTAATGATCTTAAACAGGCCAAACCCTTGAATTCGTCACTAATAAATGTCCCCATGCATTCAGCAGCCCTGGCTGCTGGGAGCCTGTTTTCTTCAAATACTTCAAACACTAAAATCCAGGAACATTTATTATTTTAATCCATTACAGGCAGTGCTTGATTTAACTTTATTGGTTGTGGTGGTGGTAGTAGTTATAGTGGGGGTAAAGCTATGTTCTTTTACACATCATTTCAAAAGGGCTTAATTATATTTTATAGCTCAGGCCAGGAATCCTGCTTGTTTTGTGTCTAACAAGGTTCAAATGGAGTTCAGGTCAGTGATGAATCAGAAGGGAAGTCAAAGATGGTTATCTATATGAAATGAGCTCATCTCCCTTAAAGAATAACTGGGCAGGTACATCATGTTCATTACACTACTGCATACTAAATAGCTGAAAAATCACAATTCACTTCATTTGGTAATTTTGGATGTTGTGATGCCCGATCAGAGAGAACACAGAAAGAGCTAAGGGGATTTTCATTTTTGGTCAAGGCTGTCTTTAGTATACAATAATCTAGAATATATTTGCAAAGTTCTATATTGCCCTATCTTATTCTAATTAAGTGGAGAAAAATGTGTAATGGAAACCAACAAAAACAATGTTCAATTTGCATCTGAGTCCAGATTTCAAAACTGACCAAGTGCTACACTGACGCAAGTAATACTTGGTTCTTGCATCATAAACATTTTATCTTTAGATATCATCAGTTTTCAGAAAAGAGACTAAACATTCTTATTCCAGTTACAGATGGCCACAGAAAGGTTCTTCAATAAAATATGTAAATGTTCTATAGAACTGGCTGCCATGACAATACTGTATCACCTGCTACTGCCACGTATATATAGCACTGGGTTCCACATAACAAAAGGAATTCCAGTCTCAAAAAATTATGCAATTACTTTCACAATAAAAGATGAACAGATTACAAAATGAACCGTATTTGTTCTGAACTGAATTTCACTTGGAGCCTACTTTTTAAAGTCCAGTTACTTAAATTGTAAATGTAGTTCTATAAAATTAGTGCACTCTTGAATCAACAACCTACTTTCTTTTTTCCCTTATTTTTATTTTCTCCACCCGTTAACGTGCTATTTCATCAGTAGCAATTCTGACCCCTGTTACAAAGTACCAGTAGGGAATCTGACCAGGATTAATAGTGGTACTCAGTCCCGGGATTAGGTGGTGTCTTGTTTCATGGATTTTAGGCCATCTGTTCTTCCCTCCTACATTATACTCCAGCAGAACTATAAACGCACCTCCACCTCAGGGACTATAGAAAGGAATTAGAATTCTTCTGCTTTTCATTATCACAAGATTCAGTAACTCATTTCATTGTCAGGATAATCCCCTTTTACTCCTTCTTTTGCGCTTGCAGGGTATGCCAAAATCACAAATAAAATCCCAGATGTTACAGACCTGATGAGGTCTCCACCTTTTCTTGAGTGTTGGTTTTAAGCTACTTGGGACATGGTGTCAAATCTGACAGGACCCTGATGCCCACACCCAATATTCATTAAGGTTTGTTAGTGATTTGTATAGCTGTCTACAAGCTGCACTTCCACCTCAATCCTCTGTGGCCATTTAAATATTTAGTTTGTCCTCTGGCTTTTACTGACAAAGAATTAATTTCCTATTGTTCAAGTGTTGGAAGGAGTTTATATTTCTTTCTAAAAGTAACAAAGGTCTTCTGGGTGTTGTAAATGGCTTGTTACTGCTGCATATTATTTTAGGTAGTCATATCTAATTTAATGTTTTATTTCCCCATGGGCTAACTTGCATATCTGCAGCATCCAAAGGCTATGACAACGCCTTAGCAGAGTTTCCTCCAGAGAGTCAGTTAACTCCAAAATGAAGTTTGGTCTTTGCTCTACACCAATTAATAGCTGCATTTCATTTTTAATATTTCTGCAAAGTATCTTAAGTATGCAATTTCTTTCAGGTTTAGTAAAAAATACTTGAGATTATCATATGCTCAATGAGCATTTATTCCCCCAGCCCCCCTTATTTATATGTTAAAGTAATCATCTCTGCATATGGGACGAAGGGCTGGGGAATTCTGCCTATGATCTTTGAAATAGTTTGTGGCCGTAAGCCTCTCGGTTCAGACACTGAACAGCAAGACTTCCCTCCTGTGTCCAGCCAGAGCAAAATAAGGCTCCACCAAGAGGCTACAAGCTTCTTGCCGTTTTTCACTCTGGGGAGAGTAGTCCTCAGCTTCTCTCATTTATCTGCTCTCTTAGCAGGTAGGTAATGCTAACTTCAACACCAAACCAAAATAATTGAAAGCTGTATGTTTAGAATTCCATTTTGTTTCCTACTATTTACTGCTAAAAAACATATTTTTACTTTAATGGCATATGACTGTCCCTGAGTGAGCTACGTACCTCAAGTGTGATACCAAGAGGTCTCAAATCTGACCCAGTACATGGCACTTGAGAGCTCCAGACACTTTGTAGAAGAGGACAAAACTCACTAAACCAGTTTTAACAATAGTTCTGCAACGTGAGGTTTTTTGTCAACAGTATGAATAAGGTATGAAAAATGAGCTGTTTGTTGTTTGCTTGTACGAAAAGAGTACAAGTTTTAACTTGCAACTCTAAGCCACATAATATAAAATTACCACAGATAATTATTTAACATCAGTATGGCTTAAATTCCTGCCCTTAAGGGTATCAGAAAAACTATACCTATAGCCTGTTCTAAAGTGAAATTAATATCTTATTTTGGAAAGGGATTTTGTTTTGGCTTTCTTTTTTGCCAATACACTGCATCACATACAGCAATACTGTTCCTTCACTAAAACCAAAATACTCGGGATTTCACTGTAAGTACAGAGGAGAACGTAAGTATTCTAGCAGAAACAGTAATCACGTTGTTATAAGTAACATATTAAAACATGTCCAAAAAATGAAGTCCCTTGACACACTAAAGGTTTGAGGTTGTATAACAGTGCAGCAGGATATGCAGAAATGGAGGTGGTTTAATTTGAGCCAACTGCAGTGTGAGTATTCAACACTTAAAACGGATTTTGTTAGAAGTGAAATAACTCAACTAATTAGTCCCTCTGTTTTTCAGAAGCTACATCGGTTTACTTTTGCAAGAAATTAAGAACAATTAAAACAGTTAGCTTCCATAATTAAACCAGCAAAATCTAGAGGGAAAACTGATAATAATAATAATTTTTAAAAAAAAGTTATATGGCAAGCTTCTTTCTTAATTTCAGCTAAAAATATCAAAGCATTACACAAGGTCATGCACTTTTGTTTTCCCCCTATAAGGGAGGAAAAATGCCGACAATACATTCCTGTGAGGGTTTTTTGTTAAACAATTCCTAGCAAATAGGATTCCTTACAAACCAATTTTGTCTCCTACATTAAAACTCATCTGGAAAAGGGGTCGTTTACACTGTTTATAAAACACTGCCACATAAAATGTGTAAAAAAACCATATTTCACTAAAAATAGCTTGCGTAAGTAAGGGATTAGAGTAGTTTCTACTGCTATAATTGTTCCTTTGTAGTTTTTTCCATGATGTTTTTGAACAGTGTTTTTAACTATGTTTATTAAAGTCAGCACATCAAAAAGGATCAAAGAGGAAGCTAGTGAGAACCAAAGAAACCCCAAGCGTATTGTGTTGTCTCACTGGGGAGTTATGCAGATTCAAGTAAACAAGTGCAAATTGTTGAGGTTTTAATGAAAATTTTCTACAATTATTGTATCTGAAGTCATTCTATATAATAACATCTGTACAGCAGATGGCCATACTGTACAAAAGGCAAGCAATGCTTCTTTTTCTTCCTCTGTTTTAACAGTACATCTGAGATGACTACTTTTGTCATTGTGCTTAGTTTGGTTCAGCAAATAATTCGTAAAATGCAGCTGCTGCAGATGGTCACAATAGTTATTTGACTGTAAAATCAAAGACACAGTGAAGTCTTTGCGTATTAGTTTCATTCTATAAAAAAAATCTGACATTAACCCTGTTCAGCTCAAAAGGTATATCTATAAAACCTTTTGTAAAAAGAAAAGCAGTGAAGAAATGACATATTTAAATACTTCTTGCTCCCAAGACACAGCTACTACACTTTTTTTTTTCAATTGAGTTACCTTGCATAATTTCTTTGCAATTCTGAACAGATCTAGTCAGTAACTATTGTATTCTAAAGTACTTCTAACACAAGATTATAATACCACTTTGCCCCACACTGAGCAATGTATTTTCTTTCCTGAAGTTTTAATTTCTCCCTGGGTTCTGCAGCACTTTAAAAAAAAAAAGGAAGTATTTTTGATGGTTTTTAGTCAGTTTTGTGGAATTGTGTCTTTTGCACTTCTTGAAACATTAAACAATTTCTTGCACCCTCATAATAGCATGTAAAACCTCATACACATGTATTTTTCTTTTTATAAAGCAAAGATAAGGATTAACTGGAAAAAAAAATATGGGAAGGGTCTGTTGATGTCTGTTTATTGTCTGGTAATGAAAGTTCTTCATATAGAGTAACTAGTCTACATTTTCATTAGATTCAGAATCAGTATTGCTTTACTTAACAATGCTTGCCAGACTACAAACATACTGAAGATTCATGTATAGTTTGTGACATGAAAAATAAAGATTGGTTCCCTCAGGCTGCCAGAAGAATTAAGAAACAGAACTTCATCGTAGAATGTTTCTGAGGCTTAACATGTAAGGCAAGGTACGTCCTCCTCCTGGGAGGATGAAAAACTTCAGGGTAAGTGATATACACTGCTGAGTTTGCCAAATTGCTTTACAGAACAGTGACGGAATGGGCTCGGCTTTGATATAGTGAAGCTTGCTGTGGACACTGTAATGTACCATGGGATGGATAATGTACAAATGATAGAGGGGGAGCAATGGAAGGGAAGAGGATTATTACACAGAAAGAAAACGAGAACAATTTAAAGGACATTAGAAAGGCATTTTAGTCAGTTGTAGTGCTTTGTATGCTAGGGTTGTGATCTGATTGGAATAGCGTGGGAACGCAGGCGCTGTTCCTGCCCGTACTGCTGTTTATTTATGGATAAATCAGGAGTTTCAGGCTTCAGCACTTTCACAGGCTTTCATGTCCTATGAACCTTAAATTTTTCATTTTTAACTTTTAAAACAATAAAGAAGCACTGAAACTTGCTGGCTTGAGGAGAAGTATTTGATGAAAAAGAAATAAATCACCACCTTCTTTGGCCTGCAACTTCTTTCTCTCAGCTACAAACCCATTTTACCTCACAAGCTACTCTGCCAACTACCTACATCTGGCTCATCTCCACATCATGTAAATG
The DNA here is from genome assembly GCA_022605575.1 of Laterallus jamaicensis coturniculus. Taxonomy (NCBI): domain Eukaryota; kingdom Metazoa; phylum Chordata; class Aves; order Gruiformes; family Rallidae; genus Laterallus; species Laterallus jamaicensis. Next base: position 69,328,848 of record JAKCOX010000002.1, on the reverse strand, counting down.
TACCATCTTATTAATTTTACTAAAAGACTAATAAAACAATTTACAAAGACAGTCAAAATGTCTTCATTTTAAATGAGTCTCTGGTATCTTGTTAATTGTACCCAGGGTGTAAAGTTTCCTTGCAGTCCTGCAGTAATGAGACTGGAGCACCCGTTTTCCCTGGGTGACTCTCAGCTGTGCAGAGGAAGCATGTAAAAATTTAAAACTTCATAAGCCTGGAGGGGAGTAATGGTATGACCCAATATTTACATAGTAGCACATGTCAGGGCTCTGAACAATTATTTTTGGTTGGTTTTTTTTTTTTTTAAAGAAATATAGGGTCTGAGTAAGAAAATACAGTTATGGAGTGAAAACTGTCAAAATTTTGCCCTTTGAAGTATGTGCTGACTTATCAGAATACCAGAATAGTGGTTCTCGTAACCACTATTCCAGCCAGAATTCTGTCAATAAATTAGTAATTACAAGCTAGGGGATATTAACTACAAAATTATGCACTCTTGTGTGCTCCCTCACTGAAAGGAAAACTCTGGTAATAGAGTCTATCAGGGATTTGCTATTTTCTGTTGTGGATTTATTATGTTAACTAGAGGAGTTCCCCTCAATGCCCCACACTTTAAAATGGTTACTAGACCACCACTTGAAGAAATCAATAGCACTTCCAACTTTCACAAACTCTTACCTGCAGTTTTATGTCCACTTTTAATATTCAGGCTCCCACTGAGGTTTGATAAAGAGACTAACAAACAAGGTTTACTGGGATGTGGGATGGTTTCCATCGAAACCACGATTTGAACAGTGTGAATGGAAATTTTCTGGAAGCAGGAAAGGGTTTGCCACAAGTTTTCTTGCACTGAAGCCTTCTGCGCAGTGTTGGTGTGTGGAGCAGGTAGCAAATCCTTTGTACTGGGGTGTTTGGCTGTCAAAGTGACATCTTCATCTGGAATGACTCCAGCTGATGGAGCAGCCTCCTTTCTGGGCTCATCATCACAGGTGCTGATGACTTTCTTCAAAAATTGTTTTATTTGATCAAGTCTGACAAAGCTGAGATTTGCTTTCAAAGGTTTTGATATGCTCACATTTATGTCAGCTGTAGGAAGGAATTAGATAAAGAAATATGAAAAGCTATAGTGCAATTAATCAAGCAACGTAAAAATATTAGGCATTCCGTGGAGATAACATTACTTCTGACATGTTTCACTGAAAGGACTGAATCAATAGTAAAACATAACTAAATCCTATTTTTAGGAATAAATCTGAATTAAAACTTCATGAAAAGTACTATAAGCAATCTTCACTATAAACATTTTTAAAGGAAGAAATGTCTCAATGTCGATCTGATTTCCTTGTTTCTTCCCAGGGATCACCACGGCTATCCGAAAGACCCACGCTTTATTCAAGAGCGTAGGAGAGTCCCTTTGTGTTGGAATGAAAATATACTTTACAGTCACTTGGGTTTTACATCCAGTAGAAAAATTTGACTAAACTCCAAAGCCAACAGCGAACATTTTCAACACATTTAAATGAGCGAATAACATGTATATTCTGTTGTTTCCTACACATCTAATATAAGCTATTCTTCAATTCAATTTGCACGATGAAATGGGAAATAAAAGCAAATATAAAAACTGAGGTATGTTTATATTTCTTTTTTTTTTTTTCCAGGGAGGTGGAAATAGCCCACATATTTTTAAAATGTTCTTTGTCTTTTTAGTAAAGGATTTTGGTACTTCCCAGCTTATGAAAAGTTCCATAGAATTTTCAGAAATCACAAATAATATGAACAACATTGACAACCATAATAATTTAGTAGCTGAGATGTTGCAATTACCAAGATTTTTTCACAGAAGGGAAGCAGTATTTTCTGATGGTTGAAACTTATTTCTGTGCTGATATCTGCCTTGTTATAGGTACACTGTGCTTCATTACAGAAATCCAGCTTTGACTTAGTTTTAAGGTCTTTTTATTTCAAATTCAGCTTAAACCTAGTAATGAATGAGATAGCTACCCTGGGCAGGGGGAAAAGTCTGCTTTTCACTTCATTGTTTGATTCCCTCCACTCCACCCCCAGAAACCAAAACCAATTAAAATTCTGAGCATACATCTAAACTAGAGTAAATGTTCAGAGAAAAGAGCAGTACTGAGTTTCAAGTTTCATTGTAAATATATATAAGAAACATTTTGTTGAAGGTTTCATGGAGATTAATGAATACTTCACCAAAATTAGGACCGAGTTTCAAGTTGTGCAGGATCATGTTTGTCTCTTAACACTGATGGAAACTGATGAGCCTGACTCTCTAGCTCTTTAGGTAAATTGCTAATTTTTACAGAAGTGGTAAAGGGCTGCAGGAGCAGACCTTTGGGGCTGCACTTAAGCATAAGGCTTATCCTGACTTCAGAGAGACCCAGGTACATGACAAAGCATCTTTCTGACCCCTAAAATATCTGGGGGTTCTAAATTTCAGTTAGATGCTTTGGTATCTGAATAGATGTATCTCTGCATTATAAACTAATATTTGTTCAAAAAAGATAAGAGAAGCTTAGTAATAGCCATGTAAGATTTGTTATAGCTGAACAAAAAATCCCAAAGTAACCTTAGGAAATAAAAGCACTATGCCACACACAACAGCTAACTGAAATGTAAGAGTGAAAAACTACTTCAATTGTTACTTACAATTAATGGGCTTCTGAAAGTGCTTTCTGTTGTGTTAAATAAAGCTTTTCACACTGAACTAGAAACTATGATAAAACGCTAACTAACAAAATGATCTAGTAGAAAGGCAAGTATCAAAGCTAGGAAGCCAGCCATTGGAGGAGAACAAGGTTTTTTATAGGCATCCAAAGCCACATGTGATCAACTTGGAACATTTTCCAAAATATTTATGTACTGATATTTTTAATTAGAAACAAGGGAAGAAAAAAATGTTGTAACACACTGAAAACCTCTCCACCCTTCCTGGCATTAAAGAATGTCCCAAGACTTGCCTGCCTTTTTGCATACATCCTTGGTCCTCTGCTCCCTCTGAATGGAGAAAGGAGACTTACGAAGAAAGTAGAAACCCATGTGACATTATGATATTAATTTACTTATGACACTCAAAAGGAAGTTAGTGCTATTCTAAATGAAACGTTCAATAAAACCCTAAAGAAACAAACAAAACCCCAACCAGCCAAACAAGCAGCATTTTAAAAATTACCCAAGTCTGAAATCCAGCTCACACTAGGATTTGCATTTCTGAACCGTTTACGTACTTTCAAAACAAGTCACACATCCACTTAATTTTCTCTATTAGTGATGTAGTAAGTAATAAAGGAGCAAAATAGATTAGATGTTCTTGGCTATCCAGTGAATCAGCCCTGACAGAAGGTGGTGGCAGCCAGAAGCGTAATAGCAGAAAATGTAACTCTGGAACCTTCACTGCCAGTATTTTAACTATCTCATAATGACATCGGTTATTTTTACAACTGGGGAAAGATTATGTAAAGAGATTCTTTGGCATTTGAAGTAAAATGTTCAAAAAATAAAAATCCAATTGAGTAATCAACATGCTTTTAGTCTTTGTCCTGTTTTACTCTTTATACTTTGCACTGTAGAAGAAACCAACATTCCTTCTAAGAAAATCATATTTGATGGACAGAAACAGTGAAAACTTATGAAATATGAAAAGCTATTTATAACAGTTGGTGAAGATAGATGTTCAGCAGCTCCCCCAGTCACACAAAAGGAACCAAAAAGAGATGTTTCAATGTAAAGGGTCACCTAGATGCAGCTGGATTAAAATTTCCAGTCCAAGGGTAGTAAGTCTTTTTAGATGATTTTTAACACCTTTGGAAGCACACCACCCCACTGCAGGCATGTCCTGGTAAGAAAAAACAGGCTCTTCTAACTCAAACAACTCTGAACTGTCCAAAATTACATCAGAATCAGGACATGGCAAAAGGTTTTGGTTGGAAAAGACCTTCAAGACCATTGAGTCCAACCATTTATCCAGCCCTACTAGGTCCCACACTAGACCATGTCACCAAACTCTTCAAATAACTCAGTCTCTTCTTTGCCTGATAGTGGCTGGCTACCATGATTATACCCCAATGCATTTAGATTTAAGACATAATAGCAATAACTTATTTTGCCAGTTGCTATCTATTTCCAGCGAATAAACAGTAAAGACATTACTGTGCCTGTAAACTGACTGTGTTACAGCGAGTTACTTCTGGTTATGTTTAAATCAGACAGAACTAGATGATATCAAAGCAGTATTTCTTTATTAGAGCATAGCATTTGAGTTTAGAATTTGAATTGTTCTTTCTCTCTCATTTCTTTACTACAACTCTCTAGATTACCCAGTAAATCCATGTCTGTCAATTATTAGTTTCTAATTACCCTTCACAACTTTCTGAACAGCTACTAGGAAACAGAATGATGAAATAACTATCAAGTTAAAAGGAGATTAGATAAATACAAATAAATTACACTTATTATATGCTCCCACCACACCAGGAGATGACTTAACAGTGAAAGGAAAGGAATCACATTGCAATAACGAAATCAGAGAGGGAATTCAGGTCCCAGAGGCGATTCTACGGAGTTTATGTTAATGTACACCTTGTGGGGGACCAAAAATCAACTGGAATAGTTTCCTGAAAACTGTTTCCAGCTATTTTCTCATTTAAAAAGTTCCAACTTCACTTGACCCATTAGTCATCATATTACTTACATTTATTATGTATTTTGAAATCTATTACAAAAAACCCAATGGATTCAATATGGCCTGTTTGAACACAATCATAACATCTATAAAAGAAAACCTATAAGCAGCTCTCTGAAATTTCTGTCTGAAACAATTTCTTTCTTTGTCATTTTATTACTTAAAGCTTCAGATAAAAAAAAAAATCAGGGTTATGAGTATTTTACCCTTATTCTCCAAAACATTCAGATTTGTACCGTGAAGATACAATTTTATTTTGTGAACTTGGGATAATGATATTACTTTTTATTTGGTGTGCTAAGGAAGAATAAGCAACACAAAATAACAGAGCTCCTAGGAAGTTGCTTTAGGTCAATCCCAGCTCTTACTTAAGTCAGTGGGCTTCTGATATATGCCATAATTTAATGTACACCAGGTCACTATTTCTATGACAAATAAACTACTGTACTATACTCTTAATCTGAAAAAACAGGAAGTAAACTCCATGAAAATGATTTATAAGCTATATTTATAAGACTGGAATCTTTTCACAGAGTATGAGAAATGTTGAACTGCAAGGGAAAAATATGTCATTTTCCAAGAATTTCTTCACTTCTCATACCCCTCATTCTGCAGTGGATCTTTTATTTCTTGTGGCTAATATAGAAAAGGCCAGGTCTTTCTCCCTCAGGTTGGACATGGGTCTTGCCCTTCCCTACCCCAAAAAGGCTGTAAAACACTGAACTTCCTAACGAACAGTGCTGCTAGAAACTACTATTTGCCCTAAACTCTTTGAAGGATTGAATTTCCTAGTCCTAAACAGGAGAGGAGCAGACAACAGGCATGAAACATTTTACTGTTAGCAATATTCTTTCTTTGGGAACCACCCATCCCGATGCAGGGAGTTTAAACAGAGGAAATCTGAGGAAGGTAAAGGTAATGTTGAGCCCTGATTCTGATTTGGAGTCAGGGTGGCCCTTCAGTAACAGGGAAATGGCTGAATTGCAAAAATTAAATTTATAAAAATAGGAAGGAGAGAGACATGTAAAGAAAAGACTAGCTGTACTGTTCTCAATTGTCCCTGGTCAGGCATCAAAAGAGAGACAAATTAAAAGAAATTGAAAAGCAAGAAGAATCCAAATGAATTGTTTTTATCCTCTAATTCATCATTCCAAATTTGGATCAAGGGAAAAGAAGGCAGAAACTTGAGACAAGGCCTCAGAGGCCATCTGCAGTCTATCTTGTATTCTGCTTCTGTGAGACAGATGCCAATTAGCCTGGAAGAGGCTGGTAGTCACTGCTTGGTATTTTTACCTACTGTGGTTTTTGTGCTGCAGCCCCACAGAAGCAGCTCTCTAATGCCAATATGGCAAACTAGAGCCTTCAGAGCGCCAAATCAACTCAACTCATGCAGGGTGCTCCTCAGGGGTAACAACACTTACTTCCACGACCTAGTGTGTCACTGACACTATGTGAAGGTGATGTTAAGGCATTAACAGCTCTAGCTAGCTAGCACTTGGGTTTCAGATCCCTGACAAGGCTCAGAGTGATATAATTCTGTGAATTTTTTAAAATATTCACAATTGAACCAAAAAAATTGTTGCAGATCAAGGAGACTAAAGAGACCATTGATAAAGGATGGAGAGTTATTGCTACTCATAGGGTGTTGACTGAAATCAAGCAACTGTGCAACTGCCAAATACACTACAGAAGTGTGTCATGGTTGGGTGGTGAGGTGAATACCTGTAGTGGGGGCACTGGGAGGCACTATCATGAAAGAAAAACCTTAGCTAAGGAAAATATTGTCTCCCTTCAACAGAGAGTCAGGGAAGTTGAAGCACAATACAGTGACATGAAATAAATTGCTCCAGGTCATGGAGCACATTTGTGGAAAAGAAAAAAAACCCATAAATACTAACTCCCTATTATCTGCTTAGCTGCTGAATACTACTACATCTATATTAAGACATATATGAAAAAAAAGAGAATTTTAGATAATCAAGTAAAGGTTTCAAGTAAATTTTAAAGGTATGCTAATACAGTGAAAAAGATACTAAGAAAATATTTTTCAACGTATCCATGTGGCTTCAAGTGTGCAGTTTTCATTTTCTGTACTCCAGCATTTAAGAAACTAAATTTAAAATAAGTGGTTTAGACTCTGCTTTTAGAAGGGTACTTGGATAATTTTACGCATTATTACACTGATATTACAGACAATAGATGTGTCAAAACCAAAGCAATACCTACAGGCTGGTACACCTGTTTGGAATATTTCTCTTTGCCCTCTTAATCAAATAAATATCATTTCATGGCTACAGTGTCAGTACTTTAAAAACTTGTTTGTAAAAGGGCAAAGGGAAAAAAGCCCTACTAGAAAGCTCAAAAGTTTTGCAAATGACCCAGAGTTAATTAGAAAAGTCTGCACCCTGGCTAGTTCCCCTTCTCACGTGTCAGCTCTCATTAAATCAAAAAATTCTCATTTCAAAGTTAACAAACACCATGGTTAACAAAACTGTTAAACTGGGATCAAGTGGGCACATTCCTAGGTTTATATATGATGTCATGCTAAGCAGCCCACAGCTGAACTTGCAAGTAGTATGAATGATTTTTCAATATATTAAGTATCTGATCTAATGCTAATTTTCTCTCTATAGGCTAACTGTGCTGGGAACAGGTGGCCCTGCTTTCAATTACGGAGGGCTAACATGCCAGTGTGAGGCCTGGATTAGTTCACCTTCTCACAGGGAATTTGCCTCGGTTGGGAATGGATTTATTATGGCTTCACACATGGAACGGAGCTCATGTCAGCTGAGGGCAGTGATACATCATATGATTCAAATTAACCTGCTGTGGACTGTTCCGCAGGGCTGATATTGTGTATTAAAATGACGACATTTTTAAAACAGCTTGAAAGAAACCAGGATTGCTGAAGTGCAATGGTTCCAATTTGTTCCAACTAATCTATCACCTGCTGGAGATATTATTCTAGTGGGTTTCTGGTAGCTGCTATTTTCCAGGTTTCTCCAAACCACTGACCTTGCTAATGGATACAATTGTTGCCTTTGCAAACAGGGGGGAAAAAAAGCAGGAGACAGGGACAGGGTGCAGTTTTGTTTATTGCTTTTTACCCACAACCCTGGGTCCAGCTCTGTGCCCCTCACCAGGTCCAAACAATACCAGGGAGGGACTGGCAGGGAAGAGCAATCCCCCAGGTCCCCCAGTTCTCACTTTATCTTTTGCTGGGGCATGGTATTTCTCAGATTGCCTGGATAGCTACTTTTTTAAGAAATGATTTTGAAAGGCAAAGTATCAAGGACTGTGGTTAATTCACACCTAGCCTAACATCTTCCCAAGACGCTCCTGGGTAACAGGACTTGGGTATAAACCATCGAGATATTGTGTATATAAGTATTTTAAGGCCATTTGTATGAAGCTGTACTTTTTAAGCACGTTTTGTATCATATGCAGAAAGAATACATCAAAGACAGCTTCTATAGCTAAGAAAGCATAGTCAATAAAAAAAATAAAATCCAAAGAAATGACTGGAGGATAAAGATAATAAATCTTCAAAACCTATTAAAACAAGATGGTCATATTTGTTCCTCACCTAATGGATAATGCCTAATGCTGAAGCAATAAATAGTACACTTATAGGTATTAAACAAGAATTAGATGTACAGTCCAGCAACAGACTGAATATAAAAGAGAGAGGGTCATGTAAACTGCTGTAGATGGAATTTTAAAAATTTTAAATAATTAGTTACTGTAGAAAGAGAAAGAATAGTCCTTTAATACATTGTGGGGTTAAAGTTGAGGTCTGTTCCCATAGGCCTGATGATGAATGCTTATTTCTCCTAGGATCTTATTACCTTAAATCTGGAAGAAATATCATTTTTCTTTAGTTGCCAAAAATGTACAAAATAATCAACTCATGTGGCAAGAAGTGCATTAATGTATCCTGTTATTCTCATTTAATTAGTGGTTTCCAAGTTTAGCTACTTGCTGTAGTTTTTTGATCTCCAAGCTAATATGGACTGACAACCTGGTTTCCTGTGTGGTGAAACCATAAGATTTTTCTATGGAACACTATCTACTTATCTACTTCAGCTGAGAAACTATTTACAAGGAGTACTGGGTTTATCTAACACAGCAAACACTGGGAACCACTTGCAGATTTCTTCTTTTAACTGCTTCCATAGTAGTTTGCACCATAAAGCGTAGGCATGCTTGATTGCTATATTTGAAATTTAACCTCAGCACACCAAGAACACAATTTGTTGTAAACCACTAAATTCTGAACACTTAAAATCTATGCAGAAAAATGTACAGTTATCACAACTGCTACATCCAGATTTTTGTCTGCACCGGCACAGCTTTTAGAAATGTGCTGACTATTCAGAACAGCAGATTGGTTGTACCAACAGGTAGCACCTACTAGTGCATTCAGTGCATTTTAATTATTTACTTACTGCAGTTCTGAAACATATATACAGAAATTAAGCTGAAAACACATGTGCGTCCTTAGACTAATATGCCAGACAGAAGCAGCATTATTAACCGAATGTCCACCGAAAAAAGAGCAGGCCTTTGAGGCTACAACGTAAGTGTGCATGGATTTTTTCAATTTATTAACTGTAATGTCTCCCATCACAAATATAATTTCTCTGTTGACCTTAAAAGAGCTCTCAGGAATTTTGCTGAACTTCTTGTCCTCAATGAACAACTGCCAGCCTATTGAAGGTCTGGTGATGTAGACACTTTCTCCAAGACTGCTGACGGCCAAGCTACCTCACCCTGGAAGAAGTTGTGGTTAGAGGACTTTCCCCCCAGGAGAGTTAGTAACTTATTTTCCAGTAGCCTGCTGAGGAGCTGTCAAACTTTCATAACTCTTTGCATGTGCTGTTCTGACGCAATCACATGCGGAAAGCGCCTTCCATTACTCATCCAACGAAACCTCCAGCCCCCAAGGAAGGTTCTTGGTAAAGGTTAGTTTATTTGGGGAGGATCTCATAGTGGTAACAGCTGAGGTTAGAAAAATCTGCGAAGAAATGAAGAGCTGTTTTGCTGTATTACACTGGTAAAATGCTTTATTAAAATTCAGAGTAATTACTGTTGAGTCATGTACAGTGACAGTTGAAGTTACCAGCAAAAAAGAGAATAAAAAAATGCCTTTTTGCTACGACTAGATCCTGAAGGAAACCTCTGAACTTTTATATGTTTTTCAAGAATAAAGAGACTGAAGTTTATGACACATTAATTTACAGTTTTTCAGTTCCCAGTTTGTTAGCCGAATGTCATGGTGGGGAGAGATGTAACACTGATTTAGGATCTGACTGAATTGTTAAGAATGAGGTAGACACTTACTAAACTACTTGTGGATATATACTTTGCAAGCTGGTACCAACTTCACGTTTGCTGAAGGACAACGTCAGGGGAAAAACACCCTTCACATGTGTAATAAATTTAATAAAAAGGCTGTGAAGTACAGTGAAGACCTTGAGAAAAGGGGAATGCACAGACAAGGGTCTGGGAATCTGTGAATCTGCCACATGTGGGAAGAGAGGACACAAAAAAATTGGGAGGAAAAAAGGATATAAGTAAATCTTGCTGCAGTGGCCAAAAGACTGTAGCGTCAAGAGTCAATAAATTTTCCTTTTGGCTTTCCAATAGAACTCAAAGATCCTGACTCTCGATATTCCTCTCCTTTCATCAACTACCTACAAAGACCACTAATAGTAGGTATCTGTACCTCTCTTGTGCTGATCATGATTAGAATGAAAATCTACTATTATTATCAACTAATCTTTTAGTTTGAATGGCCATAGAAATGCAGTAGATCTGAAGGTTCAAAGTCCTATTAACGGAGCCAAATAAGGATCAACATAACAAATCTCCTGGGTTTGGTGGTTTTAAAATTTTCTCTTAAAATTTCAAGGGAGCACAGAAAACAAAAAAAAAAAAAGGGAGGGGGGGCAATGATGAGGATGTTCATGGACTTTATGCTTTCCTTGAGACTCCTGCCTGCCTGAGTACAAAACATGGATTTTCAAGTTACTTAACCACAGTGTTTATAGTCAGCAGGTAAATATGTACATCTAATTCTCTGGTCATTCAATTTGATATCCTGGGGTCTGATACGAAGAAGTGATTACTGCTGCACCCAAAGACAATTTGAACTGTGTTTCCAACATCTAAGTTTCTCTATTTTTAATTAGCTTGGAAAACCTAAACTGTGTGTTTTAAATTGGTAACCTTACTCTAATGAGAGAATTTCCCTGTGCTTCAGTTGCTTTCCATGAAATGGCGAGGGCATACTATTCCATCCCCCAAGGGAGGGTTGTGTAGGTAAAGTAGTATTTCTGGAGTGCTCAGATCCTAAAGCGGTAAGCACTGTAGAGAAAATAAGCAATTCTGCTGTAGAGCCAGGTTTAGATAGTGTGCTGTAAGACTGTATGAATAGGTAAGTGAATAGATAGGAAAAACACAGCAGTAAAGAACTGCTTGCTAAATAACTGATAACATCTGTGTGCTGACTGAAGTAAGGATACTGGGGAGGAGGAGGGAAACAACCCAAAGTTACATAATTAAATTATAAAACACGCATGAGAAATTAATTATTCTGGCATAGGTAAATGTAAATGCATTTGCTAACTTTAAATATAAATTCAATTTCACTCCTCATAGTAATATAGGTATAAATACATAATTCATAAAATAGAGAATGGATGACAGACATCAATTTGCAGGAGTTTCTGACACACTAGGAGTGAAAGTTCAAGTCACATTATTTTAAGTATATGCTAATAATCTATACTACACCATTTATACTCTGTGATTTTTTTAGAATTTTACAGCATCAACACTTTAAGTGAGAAGAATTAGCAATGCCAGGTATCCAGATTCCAAAGTACCCAAGAGAAAGCGGCTCATAAAAGTGTTCAAAAGTCAGCTTTCATAAATGTAACTGCAATAAAATTTCAGTTGGTCTAGGGCTAGAAGCAGGTAGGTTTCATTTTGTTGGGAATTTGCCAACCTCAGGCTTCTTGAAGAGTAAGTTTTCTAAATTTACCTTGGGAAGAAAATAAATGGTTAGACCTTAAATCTACTGGTCCAGGTCTGACCATTCTTCAACTTGATTTCAATTCAGGGAAATTTCACATTCATTAGCATGGAATACAACATTTTTCTAGTGATCTAACGTATGCGTCTATGTGTGCACATCTACAAATAGATTACATTAGAAAGTAGAGATTAATGTGCAATGCTTACCAGGTCCATTAAGGAAGTCTTTAATTTGCACGGTGATAAGAGGAGGTGGAATACCACTTTTACAATCTACCTCTCCGGCTACTGTCTGCAACCAAATCTTGGAATAATCCAGAGCTTCTGGCAAAGTCTTCCCAGGATCTACAAGTGATAATAATCACAGTTATTAATGATATTCCAGGAATATGACATGTAACAAAATCCTAGACGTAAAAACAAGTAAAGAGTTTAAAATGTAACACAGTAAACAATACTCCTAATACTACTCTTATACATACCATTTGTGCCTACAGACATGTATAGCAATGGCTAAGGCCATTGTGCCCACAGACAAGGGCATGTGTATACACAGACAAGAGGGCACAGCTGAGTAACACAAAATGTAGAAAACCCACAAAAATATCAAGCAAAATACGAGTGAAAGACATCAGCCACCTCGAGATGACTTTAAAAAGCACACCATTTTAGCTTTAATTATGATGACACTTAAACAACCCTTACAAGGGAATCTGCACTCAAAACCTACTTAAAGATTGCCGTTTCATTGCCTGGTAGTGAAAATAATAATGGAAAAATAAATGATAAAGGCTAAAAGACCAGAATGCTACCAGATCTCAGGAGTAGAGCGTAATGACAATGTGGTTATATAATTCTCTTTAGAATGTCACTCAATAGCTAGTCAGTAGCTATTCTTGCATACCACCTTGAACTGTATTCCTTTGATCAGTTTATAAAATTACAGTAGTACATTAATTTCCTGCAAGTCCTATTCTTGTCTTCAACTTTCATGTATCATGAATGGCAAAAACAGTGCCATAGAAAGGCTTTTTAATCTTTAGTAACTCATAACCTTCATTATAATAGTCCTTGATTCTGGTACTAGAGGTCTTAAATTCTAAATAATCGATTATTCTTTATTATGTTAATATTATTAATGTCTGTCTCATGCTTAACAATTTAAAGGAGATTTGATGCTATTCACTCCCACCTTCAATCAATTAAAAACGACTATAATTGCTTTATTTAAGTTTTACTGAATAGACTCCTTTCAAGAATAGTATTTACATACCCACTATTATAGTCAACATATGGTATCGTGGTATCACAGTCATATGTGGAGTGGGTATATAAAGTCAGCTTTGGAATTTGTATTTCTTGACCTTATCATGTGATTCATATAAAACTTGGCACATATGAACCCTTACGTGATTTCAAAGAACCTACTGAAACCAATTGATCATGACTTTAGATCTATATGGAAAAGATCAAAAGTTAGCACATTCTTCAGTTTTTATTTGATCAATTTTCAGCAATGACTTTACAGCAGTATTTGTACTGCATGGCATATACATTACAGCCTTGCCGTCCCTGTATTCCTGCTATACGTTTATAAAGTCAGCTCTCAACAGTTATTTAAGAGTGGTCACTGCATTCAACAGATTTGTGGATTTTCCATGTGAATTTCTATATTTTTATGGTTCTTAGCTCTTTCCTTTAATTACATTAACTAGAATGATGTGGCACACTCCCTCTTCTACACTAACTGCTTTAGGGAATATCTCATTTCCTGTGCCTGGAGTTTGCCTAGTATACTGAAAATAATTATGATTAAAAAAAAATATCTTTACTACCAAAGCACACATCTGTTCCAAAATATAGTTTTGTAGTTGATCTGAACAAGGATGCTATCCCTGCCTTGGATCTATATCATAATATCTTGCTTTGTGCTAGTAGCTCATTGTAAGTAATATACTAAATGTTTTTCAGAATATATGTATAGTGTAAAGCATTGTAAAAATTACTGACTGCTCTGCAATGAACAACACTGAATCAGTTAAACTGATCTCGAAGTTACGGTTTCTTCAGAAGTATTAGCAGAAACATTTAGGTGTACCAATATGGGGCAAAATGTTGCTATATGTCATGATTTCATCTCAGTTAGGAAAGAGATCATCAAGGAAAGATATCATCACATACTGTATATAGCAACCTTGATCATAAACTGGCTTTTTGGAAAATGCAGTACATTTAGTCAAATGTTTAATTTGAAGAATATGTTTACAGGTGTTCCTATTATCCTAAGATGCGTTTATGCTATAAAATACCTAATAATTATTTTGATGTTGTAGCTGTTCAAAGATGAAAATATCTCTAATGAAAAGAACTTACATAGCACAAAATCCCTGCGTGACATAATACATTAGCTATACAAACACTGCCCTCGGGGCACTGTGAACTGCAGCACGTAAGTGCAGAATCAAAAATTAAAGCAATCATGAGGATCTCAGGAGGTTATTTTGCTCTGTCATAGCTCCAAGGAGGGCAGCACCATCACCTCTTCATTACCTGGGGCACTGCAGGACTGGGCTACGTGGATAATGAGAAGGGTTCTAGAATCTACAGATTACGAACACCACACAAAGAAACCTCAATGCACAAAATTATCCTGAGTCTAACAAATCATACTACTTTTAACCTAGTGCTAACTTTACTGATTTCAAGCACTTTTTTTTTAGTCCAAGTGAAACTGTTATTCTGAAACTGAGCTAATTCTGGAAGCAGGATAGGTGCACTGACACTCTTTTGCATCCCAAAGGGCCATGCAAAGAACTTGTATGACTGCTTCCAATGCCGTGGACATATGTTTAATTTGGGACCTCAGTAACAGACTTGACAGTACATCTAAAGACACCAGGTATGGATTAATAAATAATTTTTTACATAATGAGAAGAAAATTAAAATCCAGAGATGTCAAAACGGACAATGCTGGTGTATATTTGAAAAACTTGATGAGAATTCCAAATAGGTGCTACAAAATGTATCTGCGTAAGACAAATTAATTTACATCAGGAGTCAAAAGACCTATGTATAATGATTAAAATGCATTTTAAGGTAGGAAACAGCATGTGCATTTTCGTAGGATTAGGGATTCAGAAACAAATAAAACAATATAAATAGATCAATCGATCTCTATGCCAAGGGCAGAGGAATCACTGGAGAAGCAACTGAACTAAAAAGAAAATTTAGGCTGAAAAGTGAGGAATTCCTGATGGGGAGAGCTATTAGAAGGACGACTCTTCTCCCTCAAGGAAATGATGGAAACGTTCAGAATGCTTAAAAATACACTTGACAGAACACTATAAAATATACAATAGGGAACAATTATGCATCAGCAGGGAACTGGTCTGAATAATGTATTATAATGGGTCATTTCCATTTCCATTTTCTATGATTCTCCCAAAAATCAACACTTAAATTTGCAGTTATTTGTATAAAGAAAATGCTGGGGAAAACCCAAGGGATGCATATATAAGTGAAAGGAGAGTCTAGAATTACTCCACAGCAAGCCAAGAGAGAGAGAAGAAAGGCTTGAGAAGTAAAGAGCAGTGAGGACGCCCAGAAATTCTATCCTCTACGCCATGTGAAAAACTTGTCTGTGGCAGCAAAAGAAAAATGGTGAGACAACTATAACAGACTGACAGTCAAGACAGTAATTTAAAATTAGTAAGACTGAGAAACTAAGGTCTTCAATATGTCCACATTTCTGACCCTCCACCCCATTTCTTTTTTTGTTTTTTTTCAGAAAAAATATTATCTGGCTATTTCTGAATTACCTAAACATCCAAAGCCACTTCTAGTCTTGCTAAAGGTCCAGACTCAGCTCCAAACTTCACAGTTTATGAAGTTTCTTCGTAAATTTGATTTGAATTTGCAAGCTTTTGATTCCACCTGCTAACCCCTCATTCTTATACCCACAGCAAAACCCAAACTTCTGACGAGAAAGAGGAGTAAAGGGAAAGGAAAGGAGGGAAGCAGCAGAAATTTCACATCTTGAAGATTTTCAGTCTCCAAAATGTGGTTTTGTTCTAGTTTGTAGCCGAGAGCCAGGGTTCAGAGGGTGTAGCCCATGTAGCCCATGGGGGGCTTTAATGGGGGGGCTCAGCAATCCACAGCACCCAGCAGCTGCCAGACAGGGGACAGGGCTACCGAGCATGCACGCGGGACAGTAACTTGGCCTGTTTGGCTGGAACTTTACCCAGACCAAACGAGGTCTGCAGCCCGCTTTTATTTCAATGGATGAATCATATTTTGGTCTGTAGTCAATTTGAAAAGCCAGCACGATGCTGCAAACATCTTTGCATTTCAAACCCTGAAGTGGAACGTTTGGTCATGTTTTAAAAATGGTTTCCATTGGAATTTAAAGAACACAAGTGGGAAAACACTTCTACTGGTGTACTCAAGTGCTGTGTTAGGAAGTTCAAAAAGGAGCACTTACAGTAAGCTGAGGAATGTACATTCCCCGGCCAGCTTGTCTTTACAGGTGGGGGCTGCATGCCTCCCCCACCCTCCCCCCATCAATGGATGCAGATGTATGGGACAATAAATATACTCAGAGGGGAACAGGTGACACTGCAGCAGAACTCCCTCAATGCTATGCTAGGAAACAGCCTTAAATCCTCTCTCTGCCTTGTAGGAAGCCCAGGCTGACAGCAAGGCAGTGAATCAGACTTCCTGCCAGAGCCAGCCCGCGCTGCTCTCCATGCAGCCTGGGCTTTCCATTAGATCAGAGGTTACATGTGGTCTTAGCTACTGCATCTGCTCTTCATGGACCCCCTGCCATCAAAGGCGTGGGTGCAAAAAAGTAAAAAAAAAATCAAGAATAATTCTGGATGGCCTCACAATGCCTGGTTGTTTCTG
Organism: Laterallus jamaicensis coturniculus; assembly: GCA_022605575.1. Classification (NCBI taxonomy): domain Eukaryota; kingdom Metazoa; phylum Chordata; class Aves; order Gruiformes; family Rallidae; genus Laterallus; species Laterallus jamaicensis. Next base: position 69,312,201 of record JAKCOX010000002.1, on the reverse strand, counting down.
GGGTGGTTTCTTTTTTTGCAAATGTTTTATTGGCGGAAGTTGAAGAAATTCCACACATAACAGATACTTACTGAGAAATTTCTCTCCCTTAAAACAACTGAGCACCACAACCTCCTCTTTGAAAGTAAACAAACAAACAAATAGAAAAAAGATTTTTCAAGAATGCCCAGAGCACAATGCTCAGGAAATGAGGCAATTTTGTATCTGGATTACATTACCTGAAACAAAGCAAATAAAGATTTAAAAAAATATTTATAAAAGTGGCTTATGAGATTACATTAAAAACAATTGAACCCACTTTTATTTAAGTGGAAATGGCCACTGCTCTGTTTGCAAAAACTAACAGCAGATGCCTTTCTGTTAAATGTAGGATGAGCACTGAATGAAAAAAAGGTTGGTTTATGGTATCTTTCAGGGTAGTTATACAGAATCTTACAAATAAACTCAGGGAGCAACTATTCTTTTTAATCATCCTTATTAAGCAGATGATATTCAATTAATTTATTTACTTTGATTTAAAGTTCCTATACCTGTCAGTAGCATAATTGCAATCAAGCTGTGCAATTACAAAAATAATTTAAACCACAAATGAAGCAGTTTAAGACAGCCATAAAAAAACCAAGCTAACATTTTAATAACCTAGTAAGTCTCCTCCTACAAACTAACTTGCCAGTGGACTTGGTTGGAGAGAAGAACTGCGGAAATTGAAAGCACAACCATCAGGTCTCTAGCTCCAAGGGAGGCTCCCACATAGACACTGGCCTGATGGAAATGTGCTGCTACTAACTGCTAATTAACACAGTGACAATACTTAATTTTTAAATAGCCTATTTCCTCCTATTTTATTCCTATGTTCTTATTTCATTCACATTTCAGAAAGTAAGCAGGAAATATCCCAGCTAGTGACAGAGGAGCCAAATTCTTTGGATAAAGTTTGGTGTTTCGGCCATTGCGAAATAGTCTTTCTATTGCAAAAAAGAGTGATAGCTTAATGTGCAAGATCCCAAATTTTAAGTTCTATAAACTTAAAATCTTTCAAAAATAAGAACAAAACCCTTGTCTCAAATATAATATAGGCATCTTTGTAGCATTGTTATAAATGTCATTTCTACGCATGTTCAAAGCAGTAAACCATCATAGGCAGTAAGTTTAATTTTGTCACCAGCCCACGATTAACTATTATTCTCTTTAGAATTCATGCTGGTGCAGCTTTACAGGGTAATTTCTCTTTTTTATTCAAAACTTCATAAAACAGACTCTCATCAAATCATTAGAAGCACTTCTAAATTCTAGAGTGGTCTTTTTTGATTTACAGCTGAACAATATATTTCTTAGAAATGCACTAATGGGAGTGAGGGATGGAAAACATAACCAGGCCCAAATAATTACCAGCTTTTCTTTACCCTAAGGGGCTTTTTTTTTTTTTTAACTAACATCCATCAAAAAATAAGGCTTTCTTAATTCCATGACAGGATTTTGTATTTGCTTCTGCCTTGTTTCAGAACTGCAGAATTTTGTTATTTTGGAAAAGCTGTAAGAAATAGCATAGTATTTCATAAGCCCTGAATCTACCACTGTTGTCAATTTTTCAGAATCACAGACGACCAGTGATTTAAAACAAGATATATACATACACATCATCAAATGATGATTTGAAATCACAGAGATTTTATTAGCATGTTTTGGATCTAATCGACGTATTTCATATATAACTTAAATATATAAGCTTAACCACATTTATGCAAATAATGAGAAACCATCCCCACAAGAGGACCAAAAATCTCTAATAACAAACATCACTTATTTTTCCTTTTGGCCAGATGAGTCAATTTTCTAGGTTGTGATGTTATTTGCTACATTAGAGGCCCAACCTTTTGAGCTGCTGCTTATCCCCATCATGCAGTGTAATGTGCACACAACATTTTCCTCAGGCCTGTTTACCTAGTCCTCCTGTTTCAAATGTTTTTTTAAGGGGTCATATGCTCCATCAGTTCTTATACTCGAGTTACAATATACCTGTTATGCTTAGCTTGTGTCCTTTTCCCCACCCTACCTTAGATAATGGAGAGATGGCTGCATGAATGCATTCAGATGCAAGAAGAGCAGTCTGCTAGAGAGTCTAACTGGAGGTATTCTTCAGCTACATTCACTGTAAATTAAAAATCATTTATACCCACTTCCCACCCTCAAGTCCTTGATATACAGAAAAATACAAGAATATAGAGCATACCTACTTTACAGATGGAGAGAAGCCAACTTACTTCTTTCAAATAAATTTTATATTGATCTTCATTTGGATGATACATCTCTTTCAAATAAAGCTGTCAGCAAATAGTCACAACATCAAGAACAAATGGCATGACTGATGAAACTGCAGCAGCACAAAAAATGCCTGCAAAGGTCCTGATGTTGCATTATAAGATAGGTAATACATAGAGTTGTGTATATACATACACGTGTATAACACACAGTTCATGACTATTTTCCCTCATAAATACATGCTAGAAATGAAAAATAGACATTTCCCAAACTAGCATGTTATTACGGTAGGATGACAAAGTTAATGCTTAATGATGCAAGTGCACAGGCACAACAAGTCTTCCTAAAAGAGAGGCATTAAATCCCTTATATTACCTATTTTGATGTATAAATTAGGGTTTGACTTGAAGGGTAGATTATTTTTATTAACTTATCAATACATTTATGGTGGTGCTTTTAGGTTCTAGAACTTTGGCATCCACCTCGAACTCTTTTGAAAAGAGCCCTAATGCTTTGGTAGCAAGCACAGGATTCTGTCTGATACACGAGTAAGGTACCTCCTACAACCCACAAAGGCTGCAGGATGAGACCACAGCTTCTGCCACCATGTAACATTTGACTTCTGCCTCTACACCCTTACCTTTGCCTGATGCAGAGATAACAAGGCAAAAAGGGTAAGACCCATGTGGGCCTAGCCTTTGGTCCTCCAAGAAGACCTCTTTGGGTGTCACTGAACAACTGCTGGCGACTGAGGAGCTCTCAAGGCTGTATGCTCCTACTGTCTTTATTATTTAAACTTCTTGCCATACTTCTGTGCTCTACTTTCCATTTGCAGGAAGACTTTATTACAGCTTGTATTACCTAGAATTGTTCTGGTAGATATGAAGGCGGTGAAAGACTTCAGAAGTTAACCGTCAGAGCAGAATGGAGACAACTTTGCCCAGTTTCTTGGTAATGTGGCAGCAGCTCTACGAGGACACACTGAATGCCTCAGACATGAGAAACGAAGAAATCCTATCACATCATTCTAAAACACTGTTAATAGCATTGTGATCTTTAACTTACAACTACTCCAACTTTCCTTCAAGTTTTTCTTTGTTAACTGATTTGTTAATTCTTTTCATATTAATTGCCACAACCACCTTTTATATGACATGTGACAAATATACATGGGAATCTGAGTAAATCAAATTCATAACAGCTGTGTTTCAAGACAGGATAGCAACAGCAGAGAAGGACGAAGATGGAAGTATAATAAAAGAAAATGTGTCAGAGAATGAATCTTCTTCTTGCTTTAAGTATCTTCTTTCTAGTACTCTAATGTTCCTCACTGTTTAATCCCTCTTAAAATTTCCACTAAAATTAAGATTTCTGAAAAGTTAATTTTTCACTTTATTTTAATGCAAATTTTTCAAAGGTACCATCTAATTCAGCCAAGATTCAGTATAGCTGCACAAAAAGCATACACTACTTCTCACAACTAGTATGCTGTATGAACTCTGGCAACAAAACCCCAGGTCTCATTCAGCAAACAGTTTAACATCCCACACTTCTCTGGCTGCACATTCAGCAGATCTCTGCATTCTCATTTATTCTGTAATGATGTATCTCATTAAATTCTTAGACCCAGTACTGACTGTCAGACAAATGAACTGTAATAATCTGATTTCTCTCTTTGGCAGTACAGATAAGACTCAGAAAGAAATTTTCAGAATACTTTCTTCTGAACAGTTATACGGATATTCCTTATTATAAGCTCTGCATGTGAAAAAAGAACCATTCATTAAGTGTAGGAAATGCTTGCAAAGCCCTGTTAGTCAGCTGAATGAAAACTTCAAATACATGACATCATTAGATGTCATTTGGAAGATCACTATCATTTTCTTAGAGCTTATGATCAAAACGCCAGGTGGTTCTACAATGTTTACCTTTAAATTTTATCAGCAGGCTAATATAGGAAAATATTGTGATATTCAGTCATAAAAAATGCTTTTTATGAAATCAGCTTGCCTTACAACTCTTACTTCCTTGGAAAACATTGAGACGTTAGAGTAATGCAACAAGCCCTATCGGAGGAACAGGAAGAACCAGTTGCTAAAAGGTTAGATCATAACTAATTAGAAACATTTTGCTCACTAACTTAAATTCAGCTGTGGTGTATAATCCTAAAAATATGTATATTTACCGTTTGATTTTTAAAGATATCTTAGAAAGCTCTCAGCTGTTTTCCGTCGCTCCAGTAACTTTGAAAGGTGTAATTATTTTGTCAGTTATAACCAGGAGTGACTGTTAAATGCCCTTACCTGTACACTTGTAGTCTGAGGCTACTCCTTTAAGACCAGCATCGAAAACAGATATTTCGACCTTTTGCTTTCTGTGGTGGCAGCTCAGGAGCACAGAGGGCTGCGACACAACGAGGTAGAGAAACGGCTGTAGCTCTATGTCCCCAGTGCCCCGGCGACCAGGCTGCCGAACAATAGTTATACCCAGAGCTTGTCGAGCAGATGACCTTGTGGAAGCGTGCAGACTTTCCAGGGACAAGAGACCCGTTTTTCTCCCTGTAGACGGGGGAACATTGCTGTTCAAAAGATCGTCTGCTGTGACAGAGGAAAGGCACGGCTGACTGGGCTTTTTGGTATCGTGGCTGCCACCTGAGCCTGCTTCCGGAAGGTTCAAGGAGCTTTTGCTAATTTTCTCACCGTCCTTCTTATCTTGTGCTGGCTTGGATTTAGGTAAGGCAGTGCATGAGTAAGTCATCAGTGAGATTCGACTTGCTGTAACAAAAATGTCGAAAGGAATGAAATTGAGATTCTTCACGATGGAAGACTGGCGGGAAGGACGAGCAATGCGGTGCTGGCTGGTACCACTGTGCTGCTCAATCTGAACGATTCGGATCCTAACACTGTCACTGCCAATTCCACTGTCCTGTGCTCCGCTGTAACGGGAAGAAGTCTCAACTGTTCCTCCATCAGACACATCCATTTTTTTCTGCTCTTGTTTGGAAATCTGCAAAGGAAAATATTATATTAACTTATGATATCCATATCCCAACTCTTTCCATTTCAGTGGCAGCAAACAATCCCTATATAAACATGATGTCAAAAAAGAGAATTATAAAAAAATATCTGCCAACTTAACACAGTAATCATTCATGAAAACTCAGCAGGTGTCTGTTCCAGTGGAATGATGACTCACAGCAGATGGACTGCCAAAAGAACATGTGAAGGGAGGAAAAAAAAGGAGTAATGATTTCTAGGCTTAAATAATTATTATTTTTTTAAAAAATTAAACTCTTTCTTTAAACTAAAGAATTTACAAGAAATTTATGGCTTAATATAAAACCATGTCTCTGTGAAATAATGTCATGAAAGTAAAAAGCCCAGACAGAATTATCTTCCAGTTTTGAGTGCTGATGCTCAAAAAATCTTTGGCACTAAAATATTTTACCATGACTAGAGGAAATAGAATGTAATGTTAATGTACTGCAGAAAATCACAAAAAGGCTAGACAGAAATTGGAAGCTGAAATGTATAAATATTATGCTGAGAAATTATTTTTCTTAAGAGCTATGGCAATTACAATTTTTATATCAAACACCAAAGTTGAAAGAAATATCTGTGCTATCTAAAAACTGCCTCTGTGATTGGGTACAAGTTCTTAGCTTACCAAGGCTCACCAAGGCTATGGATGGTCTTGGCTGTGACAGGGTTTCACATGAGAAATCATTACATACAGAAATATTTCAAAAAGTAAACATACACTACTAATAAACAGTGAAATGAACATTCCTGCTATCACAGGAAATACAAGAGTGAAACAAGTTGCAGGAAGGCTGTGCCCAGGGGCCACACAGTACCAGGTAAAGACACAGAGATACCTGAGACAAGGAGGTGCTGCAGGAAGAAAACACTTCCAGTACTGCTCATGAATCAAGTAGAAATCCTAGAACGAGCTTGAGGGTACGATGGAGAACATATTCTAAAATATTTTGGGAAAAAACCCTGCAGAAATTAATAAAATCTATGTCCAACTCCTCCGATTCATAGGAAGTTTAGAATCATGTATTCACCCTGTATAGCATTCACAGTGTAACTGAATCTTCCATCTGTGCTGCCCTGAAGTGATCCTGCTCTGTTCTATATAAAAACTAACATTAAAAAATTACCAACTCCAACCAGACTCATGACCCATCCAGTCCAGTACGATGTTTCTGACAGCATTAGGAAGAGACTGTGAAGACAGACTGTGGAGTCTGGCCACTCCCTGCCTTCTTCATCTCGTACTGCCCACGCCTCCACAGCTGTTGTATTTGGGATGCCAGTGGTACATGACTGGTTGTAGTGACCATTTCTGGATTTCTTGTCCAGAAATGGTCACTGAAAGCGGTTGTATCCATGCAGAGAGCATCTGGCCTCCACAACCTTCTGGGGTAGCAAGTTCCAATTTATTTTTCCTTTTTGGTTTAAACCAATCTCCTGCTAGGGTCACTGCATTTCCCTGATCATTTGTAGTGCATGATTTTAATGTTCTGGTTCATATTCAGGTTTATCACTGCTTTGTAAACCTTGATCATAGTCCCTCTCAGCCTCTCCTAAAAGGTAAATACCAGCCTCTTTAGTCACTCCTCACAAAGAAGCTGCTCTGGCAACTTTAATCATTTTAGCATCCCTGCCCAACTTCTGTAACTCCCCTACTTCTTGAGTAGTGCACACAGTACTCAAGAAGTAGGATCACCATGGCTTTATATTGCAGTAAAATGACACCTTCTGTCTTGTTCTCAATCTCCATCCTGCTGACGTCCAATATTTTTTTGGGTTTTTTTGGCTGCCACCGCACACTGACTCACTAATTTCATTTCTTTGTTCCAGGACCTACATCAATAGTTTCTTTTTATTTTCACTCTAGTGAATCTCTGAAAATGGAGATATCAACCAGGGGAAACTACCTTAACTTCATCTTGAAAACTAAAATAACAAGTACTTACGAACTTTATCACCCACTTTACTATAGGAATGAAGGGCAGTAAATTACTGAATTTCCTCAAACTTTGGCCTTTATGCAGAAATATTAATAGAGTCTACATATACTGCTGAAACAGGGTTGTGGGGCCGTTAAAGAAAAGCTTTTTTCTTTTCCTTGGTTACTTCTTACTGTGCTTTATGAAACAAAGGGAGCAACACCCTCTTCTTTAAAGGAATTAACATGCTAGGAAAAAGTATTACAGAGGAAATCCTAAAACAGAACCATTAACTAGCTGAGATTTTCTTTGAAAAGGTTTTTGCCAGCTCTGGTTACAATCTTTTCAGATTCACTCATGTACATATTTTTCAAATAACCAATAAAATTCCTTGTGGCTGATTTCTATGGCAGACTCATATCACTGACTTGTAAATGTGATACTACTTTTAATGCAGCCTCTGTAAAAATAACTAGAGACCATTGTAATGAATTACTACATAGTGAGCTAAGAAATCCTGATTCCTCCTGATATCCTAGCAAAGCTACACTACTTCCACCTCAGTCTGTCTATCTGGTAAACTATAAAGTGCTTCACCCATATCCTGCACTGATGGCACTTGCAAGAATGGTATAGATGGTTTTATCATTCATGTATTGCAACCAAGTACAATTCAGAGGGGATGGAGCTGTAAAACCGACTTGCCATATCACTTCATGAAAATGCTGCCTGAAACCAAGTAAAGGGCATATGCTGCTAAACTGAGTCATTTTTAATTGCTCCATAGCAATCAGCTCAGTCTGATGGAAAACCTTTTAGAAAGCATGGTTCTGTAGCAAATGACTCTCCTACAAGTACAACATGGCATCCTCCTATTCCTCCTTGCGAAGCGGAAATTTCTACAGCTACATGACATTTAGGTTATGCTTGACTTGGCTAGAGGGATTGAAAATACAATGGTATCCACTAAATGATAATCTTCCAGGGACAAAAGCATTGCACATGTAGGACAAAGCATAGTTTCTGAATGGGTCCTCTCTTCTCACACTTCAATAGATTTGACTTGAAGCCTTGTTCTTTTCCTCTGCTTCTTTTTACAGTTAAGTATTTATTAAACATACTGACCTATGTAAAGCACTTCAAGGAAGGTAAAAAAGCAGCTCTGCCTTCATCCCCATTCAGACCAGAGTTTCTCTGCAAATACTACTGCAAGGGTGCTAATTGGTCCCAACTGCTGAGTTTCCTGTTACGCGGACATTCGACTACAGAAACTTTACTGAGACCCCAAATCAATTCACGCGGGTCACCAAACAGCAGTCAGATGGTAACTTCTGCTCAGTATGAAGCAGCACGGAATATGAACCAGTGCCCAAAAGGTGAAAAACACCATATCCTATTACGGTTTTCCATGCCATCCGGTTCCATAATGAAACTTTGACTTACGTATGCTCTTACCACATATATTATAAAGGTTGGAACAAGTGAGTAATGATTTGCAAGACAGCTTTATATAACACAACTGGGTACAAAATAAAGGTGCAGAAGCACCACTGGAACTTCTTGCATCAATTTCAGCTCAGTAAGCATCCAACCTTCCAACCAAGTTTTACAGTCAACCTGAAAATATGCCTAGCAATAAACCAGGGAATCATTTAGGCATTCCTCTAACGGGATAAGGATAAGAGAAGGAATGACGTTCAGTGTAATGCCTCAAAAAAGATTCCTTGCTTTATTGTGGAATAAACGGGCCGATACTTTAAAGATGTCGAGAACAGCAATATCAGCTCGCTGTTCGCAAATGTAATGGTACCTTTTATCATCGGGCTGTATTATATCAATTCTCTTACTCTTTACATAACCCATTTAAAATGAACAATAAAAGTTTTCTTTAATTAGCTACTGGTGTGCATTAACATGATCATGATTAAACCATAAAAACCAACTGTACATTACTCTGGTCCCCTATCCCATGTGTTTTAAATTATTTTAGTTGAAAATGTACTTTGAGTCCCTTTTAAAAGTTCGACCTTCTGCTTTCAGAGAATTAAATGCATATTACTGTAGTGGAGAAGATAATGTTTCAGACCTCCAGGCATATATTAAACACACTGGCAGCACATTAGACAAAATGCTTTACTTATTAGATACTTCCTATTCTAAACAGTGTCATCAAAGGCTAAAAACAAAATCCATATAAAAGCTGCACAATGCTTCCACACGGAACCTGTGCCAAAATCCCTGTACTTTCCAACTAATGAGGAAAGGATGTGTACTCTTAACATATGAATGTAAGATTTTCCAAGCATTCACTTTAGGAAACAGGCCTATTGATTCCACATGGCTTATGTTAAATGAAACTGTATTGGTAAAATAACCTTTAAGATATTTGGCATGATAACTATAATTAAACAATATTCAAAGGAATAAAACAAAAGGGAATTTGGTTCCACAATGGCTAATTAAAATAAAATGAAAAAACACAGCATGTCATCTATCAAGATAAATTGTTATTGTTTAAGAACTATTTAAATACTGTTAAAATATACTTTTAGATAAAATCTGAAAGGACTGGAAAAATATTTGTGGCTTAAAAATGGATAGTTTGGCGAAGAAAAAAGTATAGGACACTGAAATTTTATGCTGAGATAATAGCTTTAAAGCCTTGAGCATAACCAGATGGTACTTAAATCAGAGGAATTCTACAGTTTCACTGTCAGAATGAGTTGCAATATGGAAAGGTTTTCAATAGCTAGAAAAAACATGTCAAGATGATAGTTTACTTCTTAGATCACTTTAGTGCATTTTCTCGTCCTTTCACAGTTATGTATCCTATCAATACTAGAGACCATAGAAAAGGTGTTGAAAGCTACACTAGTAGCTAGGGAACTGTGGCTAATTCTTCCTTTTCATGTGCTCAGATAGGTAACTTTACTAGCTTAACCCCTTGAGTTCAAGAGGGCATATGACATATATCTACCGAGTGAAGGGGCATGGAAATAGCCTGTCCCACAGAACACACACAGAGAAGTACATCATAAAATTGAGGGTAAATAAATATATTTGCTTTTCAAAACTGGCAAGCAGTCTCATCTGAGGTCACTGCAATCTTAACCAGGTAACTCTTATTTATTTTCCATTCCTGAGAGATGGTAGAGACATGCCTTCAAAGTTTTCACTCCATAAAAAGAGCCAGTAAAACCATCAAGGTAAACACACAACCTAATACTTTAGACCAAGAATTAACACATTTTCCCAATTGAGGAGAGGTGTTTTACAACAATTGGCAGCAATTTTTTGTTATATTTTCAGTTCCTTAATCTCCCAAGAGTTTTCAACAATAACAAAGGTAAGCATGTGCAAATTTCACTATAAACATTTCTATCACTTATTTTCTTTTACTGATGCTTTACAGGATAATTCTTGAATTAATAGAATAACTGTAAGCAGAATAATCTTTGGAAGTGCAACTGCCCTAGATCAAAAGCATCTACATCTGCCTAATTTTTCCAGTGTCTCATATTAATTATGGTAATATGATGACACTATTGAAGTAAAATTTCCAGCCTTCTGCATAGCTGTTCCTTAACTCTGATCAAAACCCTTCAGCCAATCATGAGATCATTCTTCACATTACATAAATTACAGAAAGAGTCACAAGTGTGAAACCACAGAATCAAAGTGCCAATCACATCTGCTCCATCACTGTGGCATGTGACCTAGTTTTATTTCTTCTGCTAAAAAAGTAGTAACATTTTTATGGAATCAAAAATCTTGCCTATCACACAAACAGCTACAAAAAAGGAATACATTCGCCTTTTTTTTCTGTTGTGCTTAAACTGGAATTACGAAGCAAACACTGCATAGTTTCTTTCTGGCTTTGTTCTAAGTACTCCGTCTACTCCATCCAAGAGCCTCCAATGCTTTAGAAATTTTACATAGTTTTGTTATCTAAAGAACTTTTTCTTTTTTTGGTTAACCAAAATTTGCTGCATTGTTCTTCTGAACACTTCAACTCAACCGATTTTATTTTGTTTTGCAAATGATTTATACGATTTACTCTAATTCTGACCTTTATCAAAATTATTTTGTAAACTGACACGTTAACTTCACATGGAAAATATAACTGAAGACACACATAGAAACATATTAGACTCCTAAATCAGGTCTTCAAGGCTAATAAAGGTTTCCAAATTTTAAATTCAACCTACGATTCAACCTCGACAGAGTGGCTGCCACTTGTACCAGTCCAACGGCAGAAAGACTTCTGTATAACATGAATCCAAAGCTGTCCTCCAAAAAGGGAACTATTAAATCAAGCCAAAATGAGGCAACAAAATATCAGAAATGTCTGAAACAGCTTATTCCATATAAAAGTTTTAGGGGTTTTTTTTTCCCCCCACTAAGGAATTTTCTTTTTAACCAGAACTTGCTGCAAAACAAATGATGCTAATTTGAAGTGCAATGGTGTATATGAGCTTCCAGACCAACAGAAATACTCCTGATAGGAATCCAATTGTAATTTTCACAATACTGCAGGAATTATGTGAAAGATGTGGAGCAACACAAACTTAGCTTCTTTGTGCAATGTTTCTCCAGTTCTTCAAAAGCAGAGTAAGAGGCTACATTCTGTTAAACTCTGAACCAAATAGTCATAAATCAAAGCTGCAGTAAATGATCCAATTGTAAAATGGGTATATGCAAATGCAAAATCCTTTCTAATGCCAACAGAATTATTTTTTTTAATCATTATATAAACAGTGTGCTTATCTTGCTACCCTATGAAAGGCTAGTAAGAAACTTTTGTGTTTAATTTTTTTTCTATAGAAACACTTTCAATTTAAAAATACCAGGATGAAATCTGGCAGAGTACTTTAACCAACAGCAATTTTTCATTAATATTTTTACTCAACAATTTAGAGGTTTTTTGACTATTTTTTGAAATTAATCTCAGAATTTAATCTTTGCTTTTATATGAAGAAATCTAGATTAAAATAAATACACATATCCACTTTAGACAAAGTGAGGGTTTGTTCATTTTTTAAAACTTTTTTCTTTTTTTTCTTCTTTTTTTATTCAGTTAAAGCCAAGAAACAGCCATTTTCTATGGGAGTCTGCTTGCATATTCTACTTGGACACTTTAAAAAGAAGTAATTTAAATTTCAGCTTGATTTTGCAGGACATTCTCTAACATTCCAGTAGAGGATTGCAGTTTTACCAGTCTTAGTTTTGCGCCACATTTCCATGCAGAAAGATGTACTGAATGAAATGTTGGTTTAGCGTTGATCTGATCTTACAGAAAGCAACTATGTCTCATCAAGCTGAAATCTTTGTAGTGAGAGGTGTCCCTGCCCATGGCAGGGGGCTTGGAACTTGATCTTTAAGGTCCCTTCTGACTCAAACCATTCTATGATTCTATGAAACTTTCAGGTTTGATGTTGAAGTAACTCTCATTCACTGGTATTCCTAAGTATACTGAGAAAGAAAACAAACAACAATACAACAAAAAACATTCAAGAACTTAAGTCATTCATGCTGTGATTTCACAGTGGGGAGGGCCTGTCCTCAAACAGAGAGACAGATCAATTTCCAAATTCAGCACCCAGTATAAACAAGTTGGCCACTGGAATTGCACGTCCCAGCCTGCAGTGGATATTTTAAGTGATACTGCCACTCAGCAGTCCTGGGAAATCACAGAGCTGCTGTGTGGCACCTATCACAATACTGGGTTTAGGTGCAAACAAAACCCTGGGTCCTACACATTCATGTTTCATGAACGAGCATTCAGTCTGTTCATGAATCAAAAACTGTCTCATCTGATGATTATGTTTAAAGTAAAAAGTCACTGAACAATTCTTGGATGTGAGAGTTAAAATAATTTAATATTATTAAAATGTGAGATGATTCACTCTTACATTTCTCATCTCTGGATATCATAAACAAGTCGTTTACTCCTACTGGTATAAATTGGACTATTCTCCCATTGACTAATAGTCAGTGTTATGTAAAATAAGTAAAAAGATGCAAAAGCAAATGCCAAATACCCTGGCAGTGATTCAAACCAGGATTCAACAGAGTCCCAGAATGGGAATTTAGGTTCCATTTTCTAGGACAGGATGAATGAACGTAGGAACAATGAAAAGAGTCATTATGTAACACAAAGTAACTCTGTACTTGACTTTCATGATACAGAACATACCTGCAGCCTATTAAGTGAATAAGCGCATGATTGAATGAACCATGCTCAAAATAAAATGCTACAGTCTTTTCCTTAACATACAAAACACCTTTATTTTTAGCAAGTTGTTTGTCACAACCTTGGTGTGCAACTCCATTCCAGACTGAATTTATGCCTCCTCTTTTGTGCCCTGTATGATTGTACAGAACAGGGTCCTGAAGCACCCAAACAAGAATTCCAGAAACAGACAGACAAAAAATAATGCGGAGAAAAATGTACTTGGTATTTTGGCTGTTTCTGTTTCCTGCACTGGCTCATTGTACTAAGAGGAAGAGGAGAAGGAAAAGGACAGACTGGGGCAGTCCTGTCTGGACTCGCTTAATGAGCTTCAAAATTGAATCCTAGATTGCAACCTCTGAACTTGTTTATAAATAATTAAAATAAAGAAACGAATTGCGGTATTGGAGCAGGAACGAAAGGTCAGAAACACGACCTCTGTAAGCCCACTTCAGGAGTAGATGACACATGGAGCTGCATCTTCAAGTTTTTCTGAATGATCAAGCCTGGCAGTCTTCCAGCTGCATTTGTCTCTCAGTACTATGAGGCTGCTTCAAAGCACCCAGCACTCAAACCATGCTGAGATCTGACTTTAGGCTTTAGTGGAAAATCAACGAAGAGTTATTATGAAACACATCCTGCAGCAGTCTGCCATTTTCAAAACTTCTAAATGCAGTGCTAAGATTTCAGTGGAGCCATCTCACTGTGGGCTGATAACGACATTGAAGACAATCAGAGGGCCCAGACATAAAGATAAGTTTTCTCTTTAATGAAAAACACTTTTGGCCTTTACGTGCTTATTTACGTGCAAAAAGCAGAGATTACCAAATATTATATCTATATACTGGTTTTTTTCATAAAAATAATGTTTTTCCAATTTAGGGCCATAAAGTTCCCACTGATTCACTGACAATTGCTGCTTTTTTTCTTACTTGTTGAATGTTATTAAAATACTTTCTTAAATATTATTTGAAGTACAATTCTTTTAAATTCCACAACTGCTGCAGTGGCCATGCAGAAAATATGCACTGCTGTAAATGGAAATGCACACAGTTAACAACAGTGTATCTGTGTCCCTACTTGCAAACTATTTGTGAGGTGCTGTCTTAAAGCTTGGTATAGCTTTCTAATAGCTTCTAATTCAGCTGTCTAGGCTAAGGTATTCCTTTCTGTGCACCATTTAAAACACATCAATAATAGCCTTTGAAAGGTCCATCCTCTGGAGTCTCCAGACAGCTCAAACAAGAGATGGACAGAACTGCCTTATCTAACACATGGTATTATGTTCATCCCTTCAGGTACTGCTCTAGAACATTTTATCAAAAACAATCCTTTAAGAGGTATCTTGGAATTTTCTGTTTGTCTCTACAGCCTTTTTAAGATACCAAACCTGCAGTACATGCAGCAGTATGACGCAGCTGTGAGCTATTTCTAATCATCTATTTTTTAATCCACAGCAAAATAAAAGTTAGGGATAAGCATAAAAACAAGTCCTTCCACATAAGGGACCAATGGTCTGTTTGAATTATTAAATACTAACAGGTTCTAACTGTTTAGATTGATGATCATTGTATAAAAATACAGGGATCTCCTGGAGAAAGTCCAGAGAAGAGCTACAAAGATGATTAAGGGCCTGGAACATCTCCCCTATGAGAAAAGGCTGGGTGAGCTGGGAATGTTCAGCCTGGAGAAAAGAAGACTAAGGGGGGAACTTATTAATGTCCATAAATATCTTAAGTATGGGACGCAGGGGGAAATGGCCAGCCCCTTTTCAGTGGTCTGTGGAGACAGGACAAGGGGCAATGGCTGCAAGTTAGAACACAGGAAGTTCTGCACCAACATGCAGAAGAACTTTTTCACAGTGAGGGTGCCAGAGCCCTGGGACAGGCTGCCCAGGGAGGTGGTGGAGTCTCCTTCCCTGGAGATATTCAAGACCTGTCTGGACGCCTATCTGTGCAGTATGAGCTAGGGAGCTGCTTTGGCAGGGGCGTTGGACCCGATGATCTCTTGAGGTCCCTTCCAATCCCTATGATTCCTATGATTCTTATGTATGCATATAATTATATAGTACAAAAATCTATCTTTTTTAAAAGTATGCTTCAATTTTTTAGCAGTTACTGGAAAATTCCTAGTCTTTCAGAACACAGCACATGAGAATCTGGAAACCTTGCTATTGAATTTAGATTCAGCTTGCTGAGAAATACATGAAGCCTCCTTCAAAGTGCCAGGATGCACAACTTAGCCAAGGTAACCTTCTGACTTCTATTATTTTATTATACAAAGATGGTCAGAGTGCAGGACAAGGTATAATCACAGAATCATAAAATGTTTGAAGGTTGGAAGTGACCTCCAAGATCATCTAGTTCCAAACACCCTGCCATGGGCAGGGACACCCTCTAGACCAGGTTGTCCAAAGCCCCATCCGACCTGGCCTTAAAATCTTCCAGGGATGGGGCAACCACAGCTTCTCTGGGCAGCCTGTGCCAGGGCCTCACCACTCTCATAGTGAATAATTTCTTCCTAACATCTAATCTAAACCTATCCTCTCTCAGCTTGGAGCCATTGCCCCTTGTCCTGTCACTGCACTCCCTGATGAGCAGTCCCGCTCCCACTTTTCTGTAGGAGTCCTTTAAGTGTTGGTATGCCACAACTGGGTCTCCCCAGAGCCTTCTCCAAGCTGAAGAACCCCAGCTTTTGCAGCCTGTCCTCATAGGAGAGGTGCTCCAGCCTCCTGATCGTCTTCGTGGCCCTCCTCTGGACTTGCTCCAACAGCTCTATGTCTTTCCTCTACTGGGGACCCCAGAGCTGGACGCAGTACTCCAGGTGGGATCTCACAAGAGCAGAGTCGAGGGGCAGAATCACCTCCCTCGACCTGCTCGCCACACTGTTCTTGGTGCAGCCCAGGGCACGGTTGGAATTCTGAACTGCTAAAACACTGCTGGCTCATGTTAAGCTTGTCATTGATCAGCACCCCAAGTCCTTTTCCTCAGGACTGCTCTCAATCCATTCTCTACCCAGCCTGTAATTGTGATTGGGATTGTGCTGATCCACATACTGGACCTTGCACTTGGCCTTGTTGAACAGTTTGCATGGGCCCATCTCTCCAGTCTGTCAAGGTCCCTCTGGATGACATCCCTTCCCTCCAGCATGTCGACCTTACCACACAGCTTGGTGTCACTAGCAAACTTATTGAGGATGCACTCAATCCCACCTTCCACATCAATGACATAGATATTGAACAGTGCCGGTGCCAGTACAGACCCATGAGGAACCTCCACATGGCCCAGAGAAGCTGTGGCTGCTCCCTCCCTGGCAGTGTCCAAGGCCAGGTTACGTGGGG
The DNA here is from genome assembly GCA_022605575.1 of Laterallus jamaicensis coturniculus. NCBI lineage: Eukaryota > Metazoa > Chordata > Aves > Gruiformes > Rallidae > Laterallus > Laterallus jamaicensis. The sequence goes on along the minus strand of JAKCOX010000002.1, from coordinate 69,295,413 downwards.
CTTTGGGCAGCCTGGTGGAACTGGATAGGCTTTGAGGTCCCTTCTAGCCCAAACCATTCCGTGATCCTATGATTTTGGTAGCTGGGCCATACTGGCCCTGGGCATAAATCCATTTGCTGTAATGGGCTTCATCATGGACTAATCTGAACAAAGACCCAGTGAGATACACAGCCCAGACCAGCCTACCAAGAAATTACTTTGTACAAACACCAAGGATCCAAAAGACAATGAGCACAATCCCTGAATATTCAATATATAATATTTATCTGGGGAAAATGCCTTACTGCCAGACAGAATGAATTTTATGAAAATCAGGGAAATTTTCTAGAGCATGTAGATCAGCTAAGTGCCCATCTCCCACTGGAAAAATAAGAGATTATCAGGGTGTTTGTGATTCTGATTGTCCCCTACTGCCTGCTGCCCCTGTTCAGAAGGCAAAGAATCGGCAAAAGTGGCTGATCTATATTAACAAACATTTGGAGTCTAGATCACATATTCTAGTGGGAAAGGAAAAAAGCCATACAAGTTACTCGAAGAACACACGTGAGCTCATGTAAACACACAGACCTATTTATCCATGCAGCTCTGTGAACGAAAAAAATGCCTGACTTCCTAAAATACTGTCTTAACTCACTGTTGTTAAGACAATACGCTGTTTCATAAAAACTGTAGGCAGGATACCTACTGTTAGTAAAGCTAACAGCTCTTTAGTTTTATGGATACTCTATTTTAGCCAACTTTCCAATAATCTGAACCAGTTGTCACTGTTCATTTCTGAGAATACTCTACTAAGTCACTATTACTCCTGTGCTTTGATGGAGAAAGTTAAAATGAGTGGAAATCTTTACTTAGGAGTCATGAATGAAGCTTTCAGGCTTGATTCATGCAATGAGTCACAGGTAACTTGGAGGGAATGTAGTCTTAGTGAAATGAAGAGAGTTGGAAATACGAATTACAAACATGTACTGAGAAAGAAATGCTAATATGCAAGGTTATTAAACACACCCATTCATCAGCATAGCAGAAACACCAATGTTGCCTGGCATGTACAAGTGAGAGCTTCACAACTCTCTAGATGGTTACTGGCAGCCAATTATCTGCAGAAATAAGTTCAGAGTAACTGGAAATGGTGACAAACCTGAATTTGATTCTGTAAGTGCTATTATTATCATATGCGTATCTCCTATCAGTGTCTTATCACCATGATTTCACTGATGCAGCAACCAGTAACTGAACCAGAGTGAAGTTAACTGTGAAGAATGAAAGTATTGTATAAATTAAATGCAGCTAGGTCTGAAGACTATGAGTCCAGGAGGAAGTTCTGTTACATTCTCTGCTCCACTTAAGAAACGTTCAGTGCAAAACTCAAATGTTCATGTCAAGTAGAAAACTGTTGTTACTGAGACTAGTGAGGGAATAAAAAAAAAACCCCTGAATTGTTTGGATTCACAAAGCTTCATAACCCACATAACCCTGAAAATTAATGCTGCTGATCAGAGTGTAGATATTAATATCAGAGAACTATTATCGACTTTTGGAAACCTCAATTGAAGTGTAAAGTTCAAGTTATAATCTTCCATTAAAAATACCTTGTTTTAATTCAGCCATCTCAAAATTTTGATGCTGTGACTGTGGATTCAACTTGTGCAGCAATGCATGGGGATGAATGAAACTGCAAAGCAATTTCCAAAGGTGGCTGAGGGGAGACCTCATCATGGTTTATGGCTTCCTGATGAGGAATAGAACCCGAGGGAACGGCATGAGACTGTGACAGGGGAGGTTTAGGTTGGATATTAGGAAGAGGTTCTTTATTGAGAGGGTGGCTGGGCATTGGAACAGGTTCCCCAGGGAAGCGGTCACAGCACCGAGCTTGACTGAGGTCAAGAAGTGTCTGAATGATGTGCTCAGTCCCATGCTTGTCTGGCCCTGTGTGGAGCCAGGAGTTGGACTCAATGATCCGTATGGGTCCCTTCCAACTCAGTATATTCTATGATTATAAGAGTACAAAGTATGTCTAGAAAACTGGCTAGATTTGAAGCATAAAACTAAATTGTGCATTTCTACAAATTCCAGGTTAAAAGACAACTCAAAGCACATGTCATGAGAGGTTTTCATTTCACTGTGTGAAACCTCTGTGCATGCATGCAAATGTAGATACATAGAATCATAGGGGTTGGAAGAGACCTCAAGAGTTCATCAGGTCCAACCCCCCTGCCAAAGCAGGCTCCCTAGCTCATATTACACAGGTAGGCGTCCAGATGGGTCTTGAATATCTCCAGAGGAGGCGACTCCACCACCTCCCTGGGCAGCCTGTCCCAGTGCTCCGTCACCCTCACTGTGAAAAAGTTCTTCTGCATGTTGGTGCGGAACTTCCTGTGCTCCAACTTGCAGCCATTGCCCCTTGTCCTGTCCCCAAAGACCACTGAAAAGAGGCTGGCTAATTCCCCCTTCATCCCATACTTAAGATATTTATAGACATTAATAAGGTTCCCCCTTAGTCTTCTTTTCTCCAGGCTGAACAGCCCCAGCTCACCCAGCCTTTCCTCATAGGGGAGATGCTCCAGGCCCTTAATCATCTTTGTAGCCCTTCTCTGGACTTTCTCCAGGAGGTCCCTGTCTTTTTTATACCAGGGAGCCCAGAACTGGACACAGTACTCCAGGTGGGGCCTGACCTGGGCAGAGTAGAGGGGGAGGATCAACCCCTATGACCGGCTGGCCACAGTCCTCCCGATGCACCCCAGGATCCCATTGGCTCTCTCAGCCACCAGGGCACACTGCTGGCTCATGGCCAACATGCATATGATCTTCTGAGAAATCCTCATGTATTTTGCCTTGGTATCTGTAAAATAGACCCATTCTCTTAAGGCCTCCTATGTATGAATTTACATTGGTCTCTTGCCTCTTTTGCTTTTATGAAAAGTAGGATTTCTGCTTTGAAGAGTCTTTGTAAAATCACAGCCATCTTCCCAATACAAGAATTCCATCTAGGTTTCTACTGGAAAGAAAATATTTGCTCACAGGAAGTATCAAAAACTACTGTAGAGTCCTTCAAAAAGATATCTCCCTGCTGTTTCTGGCAATAAAATCAAATGATGAGACAAAACGTCCTAACAATGGAAACATGGTATGGTGATGACTCAAGATACTGGCAAGGACTTTATTTTGATAGTGTCTTTGAACTAACCAAAGATCACTTTATTTTCAGGAAAACATCCGACAAGTGGCTATGTGGGAATCCAAGTATTGGTAAAACTACCAGGAAAATGATGCAAGTATTATTCAGCTATTCCAGCTAATGGTTTTTACTTGCATTCTCAAGAAGTTAGACATTTGGCATTCCCTCTGACACTATCAAGCTACAAGTTTATGTTTAAACCTTGTACGAAAAAGCCTAATAGTAAAAAGGATTAGAAGACAACTAATGTCATTTGTACTTTAAAAGGTTTAGCTATTCCACAAATTTTACTGCATTAAATGCAAGACTCCAAGATAATGTCCAGACTATGAAACAAACCAAAATAATACAGTCTATTTGTCTTCATCCGAACTACTTGCAGATCAACATGTCAAAGAAATGAAGATAACTTGCTTTAACAGAAGCTGCAAAGCAAGAATCTAATGCAAAAAACTACCTACTGTCAACAAAGATGGTGAAACACTTACTTGACTTCCTAAGGGAGGAGCCCTCACTAAATTTTTCTCAAATCCCAACAAAAAGCCATGTCAAATTCACCAGAGTCAGAAACTCTCTTTATGTAGCAACACTGTTATGTGCAGGTTTTCAAGATTAGTTTCTCTTTGACCTGTGTACTTTATGAGGTACTATTTCACCATTGGTAGAACGGTGTCCCAAAGATAATACAAAATAAAATTCTATTGTATTGCATGCTATTGGACATTAACAAAGATCAGTTTGAACTTACTGCACAGCATATCAAACTATAGGGAACCTCAAGGAAAAAACCTAAGAGGGTAAGGAAAGAAAGTGTAAGACATCAAGACATTTGGATCTTAATTCTATTAGAATCATTCTCATAAAAGAACTCTCATGCAATTTAAAGGATTAAATCTACTAAGTCTACTTACTACCTAAGTGGGTAAGATTAATCGATAGAGCAACCTATATTAAGAAAGTGAAGTTACACATGGTGCAAATTTTATCCATCAATGCCTATGTCTCAAATTTACTAACATTTTACACAGGTCTTCATGCTACTGTGCATTTGGAAAAAAACCCCACAAACATCAAATTCACTCATAGAGCTTCCCTTTGCTTTTCAAGAGTTCAGGTCTTAAAAAAAAAAAAAGAAAAAAGAAATAGGAAGTGTATGTCTCCTTAGAATTAAACATTCATCATTTTGCAAAAGTGCTGCACAGCTTAGAATTTTAGAAGTCATTTTTCCACTAGGGTCTATTGAATAAATAATTCTGATCATAGATTAGATATTTTTATATTTTACTTAGTTTTAAAAATTATCAAAATTATTAAACTATAATATGGTTATAGGTTAATCCTGCTCAGCATACAAATGATTGTTAACAGCCCAAGGATACTACTGAAGCTCAGTAGTATCATGCAAATTCATTTAAGAGGAAACAGTAAACACCATTTAACTCTGTCAAACAATATAATCTGGACCTCTTGAACAGCTCTGCATCCATTTGATTTGATATATGCAGTAGGCTATTCTGTTTGATGTTTAATCTTACTACAGAAGAAAATTTATTCATACAAGTATTCTTGTTACTCTTCAAACAGTAAGAAAAGCTCCTGAATTTCTTCTTGAACAGGCAAATGAGTTTTTGAGAAAATACCCAGATTTTGGCAGAAACAAATATCTGGCATGAGTTACTGAATGTATCATTCTATTAGGCAGTCTAAGATGGTGCTGCATTACCTGAATTTGAAAACAGACTACAGCTGGCCAGAAAAACTGAAAAAGTAGTAAGGCAATTAACTTAGACTGAAAGATTATGCCTCATTGCTTGAGATACAGGGAAGTACTACAGTGAAATTCAGTACAAAATTAAATAGTATATTTATCCCTAGTTGACCACCTAGGCCATACAAACCACACAAAGGGCCAAACAGTGTCTATTGCCAGCTATTAAACAACGGCCTTCCTTCAGGGGCAACACCTGCTTTGGGTTCTCAGCATCCATTTCCTGATTTTCACAAAACAGATTAAAAAGTTAACTAACATTGAGACTTCTGTTCTGCTTTTGAATATGGCTGAGAACAGAAAATATTACATATTATTTCAGGTAGACTGACATACAGAATGATCATATTAGTTTTATTTACTTCTAAAAATAGGTTAAAACGCATGCCTCTGTTATGAGGGAAACCTTGAAAAAAACTAAGGATCCTTTCCACAAAGAAAAGAGGGAAGTTAAAAATCAGAAGTGCTCAGGGTACACTGACTATAACTTCAATTAACTCTTTACTGGCTTCTACTATCCTTTCTCCTTGTATTCCTCAGCTTTCCCTTTAAGAACAAGCATATTTTCCTTTAAAATGAAGGGAATTACAGACTCCATGTGTTTATAATTACTGTCAAGAATCAAGTTTTCCGCACTGCCAAGCAGGTGACGTTCCATACGGGGAAGAAACTGTAAGTGGTGCTGTCTGAAGGTAATGTTGCCACAGCATCAAACTCTACTGTATACAAGCCTTAGGTGACTCAAAGGAGAAGATTAGTCAAGATCAAAGAATGCAGAGCTCTTGGTCATACATCGTGTGACCTAACACTCAAACTTTCGTCTCCTCATCAGACGATTAAGCAAATCATCACTATGACACATTCAGTGTCCACAGTGTGAGAAAGTCCAAGCATGTGTTCTCTCACACTTCTGTTTAGGGTGAGTTTGAGCCACCGTGTTGTCTTCCTTGATTAACAACCAAATATATTTGTTATTCATGGCATAATTATAAGAATTCTTACACAGTAGCTTTTTTTCCCTAATATTTCTTTTCTAAATTAAGCAATCTGATTGTTTTAATTTTAATTACATTTTAATTTTATTAATATTTAATTCTATAATTAACTTTCATTTTATATTTGCAGTATCTGAGAGTGAAGATCTCTTCAATACCACTATTTTAGTTGCAAAAATCAGTTTGGAACATTAATTTCTTTCTAGTAATTCTAGGACAAAGGCTAAATATCAAATATATTTATAGCACAACACATTAGCCTTTGTTTCCTAGTTCTTCATTTTCCTTTTTCACACTCTAAGGATATTACTCCATGTGTTTTTAGGTTATGAAAGTAATTCTCTTTTACAAATTCATGTGGTGTGTACAAAGCATAGCCTGGATTTAAAGCACGCAGAAGTTGTCTCGGTATACTGGAATTGAAGCATAAGACATCTCTTAATGCCAGTGACACAAATTAGAGCCAGTTTGGAGATCTAGATGTGGTGTGTGCTTAGGAACTACAACTTTCTGCAATCCTTCTCATCTGAGAAAACATTTTTTCTGAAATACTCTCTTATTTCCAAAGCCATAAAATAAACACTGGGAGAATAACCAAGTCTAATTTTAAGCTAACCCTTGTCAAGCTGCTTGAGAACCTCTGTCAAACTCCTACAAACCCAAACAATCCAGATTGTTACTTTCCCTCTTTACCTTGTTGCTTAGGGCTGTTATTTTAAACTTCACACTTTGTAACCTAATTAGATGTTTTATATTACCTCATGCTTTTAAATGTACAATCATGAAAAGAAAAAAAAAAGAAAAGGAAGCAACATTTACTGAATGTTCATGAAAAAATGCAGTCCACACATCCCAGGCAACGAGACTGTTGCTGACAATTTTATCAATAAATTAAACATAATTACCAGGTTGCAAAAAAAAAAAAAAAGATTTTCCAACTATGGTAGTGATAACCCACACAAAAAGATCTCAGAGCCCAGGATATCAGATATGGTACTACAAGCTGCATGTTCTCTGCTCCCTGAAATGAACATTTTAAGCTTTAAAACATGGGCAAAACCTGAGCAGATATGCAAAATATTATGAGTAATTGAGCAAACTACAAGAAAGACAAAATTCTCTGAGAAGTATTTTACTGGTTCACATTTCAATACCTGTTTCTGGGACACTACTGTTACCATACATTAAGTTTGCTCTGCTTCTAGTCATTGCAACAAATTTCAGATGCACAATGAAAAAAGTCTATAAACTCTCAGGAAGCTATCTTCACACAACATTACCTTTTTTATGTGCCAACACACTTCTGGATATCAAGACATACCTAAATTCATCTGATCTATATAAAATACAGAAACCAAGACTGTTTTGGCTCTCTAACACTGATTACCTTAGACTTCGGGAATCAAAAGGCAAAAGATAAACAGCTTCTTCAAAAGAAACTTGTAAACGAGGATGCCAACTTCTCAAGGTTTCAACATACTAAAAATACTTCCAATTACACAAGCTTTCCATAAGGATACTAACCAGTCAACACAACATCTGTGCAACATGTGCATCTGCCACTTCACACTTTGGCTGTCTGGCTTCTTAAGTAGTATTATCTGGAACTTGTTTTACCAGATTTCTGATTGTTATTATTTTTTTTCAACAAAATACAAAAGGAAAACAAAGTTATGCCTGTTTTCAACAACAAAAAAATACAGGCCTATTTGATATTTTTTTCATTCTCCATGGTAGTAATACATTGATAACCTTGGCTAAGGTTTAATTAAATGGATCTTCACCCAAGAGCTTGCTCTGTTAAAACACCACAGGCAAAGAAAGACTGCTATAAACTCCATTAGCTATCATTCCTTCTAATTTCATGTGTGATACAGTTGCACTAGACTAGAGGAATTTAGTGAGATCATGTAGGGAGAAAGTCAGAAGGGCTAAAGCTGAACTGGAACTCAGACTGGTCAGGTCTGCAGAAGATAATAAAAAGTCCTTCTATAGGTATATTAATAGTAAAAGGAGAAGGTCAAGGAGAATCTCCACCCCTTATTGGATGCTGAGGGAACATTAGTAACAAGGGATGAGGACAAGGCTGAGACCCTTAATTCCTTCTCTACTTTTCAGTCTTTAATACTGAAGATGGATATTCCCTGAGTATTCATCCTCAGGAACTGACAGGGAAGGGAAGAATAACAAAGTTCCCATGGTTCAGGAGGAAATGATTAACGACCTACTTGGCTAGTTAGATACCCGTAAGTCAATGGGGCCAGATGGGATTTACCCAAGGGTGCTGAGAGAGCTGTCAGCTGCCAGACCTCTTTCCATCAACTACCAGCGATCCTGGCAAACTGGGGAAGTTCCACTTGACTGGAGGCTGGCAGGTGTTACACCCATATATAAGAAGGGCTGGAAGGAGGATACGGGGAACTGCAGGCCTGTCAGTCTGACCTCAGTCCCAGGGAAGATCATGGAGAGGGTCATCTTGGGAGCTATCACGCAGCACATGCATGATGGCCAGGGGATCAGGCCTAGTCAAGATGGGTTTACAAAAGGTTGATCCTGTCAAACTAACCTGATCACCTTCCAGGACAAGGTGACCCACTTAATGAACAAGGGGAAGGCTGTGGATGTGGTCTACCTGGACTTCAGTAAAGCTTTTCACATGGTTTCTCACAGCGTTCTGACTGAGAAACTGGCTGGCACTGGCCTTGACAGGTGGACCCTCAGCTGGGTTTAAAAACTGGTTGGATGGCCAGGCCCAAAGGGTGGTGGTAAACGGAACAAAATGCAGCTGGAGACCGGTCACGAGTGGCGTTCCCCAGGGCTCAGTCCTGGGTCCAGTCTTGTTCAACATCTTTATCAATGACCTCGGTGAAGGGATTGAATGCACCCTCAGTAAGTTTGCAGATGACACTAAACTAGCAGGAAGTGTTGATCTGCCTGAGGGTCGGGAGGCTCTTCAGAGGGATCTGGAAAGGCTGGATCAATGGGCTGAGACCAATGGGATGAGGTTTAACAAGGCCAAGTGTAGAGTGCTGCACATCAGACATAAAAATGCCATGCAGTGCTACAGGCCTGGGGGAGACTGGCTGGAGAGCTGCCAGGCAGAGAAGGACCTAGGAGTGTTGGATGACTTCAGGCTGAATATGAGCCAGCAGTGTGCCCAGGTGGCCAAGAAGGCCAATGGCATCCTGGCTTCTATCAAAACCAGTGTGGCCAGTAGGTCTAGGGAAGTAATTGTGCCCCTGTATTCAGCACTGGTGAGGCCACACCTCACGTGCTGTCGCCAGTTCTGGGCTCCTCACCATAAGAAGGACATCGAGGTCCTTGAGTGAGTCCAGAGAAGGGCAACCAGGCTCGTGAAGGGGCTGGAGGGCAAATCATATGAGGAGCGGCTGAGGAAGCAGGGGCTGTTTAGCTTGGAGAAGAGGAGGCTGAGGGGAGACCTTATCCCCACCTACAATTACCTGAAGGGAGATTGTAGAGAGGTTGGCGATGGTCTCTTCAGCCAGGTGACAGGTGATAGGACAAGGGGAAATGGCAAGAAGCTGCGCCAGGGCAGGTTTAGATTGGACATTAGAAAAAAAAAAATAATTACTGAAAGAGTTATTGGGGCCTGGAACAGGCTGCCCAGGGAGGTGGTTAAGTCACCTTCCCTGGATGTGTTCAAAAAGATGGTAGATGAGGTACTTAGGGATATGGTTCAGTTTAGGATGAGAATTGTTGGACTTGATGATCTTCAAAGGTCTTTTCCAACCTTGTGATTCTGTGATTCAATAGCACTTTTGTACATACCTCCTGCTGATCATGTTCTTTATCTTACAGTGAAATTATAGCAATGACAGAAGGTTCATGAGATTGTCATACATAGAAATAATCTACAAGAGAACATAAGAATGGTTCTACTCAGTCAGACCAAAGGTCCTTCCAGACTCCTGCATTCATCATTGCATCACTTACAAACTTGTGAATAAAAAAAGAATGATGGATGAAAAAGATGATGAATTTAGCTAAGATTCTTCCAAGAAATAGCTTATCTACATTTTATTAGAATATTAGCTGTCTGAATTGCAGATGTTATGGGATGTGTATGGACTTGTTGCCTACTGAAATGTGCCTCTGGGCTAACAGAAAAGAAACAAGACTATGTAACCTGAACAAACAGGGATGGAGAGGATAGGGAGAAATACATCAGCAGGAAACAGAAAATGGGTGAAGGCATCCTCTGGGAAATACTTAATTTGCCTTGAATTTCAAAAGCAAACATCTTCTGTTCACCAGTGCAACTGAGTTCTCCACTACAGTCATAATCATCACAGACATACTGTCACAAAAACATAAGCATTTGAAAGTATCTTTTTAGTTCTTCAGGGAAGATCCAAAATAACTGCAAATATTTTTTATGCAAATACAATTATTTTTCCAGAAGTCGAATGTAATTTGAAGGTAACGGAGAAATTACACAAAAAATAGTTGGTAATGATCTCAATGTCCACATTTGATTGAGGAGTATAAGATTTAATGACTTACATTAAGGTATGTTATCCATGCATGCCTGCATCAACAGCAGCAGACCAAGATGAGTGTTGGTTTGTATTTAATTTCTTTTTCAAAGAGGAGTTCTTGCATTTTCCACTTCTAAATGCTAGGATGACAAATAGATGTTCTCTTGCCAAAAATCATCAGGTGGTAAATGATGGGACATCAAGAAATGGATTTGCCAGACTAGGAAATAAACTCCTTGAGCGCTCACCTGTTGTATCACTGATCAGCAGTCAAGCTAGTTATAACTGGAAAGACTTTTACCAGAATATTAAAAATTCTTTTAAGAGTAAGGAAATATGGTTCTTTCATTAACTTCACACCTACAAACTTAGGTGCATCACTGACCAAAATTAGGACATTAACTGCACTTCACTTTCATATCTGTATTACTTTTCATAGCACTTCTGTTTCTGTTCTCCATGTGCAGGTATTATATCTTCTTCTTGTAAGAATTTGGCATATATTAACTCTAGAAAAGTGAATAATTATGAAAAGGCAGCAACATTCTTTGCCCCTCAGGTAATTTATCAAACACCACATATGTGTCCATACTTTAAGCCTGTCAAGCAGATCAAAGCAATATTCTTTGCAATAATAGACTATACTTTATGAAGAAGTCAGTACAATAGGTCTACTGTACATCAAAGATGAATTTATAAAAGAGTATAAAGCTAGGGCTTATAATAAGTAAAAACACAGCACTAGAGACCTGGCATGAAACTCTTTACAGAATATTAAAACACTTGAAGGCAAAAAAAAAAAAATCACCCATAAATCATCACTGTATTATTTTTGTCTACACTCATCTTTACAGCACTGCTCTATAAACCAACAAATATAGTCCATTTGGAAATCACACCTTTAAATCTTAATCAAGGAGTTACTATTTTGATGACTGTCTGTATTTCTGTAACCAAAACATAAATCAGAGAACCACAATGTATTCTATTTTGGAAGCAGGAGACAATTATTTAATCCTATTTACTGAGAACTCCTAGTGGAATCAAGCTTCCTAAGATTAATGACATTTATAATTGCTCAACAATTTTCAGGATTTGATCTAGTCAGATATTTGGAAGAGAGTGAAGATTTTTCACATCTTAAATGCTGCTTTTTCTTCTGTTGTTCTGCTTCAATACACATGAAAAAATTTCCAATGACATTCCAAGCCAGGATATATCCAGTGTGTTTTCTCTTTATTCTTTCAGCTTTAAAATATAGTTAGCTATTTCAAATATGGTTTCCAGATAAAAGAGAAAAGAGCAATGCATACTGACACCTATTCTCTGACATGTGGGCACTGACAGCAATTACTGGTTTTTTTAAAGTCATAGATTGGCATTTTTAAACAAGAAAGGTTCACATATTAACTGGGAAAAGATTACTTTTTGGAAAAGTTTATCAATGAAAACAGTGGGTTCTTTGTCAGTAATCAATTTTTTTAAAAAAATGAATTATGGAACACACACATCACTTTAAAATGTCTCATCTAAAGATGTGTTAATTGAAGGAAATCTTACATTGAAGTAGTCTCCGTTGTCGCCTTACTCAAAGATTCTATAAATCTCTGAATTATCAGAAAAACCTAATGTCACACCTGACAGCTCTGTGTCCAATGTTAGACAACTTTCCAAAGGACATCCTTTTTATTTGCCCAAATCAGTTTTAAAGCCATTTATTTCAGTCTTTACACTAATTACTTGTCTCATTCAGGCTAATCATAGATCTTATTTATCTGAAATTGCAGCTCTATCTATTTTCCAATTAATTCTGTTAGTCTTGTTTTGGAAATTAGTCTGTTTTGATTGAAAACTCCTCATTTGCCTAAGTTCATAAGTCAGTAAAAATTCCAGTTGTTAGTTCTACCTTAAATAGTGACTAAAATGGAATAAATCCAGTATTGATTCCAATCCTTCAAAGCCCACTTGATGCCTCCAAGAAAAGCCAAGTGTGCTGATGAGTAGATAATCCCTTAACGAAGTCAAACCCATTGCAGTTGATGAAATGGTGTCATTTGATGTATCCATGTTTGGGAAAAATTAAGAGCAAGTGGATCAGCTTAAGTTATCAAATTAATTACTTATTATTTATTGAACAGACACCTGCTCTGATCTAATATCATTCTAACCAGCAATGCTAATTGTACAGAATTCTATTTTTAATGTGTTCTGATAAAAAACTAACAACTATCAGTATTATGTCTTCTAGCCTTAGTCAATATTTTCTCCTGCATCATTGGAATCACTGATTAATCTATCAAGTTGAATTCACATGAAAAAACCCCAACTGTTTTCAAAGAACTAATAGTATTACTGACTGAATAATTGCAATTTACCGGGTTACAACATGAGAGCTCCATATACAGGTTGTTCCCAACTATAAACATATTTAAAGGAAACCTCAGCCCATACTATAAAAGATATTATAATTCTAATTTCTGAGAGGAGCTGGCAGCAAAGAGCCTACTTTTATCTAAATACTTACAGTTGGAGGTAGAATTTTGTTTTCTGCACTACTAAATGTTTTTTTAACCTTTAATTAATTATAATTTAAAAACTCTTCAGATGTCTTTGCAAAAAGCACACAAGAAGCTCTGAGTACTGTCAAACCAAAAAATGCTAATTTTTTGTCTAGCTTTATCAGAAAGAATTGAGAGCTCTTCCCTTTTAAGCTTAAAGAGCAAAATTAAAAACCTGGCTTTCATGATTGCCTTGAAGAACTGATTGCAACAGATTCCTAGTAATAAAAAAAACACATAAATGTAAAGACATAGAAATATTTTAATACTGACCTCAGCTGAGTATCAATGTTCATTTTTTCTACACTGTAAAACAGAGCTAAAATTGAAGAGGAATCTAAGAGATGCTCTCCAGTACATATAGCCATGTTCTTAAAACAAGAAAAAAAAAAGGCATGGTCCCTTATACTAGGAAAGTTTTGCTGACTATAATAATTTCTGGATGAGACCTGCACTCTATTTTCATATTTCAGAGAATCTATAAAAAACAGAGCCTACAGTTTTTAGGTCTGTGAAGTTATTGATAGAAACAAAGTTTTTAGGCACAGCAAGAGTTGTTACTTTCTTTCCATGGTTTTTAAGGGGAGAAAAATCAATTTACTGGACCTGCTTTACACTAAAGAGGCCCTGCCTTAGGAATATAATTATTTTAGCAACATACATTCCTAGAATATCATTGCCCTAACTGGAGTGATAATACAGGTAATTTCTCTTTCCATTTATTCCAAGTACCAATGCACTTTATCAAGAGCAAGATAAACCTCCAATAAACTGCACTAGTAGCTTCTAGTTATGTTTTCAAACACAGAGATTATAGAAATAGCTAGTATGAAAGATATGTATACTCCAAATTACAGATATATGCCAACCCTCACAAAATATTATGAAGTACTTAGAATATGTACAAGGCATGTTTTATATGCTACCAAGCACATATGACCAAGGATTAAAACACAGTTAATTTATATACAGAGTAAGATCCAGACACAAAGTGTGCTGAAAACTTGTCCATTGTAATGCTGCCAACTTGTATTCATTTGCTACAAGTCAACAAAAATATGGGGAAAAGGCAACTATTGCATTCTTCCCCTTCTCTTTGGAGAAAGAACATTACTGCTCACAGCCAGACATATAATGACATCCCCATAAGTCATTTATTCCTACAAATAACAAGCTGCACATACGCTGGCTTTGTGTTGGACTGAATGCTAAGTGGATTATTGTCTTTCCAACACCTGAACCTAAAGTTCTTCATTTTATTTGAAACACAGATTTAGACCATCACACTGCCACAGGAGGCTGGGGGAGAAAAAGCAAAAGTACAAATTTCCTATTTAGTTTTAAAACCTTGAAAACCCCACTGCAATTGTTTCCCTGACTGCAGAGATGAAATGCTTACTAACACATTAAAACAGGCCACTGCAAACTCACGGTATTCCTAGTCTGTATCCATCCATAAATTTCTCATATTTAAGTATGGATTATTGTTATAATTTATAATATGAACTGTTACTCTTCAAATTCACATATGTACATATAGTCCTGGACTAAAGGCAGAGATTTAAAAAATCCATTTACTATACCCATATTTTAAATAGATAATTACTTGCATTCCATTACATTACTGCTAGATTTTTCTCTGCTAGTGCATTTAGACAAAATGTAATGATACAGTGTTAAGATTTTTCAATTCAACTTAGAACTTTGGTTTTAATGCAATGTCCACTACTAAGTGAAAGCATGCACTCAAAGAACCCTACATTTCTCTATAAAACATTAATTATGTTGACTGAACAGCAGGGATGAGTGTGCATCTATGTAAAATTTATATAAGAAAATCAGTTCTTTTTTCAGTGTGTGAGGCACATGTGTAATATCCATGGTACCTAATGCAAAACATCAAAAGAAAAAGTTTCCTTTCCAGTGACTGGTGTCAAGCAGGTCATATCCCTTTATGGTACTAAACATCTGTTGGGCGTGAATTAATTTCGGTGGCATAGGTTTTCTTAATGAGCGATGTGCCAAAATTGTGATACAATGTGGAGAGCCATCTGCTTTCAATCTGCTTAAATCCAGTCCCTTGGAAAACTTTCCATCCCTTTCCTCACTATATCCTCAATTTTCACATTAAAAAAGGCAAATGAAATATAACAGAGAGAATTCAACTTAGAATAATATGGACCAGGATATTCAGGAATGTCAAGAGTTTTATCACTGTAATTTTATTTTTAAATATGCTAAACTTGCTTACAAAAAGGATACTTAATATTTTTCCTTTAAAAATAAAGAACAAACAAGCTCTTCAAGTCCTGCTGTTGAAGAGCCACAAATGGTTGTTCAACTCAGCCATTAAAAGATTGCTTGCTTTCCAAGCAACTGGGCTAAACACTTCAGAAAAAACTCTCTAGGCATTAGCCCAGTCAAGTCCAACCCAGAGAGAGGAGCTGTTGAGAAACCTGATGGTTCTCTGAAGTTTAATCACTGCTGAGGCCTCAGGGACCAATGAATAAAAATATATCAGCAGTAGATTCTCTTCTCAGAAGTAATTATATTCCTGATGAGTAATTATACTACCTGTGAGTAGCAACTACAAGATAACTGTAATTGTAAGAAGTATTATTACAAGGTAATTAATTAACTATTGATAATTCCTCATTGTTTATCTGTAGTAAAGTAAGCTACAAAAAGCATAGAGGGCAAACGCATGTTTCTAAGTTACAGTGAAAATTAGTTATAAACTCCAAAGTTTGTAACTAACAAAAAAATAACAAGCAAATCTTAAGCCCCAAGAAACTGAAAATTCATAATGGAAACATGAATGGTTGTATCACTGCTAAGAAAATTCATTTCAAAGAAGAGAGTAAAAGAGAAGCAAAAGCCATATTATCATCTGACTGAGCTGTAACTGAAATTTTAAAATTCTGTGGTTCTTGAAGTTGATTGTTTTGGGTAGTGACTTAAGAGCAAGACACATGAAAAATCAAAATTGCATCAGGCATCAAACTCACAATAGTTCAGTGTGTCTCTGATTTCCAACCTGCTCTTCATTTTGATGGATTTTCTCATCAGACTTGGAATACTGTATACAGAGAGCATGTTATAAGATCGTGGCTTAAAGTAATTGAGAGAAAAGTCTGTTCCACAGACAAAACTGATAAGTAACGTGCTACCTGGAACAAGAGCTTAATTCAGTGTCTGTGTGTCTAGTCAACTGATTTTCCATCGGATAAGGAAGATAGTCTGCACCTAGATAAAGAATTAATGAGTTTAGATTAATCAACTAAGAATAAGAGTTGTAGTTTTGTGCAGCTGGGTTCTAGTGAAGGAGGGGGACTGCAGGGTAGCTTCTGCAAGAAGTAGCTAGAAGCTCTCTGCAGGCCCAACAGAGCAAACACCAGCCAGCTCAAGGCTGGAGTAATTGTTGACTGAGGCTGAGCTCATCAGCAATGGTCACAGTGCCTCTGGGAATCACATTTAGAAGAAAAACCCCACTATCAGCTACTTTTTGCCAGCAGAGAAGGGACTGAAAAGATGTAAGAAAGTGGGCAGGCACCAAGGCCAGGGAAGAAGAGGGGGGAGGAGGCATCCCAGGTGCCATAGAGAAAGATGCCCCTGCAGCCTGTGGAAACCCATGGTGGAACAGCCCCACAGCCCATGGAAAAGGCCAAGATCCCACCTGCAGCCCCTGGAGAGGCCCCACGCAGGAACAGGTGGTGCTGTGACCTGCATTGGAGTAAGCCTCTGAGATGAGAGATCCACACTGGAGCAAGTTTGCTGGGACGGGAAGCTTGTGACCCCGTGGAGGACACGGATGGAGCAGTCAGAGACTGAGAGACATTCTATGATTTATGACTGCACCCCATAGAAGTGACCCACACTGGGGCAGCTGGTGAAGAGCTGAAGCCCCATGAGAAAGGACTCATGTTGGAGAAGTTCATGAAGGACTGTCTCCTGTGGATGGGACCCCAAGCTGGAGCAGGGGAAGCGTGTGAGGAATGCCCCCCATCCCAGGCTAACAAGGAAAACAACTCATGAGGAACTGACCAAAACCCCCATTCCCTGCCCCTCCTCATATCACAATGGGGGGAAGCAGGGAGTGAAATAATGACTAACGTGAAGTCTGCTAAGAAGGGAGGGGTGGGGAGAGGTGCTTTAAGATCTGGTTGCACTTCTCATTATCTGAATCTGGTCTCACTATGTGTGAAGTGTAGTGTAAAAAATTAGAGAGTTTTCTTTCCTTTATTCTGTGTTGAGTCTGTTTTGCCCGTGACACTGATTGTGGAATGATCTCTCCCTGTCCTTATCTTGACTCCTAAGCCTCTCAATATACATTTTCTCCCTTGTCCAGCTGAAACGGGGTGTGATAGAGCAGCTTTGGTGAGTGTCTGGCCTCCAGCCAGGGCGAAACCACCACAGAGTACAAGGACAATTTAATGATCTGTGATTGTCAGTGTGCTCTCAGAGTGATGTATGCTGGGGCTGATCACATTCAATATATGGAAAAATGAATGAAAAAGTGAGAATTTTTTCAAGTATAATAACCAATTGAAGATCCAGTTGTAAAGAGCTGAAGACCCTACAATGCTGAATGACAGGGCAATAAAACAGCAGATTAAATACAACATGCATAAATTTAAAGTGATACAAGCAGCGGGAAAAAAACAACACAAAAGGAATATAAAAAGATGGCTTCCAGGTTGACTGTTATAACCTAAACCCAAATTCTTATCCTTATTACACACAGTTCTGTGACATGATCAGGTAGACGAAAAGAGAAAAGAAAAAAAAAAGGAAAGAATGAAAGGAGGAGGAAAAGAAGAACAGAGGAGGAAAGGAGGAAAAAGATCAGTAGCAGACATAAACCCCCAATTCTCATATTAAGAACTACAGAAAAAGGAGATGGAACAGAAGGGAGAACATCACTGCGCCAACATATAAATCCATGTGGGCTTGGTCTGTATCTTGACTATTGGGTGTAATTCTGGTCTGAAGGTCCAACCCTGGTCTGGACCATGCCCCACTTATTCTTCAAAAATGTACAGTACAAAACAGAGAGAGACAGAACAGGTCAACACAAATAACTACTGGAATGGAATGGAGAGGTTTTTAGGGAACAATCCTAGTTGGAAAAAAGCCCCAAAAACCCACTAGGAGTCTTCAACGTGGAAGAAGAGAGACACTGAAAACGGAGGATGATCCCAGCATATAAAATAAAATGGTCTAGAAATCGGGACTGAGAGATAGATATTTTTTTTTTCCCCCTAAGAACTTGATGCAAAAGAAGTAAAAAGAAATTTAATAAAAAAATCGGAGGGAGGATATGGTGTAGTTCCACTGCATATAGTAAGCTGTGGAACTCATTCTGACAGGTTATTGCAGATGATGAAAGTTTAGATGAATTTCAAAAGCATCTGGAGTAAATCCAAGAGAAAAGAATACTGAATATTATCATGCACATAGATACCACCACTATCTCTGCAAGTGCCTGAGCTGCAAATACTACGTTATAGCTGAGAAAATACTGTAGGTATGCATAATAAATATATCTAAACTGTTTCCAAGTCATATGTTAATGTAGGGCTAAACAAATGTGCCTCAGTTTAAGCCACTAGGGGATTTCTATATCACGTGCCTCTCATATCAACTATTTATCTAGTCACGCCAATCAAATGTATGTAGTAATTGGTGTGAAATCTTTGCATGAATTCCCTTTTACATTCTGTGCAGTAAACTCAAAAATATTGATGAATTTGTTACAGGAAGTACTTGTGAATATTTAGGGTATTTACAGAACCAAAAAGACCAAGCTAGAAATTCATAATGGTGCAGAAGGTATCATGACATTCTGAAGAATTTCTCCTCTTGTGTGAGAAACCGGACAAGTCTTCAAACAATGTAGGAAGACACACAGACACATTTATCCTTGCTTTTATTACTTAATTTCTAAACCAGCAACTCTGAACAATGAAAAGACTGGAGAACTGCGTATGACTATCACGAGAATGTCAGGTCATGACTATTGGAATTTAAGACACTGATGTGTAGATTTCTGGAACAAAACAGGCCATAGGAGACTAAGAAGAAAGAGTGAAGTCAAGAGACTGGGAGAAGGAAAGAATGTTATAGTAGCTTTATGACTTAAGGGTGGAGGGTTTTTTTTCTGTAGTATACTGAGCAGGAACAGAAGAAACTCCAGTAAGGTATTAGGATATTTTTTTCTTTTTTTAACTATTTCGGGGGTCAATTAGGCTGCCCAGAGAAGTTATGTAATTTCTGTCATTGGAGGTATTCAAGACTTGATTGAAGCCCTAGAGCAACCCAATGTCATTAGGTCTGTTGTGAGTAGGGGTGTGTTGTACTGTATGAACTCCATAGGTTTCTTCAACCTAAATAATTCCACGATTCTATCCTACCATAAGCTTTGGATGCTAAAGAGCAAATCAGCTGAACTACACACACATTCATAACTGTGCCTGAACAGCACTTGACAGGAAAAAAAAAATACAATTAAATGAATATATGATTCATCGCTACTGACTTTCCCTTTAAAAGTGACCTCATACTATAAAACTGGCTTCCAGAAAACAGGTTAAACACTGTATCTTTTAAAGTGGTTGAAAGGCTTGCCTGCAGGAAAGACATGGTCTGGATTATTATCTTAATTGGTAATAATGGGAGTGCCTAAAGGAAAGCCAAGGAAATACATTCATTGCCTTAAATCACTGTCATACAAAATTCCATTCACAATCTGAGCTCAAATCTAACTTTCTTCAACTGAGGTGTTCAAAAGTCCCTTCAGACCTTAAATTTCACTAAATTTTTTCACTAATTCTGAACAGTGAGTCTGTGTGCTGAAAACGCTGGATTGTTTTTTCTTTAAGACAACTGAACTCCTGGACACCTTTAGAAACAAGAATTTTTTGCAACTTCCAGTAGGACATCTTCAGATCTCTAAACTCCCAATGCATTTCTAGTTCATTAAGCATTTCACCTACAGTGTCTTTAAATTGTTACCAAGGCATTAAAAAAGGTGAAGAATCTACCAGTCTTGTTTTCTGTATACTTTTTAGGAACTCTTGAATCTTACAGCTTCTGTTACAGTTAATTTTTCAGTATTGAAGTACACTTTTTAATAAATACTTAAAAAAAGTTTTGGTTTGCTCATTTGATTGCTCATTCATTTGAGAGTCCCTGAAGAGAAGCATTTGATGTGCATAGGTTCTGAATACCTTTGAAAATAACTGAACAAGTACTTAATGCAAACAGTTTAGCAGTGTACATTCACGTTCAAATACCATATTTCTTCAAAAATGTGATAGTAGCATGCACCTGTAGTGTTGAAGGCTTACTGGGCAGCATTAACAACACCACAGCCAGTAGATCACAGATGAGATTATCTCCTTTTGTTTGTGAGTTCACATCTAGACCACTGTTTCTAGCTTTGAGCTCATTAATGGAAGGAAAAGACTAACTTGAGTGGGCAGAAGATCACGAAGAGGATTAACAGGTTAAAGCATACGATATATGAGAAGGTGACAGTGCAAGGTTTTTTCAGGTGGAAAAAGAGAAGACTAAGTATGGTGGTGGGATATTAAATCACTGTTTCCAGTTACCTAAAGCAGGGTTATAAAGAAGTTGTTAGACTGTTCTTGGAAAAGTCTAGGGAAATGTTGACAGGCAATTGTTAAAAGTTGTTTCAAGCAAAATTCTGGATGGACATAAAGACAAGAACTTGCCAATTAAGCACAGGACAATTACCCAGAGGGGCAGTGGAAACTGCTTCCTTGGAGAAAAAGAAAGAGTTGACTGGACAATGGACTGAGAAGTCTGATCTAGCTTTGATATTGATGTTCTTTGTAGCAAACCAATGGTCTCTGGGGGCATCTTGCAATCTAAATTATGTTCTGATTCTTGCAATTAAATAATTAGCAGTTGTGAGGTGTGAATAGCCATACGCAGGCTCCAAATTTCATTCACTGAGATGAAAACAGTAGCATACAATGTGTATTATGTTTCTCTCTGCTGGCTAAAGGAGAAACATGAGGATAACAACAAATGTTGTTATTAGAGGGTGCGGTGGCCTTATATAGGCACATGAGTCTGCAGACCACTGAAGAAAGAACTGGACAAAAATCAATCAACTACTGGACTTTTCATTTTCAGTATAGTGAATCAAGACATATTTCTACAACTAGTAAAGACTATCACCACCTCAAACCAGAAATACTCCCATTACTCATTACAGAAGAGCTCAGCAATGCAAAGGAGATATCAATGAAGAACAAATATGAATCTTTGGATGCAGTCAGCAAAAGGCTTTCTGAAATGATGTAGTAAATTGCTTTTAGGTTTGTACAGTCCACATCAGTCATGTAGCACAGCACCAACACAAAATTAAAATCCTTGGCACCTATTCAAATCTTCTGATTCTATCCATTCTACTGACAATGGGAAGACAGTGATCCATAAATTATTGAAGATATTCCCATAAATACTTATAATGTTCACCTCCAGTAGGGGCCTCGCGCCTTCAAAATATACAAGGAAAAGAACGATACACTGCTTTTCTTTCCTACATCTTTCATGTGTCAACACGGTAATGAAACAGCACCCTTTATTTCCCTCTGTCCTTGGGAAGAGGTAAAGGAGGGGGCAAATGATGTGATGCCTAGATTAGCAGAACACAAATAACTTCTGGGGTTTTGACAGGGTGAGAAGAGAGGAATATAAATAGTTTGGCTGCTTTAGAGCATTCCCCACTTTGGCCCAGCCTCACACACATGCTGAATCTATGAGAGTCAGGAAAGAAAGAAGAAAATCTTCATCATTTCTCACATTAGCTAGATTCTTAGAAAGGATGAGTTGACTGTCTTGCTCTTTAACTCTCTCCCTATCTCTTGTTCTTATTTGTGAAGAATTTGTGGTGGATCCAACAACAATTCCAGTGAAGTTAGTGCCTTGTCACATACAAACTTCTACAAGCTTTCAAAGATGCTGTCATCCTGGCCAAATTCCTGGTTTTGAAGAAAATACCTATCTATTTTTTTCTTACCACAAAGTTTTCAATCTCTTTTCTAACTTTTTTTTTGTATCAGTCCAGAAATTAAATTATTAAAACTTACATGTCTGTGCAAACACCTGATCAGAGCTACGGCACTCTAAAAAAACCCAGCCACAAACCAGGCAAAAACTTACCTCAGTGGCGCTCCTGGAAGGTTCCAGTCCAACCATATTGGCTTGTACCAACTGCTGAAGAAGTTGTACTTGAGCAACACTGAGGAAGAAATCCAGATTTGTTGTCACATTCACCTCCAAAGAATGACCACACACCAAAATTTCCTGTGGAGAAATTAAGGAAAACTAGATAACAGCTACTGGGGAAATAATTTTCCAATTCCATATAACTGTGCTGTGATTCTCTGCTGTAGTCAATGCTTAAACATTGATTAATATTAACTAGGACTTTCTGGGAGAAAGTGGGGTTTCAGGTTTCTAAACATGGATGCATCTTTTCCTTTTCTTTCGATAGTTTAATTATTAAGACAACCTTTGCAAGAAAAGTATCTTGTGTGTGATGACTTGTTTTCATCTCTTGGTAGTATCAAACAGTGTACTGTCAGATTTTGATTCTTATTTCCTGGCAATGACTACAATTCTCCTTTCCTTCCAAAAAAAAGGATTCTTTTTTTTTTTTTTAAAATAAACTTTGTTTGATGTATAATGAAATCACATGTTGGAACTCTCTGATAACCAACATAATTGATTTCGTTTTGCCTGTAAAGCTTTGTTAATACCCTGGCAAAGCTAGCTAGATGGCCACTGTTTTATTGGTGTTCTCTAGCACAAAAAAGCTCTTCAGCACTGTTGGCAAGCAATAAAAAATTCAAAAACAGAACTACAACGGAAGGATTGCTTAATAAGTAAAAGTACTGCCCCTTCTCATGAGAAGTTTCCACAATGTTCAAGCTCCTCACAATCTAAACTAGACCTCTCCCTTCATCAGTGAATGTCACCCAGGGAATAGATAACAAGAAAAATGTATACACAGAACACACTGAAATTCTCAAACACAGACATTAGTAAAGTTCTGAGATTTTTTAATTTAATAATATCTATGCATCTTAGCTACCCTCCAAGCTATCCAGCTATTTTTTTTTCAGTAAATAATTTTCCATCTGCATTTTGATTATGCTTTACACAAAATATGAAGCTGTCAATTTTTTCTTTCTATATTCATTAGCTATTACTTTCCAGCAATGTACACCTAATTCCACGTTGCATGACACACCTTAAACCTTTTATGCGCCTGTACCACTTTTGCTCTTCCCAGGGGGCAGCTGTTATGAGAAATACCCTTTGCAAGCTGACAAAACCTTTCTGATATTTCCCCTACATAAAATGTTTTAAATTCTTGAGCTATGAACTTGGTTCAACTTACGTTCTTATAGTTACTGTATAGATTGCATTTTCAGGCTTCTTTATGAGAAGCTTGTGAATACATTGTTTTGTAATGTTGTACTATAGCACCTCTTCTCAACACCTTTCCATCACAAATCTTTTTAAAATATTGCTGGGAATCATTAAAGGATTCCTATTTTCTGAATTGCAAACAGGCTTATCTACGTCAGGACAGGCTGCCTTTAATATCAAATGCTATACACAGATTTTTTTCTCCAGAATAGAAAGAACATTTCAGATAGTCATTAAGACTATTTTTTTTCAGTTGGCAATCACTGTATTTAAAAACACCTGGACACTTAAAATCTGAAGATTATCCATATATTAAAAGTTCTGCTATTTCAGTTCACATTTTGTACTAACCTCTGGGTGTAAATTCTCTGCTGCATCGATTTTTGTAAAAATAATTGCAGGAGCTGCAGTTACTCGAACTGTGAAATCTGTTAAAATTGGAGTTAAAATTGCTCTCCTCTCTTGATGTCGCCGTATGCTAAAAAAAGAACAAAAATCAAGCCAAAAGATTAAATCACATTATAAATTGTTGAGGGGCAAACATCTTTACATCCAGCATGTAGCACAAAACTGCATCAGTGCCATTTTGGTATTTGATTGTGACCTCTACAAGCATGAAAAACCATCATTATAAATCATGTCAATTCCATTCCTAAAAGCAGGCTTCTACTTTCATTTCAGAGAAAAAGTATGTCTAGACTTTTGAGTCTTCAACCCATCTCCAGGTAGACAAGTCTGACATTTGGCACTGCTGCTTCTACTTTTGAACGAACTACACAAAATCATCTGAACAAAGATATTGTACTTTATTATCAGTACTTTTTAAACTCGCCCGTTGATGCCCTTCACTTTAAAAATAGTTGTTCTGAAGCCTGCATAGTATTTGAATTCATGCAATGAAACTCTGTGGTGACATATACTATATGCAACATAACTGACAAAGGCATGAAAAAATCAACTAGCAAACCCCATTAAACTCTAGGGCTCGTGTATTAAATTAATACTAGCTATTGCCCAAGAAGTTTAAAATACTTTGAAAATGGAGGAATGTCAATCTTCCTCCACTGCTTCTGTCAATGATTTCTCTTAGTTGGTACCTTTTAATCTAAATAGCAATGTTTTCTCACCAAGAATATTTGTGCCATTAGACTTGATAATTACATTTGTTTTCTAGCTGGGTGTTTATTTTTTTTTCCTTTAACCAAATACTAAGCCCACAGGCACAACCCTGTTATAGACAGATCGCTAATAGCTTATGACAACACATTCCAAATAGGCAGAATCTTCTGGGTCAGGTCAAATAAACTATTGCCACAAAATGCCATCTGAGAGCCTCTGATCAGGAGGAAGAAAAAAAGTAATGAGATCAAGATGGTACTCAGCCCCTAAAAGAGGATACAGTTCAAATTCCTGGGAGAACCCTTCCATCAAGACATTTTTTTGGTAATTCTTTTTACCTATCATCATTTATAGAAATACTAAATATTTGCATTTCACCAAAGATAACTCTAAAAATCATCAATAACTTATTAGTTCAAGACAAGTTTTCCTATGCTTACAAAATATAAGATGAACAACTGTCAAACAATGAAAGTTGAAAGAATATGCCAAAATTACACATCTATCATGGTATAAAAGACTGAACTTCACTGCCATATAGAAGATGACAAGGGATCTATGCAGTACTCTCCACATATATCTGCACATTAGTCCGTATTACCTTTAATCTTGTCATCTCCAGTGATTGAGACAGGGCAGTTTGTACATCAGCATAAATTGCACAAGTGAGCCAGAGACATGAATTACGCAATTAGACAACTAGTCCTTACCATCAGCTAGACATATCTCTGTTAATGTCATTAAACAATACAGCTACACTGTAGAATAGGTAATTAAATCTCTTGATTAAGAACAGGTAGAAATGTAGTCTAGTAAAGGTAATGGTTCTGAAACAGATTCTGTTGAGAAGCACACAATCTCAAATGCTGATGGTTTGTAGGCCAAGAGTTAGGCTGATAAGAAATTAAATAGATCATAACTTGACTGTAGTTCAGACAAGTTCAAACAATTCAAAATCCACTGATGATAATTACTTAGACTTTTTTTTTATTTTGATGCTTCAAATTATAGTAATAATTTGCTGAAGTGTCCTTAAATTATGTAAAAACCATGGTGATCTATAAGGGAATATAAACTGTCAGATACATTTGGGTCTTAAAGCTTTGAAATTTCTTTAGGATAACGGTGTACAGAACAGTTAACAGCAGATGCTACAGTGCACAGAGCTAATATTTGCTCATCACAACTTTTGCTTCGAGTGACCTCCACAAATACTGCTGAGCAAGTTGCAGGCTACACTAAGAAGTGTGCAGTGTGCTTAAGAGGAAAACAATTAGTGAGTGTGAGAAAACTACCATCTTACATGAAAAGATTTTTTTGAATAAGCTGTAGCTCTGCTGGTCTGTAATGATCACTTTCAATGCACGATTCGTCTAATTAGATCCCCAAAGCAGAAAACAGACCTGCCAGTGGTTGGTGTCCATCTTCAGCTGAGAAAATGGTCTTAGAGCAAGCTAGTTCAACAATGTTTCTCTCCCTGCTATCACCTTCATTTTAAATTTAAACCAGACATCTTTCTATCTGATTCCTAATTCCCCCTCACAACAGGATGAGAAAGAAATGTCTCTTGTTTTTCAGGAAAATGAAAGAGCTAAGTAGTAGAACAATTCTATGAAAGAACACACAGCTATACATTAGAAAACTTCCACTTGAAGGGGTATAAAACTCCTAGTATGATTTCAATATACAGAGATATAAAAGCAAGTTATGTTTGTGGAACCCCGTCATAGCTGTTTCTCTTCAATTATTATTCAAATAATTTTTCAATTCACATTTCTTAATTTTCAAACATTACTCTGGTACACTGCATCTTAAGGGACTTTTTTTTTTGGTAATACAGATTGATTGCTGATTTAAAAAAAAAAAATAAAATTTTAAAATCTTCCATACTTGGGATCCCTGTCCTGCTCTACTTACTACTTTCTGCATTTCTAGTTGGTGAATTTGACGCTCAGCCAAATCAAGTATTAGCAAAATAATTGTAAGTACAAACAGAAGGCAAACAGAGCACAGTAAATAATGAAGGGAGAGGATATGAGAAAGAGCACAAAAGGAACAAAGAAACAAATTCCACTTTGAATTATTAAGTCTTCCACACTGCACCTAAGTGCACCGTTAACTTAACACAGGTGTACGCCACATGAGCTTATGAAAAAACTTGATTGTGAAGAGCGTAATGATGGCTCTATGTCTGCAGCACATTCATTCCATGGTTCATTTATGCATCTGTTATATATTTGTCTTGGAAAAAAAAGGAAAAGCTAGTACTTTTAGAGATGTTAAAGCAGTTGATCATCTACACTTAAAAGTACAGCACATTTGAAAGACCATATGCTAACGCAAAGCAACAAGGCAGCAAAGCATTTGTGATAAAGCTTGGAGGTGCCTTTTCCTCATGCTGAATTCAGGTAATATCTGCATAGTAACACAAACTCTGGCTATGGACCTCAGACCTGCACTGTAAAAGCACAGGAGAAAACCAGTCTGTCCTCAGAGGCTTGCCATTTTTGTGTAAGAAAAAGCATGTGGGAAAGTAAAACAATTAAAAGCACTGTAAATAATGTTATACACATACAGTGGCAACCTGAAAGCTGTCTTAGGAGTTTTCATGTTACAGTATAATAGAAAAAATGTTTGAAGTATTTGGAAGATGACATTGCAATAACTTTGTGAAAGGTTGCAGGAAATGCCCTATAACACACAGATTAGCCTAAGAGAAAGCAAGAAAAAGCTTCAAAACATTCAATGCAGCAGCCCTGGTAACTGGTATGATGAGGACTGATGAGCAATGATTGTAGATGCTTCAAAGCAAATGCAAGAAGATACAAAAGGGGAACTATATAGACATAGAAGGCTAGAAGTGCCTTGAAAGCAAAAACATATCTAATGATTAATAGGACAAAAAACGTTGTGGGAAGAGAAAAAAAAGGTGAAGAACAGAGTTCTGTAATCAAAGCAACAACATTTCATTACATCAAATCAAATCATTGGTACTTGATTACATCCACTCAGAAGCACACTGAATTATATGAGGAGGAAGGGCTGCCAAAGAGATGATGTTGCACCGATGAAGGAGGTGTGATAATGTGAGACTGGATAAGTTGTGAGAATGCACAAGAACTATAAGTTGGCTGTCTTACATGGAAAAAACTAATCAAAACAAACAGAAAATGCTGCTTAGTAAGAGCTAAACATAATCTAGATGTGAAACTTGGAAATGTGTGCCTTATTCTTAATAATACCTTTCTGAACACAGAGTTTGAGCCCTTATATACATAAAAAATGCATAGGTCAGTGAGAAACTTGTATACATTCAATACATTAAGGACAATCAAGACTTCATTTATGTCATGTTAAATTTACTTTCCATAGATAGATGAATCCTCACAGAATTCTGCAACTTGAAAAACTAAACAAACAAGCATTAAATTGGAATAGGCCATATAATCAGTGTTCTCTAGTATTGGGATGCACGCAAAACCCAAGGCGTTCTTTTGGTTAGCATGCTAACTTAGGAAAGGCTTTTTTTCTTGCTGTTTTTTCATGGAGTTGTATAGATCAGTTAATCCTTGATCCTCAAATGTATTATGGTATCTAACAGCTGACTGTCATGCCTCAGACCCCCATCTCCCAGTTCACATCCTTTCAGCTTGCAAAAGGTGTTGCAAAGACACATTGTTAGACAGTGAAATAGCATGGCAACATTTTGAGGACTATCTAATGGCCAAGATTAGATAACGAACAGACAAACTCCATCTAGCTGTATGGAACAACTACTGTTACCTAATTATGCTTCAGTAAAGCTAATTTTTATCTCATTAAGAATGCCATGCAACATTTCTTTGCTGTGGATACATAAAGAATAAAACATACTCTACCTTATTGGGTAAAGCTTTGTTAAGTGTGAATACAAGCACAACTTCAGACACAAGAAAAATAGCAACTGAATAGATGGGACTTAATACAAATGCACTGCATTTTATTCCAGAGATTCACAGGGAATGACTCTACTTCCCTAGACAAGGATCTACTGATCACTTCTTTTCTGGTTTTCCTTTTTAGAACTTGGCAAGCTGCACCCCAACTTTCCAAAAAGCAGGAAAATTAAAACTATTCAAAGAAAAATCTGCAGGAAAGATTTCAGAGGATCCTTGCAAAGCAAGACTGGTATTTTGTTCAGTTTTATACAACAGATCATTGGCTCCCTGATGTACTCAATGAGAGTTGCAGAGAGCTGTTCCAGATGGTGGTATGCCAAGGACAAAACTGTAATGCAGCACATTGCCACACTCAATTCATTACCACACAGAGAAGTAATGCTTTTAAGCTCAATTAATTTTTTTTTTTAAACAGAGTTTATTCAGACTTCAGGAAGCAGAAGTTGCTGCTGGGAGCTGTAGAAGAACTGCACAAGGACGGGGGTGAGGCCTCAAGAGAGGATATATTTCTTTATTTCCTTCAGGGCTGTTGTTTTTTCCATTGAGAGGAGGGAGAGGGAGGAGGAGATCTGCAAGCTGAAAAAGCAGTTTTCAATCAAGAAAACTTCTTTTGGTTAAGTACTCCCAGTTCCCCACATGCTGTTTGGTAAAGGGAATAAATGTGGACAGGTTTCATTTGTACATAACCTTATTATAACTGTCTTACTGTTTCCAGTACTCTTTTTATATATTACACCATTAGGGAGCTTTTTATAACATTTACAGTGAAGTATAAACATTTTATAATGGGAAGAGTCATGATCCCTCATCTTGAGCACAGCACAGCTTTCAGACATCCACCCTACCAGAGTGCTCCAGTTCCCCTATTCTTCTTAGGGACACCTGTGGAGGCACAGGAGGCATCACAGCAGCACTTCACCACAGCCCCTCTTGAAGAATTTTACACTAAACACCTTGAAATATTCAACACTTTGTCTTGCTTGCTTTCCAAATTACAATGTAAAAGTTTAAACCTAAGTTATATTAAGTACGAAAAATATTGAAAAATATTTCCAGAAAAATATTTCCAGAAAAAATGGTGGTAAAATTTGAAGGATTTACTTTCTGTGTAAAGATTTTAAAAGCATTTAAATGACAAATCATGTCAAAGGCTTTTAAATATTTATTTGCATGATAACTTATATTTACAGTTATTCAGGTTTCATGCAAATTTTATACATGAGACAATTTCAACCCTGTTAGACTAAATTTTAATAGACTATTTCAGAATTTTTACAACTTAAAAGTTTTTTTTCAAAACATACAGTAATGATTTCAGAAATGGGAATGGAAAATGAATGGCTGGTATCTATGCTAAAGTCTCCTGCAAAGTAACTGTATGAAATGCTTAAACATTGGCTGGATTCTATACAGCACCACATACCTCCTAAGAATTAGAAAGAGGGAAACGGATCTCAAAAAGGAATCTTAAGCCCCAGTGAACCTAATAAACCAGAACACTGGGTCTAAACGATAAGTAAAAACAAATACAAGTATATTAAAACCAAACAAAGAAATGAACCCTGAAATACCTCACTAAAAAACATTCATTACATTCCAGGTTAAACATGTCTAAAAAACTTAAAGAATTAAAAAAGAAAACAGTATCACAAATAGGTCAAAGAATAAAGCTTCTGTGGTAGCTGCAGGAAATCTTAAGATAAACTTCACCCTGAAAACACTAAGTACCATGTAAAACACCATGCAGCTGCCCTCTTGGTGCATGCTGAAAACATCTCAGTGGATGGCTGGGTTCAATGCAGGTTCTCCCAGTTCTCAGCACACCACTTCCACAGATCATAAAACAAACCCAGATGCAGCAAAACTGACTTGCCAACTAAAATGCAAAAACATGAACATCCTGAAAAAGAACTGTAGTAAATGTGTAAAATTTTAAGCCAAAAGGACAAGAAAACACCCATATCACCCTTCTCATGAAACAAATGCAGGCTGGAATTAAAATACCGTATTGTATATCAGAAAGAAAAAACTAATATACTCGATTACAACTGATGTAAATTAAATTTCAAAACAAACATTTGCCAAATACATTTCCAGTAAAATTTTATTTTGGAAATCTGCTGACGAAAATAACTGTATCCAAACAGTTATTAAAAAAGAGAACTCAGAAATAGCTGCTTCCTTTCTTATCTTAATAGCTTTTGAGGAATCCCACCAAATTTCCTATCCAAATTTATAACCATAAAGTTCAGACCAAAGTATGCTGGCAATATGATTTCAGTCACAGTGGGAAGGAAAAGGAAAGGTAATTCCTCACTGGCTAGTTTTGCTATGTTATCTTAGCTTGCAAATTGGCCAGAAGTCCTTTGGAGATTAGTGTCATCTTATCTTTCAAGATCATGCTGTGATTCTATGAAATCCCAGTGGCACTATTTTGTTTTGTAAGAAACGACTTCACTTTGCCCAACACCAAGACCCAAGTAGAACGTCAGATATATATTTATAGAATTTAAAAGAAAAAAAGTCCACAGAATTCTATTAGTTTAAAAAAAAAAATCATTAAAAGACAAAAAAGAACCAGATGATCCTATAAATGGGAAATAAATACTATTACTGTGTTTAAATTTTTATCTGTACTCCTGTCACTCCTTGTGGTTTTATCATTACTTTGGTTAAATCTGCCTTTCCTGCCCTGTGTTTGTCAATGATAACCTGGAATTTGTTTCTGATCACGTAATTTTCCTGAGAGCTGATTTGCTCTCATGGTTTTTCAATTCATCACTTAGAAAGCTCAGGCTGTGTGCAATCCTCATGTAGCTTCTTTTGCTACAGCTTGTGTCACTTTCAGAAAAATCTCTGACAGTTCTCTCATCTCCCTTTTTTTTTTTTTTAAATTAAACCAGCAGTAGTTCAATTTTTGTCTTTCTTTATGACTCTGTTTTTCTACATTGCTTTTAGGGGTTCATCCCTCAATTTGAATAGGAATCTTACCTTAGGAACCATAGAATTACGTGAACATTTCATAAAGACTGGATTGTTTTTTTCATGAATTAAAGAACTTATAAATTAAAATAAATGTGTGGGCAAATAGACAGCTTCTAGCGGAAAGGTGCCTAAATCTGCAAGATTACTTTCAAAAGCTTCCTCTTGACCATCAGACCTTATTCCTGCAACCACCTGTAGGATTTTTTTAAGTATAAAAGAGTGTATTAAAACTATAATTAAAAAATTACCAATCAAAATACCCTATTTTATATTTGAAAACTTTAAAATTTAAAATACCACACAAGTACATTCATGCTTTATCTTTCAACTCTGTTTAAGTAGAGGGGAGGGCTTTGCGTGTGTATATCATACAATGCATAATAAGGGAGACTCAGTTGAAATATCTCATTTTCAAAATTCATCTGGTTTTATTTACAGAAGTGCAAAAACCAGTTCAGAACCAATAGGAAATATTCTGCTTTATCCTCCTCTAACTCAGAAATGTCTAAGCTGGTTTTACTCAAGCTTTTGTAAAAATACAAACAAAAGAAGTAAAAAAAAAAACCCAACCAAACACCAAACCCCAAACCTCTTACTGCTTGTAGACCAAGAGGCTGAAGTCTGAGCCCTGGAGTTATTTTTATGGATGTACAGTAAGCTACTCAGAAAAGAGCTTATAATGGAACCAAAGGCACGCAGTAACTAGACAGTAACTAGAGTGTGACAATAATAGGAGTAACTATTTCAAACGTATAATCCAAAATTCCATGGAAACAGGCTTGTAATGTAAAGTAAAATCAATACAGAACCATTTGATTCAGACATACTGTGAATGATATCTGCAGTGTTTTTGCTATGTAATTCCAGAAAAGATTAAGTTAAAAAAACCTTCCTACCTACTGGCCATGTTCCATTCAAGCGCTGGATTTTGAGAATTTCTTTCACTCTCTGTCAAAACCCCTCCTTTTCCATTTTCCTTCTCTGGTTTCAACTGATTCCAATGAGCAGTGCCAATGTTCATAGATTGAAGATCTATTTGATATTGTCTGTCTTCAACCTCTGATCCGGGGTCTCGAAGTATTCCTAGATTCAGTGCTCTCCTGTAATGCCAAAAGATTAAATAAATAAATAAATAAAGACTGCAACAAAGGTCAAAATTAGACCAATCAGATATTCATTAACACAGAAATTTAAGACAATTAAGGTATCCATTTTGCCATTCTTTACTACATTTAAGCATTATTGGAGGTATTTTAAAGATGGGTAGACAAGGTCCTTAGGGATATGGTTTAGTAGCAGACAGGTATGGTTGGTTTTGATCTCAAATGTCTTTTCCAACCTAGTGATTCTATGATAAGTTTCCAGCTGCCCCTTTCCTGTGGAATTCGAGGGAGATATCCAAATAAGTATTTTCCAAAATTCAGCCAGATCCACCAAAGTTGATATGTGATCAAACCATTGACTTCACTGCACTTTCAATCAAGTCCGTATTAGCAGCCTTATGGGGAAGCAGGACTACTTCATATCTACTAAACAGAAAAAGGCTATCATATTCAAGTCCTCAAAAAGCACAGCTACATATCAGTACTACTAACACTTTACTGCAAAACAATTGTTTCACCATTCAAACTTATCAAAGTATAAAATTAAAAAGAACCTTCCATGTTGATGGAAAACCCATTTGATCTAACATGGAATTTCAGTGCATTGTATCATAATTAAAATTGCTCTGTAAGAAAAATGCATTCTTGAATGGGTCATGCGAATTCTGCAAATCCTACAATACTAGATTTTACAAAGTATTTCAATCTTGGGATTGAAATCATAGATGCTAGCAAGCTAAAAATAAATAAGAATTAAATCTGCACATCTCAACCTGTGATGCACATAACACATGCAATCTATAAGTATAGGTATGCAACCTGTTTCAAAAGTGCCATCGCCACACAGCCCAAATCCAAACACAGTCCCAATACAATTGCCCTTGTCACCAACAGAGTATTGCTAACAGTTAAGAAAATTAATTAATTTCATCTATCCATAGAGGAGTATGAATGGCAGGACAGCTGTTTTGATCAAGTAATTCTTGGTGAGGCACTGTGATGGCATTGTTCAGCAGCCATATAACTTTTGTAAATGCTTAGCAGAAATACTCTGAAGAACTGTTATGTCAGTGGTGGCATTTCAAAACTAAATGAATTAAATGTGGTTTCTTAAAGCTCAAGAATCTGTTTGTCAACTTTCCACACAGAGATCTAACCACAACAACTGTGTCTTTTATTATTCTTTCTAGGCATTATTTCATCAATATAAATGCAATTCAGTGTTATTTAACAAAAAACCCCAACAACCAAACAAAAAAAAGCCCAACTCCAAACCAACAAAATCACGACAGATTATTGTATAACCTAGGGTCTATTTACATACTTTGTCCAATGTAAGTAAATATTGGAATATATGTTTAGTAAAATATTACCAAAAATAAAGCACTACATTACATATTTTATGCAATCTGCTTAGGTATATAAAATACAGAATATTATACTAATTTTGCTTGCATAATGAATTATTTTCTCCCCTACTTCGCTGTAAAGCATTTTTTTTCATTCATTCTTTTATGAGCAGCTTGGTCACTTGCATTAGGCTGCACCCAGCACTGAATTTCTTAGGCTTGCTCAGCACAATCATGACCTTGTGAACTGAATTCCTAGAGAAAAATGTAGCCATATGCATCAATCTGAAACTCCCCATTGTGACAGTGGATGTCTTCCTCTCATAAATTTCACTTATTTAAAGAAAAAAAACCCCAACAACAAACAAATGACATCACTCTTTTTTCAGATACTTTTAGGTGCAGCAGAATACACAGAGGTGCTATTCAGGCATAGACTAATCTTCCACACATTGCTGTGTGGATTTCTCCATCGGATATTTCTTTATATGATCCAAGTAATTTTGTAAAATCTCAAGGACTGGAAAATGTTTGTATTGCTTTGGTATATCACCACCTAATACTTTCACACTGATATAAAAAATGCACTTATTAACAATCCCCTACATATAATGAAGATTATCAGAGGGCTGGAGCACCTCTCCTATGCAGACAGGCTGAAAGAGTTGGGCTTGTTCAGCCTGGAGAAGAGAAGGCTCTGGGGAGACCTTTTATTGGTCTTCCTCTACCTTAAGGGGCTCCAGGAAAGCTGGAGAAGGGCTGTTTGCAAGAGCAGGTAGTAGCAGGACAAGGAGTCATGGATTTAAACTGAAGGAGGGTAGATTTAGATTAGATAGTAGGACGAAATTCTTCACTAGGAAGATGGCAAGGCCCTGGCACAGGTTGCCCAGAGAAGCTGTGGCTGCCCCCTCCCTGACAGTGTCCAAGGCCAGCTTGGATGGGGCTTTGGTCAACCTGGTCTAGTGAAGGGTGTCCCTGCCCATGGCAGGGAGTTGGAACTACATGGGCTTTGAGGTCCCTTCCAACCTAAACCCTTCTGTGATTCTAGGATATTTGAGATCCTTTCCAATCCAAACCACCCCATGACTCTTGAAATCCAAGCAACCAAATGTCTGCAGATTACACATTTCACACATTACACATATTTTACACATGTATGTGAAATACAAGAATTATTAATCTCTTGATGTTTAAACTAAGTTGCTTATTGCTTCAGAAAATACATCTTGCCAGGTTAATACAATATTAATAAATATACAGACCTTTCCCAAATAAATTACATACATGCAGGCACTTAATAAGCACCCATTTCTGGTTTTTCATATCAAGTATTTTCCTAAGGATACCCCCAATTTATTAGTTGTATATTTCCTAGAAGGATGAGAATAAGTTAAACCGCAGCAGAATTGACCTAATCTTAAGCACAGATGTTACGTACAAACTCTGTAGCCTTTTAGGTTCTGCAGCATTCAAAGTCCTTGTAGCAAATAAATTCAGAGAAACAAAGTAAGCCCAATTCATGGTTTCTTTCCATCTTGCATAAATGCTGTTCTACCAGCTGAAAGTTACTGTAGGGGTTATGATTTTAATTGCTTCCCTCTTCTGTAAACAACTTCATTATCCCATCTGAAGCTTTTGGCAGGTGGTGTAGAATACAACAGTTGGTCAATACTATAGTAAGATCATAAGCAACCAAAGATGACCATAAGCATGTAAAAGAAAACACAGCTTTAATGTTTTTCTTTTTAAAAATTGATTTAGTCTGGGTCCAGCTTTTTGTCTGTTTATATAAGAAACAGCTTATGTTGAACCAGTTACTACACGCTGCTGAATAGGCATAATTCTGAGACTCGCTGTAAAAAAGTTAAATCTATTCACTTATAGCTCATCTGAGACATAGAAAAAGCTAAGCCAGCCCAGAAAATGGCATTTAAAGACTGTGCATTATGTAATTATTAAGGAAATTCACAGCCTTTATACACAAAAGCCAATTTTTTGTTAGTAGTTACTAGATCCTGTTTCCAGGTACAGAGATGACAAACTTATCTATTAAAATGTCAACTGTTAAAGTTGAAATTTGGTGGTAAAAGATTCTTCTTATTCTAATTCATAAATGAAATTGACAGTAGACCTTGATCAATAGATACAGAATCACAAGGTTGGAAAAGACCTTTGAAGATCATTGAGTCCAATCATTCCCACCTTATGCTAAACCATATCCCTACGTACATCTACCCTTTTTTTAAACACATCCAGGAAAGGTGATTCAACCACTTCCCTGGGCAGCCTGTTCCAGGCCCCAACAACTCTTTCAGTAACATTTTTTTTCTCTAGTATCTAATCTGAACCTGCCCTGGTGCAGCTTCTTGCCATTTCCCCTTGTCCTATCTCCTGTCACCTGGCTGAAGAGACTATCGCCCACCTCTCCACAACCTCCCTTCAGGTAGTTGTAGGTGGTGATAAGGTCTCCCCCCTCAGCCTCCTCTTCTCCAGACCAAACATCCCCAGCTCCCTCAGCTGCTCCTCATATGATTTGCCCTTCAGCCCCTTCACCAGCCTGGTTGCCCTTCTCTGGACTTGTTCAAAGACCTCAATGTCCTTCTTATGGTGAGGAGCCCAGAACTGGACACAGCACGCGAGGTGCGGCCTCACCAATGCCAAGTACAGGGGCACAGTCACCTCCCTAGACTCTCTACTCTATAGGGGTAAAACCAATGGCACCTTGTTGTACCTGGATACAGGTGCTATGCAAAAGGACCATGTCCTCTTCTACCTACGTTTGTTAAGTCTGAGATGAAATGTACTCTAAAGTCCATCACTTATGAATGAGACTTGACTGAACATGAAATCACAGCAATATTTATCGCTGACTTCATGCTCCTTAACTGTCTTTTCCCCAATTCAATTCAATAACGTTTACTAACACATTCTCCTTGACAAGCCCATTGGATGTGTAACAACAAATTGTGAAAATTGAAACAACTGTTTCTTAGGGAAGCAATGGCCCACCGCTCCATTTGGAGTGACATTCTATAGATGAAGGGCGCTGAACAAAAACATGGTAAACCTAGACCACCTATGATAACAATACTTTGAACATGCTGAGCTTCTATCAATAATCAGATTTCCAAAGAAAGGCAACAGTTTTGTTGTTGTTGTTGTTTTGGTGGGGGGGGTTTCTTGAATTATAGCAAGCAGATGCCTCATTGTCAAAGGCAAAGAAGCTAATGCTTGAGCCACTGGGAGAGATACAGAACTTCCCCAACATTACAAAAGATAGACATGTTCATACAACAGGAATAAAAGAAATCCTGTGGCATGACAGTTCATGATGGAAGACTTGGATTTGCCAAAATTTGGAGAGATTAAAAACATCTATTTCTGGGAATCATCAAAAGAAGGATGAGAAGGTTAAGGGGGAAAAAAAAGAGGGTACAGGAGTGGGCAGGATAGAAAAGAAAGATGAGATTAGGGCACTAATGCTGAACTTAAAACAGCAGATAAGAAAATTCAATTATTGCTAGAAGAGAGATGACAACATTCTTAGGAAAAAGGGAAGATCCTGACAAATTGCTAAAATTTTGTGCAGGATCCTGGGTACACATTCTGCCATACTGAGTGAGACCTGTATCTTCCCTGAAGGGTAACCTCAGCTTCGTTTCCCCAACCTGCCATCCATCCATCTGGAGACCTCTTTGTGGTTTAACAAACATCATGTTTCATGACTGCTGGGATGTTGGAAACAGTTTATTTTAGTCTGATTCTCAAATGCTGTCAGCAGTAAACTCCAATTCTCATCATTTCTGTCTCTTTTCCCAAGGAACTATGGCACATGTGGCTTTGTTGTCAGTTGCTCCTTTCCCCTTCTCCAGCTCAGCTTCAGAAGGAACCTAAACACAGCCCCATCTCCATGCTTGCTGGCAGCATACTCTGTATTGGATACCAGCAAATTTTTATTAAATGAAAATATAAACTGAGTACAGTAAAGAGCCTTTGTTTAAAGCTTTACTGATTAGAAAGTGATACTATTCTATTTGTATGTCAACACTTTTCATTTTAAGATTACATTTAATCTTTACAGGAATCTGTCAACAATGAAAATTACATTCCCTGTAATTAGCTCTCGTGCGGTGTTCTGCACAGTCAGATACAGCAGCATCAAATGCAGAAGGCTACATGTTGGTTAAGGTATCTGGGTTCATCTTCAGATGTGGAAGGCATTTATAAAAAGGAAACACCAGTGCAAAATACATGAGCAAAATAACAATGGCATTTCTAAATATTTACAAATCCATCACATTACTAAGGCAAAGGAAGAAGTTATTAACTGAATTCTAAGTAAATACACTTTGACCATCATCAACGGTCATACTTTTAACTGTAATGATTTGCAGTGTTTATAGCTTTTGTGAATAGACATAAATCAAACTTAAATTACTTGTGCAATTAGTATGTTGAAATAAAAAAGACAACCACTGACTGAAACATATGCAAAAATTCCTTCTGATTGTGCTAGACTACTTCAAACAATTGATATAATGAAGCAAAAAAACAATGGAAGTTTTTCTGTTACTTTAAACTGATGCTGGATAAATGCCTGACTTGTGTCTCTTGAGCACTGGTTCCTTTTTTGTTCTGTATACCTACATACAAGTATCATGGCAAAGAGAGGAACTGGTATAAGTGTAAAAAGCCAAAGAACAGGATGAGACATCAAGTAGCTCTAAAGATTTTTTAGGTAATACAATAATAAGCATATCAGAGAAATATTGTACAGTACTTTCAAGTCAATTAACAAAACTAAACAAACCCCATCCCCCCCCCAAAAAGAAACCCCAACCCAACCAACCAATAAAAAAATCCCAAAGAAAAAAAATCAAGTATGGATTAGTGTTTGCTAAGGCATCATTCCAAACATGAATGTCAAAGTGCTTGGTAGAAAAAAATTTCATGCACAGAACATCTATACTCACAACTATCCAGAACAGATCATCAAGTAGCAGAGTACTAAGATCATTTGAGTGTCATTACACATCTTTTAGTCTCCTCAGTGTCAGTGATAGGGATGCACAGACGGGTAACAAGAGCTAAGCCGGCCAGACCTTCATATGTTGTGCACAAGAAGGTTTGGGCCAAGGAGACTGCTTGGGCAGGCCTCATGTGGGCCTGCAAGACATGCTTCCCTCTCTGCAAAGTTAGAACATGACAAAGGAAAAGAAGAAAGGCAGATTTCATTCCTATTCTCTCTAAACTTGATTATGTGACTCAAAGCAACAAAATTAATGTCTTCAACATTTTACTTACATGTATTGTCAAATATACAATGCCAAAATGACCTTGTAAATATAATGAATTAATTGCATACAAAACATTTTGAAATCATCTGATATACAGTGTTGCTGGAATGCAAATATATACAAAAATGTGTAAAAGTTAACCACTGTAACTTTTAACTGATACTCTTTAATATTACTATCTATGTAGCTACTTAAATGTTTCTATTTTGAAACCCAGTAGGTATGTATTCAGAGGAAAAAAATAACATCACCCCCTCACACCCATTAATTCCAGTGGTGGTGCCAGGTGGGTGCTACTACAATTCCATTACTATCCATTTAGGAAGGTCAGACCTTAGGGAATCCAACCACACCAAGGTCAGGATTGGTAGCAATGCATTGATCATATAAAAGCTACTAAACACATGAAAGGAATTACAGTAGATCACACATCAAACATTTTGGCCCTGTGCTTCCTTCCTCTAGTCCTACGGGCAGGAAATGCTCTACATATCCTGTGAGGTGACCAGACATTTAAAAGTAGCGCCTTGTTCCATAGGCTCTAGTACAGTAATTGCCTGCAAAGAAGCTGAAGAACTTCTGCAGTGCGGTTGTCTTCTAGAGTTGTATCTGGAAGA
Source organism: Laterallus jamaicensis coturniculus (assembly GCA_022605575.1). Classification (NCBI taxonomy): domain Eukaryota; kingdom Metazoa; phylum Chordata; class Aves; order Gruiformes; family Rallidae; genus Laterallus; species Laterallus jamaicensis. The sequence continues at coordinate 69,255,540 of JAKCOX010000002.1, read as the reverse complement.
CAGTATGAATGATCCCATAGCGATAAGGTATGGTACAGTAAACTATAATTTCAGTATCGCTCAAAAAAAAGGGGTGAAATGAAACAAAGCTGAAGTTTGCAGCTGTGCATCTAGATGTCATCTGTTTAATTACTTTTGTCATTTTATTGTTTAAATTCCTCAGCAAAAATAACAGCATGAGCAAGTCTGAACTTTTAAAGATCAGTTTTTCATTTTTATACTGTTTAATGTTTAGACAGATTCAGGAATCTCGTTATAGTTTTGAAGCATTGACCAAAATTCCGGGAGCATAATATAAATATACAGTTGACAGACTGTATAAATGATAAGTATGCACAGTTCCAAGGGAAGGTCTGTATGATATTTTTGGATGCCAAATGTTTCTAGAAAAAACAAGTAGAATAGGGTTTCTCTAAATAGAGTTAGTGAGGAGAGAGCTTGAAGAGTTTAAGTGGTTGGAGTGAAAGTCTGGGGTAGGGGTTACCAAAAAGCCATAATATAATATAACCCAAAGACTTCCATGGTTTTGTTTCACAGTAGAAATAATTTTATCTCAATACTCCATGCACTTTGGCAGTAAAAGGATTTTTAAATTTTTCATATATTTCATGTGTATTTGGTTTACCACACTGCTAAGGTGAACAATCTTGTGATTTTCCCATCACTTTCATCCTGTAGTTTATTCACCTAGTTTAGTGGTACAATACCTCAGTATTTTCAGATGTTCTCTATATTCACCTGGAAATACTGAGGTTGAGTTTCACTGAACACAGTCTTCATATCTGATGCATGGAATTTCTTTAAATGGGAACATGTAATGTACAACCTGGTACAGTGGTAGAAGCCAGAGGACATGCTGTCCACAGTGTGTTTGATAAACTGACATGGGACAGGATTTCTTCTTGCTGTTGTGTCAGTATATCGAACTCATACCTGGACATCAATCAAATTCTATACACAGTAGTAGAGAATATTAGCAATAAATAAACACCAATTCTTCCTTATATCAAGCAATGTCTACTAATGCATATTTCCCACATGCGTATATTTTGTAATAGATAAAGTTTATGGCATAGATACCGAGCAACAACTCTAAAACATTAATAATTAACTTTCCAAGTCAATTCACATTTATCTTTAGTTTCGCACTTGTCTTTCTTTTTGCAGAATCATTTTATTCATAATGGAAAGCTGGAACTATTTTTAGAACCTTGTATATGATATGATAAAATATGTCAATAACAAAGTTTTAAAAATGACATCCTTTAAGTCTTCTTTTCTGAAGTGCTTGAACTGCTTTTTCCATTTAAATATCACTGGGAAACTGTCCTGATAGAAAACTCATTCCACATGATTTATGAAATGCACTACCTTTCACGTTAAAACGAGTATTTTGTCTTCCTTAAAATCCTATTAAAACTATTGTTAATAGCAATTCCAAATTCAAAATGAATCTATGCCTAACAAGATATACTGAAGGGAAGTTTAGTCTTAGGACTGCAAAAGGCAGAAATTACTCATAATCATATCAAGAGATATATTGAATAATGTGTATTTCACACTTCCCTGGATAATGAAAATTAATCTTGTGTGTGCATAAAGAAAATAAAAGGTTATGATCTGACTAGACAGGCCATATAGTTTCAAGATTCTTCTATTCAAGTTGCAGAAGAAACCAGAGCCACTTACACAAATTGATCATCCCACATGAATCACTCCCTGCAAAACACAAAGAATGGCACCTTTCATGCACATTGTGAACTGTACCGGAGCACTTGAACCTACTTTTGTGTGTGTTTTAATGCTATAGCAATATGATTAAAAAATGCTACCTTTTTACTGAATATTCTCTTCTATGAATTGAATTTGGAATCCAGCAAAAATGGAAGGATACACTTTATTTTAAATAGTTTTAGACACAAAAACATCTGAAGGACATTAAAATACTCAGGTTCAACCAGACCTCCCCCAGCTCACAGGTCATAAAACTGTAGCCAGGTAGCCACTGCTAGCCTATTAAAACCAGACTGGTTCTTCCTTCTCCATTCTGAAACGCCATGAATACATATTGTATGACCCTAATATTTAGATTTATCTAGATTTACTAGCATCAAAAGTAAGATTCAACTAGTCTCAGGAACGTACCAAGGCAGGATGGATGGAAAGATGGCCCTTTAATCCTGAAGAACGGGCAAGCTCAGACTGCTGAAATGATACTTTTGCAGCAGAACATGGAAAATTAAGATATGTCCAGGCAATTTTAGAAAAGGACATAAAAATCACTTAAACATAGCAAATTAGGAAGCTAATAAACTTCCTGTTGAAAACACAATTAGCCTACTTGAGAAATCCTAATTTGCCCGAACACTGATTTTTTTCTGGTGTCAAAACATTATTTTTACAGACATTCATTCTTTTCCTACATAACTTAGGCTGCAAATCCACTGGTTTCTCAAGATACTGATGCATCTGTGAACATCAGTTTTCTCTGGTAACTGCCACAGTCTCCTATTCAGGCATCTAACATGTCTGTATAATAATTGCATCTACTCTATTGTCATTTCAGACAAGGAGTTTGGTGTACTCCCACACTCTGCAGTCCTTCCTCTATTTAAAAGATATTATACCTCCTTAAAATTAATTTTCCTGAAAGCACACCTTGAACGATGGTACCTGTAAGCCTGAACTTAAGTTCAATTTTACATCTTTTCTTCAACTACACCCTATGAAATGAATGCATCCTTGGTTCAGAGGTCAATATAAAATCCCAAGGTTTGAGTTCACATGTCTGTGGGCAGAAACTCTAGCTACACAGACAGAAGAAGAATTAACAACTTTGACAAAAGGTGTATACTTCCACTAGAGAATCACAGAACCGTAGGGGTTAACCTCAAGGGATCAGAGTCCAACCCCCCTGCCAAAGAAGGTTCCTTAGTACAGGTCGCACAGGTAGGCGTCCAGACGAGTCTTGAATATCTCCAGAGAAGGAGACTCCATAACCCACCCTGGGCAGCCTGTCCCAGGGCTCTGGCACCCTCACTGTGAAAAAGTTCTTCCGCATGTTGGTGTGGAACTTCCTGTGCTCCAACTTGAAGCCATTGCCCCTTGTCCTGTCCCCAAAGACCACTGAAAAGAGGCTGGCCATTTCCCCATGTCCCACATTTAAAATATTTACAACCATTAATCAGTTCCCCCCCCCCAGTCTTCTTTTCTCAAGGCAGAACAGCCCCAGTTCATTCAGCCTTTCCTCATACGCGAGATGCTCCGGGCTCTGAATCATCTCTGTAGCCCTCTGCTGGACTCTTCCCAGGAGATCCCTGTCCTTTTTATACCAGGAACTGGACACAATACTCCAGGTGGGGCCTGACCAGGGCAGAGTAGATGGGGAGGATCACCTCCTTGGACCTGCTGGACACACTCTTCCTGATGCACCCCAGGATCCCATTGGGTCTCTTAGCCACCAGGGCACACTGCTGGCTCATAGCAGCCTGTCATACACCAGGACCCCCAGGTCCTTCTCCGTAGAGGTCCTCTGCAGCAGGTCATCACCCAGCCTGTACTGATTCAAGCAGTTATTCGTTCCCAGGTGCAAGACTCTACACTTGTTTTTATTAAACCTCATTTGGCTTCTTACTGCCAGGCTCTCCAGCCTGTCTAGGTCTCGCTGAATGGCAGCACACCATCTAGAAAGGTTTTCTAAGAGAAACAAGACTAAAGCTACTAAGGAATCTCTTGAACATCATTTAAAAGACTATTTTTTTCTTTTTCCATACTAATTTAGTGAAACATCCAGAAGACGTGGAAGGATGAGGCATAATTTCAAGATCTGCTTGAAAGGTCAGTCTACAAATGAAATTCTGATACAAAGCTTCTTGTCTCACAAACTGTAACAAAGCTACGACTATAAGCCACACATTTTGAGTCCCATTCTTACAGTCAATTTAAAACCCACAAATTCCTCCATGTTACTAAACAGAATTATTACAACTTAAAGCTACAAATACTTACCTCAAATTGAACTGACTATAGCTTTTTGTTAGATAGAAAATAAACTTAAAAGCATACTACTGATAAATCTGTGACACCAATGTATTTGGTGATACCAAAACTGTGATACCAATAGCTTTGGCATACCAAAACTTTTGAAAGGAAACTTTTACACATGGACAGATGCACTACTTTAAAAGGGTTATTTCTGACCTACTTAGAATATGCTTTAAAAGATTTAAAAAAGAACAAATGATATCTACTAGGAAAATTACCTCAAAACAGGTAAAGGACATGACAAAACAAGCAGAGCCCTATCTCAAGAGGACTCCATTATAAACTATTGCTGACATAGCTTTTGGCAGCAGGAGACAACATATTCTTAGAAACCTACATCCTGCCATAGGAAGCCACAGAATAAACCATTGCTTTTGTAAACATTTAATATAAAGCCTTCACACTATATCGGTTCAAGCCTACTATTCAGCATGAACAAAAAGCTTGTTAGGGGTTTTTTTACCAGAGGTTTTAAGTAAGCTCCATTTACAGGGCAATACCAGGCAAGAGTCATCCTCACCTATCCCTGTGTTATTCACAGCACTGGCTATGAAGACTACAGATTTCAACATCAGGTATCAGATTTCAACCAACTCCATGAGGCACCCAAAACACACAAATGTTCTGGTTTGTGAAGGAAACACAGTTTTACTTTCTGCTTGGAGCTTAAAAAAAAATCATATGCAAGGCAACTATACAGATACAAAACCACATAAATACCCAGTTTGCAACACTTGCACAGTTGGTAAATTGCAAATTCTATCATCCGTAGTTCCTATGAGCTCGGTTTAGTAAATATAGTTGCTTAATTTTTTTATGAGCTGCAATGTGTGAAGAACACAATATGTAGACTTTCAAAATTATTTTTAGAATGAAATTTCTACAGCACTTGCAGTTATATAATACATTAGACATTTTTTTAATTATGCCAAGAACACTGAAAATCAACCACTACAAGCTGTTTGAAGAATAAAGCATATCAAAAGTCAGTCTGAACTAGCACATACATGAGAATTAAATTCCTCTGATTTTTTTTCTTGAATATATATGCATATACATCCAGCCTTAAACGGGGAAACAGAAAAAAAATCAGATTTGTTTTGCATCTGGATTTGCTAATCTGTGAGTTTCTTCCTGTTCCTTGAAAACCTGTAACATACAAAGATTCAATGATGCCATTCAACAGTTAAACAACTTCAGATATCAGGAAGAATTCAAATCTGTTCTGATATCCAAGTACAGGAAATATCTATGTATAGATACTCCTACAACCTATTTGTATCACCTCCACACCTGTTTACTTTTTATTGCTGGAGAGCACACACTTTCATGCCAGAAAAAATGGAGTATCTGTGATTTATGCCAATCACTGACATTGAATTCAATGGAGATGCTGGATACTATCTCTGTATTTTATTACTCTCAACGTGCACTTGTGTTAGCCATTAACATACCAGTGTTAGCCATTGCCTTCTCACAGAACAAAAAACCCCTAGCAACCAAAAGCATCAGAGGGCATGAAAAATGTTTTGAGAGGCTGAAGAATGCTACATTTATCTTTGTGTCCTACAACTAATAAACCCCATAAAAATACAAACCAGCCCTAAAAAGAAGTGATGGATTTATATCTTTAAGGAGAAAAAAAAGAAAAAAGAATAGCTTCTGAAATGCAACTAACCCACTATATAACTGCTCAAATCTGTTTTTTTACTGCAGCATAATCAGGTTTAATACAAATAATGGGAGATGAAATAGTGTGCACAGTAAGATCTTTAGAGTAAGAAACATTAAGCATGACTTCTGACTGTGCTTAAGGTGGTTGAGCATTAAGCTATCTTCGAAAAATCAGTAAGGGTGAAGGGAGAGGAAGCATACTCAAATAATACAAGCAGAGTTTCAGGTAACAGTAATAATGATTTAATTTTACTATAGGAGCTTTGAATAGAGAAATATGCTCAAATAACAGGTTATAATTCTGTAAATTTCTGATAATCTTTTCTGTTAAATAATCAAAACCCAAAGCAGCAATACTTCAACATGTTAAATGGAAAAGAAAGACATTGGCAAATGGTTTTGCAAGAGAAAGAAATCTTTTACCCAGAAAGTAGTTTAAGAACTGTGGTATGAATTTGTCATAGATAAAAACCCTGTGAGGGACATCAGAGAACCCACAAATATTTAAGGAATGAACCGCAATCTGTATACAGAAGTTAACAAATGTCTCATTACAAATGGGATATGGTTTTCCCAGTAACAGAAGCACACAACTTGCATTATATTTAACTTGAGATCTTGTTATAATTAAAAATACTACAAAGAAAAATGTCTGCTTTATATATTACTGGAAAATACTTTTCAACTAGCAAAAGTTGTTGAAACCAAATCTAATAGGAATTATATTTACTCACAAAAATTTAAGAAGGAAACTGTATAGGACAGTAAGGTTTTAAAAGCTCTCCTGAATTATTTTAGAATAAATTACTTAACACAGTCAAGACATTTGGATGTTAATTTTCAATATGAAGAGAGAGAAAAGTAACCTCGATATGTGGATTCAATCACACATTTTAAGACTCAGCAAAGGAAACTCAGAGAAGAAATTGTAAGGAGTCTGAACAAAATAACTGAACTTTACTTAAGTAACTTGCATGGGGGAACCAGTCCAGCTCTTAAAATGCCATTAATTATTAATGGCCATGTAATTATTTTCTCCTATGTTAAATGAAACCCAAACACCTCTCCTTGTTTTTCTCCCTCCCCATACTTTACAATAACAGGCAAAACATAAAGCTACTCGTTTAGAGACAAAGAAAGATTAAAGGGAGCTAACTTGAAAGGAGAAAATAAATGTAAAAACTTCAATAGTGTTGCTTTATAACATAAAACATGCAACACAACTCACATAAAAAAATAACTCTAGCTCTCAGATTTTCTTTTATTTTCCAGTTTTACAGCTTATCTGCAAAATATTTCATTGCATTCAAGCTGCTGAGTATGTAAACTGTGAAAGGTACCCTGGGATTTTTAAATGGTATTTAATATCTTTTTTTCTTTGTCTCCAGGCCTTTTTTTTGTTTACCTTTAAAAACTGCTACAGTATGTTTCATAATGTTAATGCTGAAACTGAGAATTTTATTAAAATTCTTAGTTCAGGGTGTCAGATTCTGTGCTGTGTTTCAAAAGCCCAAAGCCCAGTGGCAGACCCAAGCCCAGGCTGCTGCAACGCTACCTTCTTGCTAGGGCTAATCCTTGTGTGTCTGTACAACAAACAGACTCAGGGCAATGACCCAACTCAAAAAAACCCTGCCTGACGCTCCCAAAATTTTTTGAGCTCCTTCAGCTTCCTTGGCCAGCTCACTATAGACAAGTATGAACAGCAACACCATGGAACTGCAAGGAGAATTAAATCTTACAACAGCTCAACTTTAGATTTGCAACCTAGTTGGGCACAAAGCTCATTGCCCAAAACAGTCCATGGCTGAAGTAATGGTAAAAATCAACACTGCATCCACCCCATGCCAGGCTGCACCAAGGAAGCCCATGGCCACACTTTACTTCTTTAGCTCTGTTACTGGGCAGGGCTAGTCTGGCCATCACTTGCTTCAGTGGGAGGGTGAGAGACTTCTCTACTCAAAGATCTCTTCAAACTTCTGACATCTTTTTTCTCTGCCATAGTAAATCGGGAATCAGATTGGGGATGAATTAACAGTTTTAAAAATATTTTCAAATGTGAGGAAAGACCTTCATTGCATGGTGTTTCACTGCTGCTTGAGGCAAGAGACACTTGAGAGTTCTCAGGGGTACCTTTTAAATGTGCAAAAGGTTATGAAACAAAAAGAAATTACTCTTTCTTGAGAGAAGGTAACAAGAACAGCAATAGCTTTAAGGTTTCGATAAATAAAAACCTCCACAACCTATGCACAAGTATTTCCATCTAAAGATTAGGAAATATCAAGGCAAACAGTTCAAAATATTGAGTATTTCAATATATAAAAAGGCAACAGAATATGGTGAAAAGATTAATAGTACTAAAACTAACCAAATTTCAAACAGTTTATCTGCTTGATTTTATTTGACTGACTTCACAATAATAGGCTTCATCACAACAGAACAGCAGGGTTTTTGGAATAAAGGAAGTGGGAAAAAACCTATATGGAAGAGCACCTCAAACCAGTAAAAAGGAAATCCTAATCTGTCCTCTGCTCAGTCACTATAAACAGATTAGAGATTTCAAAACTGATACTGCATGAACTTCACATGCTAAGCTCCATATACACAACAGAGCAAATTCTAATTAACTGTGTTAAAACTGTATTTGAGACAGGAAGAAATATCAAAAGACCAAGGAAACTCTGAGTTCAGGCTGAGTATCTTCAATTTCACCTTGACTTTGAAGAACACACGGCAGTAAGATCACCCACAGCTGAGAAACCTTTTAATAGAACAAAGTGTAGTGCACTGGCACAACAGAGAAAGCAATGCCCTTGTGAAAGTTTTACTTTACAGCTATTATTTACTTCTGACCTTGAGCTATTAAGTGATGACATCTTGATTAAATAGTCAAACAGAGTATATGCTACAGCAAAACCGTCTGACCTCAGAATTTCATGACCTGAACCCACAGGCCACTTTAAAGGGAGTCTGAAAACCTACTGCCAATCTAGTTCTAAATCAGACATGGGTGTTAGTGAGAACTAGCTATATCTGAATAATGAAACAATTGTAACCCACTGTGAAATCAAAAGCTCTACCAGAAAAACTAAATGCAGTTGTCCTACGCTCTGAGATCTCCACCTTACTGCAACTCCTCCCCACTGAGCAAATGGACTAGAGTGAGGCAAACAGCCAAACCAAGGCTTGAACATGGAGCATGATGTTGATGTCATATTTGCCCACCGAATTGGGTGTGCAAGGCAGTCACAGGTAACCAGGCACTGATCTGGAACTGGTATGTGAAGCCAGGGGAGACCACTGCATTGCCCTGCACTTGTAAAGAGTAGATAACTCCGTAAGGTGTCCAAGGTCCGAGTGGTTCCTCTCACTATGCCTCACCACTGGAGTCCCCACCTGAGAGGGTTCTCATCACCTTACAGGTCAAATTTGAAGGAACTGAAGATATCTCAGAAGATGCTTTTTGAAACCTCTGCCTACCTTTGGAGCAGGACCATTAGAGACACTTGAACACATCTCTGTAAAATTAATTGCATTCCTTCTGCCTTCTCCTCCTCACAAAGGGTTCTCCTCCTCACAAAGGGCTAGAAACAGTGCACCCAACTGAAAGGAGGGAAGAAGTTTGCAGAGAGAATGCCCGTGGAGCACTCAAAACAAAACTGAAAGGAACAATAAAACACTGAGGAGGGATATCATTTTTAATATATATATTTTTAATACACACATTATTTGGGAATTACTGGGAGACTTCAAAGGGCAAATTAAACCATTTTACAAATTTCACCTCTTTGCTGTTTGAATGAATTTTTTATTTCTTTGAATTCCTTCTTTATTCACATTTATGTGATTTTTAAAAAATATATATTTAACAAGCTTTCCAAAAGAGCTGCCATGACTAGCAACAAATGGAAGCTTAAATGACATGATAATGGCAGTGCCCTCTAACAGGAATATTTCTATTAAAGCATATTTCAATTTTCTTTCTATGAGGAACTGCACAGAGAAATAAAAAATTTCTCTAAGAATCAGATTTAAAAATTCAGTGCTACTAAGTGAATGAGAAAATATAAAGTGGGTGTGTGTACTGAGCACACAGTGATAAAAAAGAACAATAAAGTTGCACAAATGCTTTTCATATGAGGAAATTAATTTTATTTTTACTATCACATTATAAGGAAATATATTTTAAATAGGTGTATTTAGGCAAAATAGTAATGTATTATTGCAGAGTCCAATAAAACTCACAATTACAGAAATTTCAAGTAAAAATAAGACTGATAGTTAAAGCTGAACATTTTAAAAGTTGAATTCCAAATATAAATTTAGCTTTGAATAGCTTTTGGTACTAGATAATTAACAAGCTACATTTCTGAAACTAAATGGGCAGTTCCAGCTGTTATTTTACAATTAGTTTCCACTGAGGGTTTTAAATTAATAACTGCTGCAATAGCCTCAAACATGCCAATGTTAATTAGGAATGGTGTTTCCATGTAATGCTATCCATGTATATGAATATTTTACTGGGTGAAAGGTCTAAGCAGACCTTTTTTTTTTTTTTGCCTCTCCACTAAAGTTAGAAGACAAGAAAAAATGTAAAGCAGGAGAAGACTTTACTTCCAAGCCCTATTCCAGAGAGAGGTATAGGATTATTATGGAAGATAGACATGACTTTCCTAATGTCCTTATGCTAAAAAAAGCATGGGTTCAAGTACAATTGCAAAGGACAGTATTTAGAACTTGCTATTTAATATGAAAATTTTTATTTAAACCCCAATTCAACAGTTAATAAAGCTAAAGATTAATAAATTATTTTTAAAAATTGCATATCCAAATTTCATGTGGAAACAACATTTAAAGAAAAATATATAACTTGAGAAATAAAAACATCCTGGTCTGAAATCATAAAAATGGGAAAATAGCTCACAAGAACAAGTTTAGAATATTCACTGTTTAATTTTTTTGCCTTAGCACAGGAAGAACTGTAAATTTTGGTAGTGCATGTAACCTTGTTTCACAACTTCTATGAAAAAAAGAAATATCTCTCCAAATATTATAATTTTTTTTCTAACAGTTATTTTCCTACATAATATTACCTTTGCAGTTTTAAACCTTTTGAAATTAAAGAAAAGCTGCAGTAGAGGTTTTATGATGGACTGTAACTTTTAGTTTTTCTAATTCCCTATGGTACATATGCACATTTTAATAAGCTGCTCACATTTCCATTCAGAAACAATGTATGCTTTTTTTTTTCCCCACCAATTATCTTTTTTGCCTTCATTCAAAGAAAAATAAAGAAATTCAGGTAAGTGTTAGCTAAATCCTTGTTTGCCTACCGAATAGGCTTGTATTAAAATAATAAAGTAAAATTGAAAGTAAATTTTATTAGTATCATTATAAAATAATCAATTCTTAAAAGGAAATTATTCATATGACATATGTATTCTGGGAAACTTTAAAATATCTGAACACTACACTTCTATGCAAAAAAGTTTAGTTTTTTTTAAACTGTTAATTGGTTTGAAAAGGGAAACATAATTAATTACAGTTCTAGAAAATCCAAGGTTTTTGTAAGAACAATTTAAAGAAATAGTTTTGTTAATTTAAATATGTTCCACAGCAATTTAATACTGAACAAAAAATATTTCTGAAGAGGAGATGCTTATAGATGTGGCTGCTGTTAAAAAGTTTTGAAAAGCATTTGATTTTCCAAACCACATTTGAAAGAAAAACCAGATTTCCACACAGACTGCTGGCACTGTATGTGTTTCTTTCATAAACTCCTTCAACCATTCCTTCCTTCCCCTCGCTCCAGCACTATCAGCACAGAAAACACAAAGTTGTTCATTGCTCCTGTTTCTTAAACTGAAGGGTTCTGTTAACCAATTATGGACATTAGATGATTATTACAAGTATATTCTAGACAAAGGTCTTTGAACTGAAGATAAATAACAGATATTTTATACAAAAAAACAACTTTGTTTTTTAAACTTGAGTGTTTAAAAAGCGGAGAAAGCAAACTACAAAAATTGAAAACATTATAGTTTAGATAGACTTATAATAAAAAAGACTTGTGTTGATGAAAAGTTTTAAGAAAAATACAATGTAATTTACAACTACATTTTCATGATAAAATTCTTTATATGTCATTTTTGGGGGATGGGGGATGGTTAAAGAATTTCCGTTTACATTCACAAATTGAAAACAGTCTAAGGACAGCTTTATGCTTTGATCTATGAAAGATCTACACATGAAAATGACCATGCAACATTCAGACCTGGACTATTAAGCTTTGATGTATGACATGAATGAAATCCTTGGATCTCAAAAATGATGAATCCAGCACGTGGACAACAATTAGATTCTTTATTGGCCAAGCTGAGGAAAGCTTGTGATTCTGTTCACCTAACCTTCCAGGACTTGATAGTTTAATAATGTTTATTCTGGACTTTATAAACAAGGCCTTTCCACAAGAGCCTCTGAACAGCCTGTATTCTCTGTGCTCTTTGTTAGCCATTTCATTTTTATCTTAATATTTTACCCCAAAATGACTTTATCTGTTCATGGATACTCCCCAATGTTCTATTAATTAACATTTTATGTCAGTTTGCTAAAAAACAACTGGGTTGGGGATGATTGGCAATTATGTATATAATGGAGCAATTTGCATAGCATTTAGTATAACAGGGCCTTTATCCCAATACAGAAGTAGAACTAAATGTCATCTCACTTTGAATTCTGTGCTGCTTCATAGTCAAGCAGAGCAACAGGTCTACATCATCTCAATACTTCTGTCAGGGAAACAGAAATGCTGCATCTTATGAAGAGGTTTTCTCAGCCATTTTCCTATTGACACTCCCCAGTTGTGATGGTAGCTCAGCACAACTAATGCTATTCATTGCTACAAAGCCCAACATACACACTTCTCTTCATTCAGTCCTTTTTATATCGTGTTTCCACTGACTAAAGTGTTCAAGGATTCCAACTATACTCAGCTTTATTGCACTAAGCACCATCTGTATACACACAAAAATAATGTTGTAATCTGAAAAGGGGACAAAATCATAGCACAGAATTAACTCACAGAATGTGAGCTAATTGGATAGAAGACTGATTAAGATGACTACAGACATATTTGATGAGTTCCACTTCTCTGAAGCATTATAAATGAAATAGAGAAGTCTCTTCCAACTGAAGCTATTCCATAATTCTATGCTTTCCTCATGTTTTTGCAACAGCAAAACCAGTTTTCATGTAACTACTGTGAGCACTCTCCACATAAAAACATGTATTTAAGTTTTCAGAGAAGTGCTCACTGCTAATAAGAAGTCTTAACTGATGTCCTCCAAAGAGAGCAAAGCACAGCTACAAACACTGCAACTGCTAAAAGTGTCTGTGTGGCTGGGGCATACATTTAAAGTCTTCATTTCAATTGCACTAAGACTGGAGCAGAAACATACCTCAAGAATCCGTAGATGAGTTTTACGAAGACCTTGAGGAAAAAAAACTTCAGTTGGAATTTTTATCTTACTAGACACCAGAGAGCCAAACAAAAGTGAGCCCAGGCCTCAGAAATGCAAGATTTTCCTCCAAAGAAATGCTTTTTCAGGCAGTTACAGTGTTTATAAAATTTCCCTCCAATGTAATTTTTCTGATATCAAATAGCTGTCTGACTTTCACTCCATCAGGGCATTAACACGATTTCCCTATCTCAGCACTCTGCCTCCCCAAAACTCTACAGTCTTTTCACCATTCTGTCAAATGTATTTGACCATTCATTTGGTCACTTCAAAAGTTCCAGGGAACACAGTGTGATCAAACAAGCCAAGAAATGACATCATTTTGCTTTTCTGCAACCTGCCAAGTCATCTCCAAGAAGCAGCTCACCCAATCCCAAGATTAATACGAACAGGTAAATAAAACCCACAAAAATGTGTTTTTCTCCTTCACTGCTTACAAGAAACTTCATCCTCTCTGACCAGCACCTCCAGAGCTTTAATTAACAGCTCTCCCTTCTCTTTAGCCAGGCCAGCCAGCTGCCTTGCTTGCTCGAATCCTTACCCAAAACCTCCTTTATTCTGATCCCTGGCCCCATCCCAAGGAGTTCTGGTATCTGCTCCATAGAACTGGCAGTTTCTTGATGAGAATGTATAATTAATGAGAAATTAATGAGAAATCATTAAAACAAACAAAAAACCCAACTCATAGGATTTAGTAGGAAAATAAAGACATTTGAAAATGATAACTTGTCTCATACTGTGACCAGCTAAAAATGTCACTGCTCTTTCAGAAGCCCTATATCTACTAATACAATACATGCATCTCTGTTTACTATAGTGCAAACTTCATTTTCTACTGGAGGAAATAGTTATTTTTAGACTGATTTTTTATATGGTATAAGAAATCTGAATTTACTATGTCAATACATTTCTTTCCAACTTCCATCAATCACCTGAAAAAATATTTGTGCCCAAACTTTTGGTGCACATTATTTTTCCAACATTCCATTTTAAATTTAGTTTGCTCTACAAGTTAAGCTATTTTTCCTAAGACATAGATGGAGTTACTTCAGCTTATAGGCCAGAAGTGGCCCAGTTTATATAGTATGAACTGCAGTTACACCAGATTTACCTTTCATGCACTGGCATTCTGTTAATGATAGATGAATACATTCGGTTTTCATGTATGAATTTACAGGACAAATTCAAAAGGTATTTGGAAATTCTATTCTGCCTTTAGCCATGAAAAAGTTTCTCAGCCTTTCCTAAAAGAACAGTTTCTAAATGAGAAGCAAAAATTCTTCTTTCCCATGAAACACTACAAAAGTGACATTAATTGCATGTGGTTGTAGTTCAGACCTAAACAGAAGACTGTTTAAACCAAAGTGACACCGCAAATTAAGTTTGTATCCCCACTCCTGAAACGCTGTAAAGACAGTGGTTCAGACAATGATTTATTTTCTTTTATTCTATTAAAAGCAGCAGCAGCAAATTAGAGGAGAAGAGAGGTTGGAAAAAGACAGAAAATGACATGTTGGGATTATTAGAATGCTGTAGCAACTAATTCTTCAGTAATCAACAGGCTGCTGTGATTAATTTTTTTAGAGCCTCTTAAGGTGGATACTGTATTACTTGTGCCACTTCTGATACTAAGAAATCTTTCAACAAAATACCGAAGTCAGGCCTTGTGTGGGTATGCTCATTTTACCATTTGGTTTTTAAGCATTATGTATTCCACTTACACATTTCTGCTATCTTGTACCATCTACCACAGGCAGGTTAAAAAGGGCAAATATTGTTCCAGTTAAAAAACCTTGTATTTAGAGAAACAAATCCTAACATAAGGCCTACATTGTTGGGTTGTTTTTTTTTCTTTGAATACAGACTGTGTGTCCTGCCCTACCAATACAAAAACCTTTGCATTATTATATTTTCTAAAGAAAAAATGGCAAATGGAGCAATTAACTCCACTCACAATCCTACTGGTCTAACAGCAGTTACTGCCATATAAGAAAATAAACAGCTATCTTCAACCATGACTCTGTAACTACAGTATGTTCTGAAACAGAGTATGTAATTAGCAAACACATCTACTTTGACTACAAACTGGAATTTTCATATTTTTGATTAAAAAAAAGTTGTTCACGTGTTGAAGCTTGCTTAAACAAATCAAAATAGCAACCCTCTTCCCAAAACCAAAAGACCACCCACTCCCAACTTCAATATTGTCTCATAAAACTCTGCAAAGTAACTTGACCCTCTGCCCCGACGTATTTTAGAAACACTAAGGCTAGTATAATTGGATGATTAAAGGAACAAAGATAAGACCAAGTCATTTGACAGCTGCTGAAAAGAATGGTCACCAAAGTCTTTAGAGGAAATTACAGAAAATGGTAGACATTTCTCAGAAAAAGACATGGGAAGCATGAAGTTGTGAGACTGGTCCTAAAGAAGTCAGTAATGGCCAGAGGAGAGATGTCTGTGGCTCAGTACTTATTTCTACCTTACCTAGTTGGTGCCTTAATTTCTAAAAATGGATCAAAGCATATTCTAACTATAAAACCAGGATAATCAAATATCCACTGCACAAATCTAGTCTGGAACAGTTATGTATGCAAGACCCTGAGACCCATAATGCAAAAGGGCATCAGAACCTTTAAGCAATTGAGTTACTTTTGGTTTGAAAAGTACAGAATTTCTGTATTTCAGGTAAAGCCACAGATGCAAAGATATCAGACTCAAAAATATAAATTGGCATCACTTCACTGATTTTAGATGAAAATTGCATCCATCCTGTTGCTTACTTGCCAATTTGCAACAGGCATGCAAGGAGCATTGCACAGTTCCCCTAGGTGACAGAAACAGCCTTATGGAAGCTGAAACTTCCAGATTCTACTTCATGACAGTGGACATTTTCTTCATACATTTTTAGTTACTATGAAAAGAGTGGAACCTACATTTGATTCTGTATCTCTCAAAGCAGGTATCAGATGGGAGTCTCCTTTGCCAGAGAGGGCAGAGCAGGAAAAACCTGTACAGTTGTGGGCACATTGAGAGTTGGGTCAGGCCTTGCTACCCAAAGCCATTGCTGGTACCAGGCTGTTAAGATTTCTTCCACGAAAGCTCCATAAAACAATGGATACAATGCTCATTTAAACCAAAGCAAATTCCAAACAAACTGCTAGAATTAATCATACAAGCAAAATAACTAATTACAATACTTCCACATGCAAATAGAAAGAAAAAGACTCTCTTCCAACTTCTTAGTTATCAGAAGAAAAACCGGAGATATTTCATGGTCTCCTAAAAATCCCAGACTTGACAAAAGTAAAACTTGCTGTCATTTTCTAGGCAGTAAATGTTTTACTGCTGAGAAAAGATTTTGATGTTTGTAATTTCTATTGAAGAGCACTATGAAGTAGTTAAAAATATTGCCACATCTGAAAAACAGACCAACGGGAAGTATAAGACACTTGTTCATCTGTATTTCTGTGACTTTTCTCACTTGATATTATTTGCAACCGTACTTTCATGTCTGGCAACAGTGCCAGCTCTACTAAGGATCATATATTACTTTTATCATGTTGATTACATATGTTCACCAGTTTTGCTGCCTATATATGATTAGTGTGGTTTGCACATACTTGGTGACAGAATCCAGAGCATGACATTTTCACAGAAAATGTGTTTACTGGGAAAGAGCTCCTTAGAAGTTTGCGTTCTTTTCAGCTTTGATCTACATGACATGAAGAATCCTACAGTTTGAATGTATGTTTACCATTTATATTATTAAGATCTATCTCCTTCACACTATATGGCTACTGAGCACTATGGTAGTCACAAAAAATTTCCTTTATTCTTAGGTAAACTTAGTAGTAGCTGAATAAAAGAAAGCCTCTTAAAATGTTCTCATCTGGGAGCTTAAGCTTTGTAATGACTTGACATTTAAATTCTGTTATTCATCAGCACTTCACAGAAGAACTTGATTTGTCTAAATGGATTTGAAAGCCCACAAGTGAAGAAAATCAGAAAAACCTGGGTTTGAATATCAAAAGATTGTATGTGAAAAGTATTTTTACAGGCTGCACGTACCCGTTTTATTGATCAATTAACTTCTCCCAAAATGAATTTTTCTGAGACCAAATATGAAAACCCAACCCCCTCCCCCAACACTTACTGATAAATGTCTTTTCTGAGCACAGCTCTACTAAGAGGATTGTCAGCCTGCGGAGCCATTGAGACAGATCCAATCTTGAGAACCAAAGTGTCTTCTTTAATTGCTGGATTAGCTGTAGTTAGGAGAAGAGGAAAAGCTTGATTAAAAAGTCAAATGCACATAGCAGAAACATTGAAAAACTAATTCCTTTAAAAATCTAAACGGGAATCTTTGCTAAGGACTCACTTCTGCTCAGGAACAACAATTGATGCAAACCCCACCCCCAAACCACAAAATCAATAGCACTGCTCTGAGACATGAAAGATAAAACTATTGTAATTTAATTTCCCCACATAGTTTTATCACACAATTAAATCCTGGTCTGCAACTTCCCATTTTCTCTGATGCTTTTTTATTTCCATTTTTCCAGGGTCCCAAATGATGTTGATTCTGCAGACTACTTTGTGATCTGCCTGTTTCTCCAATAATTATATGCTGAAATCTCAGCCTGTAAAGCTCCCCGAATCACGCACCCTTTTTAATATGGACCTGAGTCCCTCAGATGTAAAACACTGCAGGATATTACGATATAACCATCCTAGCAGCATTTGGTATGGGTTGCAACACACATGAAAAGTTCAAACACAAGGACTGAAACAAGAGAATCTGAAATCTGACACAAATACAAAGAACAAGATGTAGTACTGGACAGTAAATTCCACATCAATAACTAAATTACTCCAAGAAGAAAAACCTCTGCTTTCCACTTGATCTCCATCATATTCAAATTTCAGCCACATGTATAAATCCTTACTTTTAAAAGCAGTGGTCATATTAGATAGAAACCCAACGTTCTACCCTCAAAAAAATAGCACCACATTTCTTGTAGTAAACAAGCTCTGTGAAGTTTCAATACAGGAAAAGACTGAGTCTACTGCAACTCCTTCTCGGCAGATACAGACATAAACAAAGCATTTGGATAAGCTTCTGCTTAGAAGACTTTAACTAGGAGGCTCCTGAGAACTGGTGATGTAAGCTCAAAGAGTTAACTCTGAAGTGAAATGATTCACTTTAACACCAGTGTGATAAGGACAGAATGAGATCACATTTGCTGCCACATCCAAGGAAATTCTGCAAGACTCTCATGTACAGTTCTCAAAACAAAATGAGAGTAGCAGGATAGAGATTAAGTATTTTTGCTTAAGACTGAGACGCTTGGTGCGGACATCTATGAGCTTAAAAAATGGCTTCTCCAGACCTGTTAACATCTAGGTGAATAAGACACCATGCTTTGCAGCTTTATATATTTATATTCTGAAGCAGACATAAATCACACAAGTCACAGAAAATCCAGTATGATATTTTGAAACAACTGTTGGAATACTGCAGTAAACATGCAGCTGAGTGGTAACACGTTATGGCACACAACTAAGTCAGAACAAGAGGGATTTACTTAGAAAAACCTCATCTACTTGAAAAGCAAAGTCAAATCATTTAGTCCCCTAAAGCAGAGCAAAACCACATATTGGCAGTTTTGTTGCCAGGACTAAGGTAGAAATCTTAAGCTGACAACAAAATCCTGTTTGCGACTAAATCAGAGAAATATTTTAATCTTTTAAATAAAAAAATTAGTAAGGCTTTGTACTAAGAGTTACTGCCACTGGGCACTTAACTGTGTTAAGTGGATTTTTAAAAAATATTTTTCTAATACTCATATAAAAAAATCAAAAAAGGAGGTATGAAGGTATTAAATATCCTTCATATTGTAATTGCAACTTAATTAGGTGGGAAATACCTTATTCTGAGAAGTGGTTCTTAACAAAATAAAACTTCGGCTAAGAATTTTAATTTTTCTCCTACAGAAAAGCAAAATAAACAGAGGACTACTCATCATGGTCTCTATTATGTAAGAGGTTTAGGATATTTTCAAGCCTGAGCAAGGTTCTTTTGTGTACAGCTTCCTGTAGGTCAAGGATTTAAATCAATCTTAGAAAGAATTACAGCGTTAATTTTTCAGCTGGTTTCTAAAGAGTGGTAATCTGAGGATGATGTAGGATGATGAATTCGTATCTCCGTTCACCCATTGATTAGCTTTTGGAAATATGTGAAGAATGCAGTAAACACCATCACAGTCACTGTAGAAACTTTAAAATCCGAGGGACAAAAAGTCTACACTTCAAAATGTAAGTACAACCTAGCAAAAATTACCCCCAAATGTAATGATGGTGTTCACAGTCTCACTTGGTTTCACCCACTCATCTCAGACTTTTTGCTGAGCTAAACACATGATGCTATTTAATCCTTCCTTGTAAGACTTCTTCCCCAGCACTTGATTAACATTTGTGGTGCTTTCCAGCACTCTCTTCTGTTTTATCAATTCCTATTTTTATAATAAAAAGCAAATTTTATGTAGATATGCTAAGAGAGTTGAGCTTGTTCAGCTTGGAGAAGAGAGGGACCTTAGAGCAGCCTTCCAGTACCTGAAAGGTGCCGATAAGAAAGAAGAACTGTTCCTGCGGGCATGTAGCAATAGGACAAGGGGTAATGGTTTTAAACTCAAAAAGGGGAGATTTGTGTTGGATATTAGAAAAAAGTTCATCATTATGAGGATGGTAGATCACTGGAACAGGTTGCCCAGAGATGTAGTGGAGGCCTCATCCCTGGAGATATTCAAGGTCAGGCTTGATGGGGCTCTGAGCTGATTTAGTGAAGATGTCCCTGTTTACTTCAGGGGGGCTGGATTAGGTGACCTCTAAAGGTTCCTTCCAACCTACACATTCTATGATTCCATCATCTGCCACACACAGAAGTGCAGCTACTGCCCACTGTGACCCTTAACCTGTTTTCAGCCACTATTTCCAAGGATGGTCTCTCCAGCCCTGAAGTTACAGGCTGGTTAATTTTTTTCCTTGATAGGTAACTTTAGCTTTAGACAACTTAGTAGATTTTCTGCAACCAGTGATGTAAGCACAGTGATCGAGATGCATGGCCTAGAGAGTCCTAAAGATTTTTTCCTAGATTTTTTGCAACATACATTGATACTAGCAGTAATGGTTTTGCATTTGCTTTCAGATTTTTAAATAGCAATTTCACTTATTACTCCAAACTGATTTTTTTTTAGACTTCTAGTTAGCTATTTTTAATTCATTTAACATCTCCACAGATATTATAAGGGATGTATTTAAATTAGAATACCATGAGACACTATATCAAGCTCTTTACAAAAGACCAAGCATATCAAATCTTTGCAAACATCAACTTAGAACTGCAACCATAATGAAGAATGGAAATGAGAAGTCCTTGACAAGACTAATTTTCCATAAAAGTATATTCATTCTAGTGTAACAAACATGCAACTCTATTAGGTGAATCCCTCAGTATTTTTCCTTTACATTGTCTGAGGGTGAGCAATGAAACTACCTCTCAATTTTATCTCAGCATCACACATTTCATTTTACTAGATACACCTTCGGTTGTCTAAAACCTGTTCTTCCAAGGTATGTTAAAAATTAGTCTCAGAAGACTGAGCACAAGTTGCTCTGACTAATTTGAAACCTTTTAATAGCGAGCAAGGAGGATGTGACGGACCATATGTTATGACAGACTTCAAAGTTGGGAGTCATGCTCATGTGACAAGAATATATCTCTTCTACAAATGCAGGACATACGTTTATTCAGTATGCTCCCTTTTTCACTATCAACAAATTTATCACATCCTTTCTAGCACTCCCTGATACTTTGGTCCTAGACATACTAAAAAAAAAATCCTATTGTCCTCAAGCCAGCCAGATGTTCATTTTCTCTGTCTTTACTACTTCTTAGCATTTTCTTTGTAATTTACAACTTTTATTTATAGTGTTTTGCTACACACTATTTCTTGTTTCTATTTGTTCTATATTGCTTTGCCATATTTAGCTGTTTTGTTTTCATCATTAAGTAAGTGAGGGTTGCTGGCCAGGGCTTGAAACACCACCTGATATATTAACAAATCAAATTCTGAGGGAAAGCAGCATTGCTCATTTCCTAGGACAGAACGCTGCCCTCAAATCCACCACAAAAAGAAATGCCAATATGCTGCTGCTGCAATACCCAAGAAACTAAAATATTCTAAAATTGTGTGGGTGCATTGATGCACGTGCCTATGCAAAATCCTTAGGAGAAAAATAATGATTTTTATTATTTCACAGTGTTTGTGTACCACAGTTCATAGTGGAAGTTTGGTTTTGGACTGCAGGAATAAAGAAGAGATTTTCCTTTTTTTTTTTTTAAACTCTATACCTAAAGTCACAATTAGGGCAGGATAGTTTTGGTAGCTATCTCTAGGTTCAAGGTATGAGCAGCAAACAACTAGAAAAGAAACTAAGGTAATTATTTTTCTATTTTTAATGCAGCAATCATCACTTTAAACACAGAAATCTTAATGGATTCAAAGTCTCTCAATCAATAGATGATGAGTGAGGTCTTATGGTGCCACATCTCCACAATATATAACACTTTTCTGACCTAGCACACCAGTAATGTGCCTCATATTCAAGTCTTACTCCTAATTGTTGCTTCTATTTTCTATTGTTCTTGAAGAAAATAAGCAGTAGATAAGTGGATTAGTTCACATTCAGAAATAGATGAGAGTTTGTGAAAATCTGGGGTGAAAGAGGAAAGGAAGGGAGAATCATACTGATTTTCATCGTGATGGTGTTTCAGAATTTTCCAGTGGAAGAGTTTAGCTGGCTTTCTTGTAAACATTAGTAAAGCTAATCTTTAAAAGCACAGACAGTTTTTCTTCCTACATCCATACTTAGTCATGGCAATTTTGTTCTTTGCATGCATTTTTAAGAAAGGGAGAGCATCAAGATAAAGACTATCGTTTCTTTTTAATGGAGTACACAGCTAAAGAGCTACAAAAACACACTTAAAAAAAATATTTCCTTGACAGCAAGCCCTAGAATTCCCTTCCAACCAGAATCATTATTCTTTCTTGCCAACACAGCCAGTCTAATTTTATCTTCCTGTATTTTCAGCATTCCCAGTTGGAAAATTTCAGAGGATGTTGGCAAAAAAATGATCTATGTAAATTCTCACTGTCTACACATCTTGCAATTAGGTTATAAGAAAAATTTGAAGAGTATACTCTTAGGATTATATTGTGTGCTATCATATATAATGGTAAAAACCCCTCCATACCTATAGGACTTACGTAAATCTATCTTGATACCAGTAAAACAATTTTTCTTTTTTTTTTTTCTCTCGAAATAATTGTTGCTAATGGAAGTGATTGCATTCCCAATGGCTGCTACAAAGTAGAATTTTAACATCAGCATGTCTTCATTTTATATACAAGATTGCAACAGGGATGTAAATATATTTTTTGTATGAAGGGAAAACAATTTCTTACAGAACAAAAAGTATTACCCATAGATCAAATGGCTACATACTGTTATTTGAAAGGACAGCTGACACTATCCACACCCCTGTAAATACCTGAAAGCCTCTTACAATAGAGGAATAGCTTCAACTAAGCCTTACTAAAAAAAATTTAAACTACATCACCTGCTGGACAACAATTACAAGGTATGTTTTAATAATGTTCTCTGAAGTGAACTAAAATATCTACCTGCTTCACTACTGCATGGTTTCCTAGGTGGCAATTTCCAGAAGAGCTAAGGCACCCTGTGTACGCTCCATCACATTAATGGGCATCCATGGAAGATTGATCTGGTATCAGCATAATGACAGCTGACACAAGAATCATCACTGCAGAACTGGGTTAACTTCTCTTTCCATGACTCCTGACCATTTTCACTTTGCAATTTTAAATTCAAACTCTATAGGTAACGGGAAAGCAAAGATCGAATAAATCCCTAAAAAACTTTTCAGCAAATCTGAATGTCAGAAGTTCCTTAACTCTCACCCTTAAAGCTGAAGGTCCTAGCAATGGTCAGCAATTTGTCTACAATATACAACAGAACACTGTACCTTCTGCAGTAGGACGATCTTCCTCATTTTGGGGAAAAAAGACTCTTATTACACCAGTGTTGATATAAATCAGAGGCAAGTTGCGGGAAGTTAGAGCGTGAGTCCTCATCGGTTGGCCTGGTGACTTCCTTTTCTCCTTTTGACTCCTCGGCAACCTGGCTTGAAAAATGCTGGCAATTGCATTAAGCAAAGGAAAACACAGGACCACATCAAATGCCTGAGCAGAGAGGAGAATCTCATGAAGGAAGTGGGGAGAACCATCAGTGTGACCTTCTGATAGCTTATGGAATGTTCTTCGTTCATTTCTTGATATCAGTTTGTGCCGGACATTCTTTGTTACAGCTTTGGTGTAGGTGAGAGAAAGAAATCCATGTTGTTGGTGTGAGCCATCTAAAAGTTTTGCAGTTGTCTGTTTCAAAGGGGAAAAAAACAAACAAAAACCTGCTGCAAAAATGTAGACATATAACATCCAGAAATTACCATATTCTCCCTCAGTTAGAATGTTTAGGGTTCTGTATTTTCTAGCAGCTTTCCACTTTCCCTGAAAAGTGGGAAAAAATTCTTTCTTTTTTTGAATGGACACTGTGTCCACTGTGTGCTCACATTTCACCATATTCTGGCAACCAAAACTACAAATGGCTGAACTTATTTTTTCTTTTCTGATTATTCATACTGTATGAAATTCAAATCAAATCAGCCATAACCCCCCCCCCCCCCCCCCCCATATATTCAAGAGTCTAAATTTATCAAACTTTTTCTGATTGTCTTCAAACAGTTCAATATATGGATTTCTCTGCATTTTAAAATTTTTGAAGTAGATCTGACTCCCTTGCAGTGTTCCTTCTGTGCTGCTCAGCTGGGGTGCTGAGACCATGTCATTTCATGTAAACATGGGTGTATAAGTTACCCATAGTTAAAATACTCAAGAATTGAGCTGGTTTTGCCTCATCAGTTTTGAGTATTTAATGAAAATAGCTGTACCACGTTTAAAGTACATCACATCTAAAGCATTGCACAGTACTTTAGAAACAGCAGATTCCTTCACTTAGAGGAGTGAACAGATAAAGATGAAGTTCACAGAATATGTATAATAAAGTTTTCGTGTTATCTTTGAAGGTGTTTCAGTCACAACTGTTAGTGACAAAACAAAAATAATAACTAGAGGAACCATTATTTTAAACTGTGTAATAGACATTTTGATAAAATTCTATGTGACTGCTTCAGTACTAACTTTAATTGCATGAGCACCAATAAAAGCAACTACATTTTACAACTTGTTGCTTCTTTCTGCATCTTAAATTTGGATTAAAAGCAATTTAATGTAATTTAAATCTTATTGATAGAAGAACATGTCTGTCTTAAATAAACAGGATGCATAGCTTAAATGTTGAAAAACTGGGAGCTTTTATGCATAAGTGAATTAAAACAAATCAGTAAGTCAATTGCCTGTAAGAACTGAAACCAACAGAGTAAGAGGAAGTATTTCCAATCAATGTTCATGATGAAAATAAATCAGGCCCCACAGAATTTCCACTAACATAAAAAGATTCTACACAGCCATTTGTGAAGAGCCCAATGTCATTAACATATAAAGTCTTCATAGGAAAAACAGGCCCAAAAAAGGGGGGTGTGTGGTTCATATTCTAAATCAGCTTTTAATTATTTGGCCTCCAAACATTACTGCATGTGCTCACTTTGAATATAAGTTAACCCCATTGAGTTTACCATGCTGTTATGCAGCAGGCAGTGAACCATCAACCCTCATTCCCAAATCTACTAAAAAATGACTGACAACTATTATTAAAATGTGAGAGGGAAATAACACAACTACTATAATTAATACATATATTTAGTACAAAAAAAAAAAAACAACTTAGATTACATGAAACTAGAGTCATATGAGATTTTTATGGTTTTTTGCACCAACTGGTATTTATTAGTGGAAGTTCTGTAGTAAAAATTTAACAAAAGATTCTTACAGAGGGAAAGAAGCCAGAGAAATTACTGAAAGGGTCCTGCTTGCTGATGGGTCGAACCAACAAGGTACGTCTGTTCAGCTTGTCAGTACAGGAAAGGAACACACCTCCATATTGCCCCAGAGACCAAGAATCTTCCCCTAGGCTTGAAGTAATGAAAATGAACAAAGCATGGAAGAAGGGAAGACAAAAAGAAAAAAATAAAATCATTGCTATAAGCAAAAAAAAAAAAAAAAAATTCCATTAAACTTGCATGGTTCTGTGCAACTGCAAGATGAAGCCTATGCTGGACCTTTTCCTAAAATGCTGAAACTCAGTCAAAAGCTTTAATTTCCAAAAGAAATATTGTAAAATTTTATGTGAAAGGACAACCTATAGCAAGAAGTCAAGACACATGAGAATGAAAGTACAGTAAAATCCTGCATATAGAAAAGGAACTTACACCTGGATTTTCAGAGAGAATTATCAGTAGAATGATTACAAGAACCAAGAAACTCTGAACGAAAAGCTGTACTCATTACAGAAAAATAGTATTACTTAGAAAAAATGAGAAATTATGTATTATAATGTGCTCTGTATTACACAGTTCTTGTAATAATTCTTTTTATCATACATAAGAATAAGGAAAATATGTTGCTTAAGAGTAGTTTTTTAGCTAAACACCTTAGTTTACTGAAGAAATCTCACCAAAAGTTTTTCTCTGCATTGTAGAAATATTCCTTCAAAATGTCCTGACTGCCAGTCTCCCCCTGGCCTGGAAGACAGAACGTTCACCTTTTCCAATCTCTGCTTTTGGTTTTAGTCCACAGACATTTAAAGAAAGAGACAGGTGCTCCAAAGAGATTATGAAACAAGAACAGTAACAGGTTTGCAAATTGGAATAACTTTTCTTTTTTTAAGCCTAAAATGTAACCTTAGCAAACAAGAACATCCTTTAATTGAAACCATTTCTAATGGAGCAGTAGGCTCCTGGGAGTGAAATATCTTCTCTCAAGCTTTCCAGAGCATCTGTGGACAAAGAAGCTTGTTAAGAGCCCCTAGCAACTGGGATTCCAAAGCATTTTAAAGTATTATGACTTGATTTGAAAAAAATATAGAGTAAAAATTTTGATTATCAATTATTACAATACGTACAAAAAACCCCCCTGAATTTTAACTTAGGGAAAAGAACAAGAATTGAAACTTTTGTTAGCTGATTGGGAAAAAAGTCTCAGAAATGTTGGTCGCTTTGCTAAGTCGATACTAAATCTCCTTCCTGTTGTACACAGGGAATAAGTGTCCAATAAGACCTTGCAGATATAAAATAATTTCATTGAAATCTAGCAGTTACAGGAAAGTTATAAGAATTAAGAAAAAAAACACCTGCCACCTTCTTTCAAGTCTGACATTAAAGCAGAGTAAGTCACAGGAATTACCTGTTTCTGTAATGGTCAATATTGAAGCTTTCTATTTTACATTTGATTTTGGTATAGACATCTTGCATATCCACTGAGGCACTGAGATCTTCTAATTCACTGACAACACAGACTTCTGTAATAGTCAAAGAAAATAAAATTTGTTAGTTAGTATTCTGATTTCATAAGTTTTTAAGCAAGAAATCTATCTGAGACACTGCATTTTGTAAATGGTCATTCTAATCACATTTTTTTCATATTCAGGTGTCACACTAGTAGGGACCAAAAAAAATCCTACAATTCTAACCTTTTTATATAAATGTGTACAGAGATTTATACATGGGTGTCTTAGATCAAGTGTTCACAGTATAATTCCTGAAAAAGTATAAAGAAATATTTTCCAAGATACTTAGTCTAACAATACTTGGGATGTCTTTCTCCCACATAGTTCTTTTAAAATCAAAGGTTCAAGTACACGTCTCTGAAAATTAGCTTTAATCATTAGTCTCTTTATTGTCTCACACTTCTATGAGTAACAATGTTAACTGTTAAGCAGCAGTGTTTCCTAACAAAAAAAAATATTCAAGGTTCTGCAGTACATCTATAAAATCCAAGTTCCTTTCAAACTATTACTGCATGGATGATAATCCAACTTTAATGTTACAGAAAAAGGAAAAGCTGTGTACTACACATATTTGTCTTTTCAATACAGAAGCTGAAATTTTTATGTTGATTTCCATATTAAACTTCCTATGACTTTGAGGATTATACTGTGATAACTATGTTAAATTTAAATTTGAAATCATCAATACAAAACTACATGTTTATATAGGGACATACAAAAACCACTACTAAAACATAACAAAATGAAGCATGATTTCTTCTTAGGCAACAAATGCAGCATTTTATTACGTAAAATAACCAACTTATTTCCAATTTAATATAATCATTCTTCCACATGGAAGGTGAAGTTTATGTCAAAGAACCACACTGAAATCTGATTACATGCACGAACGGAACTACAGCTTGTCACTCTAGTTTAAAATACAGACCTGACCCATTATTTCTGCATTCATGCTTAATATTATCAATCAATATTCTGAATAGCTAATATGGTGCTATAAAACCATGTATGGAATTTCAAACAGCATATTAGCATGAAAAATGAAGAATACCTGTGCCATTATTTCTAGGATCAGGAGCAAACAATTTTATAGTAATTTTTGGCAACATCCACTGCATCCATAGGCTGACACGTCCGCTTGAGACACCAATATTACTTGTTGTTTGTTCCAGTGTAATGGAGTCTGAGAATGGAGAATCATCACCACCCTGAAGAGAATCACCCTATGAAAGAGAAGCAATAGTTGAGGGGGAAAAAAAAATTGCTTTTCACTATTCCTCTTATTTTTTTCTTCTGTCTATTCTGATGTAGATGCCCAAGCTATATAAATACTGCCTCATTAACAGTATACATGAAATAAGACATTTTTTAACACCAGGAAAAAAATAAAATTAAATATATTCCCTTTTAGGTAGAGAAAACAGACTTTGGTAAAGATTATATGGTAGAACTATAAGGTTCCATGAGTCAGTTCCACTTGGCATAGGGAGCTTTCCTCATTAACTCTACACTGATAAAATACGACAATCAGTGAAAAAGCACTTGCTGATAAGAATATTCTGAGATGCAGTGGGAAAGGCGATAAGCAGGCTTGCACATGGCTAAAGGGTAAAGGAAGAAAGAGTTGTTGGAGATTCCAAGTAAGAGCCACCTAGTATGGCCATAACACTTCTCTATCATATACACATGGACTTTGGTTTGATTTTCTTTTCTCTTTTTCTATGTGCTTCCCTGTAACTGCTTGGGAAAGTGATTTCACAAAGTAACAGCTTTTTGTAAGAGCTGGAAACATCCTAGTTGCCACTTTGAAAATATTTCTGTTTAAAAAAGGTGATTGTCACTTGCAATATTCTTAAATATATATGCTGACAAAGGAGCTTGTAGAAGGTTCTGTGCCATCAGTGACCTCTGTTCATTCCATAAAACATTAAGAACTTAAAGAAGTCCTAAAAACATTAAGCTTCCTGTCAAAAGCATTAGAAATGAAAGCTATACTGAAAACCCTCTTACATGGGCTTAATAGACTGCTGCAGGCATGTTCTGATAAATCTCGATGACCCAACTAAAATATTTACTAGCCACAGGACTTCATCTTACTCCTTTCCTGGAACTTACTGCCTCCAAATAGGAAAGGAAACATGCAAACTTATAATTGCTCATCAGCTCCTAGTGTTTACAATCTATTAAACTGAATGCAATGGACATGTAAGTCACTAATGTCAACCAGAAGCCAGTATCCACAGTATCTTCACTCTCAACTCCATCAAGTGTTGCAGGTTTTCTCCATTATTCAGGAACAAAAGGAAACAAACAGGGTATTGTCACTTTGATCTATTAAGACCAAGTTGTTTCTAAGATTTACAGACCAATAAACACCCAAAGCCTTAACTTTCAATTAAGGTTTTGGGGATTAAGAATTGTAACTTTTTATGGAAAACATATTTTGGAATTTTAAGATTTATCTAATGACTGAGATAATTTACTATGGAAGATGCCCTGGAACCAGACATACACAGAAAGCATTGCAGTTTGTTTCAATCCATTTTAACCTGTTAGGCAAGAAATGACAATGAACTCATTTCAGCTTCAGATGTCCCAGGAAAACTTACTTTCAGTAGCTAAATGTAAAATCTGACAGTACTTGACTCATTCTGCAGTCCAAGGCTGGAGAACATGAGCATGGAAATTCTGTTAGCAATCTATTTTCTGGATGGGTAGAACTTACTCCAAGCCAAATGACACAGCCCATATGGAACCATTTATGTTGATAAATCACAATTTCAATCAATTTAGGCATACAGTTTAATGATAGGATTTCTATCATGTATACAAGTTCTCATCACTAACCTAACATTAAGAGAAGACAAGAAGGTAGTTCAAAATCTTATAAAAGTTTTGCACACAATCCATTATGACTTTGTGCTGTCAGACATCAAATGGAGTCGCTGACATTGTGCTTTTAGGATTTATTGCATAATGAAGAATATTATTGGCAAAGGCAGAGACTGGGAGTACGAGGAACTGCCCACTGAAGGTAAAGATCAGGTTTGAGAACACCTAAGGAACCTGAAGGTGCACAAGTCCATGGGACATGATGAAGTGTATCCATGTGTCCTGAAGAAACTGGTGGATGAAGTGGCCAAGCCACTCTCAATCATATTTGAGAGGTTCCTGGCAGTCTGGTGAACTGGAAAAGGGAAAACATAACCCCGTTTTTAAAAAGGGGAAAAGGAAGACTTCTTTCTTTTGTATAACTCATCGAAACTGTTCCTTGATACCCTGCCTTCCCATAACTTCCTACACCTTCATAATATACCTTTAAATGATACCCCTAAAATATGATGGTTCTGTGGGAGAGTTTCACAGCATCTGAGATGACTGTTCTCACCAAACCTCACTTGCTCTACAGATGCCGGAGTCAACGGTACTTTGGAACTGGGGTATCCCTTCAGCAGGGCGGATCTGAAGGAAGGAGCCAGCCATGTGCAATTTGTCTTAGATGAGATCCTCAGATGGTTTCACAGTGTATCAAGAAATGGAAGCCAATTAAAGTTAAGGAGAGAGAGAAACAATACTTATCTAAACTTGATTTTCTGCTTTTTTCTTTTTTTTTTTTAGAGCAGTAGCATTTTCTAAGTTATTTTTGTACTGTAGGAACACTTAATTTGACAAGCTGCAACTTAGAAACTGTGAGAACACTTAATTTGGCAAACTGCAACTTAGAAACTGTGATGGAATGGGTGGGAAGAGGCAATCACATCCCAACCCTCTATACACACCCTCAACTCCCCCAATGGGCACGTTACAAAATGCTTTTCATATGAAAATCAACTTTGTTTAATATTTTGGCAGGTCTCTACATTTCTGATAGTTAAAAAAGATGAGAACAATAGTAAATTAAAGGAGTACAGTTAACAGCAAATACATACTGCTGGAAAGTTTTGAATTCTATAATTGGGTTCTTTTATTTTCAAAATTTAATGTTTTCAGATGTTTCACGCATTTTGTTAGTTTTTTGTCCATGGAGAGTTGTTTTTGTTTAGTGGTTTGAGCATACAGATAGCTTCACTCTGTAGAAAACTGATGTTATAATTTTCCCACACTTTATTTTCCTGAAGACTAAATGACAACCTATGACTCTTAGAGAACCAGCCAGTGGATAATTTTAGTACAAGGTTACTTACAACAGTGAGATTCTTGAAGAACTACATTTATCTAGCATAACCCCAGACGTACATAAAAAGTAAATTAGCCCAAATTTAAAAAACAGGAAAACTTGAATTTTAGGAAATGTAGCCCTTAGCAACTTCTAAGCCTATTGCATATATGAACTTTAAAGAAAAGAATAATAGCTACAGGTACAGACCCAGATGTATAATTAGAAAATTGCTTCCTATTTTCTAAATACAAAACGGAATAGGCTGCGTATCTGACACTATAACCAAAAAGTACACAGGTGATGAAAAATGGCCAAGGTGCTCGCAGACTCCATCACTACTACTGGAGCTGAATTTCTGCTGACACCATTCCAAACAGAGGATATTCATGTAATGAGTAATAAAGGAATTGTGAACCTCTGGACACAGGCAGAGGCAGTGTAAATTGGGGGTCAGACACCTGTACCTGCAATTGCCTGGGGGTTGGGCATGCTCTGCCACAGGCCTGCATGTCCTAACTGGGGCTCAACTTGTGCTTAGCTCTGCTCTGCAATTCTGTACTCAGGTTACTGTGTTCCCATCCAGTATTCCAGGTCATTTATGTGTACTACTGCTTGGACTAGCCAGCTTGACAGCGTAGCTAAAACTGCATTAAGCTGAGGCTTTCAGCGATAACCTCTTCTCTGCAGCTACAGCAGCTGCAGAGCTTATCTACAGACATCCCCAGCTGCTCAACACCATGCCCCTGTCAGAGGTTACTGGGTTACTTGCTCTGCCCATCCCCTACTTCAACAGTACACTGTGAACATACTATCAAATTTTTTTCTGCCATTTAAACATGCATAAACAGTTGAATTGGCCCATTCTCTTTCTCAGTGGCAGAAGCGCTGCAGATGCTCCTCTGAAGGCAGACATTGCTATATGGTTGTCCTTTGGGAGGAGAAAAATGAAGAGATTGCATTTCTTCTTAGCCTTCTCTTAATGGTACTGTAACCAAAACCATTCAACAGAGTCACAGGGGCTGAAAAACTGACAGTCTGCAGTAGCTGACGTCTTCTTTTAATAAGCTCAAATTCTTAGAAATTTTTTGCAGTGAAAAACTAAGAAACTGAGAGACTGTGCTCTTGTTTCTCATGCAGTTTCAATTTTCATTTTGGATTTTCAGCACCCAGCATGGTATTGTTAAATATGTTTATGTATTAATTTTCTGCTCGGTTTCCAGATCTACAGAAAAATCAAGCCAGAGTCAGAAACCCTGAAATATTTTCCCACAACTTCTCATGCCAAGTCCTAAAATATACAATTTAATTCTTTCACCAATTGTTGCAAATTGACCAATATACTGCGTTTATTTTCTTAGCAGAATTTATCTTTGTTCATCAGGAGACCCAAACACACGAGGCCTTCATCCTTGGCCTGCCTAAAGCTCAGAGATGATCACAGTTTGGCCACACTAATGCTATGCCTTATCAAAATAACTTCTGCGTTCTTGCTCAATCACTGAGTTTCCCCAAGGACTAAACACTTCTACCACTGTTTGCACTTACGTAAACAGTAACAAGTGGCCTGTTGTAGTCTGTCCTACCTTTGCTTTTGCTGTTCCAAAGGAGGGATGGTAAAAATGATTAACTGTTTCCAGCCCTCCAGTACTTAAGCCTCTCACTTGTGTTTCCCTGTCTTACCACCACCTAGTCTAAAATCCAGTAAGCTAAGTAGCTTTATCCGCACAGGACTGTGGTGCTCACTATCAACTTGTCAGCATGAAAAGAATTACACTCAGCTTAAAATATAAATCATCCACAGATCACATAAACAAATTACTTCTTTTGCTGTTTAATATAAACAGTTGTGAGAGTTTGCTTTCTTCCGACTCACTTATAGCAAGTCCGTTGCAGCTGAAAGAAGCTTTAAAAATAATCATTTGTCTCCTACAGAACAAAATACCACATTAACCATAAAATCTCTAAACTTAAACCCCCTGTACCTATCACAGCAAAGTATTTTTGTTCAACAGAAGTCAAGATTTCAACATCTAAAAATATAGGAACATATAAACAAAATACAGACTCAGATAAAATGCAAACTTGTGAAAAATCTCCTTAAGTCAAACTTGTAGAAATAGTAGTTATTTTTAATTACTCCGTATACTTCACTGCTGCCTATCAGCAATATTGACTATAAAATTTATAGCTACAAGGTGAAATTGTTGCCGATGCATTTGATTTTTATATATTACTCCTCTATTTCTCTCCTTAAAGACACTTGTTGTAATAGTCTGAAAAGTTATAATTTACAAATATAGGATTGGGTGTTTTAAAGCCAACAACATGAACCTAGAATTGCTCCCACTGACTTCTTTGTGGTAACATTAAGCTAATATTAAGTACCTTCAAATTTCTAAGGACCAAAATACGCACCTGTAAATAATCAATACTAGCATTTTAGAGAATGTATAGATTTTGAAGGACACAGCATTTAAAGAGATTAAACCAAAAGTATTTATTTATTTCTTCAAGAATTTGCATGTTGTTTTCTGAGCTGCCAGTATCAAGACAGAAATCAAGCGAGGTTTTGTTGGTGTTAGTGAGTGCCTGCACTGTAACTGCTTCACCTGCTTTTATTGCTCCCCTGATGGAATTCAGACTCTGTGGGAAGGTAAAGGAGTGGTCCAGTTCCAACCAGCAGCAAATCCACAGACAGGGATAAACCAGACCCAGGCAAATTGTGGAATGCCACTTCAATCTTCTCAGCTACCTCCCCAAAGCTGCCTCCACCTTCCATTTCCCCCCAACCACTCAGGGAAAGCACGCCTTTTTCAGTCATCCTCTGCTTCCATGCAGTATCACTTATTTTCAGTTGGTTAACTTTCCTGATAATCACACTTCCTACAATTACCATGTCTGTGAGGTATCAAGGATAAGTTTTACCTTCTTGTCTCCAAATATCACCAATCCCATTTATTTATTTTCTATAGCAGTTTCTGAAGAGCCCTTGTAGAATACCATGGCATATGAAGCGGACAAGCAGTAGTTTACTCTAACATACCCTGCCCCACTTCTGTACTTTTTGAAATTAAAATTATTTCTTCAGAAGGTGGCTGGAAAAATATTTAGCTTACAACTGAAGTTGTGCAGGACAGTGCAATTGTTTTTTACACACTTGTCTGGATTTCACTAGTTAGGCTCCTGTGAACGGACACAGTCTCCAGATAAAAGTCTTATGTCTAAGATACATGTTATATAATGATCTATACTTGGACAGACTGTAGAGCACTGTGTCTTCATGCAAAAGAAAACTTTGGCCTTGTTGAAAATAGTGTGGTATAAGAGACTGACATCTGCAGCTCATTTAGGCAATTTGACAGGTAGAACTAGCTGCTATACTTCACAGGAGACAAAAATATTTTAAAAAAAAAATCTGTCTACATTTCATGTTTCAGCCTGTCAACTTATCTGCCTGCTTTTGGGACAGAGGATAGCTGTTCACTGTAGAGATGCTACTCAGATGCACCCCTCTGCATCTATAACAGGGTTCTGAGCATATTTGAATATACTAAGAAGGTTATTTTTCTTTAAATAAAGTCTATATATATGGACTATAACTGAGGCACTCAGCAGACTGAAGTAGCTCAAGGCACAGCTAGAGACAGCAGAGTGACTAGATTCTCATCTTCATATCCTACCCTCTTCAAATAAAGGAGAATGACAATTTCATGATCACACTATCTACAGCTAGGCATGATGATAGTAATTAAGTTAGAAAAAGGAAATTGTGAAACTAAGTGATTAAGTACTCTCAAAGGACAAACAGCTTTTACTGGTGAAAAAAAGACAACATAAGATAATTAGATAATTTTAAAATACAAATATTTTCTAATTCTCAATAATCTTTACCTCGAAGAACAGAACAGCAACTATGTCATTATAATGAAAACCTAGCTTATGCTTTGATACTAGGAAATATATTAAGTTCAGCAACAGCTACCAATCGCAGAAGAGAATGTGTTATGGAGACACTGCCAACCATTGTGTTACAAATTATTTAATTTATATTGTCTAAAATAGTCTATTAGAAATGTGAGAAGAAAACATAGTTCCTTTTATTATTTCTCACTGGTGACTCACCTACCTCTTTCCCTTTCCAACTCCCAACAGTACCACCACATAACTCACAAATAGCAGGACTGTGCATAGTCTAAGGAACAATGTTCTTAGCAACTTAACACATGCAAAAGTTCATTGTACACCTTCGAAACACTGAGATTTATTTTCAGTGATGGGTACAAAAAAGTTAAAAAAAAGAAATAAAATGATGGTAGAATCCTTAAGATCATTTTCCCCTGGCTTGAAAAAAATTTGTTCAGAAAATGTTACTTATCTAGAACATATTAACTTGGTCATCTGACCATGTGATTCACCTCACGCCAACTTGTAGCTTGATATAAAATTAGCTCTAAGACTGAAGGGACAGTTGGGGGGTTTTTTTGAAGTTTGTTCTGTTTTAAACCTCAGTCTAAACACAAGAAAGCACTAGGTCATGACAATTTTTGATGTTCCACCTCATAACAACCAAATCTGTTAGATGAATCCTCTACTGGCTATCCACGCTTTTTCACAGAATGATAAGGTTGGAAAAGACCTTTAAAATCATCAAGTCCAATCATTCCCATCCTGTGCTAAACCATATCCCTAAGTACCCCATCTACCCTTCTTTTTAAACACATCCAGGAAAGGTGATTCAACCACCTCCCTGGACAGCCTGTTCCAGGCCCCAACAACTCTTTCAGTAATTTTTTTTTTTTCTAGTATCTAATCTGAACCTGCCCTGGTGCAGCTTCCTGCCATTTCCCCTTGTCCTGTCACCTGGCTGAAGAGACCATCACCCACCTCTCTATAACCTCCCTTCAGGTAGTTGTAGGTGGTGATAAGGACTCCTCTCAACCTCCTCCAGGCTAAACATCCCCAGCTCCCTCAGCCACTCCTCATATAATTTTCACCTTAGAGAAACACTAAACTTTTTAAAGAAATCACAAGACTGACATCAAAGGTGGTCTTCAAGTAGCAACACTGACTCACAAATTAATAACAATGATTATACCCACAAACACAAATACAGCATTTTTCTAGCTACTAATCTTAGAAGAATCTAAAATCTGGCATGACTTTCCATGACAAAGATTAGTTCCAGGTCTTTTTTCAATCACAGTAATTAAAAACCTTTGCCTTTTTCTTTTTTCAACTGAAAATTAAAACCTAAGTACACTGTATGTACTTGTTTGACTTTAGTCACCTCAATACACCTAATATTCGCTCCCAGTTAATCAGAAATGGAATAAGATTTTTGTCAGCTACTGAGTGAAAAATATTGCCAACCTACTTGAACAACTTCTTACAATCTCAAATATCTGGCCATGTATACATTCTCCCACTTTACTGTCTCCATTAAACACCTGCCTCAGTATGCATTTGCTATCTGTGCACATAAATCTCCCCTGTGCTGGCTCTTTCTTCTAGAAGACCTACCTGCCCCAGTCACAGGCAGAACACCTTGGGCTGAGAGGCCTGAATGGAGATGATGACAGGAGCCTCAGGTTCGACCAGAGGCCTATATTAGAAATTAGGCCTAGTATTAGAAAAATATTAGAAAAAAATTCTTCCCCAAAAGAGTTGTCAAGAACTAGAAGAGGCTGCCTCGGGAAGTGGTTGAGTCACCATCCCAAGGTATTTAACAGACATGCAGATGTGGTGCTTAGGGACATGGTTTAGTGGTTGAACGTAGCAGTGCTAGGTTAATGGTTGGACTTGATGACCTTAAAGGTCTTTTCCAAACAAAACAATTCTAATATTCTAGTATTTGGTCTTTCAGCCATATGAACTATGGCTACACGTAAATGTTTTCTCCTGTTTGTACCTTTCTTTCACCTTCCATATCTTGAATAATACCCTCTGATCATGGTCAATTTTAAACATTTATTTATCCCGTCTAAACACAGCAATACATTTATTTCAAAGCAGTTTTCAAATCTCAGCTGTAAAGTGCTATGGCAACTCCAAGTTGCCTATTGTGAAAAAAAATTCTAACATTAACACCATGTGTTTCAGTAGAACTTTATTCTAAAGATTGAAATTATGGTCTTAACTTCATAATGGAAAAGACTGAACACAAATTCTGACACTGTCCTTTGTTGGCTCATTCACCAAACTTCATTCAGGTCAGGAGAAAATTTATTTAGCTAGTGTGTAACATTTGTTGAGACTAGGAGGAAAGTTAAATAAATGCTGAACAACATTTTGCAAAGGGGTAGGATATGAATGCTGAACATGGACCCATACTAAAATAATCTTGCTAACATATGTATTAAAACAATTACTGAATCACCTTCAAGTAATGCTCCAAGTACAGCATGTACTTCAAATACTGCTGTCTATATAGAAGGTCAAAACCAAACCATTATTTATAAAGCTGGTGGTTTCTGATTTTAATGAGAAAAGGATTTGATGTGAGTAGGTGGAAAAATACTTCTTCTGTTACCACATTGTTTTACTATTATTGCTTACCTTCAATTCTGTGTCCATGGCAATTTTTTTCACAATTGAGATGAGACACACATAGAAATACACCAAGACGAAGGCTACTTAAATAATCTAGAAACATTTGAATGAAACAACTGAAGAACTGAATGACAGTTCTGTTTCTCTCTGTGTGATGCATATAAAAGTGAATTTTCATTTTCTCCAAACCCACGAATTACTATAAACCACACAGAGGGTTAAAACAACCCAAGCCAAGTTTTGTTGAATAAATAACTGCACTCAGCATTTAACCTTCTGCATATTTGCCTATGTTCCACAATGTTTCCATGCGGTCCCCCCAAAATTTCTGTGTTTATCCTGAGAATGAAACCCAGTCCCTCAGAACAGTCTCCCACATTCTAATAGCTTTATGTTAAAAATGAAGCATTGCACACATGTGTATCTTCAATTCATCTTACGCATTTTTGGCCTTCTCCTGGAGCCCAAACAAGGCTAACTCATTATTTGAACTAGTAAGCCTGACAAGGACTCTAAGAAAATCACAAATACTAGGCCTGTTCAGTTGCACAGCCTCCTGGGAGCAGCAATATATATCAGCTACCTGGTGAATCAGCAAATAATACTCATAAGATCAAGTTTTACACTGTGCTCATGCTGATGAAAGAATTAACCTTCTTTCCCTGGTATGGCAGAAAACCAGAACTCCTTCCCGTGCCTCAGAATAATATTTTTCAGCTTTGGGCACACACAGAGATTAAGATCAGGTACCAGATTGGTTCAGGCAGTTATGCAGTGCTGTAAAGCAAGTCAGCAGAAATGCATAAAACAAAGTGGACATTTGAAGCTGCATACTCAAATCCTCATGTGACTGGGTTACAAAAGCACTCCTAAGACATAGGACAGCTGCAAAATGGGAAGGAACTGAGCAGTTCAGAGAAAAAGGGTAACAATGGCTGGACAGACCAGGACTGAGTGTACAGCTGGATGACCTTGGCAGCCTTCACTGCCCCGTGCTTCTCCTCATCACCATTGCAGTCTACACATAGCCACTCTCAGAAATTAACATGACAGGCTGACCAATCAAGCTACTTGAAAGACTCACAAGCAGCACAGGTACCTCCAAAACACCAGTTACTATTCTAATAATTCTGGACTTGAAAAAAATCTTATTCTTCTGAAAGCACTAACCATAAGAGTGAATACTCATTCACTTCAAAGAGAAACAATCCAGAAAATTAATAAAAGCAGGAGCAATACAGCAAATTTTTTTTATTGCTCTTTTCTCCCTCCTCTTGTTCCATCAAACTGAGTAATAAAATATTATTCTTCCTTAGTTTATCAGGGCAAAGCTACTTTCCATAGGGACATTACTGCCGATTCTGATCCTTCTGATTCTTGCTTGACTGCACACCACACCACCTGCTAATTCAGAACTCAAATGTCACTTTTTTTTTTTTAAGAAAGCTTACCTCTGTAGTGGTCCCAATGTCAGCAGACGGGCTGTATGTGCTGGTATCTGGGGGAGCTGTACCAACACTACTTTTAACTGGAGAACTAGGAGGAGCAGGTCCTGTCATGGTTTCAGTGTACGCAGAAGACTGATATAAGATTCCTTTCCTCTGAATTTTATTCCAAACTTTACTTGTGATTTCAGCCAGTTCATACAGAAGCTGAACCTAGAAGAAAAAAAACCCTTTTTTAAGATGAAGCTTTCCTTAAGGAGGTGAAGGAAAATGATCAAAGTCCTCCACTGAGACTCTGAATGTAGCAGAATTGAACTCACCATTTGTATTGTTCTGATAAGCAACTACATCAAAATTAAAATAATCAACATCAGTTACAGTATAGTGATTTTTGACAGAAATAATCTGTGCTTTGTCTAAACATACAGTTTATAGCTCGTAAAAACATAACCAATAGCATAGTCTTATGAAACTTATATTAATATCAATTTTAACAGGTAAACAAAGGTAATTTATTGTATATCTCATATGTATAAATACTACCTCTAGAAAAAGGCAAACAAACCTTATGAAATACTAACAATAAAAAAGTTATTAATTTAAATCATATTAAAATAATGATCGTACACAGCATATGAAACTGGGTTTTACGAAGAATATCCACTATCAAACACAATTGTCTCCTGGCATATATCATTCCAATATTCAGAAACTCACTGTTTAACTTGCACATTGTTTGACTCAGTTCTAAGATATTTACACAAGTTTTTTGTAAATAAGCATTAATCACAGAATTTGTATGACAACATACTGCAATAAATTGCATAAAACAAGCTCAGAGAAAACTGCAAACAATGTATAAGCAGATCCACAGCTGGATACCATACCCAACTTGCCATTATAAAAAATGGAAATTCTCATATTTATAAGAACTTTAAGCCTCAGGACACATCTACTCTATGAAGCTGGCTTCTTATGTGGGCAGAACAGATGCAGAAAAACATGCATCAATCTACATTTGATATAAAACAGTACTTGATTTTGTGTGTGAGAGTATATGTGATGAAGTCTCAAAGTACATCTTACAGTTGTTTCTTAAGAGGTGAAGTCCTGGAATTTTATAAAAACTTTCTTAATTCATCTTGGATTTTCTTTTGAAGTTTCGAGGCTTACACTGAGCAGGTCATAAACACTTTTGACAGAATTTTTTCCTTAAAGGAGATAAACTTCTCAGTACTTTTTTGGTGCCACATACAAAGAAACAGTAACTTTGACTGTGGCAAAAAGTTCTTACTTATGCCTTAAAATACTTTGCTGCTGAAGCACTCTGATTAGCACTGGCAACCTTGAAATTATGAATTAAAAATTTCCAAATTTTCCTGAGTCTTTCCCATATAGCGCAAGAAGATCAACTAATAATGTCCATCTGAGTGATTAATGTAACTTTAAATGGTGTTGACACTGCTGGCAAAGGAGTCTCTAGAAAATTAACAGGATGCAGGCAGATATCCAAATCATACATGTTTGCAACCTCCCCTAACTCAAAAAAAAAATCTTGGTGAAGAAAAAAAAAAAAAGGATAATTTAAGGTATAATTCATCTTAATGAAGTAGGGTTCCGGAAGTTTAATCATGCTACTGTTCATAAAGGCACAAAGATGGAACTCCTGCTAATATACAAGGTAAAGACATTTGTCATCAGCTAATCTAATGCTGAAGAGTTTAAATCATATTGGGGCTGCAACAGTTATAATCATTACAGCTAATAATTACTTATGTTATCAGGGAGATTTTTTTAATTGCTTAGGGTAGAGGCTTTGCAGCCATTCTGAAAGAGTGGCTATTTCAGAAAGCAGTAGCCATTTCTCCGACCATCGCCAGCCACCAGCCAACCAATTAGTACGACCCTAATACTCTAACACCCTGCTCTGAAACAAGAGACAAAACAACAAGCTCACCAAGAAAAAAGGCACACTTTGATTAAAGGGAGATGATTTTAATGGTTATATGTTAGCAAATAGAGAATACAAAAAAGTCTCACACCAAAACCTCATCAAAACAAAAAAGGCACATAAACTTCAGATAAAGAGCTGGATTTATGTCTTTGATTACTTTTAATACACTTTATTTGATTCTATTGGTTGTTCCTCATTAAAATGAAAGGATTTCTACTTCTCTTGTTGGTTGCACTTTTTCAGGCGAGTAGTAGTAATATTTTGGAAATTCATTTCTGATTATATTAGAAGAGCTCATGCACAGCCTCTCTCCTTTAAAAGTATTTTTTAGCTTAATAGTTAATATATAGTTATTATTTTTAGTACACTCTATTCAAGAGAAGAAAAATGGTATGACAAAAATAGGAATAAATCTGCCAGTACTTGTTAAGAAAAGTTTCCCTCTCTCACTGTTTTGACTCCCTCCCTAGCAAAACCACACATAACTCAGTAAGACCCCACTGACTACTTGGCAAAATCTGTAAAGCTCAATATGCTACAGCATTTTATACTTAAAAAATAACACATTGCTACAAAGTTGAGAACTTTAACAAAGGGCAGTATCCTGGCAACTTTGTACATTGGAAATATCTATTGACTTTAAAAGGATATAACCACCCCAGCATGGTATCATATTAAATCATAATAGTCATATAGTAAAATACTTCACCTTTGCTACCACTTTAAAAAATCACTAAGTATCATCTACTTTAAGGCTGTCATCTATAGACAAAATACAGCCTGCCATTCTAAAGAATCAAATTTCATATTTTCTCTACTGTGAATTTATAAAAATCAAATGTTCTGTATGTAAATGTACTTTCCATCTTCTTTTTCCAACATCAGACTAAAGAAGACTAATGGGGTAAGTAAAGCAGAAAGTAATGCAGATGTGTAAGGGAAAAAAGGCAAATAATTTATCCGCATCATTTTGATCATTATAATGCTTCAGTAAATTAATAACATCCTAGTGCACGTAGCATCCTTTAAGAAATCAACATTTTGTCTTATATTCTGCTGTACTACTTCATTTTAATATTTCACTATACTCTTAATATGATTTATATGGAGCTTACAATTGAAATTCTTTTAGTGAAAGAATATTCTTACAGTTCGCAAAACAAATTCTCTGGTTGCACTCTGGTAGGAACGCTTGACAATGTGATTTACATCCTCTGTTTTTATTTCTAATTTGCAAATCAAATTAAGGCTGCTACTTATAACAATGCCATTCCGCTTATAGATGAATAATATTAATTATAAAATTATAATACTCTGTGTTCTTTCCCTTCCTACCTACTAAATGAAGCAATAAACTGGCCACTTTGTCTATAACATCATATCCATTACATATATTAACCGTGAGTAATAGATACGGAGATTTTAAAAAAACTGAGTTGATAAGACAATTTGCTAGAATTTCACTGGGAACGTACTGATCAAATATAGCAAGCTTTTGCTACATGAACATCTAAAAATGCTTACCAATTCTCTGAATAGCTGCAATATCCAGATGAATTTTGTACAGTTCTATGAAAATTAATGCAGCATAAGGAAGGCTTCCATAGCCTGTAAAATTATTGCTTATTAACTCATTAAACGCTATGGACATGCCACAATGTTGCAAAGCAAAGCTTTTAACTTTACCTGCCTTTTATTATAAAATCATTATTTTATCCTTTCCTATTTATACATTTATAACACAGTGACAAACCTTTATGAGTGCCAACACACCTGTCATACAACTTTACAAGCTGAAATAGACCTTGTTGAGGCTGCTCAATTTTCAAATTCAATTTGTCATGTCCAGTGCACAATCTCACTCTACCAACACTCTTCCTAGTGAGCGTGAAACCATCCAGTACAGAAGACAATGGCACATAGCAAACAAGTCAGAAATAGCTTGGATGGAAGGCAGGGAATGGGGCAGGAGACGAGTCACTGAGGATAAAATAAATACATCATTAAAAGCCCCTTGTTTCATTCATAGAACATAGAATGAGGTAAGGGAAAAACTGCACATGACTGAGGAACATGTAAGTGAGTACACACACAAGGGCTAATAGAAATTACATCAGTCAGCTTAGCTTTAGTACTCCTGGACTCAGGGCATAAGTTCATAATCAGGTTATCATATAAAAATCGTAACACTCTGTTCTTTCCCTTCCTACCTACTAAATTAAGCAATACACTGTCCATTTTGTCTATGATATCTTTTAGATAGGGCTAAAAATTTGGAGAATACAGTGCATGAATGCTGAGCCCCACTCAGACCTCAGCAGATTTGCAATTCCCAAGAAAAAGTCTTTTCTCCAGCAACACCGGAATTGTGGCAACTGTCAGGAAAGTGTTATACAAGTTGCAGTAACGTTTACTCAGAGTTTTGCATAGTAAGCCTACTTTATTTGGAAGTACAGCAAGCTTGATCCAGGTCAGTAAATTCAGGTGCACTTTCTGAAAATCTAGCAGTAGCTTTGTCTTTTAGTAAACGTAAGTAAGGAGGTAAATTTGTTCCCCCTTCCTTCCATTAGGATACCATTGTTTGCCTAAAAACCATTTATGTTTGAAGAACTGTTAGTCCTATGAAAACATGGGGAAAAAAACCACAGTAAACCACTTCAATATTTGAATCCACAGTGACAGCAGAACAGCACTAGAGCATTTAATGGTACATCTGCAATTCATTTCAATCCATCAGCCAAAAGATGCATTTATACTGTAGCTATTACATTTGGAGAAGAGTTTAAATTACAAAACTTGAGAGAGCTTCAAAGCAAATCTTAATCTAAGCACCTTGATCTTGATGGCCCAGTTAAAAAAAAATTAAGATAGAAAAGACCTTCTTCAACAGAATGTAGCACAACTGTACTTAAATTGACTTATTTTAAATTTCCTTTCATAAATCAATTAAATGTACCAACCTGGGGGTTGGAGCATTTTATTTCAAGGGACTCGAGGTCGACGTGGAGGCAGACAACAAACGAGTGTCTGGATTCTGGCCCCGAAGGAAGCAGTTTCTGTGAAGTAACAGCTAAAGTAGAAGTACAGCCCATTGGTTCCACTAAATTAAGCGTCATCTGTTGTCCAAGAAGAGTGTATATACTGAAATGATGCAGATTAACAGTCCATGGAAAAGCATCACCTAATAATTAAAAAGAAGAAAAAACTGTTCAATAACTGCATAATAAAAGCTAGGCCTTATCCTACCCCCTCTTAGAAATCAGCAAGTGCAATCAACAACCATTAAATTGATGCCAAAGTCTCACAACTATAATTCAGCCATCAATTCCAACAGCAATCTATTTTTTATGTTTTTTAAAAATAATTGAAATCCATTGGGGGTTTTTACTCCAAACTGTGAACAAACATGTACAACAGTCTTTAAAGAATTCTTTTTGCTTTATATGATTTTTATGGTTCTCCTCAAAATACGGAGTATTCTGAAAGCACTCCACACTTTTCAGCATATGGATAGCAGAGACAGATTCTTACATTATATATTTATACATGTTTACAGGTTTTGATACTAAAATGGAAAATTACTTTTCTTTCAAAAATTTACAGTTTGCATCTCAACAGAGCGGTGTCAGAGCACAAAAGCTATCCCAACACATTGCTTGGGTA
This sequence comes from Laterallus jamaicensis coturniculus, assembly GCA_022605575.1. Lineage (NCBI taxonomy): Eukaryota > Metazoa > Chordata > Aves > Gruiformes > Rallidae > Laterallus > Laterallus jamaicensis. The sequence goes on along the minus strand of JAKCOX010000002.1, from coordinate 69,210,936 downwards.
AGTGAAACCTTGATCACAGAGCAGCTCTTTCCACTGCCTTCACTTAACTTCTGAAGAACAGAATGGTGATGGATTTTTGAAAAATAAGTCACTATAAACACACACTTAATTTCTTGTATTTAGGAGGGAGCCTACCAAGAGAAGTTCCTGGCTGCCTACCATGAATCATTATCAAGGATAATCTGTGAGGGAATCGGCAGCATGTAGCAGAACAACAAAATGGCTGCCACTTCAGTACAATCCATTTTCTTTAAGTTGTCAAGAAATAGGAAATACAAGTTTCCAAAGCAGGACCACAGAGACAACTGTTTGTGTAGGTACTAAAAAAGGCCAACAGGAACTCTTTTTAGTGAGAGAGAACCTTCAACGGCTCTGCCAGCTAGAGTTGAAAGGAACTGGGAACAAGGACTAAGGAAACGTGAAGCAGAAATGTCTGTGGTGGGTTGACCCTGGCTGGAGGCCAGGTGCCCCCAAAGCCGCTCTGTCACTGTTCATCCTCAGCTGGGCAGGAAAGAGAAGATATAATGAAAGGCTTGTAGGTCAAGATAAGGACAGGGAAATCACTCACCAATTACCACTGCAGGCAAAACAGATTTGACTTGGGGAAATTAACTTAATTTATTGCCAATTAACACCAGAGTAGGATAATGAGAAATAAGAACAAATATAAAACTACCCTTCCTTTCTGCCAGGCTCAACTTCACCCCTGATTTCTTTCCCTCCTCTTCCCCATTGGCACAGGGGGACAGGGAAAGGGGGTTGCAGTCAGTTCATCACACACTGTCTCTGACTCCTCGCACTCTTCTCCTGCAGTGTGGGGCCTGTCCCATGGGAGACAGTCCTCCACAAACTTCTCCATGAATCCTTTCCATAGGCTGTAGTTCTTTGCAAACTGCTCCACTGTGGTTTTCTCCACAGGGGAAATCCTTCAGTAACAGAAATGAGTCCCCTGCAGCCTCACAGGTACTGCCAGAAAACCTACTTCAGCCTGGGCTCCTCTTAACAGGCTCCTGTCAGGAGCCTGCGCCAGCATGTGCTTTCCACAAAACAGGGTCACAATCTCCTTCAAGACTCATCCTCCTGCTCCGGTGTGGTGGATATCTGTCTCATCACTGACCTCCCTGAGCTGCAGAAGCACAATCTGCATCACAGTCTTCTCCACAGGCTACTCTGGCACCTGGAGTACCTCCTCTCCTCCTTCTTCACTGAGCTGTGCCTCGCATACGCTTACTCCTCGCTTCCAGCTACTGTTGTACAGTAGTATTTTTTCTCCTTCTTAACTACTTTATCCCAGAGACACTACTGCCATCACTGAAGGGCTCAGCCTTGGCCAGCAGTTAGTCCATCTTGGAGCTTGATGGCATTGGCCCTGTTGGACATGGGGAAAGCTTCTGGTATCTTCTCACAGAAGCCACCCCTGCAGTCTTCCTCACTACCAAAAATTTCCCATGTAAACCTAATACAAACCCACATGAGGTAACTGGGTCCCACAGAAAGAATTTAGGTTCTGCAAGAGACACTGAACCAAAAGCCAAAGAATGCTCAACAGATATGAGGAAAATGAGTCAAAGAAAGATATGTGGGTAATTCGCATTTTTCCAGAAACAGGTATGGGTTTTTTGCTCTTTAGAAGTACAAGGGCATAAAAATTATTTCAGGTTTTGTTTGTTTTTTTTCCCCTCTAAAAAAAGTCTTCATCACTCCATTTATCAGATTTTCTGCTGAGGAAGTTGGGCCTTTTTGTCCCCACTCAAATGATGGGCAGTCTGGGCCCAGCACGTGACTTTTCAATCCACCAAGAGAAACTGTCTGCCCCAATTCCAAGTAACATAAAAGTGGCTGGATGCAGCCTCAGATCCAAACACAGCAGGCGGGTGAACATCCACAAACCTCACCTTGGGCTGTAACAGTCTTCACCTTTGTACAGAACAAACACATTCATTTGGAGGAAGAGAAGGAGAAAAGTTCTCCTTCCTGTAACAAAATTCAGAAGATTATTTGACTTGAGTTTTGGTTTTTTTTCAAGATTTGAACATGGAGTCATGGGTAAGAAGGGTCCAAATAAATTTAATACTCCAGAAGCATGGAGGTTATAAAGACTTCAAACCAGTGTATTGAAACAATATATGGAGAGTATACTTGCTGCCTGATGTGGCCTACAGTCAACACTATCCTGCTGAGAAATCACATTAAGAAATAGCACAAATTAAGTGTTAACTATGATTATTTAGAAGAATCTTCAGGAAAATTTTGAAATTAAGATAAAGCCGGAGCAAATAATCTTTTTACCATACTATTTTAGAAAAACTTCACTTGTTCCTTCCACAGGTGGCACCAGCAATAAACATACATTATATATCAGAAGGGTCTTTGTCTTATCCTAAGAAAGAACTGAAAACTCCAGTAGTTTACTTTGAAGCTATTGCACACTGAATAATTCGGCTCAGCCAAAGTATTTTGGAAAGGTTTCAAATTAAAAATTTTAACGTAGTTGGCAATCTGTATTTTTTCCAAGTTCAGTCAGCCAAGAAATAAAAAATATTAATTGTAAGAGATGGAAAAATTTCAAATGCGAAGTCAAGTCTAATGACATTTCTAATTACTATGCATGAACTTTGTTTTTCTCTGTGATCACCACAGCAAATTAACATTGTTTATATTTCATGGATTAGAAAGAAACTCCAAAGAAAACAATGAATTTTATGTCTACTATGCCGCATACATTACCTACCTTAAAAGGTAGATCAAATTTTATCAATGTACAGAAAACACCGCGTGCTGAACAAACACTGTAGTAAAGATATAGCAAATGTACAACTATAAAATTCACCCTAATGTCATCAATTACCTCTTCTACCACTTCATACACACTATGTGACCATGGTAACATTACATTCTAACAAGTGGAACTGTCCACCGATAAATCCTCGGGGGTTTGTTGTACCTGTGTTTGCTTTGTTTATTAAAAAACTGTACCTGTATTCATTTGCAAATTGGTTTTATGAAACTTTGTCATGGTTTTGCCCCAGCTGGCATCTGAGCAGCATGCAGCCACTCTCTTGGGACAGGTGAGGGGAACAATTGAAGTGTCTAAACATCACAGCAACACTGTTAAGATTTATTTCAAAACTTATTTATTAGTGGGAAGGAAAAGTCAGTACCACACTTGGCAGACATTTTTTCTACATCCACCATACATGTCTATTACTGTTTTGTCACCCAATTCTCTAAGCATTTCATTCTGCTTAAATTGAGTTTCTGTTCAATTTCTTCTCACTAACTCTAATTTTAAAGAGCAGCTACAAATAGGACAGAGGTCCCTCTCTTCACCAGGAGCCTAAATGGGGAAGAAAAGGAGCAACAGGTACAAGTTGGAGGTACTGCCTTGTACAAGGAGAGGTTTCATCTTGACATAATAAAGAAACATTTTACAGTAAGAACAGTCATTCACTGAACAACCTCAGTGATGTGGAGATTTTCAACAAGTGACTGGACAGGGTGCTGGATAATGTCATCTAGAATCTTTGCAATGAAGGTCTGGACCAGATGATCAATCAAGGTCCCTTCCAACCTGGACTGCTTAATGATACTGTGATTCTGTTTTAGTATCCTCAGTGAATACCACCTCACATATCTATCATCTGATTGGTTTGAACTATAAAGATAATACTTCATGTAATTTAAAATTTTTCTAAATGTATTCAGTTATATTTGTTATTCAACAGAAGTTCGGACTCTCTAATTCTTTACATTGATAAATCCATTTCTCTTTGTATGTTACTTAGTGTAAGTATAAATTACATTTCTGAATTTAAGTACTAGACTTAAAACGTTCTTTAAAGTATTCCTACAATCAACAATTGCCTCAGAAAAGAAATGCATCAGAACTCTGAAAAACCTGATCGTGCGATACTGTACAAGCTATTTTTACAGTACATTGACATCTTGAGTCAGTAAATCTCTGTCAGTAGGCTGCAATATTCCCAAATGAAGTATGACTATGCTCCTTCCCTCCTCTTTTAGTTTTTTATGCAATAAGAAAAATATGAGTGTGCACAGAGCTTCCTTCAGAGTAGCAATGCATCCTTGCAAACTAGTCTTTTCCTTGTATCTTCTTTATAAAAGAAAGAATGATTTAAAAAAAAAAAAGTTCCAGTAAATCAAGGTTGAATAAATAGAGTTTCAAAGAGATGGTAAGATGTCTTAAGAATCACAGAATGTGTAAGGTTGGAAGGGACATTTAAAGGCCATCTAGTCCAACCCTCTGCAGTAAGCAGGAACATCTTCAGGAGATCAGGTGACTCAGAGCCCCATCAAGCCTGACCTTGAATACCTCCAGGGATGGGGCCTCCACTGTGCCTCTGGGTAACTTGTTCCAGCGATCCACCATCCTCATATATGAAAGCATTTTCTCCTAATATCCAACGTAAATCTCCCCTTTTCTGTTTTAAAACCATTATCAGCCATCCTATTGCTACATGCCCTTGTGAACAGCTCTTCCCCAGCCTTCAGGTACTGGAAGGCCGCTATAAGGTTCCCCCAGAGCCTTCTCCAAGCTAAACAAGCCCAAGTCTCAGTCTATCTTCACAGGAGAGGAGCTCCAGCCCTTTGATCATTTTTGAGGCCCAAATGAATGATGGTATGTCCCCAAAGTCTTGTTTAAAGACACAATGCAAATTAAGAGAATAGAAGTCCATAAAAAGGTCTATCACTTCTCTACATGGGAAAAAACAAAGAAGGTGACTTAAAGACTTTGAAAAAACCTTCCTAATAGTCTGTTTAAGGGGGAGTTTTAGCATGGGAGAAAGCAACAGATCCATTAGAGAATAAAAAATATCAAGATTGTGAGAGCTTCTGCTTGGCATTGTTCCCAGAGAACAAAGCCACACACAAATTCCTTACCATAGGCTTTGCCCCAACTTGGGGAATTTTCTCTCACTAGGATCTTTCCTTCAAATTTGCATTTGACAAAATTCAAATCACTTCTTACTTTCATAATAGGTTTAAATTACATCATCAGTTTCAAAGAAACAAAATACTTTGGTGAAATTTATCTTTTATCTGTCATTTTGATGAGCAAATTATATATTTCATACTTAAAGTTATTAGGAAAAATACATACACCTTGCTCTTTTTGCCTTTTTTTTTTTTTTTTTATTTTCCATTGTCAGCCTCTCCTAATATGACTTTCAGTATTAAAGACTGCAATTTGATTTTTGTCCCTGTGAGTTAAGGCACAATAAAGGAAGGAGGAGAAGGGCCCAATATAACTGGCAGAACAAAGGGAGGGGGATAACCCTGCTATAAATCCAAACAAATTTCAGATGTGTCGTGGTTTAACTCTGCAGGCAGCAAAAACAGCCACACAGCCTTCACTCACTTCCCCCACCCCAGAGTGACGGGTGAGACAATTGAAAAGAAAAATGGTAAAATTCATGGATTGAGATAAACACAGTTTAACAGTAAAGAACACGTTCAAGCTCAGGTTTGCTGGAGCTCTGAGCAATCTGATCTAGTTAAAGGTGTCCCTCTTTACTGCAGGGCCATTGGACTAGATGACCTTTGAAGGTCCCTTCCAACCTAACACATTCTACGATTCCATCTCAAGTTGGAAGGGATCCATAAGGACCTTTAAAGTTCAACTCCCTCCTCCTCACAGGACTACCTAAAACTAAATCGTATGACTAAGCGTCATCTGGGTGTTCCTTGAACTCTGACAGGGTTGATGATCACTTCCCCGATGAGTCTGTTCCAGTGACCAACCACCCTCTCAGCAAATAACTTTTTCCTCATATCCAGTATGAAAGTTAGATCCAAGACTTTCTTTTTGGTCAAAAAAGACAGCATGATAAGTTTCTCCTAACCTGCCTCCATTCCATCTTGCAACTCACAAATCACTGCCCCCTCCCTCCTGTGTCCAACCAACTATGGCTACACAGCAACTCAAATGACAAAACCAATGAAGATGAAAATTGTACTTCTGAATTCTTTTGGCTTCAACAAACATACAGAACATATCACAGAAATCGCTGATGATCAGTTTGGATCTCCGTGGAGCAAAGCTTGTCACTACTAGTTCTAGCCATCGATAATACATAACATACCATTCAAAAGGCAGCACAAAAATAGCAAGTTTTTGGAAGAAAATGAAGATACCTTTGATTACAGTAAAAAAAATTGGAAATCTAAGAGTAAGCTGGTTTGAGTTTATCACATTACCTTCTTCCAGGATGGGTCTCAGAACAACAAATGGGATTTCCTGCAATGGTTCCATGTGTTTGTGTCCAGCACTCATAACTTTTATCTGGGGCAAGCAGATGACAAGTGTGCCAGGCATACTGGCCTGTCCATGGTACCAGCTTCGCACAGTCCCAGGAATGTCACCCGATACAATAGTACTTGGGGAAGGCAGGCTATCATTCGGAAGGAATACACAACACGATTGTACTTCAAGCTGAAAAAACAAAGCCAGGAAAGATTTCTTAGAGACAGATTATAATTTTTTCCTCTTGAGTGAAGCATTCATCTCAGTACAAAATCTCAAGTTACTCATCTATGACAGTTGGTTGAAAAAAGTCTTAGCTTTTAGTTAAAAGTTGAAACAAAGTGTAGGAAAAACATATTACTGTAACTTATGATTATGAGATGGGAAGAAGCAGTATGATTGTGATCTTGGTCTATAAATTTGATCAGAAAGGTGTTGCCAAATAAATGGAACGTATGTCTATCTACATTTCAGCAGCATTGTACAAGAAGTATAACTGAATCAGAAAACGTTCTCACAATCGAGCTGGGATTGAGCATTTCTTTAGTGTTTGTTAGCCATAGCTAAGCCTCTAGAACTAACCAAGATTTTACATGCTGTGACTTTCATAAAGACCTATTTCAAGGAAAATTCTGTCTTTGTAGTCAACAGTAATGAGTACGTACAAAAAGGTTATTCATCAGATAAACCAAGAAAAACATAAACTGTAGTGAAAAAAACCTGACTTTAAAACAAATGGATAGGCACATACATAAAAAGAAAGGAATGAAGTTCACAAAGTTTATACAGCTTTTGTCCTGTTTTCATTGCAAATCAGAAGCACTGCATACAGTTACATACGCAATAGCACTTATTTTTTCCTTATTTTCAAGCAATGCTGTTACCCTGAAACATTTCTGACCCTTCTGCCATTTCCTTATGAGCTTCTAGCAATGCTCTTGGTGAGTTCCAACCAAGAACTGAACTCACCACTACTTATTAGAGGTGGTGTAAGCTCCAGACAACAGTTAGTCTTCCTTGGCTCTCACAAATAATATTCTGCACCTGGATATCAAATAGCCCTAATAGCCTCCATACTTGAATGCTTTGTTAAGAAAGTACAAGCTAAGATTCAATTCATTTCTTCACATTGTTTGGAAAAGCCTAGGGTACAAAATGTTGAAGACAAGATGTTATTTGTAGCTGTGATAAAAGAACGCTCGTTTGCGTTATATAACAGGCTTTTTCAATTTGACATCATTAAAGACATCACAGCTTAAAACCTGATAACCAAGGTTTGTACCCCATACCCTCCCTTGAAGGCTAACAGTCCCTCAAGTCCACAACCGTGATTTTCAATAGAGCTGAAATTCCCCAGCACCATAAGTGCTTTGCCAGCCTAGTGAGGAGAACACAGATATTCATCTTTATTTCAGCATTCATGTGCCCTTTTGCTTAGACAATCTGACAAGAATTCACTGCAGCAAAATATAAGTAGAATTTTGCAAAAATAAATACATTGTTACATGAAGTCTGTGTTTGTTTCTAGTTTTAGAACTGTTTGAGTTGTAAAATGAAGTTAATTACATCTTTGGTAAGTAGTTTATTGACCCAAGGTTGCAGAGTGTACTTTATTTATACTGAATGAAAAGCAACGGTGTATTGTTACAGATGTAACAGATTTGGATTTTTAAATTTTTTTTTTTAAACTGGTAAATTAGTCATTGTGTCAATTTGCAAAGATTTTTACAGTGATCGTTTTCTGGTCTATTAGTAATAGGTTGCAGGTCAAGCTGTTGTGGGATAATGATAAATAGATGACAAAAGTAGTTATGATCAGCATAACTTTTGTTTTATCAGTGCAGTTGCTGAGTAAACAGTTTATAACAAATCATCCATTCCTCATGTGTACACACACACATATACATATATCTCCATGATGATTAAAATCAAATGCTGCCTGGATATAAAAACCATGTGGTAATAATAATAAAAAAATTCTACCAACTTGGATATTCCATCACATTACCAGCAGCAGAATCTACAGGAGATGTTTTACAGTGTAGTCTTGAAAAAAGAACTCAATACTCTGTAGAGATTTTACACTTAATTTACACTTCAGTACAGCTTTGTACAGAAGGCAAGTTCTTCACATCATTTTCTGTTTTGTTTTACCTTGCCATATCAAGAATACCGACCTGGAATCACAGCAGTGTCACTCCTTCAAATACCTGATTGAAATTCCTGTTTATCTAGGCTCCTTTACCATTCATTTTCCAAGGACTGAACAGGAGATGGAGCATGAACTTTGGTGGGCTTTACATGATAGCATCAGGAACTACATACGTAACATTACAGATTTGCTTACAGATATGATTTGCTGGCTTGTGGTTCCTTTAAATTTTTATATGAATAAATGAATTTTGTAAAACATTTTTGTGGGATTTCCAAGGCCAACACAATGACATATGGCAAATTTCCGCTTCGTTGGGCAAATCATGCAATCATTGTAATTACATAAGAAATTACTAACTTGGATGCCTGAGGGCCCAGTAAGTGCAAAACTGAATTGCACCTGTTGAATTTCTCAGAGGCAGATTTTGCTTACACACAACTATCAACTTCAATGGAATCTGTGTACGTTTATCTGTCAATCTGGAGATCTGTCTAATACCCAGTTCCAGTTCAGGAATGGAAGAGTGCACCTAAAATGATGGAATTACTTGCTGGACAAAAGTGAGAATGTGTGCTACAGATTGCTTCACCAATCAGAAAGTGCTCTAAAATATATGTAATCCAAATTCTTAAAATTAAACTACATCAATAGTATATATTAAAGCTATCATATAAATCTTTTTACACTTTTTAAATAACTGTTAAACTGTGTGTCTAAAATTGTGAATTTAATGTAAAATGTGACTGATTTATGTAACTGAATATAAATCTGCAGCAGTAAATCTTGCATTAATGTAAGGATCTGACAATCCAAGGGAAAGAAAATGAAGTAATCTGCCAGTAAGAAGTCCTCAAGCTGGGGGTCAGATCCTGTTCATGGAAACCATCTGGTTGGGACCCTCAAAGCCACACCAAACACAAATGATCTTTTAAAAAAATATCCTATTCATTAATGCTTTGCAGCTGCACTGACTGTTACTTCATTTTTCCATGGCAACATCCTTTCTGTTTCAAGGATCTTATTTCAGTTTTGGTAGCAACGTGTTCTTTTGCCAATACTGAACACATTCATGTGTTAAAGAGAAGGAATTATTACAAATTCTTGAAACAGAATCACCCTCTATTTTCATTTCTATTATGTCAAGGCCTATACACACTAAGTAACGTACACTGATGATAAGCGAATGAAGCAACCAGTATTTTCCCTTCTACTTTTTAAAAGTTATGCACAGAATATTGCTCTAAACCTTACTAATATGTAAGCCTAAAATAGTGCAATGACTTTAAGACTATTGTATAAAAAGGAAAGATTTACGTTTCTGGAACAAATGGGGTATTTTTAATTCATATTTTATAAAAATAAAATGCTGCTTGATAGAGCAGAATATACACTGCTGAAGAATTGTGTCTTCCTAACTGAGGAGGGAGGGAGGAAGTGAAACAAAACACATGACACTCCAGTTATCCTGCACAAGTGCCACAAAGAGGGACGGGTTGTAGTAGTCTCTATAGCTTTCCATGATAGTGATACCATAAGGAGATTCCCTTCCATAGCCCACATATTACAGCTATGGAAACCAATTAGAGGCTTTGAAGATGACCCAAAAGGTGACACTCACAAAAAGGTGGCTTCTCCCCATTAAGCATCATCTATCACCTGCACTTGGCAGAAAGACTATTGTGTTTTTCTGGGAGTTTCAAGTACAGAATATAACCTCGCAATAACTTCCCCAACTGCTAAGAACCACCATCACACACCTCATGTAGGAGTTCTGGTTCTAAGACTATCCCTCAGCCTCTGACACCCAAATCAGCTCTACCCAATGTGACCATCTGCAGCCGAGCTAGACACATGCTGTTTGTTAGAACGTAAAAAGCCAGGCCACAAATTTATGCTTTGAAGTTAAAGAAAAACTTACATAAATGGAAAGCGGAGCACATGAGGAAGAGAACTAAGATAGCAGGATACCTGTCCCCACAAATGAATGTAAATAAGGGTCAAAGAAAATGCAGCTGATCCTCAAAACACATCATCTTAGCACTACACAGTATTCCTATTATTTTACAAGAATGCATGATTTTTAAAAAGCTTTAAATTTATTTCTGGAAAATTTTTGGTTTTGTCAGTTTATGGTACGTAACCAACATAAGAAACCATCCTGTTTCATAACTGCTGAGTAACAGCTGAGAGCTACAACTGCTAAGTTACAAGTCACAGAATCTCTTCCTGACCCTAGAACACAGACCATCATTCAAAGAAAAGGAACTCTAGTCAATCTCATCCTCACATTTCTGTTCTTTCAATCAATATTTCGGTTTGACTAAAATTTTGTGAGAGTTATGTGCTTTTAAAAAAATATTATTTTCAATAATTTCAGGAAACAGACTCATTTTCTCAAATAATTTCAGGGATATTTAAAGGCATGTGGAATATCTGGGTTTTACATGTAATAATTACACTTTTATTTTGTTGGCATTCACCGCTACATTACTCATTAATTCATTTGCTTTCAATACAGATCCATCATTGTTCTCACTGGAACTCAGCATTAACAACCAATTAAAAATAATTGTGTTTATACTGCTCCACATTTTTAGCAACTATTAGCATCAAGAAAATGTAGAAAGTGAGTATTACCCTCCTACACAGTGTAACTGCCAAAAAAGACTTCAAGGCTGCATAAAAAATCCTACAACAACTAAATAATAAAAACAACTTTTTATGGTTAAGTATGAAAGTCTTTTCACTTAAATACTAATAGCTTACCACAACTCCAATGCACAAAATCTTCATGCAATATTCCGTAATGAGCAAGCCAGGGTTAGGGCTAAGCGAGTATCAGCTTTGGATCCAAAATAAACTTTCCAGTTACTTTGGTTCCAAACACATTTACTTACTCAAACTTCCACTAAAAGAATAATCCTTTGATGATTTTAAGTTATGAAGTTCTGTTTTATCTGACGACAACTACAGATTTTTCTGTTCTACAATTGCATTAATAAAAGATCCAGGAACATGAAAATAGCTTTAGAAAAAAACCTTAGGGTCTAAGCGCTCCAGCATTTAACCAGACAAAATATTCTAGAAATTTGCCTTTTTCATGCCAAATGATAATAAAATAGGGAAAATCTGTATGAATTTAGCATATAAATGCATTTATGTGTTTAATAAAATGCATATTATGTTTAATAAAATAAATATATTGTACTTCAATTGAAAAACAGAGTCATAACCCTCAGAATCTTATCCTCTGTACTTTGCCTTGCACAAATTCCAGCTTTCCCATTTAGGCCGGTATTAAAGGAAAAAAAAAATAATATATATATATATATATATATGTGCATTCGTGCCTTGAAAAATATTTTGAAGTAAAACAGACAAAGGGAGTACTAGCAATAATTAAAGAACAGCAAGCATACTTGTAAATCCTGCATATTTCACAAAGAAGGACTACTGCATATTTGCTTGGAAGCACGTTCTTGTAGTTTTCCTGTGGTGTTTCCTTGGAGTCTGTTGAAACTTTTCACTGGTAACATGTATTGGCCTTCTGGCATATAATTTACCAAGCATAATCAAAGCATAAGGATGAAACATATGAGAAGTGTGTAAACTGTTCTGTGAATTCATAGGGCCATTTTAATTTCAACACAGGTTAAGAATTAAAAATATAATTTCATATATGTTAATGATCAACATTAAAACCACAAATGCCTTTCAGAAAATTCTGTAAAAGGTAGCCAACACCAGAAGTATCTAATACAAAAAAATAAACCTCTGCCAGTATTAGCGATAATCTGTGAATATGTTATGTGAGAGCAGCAATATATTCACAAATTACTCTCTGAGAAAACGTGTGCCTATCACTGTCATCAGCCTTCATCTCCACAAAATATCCACTACTTTGAACAGAATTTATTTTTTAATTTATTTTTTCTATTTGGCAGCAGACACATTTAATTTTTAGGTGGTCAGTATCTTCACCATTCTTCCAAACAAATTCACTCTGCTGGCTGCTCAAGTAACATTGAAAGATGTACGACCAGAATATCTTAGTCCTGATTCAACTTTCCCTATTTCTAAAGGATCCTGCTCTTCATCATTTCCATTATCGTATTATTTTTATTATGACTCAAACTGTGAGACTCATTTATACAGGGAGACTCATTGTGCTAGGTACCACCCAGACACATAACAAAAACACACTGCTTCCTTCAAACACCTTACAAATTATCTCTCTTGACACCCTTATCTAGCCATTTTAATGACCCATAGTGACAATACTAAGAATGAAGGAAAATACGCAAAATACTCATGAAACAATGATGAAAGGGTTGGCGCTGAAAACTAGAGTTAATAGAAAGCATCTCCTCAACATCAATGTGTTCTTCATTCAAGTTGCAAGTCTGAAGTTCTTGCTCAGGCAAAACTTAAACTTTCAAACTTTCTAATATTTTCACAGAATCACAGAATTGTAGGGGTTGGAAGGGACCTCAAGAGATCATCGGGTCCAACCCCCCTGCCAAAGCAGCTCCCCAGCTCATACTGCACAGATAGGCGTCCAGACGGGTCTTGAATATCTCCAGAGAAGGAGACTCCACCACCTCCCTGGGCAGCCTATTTTGATCCCAAAGTACTTTCTGCTTAAAAGAGGAGTAAAACAAACACAGGTTCTGGGATAAAGCCTGTGTAGAAATAAATACATTCCTTGGTAGGAAGAAGGAACAAACATTGAGTGATTACTTTCTGTCAGAAATAGGAGAGGTTCTGGGTTTGGTTGTTGTGTTGTTTGTTTGGGGATTTTTTCTTGGGGGGAAGGTATTTTATTTTAACAAATAATTTTGCTGCTCTTTGCTGACATAACCTAAAATAGCATTCTAGAATGTCCTGTTCAAAAGGCACAGATTAAAATCATTCTAAATCAAGGTAATTCCTAAACAGGCACTTGATAAGAACTATGTCCCAGTCCTAGCATTTCTAAGCCACCTAGTTAAGACCACACAATCTTAACACTGAACTTGTAAACGTGGCCTTTTCTGTATGTAGCATTTGCATATACTGCTACATGAAAACTCCACTTACGCTGATGAGCAGTCACCATCTAGAGCAGTCTAGGATGAAATTATTTCATCTCAGTGGTCATCTACTTGTCCTTTATAAAAAGGTAGACAAGTAAACAGCTGAACCATCACAGGATAGCATCACATTGTAACATACACCCCAAAATATTTATCATAAACACCTTCCTCAAATATTTTCTAAGGAAAGTATTCTGCAAATCCAACTCTGGTTTAAAAGACACGTAAGTATGTTTATAACACAGAAAAGTGTGACAAGCATTTTTTCTTCATATATACTTTTTTTTAAGCTCTTCCCCTTAGATATAAAAAGTATTCTGAAAACTAATATTCTAAACTCAAGGCATTCTTGGCTTAAGTTACCAAAAATCTAGATTTTATTTTTCATTCTCTACGACTTTGAAACTACTGAAATAAGACAATAAAACTCGGGAGCTCCTTTAAAAACCCTCCAATAAAAAGCACTAGGATGCATAAAAAGTACCATAAAGTTTGGAAAGACAGAGCTTTTTTTCCACTTCCTTTTCATCTTACCTGAAGCGTAAGGCGCTTAACTGCATTCCACACTATTCCAATAAATTCCTTCATTCTTTCTTCAGGACTTCTGCAGCTTTCAGATGAGTTCAGCATGGTTTTCACAGGAAGTGACAAAGGGCGAGATTCTAACACAAACAACAAACTCAATTACATAAAGAATACATAACTAATATACTTACTGGCAGCAAAGAAAAAGATGACTTATTTTAATTTCTAAAAGTGATTTCTTCTCATTACGTATCTCATTATGTATGTAATAAGACTAAGTCCATTGTTAGTTCTAAACTTAGCAATGTAACTGTATCAGCTAAGCCTCGTAAGAAATGTAATGAAATGAAATGCTTACACTTTTTTAAATGTAAACTGCTAAGAAATTATGAAGAATGCTTGACCTAAACAAATTGAGACAGTTTTCAAAGCGTGATAACCTATTTGATGATAGAATAGCGATCCAAGAGGTTTTCACATATGCTGCTGCCAGTGTAATCTAAAAAGGTGTTGGTTTTCTAAACTCATTGTAAGAAATGAAAGACAGCCCATATTAAATTACAGCCTTTGATTTGTTTTCTTTAAAAAATCATTTAAGAACTTGAGTATGCTGCAAAAGAGACACCTAAAAATTAATTTTTTTTTATTTTGTCAAGCTTAAAGTTACTAAAGTGGGAAATATTTCAGTAAAACCCAATGTTATCTATCAAAAAGGGAAAGTTTCTTAAATTGTTAGTTGTTCAGTAACATGAATATGGAAAGATTTTAGACAATAGAAGCAGTTAATTGAATTTGAGCATAGTAGAACCTCAAAAGAGGCCTAGTGAGGACATCAAGTAGTAACTATAAATTTATTAAAGACTGTGTAAGTGGTACATAGTTTCTCCTGTCATCTCTTCCACAATATCCTACTTCCTGTGTTTTAGGATACCCACCAAATTATTGTCAGCCTCTTTAACATTTCTAGTTTTGGCCTACATGTTCTTGAGCTGACAAAACTGCAGGAATAAATTATGAAGTCTTCATGACTTCATTTTAAACTAAATTGGAATCAGCACAAGTGTGACAGATGATGTCTCTCAGTTATACAACTAGGATAAATCCATGGCATACAAACCAAAGAAAAATCCTTAAACAAAATTCTGCTATCAACGGAACTCAGGTGAGTAAAAGTGTATGTCCCTTGATATGCATCACTGGCTCTTCAGCTAGTTTTGATCACGCAAGGAAATATGCAAGGAATTAAAAATTAAACATCTGAGAACTGAATTCCTGCCAAGAGCGTGCAATGTTAATGCAACTTGAGGAATTAATTTGTGGCATTTTTCCCATCAAGGCTAGAAATGAGTAGTGTTGATTAATATTCTTGAAAAAATCCTTCAACAAATAATATTTTTGATCATTTGAAAAGAGAGAGAAGCATTAACTTTATTAAACTATCAAAAGAGTGAAAGAATTTTTGTGGCTACAAGGTAAGAACTAGGAACAGCTTGAGGATCAAGAAATATTAAAATAAAAAAGCACAGAACTCAAGAATACCGGTGTTGGTAAGGGCATACGAAGTCCCTGTGAGATGGGAAATTTCACAGTTAGGAATGCCTCAGGTCAGGATGAGCAGATAAATACAATATAAAACTAAATTCTACAGCACAATCAGCAGGGAAAACCAACATCCTATGTCACTGAACGAGCACATTCCTCGTCAGTGGGATCTAAAGCAAAGCCGTTGTCTATCATGGATGTTTCTGGAATTTGAAACAGCTTCACCGTAATATGCAATACTCAACTGTAAGACCAATAAAAAGAAACCAAACAGATAAGGAACCACTCAACCAGAAATCAAGGAAAATAAAGAAGTTATAAGAGTGTTTCATAGTGGAAAGAAGAAACAAGCACAGGAATAACTCCTGAAAAGAAGTCCTCTATTCATGTACTGGTCTCATGTACTGTTCATGTACCCAGAGTTCTGTTTGAAGGGATGATGGGACAGAACAATGTCTTAATTCCCTATAGCAAGGACCATCAGTAGATGACAGTCACTATGAGATTGTAGTAGCCTGGTGTAGCTATCACATGTTTGGCTAGTCCTCTATAGTAGACATGTAGACTGGATCAGCTCCATCTGTCTCAGTATGAAGGTTAATCTCCTAAAATAATTATGCTGCTCAGCTACTACTGAACTGAAAAGCTAGGAACATTTCCTGGCACTGTAATCGGTCTTGTGTTGAAGCCAGGAGCCAGTCAGCAACAGCTAGATAGAAAATATGATTTGCATGAAATATTTACAAACTGACGACAGGAAAAGGAAGGGAGAGGGTGTTGCTTGAGGTTGTGCAAGTTGAATTTTTAAGAAAAACAGTACACACTCTCATCTTCTAGTCTCATACTGTGTAATAGGTATTTCTGTAAAAATACACACCATGACTATTTCAATCAACTATCAGTCACTCTGAGGCTGCCACATTCACCATCACTTTCAGAACACACGCTAGTAACAGCTTTTTAAAAAGGACTGATCAGCTCAATACGGATTGAGCTACCAGAAGCAGACGTCTTCATAATTCATTTCACAATTTCTGTTGAAGTCTAGAGGGAATTCCAAGTGGCAATCTTGAAAAATTAATCATAAATGTACCCTCTTCATAGGAGATGCCACTAAGCAAGACACAGAGGTATAAATGTTAGATAGAGGTGTCTTTCTTGGATAGACATATGCCTCCTTCTTTGTGTTTTTTAGATAACTGTGAACTGGTTGCTTTACAAGTCTGATCCATAACATACGTAAGTTTTAAAGACTTACATAAAATGCCTTTGGGGAAAACTGTGCTATTAATATTCAGTGACCTAAGGAACACAAAGAGGAAAATAAAACTTCTGAAGTGCAAAAGTTTGGGGCAAATGGACATTTCCTTAAATAAATCAAAACAGATAAGACCACAGCTCAAAGAATTTCCACTACTGAGTTGAGGACTGCTGCTAATTCATACTCATCACTGGCCTCATGCTTTCAGTTCCTCCTCTCTCCTTACAGCTAACAACTGAACAAAAGGGAGGTAAAATACCATGCTAATACCTTATTCCAAATTTATACGTGGTGCAGATCAAGTCTCATCCCTTTGGCACAAAATGATTCATTTCTCTTGGCCCACTGTGAGCCTCAGATACTTCACACATTAAGAGGGCAGCACCTTCTTTCTGGTTCAAAAGCGTTATCCTGCTGCAGGCAGACCAGTACTTCCAGCGATCCCCAAAAGCTCAGAGAGCTTCTACTGAAAGCAGGTTCATAGACAGACATCCAGGCAGAGGCTTGCAGTATGACAGTCTCTACAGCATCCCATTGTATGGACCAAACTCAAAATGCATCTGTCATATGACCTCAAGCTGGGCAAGATTTCATTCCCACATCGCATCACCTGCCATACAGCTTCTAACACATCAGAACTGAGTTAAGCTGAGCAAAATCCTATTGCAAACTAATCACAGCGACTAAGAGGCCATGACAGCAAAACACATGAACATTAATAGTATTTAAAAGAAGAAAGAAATATAAGGAAAAAAAATCTAAGGAAAGGTATTGATACAGATCTTTCTGGAAAGATTTTTTTTTCTCTGCTAAAATGAGATGTAATCTCCATAGTGTCAAACTCATTGGGATTTTTTTAAATTTCATGCATTAAATACTGCTTTTTATCAGAAATGAAACAAAAAATACCAAGGCTTTTGCAACAAATGCAAGCCATTAAGGAACTGATCAAGAGGTCTAAGGGATTAGAAATGAGATTAAAATGCAGTGGAGGAGAAAATTCAAGCTTCAAACAACTCTGAAAAAAATCTAAACAGCCAGCAGATTTTTTTGGTGAAAGATTAATTGGTTTCTTCTAAAAGAAAACAAAAACTACACTCCCTGAAAAAAGAACCCCAAAATAAAAAACAATAAACAGCAAACAAACCCAAACCCCACCATCTACTTAAAACTTGCTGATTCCTGTAAACCAGACACTCTTAGTTTCCACATATAATATTGTGCAAAATGTAAAAATTCCATGAAACTTGTTAGATAAAAGTTTGATTGTCCTTAGGTTTGCATTCCAATTTTCCTCATAAATCTACACATTTTTGTATTTGCAGCACAACAGAACTAAACATCTATGTCTCTACATAGAGGTATATGACAGCATTACAAAGGATTCACACTTTCCTGTGCGTGTGTGTATATATATGTGATGGCCAAAGTAACAAATTCTGCTCAATGGAAAGCATTTCCACATAATAATTTTGATGATTTAATATTAAAACATTAGATATACATACAAGAAATTGCAAGACCACAGGGGAATACCTTGTTAAAAATACTTCCTATCTTAATGTACTACTTTTTCCCACAGTGTAACTTAAAAATAAAAAGTTAATCTAAATAGCAGGCTCACTGAAACCATTAGGTGAAGCTCCAAGCTGTAATTACTAATATTTTCTGAACCACCAGAAGTGTTTCAGAAATACTGACTTTTTAGATTTGCAGAATCAACAGAATTCCTGGGTGACTAATATTTGAATGAGTCATGTAACTGAGATTTATTTTTTTCATAAGGATAGACTACAATAATCTGTATGTAAAAATGTCTGCACTCTTCATTAGGATGCTTGAGAACAAAAGCAGTAACTCCTTTCAATAACAGCAGGCAGTCCTTTTCAGCCTATAAAAATATGCAATATATTTGCCCACACGCAGAACAGTCTTTGCATAAATAATTTCTTTACTGGGCTTTGTGCATTTTTGCATTCTTCTTTAAAAATGGTGCAGATAATACATTATCTTTAGCCATCAAGATGTTAATTGAGCCCCACAGTCCCTGACAACTAGCCAGAGCAAGTCCTTTATACTCAGGGTGTAGCAACTAAATTAGAATAGCCATTCAACGAATTACCAACAGAATAGGTGTTAAAATAGTGAGGCTTTGGACTTTTTTTACCAAACACGTCTTGTCCTAGAGTAAACATATATCAGTAAACAAAGACAAATATGTTATTAACCTTGTTGTGCAAGCAAAAATGATCCTGTTGTGTGAAAGTGGAGATTAGCTAGGGTATGGCTATGGTCAGCATTTTCTCCCACCATATTTTTAACGATTGCTGCACTGGTTTTGGCAGAAACACGCCTACTTAGTTCTGGGAAAAAAAGTAAAAAGGATACTTTCATACAAATCAATAGGAGTCTTTCATAGGCAAAACTGCACTACCGGAGTAGTAATTATAAAAATGTGATATATGTGTGTGTTTGTCAAAAGTCCATCCCTGAATTTATCTTAGCATCACCTACCATACCAAATATATTTTATACTATGAAATAATAATTTCAGTCTTTGGATTTGCCAGAACTTTTGTTGTGCCTAGTTTTCTACCCTTTTTAAAAATAGACGTAAAGTGCCTGTGTCTTTTAAATATAATCTATACATAAACACTCATTCTTGCCCTCTCAGCTCTGAATTGCCCCATACAGCAAGCGTAGTTGGTATACTACTCTGGCTTTGTCTGAATAACGTTTCTGAAATCCACGCACTGAACTGAAGAAATCATGCCATCATAAACAAAATTCAAACACTATGAAAACTCACAATAATTAATTTTCAATGTGACTGTCCAGCCATTTAAGTTACTATAAATCATCTGTGCCTGAAGACCTTCCTTTTAAATAACCCAAGAACTAAACCCCATTGAAAAAAATGTAAGAATTCTAGTATTTTCAGGCATCTTAGGTGAACGTGGGTCAGATTTAAATTCCTGTATTTTACTTTGCCTATTTAGGATCTACTTAATTTCATTCATCTTCCCAAATAAATCATCAGTTGTGCTTTTCATAGCAGGCATGAATAAACAATAATCATGCAGTTCATTGAGCAGAAATAGTGACCTACTAATTCAAGTACTTCATATAATCCATTGATTTTGCAGCAGCCAGACTTCCCTCACATTTGCATTCCAACAGCTCATTTTAGCAGCAATCTAGTTCAGTATTCTAGCTGTACTTTAGGGAAAATTAATTCAGTAATTGCATCCAGTCCTGCTAAGTACAGGTTCTGCCATGAAGTACTCAATAGATAGTGTAAGATGAAACTTTAACAACAGTCAGCACAGAATCAGTTTGCCTTAGTAAGAGAGACACAGCTACATGTAAAGACGCTTATTTTCTCTAGTTTTAATAGCAGTTCAGAAATATCTCATATATACTTCCAAGGAAATTTAAGAATTACTTGGGTAAACTTTCAAAATCAAATTATTAACACTTCCCATAACAAGCAAGAGGTTCCAGTTATAAATTGGTCATTAGATAC
Organism: Laterallus jamaicensis coturniculus; assembly: GCA_022605575.1. Classification (NCBI taxonomy): domain Eukaryota; kingdom Metazoa; phylum Chordata; class Aves; order Gruiformes; family Rallidae; genus Laterallus; species Laterallus jamaicensis. The sequence continues at coordinate 69,190,587 of JAKCOX010000002.1, read as the reverse complement.
TTCCTAAAAACATGTCGTTACAGCTACACTATCAAATGTTCAGAAGTGATTGCAAAGAAAGGTTGGGATCTTTCTTTGGTTATTTTCCTTCAGAAAGGAGAGAGGTATCTGGGTCTGGGATACCATGGTTACTTCCAAGCATGGCTAAATGTTGATGTAATTAAACTTCAATGTAATGGCTCCTAAAAGTAATCACTTGAAGGCAGTAAAAAAAAAAAAAAAATTAAACATGGAAAATGTTGTTACATTTTTCAAAAAGAAGTGAAAATAATTATAATTATTTAGTAACTTAATATGAATGAAGTCTAAAAGTTACTTTAGCAATTAATGAGTACCCATCTTGAATGTGTGAAAACAGGTACTTTGGTTTTAATCATTATTCAGTAGTGTGCACAGGATGGCTTTCAAAACCTGCACTATCCACCTACTGCAGCCCAGAATATCTTCCTGTATAGGTAGGCCACATATGCTACATATATATATATATATATATGACATGCTTATACAAACATATATCAATCATTTTGACATTATCCAGACAGAAGAGCTACATTTTTACGCATAGCTATGGGTTTGCTATTCACTATTCACTGAACTTACTGGAACTGCTGAATTGCTGAGAATCAGACAAGAGGGTGGATGGACAAACTGAGGTGAATACTTAAAACTTTTTTTCTTAATATTCTTTATCACCTTTCTTACAGCCACATCAGACAAAGTTTAAACCATATATTCTGTTATCTTACTCTGTATTTGAAACCTCTGTGGTTAAGGAAATTTATAAATAACTACAATTTGAGACTTAAGAACAGAAACCTTGGATTTTCACAGACAGATACTATATAAATAGTAGGTTTGCTCTTTTCCCATGCTTCATTTTTGGCAAGATCTCAGCAGCCATTAACTAATAAACTGAACTCAAGATCAATGTTTTAAATCATTTTACAGCTGTGATTACAAACTGGTTTTGTTTAATACACAGGGTTGGTTTCTAGCAGTTCTCAAGGGAGTGACTGCTGAGGTCATGCAAGACTTGAAAAGGATAGATTCAAAATCACCACCTTAACAGGATGATTATTAGATGCATCCTCTTTCCATCTGCAAAGAATGTGTATGTGCTTGCTAGCAATGTAGGAACCTCGGTTTTCTGACAAGGCGCCTGTAGCTAGAGCCTTGACGATTAAGACATCTGAGGCTTGCAAGGATCGTTACCCCTTTGACCTAGAATGTTTCTGTAGCACAGGTACCATTATACATCCTAGTCCTCTAATCGGTGTGGTATTCCTGCTTTAGAAAGGCAAGACAAACAATGAAAGACAATTTAGGCAGAAAGTAGCTGAATTTAAGAGAGGAAATAAAGTGAAAAAATGAGGGAACAAGGGGCCCAGAAAAACCAGAATGCAGAAGAATCACAGACACTCTATATCTAATTTATTAAACTAGTCATTCATTCACTATATTCCAGCATATTATGTGCCTGTAAACAAGCCAACTGTGAAAGTAAGGATCCATTGAAACTTCTGTGAGAATGATATCTCATCGTTTCACATCTGCATCCACCCAACCTTTTCTACTCACCGTAACTGTACCCCAAATTTTCCAGTGCAAGGCCAACCCTGACAAACAGGGCACCTCTATGGGAATAGTTTCATCCTTTGACGTTTCAGGAGGCTATACAGAGAACAAGCCTGCATGGCACTGCTGTGGCATGGCTCTACTTTAATTAAGAGAAATCTGTGTGGTCTATCGAAGCAAAGATAGCATCCCTTTTAAATAATTTCATTGGATAACAGGGCTTTTGCACTTTGGCATTAATTTTCTATTTTTATTCTTCATTTGCACACACAAATCTCAAATGCTTCAGGTACGTTAAACCTGGCATTTTATCTCCAGAGTCTACAAAACCCAAAATAAAAGCAAAACTGACAGTCAAGGAATTTCTACATTGTTTTCTTCTACACTTCTTTTAGTAGACTGCTCGATCATGATCATTACTGCAGAAGAGATAATACTCAAGGTGAAGAATAACAAAGGGCTGAAGATAAAACTATCAAGATAGGCAAGTACCAGACTGGGTTAGTAATTTTCAACTCTGAAGAGCAAAGCTACTTTTGCCAACGACCTGCATACTTTTGTAAATTTTGTAAATTAACACAAACTAATCTAGGATCTGTTCATGCAAAAAGCTGCCTTTGAATGTCAAATATTCAAAATTACAGTCTCGTGATTAATTACCCCTTTGTGCTTCATTGACAGCTGCAGACACAATTAAACTCAAGAAGAAACAAATCATATGTGATATTGATTGAACAGATGATAAATATAGTTTGAAAAAGACTAATTCGTACAGTAATTTCATTACAGGCAAAAGTAAATGAAATTCATAAATAAAAGGTAAAAATAAGAGGATAAATGGTAAAAATAAAGGATGTTAATAAATTAAATAGAAATAAGTCATTGAAATAAATCTTATTTTACTAGCAATGATAACATGGTAATCCACATGATAGTCAGGAAACAGATTTTCTAGTTTTAGCCCTTTTATATCCCCAAATAATAATTAACCCTCCCACTAACACACAAGATTGTAATCTCAAGTTTCAGCAGACAACATCTTGAAGTACTTCATGATTATCTGGAAATAAACATCAATGCAAAGGAAAAGAGAATTTGTTCACTGTATTTCAGAAGGATTACTAAAAGTCTCAGCTGGATAGATTTTTTTTGGATGAACTCCTACTTTACTACTTGCAGACAGTACTACATTAAGAAATAGCCTAGAAATTCCAGAAAGCAGTACCATCTTGATCATTGATAACAAAGTTTAATTTTAGAACTCTTAAGCAGACAGAAAATACTTCTAAATTTAATCATTTATTAAACTCTAGAAACAGAAGTGCCAACAAATGCTTTTTCAATGGGAGAGTGATTTTGAAAACAGTCATATTTAACTGTTTATGCAAAAATCATGGTTTCCATATGCACCAAACTTCAAGCAATGCGAACAGACTAACTGAAATCAATGAGATTAATCACAGTGTGCAAAGTCTAGTAAAATTATGGACTAAAATATTATATATTAAGGAAAATAGCAGATTTTCTACTGGAGGCACATCTCCTTTTACCTCATTTTAGAAAACACATGGACTAAAGGGCCCCAAAGATAGTACCTAAACAAAAATTAGAAGAAAATTAAACATATATGCAGCTTTGATTATTTTAGAAGTTATAATTTTCCTGGATAATGTTTCTTTAAAAACTAGAGTGGCTCCATAGTATTTGCACAGGTGATGCTGCTCAGTTGTGGATGTATGCTATCAAGGGAGGCTGCAAAGGCAAAGAGGCTAGTTTCAATGAAGTGATCATACCTGTTATTGTTTTTGTTTTGACTGGACTGCTGGCATACTCAGAGGCTTGATTTGATTGCTGCCTTGCCAAAGGTGCACTTCCAACTGATGCTTCATCCTCTTTTTTTCGAGTTACTGGCACACCAAGTGGAACAGTTCCTACAGACTGCTAGAAAAAGAAGCGCCTTGTGAACCACTCAAAACCAAAAGTCATTGATAAAGAACTATGACACTGTCATGATCAGCATGTCCAAAACTAAGTGTTTTGAAATATATATAGGACAACTTGAAACAATCATTTGAGCACACAGATTTTGAAAACAAATTATGAAATGCTACATTCAGGCTTATCATTCCTTATTTTAGTCCTGCTAGTCTGAAGAAAAGTTCTATGATAAAAAAAGTGAAATATAACTTAATAACTAATCAAAATGCACATGAATAAACCTGGACAACCACGAAAGCAAAATCATTATCTAATGTTTAATGGAAACTGGAAAATTTAGCCAGATATGAAGGTTGAAAAGGTTTTGCAAAGAAATGTATCAACCTTCATTAAACTCTGAAAGGGAAGATGCACTGTTATTTATACATTATATTTGTTCCTCACATTTTAAATATACAACTTAGTTCTGACCACAACTAGTACTGTTTTGTCTTTCAAGTATATCAGTATATGACAAACTGCTCAAAAATAAGACAAAATGGAAGACATGAAAATCTAGTTTGAAGGACTGCACCGTTATTTTAAGTTTAGAAAAGAGTTGTGTATTAATCCACATGGGTTCTGGAACTGGAGGTCCATCCACATATGAATTCAGTCTACTGGCTTCGTTATTACTTTTTGGGTTTTTAGTTGGTTTTTTTTTTACAAATGTAAACTAGAAAAGACAACAATTTTAAAAATTGCATCCTCAATTTTGCTGTACAGTTGTGGCTGTTAGCATTTTGCTGTAGCATTAGCTGCTACATACACTGTAGATGTATCCCAGTCGATAAAAGCAGAATACTTCTACCACTGATTTTACAGAGGGTTATCATTTAAAGATGACAAAATCTTTTTCTGAAGATCAGACATTAGGATTACATGCATCTCAATTAATTTTTGTGTAATTTAATTTTGTTGGTATTGGAGTGAAAATGTAATCCATATAGCTGGGTAATGAGGAACCTCACACGTTGCATTAGGAATCTCTGTGGGAAACAAACTCGTGTGAGGCAGGCAATGTGCTTGTAAATTTTCTCCAATAGAAAACAGATCACTGAATCAAGCAGCGTGCAACACATGCACACATACAAAACCCCAAAACAAACAGAAAAATCATTTAATTGAAGTAGAATGAATTCCAAACGCCTTCACCATTTTCCACTATAAAAGTAAATTAAAATAAGAAAGACAATCAACTACTTAATCCTACTCCAGTGAAAACCATCAACTTTATATATACAGTGGTATGCAAAGTTAATTGGAAAATACTAATGTCAATGACAAACAGAACTCTCATCTCTCTCTCTCTCTCCCTCTGAACATAGAGTCATCAGCTTCGTCTCCAAAAGCACTAAAGAGTCATTCTGGAATACAGTAAAAGGCCACTTTGGGGTCCTCTACCCATAACAAAAACAAACAAAAAAACCCCATCAGCTTTGAAAAGAGAAGCTTTAAACCACAGAAATCCTTCCCACATGCATACAGAGAGAGGCTGAAGTTCTGTAAACCTTCGTTGCACACTTTACATCACTTATTTTCAAAACTGAGCAGTTTATCTGACACCATTTTTCGTAAGGCAAAGCCATCTGCAGCTTTCCCATGACAGCAACTCTTGAGCTGTGATTTGGCAACTCTGGATTTGGCAATTACATTGCAAGAACATTGACTTGCTGAAGTGAAGCAAGACTCTGTGAAGAATGAATACAGACAACACAAGACAGTAGAAAAGACAATGGGATGGAAATACTGTCTGAAGAAGTGGTATCTATTTCTGAACCACTGAATAAATGGATCAGCAAAATATAGTAAGTTACACTGCCACTCATATAGGGGAAAACATCAAGGCTATCATAGCCAGACAAAGCTGGAAAAAATTATGACCAAATATTGAGTGCTTGAGTGCTGATCTGGACAATGAAACAGCTGTTTCATCTTTGCTCACTGAAATCAAGCCTGATGTTGCTGTTGATGACGCCCAGTACAATCTTGTCAGGTTTTTGGCAAAAGTTTTCTGGTTAAAAGAATGCAGAAGATGAAAGATCAACACTGAACTAGATGGAAAAGGATCATCAAGATTTGGGTTTTAGCCACAAACTGATGAGGAAATTGTGGCTTGGGAAATAGCAGATGACAAGAGCCCCACAGCTGTATGAGAAGATGAATCTGATGGGAAAGAAGACATTGCAGGCAAGTGTTATCATAAGCATTTCATCACAAGAATCCAAACAGCTTCTATAAAGTAACACACAGTAAAGTTTAGCATACCTACTTGGGATGTAAGCTTTATGCTTACTAATTGGTACTGTTATAGAAAAGATTTTTAAAAACCCATTTAATAAACTTATAGAACTATGGCAATATTTATATGAGGTTGGTTTGTTGACACTAAGTCAAAACCAGATTCTGTTCTGGAGTTCTGACCACAATGCAATGATGTGTGGTGGCCATTATTCACTGAACACTAGATAAATGACAACTCACAGCACTCAAAATAAGGAGACCTACTACTTTTCCAATATAATTATTACTATTACAACCTTAAGCAGCAGTTTAAAAGCTACAGGAAAGCTGTCCTTTTCCAAATTCACATTTCATTGACACAGTCTTACAGATTACACACCACGTTAAGTATGTGTACACAAAACACAGGCATACATGAATACTATTTATGCATTTGAATGGATCAAAGGATACAGATTTTTAAATTTCTTTTTATTTTTATACTGCGTGGGTCAACATGACTTTGGAAATGATAAAGATCTAAAATCAGAGAAAGCACATAAGAATAATAGCTAAAAAAGAACCTGCCAAAAATACCAAGCCCCAAGTATTTCCTGATCCATGTGGAGATATGCCAACTAACTGAAGCTAAATTACCCTGTAAAGAAGGCTAGAGGAATTTTTCCCCAGGTAGAATAAATTCATATTTTATTTTACTTGGGATTTTTTTAAATTAACAATTTTATTTCTGACTTAGAACTTCCCACTCCTTGGTGTGGGGCTGAGGAGGATGCAAGCAGATCCTGGAACACAGGAAATGCATTCTAATGAAAACTGGACCAACAGAGCACATGAGTAGCTTTCATTTGAGGGATGCTTACATAGATACCTCCTGGTAACAAATCAAAGACAAAAAATATTCCAAGATGGGAACTTAAATACTATTACTAAAGGAAAAAATGAAGCACTTGCTTGTTCAATGTTGAATTCACAGACCTCAGCCCAGACAAGGGCTTTGACATGATACCAAACCCAGCTATATCCCATATGGCAGATACTGCATGCAAACAGATTGATGTGTATACACACAGTAGCTTGCAACCAGAAAGCAGGAAGAAAAACTAAGTCACTCTTAGAAATGGGGACAGATGGCAGTACTACTTAAGACATGGTGCTTTGTGAACATCTAAGGTCACAGCCATGCAATTGTTATCTGCCTCAGAGAATACCTATGCTGCAAGACTGTCCAAGCTGTGCCAGAATGAGCTCCAACAGCAAGATGACCTACCCTGCCCACCTTTCTAACATCATGAAATTACAACTGCTGCTTGATTACAGTTACATTTCATTGTTTTGCCTTCTGATATAAGCACACACTTAAACTGCTTCAAACGGCTACGACAAAAGTAGTTCCCAAATTAAAATTAATTAATAAGACTATATTAATTAAAATTAAATTAATTTCTAATTGAAAAGATTAATCATGCCTAACTCCCGGGGTTCACAAAAGCACCTTCCTTCCTGGCAGATGAACTTGCTAATTCAAACAAAATTCTGTGACTGCTTCAGGTAGGAATTTCCTGTATGCTCAGAGAAGTGCTCTGCTGGGATAAAAGACCAATCCCTGATTAGCTGTAATTTTGCCAAACTTATGTGATGAACTGATGTCAGCCAAGAACTCTCACATTTTCACCAACTGATGAAAGCATTCTATCAGCAGTTTCAAGGGGCCTCTGAAAATTGAAGATACAAGGTTCAAGCCCCATGTAGCTTTAGCTCCTTAAGTAAGCAATAACTTCGTTCCTACATCCTCCAGAAACTTGTCTTCCTTGGGGTGAGAGGTGACAGATCCTGATAAGGAAAAACACAGTGCTTCTGGCCTACAAGTAAGTTCAGAATTCAAAACCTATTGTAATTTAAGCAATCTTTGCACACCGAAATAATTATGTCAACTGGAGAAACATGCTTGTGACATCAAAGCCTCTCCTATTTGTCAAAGTAGAAGAGAAAAACTAGAACTAAAGAAGGAGCGTAACACAGCTCTACCCTCAATAGCTAACTTTGCTACAAAGCAAAAAAAAATTAAAATAATTCAAATTGGATACTGAAACTTCCACTGTTATACACTCAGGGCCATTCATTATAGAAGTGTTTGGCTCATAGAGACACAAAGATATGTAATATTCTAAAAGCCATCCAAAGATTGACCAAATTAGAGAAATTAAATGTTCTACATGAGTCTATTGATCAAGGCATTATTTCAACTTAGGGAAACATTCCAGTGACAGCCCTGGTGCAGACATCTGAATGGAGAATTGCCCATTCAGAAAGCATTGAGTTAAAACATTCTACATTGTCTCTAGCTGACAAGTCAAAGGCAAAGGATTTTGAAAATAAGGTTTGAACTTTAAGTTACCGCACCTTGATTTATAAAGTTTATTCCTTGCTCTGCACCAAGACTCAAATTATTTCAGCTTAGTATTACTGAAGTATAAACTCATAAAACTTAATAAAATCAATTCCAACAATTGTTGCCATTTTAATATATATTGTCTTGGGTGTTCTGGATTTTAGTTTTTGGGTTTAACCCATTAGCTGACAAAGGTTTCTGGTGTTGATTGCTACCCACTGTATATACAGCTCAGTGCTCTGAACAGGAAGGGTGATTTACCACTAGTTTCTTTTTCTAGACAAAGCAGCATGTAATACTTGCTACACTGATTATCTGGAAAGATCACCAGCTGATGAGGAGGTGAAAACACTTTCATAACAAGAAATATCTTTTCCTTTTTCCTGTGCCTGTTACCAACCCTTTTCTGACACTAGACAACTGTATCTTCTGTTTATGCATTATTCAGAGCTGTCAGATATGAAATCAACATCAAATATTTTCGAAAAAGGTGTGTAAATTTTTCGAGTATTACACAATTTGATGTAACTTCTTGTGTTCACTTCAGTTAGAAAAGGAAACAAGCAGGAGGGCAGAAGAATTAAAAGGGCACCAGCTAAAATATTTCATTGTCTATGGGAATACTCACTGATATCAAATCAGGAAACTTATGAGCTGCTTTTTCTACTGGAACAGGCTGAGGTACTGAATGCTTTCTTCACCTCAGTCTTTACTAACAAGATCAGCCTTGAATCCCAATTCCCAAAGATCGTGGGAAAGGACAGAGCAAGGAAGATGGACTCTCAGAAGAGGAGGATCATGTCAGGGAAAACCAAAGCAAATTAGACATGTAAGTCCATGGGCTTTCATAGGATGCACCCATGTGTTCTGAGAGAGCTGGTAGATATCACAGAGCCACTTCTGAAAATTTTCGTACTGCTGTCAAATCAAGGGAGGTGATCATTCCCCTCTCACTTTCTGCTGGGTCTAGTTGTGGACTCCTCAGAACAAGACAGATATGGACATACTGGAGAGAGTCCAGCAACTGGCCACAAAGATGATTAAGGGACTGGAGCATCTTCCATATGAGGAAAGGCTCAGAGAGCGAGGATTGTTCAGCCTGGAGAACAGATGGCTCACAGGGGACCTCATCAATCTGTAAAAATACCTCAAGGGTGGATGCAAAAAAGATGGAGCCAGACTCCTCTCAGTGGTGCCCCACGACAGGACCAAAGGCAACGGGCACAAACTGAAACACAGGAGGTTCCCTCTGAATGTAAAGAAACATGGATTTTGCAGATTTCACACGTAAAAAACCTAAACAGTTTGCCTCAAGTTCAGTTCAAAGAGAGATGTTAATTCTATTCCTGACTAATATAAACATAAGCAGCAGTGGCTTTGCCATATCACCTTTTAAAGAAAACATGCTGCACATTATACAATACACTGTACAAACAGACAGCAGAACTTCTTACTACAAACTGTTTCAGTAGTTTCCTCTGTTATTACTGGGAAAACGTACAAATTATAAACTTGCAACAAACATTAAAACAAGGACATCAAAAGCATGCAACAAAAGCTCTGTGCCTGTCTGGGCTTTGTATATACAGACTTGTTATTTCATTTCGGCCAACCTACATTTTTTAAGAGGCCTTACTACTCCATTAAAATCCTGTTATACCCCTCAGAAGGGGATTACACTGACCTGTGTCCAACATCACCAATTAGTTAAGAGGCAATAGCAGACAAGAATGCAGATACAGATGCTTATTCTACACAACGCTTTCACTTCAGCAAAAAACTTAAGAACCTAATTCTAGTAGCCATGAGAGAAATTCAAAAGCAATATGCAGATTTGTCCAGCACTAAGAGAGTGCCTCATGGATTTTTAGACTGCAATATTCTCATGGTTTCTGTTCTTCAAAGGGGACAATGGAAAACTTACAGTCACATTTTGAAATTCAGAATGGAAAGAGAAAAACAAGTTCTATTTGCACCCATTTACCCTAGAGCACTGACCATACAGCCACAACAACCACCACACAGATCATTATTCAAATATATACCAACAGCCACATTTTGGCATGTCCTGCTGCTCTGTAACAAAAAGGTAATATGCTATAATGCCATTCACTGGGAGCATCTGGCACCAAATATTCAATTGTATTAAAAAAATTACGCAGCACTCTTAAAGACTAGTTCTACTTCCAAATTGTCCCTTGGGGTTTTTTTCAAGTTGGTTTAAAATATCCACGAGGAAGAATGATGTATGTAACTTCCACATTGTGCAGAAACATAACATAGAACCCTTCTACATAATTTAAGTGAATTACCAAATTCTAACATTTTCTTTAGATAAAACAACTAAGTCCAATCCCTTTCTCCTTCAAATAGTTTATACATAATGTTCCTAAAGACATAAAATTCCAAACAGAAACAAGTCAGAAAATTTCATTCTAACGATAACAGAAGCAGGAAAAATCTTTACTGTAATCTTAATACTCAAGATTCTAACATCTTTTACTTCTAGCCTAAATACATGAAGAACCTGTTTATGTTCACTGATTATAGCACAAACTTAACTTTTCATTTAAAGAACTTCTCTTTCCTTTTGGTGTTTAGTCAGACTTAAAATCCTTGTTTATCATTCCTCCCATTTGTCAGGCACCATCTAAGAACATACCAGGACATGTGACACAGTGTACTAGATGCCATGTAAACACTGTTAAAGAGTTTATAACCTAATTGTACAAAACAGACTGGGTAAAGGAGGGGAGACAGTGTAAAGAGGTAACATCTGTATGAGCCAAGTAATGTAAATCCCTCACCTATCACGCTAGGTATAGGTAAGCAAGGTGCAGACTGGGGTAGGTCTGACAGTAATAAATGAAAAGGGGTCATCATCACTGGGCTGCGTGTACTCCCCCTCCCCCCAGCAGTCATTCATTGTGCTGTTCCAGCTGAATAATATCTCAGTAAGGCCAAAGAGCATTACATTACTGGGTGGCTTCATCACATTCCTCTTAAAGAAGACCCAGTATGGCTTTATGGAAAAATCACTGAAAATGTCTGTGTTTTGTAAAAACACATTTTCGTTTCTGCTTACCTCTGTCCTATCCCATGCCAGCTTGTGAAGTCAAGTATGTTCTGATATTTCTAACTTTTCATACTTTCACATAAAAGCACGCCAACACAATTACATTACACAAAATGAGTATTTCAGTAAAGATATAAAATATATATACTACCACATTGGGATTATAAACCTAAGACTCCCAGAGTAATAGTTAAAAGGCAAACAAATCTGGTATGTAAAGACATAGCTGACTCTGCGGGGAGCAAAACAATCCCAGCCCAATGCAATCAGAAGTGTACGTGGCTACAGTTGTGCTCCCAAATAGATTAATAATTTAACTTATTGAACTCAGAATGTTATTACTTGATAGAATGTGAGCACAGAACCAAACATACCAAAAGATATTCTGACTCTAGTTTCAGATAGAACTCACAATTTCAACTTCTTCAAAATGACAACGCAAAAAAATAGTATTAACTAGATACAAAAATTTTAAATATCTTAACACTTATTATCTCTGAATCCCACAAGGAACTTCTTAAGTTACATATTTTCTTCTTCTGTTGCAATTACAGAAGACTGGTGGTTAGAACAGAGCAAGAAAATGGTTTTGCCATCAACAGCATTTTGACCATAATACTGACTTGAAAATATCACATCTTAGAGTTGTTCATTAAATGTTCAAAAATTATGACGGTTGTACAGAGCATCTGTGGGGTTTTAATACAAATTATACTATGATAACAAGCTAAGCCTTTTCCAATAATATACAAGGCTGTAACTTTGACCAGAATCCTTATCTTAGGGTAATTACTCCCCCTCTACTCTGCCCTGGTCAGGCTCCACCTGGAGCATTGTGACCAGTTCTGGGCTCCCTGGTGTAAAAAGGACAGGGATCTCCTGGAGAGAGTCCAAAGAAGGGTACGAAGATGATTAAGGGCCTGGAACATCTATCCTATGAGGAAAGGCTGAGAGAGCTGGGGCTGATCAGCTTGGAGAAAAGACGACTGAGGGGGGATCTAATCAATGTTTATAAATATCTTAAGTATGGGGTGCAGGAGGAATTAGCCAGCCCCTTTTCAATGGACTGTGGAGACAGGACAAGGGGCAATGGCTGCAAGTTGGAGCACAGGAAGTTCCGCACCAACATGCGGAAGAACTTTTTCACAGTGAGGGTGACAGAGCCCTGGGACAGGCTGCCCAGGGAGGTGGTGGAGTCTCCTCCTCTGGAGATATTCAAGACCCATCTGGACGCCTATCTGTGCAGTACGAGCTAGGAAGCTGCTTTGGCAGGGGGGTTGGACACGATGATCTCTCGAGGTCCCTTCCAACTCCTACAATTCTGTGATTCTGTGATTTTACAGTACTCCATACAGGGAATAAAAATGGATAGTTTAATACAGGTATAAAGTTTCTTCACAACTACAGACATTGTTATTTTTATTATTATTATGCATAGCCTATTATCACAGTTTAACGGTGAAACTAGTATCATGTTGACAGGTTTATAAACTCACATTTAAAATCATTTCAAATTATTAAGCCACAACAAATGCTAATAACATCAGAAATGCAATGCAGTAATTTTAATCAGAAAGAGATCACCAAAAATTGTCAGATTGTATAAGGTAATGACACAAATTACAATATAACTACTGACTCAAAATTTGGTTTAAAATTTTGCCACTGGTGATCAAACCCTCAGACAGTGGTTACTAAACTTTTTTAGTCACTCAGTATACAATGGCAATCCAAAACATTGAGAAACAGCTGATTATATACATTACTGCTAAGAAAGACTCTTATACAAACATTTAAAATAACCAGGCCCAATTATATTTTGGATGGAAACATAACAACTTTCCAAAAGTAAATAAACAGTCTGTTTTAAAAAAAGAGGCATAGCAGGAAATGTGTTGCTCCAGTTATGACACAGAGATGAAGAATAATTCAGTGTATTTAAAACCAGTGTGAAAAAGCAGCAATACACATATTGAAGTTTCTCAGATGGTACTGGTGCACAACAAAATCATGTTTGACAATTACTATTTAACAAGGTAATTTGCACACATGAAAGATGTGTTTACAAATCATGTTAATCCTCCCACTTCAAAAGCCCAGTATGAAACTCCCCTTATGTGCATAGTGCTCCACAACTATGAGACAAATACCAAAAGAGTCTTGTATTGCTTACTTAATAATCGACCAGTGAGACAGAACATCAGGCCACACAGACCAGTAGTTTGATCAATTATGACAAATTTAAGCTTTACCATTCTACTGGTCTGCCAAACAGTTAAAACTAAGCTTAAAATCAGGCAAAACCTGTGTTCTTCCAGGTCCAGAGGATGGGACATGAAAATTAAGGTTAAGAAAACATCAAAGAAAATGTGCCAGGCAGACTCACAGCCTTAACCTGTATCATTCCCAAGCACTTCATATGCAAATGTGTGTTTTGACATTATATACAGAATTTGTTCCAGCATTCATTTTTGTCAGGGTATCAACTGTATGGTTTATCTCCTATTAAAATAGGTTTTAAGGAAAGTAGCAGTTTTATAAGAAATTATGCAGTTATTTGATAGACCACCCCAAACAGTTAAAACATGAGTTACTATTCAGACTCAAGATGCTTATGAGACCTCATAGTTAAAATTGGTTGTGAAATGCTGATCCTAAACAGTAACCATCAAAACCCATCGTCTCTGTTCTTTTAACATTGGAAATGAAAATGTTAAATGGAAATTTTAATATGAAAAACCTCAGATTTTAAATAATTTTTAGCAGGATCAACAGTATGTACAGCAAACTACAGGGTGACAGAAAACAAATAAATGGAATAAGAATGCTCTACTGGGGATATATGGAAGAGAAAGTTTCCCCTCTCCCCACTCCTTTCCCTCCAAAAATACATACCTGCTGAATGTGTCTACTAGCTCGTTTCTGTGGTTGATAGATAAGCCAGGTATACAGGACTGGATCAACATTAATTGATAATCCTTGTACACTGGACAAGAGTACTGCACCTATACAGCACAGAAAAGAAAAGAAAATGTAAACTATCTGCTAAAGAATTTCCATCTAGGTATTCATTTTACATGCACAAAAATAATCTCGGATGCAAACTTTTGTTTGGATTGGACTTACAGATAAATGCATTTTAAATTCCAATCAACAGCAATAATTAAAACATAAACTTCAATACTTTCTTGAAAGCGAGACCCTTGCCAGCACTGCCAACGTTAAGGACATGCACACAAAAAAATGCAGAGAATTGCATTTTGATTGTGCTTTTCACAATTTTTTTGCCAAGAAGAATGCCTGTTTTCACAAAGTTGTGTGTGTAACTGAATACACACAACATGCTTCCTCAGATTCTCAGCCAAAAACAACATTATGCAAGAAATGAGTCAACAAGACCTTTGACAGAAAGAGAAGAATATATTGCATGACCTCCCTCCTCCCCCCAAAACCTCTGTAAAGAAAAGCTTGGTCTAAGACAGTGGGTTCTTTTAAAAAAAGATACATCTACTTTAGGTTAGCTCTTTGCCCAAAGCTACTCAGGACAAACATTTTTCATGTAAATGTGGTCACAAACACTCTAGTGGACTAGTCTGGTAGAATAAGGAAAAAAATTGAACTGTTTTAACACCAGCAGTCTCAGTACTGTGAGCTCCTAGGATTTTATCCCAAGTTTTACAATAAATCTTATTTACTTTCAATACTGCAATGGAAGTCCTACAGTTACAGGATAGGACTACTATATTCTCATTTCATATAAGTAAACTTTTCATTTTCTTATGCTTAAGAAAAACACACATGGAAACATTATGGCTCAAAATGAGAGAAAAATTAATCTCCATATCCAGAAATCTTACAAGTCAGGCACACTAAAACCAAATTCACTATTGGCACTATTTTTATTACACCTGGATTAAAAATCTGATTATGTA
This sequence comes from Laterallus jamaicensis coturniculus, assembly GCA_022605575.1. Taxonomy (NCBI): domain Eukaryota; kingdom Metazoa; phylum Chordata; class Aves; order Gruiformes; family Rallidae; genus Laterallus; species Laterallus jamaicensis. The sequence goes on along the minus strand of JAKCOX010000002.1, from coordinate 69,175,394 downwards.
TTAGTGACACTTTTGTTTTAATAGTGCAGATTAAGTATTTATTGAGACCTTAACTACAGAGCTGTAAAATTCAGAAACGAATGGATGAACATAACTCAAAGATACTGATGATACTGAAAAAGTGTGGCAAGTAGTAGTAGGCACCTATCTTTTCATACAAGTTTTGCAATTTTACAACAAATAAATAAGTGATATAAATTCAAACCAGAAATCCTGGTTATAGAAGGTCCCAGTATGAAATTCTAAAGATTTACAGTAGATCTATAACTCAAAGAATCGTAGTTCCTGAAGCAATATATATTGGCTCTGTAGCATATAATTAGGCAGCAAACCAAATTTAATAATAAATTAAAATAAATTCAGACAGTTTGTCACACAGTTCAATGTACTTTCCAAAACACAGCAAAAAATGTATGTCTCAAAACACGTACTACAGCACCAAAATTGGGGGGGTAGGGGGTAGGGAGACACACACAGAATATATGAGTTTATTGCATATAACAAAATTTTAAAACCAGCTGAATTCCAAATGGCAGAAGACCCTCCAACCTGGGGCAATGCAAGGAAACCTGATGAGTACAATGGGAAAGTGGCAGGCAAGAAATACACAGAGATAAATCATCCGCCTACTACAGGCTTGGAGTTGGAACACACACTGCGAGGAACTCCTATACACAGACTAGTCTATGTGATCTGAAGGCTTTAAATGTCAGTAATAAACCTTAGAAATAAATCTGCAATTTAAAGCAAAGCCAATGTCAAGCATAAAGCAAAGTAGAAATGTGGAAGTATGAAGAGCAGTGAATATACCATGCGGCAGGATCTGGAGGAGACAAGAAAAAGGAAGCAGAAGGTAACAGAGGATTGATAAAGTATGTGCTACAATCATTAGCTTTTATAACATTCTTGGATGCCAAAATCAGAGAATCCTGTATCTTTAAGAGATACTGCCTGTTGTCAGCAATAATAAATGAAAGGTTTAATGTATACGTGGTATGACAAGTGGGAGTCGGAGACCTCCCAAAGAGTGAGGAATAAAGTCAGCCTACAGGCAAAGTCAACAAAAAGCCTCACATTTGTAACAGACTCTTTAAAAGAAAAAGGGGGGGAAAAGTGTTACTGTAGCACATGATGCTAGCTAATCAATTTAGTTACTTGTTTACTGCAAAAATTTTAGCTAAAACTGAAGTTCACTACATGTAAGTCATACTTTGAACTGTAATTTCAAGGAAGTCACACAAGCCATACATCCCATAAAGCTCTAAAGTAAGGTACAACAGAGAGGAAAATAGTTTATTTTTCTAGTTGTCTTTTGACCTTGATAACTTGTGTCTGGAAGGAAGGGAAAAAAACCCCAACTTAAAAACCCCATCACAAGTCATCAGATAAGCAATTACATTACTTGCCTTTCAATTTGACTGTCAGATAACTTTGGCCTCCTACCAAGACACTTCTGTCACACTGAATTACTGAAATTCACTGCCGTATTTGTAACTCAGTCATTACATTCAAACAGCAGTTTCATCACCTAGGTAAAGATCTTTTCTGTGTGTTTTTTGTTTCTTCAAAATAAGTAACTATGTAGTCAGAGAAAACTTTCTCAGGATAGCATCCTCTCACCCCTCAAAAAATAAATCCCTCTCAAACTTACATTTTCATGCCAAGAAGTAAGAGCACCCCCACCCCCAGTTTTCAAGGAAGAGTGCACTGATGTGAGGAACAAGCTGTAAGTTGGCAGCAGACTCAATACACATCTGAGAAAAAAAATGAATTGTCATTTTGTCTCTGTCAAAATGCAATGCTTGAGTTTCCTGGATTTCATTAAGATCGTGGTGAACTTTCTTTTCTTCCTTCCCCTTTTCTCCTTTTAATTAAATATACATTTCAGAAAAAACAGACCTTAGTCCCATAACGTACCACGTTTCCTTTCCAGATCCCAGTTCTTGCCAGTTATCACATCTATTTAGTAAGTGACCTGAAAAATAAGAATCAAACCCAACACCCTGCCAACCCCATCTCTGAACGTTTGAGAATTCCCTCAAATCATGATGTTGTTTGCCAGGCACAGTTTGGGCAAAGTAAGTTCTTTCCTCCCCAACTTTCAGCTCTCTCCTTAAAGGAACAAACCAAAGTGATGCCGCAGGCAGGCGGTGTCAGAGGATGAACAGCAGAGAACAGCTGTGCTTTGGATTCTCATCCTGCAGATGACAAGCTTCTTGACAAGCTTCCTTCAATGATGACAGCTGAAGCAACAGCACTTGTCTTCCCAAAGGACTAGGGGTCTGCAGAGGATAACCTGTAGCTTCCTGCGCTTGCATTGGCTTTGCTGCCACCTCCTCCCGCCTTGAGCACTGAGCAAAAGGCTGCTGGAGGAGAGGGGAGCAGAGAGGTCACTAGCCTAGGGCTCTAGCTTTACACTCTCCTTCAAAAGGGAAATTCAAGCACATCATAAGTGGGACAGAAAGGGAATGCGGTGCACTTCTAGTGAGGCAGAAGAGGACACCTGGGTGATGCAACTGCAGAGGAAAGAGGCCAGAGGTAAAGGCAGGCTAGGTGAAGTGGGGCAGAGTCAAGTAGCAGAGGAGTGGTGATGAGGGATGCCCCGCGGTGATGAAAGAACAGGAAAGGGCTTCAAGTATCACAGAAAAAGAAGAGGATGAAGGCTGCAGCATGGCAAAAGGGTTATGCAGAGGTGAATGAGCTCTTGGGAAGAAGGGAGGTGATGTTTGGCTATGTTTTTGGAGCGTAAGAACCCTGTGAAAGAGTAAACTTTGCATTACTGATTGACCCCCAGCATTCTGGTGAAGCAAATTCACTAGAAGAGTTGACACTAATTACTTCGGTCCTAAATTTACTTACTGAAACTCAACATCTAACACTATGGGGACATACTATGATGCACTAGACACTGAGAAGCAGCCTGAACGTTTATGTGCAGAAAAATGTATTTTATCTCTGCAACAGTAAGAGATAGCCCTGGTGGAATTCTTTCTAAATTCTGCCCTGTTAGTATGCAGTATCTAAACACATTGCAGTTTCCAGCAAAACCTTTCAGGAAAACATTTTAGCTATTCCCCTACAAAAAGAACTGAGAAACCTTTAGAGGAAACAGAAGTTTAAGTTATAATTCATGCATACTTTCTGTTGGGGAGGGATCTCAAATATGAACAAAGGGAATTATCTACAATAAAAACTAATTCTGACAAGTATTATTTATTTTTAGTAACTAAGTAACTAAGGAAAACATTACACCATCTTGCCATATAAACTGCACAGTGAATTATTTTAGCATTGAGCTCATGACTCTTAGATATTTCAGGACATGTAAATGATAAGCAGGTGCTGATACAGGTTGAGTTAGCATCATTAATTTAGTATCCAATTATTTTAAAGGATAACAGAAAGAAGAAATAATCTTTTCACTTACTATCTTACTGTTTTGAAGGGCATTTCCACTAAGGCATACTATAAAAATGCAGATCTGCATGTTACACCCAAATGAAGAGTTCTTTTCTGTCAAAGTATATAGGTAATTAGTTCTTTCTGCTGTTTGACTCAGAACAGATGCACTGTAAATCACTAAATGTGGAAATATCTAACTCTGTTTAATTTTAGCCTCAGAGTCAACTAAGGGAAAAAGAGTGCTCTTTACTACTCTGCTTTCTGCCAAAATGGCTCGCTGGCCCACATTCCAAACAGGCTTTACCACTTAGCTATCCCATGGCACTGCAGCCATTTTCAGTCACATCCCAAGCTGAAGAATGGGAGCTAAAGCAGGAGTCAGAGACTGCAGTTCCACAGCATAAAAATTAAACACGCACCTTTTTTGTCCACTTTGGAATATCAACAACAAGCCAATTGTCTCGCAAAATAATCAGCTTATCTACGAGATGGGAGTCCTGCATTTCATCCCGAATTGCCAAGCCAGGCAGGGGAAACAGATATTTCAATCTACATCAAAGTTTATGCGATTGTGAAAAATTATTTTTATATTATACCAGCTACAGTAAGTTAATAAATTTTGTCTAACTAGTGAAATATATGTCTGCATGTCTCCTTATCCAAGGTTGACTTGAATTATTACAGATGGCCTTTTATGTAAACATTATCCCAATTTTCCCTCAGAGAAAAATCTCCAAGTCTAGTCTACTTTCATAGAGTTTTATCACAGAATATGTTCACCAAGTGCTTAAAAACACTCTAAGATGAATTAGTTTGGTTACTTAGACCAATATGCGAATATTTCATTAAAATAAAAATAGTGGAGTAGCAGTTTCCCATGAACTGAGGTGCTTCGGTCTTATTATTGGACACAGTTCCTTCATGCAATAGTTATTCTTTGCTCAAACACATGCACACCACAGTACGTTAACACTATCCCTCTAAAAAAAAAAACCAGCTTTTGATCTTTGGAAACTTTGAGTAAGAACGTACTTCTACTGCTACCATGACCTTGTAACTCTTCTACTGAGGTTTATAGCACAAAAGCATTAAGTGCTGAAACAAAAGAGGTCAGCATCATTATTTTTATTTTTAAAATAGAGGAAGTGAGGCAGAGAAGTGAAGTTATTAAATTACACAGCAGGGATAGAAATCAGATGTACAATACCACAGCTAAGTACCTAGTGTAACTAGTAGCAAAATTAAATGTTCTGTTACATTCTGTCTGCATCAATATGCATTCCCAAATACTCACAAAAGCTGAGTAAGGAAATTATAACACAGAATTATAGTCAATGATTTAACATAAGTCAGAACACAAACCTGCTAAATACATTGGTTAACACAAAGGGCTATATGTCAGGCATAATTTTTCTGAAGTGCAAGGAGCTGCTTATCTGCAAATCAGACTGAAGGTATATCAAATCAGCTCTGCCCTTCCATGTTAAAATGGAACTGAGACCATTTAGTATTTTGTCTCTTACTGAAGAAAAATGCTTCGACACACTGAAATCTAAGCAAAAATTGCATCTAACTATTAACTTCTTTGTTATGTTGAGGGTTTGGGTTTTTTTTTTTTTTGGTTGTTGTTGGGTTTTGGTGGGGTTTTTTTTTTTGAAGAGGGAACTTGAAAGGCTGTTTTGTTTCTCAAAATTCATTTGAGAAAAATTTTAATTTCCTTTAGAGAATATGGTGATGTGGGTTCAGGGAAACAGCTTAACAGGCAATAGCAATCAAGAAAAATGGGAAATGTGTAGGCAGCTGTAGTATACAGAAACGTCCGCTTTATCTGATCACCAAACTGTCTCTATGAAAACATAACAGCAATATTCCTACGCTATGCTGCACAGCACCTCTGCCTGAGTTTCCAAGGTTTTAATGCAGGAACATTTCATTAAAGTAGCATTTCCTCATGTTCACTTTTAGGTCCTCTTTATATATTTAAACATCGCCTACTATTCTGTAAACATAAGGAGGATGAGGAGCTCTAATTCAACTGACAGAAAGGACTAGTTTTCATTATAAAAACTATTTTATAATTAATTCAAAACTACATTATCACTGAGTGAATAAAATGATACAAACATTTTAGAAAGCATTACATGTTTAGAACATTTGGTTTATTTTATTCACTCAAAAATGGGGAGGTATACAACTTTGAAGTTGCCCAGAGAGTTACATTGCCACTCAGAGAAAGCAGGGTGGCCCAAACTGAGTCCAAGCAGAGGCTGGTACTGGAGACAGCACTATGCAAGCGGGTAGTCAGAAATCCAGTAGTGCTTACAACTAACCTGTTCACAAAGGCATCTTCCAAAGTCTGGTCCCTTTGTTGTTGAATTTTCCTCCCCAAAGTCCCATCAGAATGCTATCCTATATTTGGTGTTATACATCTGATCATCATTCTGATTTTAAGTCCTTAGACTGTGTTTATTATAAAACTTCAGAGGTAAGATCTACTCTGTAGCATCATGGTACTTTCACATACATAAGAGTTAGCTCTTAGGCTATCAAGTTCTACTTCTGTACTTATACCACCACAAGTACGTGCATGACAGATTACTGATGCCATAATACTCCATTAATTTGATCATACATGAGCAGGTTTTTAAAATGCTAACAAAGGTTTAAAAATTTTAGCTTGTTTAGCTCTACGACAAAAGAGCTCAAGTGTGTTGTAGTGTCAAGGTTTCTGTATGGAACCACTAAAACTCACAGTTACTCAACCCTTATGAATCGACAGGAGCCTGTATATGCTATTCAAGTAAAAAGTTGTTTGGTGCTCTGAAGAAACTGAGGCAATTTCACTCATTTTTTGCTTGCTATACTGAGCTGAGACCACCTCCATCCTGTTTTAAAAGCCGTGGTAGCTATTTTTCAGATTAGAACAACTTTAAGTCTTGCTTCTACAATGCAGAAATTCCATAGAATGGATTTCTGGTGAACTACTGAAAACAGACATCTCAAGCAGCCAAAAAAACCCTACTTGTACGGATAATTTTTCTTAAATTTTGCTAATTGCTGTATTTAATGGACTGAGATTAGAAATGAGAATAGGGCAGCAAATCTCCCTTCTTTTATTTGATCTCAGGAGTCTAGTGCTACTTTTGGATCACATTCTATTCTACCACAAAAAATGGGAAGAAATTTCATTATAAGTTAAGGAATACCATGGCTCAAAATCTAGCAGATGGACAAAGCAGATTTAAGTATGCATTCTACTAGAATTGCCTACACAAATTCCACAAGGCTTTTAAAGAAATTCTGCTACCTATAAGGTATTAGAGTGAGAGTTAAATAGGTAAATAATTTGAGATTGGATAAATGATTTAGGAGAAGAGGGGCAATGATAGGAAAACATGGTAATTTTCACTATGGAAGATGTCAGAGTGCTGCAGGGACCTGTGCTGCCCAAGACATCGCAGGAGATGAACACGGTGACCAACTCTGCTTAGTTGCCCAGAGTAATCAAGAACAGGGCTGACTGAAGAATTCCCAAAGTATCCCACCTGCCTCAATACAGATAAACATACTTTTCCTAATGGTATCACTGGTTCCTATCTTAACTTCAGATGTAAACTGATAATTGAGCTGACTGCTTTGACTCAGAAAATGATTTCTGCTTACCCTAGAAAAGCTTGAGCTCAGTGTTCAGTATGAAGGAGGGTGCAGGCAATAAAGCAGAAAATATCACCTATACCACCCCCTAAATCCATTGTGTGCAAAGTTACTGAGAAGACTGCATGTAGCCCCAGTCCGTCAAAAGGGTCAATTTTAAGCACTCAAACCTGGAAACTTGTTTCAGTCAGTATTTATGCTCCCTGATTCACTCTACACTCCATGCCAAAAGCATTATACATTCTCCAAATCCCAGAGCAGAGAGCACAGAAGTAAAAATGTACACACACATGTATCTTGAATTTCACTTACTGGTTAAGTAATTTTCTTCATTTCTAAATGCTTGCTTATTTACTATAGTCAACTCCAAAGCAAAAGAGTTTTGAACAGCTCTGAGTCCAAGCCACATGGTTGTGGATCTTCAAGCTTTAGACCAACTGCAATGGCAGAACCTCATTTCCAAGCACAGTATTATTTGTAGATTTTTATGAATACATTGTTCTTGGTAAGTGTGTATAAAAGTTTAAGTACCATCAGTGTGTGCACTTTATATATTGTTTCTGTGTACATTAACTGAAGATACTGAAGTCTCCAGGTATGCAACAAATGAGTTCTAGCCACTGTGGACAATCCTGCAGCACCATTTGATTTTTAAAAAATCCTCCAAATTCCACACAGAAACCTCTGCACAGAGAGCTTCAGAAAAAGGCCACACAGAGGAAAACCACTGAGGAAACACATGCCAATGGACACAGACCTCTTGCAAGTGAGGGAGGGAAATAATGTTTGGCAGAATGATTGCTGAGTAAAATATTGCCATTGCTTAGGGGGGACCTTTGCCCAAAACCTTCTACCTACACACAGGTGTTCTCAACCCTCTTTGAGGAAAGGTTGCATATCAGGAAGACTGTTTTCTTGGAAAGGGAAAACCCCAAGCCACCTGTTTTACTAAGTGAACTTTTTATTCCTTGCAGAACAACAGGACGGCAAGGACAGTGAGAATCAAACACCTCTGAACCAGCCAGGTAGCGGACTGAAATGGAAACCAAAGCATCCTGATAGGAGACATAACTCATCTTCAAGATCTAAAAAGCAGCCTGAATGCTCCAGCTGAAAGCCTGCACAACAACAGACCATAGTTGACCTGGATAAGCAATCTATCATGTGTTCTTTCTTGCTGTGAATGAGGATATTTCCAGTAAGGGATAGACAAGGCTAAAAAACTGTATGACCTATTGTGAGAAGGTCTAACAACACAAGGCTGATCAGGGTGCAGACTTCCAGGGTTCTAGGTGAATAACTCATACAGAGCAAGAAGTCTCAAAGCTGTCTTCAATAGGCTGGGTTTGAAAGGATTAGTCATATAGAACCATTCCTAGACTTGTGGAGCCCCTAGGAAGTTAAGAGCCAGAAGGACATCAGAAAAGAAGCACAGATTTGTCTTTAAAGGTCAGACTTCCTCTTCACTTCTCAAGAAAGACATTTATACTGGGTAATTCTCAGTCCAGAAAAACAGCCAGGAAGATGACGTTAGAATTATCAATATCTCATTCAGCTTTAAAAAGCAGAAAATACTTGAAGTCTGCTCCAAGGGTCTGAAATCATGGGAAACAGATCTTTGTTGGAATACTTGATTTCACCCATGTCACAGCAGGGAAGAGAGGACCACATGCCATCATATCTCTTAACGTAGAGAACAATAAAAGCCCTGATCCAAATGCATTACCCTTAACAAAGCTATCAGAATGCCTAATAAGCCCTCTCAACTTTCCTACTATGAAAAACAGCAGAGTGAAGCTTTACTACAGTCACAGAATCACAGAAAGTTAGAGGTTGGAAGGGACCTCGAAAGATCATCTAGTCCAACAACCCCACCCAAGCAGGATCACCTACATGAGGTCACACAAGAACACATCCAGGCAAGTTTTGAATGTTTCCAGAGAAGGAGACTCCACAACCTCTCTGAGCAGTCCATCCCAGGGCTCTGACACCCTCAGTGAAAAAGCTTTTTCTTATGTTCACATGGAACCTCCTATGCTCCAGCTTGCACCCACTGCCCCTTTTCCTGTCATTGGACATCACTGAGAAGAGCCTGGCTTCAGTCTACAAACTGTGATTTCTATGATCTCTAGGCAGTTAACTGTGCATCACGCTGTACGTGAACATGTTGGTATCAGGCTTGCATCCTCCTTTTCTTGTATGACCATCTTAGTAGAGTGCTACCACACCTTTTCTTCTGTTGTGACACAACACCATAGGAAGACTGTGAATTAATGATACAGGTAAAATAAGCAATGCCTCAGTGTATCTCATTCTAATGCAATTTTAATGCAACCTCTGGTTTGTTACTCTTATGACATGGATTTTAAACTAAAACCAGCAAATGCTCTGAAAACTGCCAAGAAGTTTCTTAACACAGTTCAGCTTCTGTATGTATAAACACCTCACTATCATCAGCCTAAACACTATTTTGCAATTTCTTAGAGCAGTATTCCTCTGGGAATTACAATAGGATTCTTCCCCAATGGTAAATGGGCACCAAGGGAAGTATTTTCACTCCCTCTTCAGCAGCTGAACATTTGTAGTGTTGTGACTATGGCTACCAACTGCTCTTGCATTTTAAGTTATAAAACTGCAAATATGCAGCAGTTGCCTCGTGTGCCTTCTCAAGTAATTTCAATAATATGCATCTGTGGTTTCCTTTTTTTTTCAACATTACAGCTTCTCAGAGGCAACAGCAAGCACACAGATTTCACATTATGTCTTAGGTGCTCAACTGAAGGACTACCCCTGTTCTCATATGTGGAAATAGCTCTGTTCACAACTACAGGAGGGGAGCCTGCTTCAGAAAGTCTTGGGAATGTGCTGTGCTTTCAGGAGATTCTCGAGAGATTTCAAACTAACCTCACTGCATACTAGAAGACTTTTTCAAAAATGTATGGTGTGGTACTAACTGAGGACTTCCCACACAGTCAAAATGAAGGAGAAATGTCTCATTACTGCATATTGTGAAATTGCCTCAACTTCTGACTGAATTTACATAACATATTGAATGCACATAGTGCAATCTGGATTCCTTGCCTGCAGTTTTGTCTGTTACTTCTCTAATTTTCATCTCAGCAGTATAAATAGCTTTCCTTTGCTTAATCCTCATGTAGACAAACACAAAACCTAGAAATACAGGATTATTAATCACAAATTCAGTCACCTCTATATGAAATGAAAAACTGCATCTTCACATTTTATCCCCATCTAGGATAGCTTCATATATACTGGTTACAAAGAGGGACTGCTATGACATGTCCTATAATTATTTGGTAACTTCCTAAACTAGCATTATGCTATAAGAAATGTACAGTAATTCAGACTCCATAGACAATGGTGACGGTCACTGTATATGTCACAGCCCATTGGGGCTCTTTTACAGTAAGAGATGAAAAAATTAATACTGAAAACACCAGACAAGAAAGGATCCAACACAAAGCACCAACAGAAGTAATATTGGAGGAGACTGTAGATCATCTTGCCTTCACTACTCAGGGCTATTTTGAATATTTTTTTAAAGTCTTTTTCAAAAAAGATTTAATCTTTCAAGTCATAAAGTGTCTCAGGTAAATAAAAAAAAAATCTGAATTACTGAAATAATTTTAATTAATGCAATAACTTTAAAAAATAATATAATGAATGCTACCATAATCATCAATAATGACAAATAATCATCAATACCATAATCATCAATAAGACAAATAATAAAAACATGTTTTTACAGGCTATATAAAGGGCATAAAATCAACTAAGTTAAAGGTGATCATTATGGCACAGTACAATATCATTTTCATAAAGTATTTAAATAATAATTGCAGATAGTATTCAGAATATTCTTAAAGACATTCAGACTGCCAAAAAAATTTAGTAGATTTATTCTTTTGCCTGAAACAAAGATTTGAGCTCCCAATGCATCAAGCAGAAAAAGTAACTGTTAACCTTTTTGCATCAGAAATTAATGCACAAAGCTACAAAAAAGGCAGATTGTGCAGCCCATTTCTAACTGCAGTGAGCAGGGAGATGGCTATTTAATGTTTACTAGTTGTTTCAAAATTACTGCATCATTTAGTTGATGTAGAACTAAAGTTATTCTTTTATTCTTCTAAAAATGAGCATATTTGCAAACTTCAAACACACAACTAAGGTCAGCTTTTAAGATAAAATGATTCTAAAGATTCCAAAGAGCTAGACAGAATGCATCCAAAAAACTGAAACACCTCATATTATAAACTCATTTTCTTTTAGACTGAAATACGCATTCTCAAATGGTGTCAATACCTTCTCACTCATGATGATCCAATCAACAGCTTATTAGGGACAGGCTTGCTAAATCACATAATTAATATTTCTGAAATATTCTAGAAATAGGTATTGGACTAGCGACACGATACATATTAAAGCCTTGGCTATACTATTCTGTGCACATGCCTAGTTTCAAATCCAGTTTTTAACCTCTTCCATCACTGCTAAGCTTTTTTAAAAACTTTAAACAAGTAAAATGTAATTGATGATATAATTTTGATTAATAGCTAAATAAGACTTTCGATTTAAGTCAGTGTTTTAAATCACTTCCTAGCTAAACTGAAGGTAGGACATTTACTTTCACTTTTGGGCTTGAGTGAATGGTTCTCTTCATTAAAGCCATCAACTGCACTCTCTAGTTCTCTATGATTGCTGTCATTATTTCTACTACAAAGCGTGTGAAAGTCTCCAGTATGGGCAGTGGAAAATCACAGGTAAGGTACATTTCAAAACTGCATCTCTTAACAAGCAGAACCAGAGAAAGCTGCTCTCACACAGGCCACAGTGGGGGGTTTTAAATATGCTGCCTTGAAAAACTGATTTTTAAGTGGAACCAGCTTTCACATTTTTACAGTGTCTTCTGAGAGAAATCTTACAAATAAACAGAAACATGTAACCTTTAGTATTATTTTGGCAGTAAGCTGAATGCTGCAGCTTTATGATTTTACAAACCTAATTTAAGACTCTTAGCAAAAAAAAAAAGTGTTAAGTAAACTGTGTAAAACATCTGCATGAGCATTATAAGAACACTGGATTTATTTGCAAAGCCAATATTCCTGCAGATGGCTAACAATATATCATGATGTCTTCAGAATAGCAATTTTCTGAGCAGATCATTTGGGGATGTGCTCAAAAAAACTGGTATGTTCTCTTACATCATATTTTACAGATCAGCAAAAACTGTACTACAAAGTATTGAAGATCAAGTTTTCCTGCATTTGTTAGCACAATCAGAATATTAAAACTATTTTTTTAAAAAGAGAAATGCCGTAAATTTTTAAAGTAAGAAAAGAATTTATGAGAATTCTAAGCAATTAAACATGAAAAGGAATAGCTACTTATGCCCCTGCTCTAGATACTCCACACAATTTTAAATTTACTGCCTGACAGCCCTGTTGCAGTCCCTACCATGTAACCATAGCACCAGGTAAACACATCGCTTGCTAAGCCAGATAGCTCAGAGCTGCACTTCTCTGCTGGGGCTGGAGAGATGCCCGTTCTAAAACCAAGAGGTGGACAGTAACAACAAGCATACTATGTAATCTCTGTACCTATAAGAGAAAAAAAGCTAGAGAATGAAACCTCATCTTCATTGTCTCAATATTAAGGGAAGTAATTCTGACCAGCTGCTTCTTCCCCAGCTCATTAACCTCAGAGTCCTTTATTACGATTATAACGCTGCATGCAGAAACCAGATTTCTGGAATAAAATGCAGATGTTTGGAGTCTTGTGCCTGTTTACAGCTTTATGTTTTGCAATATTAAGTGGATACTTGGATTGGCAGGGGAGATAATTATGTTTGGTTAGGTTTTTTTGACCAGTGAGAACATTTAAAACAGTTCAAAAAGTGACTGATGTATAAGCATGTCAAACATGAAGTTGTCCTTCTAAAAAACTCCATCTTGGATCATGGACTGAATACTTTTAGAGTTTCATTAAGTCATACACCATTAACAAACAGAGCAGTACCATACCTGCTATGTTTCAGTTGCTTCCTGCTCCTTACCACATCATTAATTTTATGTGGAATGAGCTTTATCTGCTTTGTTACTATTTGCCTCTTTGCTGTTCTCTCCTTTTATGTAAGTTTATACAAAGTCCAACAGTTATTAAAAAGAACATGATTTTTTTGTAAATAGTAATCTATGCTCAGTTATCTCCAGAGTGACAACATAGATGCTAAACAGTGTCCAACTGAAGAACATGACAAGATGCTTCAAAAACTGTTTAGTTACTGTTTTCAGACCAAGGCAAAAGCAGATGAATAGTTCAGACAATTGTCTTGGAAGTTTTCAATTTCATGCTCTTATTTTACAGATATATGCAAAGAAAAAAATCCTCATCTTTAAAATCCAGACTATTTGCCAGAAAATAATTTCTTATCACCAGTAGCTATGAATATCCAAGCTGTTTTGGCACAGTATCTACCTTGAGTAGCTCTGAATTTAAGAGAAATAACTTCTGTTCTGATCAATGTGGTTGTGGTGTGCCTGGGAGAAGGAAACAGGCTCATGACAGCAATCCGCTACAGTTATGTCCATAGTGGAAAAACGAATCTGCTCTAAACTCTTGTACCCTCAGGCAGAAAGCTGTAAAAATAACAAGGACCACTGAGTAAGCAAGCACCTTATTGTGCTGCTTGTACTGTTCACTGGTCAGGACAGCCTGCTTACATGAGTGTCAGCATCAGTCACATCTCAGAAGACCCAACAGAACCCTTAGTTATTCCATTGAACGCAAGTGTCCCTAGTACCCTTACATACTTTTGGTAACTCAGATGATTGTATGCTGAATTCTGCATTAATCCTTTTCAGATGACCACCCAACTCTTGAGTATCTTCCTGCAGAGCAGCAAATCTTTATCACAAGCTGCATTACAATTTTCTGTTTTAAAAATTCGTAGCGTGCTTGCAAATTTACAAGATACATTATTTGGCAGCCTAAAGGATTTGCAGTTTTGAATATATGTTCATCCAGTTTCTCATATGTCAATAGGTTCAGCTACACAAGAGCAGGATGACAGACTTCAATGGATGTTCAATGGAAGTTTTTGATAAAAATGGTCTAAAATTAAGTTTTATTGAAACTCCCAGACACTAAGAAAAAGACATTCCATATTTGAAATCATTCTAATAATGATTAAAAAGAAATACCATGATATCTGTAATCCAATCACACTAGTGTAGTAAGCGTGAAAGAAAACAGAAAATTAGCATTTAAGTGGAAATTAAACTCTGTTGTGAGAAATGCAATAAAGAAATGCATCAAACACCACAAGATCCTGGAGTCCAAAATTTAAGGTAAATGTGGATGGCAAGATGAACCTTACTAAAACTTTTACATATCTGTTCTAGGTTGCATATTCATAGGGTCCAATCAGGTCAGACAGTCAGTTTTTCATTGTAATACATGACAGCCATATGAAAGTTGCAATTCTCCTACCCCAGAAGTATGGTGTAAGATTTAAAAATAAAGTTTAAAAATATCTGTCTCAAACATCTATTTTTGTGTCAGACCTCAACTTAAATGAATAATAGATGTGCTTAAAAACACAGGGGGAGGAAAAAAAAAGAGTTCTCAGACATGGAAGATGATCAAAGAGCCTACAGTACACTTCTTTATTAGATATGACTTTTTCACTTAAGCGGAATAAAGCAAATTAATGAATAGATCATCTGTGGATCTAATCTGAATTTTTGTAGTTGTGCCCACATCTTATACTCTCCAGCTGTAGTGACTAGTGGAGCAGTTACAGACACCAAAAGAGACAGTATTTTATGGATGAGGTTTTGAACATCACATATTTGATGTACAGCACATTTTAAACTACAAAATATTATTTTAAGGAGAACACCACAGGGGTAATCAATACAGTTTTTACAATTAAATAGCCATTTCATTATAAAAAATAATAAATTAATTCACTCCTGTATTATTCTACAGAATAACAGCAGTTTTTTACCCAAGTATCAGAAAACCACTTAGTCTTAATTCCTCTAATATATTCTATAGAGTTTTATTTTAAGAGACACCACTGCTACTACAATGCCTAGGTATGTAGAGGTGCAATAATTTTCTACCTTTTTTCCCACAACTGAAGAGATGACATTCTATTTCAAACACTCTTCAAAAATTAATTATAAAAGATGAAGAGTAGATATAATCTCACTTTACTGACATAGTATCTATTCGCTGGCAGCTCAGTTTTCATGTGGTCCAATGGAAACATTGAGTTGCCACACAGAAGTGAATGTTTCTATTGGTCACCAGGAAACTGTGGATCCTAAATATCAGATCATGAAACATCTTAGGTTCCTGAAGTAGGAATAAATGACTTAGACTTCCATAAAG
This sequence comes from Laterallus jamaicensis coturniculus, assembly GCA_022605575.1. Lineage (NCBI taxonomy): Eukaryota > Metazoa > Chordata > Aves > Gruiformes > Rallidae > Laterallus > Laterallus jamaicensis. The sequence continues at coordinate 69,159,920 of JAKCOX010000002.1, read as the reverse complement.
AGGGAAAAAGGGGTGGAGTCCATACCAAGCCCTAGGAAGTGCATCTTATATAATTTTCTTTCCTGATAACTTACTGTATCAAGAAGAGAAGGTATGGCCTCCTAAAGAGACCCAGCAGTGCCCTCTGGTGATCCAGGTCAAATTTGGCTGTGTTACATGGGCAGAAAAATGGACCAATACTCCTACAGAAGCACCAGATAAAGGATGAGGATTCTGTCATCTCTGTTGTGGAATTACAAAAGAGCACATCTAACGTGCATATATTTGCACTTTTCTGTGAAATTTCTGCTATGGAGTTTATTTTGATGGTACAAAGAGAGATTATATCTGCACAAAAAGATGCCAATACGCACTGTGTCCAATAACCTTGCCACAAGTTGTCAGTCCTTCCCTAACACTGAAGATGACAGTGGTAGGTAAAGCTGTTTTAGAAGGAGAAACAAGAAAAGGGGCATTTGTTTCTTGTTTCCTGGGGTGAAATTTTGGGGGTTTTTTAGTTATGTAAGAGATTCCCACAAGATAGAATCATAGAATTGTTTTGGTTGGAAAGGCCCTTTGCGGCCATCAAGTCCAACCATTAACCCAGCACTGCCAAGTCCAACCACTAAACCACATTCTAAGCACCACATCTACATGGCTTTTGAATACCTCCAGAGATGGTGAGACTCAACACTTTCCTGGGCAGCCTGTTTCAGTGAATGACAACCCTTTTGGTGAAGAAATTTTTCCTACTATCCTATCTAAAGAACATGGTAGGTCAATATGAGTGAGTTAAACCATGTGTGTGCAGAAGACTGCCATTATGTTTTGGTCCTTTGACAATAGAAAGCGGTAGTATAGGAAATTCTGGCAATGTTTCTAGTCTCAGTGGAAATCCAGTATTTAAAAGCCACCAAAATATTTAACTGCATAGTACGATCTACTAGGTTGGATTCCCAAACAAAAGGCTTAAAAATATAATTTTAAGGCATAATTAATTTAGGATCTTAATATACTGATATCATTACTCCTTTCTTATATCTTTATCATCTCCAACTACAGTTACTCTCATGATGGTTTAATCTTTGTTCCATCCATTCTGATATCCAAAAGCTTCCTTCTATCTCCCTCATCTTCTTTTGCAATTCCCAGGTTATATTATTCCCAACATAAGTATCTTTATTCTTATCAGCAACCCTATTTCCTCAAGCACAGCCCCTCAAGTTCATTTAATGTTGCCACTTTCAAACTTACTGATACGTTATTCTACACCTACTCTTCTGGTTTTGTTACTTAAGTAATGTTCAGGTTTCTGAACCTGTAATATAGTTTACTTTTTGAATGTACCATTTACTTCTACAGTGTGACAAATAATTTACTGTAATCCAAATTGAAACTGAGAAATTTGGTAACTACAGTTTTAGGACAATCATTATATATAGCTTTAGGACAATCATTATATAAAGGCCTTATATAGCAAATAATTATAATCTATAAAGGTCCTATTGTCTGTATTAGTCCCATCTGAACTTGAAGCAAAAATAATCAAGAAAATAGATTTGCAGCTTTGCATGTATTTTGATGCTGTAAGTCAAGCCTGAAAATAGTCTTTCAAATACACCCCTTGGTAACAGATTTAACTGGAACATAAATGAAAGGATGAAAAGAAATATAAATTCAGAAGCAGGGAAAGTGACCAAAATTTAAGACAGCATTTTGTTCTTTTTTGACACAATTTATGGTAGCAGGTCAATAAACTTGGACATATTTTGGATTCTCTGACTTCACAGATTCACTGGAATGGTGTTGCAGAACCACCGGTTAACTCAGACCAAGTGGATCTCAAGTTTTTCTCTTAAGGAAAGCAAGGCACAAGAAATGATAAAATAAGCTGTGTGTGCCACTCTGCTTCCCTTCAGCAGCTGTTCTTCTACTCCATTCTGTCAGATAATTTTTCTCTGAAGTCATTTTACTGCTCTCTCCTGTGCATTTGCCCTTTGCATCTGCCCTAAAATGGCACAGAGGAGCCGCAGATTCATTGTGACTGAGCATGGCTTTAGTTCTTATCTGGCTACATAGCAGGTTCTGAAGCAAAATCAATTCACCTAATTTACTTCCTAAAATGTTATCATCCCTGCAAATCTGTATCATATCTTAATTATCAACAGGTAGACATGTGAATAATATGTTGCCAAGCTGCTGTTTCATTTTCCACGGTTCAAAACATGTTTCCATTCCTTTTCTGTTCATCACAGTGAAAAGCACATACACTGTCAGGCACATGATTTACTGATCCATGATGGCCTGTTGGGAAGGCAAACTGCTAAAAAACACAGTAGAGGACAAATACCCTTGTTGCTAACACATAATCATGCAGAGCCAACCCTTACAATAAGAGACTTTTGTAATTTTTTTCATTTGCTCTTTATGTTATTTGTGGTAAACTCCAATATTGCAAATGAAAGCCTTGACCTTAAAATTAATCTGAAAAGTAAATGAGTTACTGAAAGATAACTTATGAGCATTTACAAATGTTTACTGTAGATCATAGAATCATAGAATGGCAAGGGTTGGAAGGGACCCCAAGGATCATAAAGCTCCAACCCCCCTGCCACAGGCAGGGCCACCAACCTCAGGCCTGGATCTACACAAGGTTGCCCAGGGCCCCATCCAACCTGGCCTTGAACACTTCCAGGGATGGGGCATCCACCACCTCTCTGGGCAGCCTGTTCTAGCACCTCACCACTCTTTCCGTAAAAAACTTCCCCCTAATATTCAATCTAAACCTTCCCTCCTTCAGCTTTAAACCATTCCCCCTTATCCTTCCATTATCTGCCCTTTTAAAAAGTTGATTCCCCTCCTGTTTGTATGCTCCCTTCAGGTACTGGAAGGCTGCAATGAGGTCCCCCCACAGCCTTCTCTTCTCCAGGCTGAACAAGCCCAGCTCCCTCAGAGAAGTTGATGTAAAAGCCTACATATCCTCCATTCCTGTTCCTATAGATGAAAAAGAAACTCTAACACCTAATTTCCAAAATAATTTTGCACTTCAGATGCAAGATAATGCCTTTTCATTTGAAAAATTAGTTTCATTAAGTTACATACGGGATGAACATAAAATAAGGGATGCCATACAGCTGAAGAGAATTACTTATTTCCTAGATATCAAATGGGGGAAATATCACTGAATGTATCAAAAATTTTTGTTTAGTGACATTTGGGCCTAAAATGCGGAAGAAACCAAACCAGGAACTTTAAGCATGAAGTCATTATTGACTATATTTTATAGATTAGAAATTGTCCTTCTGAGCAAAACAAACTTAATGTTGCAAATGGTAACTTGTATCAGCGTGTTTCAAACAAACCCGAGTTAAGCAAGCATATAGAGTAAGTATAACACTGACTTTGTACTTGTAAACATCCTTTCCACAGAGAGCCCTTTGGGACATTCAAAGAATTTACTGAATGAGCTACTTGGAATAAATAAAGAACACTCGACTTGGCCTGTAACACTTCAACTAATTTAAAAAGAAAAAAGTTTCAACTGTTCCCCTAGTTGCCTGGAAATGGCCATTTAAAAAAAAATAGTGCTATGGCAATAGTAAATCTTTATTAATTCATCATTTTTGGGGGATATTCTTGCATGGGGCTTGTTAAAAATAACCTTTCAATCCAACTAGCTTAGCTGAAAATTTAGAACCATAGAGTGAACCACAGCACCGAAAATAGATATTACTTTTTTTTTTTAGCAGGGGGTTCATATTCACAGAAACCTGTTGATTCTGGCAATGAAACTACCTTAAGTAACAGCTACATTATCTAAATGAGAAGGTGCATTTCTTCCACCTTATTACCATGCTGAACTTTAACAAAAAAACACCTTTAACTCAGTTATATGTACCAGCTACAAGACTTTATCTGAGAGTTGTCAAATTTCATTTCCTAAATCTTGAAATGGATTTTAAAGGTTTGCAGCTACACTTACGCAAAATTTGCTTCCAAAGGAAGTTCAAGTGCTTGAATCTCTATTTAGCAGTAAGATGATTCACTAAAGAACTAGTGGGCTACAGGTGCATTTGAAAAATTACCAGTTAGAATTAATTTAAAGTGCATTTCTCTTCAAGTTACCGGTTTGAGAGCATTAGCATCTACCATGCCATACCTCGTTTTGTCTGAGTACCAAGCACCTAAAAGCAAGTAGAAACCTACGAGGTCAGCGTTGACCAAAAATTATTTTAAAACCTGTTTTATATATAAAATACCTTCCCTACATTCCCTGTACGTTCCGCCTATATCCATATGGGGGCAGTAATGTTAAAGAAAATAAAACTCCCTCAAGCAGTCACCTTAATTAATTTGTCACAGACAATTTCTTAAACACAAGATGCTCAAAAAAAAAAAAAGAAAAAATAAAATTTGAAGGCTACCACTTCACAGAGCTCTGTTTAAAGGATACCACAGAGTAATTGCTCTTTTTGTTATCCAGAGTCTACCTCTACTTCGTGGTGCATTTAATAGTCCCTATGAATAATCTACCATCATTTTTACACTGTACTTAGTAAATCTAAAGCAGTCTCCACAATGCAGCACTGTCCTAAGACCAGCAGCAGATGGGGAAGAATTCATTTGTCCACAGTGCCTGAAGAAACAAGGTGCTGAAACAGCTGTTACGGACTGTCACCAGAGTAACACTTCCTGGACTGGGAGAACTTTATCCCAATGTAAATTATTCTATGAGGTCAGCTAGCTGTCTTTCCCCTCTGTGGAGCAGCTGGAATCCTAGTGGGATAACCTCTGCCTGGACATTCAGAGCAGCAGCTTCTCCCTTGAATTGAAGGTGGCCTGAAACAGCCGCCCTGCCAGACCCAGGAAGAGTTCTTTCAAACATCAGGCACACTTTCCCTAACTAGCTGCAAAACCCACCATCACATGTATCTCTGAAAAAAACCCCCAGTTCTTCCACAAAACTAAATGATTAAATCAATGCCAATTATTCAATGGTTTCCTGAACATCCTGGTAATCTACAGGGAAGAAGTAATTTATTGTAAGGTGAATGGCTGTAGGAACACAGCAACCAGCTCTACAATTTATTAGGACAGAGAGACATGTGAGAAATACGAGCTATGGAAGCACAAACATTTGCAACCTTTCAGAGAAAAACTCCAACAAAATTTATACCCAAGAAAGCAGACCAAACAGACAGTGATCACTGCTCTGGTATCTTCACTAGTACCTACCAAGGTTGTAAAAGGTTGGAGGGTGTGCCTGTGTGAAAACAGGCCCTCTAATATGCAGTCTTCTTGCTCGGAAGTTGGAAAACCCACTAGCTTATTACAAGATGCAAGCTACCAGAATGTCAGAAACCAATAAATAGAAAACTGCTTTTGTGTTCAATGACAACTACTCATTAACTTGTGCAGCAAAAAGCATCAAAAAATAGAGTTAATTAAATCAACAGAAATCCAAACCAATATCATAGTCGTGCTACTTGGTGATAGAAATGATATAACAAGGTTATCTTCTAAAATGATATAGATACAACTCTTAAGTGGCTCTAAATGTATGAATCTAGGTAGTATAAGATCTTGAGACTATAAGAATCATATGATTATCTCTAAAAAACCCCCAAAATTCATAAATCTGCATCGTTTACAATGCATACATTTGCATCTAATTTCGAAAAACTGAATGGCAGCCTCCTTGCCTCCACCTGTGTGCATACATCTCAGGATGAAAACAGCCATTTCTCTTACCCTTCAACAAAGGGTATTTCTTCCTCACTCTGCATTTCCCAAGGCCAAGTCTCTTGCCTGTTCCCCTTACAATCTCCTCCACCCTCCCTTGAAGCTCATCCAGTCACTATTGATAAGCGCCTCCCAACCATTCATTCAGTTATTCAGATTTTTCTCCTCTTTATTCTAAAAAAAAACATAGAGCAGAGGAAAAGAGGAAAGTAACTGGAAATAAGACTACTTTGAAGTGTAAAAAAAACCCATCACAATCCAAGCATGACACTTCCAACAAAATCACAATTATTTGTAAATACTCATTTCACCTCAGGACTCAAAATCCCAAATACCACTGAAGTCCCACTACGTTGGGAAATATGCAGACACACTCTCCAAAGCAATATAGTAGTTGATATATATCAGGAGCAATTTCACAACACTTTTTGATAGCAACAAGATGTGCTTGCTGAGCTCCCAGACACTTTGAACAAAAAAGAAAAATAAGTTCTCTATGTAAGAATACAGAAGTAAAAGATTCAAACTTAGATTTGAAGAATTCTAGTGAGGTCTGCAAAGTGACATGAAGTACTGCTACCTATTAGAAGTCATTCAATCCCTATAGAAAATGAATTTGTATTTGATGATGATAGCTTTTATTTCACAGAATCACTAGGTTGGAGAGGACCTTTGAGATCAGAGTCCAGCCATACCTGTCCTCTACCAAGCCATATCCCTACGCACCTCATCTACCTGTCTTTTAAATACATCCAGGGTCAGTGACTCAACTGCCTCCCTGGGCAGCCTGTTCCAGTGCCTGACAACCCTTTCAGGGAAGAACTTTTTCCTAATGTCTAACCTGAACCAGCTCTAGCACAGCTTGAGGCCATTCCCCCTCATCCTATCACCTGTCTTTTGGAGACTATTTTTTTTGTTTCCTACAGAGTAATCAGATTGTCTGTGACTTCTAGAAAAATTAAAAGGAAAACAAGCAGAAAACTTCCTGACTTCTTACCAAATTGAAATAACTGTGACTGGCACTGTTATCCAATGATTGTGTTGTGCAAGTGTTTTGAGAGTTAGAAAGACTGAAAATGGGTAACAGAATGGAAAACGATTTTGAACATAATGCTAAATTCATGGGAACCACCTAGTCATTCAGAAGACGCAGCAGCCTTTCTGAAGTAACTGGTCAAACCCAAAGCTTGACTCATGGTTTCCAAAGCAGCAGTGATGAGCTCCGTTACTTTTGAGGCAAGCAGGGACTGCATTAGGACTGAACAGCACCCTTGCTTAGAAGGGAATAACAAGCTTGAAGTAGATTTCCGGGGCAAGGAAAGGAAAGTCTTATTATCTGTGTCTGATCATTAGTTCATGGAACAGACACTTTCCTATATAAAGGGCAGAAAAGGGTCAGAGCCACGGAGCATGTCTAGTGATTACGTTGATAGCTATCATGCCAGCCGACAGCTGGGGGAATTGTGGGGTGCATTACACGTGAAGTTGACTTTATGGCTGCAAAGGTATCAGCTTTCTTCATAATTTGGAACTAACAGGGAGTTTCCTCTTAAGGCAGATGGATTTTTTCTGGCCATTTGAGAAGGATCTTGGTTGTTAATGCTAAGAACCTGTACAAAGAGAGAGAATGCTAACTGTCTTAATTGCGCTTCTTACCAGAATAACCACAGATATCTGGACAGCAGAGCTACTGTATGAGATAAAATTATTTCCCCAGATGTACGTTTGTCCTATTCAATCAGGTTTTCTCAGATAAACATTTTGGATTTGGCACTAGCAGATTCTAATTTTGCTCAGACGTGCTGAAAGGTTTTGGTTTTTGAAAAGCAAACATGAAACATCCCTGGTGCACGAGTTCACTTTGAAAGAAAGAAATTTCCCTGTACGTTAATCCTTGTGTGTGTGTGGTATCTCTGGTAAAAACTCAAGGGTGCTAACTTGTTCACCTAAATCAAGATGCCCATAGTGTGTTCTCCTTAAGTAGCAGAATGATGTTGCAACAGGTTCCAGGTACTACTCTGTGAGTTTCTGTTAGTAACTGTTGCTGTTGTAACTAAAAAGAAAAAACAGCTGGGGGAAAAAAGGGACACACACAAAAATATATGCCAAAAAGTTATCAAGTCTAATTCTTCTACCATGAGGAACCAAAGCACATTACCCAGATTTTTCTACTGGGTTGAAAATGTTGTTGTTACCTCAAAGACAGCATATTAAGAGTTTAAAATCAATTGTAAGCACACTGCAATAAATAAATCATTCCTGAAGTCCAGAGGTTGTTAAGTCAGGCTATTATAAAATTTACTGCCCAAGTTGAACGGAATGTAGAGTGATTATTTTGCCTCTGATCCTTGTCAGGCATTCCTCCTTATTTCAAAAGACACTGAGGGTTCCTACTCTGTCAAAGGGATAGGATCAAAATATCAGATATCTTTAATTTCGTTAATTATCCAATCAGGTCACATATGCATTTAAGCCAACTTAGGATTTTTCCGAGACTGACAGCAGGATGAAACCAACCTGTGTGCTCTTAACCACAGCACCTGCAATATTCTCAGAGCAATCAGTGCATCAGCCTCTCACTGACAATTAATTACCTAAACCCAACAACAAAACTATGGGATTTGATACTGACCTGCTGATTATCTTGAAATGAAATGTCCAAGGATAGAGAGAAAAGCAAATTTGTATATAGATACACATACACACACACTTATACACATGCACATGTACGTGTATATATATGTACTTGGTCAAACCTTTTGTCCTGCCTAGTAAATTATTTTAAACTACTTCCTCATCATCATCCCCCTTTAAATCAGTCTAGTATACACCCATTTTTTATTACAAATAAAAAAATATAATATATATAACATTTATTATATTTATTATATATATAATATATAATATTAGTTCTAGATCCAAAAAAATATTAAAATATTTCATTTGCATCAAAGTACCAGTTCAGGTTGCATTACCTTTTACCTGCAGTGCAGAGCCTTCATTTTACAGGAGGATGGAATGATGAAACCTATTACTCTAAGATAATTGTGTACCCTATTGTTATTTTAAGCTTGATTTTCTTTTGGGGTCCTCAGATTTGGTTTTTGTTTGGTTTTAAATTTTGTTTTTGCAGTCACAGTGGCTATCATCTTAAGTCTCAAGCAGCTGAATGACACTGTTCCAGCCTCTTCAGATGTCAAGTATGGAAAAGAAGCTTTCCTACCTCACAAACAGGAATGTATGCAAACACATTATCCTCATCCTCCACACACAGACACTTGTTTCTTATTATCAGTATTTAGTTTCTTTCACAGACCTAAAGTTCAGTAATAAAACCAAAGCTTTAATCCCACCATGATGCCTGAAACATATGCTATGGTTACATGGACCATGCCCGTGAGTACTCAGAAGAAAAAACAGGTAACTGCTCAGCTTTATTTTGGGTGTGCCAGTATTGACTTGAAAATATATCAGAGGAAACTCAAAAACATTCTTCCCCTCTTCACTGACCCCTCCTCGCTTCACTGGCAGCAAAGGCTGATTGGGTGACCTAACAAGCCTTTTCCTTCTCTTGCTTCTGTACTGACAGGCTCACAAAAGAAGAGGTTTTGAGGAGGAATTTCAATGGAGATGGGGAAATGCAGAGCACAATGATACCATAAGAAGAATAAAGAAATGAATGAAAATAAAAGGCACTTGGGGAGAGAGCCCAATCTTCCCCACTTCAAAGAACACTGACTTTTTTGCCATCTGAGCACCTTATCAGCCACAGATGAAGCAGAAATGATTTAGCCTTATGTATTTTCTATACTACAAGATACAACTTTTATATCATTGTTACCATTAAAAAACATACTCACTAGTTGCAATCTCATGAAACATTTGTGACTAAAAACATGTACGGATTTACACATATATAGTTAGGAATGGTTGAGTTTTCCATCATCACAGTGAATTAACTTTCAGAGTGATAAAATATAGTCATGGGTTCATTAATAATGCAGCAAAAAAAGAGATGGCAAGTGTGAAAACACTTTGCAGGCTGGAGCAGTGCTTTCCAGTAATATTATTATAATTAAGAATCTGTCATCATCTCTACTTAAGACAAATCAGTGTGAGGGTTTAGACTTCCAGTTGCACAAATCAAAGCTATTTTCCAGAGAGTTGTCCTTGGAATCTCCATTCTTTTCCAGCAAAAGCAGTGGCCAGGAAAAATAGCCTGTTACATTTATGTAATTGGATTTTGCATCTTTTCTTCTAAATCTAATAATCAGAAGCATATAAATAATTACAGTACACATAGTAATTTCACTAGTGGATTCACACCCAGATAAATATGCTTTCTACCCTCCCCCCTAAAATTGAGGATTTCAATTGTATAAAAAATTTCTCCTTATCCCAGTAAGACTATTACTAGGGACTTCCCTTATTTTCAATCATTCCCCTTTTCACTCTCTCACCTTTACCTTTTGTGCTTCAAATTCTCTCCATTAGAGACCTGAAAGAACACAAGCAGTCTAAGCAAACAGCTGCACAAACTAACAAACTCTTGAGAAGACCTGTCAAGACAATAATGCCCACTGCTCAGTGTACAAAGGTGCAATCACTTTCTGGTTTTGGCCAAGTACGGCAAGCTTCCCACTCTATCCCAATAAAAATAAACTCACTCTCCTGCCACCAATTTAAAGCTCTGCCCTAACCCTGCTAATGCTGTCACTGCAGCTACTAGTTACGCTCCTCACCACAGCAGCAGAAGGTCTGTTACTTTCTCCTTAGCAGACTTCATAGAAAAGGAAAGAAATAAATAAGCAGCAGAGAAAGAAAAGCTTGATAAGAAAGGTGTTACAAAGGACGCTGCCATCAAGGAGCTGTGCCACAGACAAATCTATAAATCAACTGCATAATCCAATGAGACTATGGTGACAGCTCTAAAGCCCAAGTGCCTGTTCTTTATCAGGCGAAGACAGATCTAGGTCTTTGACATTTTAATGAAGTAGAATTATTACTGATTTGGGTTATCAAACCAAGAAGTCAGAAAGAGCAAAGCAACCAGCAGCTAGCTGATCTTTTCAGCATCAGCTACTTAGTCCTAAGAAAGATAAAAACTTCACATAATCCAACTACTTCTACTTAATTAATACTTGAATTATGGGATTGTGATAGAAAAGTACTCTTAAGAGACATTTAGGGTCTTTGCAATACATACAAAAAAAAAAACAAACCAAAAAAAACAACCCAAACTTACAAATTAGTACATGAAGTCTAAGCTTTAACTTGAATTCTCAGTCAAAAAAGAAGTATATGAGAAGCAAATTGTTACAGTTCAGTTCCCTACATCCTTTCGTTTTGCAGGAAACAAACAAACTGAACGTGATGGAATCTCTGCTTCACTAAAAGGATAAAGCAAAGCAGCTGAGCAATTTTAATCCACAGTTTAAGATTAAATATTTATGGTAGAATGATAATTTTGCTCCTATGATACCACAGTCACAGTTCATGTGATTAAGCATCAAATGCCTTTTGAGAAATTCATGCTCTCAAACATTTGAATAGATCTGTGTAAATAACAAATATATTAAATGCCTTTTAAATGTCACAACATAAAATATTTGTCACAACTTTATTGTAACTCTCCAAGCCTGAGGATCCAGGTGATTAAATTTAAATGTTTGCTTCCTACGCTTGAGAAGCAATATAACTTCACAGTTTCTGCTAGTTTCTTACTAGCCCCAAACTTCTCTTTTTAAGACCTTCTGAAGTGCTTATTTTCTTTTTAAAAGGTGTATGCGATACTCATGAGGTAAAAATACTGTGATCACTGGGCTTAAAGAAGCAGAAGGGGACAGCACAGGAGAACCAGGTAAAGGGAAAATACTGGAAGCATTCCTTTTATGAGGTTCCTTGCATTACAGGCAGATTAATCTGGCTTTTGTTGGGCTAGCTTTCCAACCCCTGCCACCATTAGGAGACTTCCTATGTTCTCTTCTGGCCTCAAATCTTACTAGGTTCATGACCTTTTCAGCAAACAAATATAAGTTTTACTAGTATTGGCATAAAACAGCCCTGTTGAAAAGTTTAAAAGGATTAAAGAAAGGCTTTTGCTATGAACAGTTGAAGGATCATCTTTAGTTTCTGGGGAAATAGCTCACTCCAGAGCCTTGGGAGTGCTTATGTATGAACACTCTGGCTCTTCCCCAGGTGCTACTGCTGAAGAGAATGCACAAACTCTAAGGTAATTCTAAAGGCTCCCTAACACTATGGTAAGGGACAAGCACCCACACTGATCTCAATGACGACTGTGAACTCAAGATCCCTAGACTTGACAGACAGCATAGGGGTACTGTAACATTGCTTAAAAATCAAACTGTGTGTACAATATTTATTTATTTTTTTTTCCACAAATAGGATTCCATGTTGGAGAAACACTCCTCAAATCACTGAAGATTTGCCAAAGTGGGTCTATTAGTAAATACCACACTTCCAAGTGAATGAAACATGACTAGAGGTTGGGCATCAATCCACTTCCAGCTGACTCCTGTTTTCAGGCTTCGACTCTCACAACAAGCCCTATCATCAATTTTTAAACCAGACTACATAACTACCAATTGCAGACAGACTTAAAGTGAAGGTTTATACATTTTACCAATCAAAACCAATGCTGCTTCTTTCATTTTGTGTTATTTGTACAGTGCCTTACATTCCTGCAAAGATTCTGTTCTGATCCAGAAACAACTTTTATAAACTGAAATATCACTGAACTTTCGATCATTTGGTAAAAGATTTAAGGTATGCAATTCATATTGTTCTTATATTTCCTCATCATCCAAGCAATAAATACATTTTAAAAGAAATGTGAAGCACAACCTCTAAAATTATCTGTAATAATCATTCTTCACTTTTCCTGAAGCACTGTATAGAGTAATTCTTCAAAAAGAGGTAACTACATTATCTAAATCTTCTAACTTCATTCTTAACTGTCACTTAAGAGTAACTAGCTAACATTTTACTGTAAAAAATACATTTAAAGCAAATTATACAGATAAATTGTGCTTAATATTATTCTATTTAAGCAGCAGATTTTGACTATGAAGAGCTTTAACAGACACTTGATGTACCATTATTTTGGAAGTTTAAATAATAAAAAAGGTTCAGTGCTCCACATTTTATAGTCACGAAGTAAAAGTGAAGACTTGAATGAAGACCCATTCCCACATTTCAATGACTGGGAATTTGTTTATATTTAAAAGAGAATTAAATGCAGTAGTATAAAAACCTCCCAACTTGAAATAAACTGAAAGAGATCTGAAAAACCAAAAGAACACTGGATCTAATTTTTAATCTTCCGATTCCAAGACCTGATTGTACAATACTCAGAGTTGCTATTACACACATTTTCGTTTCTGAGACTATAATACTGTTATATCACTGTCAGCAAAAGGTGCCCTGTTAAGCCCACCTACCTTTTTTTGGTGGAGGAAAAACCCTAAGCTAACCCAGCTTGGTTTAAGGAGCACCTAGTGAGTACACTTTTTGTGCTCCAGAAACTAATACTGGTTACATTCCTTCAAAGAGTAACATATCCTCTGAGGGTTCCTCCAGCTGCTTCTCTCAAACCACTACCATCATCTTATCTTATCTGGCTTTCAGTTAGGTTGCTCTCATCCAAATCTTGGCACTGACAAAGGCACAATCCAGAGGGGACACACGCAGCTGGGTGCCATCAGTGCAATACAATCACTGTATACAATGGAACAACATACAGCATACGTGGTGTAAAAAATTCAAGTAAGTTGTTGAAATTAAAACATTTCAAGCTTGCATGTTAAACCAAACTTCTAACTTTTTATATCAACTAGGATAAACAACAAAAAAACTTCTGAAGAAACCTGAATGACCAGAAACAAGAATGAATGATCTGAGACACTTGGTTACATCTTACAGGCTGCACACCTGAATGCCTACAAGATTGGGGCCAGCTGTGATCTTAGTCTTCATCACACAATTTCCTTGTATTTAATATGTCAAACAGAATGCTCAAGACATAATGCTAAGACTGGCTTGAAGTTGGCACATTACTCTTGTAAAAATTTTGCTTCATATATTTTTGATTTCTAAAATTCAAGAAGATGTACTGGAGAAATCTAAAGCTTAAGAGTTTAGGAAAAAAGCTCTGAGAATGACTAGTAATGGGTCTGTATTTGCTAACTTAACAGACATTATTTGATTAGCATAGAAATCCTATCAGTACCCCATACTAAGCAACATACGGTAAGTCAAAATCCATCTACTTAATTAATTCTACCAAAAAGCAGGTAGCAGAACTTCCCTGAATGAGCCATCAAACATGGAGCTGCACTTGAACATATCTTCTGAAAAATACTACATTTTAACATTTCCAGTAATAGAGAATACATTGATCACCCTTCAGAAATTGTTCTAAACATCTTCCTTAAAATACATGTCTCTGAGTTTCAATTGTTCTAGATTTGCTGTTCAATCTTGTTAGATTCTGAAGAGCCTTCAAAAACCTGTTTTCTTATCAAAACTCATAGATTATAAAGGTATCTCTCAATTGATTTTTAATAGCCTTAATGAACTAAGACACTTCATTATTTTAAACAGGAAAATTACACAGTCCTCATATTACATCAACAGTACAATGGGATATTCATTGTGCTTCTGTTCACTTTAACCACTTTTGGCTGACAGAAGTAAATATTTCACATTTCGCTTTCCCTTACAACCATTTTTACTGGCCTTAGTTGTACTCCACATACATATGAAATTCCATACACATATTCCCTAATTTATCTAGAACTAGTATCAGCCAGCAAAGCTAAAACTAGTTTATCCTGTCTCCCTTTAAAGTCCTCTTATTCTTCACCCCCTAAATCCCCAAACTTGTATTCTTCAGCACTACAAACCTGTTTGCTTTGTGAAAATTGAAAATAGTGGTCTAGACTGATGCTCATCCCACGTATCTTATATGCAAATATATAGATAAGCAGCGCCAGCAAATAGGTACGTTTGTGTTTGCCCAGGTCTGCCCCTTGAACCTGTGTAGTATCAGACAATGAAGACTGTGTACTTTCAAAAAAACCTAGTAAGCAGCTTTCCCAGTGTTTAGTTTATCATATCCCCACTGCTTAATGATCATCTATTTTTCCTTGAATCTGAATCAGTATTTTTTCCAAAAACAATCTTTTCTCTATAGTATCAGTGCTTATTATTCCATATCATGAAATCTTCTTCTAATACAACTGCCTGTTTATACTCCAGCAAGAAATAAAAAAAATCTTCTGTCTTGTGGACATGCCCCGCGCCCCCCCCCCCAAAAAAAAACCCCATGTTATATTTGTTTCAAATCAAAACTATCATCCCTTCTTGTTATCACCTATCTAATAATGTTACATGGGAATCTTAAAGCCCTTCATGTTAGCCACCTAGGTGAAGCAGCGCTTGACCACCGAGAGGACGAAGTAAACAAGTCATTAAGGAGGGGAGATCTGATAAAAATCCTCAGATGTACAGTTATGGGTGGGCTCTACCGTAACACAAATAATACACCTGCTACACCGAGCCTGATCTGGGCACATAACTAACACACACCACTCTTACAGAAGAAACAGCGCATCCATACAGGTTTTCATTCCCTTTACACCAAACTCTAGATCAGGTTGTGCCTGAACATTGTAACTAATTAGTACTGGACTTGTATAAAAGTTTCACTGCTTGGTTCCTTGGGAACTATGAAGGAAAGTCTTGAATATATTTTCCCCAGAAAAGCAATTACAAATTCCAGGAATTTAAATTAGTTTAGGCAAATGTTTCCCAAAGTACTACTTTTGAAAAGAAAGTAAAGGTATGGCACAAGCAACCTTCCACTTAAAAGAAAAAAAAATCTCATTATGTCACATTACTGCAGAACTAAAAATAACATAATTTATAAGAATGGTTTGAAATAGGAACATTTTTTTAAGCTTGTGTTAAAACCAAGGGGATGACCCTCAACTTTGCTCCTTTCACCAAGGCCAACTTGAAAGAGATGTATGTGCCTTAAGTTTTAATTATTTTCTTACATTCGTGCCACCACGAAACTCCAGAGCCCATTCTCCAGCAAAAAGATCCAACTGTTGACTTAAGAAAACCCCAAACAACCCAACACTTTTATCTCTTAGCTACTGTCTGCAAGGATCTCCTCCAAAACCCCCAAGTAAGGACTTTACGCATGCTCGAATCTTCCGTCCCATCCTGCATTCATTACTTCACCCCATTAACATTCCACGCAGAGAGCCCTTGGCTAGTTTTATGAGGCGAAACCACAGAATGTCAGGTTAACAAAGCCCTGCCGAGAACATTCCCCTCAGTAAAACTGTTCATCAGGAGTCTGTTTACATAGATTTGCAAAGAATTATTAGCACTATGGAACTGGAGGAAAATTAGAAACGTTGGTAATAAAAACACACAACTCATCTCTATACCTACTAATAATGTTGACCCCTTTCTTCATCCCTGGTATTAATTCATCATATCGTTGTTTATTAGAAGAAATTTAAAACTTAATTAGTATCCTCCCTATTACTCTATCTCAGGAGTTTATTTTTCTCTGCACTCAGTTTGTTAGAGGATGGTGTGATGGAAAGGCTTTATGGCTTCTTGGACCCATGGACTGGATGTTTTGTGAACTGTTCTCACCTAAAGTTATTACATGTGTACCTGCAATTTATTTGATGATGTGGATGACTCAAGCCTATCCTCTTATTTACTCCACATATATAAAGTAATAATTAAAAGAAAACCCAGGCTGCATCTTGTTATTCTGAGTTCTGCCTCACCAGTATTTAACATCATTAAATGAAGAAAGTAGTAGTTGTGGCACTTTTATATGAATAATGCTCATTTGATCATTAAACTATTATTAATGCACAGATCAAAATTTGTGTACACAAATATATATATCCACAATGATACACAGGCACAACATCCAGGAGTTCACACTGTCTCCATCAGTGCTCCCTCCACACCACCCATGTCATCCAACCCACCATGCCTGTATCTTGCTGCTCTAGAAGCACCTCAGCTGCCTGCAGGGCTTTACCTCTTCATTCAAAAGTTTCTTTCTATTTTGAAAAAAACCCCAGGAATTCTTTCTATCTTTCAACAGGGCTATAAGGCAGCTTATATTCACTTCATTGAATACAAACTACAAAAGTACACAGATTTGTATCTTTAGTCAGCCAGTGCTCTACCCAGCTTTCAATAAATGAGAAGTGAGATGCTACCATTATTTGAGCTTTAAGAAAGGAGGATTAAAAAAAAAAATCAGAAAACTAGATGTTAAATAAAACATGCAATGGAAAAAAATGCTCAAGAAACAAAGCAATACACTTAGTGTAGTTTTGCATAATGTGCCACTGTTTGCTTTAAAATATTTTCTCTAGTTACTGAAAAAAGACGACTATAGAAATACAAGATTTTACCGAGACATGATGGAAGGATTCTGAACCCAAGTAACAGTTAATGCAATAGAAGGTCTAACCTCTCAGCAAACCTTTTTTAAGTTATCATCCTTACAATAACAAAAATGTACCTAAAAATGTTGGTCTGGGTTGGTTAAGTTCTGTCAGTATGACTGACACTTTATCTAACAAATTTAAAGAACAGAATGGGAAACCATCTTGAAATGAGGGTTGCCACAGGAAACACTTGAAGTGACCTTCCCAGTTCTGCCTATTTTTAATCCTGGGAAACGTTTACACAGTTCATATCCATCACTTCACTGTGGTTTTAAGGACAAAACCTGCTCTTCCAACAACTTCAAAATTAGAGATTTTTCTACATTTTCCAAAGGCCACGTAAGGTTGGGACCAATTTTAACACTGAATTAGCTGGTTTGACATTGTATCATTTCTCACAAAGACATGTGCAGTTAAAGCAGTTCTTAGTCAGAATTTGTGAGTTATGAGTCCTTTCAATTTGGGTCTCACTGCAAATCCTAAAAGTGATCAAATATCCCCCATTCAAAAAATCTCATTTACATGTGACACCACACAAATACTGTAACAACTTGAAATCTCCACTCAGTAGCAACACATTACTACACTAGTAAATTTTACTTTTACCCTAAAAAAAGAAATGTAAGGTTAAGGTCATAAATAAATAAGGAGGGACATTTTCACAGGGATACTACTTATGCAGTGGGAATTAGAACAAGGACCACCTCCCGTAGGCAGACAACTAAATTAAGAAATCACTACCAAATATTTCCAAGAGCTGCAATGGAACTTGTTCGACCTCTAGTAAAAGGCCACTTCTTTCAGGCAGTTGTTGGTCCCTTGGGTGGTCCAAGACCTGGGTGGTCTAGTGATTTTAGCTTGGACAGCTTATTTCAGTTTTTACTGTATTTAACTGTCTCACATCACGTTTTAGTCTTGAAAGAATTCAAACTTCACTAAAACAAGAAACAGTGTCTTATTTAAATCTTGCTTCCTGAACATTAACACAAGTCTTACAAGAAAACTGCATCACAAAACCAAAGCAAACAACAAGTTTTTACACTACATCGTTCCAAAATGAGATGAAGGACCCTAAGGACCAAAACAATCTCAAACACATAATTGTCTGCACAGTAGTTTGAAATCTTTAAGATTGAGGCTACTATTAATGTCCTCACACCACAGTTTCTATCATACCTACCTGACAGAACTGTTGTGAGCATTGTATTTTTTCTTATTAGTGTGGGATATAAGGAGGAAAAGAGCAAGTCAGTTCAGGTGAGCTTTCTACTTCCACAGTTGGCTACACTGCTTCTGGCACCTGGCTGAGCTCTGCTTTGGTTTCCACTGTACATAGTAAACAGCCAATCTGTTGTGCTGTTAAATTGTTTAAGCAACAATGACACAATGAAGCATTTCTTTTAAAACTGATTCTTAAGAATGCCTGGATGCAGTTCACCATACTAGAGGTTTTCCTGAAAACTGTCCAAAAGCTTTTATCAGGCCCTAAGGTTTATCCTTTATTTTTCCCAGCACCCTGATTTTACATTTTTTCCCTCTCCATGTTCTTACTCATTCCATAAAACCCATATGAAAAATGACAGAATGTTACAGGTTGGAAGGGACCTGAAACGATCATCTAACCCAACCTGCCCCCTGCAAGAGCAGGATCACCTAGATTAGGTCATGCAAGAACATGTCCAGGCAGGATTAAAGATTAGTAATAGTCTTAGTTATCAAAATGCTTGAAACATTGTAGTAGAGACCTCAGCTGCTCCATGCAGGGAAATAAACATTCATTACAAAGTCCACATAGACTAAAATTCAAAGAATATTCCAGTAAGATTGATTTTGCAGACTTAAGGCAGACACTGAAAAACACTAGATGGTAACGGGCCAGCCCCTTTTCTGTGGTCTGTGGAGACAGGACAAGGGGCAATGGCTGTAAGTTGGAGCACAGGAAGTTCCACACCAACATGCGGAGGAACTTTTTCCCAGTGAGGGTGCCAGAGCCCTGGGACAGGCTGCCCAGGGAGGTGGTGGAGTCTCCTTCTCCGGAGATATTCAAGACCCATCTGGACGCCTATCTGTGCAGTACGAGCTAGGGAGCTGCTTTGGCAGGGGGGTTGGACCCGATGATCTCTCGAGGTCCCTTCCAACCCCTACAATTCTGTGATTCTGTAACAAGTAAATAAAGAACAGTAAGTGACCAAAACAAAATCCCCAACCCCCAAATAATTTCGCTCAAATCAGAAGGTCTAATTAGAATTTTTGGAGGCGAGGGGGGAGCAGTAGTATTTCTACATTTTTCTCTGAACAAAGATGTGTCCTGTTTTTTCAAATGTATTTCCTATTTCTTTTGTTTTCTTTGAAAGAGAGATGACTATATTAAAAATATTCTTCTCACAGTGCAGAAAACTCATATTAACTAAGTTCAAAGAAGTTCTGCAAGATTCAACAAACACACCTGGATAATGTCTGGACTGCTACTATGATCTCCCAAGCTGCCTTCAGGACAATTTCGTAGTAACGGTGCTAAATGCAGTTAAATGAAGTTTTTCCTCAGTTTCAAATTCAGTGTCAATTCAACAGCGCAGATCATAAACATCTACTTCACTGGGGTTTTTTTATTCTTATCTTTTTATTAATGCATTACATGTCACACCTTGCCTCAAATGTATATGGTCATCACATCCTCTGGAAAAAAGAACTATTACTAGTAAATAGATATGAAGGCAATCCTGCTTCTTTTGGACAAAAAAAGCTTAAATTAATACAAACAAATTTTTTCTAGCAGAGACTTGCTTCATCAGAACTATTTAAAATATTAGTTAAATATTTTAAGTATTTAAAATTAATAAATATATATCACTAATAAATTAATTCCTCCCTACCAGCATTCATGCTGGTAAATTATGCAGCACACAGAAATTGCTGCATCATTAGCTGGGAAAGGACCGTGGGCATACCTAGGACAGACACTGCCTTTTGGGAGGGTCTGTCTTGACCCAAGATCAGGCAGTCTCTGGCATCCGAGTGCGGGAAATAAGCCTAGGAAAAAGTCTAAATTTGTTTCATTTAAATCAATTTTAATAGCTTGAGCAGGCAAAACTAATCTTTATTCTGAAAAGTGTAGACAAAAATCCTTTGACCAGAGGATGAGCTCCACAGACCTTGTGGGAAATCTCACCGTGGGACAGAAGCAGAATATGAAACAACATGAAAAAAAAACCCTTTACATATAACCTATGTCTTAAGCAATAAACATTTAAAAACCTTCAGTAGTAGAATTCTGCTGTTATTGATTTTCATATGGAAAAATATATGAGCGGCATATGTAAAACTGCTCAAACAAACAAGCACATGCCTAGAGGGGACAGAATAAAGTAACTGGTCTCCTTATGATGAATAGCATTAACTTGCTCTGGCTTGCCAAGTCAGTAAACGGTGTGAATTTAATGGCAATTAGCCGAGATCAAAGTTGAAGTACCATGAACAAAGTAGGTAAAACTGACAATATCAAAGAAGGGAAGTATATCATGGGTGACTGAAAAAAAAAATTACTTAGATTTATTTAGAATGTTTGGAGCTGTTAATAGAGAAGGACAGATCTTTACATGATGTTTATTTTGAAAACAGTATTGCTGATTAAGCAGATTTCTAGGAGACTGCTTTCTTGGGTAAATTGGCCAAAAATCCTGATAGCGAAGTAAACTGTTCTGTAATAGCTCCCATTGTAGACACAGTGCTCAGAATGATATTTCCTTAAGAAATTAAGCTCAAAGTCAGGCATTTTCCCTCCTACCTGCCAAACAATTTATCAGCAATTCAAAGCAACAGAAAAAGTTCCCAGGCATCAGAAAAAGGCAGAAAGAGAGAGGTCGTGTGCTTTAGATGTGGTAGGCTTTAAGGACTACTCGTAATAGGAAAAATATTCCTCATTAAATCTATGTGTCTTAATCAAGACTGACCTAAAAACCCCTATAAATTTAAATTATATATGATTAATCTGGGAAGAAACAACTTTGGGTTTTGGCGGGGTTTTTTAGTGTTTAAAGGAGATCTCTACTTCCGCATATCATCAGCAAGAATTTAATTCTTATCTCAAATATTAGATCCTTAAAAAGCCTACAGCATGCTCACTAACGCTGAATATATAACTACTATCACTATAAAATTCCAGGCTTTGTGTAATACTTTCAAAGTGGGAGTCTGAAAACATTCTTATAGTAATTCCCACAGCGTTTTGCATAGATGGTGATATATTTTTACAGATGAACTGATACTCACAAAAGTTATATAATTAGCCAGGACCAGTGAGTTTATAAAAGAAAAAGGAATTAACACAAAATAGCTTCTTTCTATTGTAATTTCTTTTAATATAGGTAAAATGATAAACAACAAAAGCAAGGTACAATATTGTTTGAATTAAACAAGTTAAATCTAGGCGCAAAGAAACGGTCTAGTAAATAGCAATATATTTTAGACATTAACCTGAAGGGTAAAGACCCAGCAGTTCTTTGGCAATTAGTCAGTGAGGTCTACGGGAGATTCGCTTGAGCAAAGATTGTTTCTCAGAAGATCAAAGATAACTGGTGTCACACTCTGCCCTAACCAGACCCAGATTCACACTTTCCATTACTTATTTACATTGATCTTATGACTATTTTTATAGATCCATCAGAATAAGTGTGCTTTTACTCTTTTACTAATATTTGTTTAATTAAGTTAATTAATTACAGCTTAACTGAAATACCATACAAAAGACCTCACGCAGCTTTCAAAGTGTAGGCTGAATCCTAATCCTCTTTTTTTTTTTTTTTTAACTACCAGTAAGGATGAAGTCAATAAATTGTCAATTAATAACATACTTGCTTTGATGGCTCTTCAGTAATTTACTTACATACCACTTCATAAATTTCTTAGGAAAACTTCTGGGATTGCTGATACAGTACCTCTGCCATGGGAAAATTTGGTTTAAATCTGCTCTGCTGCCAATAAACCAATAAGACTAACTGGCTGATAATCCTCCCACACTACACTGTTTAGGTATATGCACTCAACCAGCGAAAGTTTAATTTGTTCCGCTAATGGCACAGAAAACTACTCAAACTTATTCACCATATAAATTTGAACTTCAGACTGCTACTTTCTGTTATTCCTTGGGCAGGAAAGAAAAAAAGCTACTGAACACTTTGTAATTTGGACTGGTTTATCTTTTCCTTGATCCAAAGCATAACAATAACAACGGACGCTATCAGTGACTAAATATTAAATTCCACTTCAGAGAAGAAACATATTAAAAAGCCTTAGGGAAGTCTGAATATTTTTTGCATTGGCATACAGAATACAAGACACATCCTGCCGTTCTAACCAAGTACAATGTTCTTAAACTACTGCACTAGAACCACTGATGCTAGACACCTTGGTACCTATTTCAAGCTGCCATGCTTAAGCTTTTGTCTGGGATTTCTAAGGGGCTGGTACTTATCTTTATTAGAAACAGCCCATTTATTTAGAAGATAATTTAATTTATAACTAAGTACAGTAAAAATGTAGTAAAGAAACCCCACAGAGCTCGAAATACTGATTTTTTTTTTTCTAACGTTATGTTGATAGCATTGATATAGGTTTATATAAAGTAAACCATCTATTATGTACAGATAATATGGCACAGATAATATATCTGTATTTAATATTATATACAGATAAGTGTTGCAGGTGTCATACATTCATGACAGGCCAAAGCCAGGTGGAGTCATGTAAAAGTTCCTAAAAAGACTATGAAGAAACTATTAGGTCATATGATATTTTATCATCATCTTATCTTCTGAAGGAAAAACTACTGGAAAATACTAGAAAACGTCAAATCAACCACTACTCTATTTTCTAGTCTACCATACGTAAAGAGAATTTGCCTGCATTCCCCTGCAAGATGTCACCACACTGCACTGGTACTGACAGAAACTAGAGGATTTGTCAAAACCCACCGCATGTTTGGCTGGCATTCTTCCTGGGGCATAAAGAACCAACTGGAGATTTTCCAAAGGGATTGAGCTATGGATAAAGGAATTGAGCTATAAAGGAATTAAAGAAACCGTCCTCCTATTCCACTTGTAATCCTCTGGGAAACGAGCATCTAGATCTAAAAAGATTTATATTGTCTCTCAAGTTGTAGCGCTCTGATAAATGTATATGGGTAGGTCAAACAATTTACCATGGATTACTAAATCATTTTTCTAAGCTTTCCTCCCAAACATCAACAATACTCAGAACATCCTATTCACAGACAGAATGAGAATAGACACCTTGTTCTCTTATTACACTGATACAAATGAATCTATATACAGGTGCAGCTAAACATGAAAATATTTAGGAAGATTATGACAGCTGTTGGGTAAGCAATTATTCCCACTTTTTGCCAACTGTAATTAAGAAATCACCTCTGGTCAATCCAAATTTTTTTACTGGCATGCCAGTTTAAGCAATGAATGGTAGGAAGGAGGTTTTATTTCTCTTTTAAAAGAGAAACAAATAAATAGAAAAGGAGTAGGACTGCAAGCTGGGTTAGCTTCGCATTTTTACTGGTTAAAGGAAAAATTTGTTACACTCGTTCAACTTTGCTGAACCAGCAGCAGTAGGAAGGCTTCTATGTTCCAGTGCTGTTTGGAGTCATGGCCCTGCAAAGCAGGAACCCCAGAACTATCCATAAAGGCCAGATCAGAGGGTCAGGAGGACACAGACTGTACTTTTACATGCTGGTCATTACACTATGAGTCAAAAGCTTGCCCTCAAAAGACATTAAGAAAAAGCAACAGAGGTACCAGTATTAAAAGTGACAGAACTTTACTTGTCTCGTGCCAGAAAGCATGGCAGGAACTCAGATCTTGCTTTATTTCCTCAAAGCTAGGACCAAGATGTTGCCATGACTGATCCTGATTTACATGTGGATTCCTGCTATAGCAGAATTCACTTGCAAGTGTTTCACTACAGGACTTGACGGAAAATTTATAAACCACCTTGTTACCTCATGCTATTTTTGTACAAGTATGCTTCTTAATTACTAACTTCTATGCTCTTAAAACAAAATGGTGTGGAGTCACTTGCTAGAGAGTATATTCCCACCTCACTATACAGAGCCCATTTATGGAGCTAGCCGAGCTGCTGCCATTTGAGAAGAGGTAACAAACTATTGTGACTAAAGCCAAACAGAGCCAACTCACAGACAAGACTATGAAGGTTAGTGCATTCTTCTTCCAAATATTCCTCCATCATCCTCCCAGAGCAGCCTTTGAAGAGTTTCTCAGTAGAGAAGAGCAATGCAAACCATTCCAAAACGTTCCGCTTTGCTCAGCAGTGTTAAATACTATCCCCTCCCTGCCTATCTCTGCAATGCCTCTAGCAGTGCTGCCTTGAACAAATATTAGTGAGATTTTAACCATCTTACTTCTACCTTAAAGGTGGATTACTCTTGCCTCTCAGTTGTTCCATCTGCAGGAAGGCAGGCACAACCTCGGAGTTTGTGGCTTAATTTGCTGCCATCGTGTAGAAAATACCTGCTCCTTCCATCATGGTTTTGAGGTAGCAATTTTTCAGAGCAAAAAACCACGTCTGTAAAGCATATGTTAGAGATGCCCTGCTCCAGGAGACAGACTGAAATGAAGTGCAAGGAATCTTAATTCTACTTGTCCTATTTTCAGCTAGGATAGAGTTAATTTTCTTTCTAGCAGCAGGTAGAATGCTGTGTTTGGGAGTCAGGATGAGAGCAGTGCTGATAGCACCCTGATGTTTTTAGCTGCTGCCAAGCAGTCAAGGACTTTTCAGTTGTTCATATTGCCCTGCTGACGAGAAGGCAGGGGATACTCAGAAAGCTGGGAGGGGACACAGCCAGGAGAGGTGACTCAAACTCGCCAAAGAGGGTATTCCATGCCAGTTACATCATGCTCAACATAAAAGAGGAGCTGATATGGGGAGGAGGGCATGGCTTCAGGACACATGGTTTTTGGGGACAGTGGAGTTTTGGGACAGCTCCAAGTTGTACGGCCAGAGTTGTTGTGTATCACCAGTTTTGTAGATTTTGCTGTACAGTCCTATTACTGTTATACCTCTCTTTCTCTGCTATCCCAGTAAACTGTTGTTATCCTAACCTGCAAGGTTCTGGTTTGCTGTTTGGGGTTTTTTTTTTAGCTTCTTTTACCCCCCTTTTCCCTCAAATTACACACACCCCTTAGAGTGCAAGCAGCTGTGTGGTGCTTGGCGCTCTGCTGGCGCAAAACCACAACACTACTTGTGACAGGAACAAAGAAAAAAACTTCTTGACCAATTCCTGAACAGTCCTTAAGAAAGACAATGATGAGTATCCCTGAATAGATGCATCATCATCATTGCTATCTGCCTCCAAAGTGTCACACAAAGTTCACACTGCCCTTACAGATACTCCCATAAACAAAAGCAGTTGCTCCTGCTCTCTCTCTCACTCCATGTACCAGCTTGTGCCGTCCCTGAAGGGAAAGAAGTGGTTACTTCTGTACTGGTGGCTTAGGAAGTATGAGGATACTTGAGACACAACATCTGGCACTTCTTATCAAAAATCTCCGATTCAAGTGTAATGGGATGCATGCTCTTTCGTATTGTGCAATCATTTGAAGAAAAATTTAAGTTGAACAGTTAATTTCCTACATGTCTATCTTTTCAAAGGAAACACGGAATCAAGCTGTGAAGACAAGGAATTCTGCAATGCAGTCATGTGCAAAAGGGTGTGCAAGCTGCAACACCCCAACAGTGCAGAGAGAGACATCCTTTTAATACGTGGCTTTTACCAGCTGTTATACCCTTATGTCCTTAGTGAGCATCCAGGGAGTGTTTCTGAAATTGCTACTCATCCAGACACTTATTTTGATATTTTACTTATCTGTAGGATTACTACTTCCTCAGCACAAGCATGATAAACATTAAAGTCTATGCATTACAGCAAAACAAATAGGGTCTTAAAGTTGGAATAATCTGTGCATTAACAGCTTGCAAAAAGCAGATAAATGTTCTGATTCCTGGATCCTAAATATTCAAATGGCTCTTGAAAATACAAAGTCTCCAACTGAGGATACAGCGATTAAAATAATACTAACCTTGGTTAGCAATTAAACAATCACATCTCCCCTCAGACTAAAAACGTCGACAACAGCTAGTAGCTGACATCTCACTTCAACATTTTACAGCTGCTCTACAGCCAAGACTTTAGACATTTGAATGCATGCATGCATCTTATTTTCCCAGGATTTCAAAGTCCACATCCAGGCTGCTGCTCAGCCATTATAAATGAGTAATTCAAGTAGGGCATGACTGCTTCTTGTATTAACTTGATAAAGATGTTTCATTCAAAGTGCATCAACAGTTGTGTTAAGTCATCCTGTTCACAGGCTTATACTTATTCCGTGTTACGGTACTAGTGAAGAAATAAAAAAGTATTACTGGCTTCAATTTAAGTCTTTATACAAAATCTAATTTGTATTATGAAGATTATGATATTTCTAATGTACCAGTTTTCAAGACTTCAGAAAACTGAATATACCTTTAATTACTTCCTGTTTTTTTAATTAAAAACAATTTTATCTGACTGCAACCTGCAGGACAATTTAGACATGTAACTGCTTAAAGGACTGTCAATGTGCAATAATTTTAATGTCTGAAAAATACTAATCCAGGACTGGGGTTAAAATAGGTTTCAAATATTATGAAGACATACTAGGTGTCTTTCAATTTTTTCTATAAATTTTCAGGTCACAATCTAGAAAGATTTGTTCAGTACTGAATTCCTCTTATCAGGGCAGAAGCGCTATAATATAACTCTAAATTAGAAGAAGAGAATGCATAGTCTCCTTTCATTAGTTTATTTCCATTTAGATGACTAATTATATCTTACCCTGCAATGCCATGGTCAAATACATAAAAGAATAATACTATCCAGAGGTGGTGATCCAATACATGTACTCCATAACCCTACTCACTAATGTTGAGCCAAATGCTGTATTTAATGCTTCATTAGATTCAATCATACCTCCTCTTGTTCCCCCCCCCCCCCCCCAAGAGAATTGTTTCTATTTACAAAATTTCCATTATTTTTTCTATTTCAGGGGGAAAAATATCCCTATGATAGTCAGTTCTAGTATTATACTGCCTATTGTATTTAAGCAATGTTTCCGTACAGTTTAAGAAATAAACCAAATGTGGGTGTAGGTAAAGACAGTCAGCCTCTGATGTATTCAGATTTTTATTCTGATAACCAACATTAATTTTCAGGTCTTTTCTTCCTCTGGCATGACAGTTAGCTATCAACACTGAAATTCAAAAAAGATATGGCTCAAACTCCAATCCTTCTGACCCCTTTCACATCTACCTTCCTGGAGGCAGTGGGCTATTTTTCCAAGATTTTGGGACACGAGGCAGCATAGCCAAAGCTACTTCTCTAGCTTGGCACTGATCCCAGGCAAACAGCCCAAGAAGCTGTACAACAGATGATGCACATGAGCTACAAGTGGAAGAGTTGGCAGATGCATGCAGACCCTTATCGTGCCAACTGTAAGAGCTGACATGTTTGTTTGGGACCCCCCATCCCTTCAGTTCTCACTGTTACAGCACCCAATTCCTCCATGTATTAACCATGCAACCTTCTCATTGCATTCGGACAGTACAACCCCAAAATGATTT
Organism: Laterallus jamaicensis coturniculus; assembly: GCA_022605575.1. Lineage (NCBI taxonomy): Eukaryota > Metazoa > Chordata > Aves > Gruiformes > Rallidae > Laterallus > Laterallus jamaicensis. Next base: position 69,132,000 of record JAKCOX010000002.1, on the reverse strand, counting down.
GCTGCTCTGCTTACAGAAACAAGGAATCCATTTTCTGAATCTCTTGAGGAAAGTCACAATAACTTCCTTTTCAGATCTGTCTACTTCATCTTGAAAATACATCAGGAATGAGGAAAACACATAGGAAAACCAGGCTCTGCACTAATTTGCTCTGCTGTGAAGTGGAGCTCAGTATCAACAATTAGCAGCAGAAGAATGTCTGAATGGGAACTCAGAACTCAGGTCAGCAAAGTGTTTTACTCCAGCAAATGTTTCTATCTTAACTGAACCAGTGGCAAGATTTGGGCAGCACCTAGAATTTTCTCTTTCAGACATGACTTCAGAAAAACCAATTTTTTTCCTTTTCAAAATGCCTTTTCCTCTACTGAAGAGGGTAAATCAGATCAAAATTAAGACTTAAAAAGTATTCAACTACTTAGTAGGACTATATATCCACTACAATCCTATCACTGCATTTCTCAAATGCATTTAATATTCCACACAATAGGGATAATGTCAAGATATCTCAAGTAGACAGTATTTGTGCTGAAGTTGCTGTACTCAGAAATCTGTTACATAGAAATACTCAGCAATAAATGCTCACATTATATAAGCAGGCTAAATTTAGCTATTGAATGCAACTGAAAAGTTACACAGTGTACCATTTTCCTCCTATCAATTTCAAGTATTTCTGCCACCATAGACAAGTACATAGACAAGTATCATGCACCTATTAGTACCATTTCAGTGCACGGTTAAAAGGAAAATTAAATCAGCTCACAAAGCACAGAAGTGATTAAATGGTCTGAAGGTTAAAGGTGAGTAATGATTCCTGGAGTACTTATTTCTATCTGGTTTGCAGATTTTTAAGTAGTAGAAATAAATTTTCAGAAGCTTCACAGCATGTGAAGAAAATTAAACTAATTTAAATGTTTCCAACATCGGAAAACTTAAGATAATCTGTCAAAATAATTTCCAGTTTGGCCCACTATAGGAGTATGTCTTATCTTGGGGCTAATCATTGGGCTTATCTAGCTAAATTTAAAAAAATCAATGTACTGGTAAGATTCTAACCACTTTGTCTCATTCTGGCTGTGAACTCTTGTTTTCTACATAAAAGTACCTCTCCAGTTACTTGGTAAAGGCACAATTTCATTTTGTGACCACAAATGGCTATTTGGAACATCACAGAAAGGAACTTCTGTGGGAACTTCAGGACAGTAAAGTTGGGTGGAAGGGGACAATGTGGTTGAACACTCACTCTGCATATCTAAGAACGCATCCTAAGCCATATCAATAAGGCTGTTAGTACATTAATGAACCACAAAAATTACTCAGAAAAATAATTCAGATTTACAGACAGATATTTAGGTCATACTTTCCACATTAAAAATAATGGAGATATTTCATTTAGTGCTGTTTTTCATCAAATGTGCTATATTTCTGTTCAGTAACATGTTTAGTTAATGACTTGTTAGTAACATTTGAAACACAAAAATGAATCTGGTCAAAATGTATTTCTATTTTGTCACCAAAAGTTTACAGATTTTCAGTGGTATCTATTTAGCATTTCATTACAAAAAATAGCCATGTTATAGGAATCATTTACATCACCAAAGCAGTAGTGAGAGCAATATAATTCAATTATAAAACCTGGAAACAGTTTAAACACCGTTTGAAAGTAAACAGTTACAGTCCCTTATGCCCACGTCTGGGAAGCGTCCAAATAGAAGTTAAAGATCCCATAGCATTTTTTCAAAATGAGTAGGAGCTATCCCAAGATGTTGGCCAACATATATTTTCCCAATTAAAAACAGATTTCAATGTCCAAAGCTATGTGTCAGCAGTTGCTGAGAGCATATGCCTGTCACATTTCCAAAACTCTCTGCACCATCAGTAAGTATCGAGTCACCTTGCTGCACAACGCTTTTTCAGATGCAACAACTGGAAAAGGCAAATGCATTTTCATAAATACTCAAAGCACAGATACATAATCCTATATTGTTAAGGAAATAGAAGCTATCATTTTGATTTGAGCCCACATTTAGAATTTTTTTTTCATACCACAAGTGTTAAATATGACTTTGGTGGCCATATGAAACACTTTGATACTACCCCAGACTGTAAGTGAACAGAAATCCTATGGAACACACGTGCGTACATGCAAATAAGTCACAATAAGCCTCTTGGATTTGCCATTCCCTAATTTTTACACATTTAATGAGTTAAAAGGTTTTTTTAGGTACTTGTACTTTTCTAGGTTATGCTCTGTTTAAAGAGGAGGCAGGGAGATCTCCTTTTTGCACTTTAAAGCCTGCACACCCTGTAGTACCCACCACTCAAGAACTCAAATCTTCAGCTGTCAATGCTGAAGCATGAACTTCCATTCCAAGAACTACAAGAACAACTACATCAGCTATAGGCAGCATGCTGTTATTCTGTGTTAGGAGAAAAGAGAAAGTCAGGCAATTAATTTCTAATGAAAAAGCTGTAAATCCACAGGAGAAGCAGGCTTTCCAAATCCCTTGCTCAACAGAGTTACAAGTTCCATGTCTCGGGCTATTTGGAGTTGAGTCCCATCTTTTTTGTTCAAGTTTTGCCATGTTAGCAAACTCTTTAGCGATGGTATTAAGAAAATGAAATTGGAAAAAGGCAAAAGCACTTCTTTGGCTTAAGATACTACTCTGTTGACTTCCACAGTGCAGATGAACAGCATATCTCAAAGCAAGTCAGGTTTGAAAGAAAAATATTTTCAGGGAACTTAACTATGCAGGCTGACTTCCTAACCACTGATAGAACTGAGTGTAGCTTTAGGGGATTTTTAATACCAATTTTTCCAGTATCATTTTACAAAACTCAAACTTATTTGGTCACAATTTCAGAATTCTAGGGTAGGCCTTGCTGAAAGATTTATAATATAGAGAAACATATACAAAGAGATGGAAACACCACTTCCCACAAGAAGATTTACACAATTCCTTGATGGAAAGTCAAAGAGGCTGCCTTATTCCTGCACTGCATAATGACCTTTCTCTAATCAGAGCTTACTACCAGTTGCCAGAATTACAAAATCCACTGGAAATAATGTTCCTCTACTTAGCGTTGTACAGTATGTCCCTCCTTGATGCTACTCCCATGGACATGAAATTTATGATTGGAGCCAGCAGAGTAACAGATTGCACTTGAGGACAAGTTTGCCTCCCTCTTACAAAAAGTAGTAAGTGCTGGATCTTTGTGAGACAGTAGATAGAAAGGTGACTCCGGTCTGGAAAAATACTTGATACTTATCATCCTGGCTGCAATGCACAACCTTTTGAGCTGTGAATGTAATGGGGGAGGATGGAGCCCACACAAGCTGGTAAATGTCCAAAATTAAAACCTTTTAAAGGGAGGCTTTTACTTTCTCCAATAGGTATTAGATACCTTGTATTTTCCACTGTTACCAACTTGCTCTTCCCCACACCATCCTCCCCTCCTCACTTGCTCACTAGTATCACAACTTGTTGCCCACACTTGAACTTGTGATGTAATTACACGTCAGACATTTTGTTTACTACAGTCAACTAACTTCAAAATTCTAAGAGAGAGAGAGAGAGAAAGTCAGGGAGAAATTGCATTACCACAAAATGCTTCTGCCCACAAGTTTTGTAACTCGGAAAAATTCCAAATTTAGCCTTGCAGTTCGGGCAGTTGAACTACTATTTTTAATCCAGTTTTGAAAACTACATTAAGAGAATAATTCATCTAAAAATGTATGCTTATCTGCATTTAAATTCACTCTACTTCAGCAGGTACTACATGAATACTATGTTTTTGGTAACTTACACTACTAGCATTCATATTTTTCCAAGGCAAAATATGAGAATGAGCCAGATTTTAAAAGCAATTAAGAGGACATAAATGCTGTGCGCTGCAAGAGCACAGCTCTCAAAAGACCAGAGTCCTGGCAACTATCATAATCCTTTTGAAATTGTTCATATTAAGATTAAAGATCACTTTGTTCCTCTATTCCCACCACTAGTTGGTATGGTAAAAAGATCAGTCCCCTAGTTTTATATGTAACATCTTTAACATTTGCTCTCCTTTCTGTGCATGTGATTAAATGTAACATTTTGAAATCCCAAAGTTCTGAGAAAAACATAAATCCTTGTCCACAGCTGCTGTTTGACTCTGGAAACACATGCATTTTCTTTTCAAGCATCTACCATCAAAAAATCCCAAAGGACTTGAACTGGAGAACACCTGCATCTCTTCATTTAGTTCCAATAACAGAGTCTAAACTTCAAAATTACAAAAATAGATGCTATGTTCAGCTGCAGTTACATTCTGCCCCTAATTCCCGTGAACAAAAATGCTAAGAGCATGAAATCATTCAGGCAAGCTCTGTCATCGAGAGGATAAGATTTTTTGCACCAGAAGCCCAGTGGGAACTTGATAGAAAACTGGCAACAATTACAGATAAAGTACATAGTGAAATCCTCAGGGAGAGAAAAGGAAATGTAATAAGATAGATGGGTATAATTTTTACACATTTATGCTCAAACCACAAATGTGAATTGTCTTTAATTACTCCAATATATTAAGCGTTTTTACTCATTCACTGTGTCACATCTTTCCAAAATACTTCCAATTAGCTTATGGATGATTCTCTTTTACAAGGCTTGTTGGGTTTTTGCTTATTTACTAGCACAAAAACTCACTTTAATATTTAGAACTTAAATATCATTGTTCCAGCTTTAACATCCAGGCTTTGCAGTATCCCCAGTGAAAGCAGTCAAAATTAAATTAAAAACAAGCCAATGACAGGCTTTTTTAACTGCAAGTAAGTGGGAGTTGGGGCATATATAGGTGTGGATGCATAAAAACAAATGTATGTAAAAATCTCTCACTTACTTTCAAATATGTTCTAACAAATAAAATTAGCTGGTTTATGACAAGAAAAATATAGAATGGAATGATCTTAAAAAATACTGACATTGGAGAAAAATCCACAGATCACTGGAAGTTAAAGAAAAATACTACTTTAAAAAGAAATTCCCAACTTGTACAAGGCTGAATACTTGCCCTTAAACTTTCACGAATCAGAGACGCCTTCTCACTCCTCCTTTGCCCCTCTGGGTGCATCAGTTTACCAGACATGAGCATGCCAGCAATACAGGTACTTTTGTTTACTCCCTGATTTCACTGCTGCTTTGCTCAATAGTGAAGCTGATGTCAAAGAAAACTATTTTAGTTCCTCCTGATTTATATGTACTAAAGCTCTCCATACACTGGCTGCACACACACTCCCAATTATTCAATATGGCAAACGAAACAGAGCTTAATCAGCTCACCTCATCTATTCAACAGCTGCTCATAATTAAATACCAACACCAGCATTCATTTCGAAATCTCCTCATTCCTCTCAAAGGCCAGGTGAAACAAACATGGTTTGCAGCTCGCTCTGAGGGTTAATAAAGCCAGGAAAAGCAGAAAGAAGACCTTCCCAAGCCCTAGGGTAATGGAATAATCTCCTGTCTTGTATTTATTTTTTACGCTGCAGTTCAGATAAAGGCTGGGGAACATATCCACTGATTTTTACAACTATGCACAGAGATACCTGAGGCCCTTTCATACAACTAAATTATCCAAAATTAAAAAGCAGCAGCATGCAGACTTGCATTTAAGGACTAAAAAAATCATATTGACATTCTGTGTCTCTAAATACTTCCTCTGCCATAGGTCAATCAGTTTTCCACTGTGCACCAAAGAGTAAAATTCTCTTGCTAAGCAACCAGCAGTATATGCATTTTTTTCTAATACTCACTTTGCCTGTATATGCTATACATCACTGCTTTAATGCATCCTGTTTTGGGATTACACTTTATGGAGGTTTTTTTCCTTTGCTGGTTATACTAAACGTAGTATGGTCCTACTAGAACCATGTATTTTTTGTCCTCTTTTGACCAGAAGCGACAAGTGAAACAGCAAGAATTAAAATCACAGAACATTAGTGTGAATGCTTTATCACTCAAACTATAAATACACACTCAATCTTTGCAGGGGCACCTAGACAAACAGTAAAAGCAAGCTGCACAACCATCCTGGTCATCCTAGATCAGCAGATAGCTGCTGACTTGACAGGGAGAGGAGGAGGAAAGGTGCCCAGCCTGTTCCCCAGGTAAACGCACCCTGATTTATTCAAGAACCTCATGCCATTTTCACAACCTCCTCCTTGGCATTTTATATCCAGGCAACTGTTTTGATTTTAGACCAAGTTGTTTTCCATTCAACTTCACAGATGCATAATGAATTAATAAATAACCCTTCCTTCACTATTTTTTACATAAGCAAAAACTTTAAAAGTCACTTGCTGTATTACAAGACTCTTCCAGAGTACCCAGAAATTCCCCTGTCCTTGTTCTCTTGGTTTTACACACAAGAAGACATTAGATCATCCTGTGTAACAAAGGTGGCTGACTTGCAGCCATTTAGCTTTGTACAACCCCAATGCACCCCCTGCCCCACTGTGACCAGCTGAGTTGGCGCTTTTCGGAATCCTTCTCTATGGGGAGAAGTGAACTGAGTTCTCAGAGTGCTGGGTCACAACCTACCCAATCCCACCAAGCTGGAACTGCTGTCTCCTTTTAGCTCTTTTGAGAAATGCTGAGTGTATTCTGTGAGCTACACAGCTATTTGTATAGGCACTTGGCAGAGTCAGAAGACTAGGCCAGCCCTGGCCTCATCTCCAGCAACCTGGTTAACACCAAACGATTCTAGATGATTTTTCTCATTTCTCCTGGATAAACTTTTGCATTCTTCCTACAGGCAGGATGCATACTCCTTCCACTCTGTAGTACAAACTCCTATTCCAGAACATCAGATCTAACATTATTAGGATAAATTGCTCAGATAGCACAATTTCAGTACTGCACAATCATCTCCAGTAGTACAGCTTTCAACAACCCTTCTATTCCCCTGAGGCCTACGTCGAATTTGCTGTCAAATTGTCCAGTATAGCTTACTTACTTCCCAAAAGTGACTGCAACTGACAGCAAAACCTTTTTTTTGCTCTCAAATAACTTGATGTTTTCTCTTCATGTAGCTTGCACAGTTGTAATGGAAAGGACAGGTATATCTCCTTTGTGAAATTGCCTCCATTCCTTCAGCAAGGATTTGAAAACAAAGTCTTTCAATAACTCCCTCATCCTTTGTATAGCATGTGAGGTATTTTAAAAATTAACATTTCGTAGTTTAATTTATATAAAACAAAACAACAACAACAAAACCCAAAAACCCACAAACAAATAATCTGCAGTGTGCACTATTCTTCATGTTTACTGGGGCCAAAGCTTTAACACATCAGTCAGCTTTTCTGTCTCTCTTGCTATCAGTCACAGGTGCCACTTGACTGATCTAGAGAAGCCACACTAGAGTCTGAGCGGGCAGGTTAACCCCTACCACTGCGGACACACAATCAGTACGCCCTGAGGCCCTGTGGGGGTAGGAGGGTAGCATCCAGTAAATTTTCAATTCTAAAATTCTACCACCTTAAATGTATTGGTATTCATCTACAAAACAGGTACCACAGACATCTGTCTATTACAGCCCAATTTTCTGGCTCTCAAAGTGCCTGCATATGAGTCTGGCCTGCACTTCATCTGTCCGTGCCTTAATTCTCGTAGGCATCTCCTGTCACAGCCTATCAAGTACTTTGTACTCTCTAATTGGACTATCCACAACACTGATGAGCTAAAATGTATGTAAGCACTGTGACCTGTAAAAAAAGTCAAAATTCTATACAAGAGCAAAGTATGCACAGCTCCTTTAAAATGTTATTAATACACTATGACAAAAATCAGAAAATTATACCGAAAGATCCTCAACTAAGTAGAAAATTCAACAATCAACAACAGTAATAAATAGTATTATTAACTTTTAAATGCTATGAAGTGAGACAACAGGTGCAACAGATTTTCACTTAAAAAAACATCTGAAAGATTCAGAGATGGTTCAATCACAAATTCACACAGAATTGCTCTTTGGCAATGCTTTAGGGGCAGAAACTTATGATAATTGTTATAAAAACACTGCTGTAAACATTTCCAACATGATGCTCTCCAAGAAACATACAAGTACAGTTGCTTTTTCAAATAACCTGACAACTCCTGGAGCACCACAGTGCTTACAAATATTTACTTAGCATAAGAATCAAATGTTGCTTACATAATTACAAAGATGGTAATCAATCCACTGTAACTTTTCAGACTAATGACATTCAACATGAAATAAATAAAAAGCATGCTTTTCAGTTTATTTTTCTGTTTCATAGTACTTGGGTCAGCTAATTCTTTTCTTTCCTTAAACTAGATGCTTTCTGAGTTTGGGCGGGGGGAGACGGGGACACGACAGGGAGAGAAGGGGTTTCCCCTATTTTATTTCACTCTTAGCACAGCATAAGGTTAAAGTTTCAGAAACACAAAACCAGTATTTTTTCAAATGCAAGGTACTGACACCAAAATCTAGATCCACTTGCATTTCACCAACTAGACTAGAGTTTTAAATCAGATGCCTTTAAAAATTGACAGTCTTGCCTAAAGCAGACCAATGTTTTGTTTAAAGCCCACAGAAACCAGAAGTATGTCAGGTAAGAGCATTTATGCCCACAAAGTCAACAACACTCTTATCCAAACCACGCTATGAAAAATAATAACTTGTTTCTTATTTAAATGCACCACAACCTCAAGTTTGATGTCAAATGTGTACTCTGTAGCATCTTAAAAAATCACTTTTTTATTAATGAATTTTTATAATCAACGAATTCTTAGGTTAACTATAAAATATGCTGCAAATTTATATGAACCACTTTGAATTTAGTATGTCAACCCAACAGATAATGGGAAGAAAGAATAAAAGTAACATTTTCAACATTGGTCCTGCCCACCTCAAAAAGTTTACAAAAGTTTCTGTATAAATCATTTACAAGGCAACTGAAGTCAGTGAAGCACTCCTTATTGAAGACAACATAGATCAAAACAGTGCTTTTAGTTCTGTGTCTCTCAGTGAGCTAAGGTGAGGTTGTAATAATGGGTGCAGTATGTGAAAAAGATACTTTGGCACTTGGCACATTTTACACAAAGCCAGTCTTTTGAAAATTACATTGGATCGGAAAAATGTAACGCGATACCAGCTTAACAAGAGCTCTGCACTTACCAGAATTATGGCAGTAGTCCATATACTGTGGAATTTGGATTGTAAAGGCTACCAAATCTGGAGCTAAGAGAGATTCTGGCTTTCTACTCTCATTGAGCCATTTACTGCTGTGTAAGTCTCTGGTGTCAGACGGGCCTTGAATTAAAGGAATCAGCTTCTCTTTTCCACCATCACCTAAGACAAAGATTAGACTCCTTACAGCTTTTACTGTAACAAGATAAATTGTTAACACATAGACATTCACTAGTCCAAAGAGAACAGCTATTAACATTTTAAGTACAGAATTAAAAGAGGAAATAGAAAGAGCAATCTCATATAAACTATTAAACAACTTCCTTAATGTTATCTTGTAAATGTCTTTACATCCAGGAGGATTTCAAGCAAAGCAAACAATTCTATTTTAAATAGTAATTTCCATCCTAACTTTATAAAATATCATCTTTAAAAATCACCATGGACTGAATTTAGAGTAAAACACATAACATTTTAATAGTTAGCTGCCTTTATATATGAAAACATGACAGACATTGACTGGAAAAGATCCTGCATGCTCCTCAAGAAAAATTATATTAAAGACATTTAAAAACTATTTGTCACAGGAGCCTTCAAAATCTTCACAAGTAAAACATATAACTTGTAGCATTAATGGAAAATGAGACATTAAATAATAAACAGAACATATCCAAAATTATGCTGCAAATAAAGCTAAACACAGATATTCTGTGTAACATGAAAAAGCGGAGTTACTTCAATTTTTTCAGTGCTTTTAGATTAATATACATCTCAGCAACAAAAAAAAAAATCTTTATTTTTGATTCAGTGTAAAAGTTAAATTATTACATACTGAGGCCAGACTGTATCATCCTGGCACACTTAACAATAACAATAAAAAAACCCCAAAACAGAATACAAAAACCCCCTCTCTGATTCATAGGAACAATGAGTAAATTCTTGTTTCAGTAACTCTCCTTGTAAAAAGCAAGGCCAATTCTCCTATACAGGCAATAAAGTTTTACATGGTCCAGCTGCACATACCTGGGGCTTTGGCACAAATTTTTATTGATCCCACGGTCCCAGAGGCACATTTGACCAATGATGTGCCGCAGTACTTCAATTCAACATTCTGGATTGAGCCCTCAAGAGTTGGCAGGGGATTCTTAGATTTCACACCTAATAAAAGAAAACTGCAAATGTACTAGCCTGTTGAATTTAAATATTTTTATATTCCTTCACCAAGGCATTTAAACTTAATTATACTTTAATTATCTACCTTAGATGTTCTTGTAGCATTTTTGTTGTGATTCACAGTTTTTAAACGGATGTGAGAGAATGCTGTATATGGGCATTTAAACAGTTACACATAAAATATATACAGATACTGTGAAGAAAACACACAAAGCCACTGGAATAATAAGTATGTATATCTTCATATGCATAACACTTTTGCTTTCACTTTATAAGTGCTGCCTCAACTATTCTCTTCCATGTTTGCATTATGACCCTTCCATTTCAGGAGCTTAAATGACCAAGTGCTTTCAGCTTACATTCAGACAACAGCATTTTACTCGGTAGCAACGTAAAGCATTAAATCCCTGAAGCTGAATGGCACAGAAGGCCAACGGCACACTTGCCATTTTTCAACGGAAACTGGAGTTCAAACCTTGCCTCAGGTCACAGGTGGAAATAAGTTTTGGTGGTCCTTCCTCAGCCCCCATTTGTGCACACCAGAAGGCTACTGCGCTGGTTGGAAGAAACCGGTGCTGTTGGCAGTCACTTCTGAAGAGCTGCCTACAACAGCGGCCGCAGCAGCAGGGGATCTTACAAGTCAGGACTGAGATATGTTGGCAGAGCTCAAAGGCAGCCCCCAAAACACCCCCAGAGCATGGCTGGAGGAAGTCAGCCCTACTAATCTGTACAATGCTGCCCATCAGTAAAAAAAAAAATACCTAAATTCACAAATCAGAAAAAAATTAGTTTCAACACCTGTAAGAAGTGTGAGAGGAAAAACTAACAGACGGTAACATTTTTAATAATTTTTCCCCCTCATGGAAAAGTGACTTGTAATTTGTCAGTTAAAATTGGCAAGCAGCTTGTTAATTATGCAAATATTAGTATAATTAGGGAACTGTTTCCTTGCACATGTAACAATCTGTTCCAAAACCTGTAATTAAGCAAGGAAAGTATTATGGAATGTCAGGTGAAAAGAAAATTAAAAAATTAAAGAATTTTGATATATATTTCAAGATCGTTACAAACATTAAAGAAATGTAATATATTCTCTCAAAAACTTAACCCAAAGAACAGGCTTTAATATATATTAACTAGTAAGAAGTTCCTAAAAAAGTATAAGAAACAGATTAAACTTCATAATTGTGCTTAGTCCACTGTGCCTATTCCAGTTTCTAAACACTGAAGTGAATTTGGTAGTCCATATAAAATAATTTGGTAAGCAGAGCTCTTGATATATATATTTTCTTCTGGTAAGACAGTGATTCAATCAGACATAAAAATGCTGGATAGATTGATTCGAGGCTTCAACAGTCAAATAATATCTGAGCAGCAAAATACTTTCCAGGTAGGAAGAGACAATCGGCATACAAAGGGACACATGGCACTTAATAACCCAGACTGCCTTGTGAAAGCAGGTTCCACATTCTGTGCATACTTTCTTATCAAAATTTAACCTGTTTTCTGTGCTGTGATTGAGGAAGCCTTCAGGCTCAAAGAAATACTCACTGTACCCCACATGCGTGCCTGCCACTGCAACACCCCATCCGTTCTCAGCCTGAAAGATTAGCTACCCGTTTTAGTCTTGTGAATACACCCTCATTCCTAGTCTTGCCTGGTGTAAGCCTCTTTTAAAGCTGAAAATCCCATTTGATCCAAGGTGTGGTATCATGCACAACACATGAATTTGTTAAAAGCAGATATGGCGTCTGTAGGCAGTTCTTAAGTCTTGGCTCTGCCTTCTTAAACTTCTTATTAACTCGTGCAAATAGAGGCCATTATATTGAAATGAAGAAAAAAAGTATGGGTTTTCCCTGTCTTTTGCCTATTCCAAAACAAAGATTATAAAATATAAAAATATTTTTAAAAATATAAAATAGCAGCCAAGAATACAGTCAAAGCAAAACACATTTGAGTTCATAATTTGACCCCTATCTTTCAAGTATTCTCAAAACTAGTAGCTTCTTGCCACTTGCATCTTTCAGCAAGTCTTTTATGCCTAAAAATACAAGGTGTGATGTCCGATACATTTCTCTCACTTCACTATGGAAGATTAAGTACTTTCAAAACTAAGTATTTTCCACCATGGAATCCACTTTTAGATGTATTACCCTGAACAACCTTTCTGCATTAAGACTAAAACTTTCCATGTTAATTACATGTGTTGACTGAAATTTGTTTCAGTACCATATTTGAAAACAAGGAACCAAATTTTATGTGACAGCGCTCCCTATTTGTTTCTTTTTGCACCTACTCCCTCACCAAATAACTTCAGGACTCACTGAATTTCAGCAAGATACAGCAGAATTATCAAAGGCATTTACTTCCTACAATCATCATGAAAATAGGGGCATACCTGCCCTGTTACCTGATAAGTCAGCATATGCATGAACGTCAGGATGCACACCTCAAAACAGCCAATACGCTATTTTTCACCCAGCTAGCATTTAGAGGTCATGATGGGAAACTAGGAAAGCTGAAAGACTTGGCCTTGAAGAAGCCCAAAAACCCTCAACACATGAGCATGTAATTAACACTTATATGATTAACAACCATATATTAATGCATATGGAGAAGTAACTGAAAGCAGTAATAAGCTGTTAAGAGGGATAGGATGAACACTCAGGGTTTTTCAACTATTAGAAAATAGGAAAGTGTTAGGAAAACACAATCATGTTTTCATGCGTAATCATGCTGCTCCTTTCCTACGTTGCTTTGACATGAAGCGGCAACATCATCCTACACCGTGTTAACACCCGATAAACACCTGATGTCATCTACCTTGACTGCAGCAAGGCTTTTGATACTGTCTCCCATGACATCCTGATAGAAAAGATGAGAGAGCATGGGATAGATGAGTGGACAGTGAGGTGGGTCAAGAACTGGCTGTTGGACCAAGCTCAGAGAGTCGTGATCAGTGGAGCAGAATCTGCCTGGAGGCCTGTGACTAGCGGTGTTCCCCAGGGCTCAGTGTTGGGTCCAGTCCTGTTTAATATCTTCATTGACAACCTTGATGAGGGAACAGCATCCACCCTCAGGAAGTACACCCATGATACAAAGCTGGGAGGGGTGGCTGACACGCAGGAACACTGCGCTGCCATCCAGCGAGACCTAGACAGGCTGGAGAGCTGGGCAGGGAGAAACCTAATGAAGTTCAACAAAAGCAAGTGTAAAGTCTTGCACCTGGGGAGGAACAACCGCATGTATGGCTGGGGGTTGACCTGCTGGAGAAGAGCTCAGTGGAGAAGGACCTGGGGGTCCTGGTTGATGACAGGTTGGCCATGAGCCAGCTGTGTGCCCTGGTGGCTAAGAGAGCCAATGGGATCCTGGGTGCATCAGGAAGAGTGTGGCCAGCAGGTCCAAGGAGGTGATCCTCCCCCTCTACTCTGCCCTGGTCAGGCCCCACCTGGAGTATTGTGTCCAGTTCTGGGCTCCCTGGTATAAAAAGGACAGGGATCTCCTGGAGAGAGTCCAAAGAAGGGCTACGAAGATGATGAAGGGCCTGGAACATCTATCCTATGAGGAAAGGCTGAGAGACCTGGGGCTGTTCAGCCTGGAGAAAAGAAGACTGAGGGGGGGATCTAATCAATGTTTATAAATATCTTAAGTATGGGGTGCAGGGGGAATTGGCCAGCCCCTTTTCTTTGGTCAGTGGAGATAGGACAAGGGGCAATGGCTGCAAGTTGGAGCACAGGAAGTTCCGCACCAACATGTGGAGGAATTTTTTCACAGTGAGGGTGACAGCACTGGAATAGGCTGTCCAGGGAGGTGGTGGAGTCTTCCCCTCTGGAGATATTCAAGACCCATCTGGATGCCTATCTGTGCAGTATGAGCTAGGGAGCTGCTTTGGCAGGGGGCTTGGACCCGATGATCTCTCGAGGTCCCTTCCAACCCCTACAATTCTGTGATTCTGTGAAATGCAGCACATCACAGTAATCCAGGAAAAGTTGCAAGAAAAATTAATTCTGCTCAGGTTTTGCAGCTCTGGACCAAGAGATACTCAAAAACCCCATTAATTACATGTTAAAATCCTATGCAATAAAGAATTTGGGATGTCTAACTAGACTTTCATCACGCCAGTTACAAGCCTCCTTTTCAAAGCACTGGAAGTTTAGAGATATTTGGTGAATGACTTACAATGAATAGGTTTAATATATGGAAAAAGAACATTTTCTTTAGTCTGAAAAATTTTGGAAATGATGAACCATTCCTCATAAACTTGTCAAACTGGCAAGCTGCTCTACAGAGAAGAAAGAAGCCTTGTTTCCTATGTATGCCTCTATCTGTAGTTTCTATCCTTGTAACTTCAGTTCTTAACAAATATTCTCCCTTATTTTCTCTTTCATCATGATAATATCATTACAAAATCAAACTCTCAACATTTGTTGATATACCTAAAGTATTTCTTAAAAACTGCTTTCAGAAAACAAATGTTTAAGCGAATGAAGACAGGGGCTCCCTTCCCTACCCTCAATGTTTATAAACTTCCTAGAGGTAGTGTCTTTTGAAGGGATTGCTGGAGCAGAAAGGTATTACAACAGCTAGATAAGGAATGCTTGATGCCTCCAAATACTAATTCAAATTCAGTATGCAAACAAACAGTCCACAAGATTTTAATTAAGACAGTGTGAATGTGAATTCTAAGAAAAAACAAGGGAATCAAATCTATCATTCTCAACAGCAATGTTATCCAAAACCAACACCCTGCTTCTGCCAAAGGTGCAGGACAATGAAGTGGAATTTGTGCCGTAGTCAGTCTTCTGGAATCACACTTTCAAAAGCAGCGCTGCTGATGTTGTTGCTCAGCGTAGTCAAAATTGCAGAACTGAGCAACCATGTTTGCTTTTCAGTGCTCCTTATATTGTCTTAAGTGAATTTTTTTATTATCATCAGGAATATGGTAATCAAAGACTTTATGGAGATACATACATATATCTCTTTCCACCAAATATAACCTATGTCTGCTTGCGGATAAAAATGACCATTTTCTAATTGTATGATTTTCATATCAGAAACATCTTGTCCATTTTATCAGAGGGTTACGAAGATGATTAAAGGCCTGGAGCATCTCCCCTACAGGAAAGGCTGAATGAACTGGGGCTGTTCAGCCTTGAGAAAAGAAGAAAGACTGTAGAATTATTTGCAGTAAAAGCCAAGTGTTACCTTCCCTATATGTAACCATGCTTACACTTGGTCAAACAATCTGCATTAGTTCAATCAGGTGATCACGCAGAGAATACAACACATCAAAGACCTAGAAAACTGTCCTCTCCATACTGCAGAATTCAAAAGTAGGCAAAAAGTTTTTCTAACTTAAAATGCAAGTCAGTCAGTGTGCCCAAGGTGTAAATTGTCAAGGCATAACAAATTTACTTGAGCAATTCTGTTCTAGAAACACACACAAAAGTATCAGATCATCAAGGAAGGTTCTCCCACACTTTAGAGGTCATTCACATCCTCCCCTCAGCTTTTCTGGTCATAGCTTCGGTCCTCTCCACGTACATAACCCAACTACACAGCTCGCCCAGAGTCCCTGCGTTCAATGATGCTCAAACATGCAAGCAGAAGGGAATCAACTACAATACCTAAAGGCAGGTCACAATTGTGTCTTTAAAGATCAGCCCAGGATTTCGGCTAAGAAACCTATTAATGCTGAGCAATCTTTTCATTAAGACTATTAAAAATTGGTTACCTAATCAGTGACTTTACCAACAGCCTACACATCTTTTACCAATTCATTTGTAATAAGGAGAATTTGCAATGATTAATGGAAAACCAAGACACAAAACGTAAACTGATTGATAGGAAAGACAGGAAAACAGCAAAAGAGGTATGGTACTGATTCTGAGGACAAGAGTCAGGACTGCGTGCCGCCAAATCCCTGAAATACAATAAATAATTCTTTAGAAAGATCATAAAAGAGAGAACTGCAAAATATGAAATAGGAAATGAATAAGGCATGACTAAAACTTTTAGAAGTAGCTCCACATGAATTCTCCCCATATTTAGGTTATGGCCTCAGAAGGAAAAATTTCAATATTTAAAGCATTAAGTACCAATAAACTATGGTTTGGCAACATGGTATATTAAAAGACTGTCACATACATGTCAAAATTATTTTAAACTCAGTAAAAAGATCAATCCATGAATAAAAACAAGGAGCTATTAACCAAATAAAATAACAATTAGGTCTAAATCTTACTGGAATCAAAAAAGAAGAGTCCAATTACTTTCATGGAAACATGTATTGCAGATGTACATGACTAATACAGAAAGCCTAGTAAATAAATTGAAGAGGAACCTCCTTTATTTTATGATACACACTCATTTGTGTTCAGCCCCTGCTTCAGCAGTGCCCTTAGTGAGAACTTCTGAAAGCCTATACTGAACTTGGTTAGAGTAATTTGAAGCAAAACCCAAATTTAATTCTTTCCTCCTTGCAGAAGGAAGGAACATAATAGAAACCACAAAGACCAGCTCTAGCTGGCATCAGTCCCGCTTCTCACATTTGAAGTATTGGGGGACCATGAGCTTTCATGTTCTTTGGGCACAGTAAAACAGTATCAGCATAGGAACTCGTACATCTCTTTCAAGCACTGTGCTTCTTCACAAACACCACCAGAGAAGAAAGCACTGGGGTTTTGTGCTTGGGTTTTTCCTTCCTTTAAAAAAAAAAAAAAAAAGAGGAAAAAAACCAGGAAAAAAAAAGTTTTTTCTAAAATCTAGAAGTCTCTCATTTGTTTTTCTGTAATAGAACTACATCTTTATGATGAAGTTCCCCAAATATCTTTACTGTGTTCAGAATTCCAGTTTTAATCTGTCACCATAGTCTGCAGGCCACATCTTGCAGCCCTAAAGGACACACATGGGTTATTTTCTCCCTTCAAAACAGTAATTCAGGCAGCTTATTTTAAGAAAGTATCAAGGGATTTGTCTATTTTTGTTTCTAGCTTAACTTTATTTAGCATTACTATTACTATTCTGATTATCACCATTATTTATTTTGTTGTAGCTGTGACAACCAGTTTTCTGTCTACGTATCACTACTCTAAGAAATTACTATTTCATCCCCACCCACTCCCAGGATTTAACAGGGCAGTAACAAGGGGATTATGGTAGAGCTCTCCTGACTCTGTGGTGAGCAGGACAGAACTGAGCTTCTTTTGCCAGAGGTCCACACCTAAAAGAAACCTGTCCTAAAAAAATAGCTCTGCTTTAGTTTTTTTTCTTCAGCCATAGTACTCAAAGGAACAGTAAGTTCATGGAAGGGTGATAACAGTTACTGACAGAACGAAATACTCTCTAAAGGCCAAGCTGCTTTCTTCTTGGGCAAGGATGACAAAATATTTCTAAATGTAAGTCTCTAATATTCTCTAAATCAGAACATAAGCTGCAAAAACCACATGTATGCACACAGATAACACAAAAATTAATTTCCTCACATGTTTTCGGTATTTTCACAGACAGATTTTAGAGCCAAGCATGCAGCCAGCCATACACTGATCTTCACCTTGGAGATCAATCTGTAACTAACCACTTCAATCCTTAAACTTCCTGTGAACTAATTAAAGGCTCTCCATTTCCTAAATACTAAACCAGACACAGACCCATAACTTAATACTGGAGAGTTACATACTGCAAAAAAATTCTAAGCTCGCTAAGAACAACATTTCACCTATAGGAAGAGTTACTTAAATCTGGCAAACCCCTATTGCTACATCCCCATTTTGAGATGCTACATGATGGCCCTCAGACAGGCCTCCATATATCTTAACCCACAAACGTCTTGATTTTTCTAAAATCCTGCTTCAAATTAAGAATTAAATAAGAAACCCGTGATTCAAAGATTGAAAACCAATATTGAAAGAAATCACAGAACATATGGAATAATGTGTCATGGCATTCCAGGTCAGAAGAACCACTGAATGCTTTTTTTAAGTTGTTTTAAATTATTACCCAGTCAGGTAAAATAATGCTTTAATTTTGAATGGTCACAGAAGGACTGAACAGCTACCACAGGAAAAAAAACCAAAAACTTTTTCTGGAACTACATCAGAGCTGGGAAATGTCTCAGAACTCCCTTCTGCCACCCCACTAAGGCTGCCCAGCAAACGCACACGGACTCACTACCACAACCCAGCAAATGGACAGGGACCATACTGAAGCATTCTCAGTGCAGGGCACAGAAACACAACCCGCGCAGAGTCTAACTGCTGCTCCTTTTGATCCAAACAGCCAACATTCAGAGAAGGAATACCACCCTCCATCTTTAAACATACACAGTATTGCAAATAGCTCTCAAACCTTGCTGTGAAGAGTAGTTTGGGGCAACTTATTAACCTTATTATTGTTAATATTTGAGCTATTTAAACATCATCAATTATAAGTGTACCTAAGTGAAGCTATTGTTTTAGATTTGGCACTGGTCAGGACACAGGATTAAAGCAGCTTTAGTGGAGGTTCCTGCTGCTGTAAACAGGGTCAAAAGAAAAAAAGGATTGATTTTCCTTTCTGCTTAATTTAACTGCCTCATTTCAGACATCCTTGTATCATTTGAGACAAATGGTAGAAGCCCAAGTTAGTGCAGTAAATAACTTTAAAGAAAAAGTATAAGAACTACCAGAATCTGAATTAACTCTCAAAAGCACATCCTATTAATCCTGATACCTACATATTGTCAGTAGACAAATGCTAAAAATTACATGGATGCAAATGCTTCCAGGCTACAGATAAGAACCTGGAAGAACTTTCACCATGAAGTATTTGAAGCAAGATCCTGAAAGAGAAACAGACAGATGGACAGAGGAAAGAACTTATAGTTTCCACCCCTAGTAACACACTCTTTGGTTGGAAGCAGGCACTTGCAATCAATCGCTGCCATTTCAATCATATAAATCACAGCTAGAACAACCCACAGCTGTTGACTCACCCTCCACCCCCCCAAGCAGTGGGATGACAGAAGAGAATCACAAAAGAAAGAAAAAAAAGGTAAAACTAGTGGGTTAGGTTTAAGACAGTTTAATAAGACAGAAAAGGAGAATAACGATGACAATAACAACTGGATATACAAAACCAGTGATGCACAGCACAATTGCTCCCCAACCAAAATCAAAGCCCAAGCTTAGCCAGTTCCTGTGCTGAACTTCCTCCCAACCAACTCCCCAGTTTATATATGGAGCATGACATCATTTGGTATAGAATATCCCTTTGGACACTTTGGGTCAGCTGTCGTGGCTGTCCTTGGGCACCCTCAACTTTCTCACTGGCAGGGCAGTAGAAGAAGCAGAAAACTCCTTGAGTGATTTGCAACAACTAAAACATCAATGTGTTATCATCATGTTTCTCATCCTAAATCCAAACCACAGCACTAGATCAGTTGCTAGGAAGAAAAAATAACTCAGCCAAAACTAGGACACAAATACACTACTTTTCCTCTATCTGAGAATAAGTTCAATAGCTCACACAAAATGTCAACATATAAATTATATTAGAACCCTTTTTCTCATTAATAATGCTTATAAGATCACAAAAAATCTGAACTGCATTTTCTATCCTGAGTTCCTATTAAATCTAGTTCAAGTTCACTCCAGAACCAGTTCGAATGACCTATATTCAAACAGGCTAAGCATAAGTTGCAATATAACAGCCTTTGGAATAAAGCCTGCATTTTACAACTCTTCTTTCAGTGAAAAGGAGCACAGCAACTAGAGTAAAAGGACATTTGCAGCTTTCTAGGACAGCAAAATGTAGGATGAAAGAATAAAGTCTTAGAGGAACCAGAGCACATTTCAGATCTCATCACCTTCTCTTTCAACTGTGAAACTCATTTAAGACACATCTATTTAAATAAGCTACTTGGCAACTATGAAACTAATAAAGCCTCGTTTCCTATGAGTTTGTATTCCTTTGCACTTAAAAAAGCCTCTTTCACCAGAGCCGATGCAAACCTTAGAGTGCTATGTTACATACCTACTATGCAAGAGAGAAGAAATGCCAGATTTCACCTGGACCTGCACATGGTTGTGAGCTTTCCTGTAACACACGTGACACCTGGTCACCTCCTTGCTGTCAAACAGAATATTTAATGACTGAAATCTCTAACAACCTCAATCTGAGATAATTGCATACAGGACAAAACAGTTCTCAACCAGTAAAAAGGTCAACAAATTGAGGATGCTGGAGGATGGACAAAGTAATTCTATAAGCAGTGAAGAAAACGCAAAAATTTATAAAAAGTCAAAAAAAGGGCAGATGTGGTCAGTAGCAATATTATAAAAAATAATAAAGAACTAATATCTAATGTGCAATCATAAACAATCTGATTTCCTGAGTGGGGGCAATGGTAGGGGAAGCAAAAGAGAACATTAACATCTCTCAGTTGGGATGTAAAGAAAGCCAACAGTCAAGTAGCTAAAAACGGACAACAGAGATGTTGCTGCCAGGGACACTGCCTGTAAAGGAGTAGGGAATGGCAGGAATGGCAGTAATTCAGACAGGGTGGGTAAGTAAAACATGATAGAGATTACATGAAAAAAGATTAAAATACAGTATATCAGTATTATCTTAAACAGTTGCCCCATGGTTTTTCCTTCTCAGATAGCACAGACTGCTTTAACAAACAGAAAGATCTGAGATCTATACCTTCACGTTGTTTTCCACATGCATAAATGACAAGATTTCACTTTCTTTAAAGAAGTTTAGCTTTGTTTCCAACCAGAGTATCGTTTTTACCCAATCACAGTATTCTACATCACACTGCATTTCTTTATGCACTCATTGTGCTCCACCCAGGATTTTAAATAAATGTTATTTAGGATATGAACTTAAAGCCACAATGCCCTAAGTTTAACAAAAATGTTTTATTTTCTTCTAAATACTCTAAGCAACTACTAAGGACTTGAAGAGAAACAGTACATTTAGTGTCTGGAATGGCAGTTTCTTGCACCAGGAGGATATTAACCTTTAATCCTTGAAATCATTAAAGAAATGTTTGTAGAAATATTTTTAGCCTCTTTATCTGGTCAAAGTACTGGAAGTTAAGTCGTGTCTGTACAAACCAATCATTTCACCAGGAGTTTTATATTTCTTTAAAGCCTCATATAAAAAGCACCTGCTTAAAGTGAGTAATGGAGTTTTATATTCATTGCACTTAGGAACAGCGTATGTAACCTATTCCGTTTTCCTCCCTTGTGGAATATATTTCAGCTTATATTGCACAGCACATTACCGATGTGTATAAAGACTCTCTGATCAGCAATTTGGACTGCAGACAGCAACCTGCATGAGTACACTTTTTTCCCCTCCTTAAATACAGCATCCACTTGATTCACCAACACAAATGAAAACCATCCTTTAAAGAGGATGATCTCACCTTCACAATGAATACATGAAGCCCATACATGCTAACACTGCAACAATGCCAGGCTACAATCTACAGCATATACTCCTGCACAACCAACAAGCAATACACATGCTGTCAGTGCTACAAGAAGAGAAGCTTACATATTAGCATCTCTGTCCAAAGAATAGGAAATCTTCGTTAACATCATTCACTTCGGAGAGGTTAAAAATCTTACTGACTAGTAAGATACAAAGAAGAAAAAAGTCCAAATGCAAGGAAAGTCTTTTAACACAGCATATGTTAAGGACACACTTTAATCTTGGAATTAACATTTTGTCAAAGAAGAAAGCATGAGAAAGAGTACTTCTATACTATAGCTTATTAAAGCACATACTTGTGATGTACTTTTTTATAGTTGAGAAATTCAAGGGATTCCTCAACTCAACCTCAGCGTAATGTTTCCCTGCAGATTGATTTCATACTGCTTTTTGATAAAAGTATGAACTCTTAATAGTGTTCATCAGTTGTGACCACATTCATATTGGACTCAAGCATTCCATACAGGCATGAGCACATCACAAAAAGCACATACTGTTTTTAAATAAGCTCCTCTTTTTCATTTAAAGAAGCAACAGTAAATTGTGACAAGACAATATAAATACATTTTGTAAACACTGTAGCATGATTAACCGGAATCATACTATTGTATTCATGAATTCATTGTAATACACATTTCTGTATTCCGTACAGAAAGCACATGGCTTTCAATGCATTTCAGACAGCGTCCTTGGCAGACTGATTCATCCTCTATGCATAGAATTGTATCTTCACAAAGCCAGATGCTACCTTAAAGCAGGTATTCCTTGCATCTTCCACCCATGTATCTCTATGCTGATAAGCTTTAAATAACATGGAAAATAAACTTGCCAGAGCAACTTAAACTAAGCATAGAATTACCTGTCAATATTATTGCACATAAGTACTTACTCACTGAACTAAACAGGAAGAAGGGCTATATTACATTAACTTGATTAGTACCTCATGGAATACTGCAGAAGTTCTGAGGTCAAGGTAAGTTTACAGAGCCCATGAGAAGTGGAAGGAATATTCTATAGTCACACATTTGAAGTAGTAGCAATATTAATGACTAGGGAAGTACATTTTCAAGCTTACTGTAATTAGATTAACACTACAGGAAGCTTGTTTGCTACAAATTTTAACTCTGATACAGTTAGTCCAGTAAATCTTGAGAAAATACCCAATTTTAAAGTATCTGAAGAAGCGGAGAACTTCAAAGTTAAAATGAAATCCTGATAGATCTTCTTAGAATGATACCCAAGGGAGAGTTTGAAAAGAAAAGAGAGGCAACTTTTTAATACTGAGGAACATTACTATGAACTTACTTTTTTTTACAGTGCTGTTTCTTTTGCCAATTAGATGTTCTTACCAAAATTTCAAACATGTACTGAATGTCCTTGTAAGTATTATAGCTCGGCTCAGTTTAAAAAAAAAAAAAAGAGACCTATATGAATGCCAGTTGTATGCTTTTCAACAGAAGGATGTAAACTTATTTAGCGATCTGTTTTTCTCTTTCATCTTATCTCTAGTTTCTGTGTAGATTTATAATGCTCATTGTTTCCAATTTTAACAAATCACCTAATGGCAGAAAGGAAAATATGTTAACCTTGGAATTATTTGCAGTTGTAGAAATCCCTTTTGTCTGGCTCATGCAAGGCCTGCAATCTGTTTTAAACACAGATTGTCTGTCTTTTGTCTGACAGCCACCAAGCTGCACAAATTACTTTCTGCCTGTTCACCTGTTTGCAGCTGTGTCTGTAAGCTAAGGATTCTGTAGTTTGACTTGAGCAACCACTCCAGGATTGATGACATGTGCTGCTGATAAACTGAGCAATTTGAAGAAATTACTGGCTAAACTTATTGAAAGACATCTGTGCATGAGCTGAGAACTAGAAGCCTTCAATTGTGTGTTTGCAACCTGCAGTGGCGGCAATCTGTTTGAAGTGATAGCCTTCTATAGGAGAGCTGGCCCTGGCACAACATAACCATCTTTGCAACATATTTCCTCACACACCAGCAGAATTCTGCTCTTTTGGTCTTAAATATACTTCCCTAATAGAGGATATAACAACAATTAAGACTTCCTATACTCAGCTAGGAGAAGTAACTTCTTTTGAAGTGTTTCCATTTCTCACTCAGCTTTGGCTTTCTGTCATTTCCCAGCCCTCTTGGCTACCCAAGACCAGTTTCTCAGCAGTGAATGGTGGTACGAGCCACCACACTGGCACATTTCTCGCCTTTGCTGCAGTATGCGCAACTCTTTCTTCCACTTGCAGCAGGTTATTACTCCTTCAGCTACCCAATATTAACACCTGATATTTCTGTTTTAAAATTCACCAACCAAGAAACTGTATTTCTGACCCTTGTGAAGCTGGATAATGTTTGAGCTTCCGGGAGATATTTGCAGATGTTAATTTGAAGCGCAGGAAGCCCACAGCTTCTATCTCAGGGCGAGTGCCTACATGCACATGTATAAAATAACTTTGGTGTAAAAAAGCACTGCACCAGACCAGCGAGCTGTGTGAGATAGCTCGTCATTTCTAAGCAGGACATTACATTTAGGAAAAGACATTCCTAAGTCCTTTGGGATCCATTCTAGTGATAGGCTCCCAAGCTGCTCCCATTTTCTTTGTTCTTACACGTTTAGCACAAATGTGTTTCAAGTACACATTGTGACAGAGTAAGCCAAAACAGAATTCCATCCATCTTCACATGTTTTAGTAGCCCAGAATTGCTTGAGACAGTAATGAGAGGGGGGAAAAAAATGAAAAAGTAATTGAAGGGAGTGTGTAAAGCCTAAAAACGTAACTAAGTGCTTAAGGAATTTCCACAGCATGTTGTCAGAAGCACAGAAACTGTCCACTTCCACAACTGCACATTCACCACCTCTCCCCCAAACCCTCTTTTTTTTATGCATTTTAAAAAGGATTAAGTATGCAGGACAATGACGTGCAGTGAACCACCAAAACAGAAGTTACTCATTTCACTTTATCTTCACAACTAGCCCATAATGAAAGTCAAGGGACTGACTAAAACAATCACTTGAGATGTGTATCTGTGCTATTTGTTAACAGAACAAATTAGTGCTTCCATTTTAATTTCTTAAGTATTTGAAGGTAAATATCACTTTTAAAATCATCTTCACAGACAAGGTTTACTACCAGTGATTGCAATTTTCAAAATATCTATTATATTTGATGAAAAATTATCACTGTGCTTAAAGCCATTTGAAAATAGGAAAGCAAAGCTTTCAAGTTAAGTAGCTATATAAATTGGGCTTTCACATTTCAGAATCCATAAACTGGATTCAATGCAGAGCCAAACTGACCTCCTGGAAAAAAGGATATATAGTACAGTGTATATGCATACAATAAATCAAGTCCTGATTATGTGCAGGCAATAACTATACATCACTAATAATAAAACCCTTAAGATACTGTTCTGTAGCAGATATCTAAGTAAATACAGTACGTTTTTATCTTTACTCTCCATGCATATTGTGAGTTTGAGCAGTTTTAATGTCAGCTTTTATTTTAAAAGAGCTAAGTCGTGAGAACATTCTTACGTACCACTTCATAACTCTGACACCAAGTATGTATAAAAAGATTAGCCTTTATTTGGTATAAAATCAGTTGGCAGTTTTACATCTGTGCAATGCAACATAAATACCCCAGCTGGCATCTCAAGCTCACACACATATGGACTTCAAAACAGAAACTTCCTTATTTGCAGCGCTGCCAGGGTAATTTTGTATACTCGGCATACTACAGCTATTTGTCAGGCCTCTGCAGGTGTGCACTGCACATAAACACACAGCTGTAGTCTTGCAAGCCAAGTGTTCCATCAAACACATAAAGGGAGACCTCAGCAGCTGGATTAGTCATCCCTGCAACAGGTCCAGGGAGAACAATATGGGTTAGTATTTTTGGAAAAGCATGGATGGTAAATTTATGATTATGCTGGCCTTACCAAATAACTGCTGGATTGTGTCATTTTTATGCAATGTCTACTTATTAAAGTTTTTGTTAGAATGGCTGGAACAGACTGAATATTTTTTAGTTTTTAATATAAACAATAAGGTAGTTTATGTATAAAATAGTTTATTAAGTGCAAAATGTTAAAAGGTTTTCATGCTAGTGGTTAGTTTTTGACAGATGTTACAATTATTTGCATTGGCTTTAACAGACAAATCACTGGAATCAATTATAGTTAGTATATCATAAAGTTTCTTTCTAGTTATATATTATACTTGGTCACATTTGCTCTAACTACATAGCATTTTTCTATCTCTATGGTTTTTGCACTAACTGCTTACATCACAGGTGAATTCCTAAAAACTCTTGATAAAAAGAAATGCAGAATAAGCACTTTACCATAATTAGCTTCCTTACTTGTTTAAAGTATGATTTTAATGAGGTTTTGGGGGGGAGTTTTTTGTTGGGGTTTTTTTTTTTAATTATTCTCTCTCAAAACTGTTTGGAAGACACCAGCATCCACAGAATTTCATGGCGGTCATACAGATGTTAAAAATATTTTAATCAACCAGAAAAAGCAGTAAACCTAATTTTATGCAAGTTTCCTTTAAGAACCTCCATATGTCAAAAGGAAGAATAAAATAATAAGAAAATAAACAAAACTTTTTAAACAATTTGCCCCCTATTTATAAAGAATGCTGAGTGTACGATATATGATTTTTAGCATTTAAAAACTGCTTCAGAAAAGATGTGAAAATATGAACACTATCAAGACAAATTCTAGATGCATTTCATCCATTAAACTTTGGGTTCAAATGATAAGCATGTGCTTGCTTCTCTTTGGTGCTCATTCAGAACCACAAAAACATTACCAGACCTTACCCGTAGCTCTCGTTTCTGAAGACATATTTACACACCCCTATTAGCTCTTCCAGGTTTCCCATACTGGGAGGAAGACATCAGTGGACACTGACTGGCATTGAGAACATTACCATGTTCTCCCTCACGTACAGTGCTACTCAGCAGCACCTGGGAACACTGAGCAGGAATCTGTTCCCAACTGCCCCTTCTTCATTAAGTTAACTGCATGATTTGAAGAAAAAAGGAGCTTCCTAAAGATCACTTTCTTAAACATGAGCATGTAACTGTCATCCAACAGGAACCTAAGTATTAGTGGCTCAGTAATATACATAAAGGTTACATTAACATTATGGTAACATAAGATTTAATAATTAGAATTACTAACAGTTGCAGTGATTCCCCCATGTGGTACTAAGGTAGCTGCTCATTTAAGTCCAACAGGTTGTAGTAAATACTGAAAAGGCACATATCACACCAAAGAACAATTAAAAAAATGAAAGCTGTTAGAACATGTCATAATAAAATCATAAAGAAACACTTCAAAACTAAAATGGATATTTAGAATATAAGGAAAATGAAAGCAGCAAAACTAATGATCCTTGTATGCAAAAAACTATCATTCTGAATAAAAGCAGAAAATCTGTACTTCAGGGATATTAATTTTGCACCCATCTTGGGCCTGTAGCCCTCAAAAGAAAACATGTATGAAGCTTTAAACATAGAATCATTCCTTTCTGGTGTCATGATTTACCATCAGCCAGCAACTAAGCATCACATAGCCACTTGTTCAT
Source organism: Laterallus jamaicensis coturniculus (assembly GCA_022605575.1). NCBI lineage: Eukaryota > Metazoa > Chordata > Aves > Gruiformes > Rallidae > Laterallus > Laterallus jamaicensis. The sequence goes on along the minus strand of JAKCOX010000002.1, from coordinate 69,104,557 downwards.
CCTCCCTCCTGCCCAGTGGGATGGGGAAGAGAATTGAAAGTGTAAAATAAAGAAAACACGTGGGTTGAGATTAGAACAGTTTAAGATTAGAGTAAAATCAAATAACAACAGCAAGAACAATAAATTGTAATGAAAAGGACAGCAACAAAACAAAGCAAAAAAAAAAAAAAAGAGAGAGAAACCTAGAGGAACAAGTGATGCCAATGAGAAACAGTTGATTACCACTAGCCCCCAAGCAGCAGCAGCCCCCCCCAGTCAGCTTCCCCCAGATTTATATGTTGAGCATGACATCATAGGGTATGGAATATCCCTTTGGCCAGTTTGGGTCAGCTGTCCTGGCTATGTCCCCTCCCAACCTTCTCCATACTCAGCCTTCTCATTGGCAGGCCATTATAAGAAACTGAAAAGTCCCTGACTGCTTAGCAACAACTAAAATATCAGTGTGTTACCCACTGTATCTTCACATTAACTCCAAAACACACCACCATACTAGCTATTAGGAAGAAAATTAACTCTATTGCAGCTGAAACCAGGACATCAGGCAAACTAAGGCAGAGTCCAAATCAAAGATGCATGCAAAATGGAACATGGCAGAACAGACTGACGGTCTGAGGGCAAACATATCAAGATTTCATCAGACATCACTGATAAACAAGCCATATTCAAAAAGAAAAAAAAGTTTTATTAAAATGATCTACCATCATAGAAGAGCTTCTGAGAAATCAGTAGGCCCTACTTCAAAAAGAAACAAAAAAATGGGTCAAAATGATCATGATATTATAGAGTAAAACAACATGGTGTCCATAAAGTAAAACCATGCCTTTCCAAACTACTAGAAATCTTTAAGTGTTCTCATGAATTTTATTTTTTTTTTAAAGGAATTAAGAGGTCATAAGTATTACTCAATACTACACAGTGAAATCTAAGACAACCAAAATCAGAGAGGGGTAAAGAGAGTGAGGAGAAGAGTGAGAAGCACTTTTTCCCCCAGACCTTACACTGATACAACAGGTTATGGAAGGATCTATCAGTCAGAAACTTTGTGTTCTACTCTTGGTTTTGGCCGTTATTTCCTGTATGACCTCAAGATTCAGCTTCTGGGCATTAATTTCTCCCTAGTGAAATAAAAGTTCCTGCAGTGGAATATTCATTAGCTATGTGAGAATTCATGGGTTTTCATAATTTCATTAATATTATACGAATAATCACTACACAGAACTATTACAGTCTTCTTGTGATATATGTAGATCTGAAAGAAATTACCTACTTGTAGACAGAAAGAATCTTAAACCTGCTGTTACAGGACAATCTTCTGGATTAACTGAATGTCACAATAACAGCTGCATTACAGATCAACTATCAAGTTGCTCAGATTCAACTTTTTCAGAAGTTTAAGTATCACCTATGAAAATGATGGATCCGATCACACATTCTACTAAGAGTATCATCCTGGTTTTGTACTACAAATATATGGTGCTCAGGAGTCTACTGCTGGGGGTCTGGGGTAGAATTTCCTAGTAAGAAGCAGAAGACAAGAGGAGAACCCTGAACAATTTCATAGTAGCAGGGCTCCACAGAAGGGAAAATCCTGCAGAAGCCAGCAGAACATCAGGACCTACTTCCCTGAGCAGAATAAACATGGAACTTGGCTTGATCTTGTTGTAGTATTGACATGAATCTGAAACAACCCTTTCAATTAAAAAAAAATGTTTTAAAAAATCAAGGCAAATCATGATATGAGGTTTCCCTTAGCCCATTCCCATATACTGAAGAACTGTGTTCCAGTTCAATTACATCAATCTATAGGCCGCCTTCTTCTTTTGCTCAGGCAAGTGAAGTACTTCCAACAAAAGCTCCTCTCCAGGAAGAAAAATTAAACTTATTTGAGCTGACAGGGAAACACAGTTCTTACTCTCAGAAAGATTTTTTTTATACAGCCAAATGGCAAGGATGAGTACGCTTTTTTGGCCTATACAAATTAAGTAGTATTCAAAATTTCTTCAAAATAACATTATCTACAGTTTTATTTTCTTTTAATTTAAAACACAAATTCAGCAATTTGTCTGCCTTCAATGGCTTGCATGTTAGGCACAGTTATATTAAGCATATCTTAATCAGATCCTGCCTAAGACTGTATCAAACACTTCTGGAATAAATCAAGAAATCTAGGAGAATAAAGGCTTTGCTGAACTTGTACATTTTCTGCTGCAGGTAGCATGCCTTTTTAAAAATGAAATTAGTAAGAGTTAAAGCATGTAAGGCCCCTACTTGGGAACTACCAAAGAATATTGATGAACAGGAGCACTGTTGAATGACAGCATTTCATGTATCCAAAATTATTCATTGAGGCCTAACATTTAAGACATACCTGAATAATGTTAAGCCAGCAGACCTTGATAATTTAGTGAAATAAATACATCCTGCCTACCACAGGAAAAGGACAAGTTATTGCTGAAACAAAAAAAATAAAGCTTGTAGCCTTGTAGTTAAGTTAATCCATTGATACAACTTATTCAAGAGGAGAATCCATTAACAATTACAGAAAAGGGTGCTATGGTTTCCTAAATTTAAGTTTGAGTCTAGGAAGTGGCTTTTAAATTTTAGAATGCACCATCACTAACATATTTAATGTTCTGCAAGAAACAAAAGAAAATATTGCCCCTGTTCAAAGAGCATATCAACTGAAAAAGGGAGAAAACCGAGGTGGGATATACAGAGATACCATCCATTTACACAAGCGCAAAAGTAGTAACAAAGTTCTTGTAGGAAGGAGAAAGAGGGAAGAACTGCAAAGCGTTCCATAATTTTGGTCTTTTTCTAGTTAAATCTAATCCTAGTAAATATTAGAAGTAAAAAGCCACACAGCATCTTAAAATGTTGAGAAATACATACTGACTGTATGTCCACAACACTTAAAAAACTTGATAAAACCTAAATTGATGAAGAACTTCCAATATCGAAAACTATACTGTTGCCCAAGCAGCTAAAGCAATGTGATCAAACTGTAACCAATTCCAGACTCCTCCGGGCATCACACAGACCATGCTTACTTCTCTCTCCATTCCTACCCCCACTTTTTTTCCCATTTTTCTTAAAATACAAGCTATTTTATAGGGTGACTGTAATATGATACTATGATCATTGCTGATTGCAGTTAGAAACAGACCCTTCTAATCCAGCTGCTCTCCACTTCAACAAATGCCATTTAAAAGCTACTTCATAAAAACATTATTGCTTCATACTTAAAAGACATTAAGTCAAGATTTTGGAAATTCCATTCACTTGATTATATCAGCAAGTGCACTATATGTTAGATTTATCATTAAAGCAAAATCCATGAGAACTGTTTTCCAGATTTTAGTTAATGCTCTTATGACATATTTGGCCAATGAAAAGGGATGAAAAACAGTAGTGCTTTGAAGCAATAGCCAGTAAATGCCGCTGTGGTTTACCAAGAGTGGGATGCACAACATATTAGACCACAGTTAATGAAATTAAACCATTTCTTATGTTTTTTAAATGTGTCCTGTATTACTTGCTTGGAAACTACACAACTGCTTCAACTTTGAGATTTTACTTTTTTTTTTTTTTTTTAGTAAACAGTATCTCTTACATCTACTGGTAATTAAATCAGTAAAGACTACCGCTGTTCAGTATTTTATAATACTGTTTAAGGCAAAATAACTTATTAATAAACTGCATGACCTTTTTTGTTTCCACATAAAAATAAAATTCTGACTTTATGTTCCTTATTCAAAGATCCAGGGAAGAGATTATTCTGAGGAAAGCAGGATAAAGTATTTGCATACTACCTACTTGTATAAGATGTTCATCGATAAGTAGTTTCCTTTCATAATATGCCCATGAAATGTGGAATTAATGTAAATGCTTTCTTTACACAGTTTGATAGGAAAAAAAGTTCCTGGCAGATATTTTGGTAAGGTAGATTCTGAAAGCTTTAACTGCAGTCAACATGTACAATTTCTACAACAAAGCAATGAATAAACCAAAATAAAACTTTAAAACCTGAAAAAAATCAAATTAACCAAAATAAAACACTTTTTCTGCTACTTTTCTAAAGTCATGAAGAACCAAACAGATAACTAATCTTCAAAACCCATTCACTTCTATTTTTAAACATTTACATACTAACTATAAATCCATGGTTAAGGAACAGTTAAATTAAATTCTTGAAGAGTACAACATGTCTCCATTATATAACAATACACTGTATATTCTCCTATTTACATCAGTAACTGTGGGAAAACATCGTATTATTTCCTCAGAATTTAAGACCAAGAGCTCACAGGTGAAAAATAATTTCTTTCCAGCAGTCCAACCAGCTGCTGTTTCAAGCTAAGAACTTGGTTGTCTCAAGTCCTTCAAGCTTTCCAAATAAAGTTTGTCACACACTGTATTTAACAAGTTAATTTATGACTAAGGAATGTTAACTCATAAACTTTTCCAATTACCATAATTAGTTACCAGTAAACTGAGGGGCAATCTCAGTTCTGATCATTTTTACAGAACATCACTCTAAGAAGCCACTACTATTATTCCCCAGGAACTACCAAGCCACAATTTTGCTAGTTATAGTCATCAGCAGAGTGAGAAGATTTATTTCTGAGAGATTAGTCACAAATAGCATCAAAAACAATCTGTAAAAGAAAAAAAAAATGAAAATGGCAACAACCATTTTACTATGCCAAATCAGAACAGCTACTGTGTTTTGTTTTCTACTTAGAAACATTTTACTAAGTATTTAGAAAAACACTGATATAAAAATTGGAACTCTCTGATGGAAGTCTCATAGAACGTGTAAGGTTGGAGGGGACCTTTAAGGACCATCTCGTCCAACCCCCCTGCAGTAAGCCGGGACATCTTCACTAGATCAGGTCGCTCAGAGCCCCATCAAGCCTGACCTTGAGTGTCTCCAGGGATGGGTCCTCCACTACCTCTCTGGGCAACATGTTCCAGTGAGCCACGATTCTCATATTGAAGATTTTTTTCCCAATATCCAATCTGTATCTCCCCTTTTCCAGTTTAAAACCATTACCCCTTGTCCTATTGCTACATGCCCTCAGGAACAGTTCTTCCCCAGCTTTCTAATGGGCACCTTTCAGGTACTGGGATGAAGATATGGGACATCCCAGTGAACAGAATGTCTTTTCTGACAAATCACTTCTTCCAGACAAAAATGTTAAGTCAACAGCAGACCTCTTAATGCAACTTCCAATACTGAGACAACAATTTCTATATATATTAAACCAGAAGGGTCCTAAAGAGAAAGAAAATGAGCTAACTATCGTGCTTAATAAAACTGTCCTTATTAGCAGAAGTGCTGAATAACATGGTCTTTAACAAAAGTTGCACGGCACACCAAAGTGGCAGTGAGGCTCAGATCACATATCCTCATTTCCATAATCATTTTCATATATCCAGAATGCATTAAATAATGTACTATCTTAAAAATTAAAAGCAGACATTCCTTTGGAAATGAAATCAATATTTAGCATGTCACACTCAGAAAAGTTCTCCTCCTTCTGTAACACAGAAAAATTAGAGCATAATAAATAACTGTAAGGATGTTTATTATTTCATTTGCCTTAATTTTGTCCTATAGGCACAAGCATACACTACAGTTGTGGAAATATGGCATTCATGTTGAGAACATTGTATTCCAACAATGTAAGCCATAAGTCTTTCTCCTAAAATAAATATATACAGACCCTAAAAAGAAAAGAAGAATCAACATGGAACCTTCTTTACTATGCATTTCTACATACCTCACATTAACTGCTCCTGCTGACAGACTTTGATCTCAATAGTCTCCAGTCACTTCCCAGAAAGAAACAAACACACACACATCACAGAATATTTCTTCTTACCAGATTCTTTTCCAACAAAAAAAAAGCCTACTCTTAATGTATATACATATCTTGAATCCACATATGCTAGCATTGCAGAAGGTTGAGCTAAGGGGTCCATCCAAGAATGCTAATTAGGAATTGCTGTGAATACTGCTTCTCTTTACACTGACTTTTGAAGAGGCTCAGATTCTTCCCTATAGCCTGTATCTGAGTTAACCGTACTTAAGTTAATTCTGATGTTAACTTAGCTCCGAGGGCAATTATTTATGGAGCAAAATTAAAGTTACTGTGTCTGTAGCTGTGGTATTGTTGCTCATTTGTAATTACTCCCTCCCGAGGCAAGCCTGTGGACAGAGTAGTAATTCTTGCCATGGCCAATTGAGCTCAACTATTAAATCCTTCACTGTGAAAAACTTGATTATCTCTTCTGGAGAAACAGGGTAACTTGTGAGAAGTCACTGAAGAACGACTTCAGTGACTGAAGAAAAGACGAGTAGAGCTAAGCGACATACTTCAGGAAGATCTCACTACAAGACCAGTTACACAACGTATGACAGTGCAGTTCCTCAGACTTCACACAATGTCAATAAATACAAGACAGACTTTTTTCAACATGCCGACCAGAATGCATAATTAATAACCAGACATATGTTCCAAATGAACTCCCAGAGAAAACAGTTAACTAACAACCTTTTCACAGGCTACACAGAAGCAATGTGCAGACCAGCTAACATGAAATGGCGACTGATCTTCAACACAGTAATTCTCAATAGGTTTCATCCTACCATAGGAAACTAGACATATGCCAATAGATTCACAGGTGGAAAGAACCGGGCTGTTATCTTGCCAGTCCAAAGTATTTCATTACATCAGGAGCCAATACACAAAGACACCATGCAAAACACAGAGCTATTTTCAACAGGAAATCAAGGAATAAGAAAATGGTGTTAACATAATTTGTGAAAGTCAATTTATCCCTTAACAATGACACAATTTAAATTACAAATTAAAAAATAAAGAGCTTTCTAACACTGTTGCTAAAGCTAAAATACACATACTACCCTAATACCTTTAACAAAGAAAATGTGCCCATACTGATGTGGACATACCCAACTGCAATGTGTAAAATAAACCTAGACAGATCTCATTCCTCATATAAAGAATGCTTTTTTAATTATTATTTCCTCTACTAAGTATGTAATCACTGGACAAAAATATCCAGGTGTTTTAATAGGAAAGATTAAGAAAAAATCTTGATTATTATCAGGTTTAGTTTTACCAGAGGACAGTTGTTAATGGTAAAACTTGAACCTGCTGGCAGTTTTAAAGTAATTCAAAATGAGTAGGTTTCTAACAACTTCCTTACAGATAATGCACTTGGGTTTTGGGGGGGGTTCCTTTTTTTGGGGGAGGGGGAGGGGTTTGGTTGTTTTGTTTGTTGGTTTTGTGGTGGTTTTTTTTTCAAGGGAACACTTCAGCTTTACAATTCATAAAGCTGCTTTTCAGCCACACATAAACTGACATTTCTCAGTTGCCTTCCCTAAAGATTGCAGAAGTCTAAACTATTTCTGCTGCAATTTTATAAACTAAGTAATCTGAAAACCACAAATAAGAAATGATGAATATTTTAGAAGAATGCCACCTGAAGAAATCTCCTGTGTGCTGCTGATCAGCTGCTTTCCTAGCATAAAAAATACCACACCTATACAAACACACCACATACTCAAGGGAAATATCAACAAAGATGAAAACAAAGGAAAACACTCACTCTTGCTTCAACTGCAACAGGTAAACCATTCACGTATTCAAGCAATTGAAGGAAAGGCCAAACTTCCTTAGGAAATAAAAATCCCAGTGGAAATGAAAGTGGAAATGAAACCAAGGGGAAAAATAGTATTTGGCTCTACACCCTAAGAGTTGCCTACAGCAGCGTATTAGAGGGGTCCCTGGAGCCTGGCTGAGCTTCAACAGCGGCAGCATTTCACCATAAGTATTCGATCATCAGTGGCATAGTTGGCTGATTAAGAGATGAAGTAATGTATTTACTTATTTCAGTAAGAAGCTGCACATACAGCCTGATGTACATAGAATTTTTGTACAGATATCAAATAAAGCAAAACACTGAAATGGATCAGTTAGAAGGAAAAACTGAGAGACTTCAAGGAGACGGCGTCTTACCTATTTGCACAGAACATGGAGCAAACCAAGCCAACCCCATTACCATCTCCCAAAAGAGCCAAATCACAAACAGAATAAATGCATATTTGTTCCAGTAATACCACACAAGAAGGACTTTTCTTGTTAACAGAATTATCTACCAGCCAGGTGTGGCAGCTCTTACAAAAAACACTGTAACTGGGTTTTATACCATGGGTAATGTTGATGTTTAGCATAGTTTTGGATACAAACAGAAGTTTTATTCAGGGACTTGCTTCACAACTCCACAATTGCAGGGTTGCCTTATAATCTTCCTATGTACCTTCCTATAATTCAAAATATCTATTCTCTTGTCTCCTCAATCGAATTTCCTCTCTTACCATCTCCAAACAAGGTAAGATTATAACCTTTCAATGTTTGGGGGTTTTTGTTTCTTCTTTAACATCAGAAAGAAACAGCTGAATTTTTAATGTCAGCATATCTGCAGAAAACCTGGCATATGAGGCTGGCTAAGAAGTGACACCTTCTGAAATGTCCACCAAATAGTAACAGTATAAAAAAAGGGAAACTTTGCAGGACTAAATCCTACCTATATACTGACTACAGATATCTGCTTGTAAATTTTCAATGTAAGGATGTTACTAAAAGAAATTTCAGCTGGTTTCTCTCTCAGGGGTAACACAGGAAGTATTTAGTGCACAATGCTACAAGTATGTTACAGTGCAGCAGAAGATACAGTTTCATCAACTTTGACATCCTTTTGATTGATGCAGTAGGGACTTCATCAATAGAGGCGGCACAATAATCCTATGCAATTTACCTACATCCTGTGTAAACAGTAAGTGGGTACTGATAGCTACTGTAAACAAAGAAATATTGTAAGCAACCTTAGCCTGCAAGATTGTGTACCTTTCAGAAAGTAAAAATAATTAAAAAAAAAGCTGATGCATTAAAATAAAAGCTTGAGATTGCTGCAAAGCACAATACTAAGATCAGCTTATAAATTCATTCAGCTCTGAGGTCCTCTCCCTTGGGGCAATGCCATTGTACCCCCAGTTTTGAGGTCCTTCTAGTGTTCATGTTTATCAAACAGCTAAATTAACTGAAAAATAACCCTCAGAAGGAGCAATTTCCAGCTGGATCTACAAGCTGAACTAACTGCTCACTTACCTGCCTGATCATAAGGTGGTGTGGAAAAACTTCAGGAGTGGAAGGACCAACCCTTCACACAGTAGTATGATCCTACATCAGCTAAAAATACTAGGAAATCCTATTCTTTGTGAGACAGTACAAAAATTATAAAACCCTCTTATCCATATGAAAACATCTGCAATCAAAATCTGGAACCAAAACATTTCAATAGCATATACCAGAATAAACAAGTGCCAAAAGTTTATAAAATATAATCTATGTCCTTCTAAGAACTAGATCCAAGTGTCATGTTTATTCCTCAAACCCATAAAGCCTTCCTTTAAGGTTTGATCCAAACGCAAAAATAGGTGGTTTAAAAAAGCCTGGCTCAATGACACTGTTAATCAGAGAGCTGAGGGGGACCAAGCAAAACTCTCATCTATTATAAATGGGGTATGAGAACTACAAAGAACAAAAACGCTGCTTTGGTTTTGGGTAACGTAATTAATATTGCTCCTTACAAAGGTAAAGATTATTTGTTTTAAGCTACTACATAGAGGCTTCAGGCTAGATTAGTGATTCTGGTCAGCTGTGGATGCTACCACTACATTAATTTAAAACTTAGAATTTAAAAGTATATTTCAAAAAAAAATTAGATCCATAAGATACTATACACATACTACTAAAGCACTCAGAGTCTAAGTAAGGATCTGGAATAAGGGAAATGAGACAGATGTGTGTACAGGAATAACAAACAGAATTTGCAGTTTCCACCTCACACCCCTGCAAATAAATTAACTAGAAAAAGATTACTCATTAGTGTTCAGAAGTTTTGGATTTAATCTTCCCCCCACACCCCTCCAAAAGGCCAAAATTAGTATCGATTTCTTCCACAAGGTTCCTGTAATTACAGCTCACATATGCTCAGAAGAATCATAGAATCATTAAGGTTGGAAAAGACCTTCAAGATCATCTAGTCCAACTGTCCCACCATCTATGTTACTTGCTAAACCAGGTCCCTAAGTACCTCATCCAACTTTTCATTAAACACCCTGAGGGACAAGACTCCACCACCTCCCTGGGCAACCCGGTCCAAGAAGCTCAGATATTTTGGATTCTTAATGGTAGCAACAAAAGGGAAAAGAATGTACTGTCAAACATTAAACAAAGAGGAAGAGAAAATGCAATTTCAAGGCAACTTTAGTCAAGCCTACCAAGTGAAGGAAAGCAAAAGACTAGACAATAAAGACAGAAGATACTGTATGGAAAGTCCCTCTATGTAGTCAGTAAGAAAGGACAGAACTAATAGGCTCAGTAACAGAGCTTTGAGTAGTAAATCTGTATAAATGGCATAAATACATCCTTAATTTTCTCAGAACAAGTCCAAATACCTAAAACAGTGCTGGCAATGTAAATCACTACACATAGATAGCCTGTGCATAAGAGAGGTAGCAAGAGATCATTTCTTCCTGTAACATGATTGAACAGTCAGTATGAAGTCACCACAGCTGCCTCCTGTCCCAATGGTGAGTTACACAAGACAACAAAAATAATGCCAAAAATAATAGTTTCCTATTAAAAGTCCCTACATTGTCAGAAGTCATTAAGGTCCTTAGAATTTCTTTATATGTTAAGAAGGAAATATTAATTAAGAAATGAAAGACAGAAATTCGGGTAATTTTAGTTTGCAGAAAAAGTATTTACACAACATATAATTGCTGTATGTCATTCTAGACTAACATCCAACCTTTCAATTAAGATAAATGTTTCCTTCACAGAAACAGCTTACATTCGAAGTATCACTAAAGAATGTAAGTATTAGACCATGGGTCCACCAAGCTCAACCTTCCCCCTGGAACCAATGCTGGATTCCTAAAGAATTGCACTAGAACAGGGAAACTCTGAATGACATTTATAGACAAACCTCCAACTATTAATAATGTATGACTGCAGATGCAGAGGGTTGTCATTTTCATTTCAATAGCTTTTGTATCATTTTGCTTTCTTCTCCTTATTTATCCAGAGGTTATTTTGATTGTTTATTGTAATGGCTCCCTCCTTTCGCTTGGCATCCTTTCAAAACTGGTATGTACTGGGTGTCTGATGACACCTAATTAGTCTGCAAGGAAGCAGTTACTTCTTAAGTCATAAAGGTTTTTGAAGCTTCTAGGCTTCTCTTGGTAGGCTGGTCTAAATCTAACTATTCTCACTATGAAAAGGTGTCTTTTAATATTTCCATGGGGGTTAGGGGTAGGTGTTTATCAAGAGGAAAAAAGAAAAAATGGCCAAAAAAGGCCAAAAAAAGACAAAGGAATCACCTGCAATCCTATTTACTGTTCATTTGAAAGTACACAGGAGCACAATCAGGAAATTTTTCAGATTTTTCAAAGGTACATCCTTTATTTATTTCAATCATCAATTTCCTCCAATTCTCATAGGAGCTTTACAGTTCTCTATTCCCTCTCCTAGTTTTCAATTTTCTTTTTAAGCCGCATAAAAGTCAATACAAGCATCTCCCACAGGCTTATAAGCATCACATATAAAGCGTCTGTTTGCATACTCATACCTTCCCTTATCTTTGCATTATCTTACACACAAAATTCTCACTAGCTACTATTGACATAGCACAACACAGAAATTCCCTGTTGAGGTGTGGGCTGCTGCGATTCCTGCATTTTCATCCGTGCTTTTAAAGAGCAAGACCATCTTTGTGAACGTTTGGTGTACGTTTCTTGCTCAAATGTACATAATCCTGGATTTTACTTCAGTGGATCCCAATAACCATGTAATCCAAATCATACTGTGCAACTGCCCTATTAGTGCCATTCTTCCTAAATCATGTATTTTGCAAAACATACTGGTAAGGTTTTTTCCAACCTTTTTGTAAAAAAGGATTATTTCACCTTTGAAATTATGAAAAGCTCTGGAATAATAAAATTTTTTAAAGCATATTTTTAAATAAAATATTCGTAACATTATACAAATGCCACTAAACCAAACAGATGCATAGACAATCTTGATTCAGGTAAATGCCATATTAGCATGAACAATCATAAAAAATGCGTAAGGAGTAAGAAGCCCATTTAATGAAAAAAACTTAGAAATGTTTCCATATGTTTTATGAAGTATTCTTTACCCTTTAAATGAGCACATTCAGATTTAGTCGCTGGCTTTGTTTCAGAGAAACCCCATCTGTACACTACACCGCTTACAGGCACATCTCAGTCATGCAATAGCTATGTCACAGCTCATATATCAAATAAAAATCACATTCAAGGCCACACAACCTTATATACCCAAAGTCTTCCATTCTATTTAAAGTAATCCTAAGAGAGCTCTTATTGCACCTCACTGCTGATGTCACATGACTTTTGTTGGGAAACAGAGTCCTACAACTGAAATATCAAACAGTTCTTAACACAGATGAGAATGATCTAAAGGACAATTCTATTGTACTTATATATTCTGGAATTCTTTTTTCTTTTTCCTTTTTTTTTTAAACAAAGAAACAGGTGTGGAACGTAGAGTATAAAAATAGTAGCACTGCACAGCATTGTGTTGCACTCTGAAAAGCAGGGTAACACACAAGCAACTCACAGTAGGCTTAAGGAATTCATCTGATACATTTAGATTCCAAGGCTAATAAAGTTAATTGCCCACGTCATAGACAAAGTGAAGAAGTTGTTACTTTATCTTCCCAAAATCGATGGCTTCAGTACCAGGACAGTCTCACATCAAACCCATCAACAAATATAACTGATAAGTCAAAAGGCTTCTATCCACATTATAGCTATCTAGTACCTGAAGTGGCCTACAAGAAAGCTGGAGAGGGACATTTTAGAAGGGCATGAAGTGACAGAACAAGGGAGAATGGTTTTCAATTGGAAGGGGGTAGATTTAGATTGGAAGAAATTCTTCACTATGAGGGTGGTGAGGCACAGGAACAGATTGTCCAGGGAGGTGGTGGATGCCTCCTTCCTGGAGGTGTTCAAGGCCAGGTTGGATGGGGTTTTGAGCAGCCCGGTCTAGTGAGAGATGTCCCTGCCCATGGGGGGGGAGGGGGAAGGGGGAAGGGGGAAGGGGAGAGGAATGGAACTTGATGATCCTCTGAAATCATACAAAGCCATCTCCTCCTCAGAGCACTCAAGCAAGCAGAGCGCTGCTGAAACATTTCTTATTATCAGGAAGTTTCTTTTGCCAAAGAGAAATTGTGCAAAAGATAAAAAAAAATCTTGCAAATAAATACAAATGCCTCACTATGAAAACCAGCTATCTTCAACTGAAAAGAGATTAATTCCTGCTAATGTTCAGAACTGCAACATACCTCTGAACTACTGGCAATACATATAAAGATGATTATTCAATAGGTGTTGCTTGATGACTTCCTAAGAAGGTAAAGAATGTTTCCAGCAGCATATGAAATAGCTGTGTCATTATAAAATAGAACATGTTTGTTGCTTTTGAGGGTGGAGTTGTCTTTTTTTAAAGATTACACTGATGAATGACACGGCAATCATCAGGAAATTATATTAGACTTCTATAACTTCAGTTTCATGGAGCTTATTCTAACAGCATGTAACAGCTTCTACTTAAAACAATCAGTAAAGGGGGGGGGAAAAAGACAAGCCAACTTCTGCAACACATCTCAGTCAGAAAGCTTTGTAAACATTCCTTATGCTGCTTTGGTGTTGTAAGCCTGGATTCTTGTAATACTGATAAAGCATTTAATTTTTCAATCAGCACTCACTACAAATAAACCCATTAGATTAATATACAAAAGAATGAACAGAAGCCTCATATAAAGAAAACATGTACACAAGATCCAAATTAAATATAAATCAATAGCAAAATACACAACTTCTGCTAGCACCAAAAGCTAACAATGGCCAACTGCACTAAATAGACACAGCCTGATCAAGAGGAGTGTTCAGAAATCAGCTGGCTCCAGTTAGAGAACTGGGGGAAATAACATTTCAAACAGAAAATAATTTGTGAAGCATCAAGTAACACAGAATGAAAAGAAGGAAGCCTTGTGATCATCCCGCCTTGATTCTTTTAAAAGGCAGGCCACAGGATTCCACTCCTGTACTTAAACAGCAGCATGAATCTATCAAAAAACACCCCGCAGCCCCAGCAAGCTGTTGCAGTCATTAACTATTGTCAACATTAAAAAAAAAAAAAAAAAAAAAAAAGATCTTTTAACTGGAATTTATTTGGGCTACTGGAACTTGTTACACCTCAATTCCCCAGCCAGAAAAGTTTCATTTTGAATACATGATGCAGTTGCTTCACGTACCACTAAATTTACCTCTTTAAAAGCAACTCTTCCAGGCTTTCAAGTAATTTCTGTCACAAGTTTCACCTCCCACTCTAAAGTCCATGTGAGCCTTAAGAAGATCAATGAATACCAAAATAATGACTAGAGGGGCATTCGGAAGTCAAGCTGAGCTTTGAGGCTTCTTGGAGGACAAGAGAGTGCACAGTGCTTGTGCGATGTATGACAACCATGAAGCTGTTTCTCAGCATTATGTTCTTTATATGCTTAAAATCAGCAAAAGCAAAGACAAAAAGAATACAAAGACATTGCCAATGGCATTTATATATTTTAAACAGGTAAAAGGAAAAGTGAATTACAGAAATTACAAATAATTATTTCATTTAAATAATAAATCAGTGGCATACAAAAAGAAGAGAGCATCCTTGTGGTATGGTCTGCAAGTTTCTGAGCTCCACCTGGCCAATCAGGGAAGCACCTATATGAGGGTACTTGGGCTCTGAAGTGTCATTTTTAAGTGCAGCTACACTAAGAAGTTATCTTCTAACTGCTTATACCACATCAATGAAATAAAACATAACTCCTAAGTACAGAGGGGAAAGAAAAAAAAAAACCTCAAATGAGTCTTACTGAAATAAGGACCTTTTACCTTTAGATGTTGAGATGCTAGGAAGACTCTACTAACTACCACTCATTCAACAGCCTATTTATTATTCATGAAAAAAGTTTAAAAACAGTGATAAAGCAAAGTCACAGTTGGCTAAAAAATGCACAGTGTAGTTCATAGTCCTATTTTACCTATTCTGACTGCTCGTTACATTTCACCACCATTTTGGGCAGCAACTGCAAGTCATACTGCAGGATTAAAAAAAAAAAAAGAGGTGACTTACTGAAGAGTTGCTTAAAAGACTATTCCTCACATTTCAGAAAGGTTGAAGAATAGCAACTCTGACATTTTTGATACATCTTAAACCACCACATGAAGAAATCTGACAAAAATCACCATTTCATTATGGTTTCAAACAGCTTGTACCTCTGCTTGAGAAGAGCCAGTAGTCATTCCCACATGTAAGTCACCAGCCACCTCAAATTTGTCTCTTATCCTTGCTTCCACAACCATATTCAGACTGAAGATTCTAAGCTCAAAAGCACAGCTGTAGTCCTGTTTACTGATGAAGGAAACATTCAGGTATTAAGGCTCCCCTCCTGTATTATTCTCCATATGTCATGCTGCTGGACCATAACATCACTCTAGGATGGAGCCAGGTGTGTGCTGTCTGAGACCTGCTGTCAGTCTGGCAGGGGGGCCCAAGAAAATACCCTCCTTTTATCTGCCATGAGGCACTGTGACTGTGTAGCTATCACAATGTGTGACTATGGAGTGACATGCAAAGCCTTTGAGGAGCTGCCCTGGAAAAGTGAGTCATAACCTCCCTGCAGGTGCTGAGTGTCAGCATTGGATCCCCTTTGCCACCCCTTCCCCAGGCAGAAGAAACTCAGAAACCCAAATCTTCTCTTTGCACCATCAGGTCTTTCCAATATCCTGCCACTTCAAACAATTTCTTTTTTGTGTCATTGTTTGAAAAATTTTCAAACTGACTTCTGTGCCATTGCTATGATCTATCAGAAGCTTAGACATTCATGAATGAATGAAGGGTGGACTGGAATTCCAAATAGGTAATACTCAGGCACATACCGAGGCTGGCATATTATCATTGAATTGTTTTGTTTGGAAAAGACCATTAAGGTCATGAAGTCCAACCATTAACCCAGCACTGCCAAGTCCAACCACTAAACCAGGTCCCTAAGCACCACATCTACGTGTCTTTTAAATACCTCCAGGGATGGTGACTCAACCACTTCCCTGGGCAGCCTCTTCCAAAGCTTGACACCCTTTTGGCAAAGACACTTTTCCTAATACCCAGTCTAAACTTCCTCTGGCACAACTTACTTCTATGGGTTCCAGAAAAGATTGGGCAATGCTGTAGTATACTGGGCAATACTGTAGTTCTCTAGAAAATCATCCATTTTACTTGTTTGCATCAAGTTATTCTTTTATCAACTCTGCAGCTTCTTTTTCTGTGGCCTGGGTTTCCCACCAAATGCTACTACACCAAAAGCAGCATCTGACTGAATGCTTGAGACACAAATACTAAGGAAAAAAAAAATTTCAGTGAATGGTCTAAAACATCTTTATTTCATCTCACACTCCTAAGCATGGACTTACTGCAATGCCAAATAACCTGACCAGCAGCTCTTTTCAATTGATCATTATCACCTCCAGTTTAAGATAGACCAGCTCTCTGCTGACATTGTTAGGAAGTCAGTCCCCTAAAGGTTTATACTCAAACTCAGACAAACCACTCGAAGGCAGCAAAGGAATCAGGAGCACATGAGATGGGAAGACTGAGAATACAACAGTTTGGTTCAGTAGTATGCCTTTATTCAGCTAGGGGGTGGGGTTTTTTCCCTGTATTTAGGAAATATTTTGTACATGCAAAGAGGGGTTTTCAAGCCTTTGCACAAATTTACAGAGGGCAAACTTTGTTAATTAAAAAAGTAGTTGTTCTTATTGCTGAATATGGTAGAGGTATTATCTCTGTGATAAGGGCAAATCTGCTGGCAAGCTGTGGTTCATTGATAACACATGGGATACTGCTACATATGAATAGATAGCAGCAGAAAAGTGATCCCACAGGGAAAGTAGCCTGGACACGAAGTACACATCAAAGCAAGTTTTATAAAAAGCTCTCTTGAAAGACAGAAGATCAAGTGCTTAGCACTTCGGTGATCACAACCACCTCATCTAAGCCCAGTGGATGGAATACAGAGTTAACTGGTGAAACCAGGACCTGCAAGGGCTGTAGCAAGATGCAATCACACAAGCTTTCAACAGAACTGCAAATGCTGTTATGTCAGTGCCTCAAAGGTTTGTTTTAAAGCTTACAGTCAGTAAGACTCCTAATGTCTCTGAAGTGATCTAGTTTGTTGGCACAAACAGTGTATTTTTAGATGCAATTTCCTAAGACCATGCCTGGAAGAACATACAGTTCAGAAGGGTGAACTGCACTATCTTCACTGTAACACAATTCCATAGCGTTTGAAAAGCTGTTGAATACCTGCAGAAACATCTTTAGAACCTAAGTGGAATTCTAAAAGAATCTGCAACAAAACTAAGGCAAATAGACACATAACAGGTGTTTTACATTGCACACCCTACAATTGCAAGCTTACTGCCAAGTGCATACCAGGCACACAGTCATAACTACTCACAACTGCAAATACTCACTGTCAAGTACTCATACAAAAATTGCATTTAAATCCAGGGAAGCATGAAAAAATCAGTAAAACTAGTTTAAAAGAAAGAAAAAAAAAAAACCCCAGAAACCAAAACAACCCCTCTGATCCCAGTTCCTTGGTTTGTTAACAGATAACCAAAAAAAGGAAGGAAAGGAAGGGAAGACTCAAACCTGACAGCAAACCACAACAGACTCATGTGATGTCCAAGTGGCTCTGAAAAACTAGTCTAGTCATCCTTTGGCAGTGTAAAAGTTTGAAACCATGTCTTTCACCAAGCAAGCAACTAAACCAAGCTCTTGAACTCTTCCTTCTGCTGATGCTGGCTGTAGATGGATGTCTGACTAATTCCAAACAGTGGTAACAAATCTGAAGGTACTCGGAAAAGAGCACAATTCTGCATCCCAAAAATTGAGGTCTGGATTTCTGAGATGATATGTCAGTATGTATGTTAAAGGGAAGCAACAGAATTTAATGCAGTCCTTCAACAGCCAAAATATCAGAAAACACCACATCAAAATGGACACAGCTACGTAAGAGTGGAGTGCAACCACATGTGGAGGATGTATTTTTGCTATCTAAACTGAAGCCAAAAGACACCAGGTAGCGTCTGAGTAGAATCCACTGAACTCACAATAAATAGGCTGATACAGAGATATCAGAGAAGGGATTTTTCAGGAAATACTTTCTTTGAGAAGATGATCAAGAGGTAAGAAACCCATTTTAATCTATTTTCCAGAACATGTATCTCCAAGACTCCTTGAACTACAACTACTCCTTGAACTACTACTACTCCGTGAGCTACAACAGTAAATCAGAGCAAGTCTAAGTCAGCACAGAAACTCTTTTTGGTCAGCTTGTATTAAGCAGTGTGACTTGTTTATTAGTATTTTTACTTGTTAGTACTTTTCTTTAGAAACTTTTCTCCAGTAATTCAAATTGCTAACATACCTAGTTTAAGATGACTTGGCTACATCTTAAGCCTGAGATTACACCTAGGTGAATGAAAAATGCTAACCAATACCAGAACAAAGTAGCTGGGATAACAAAATTGCTGTATCCAGCTGTAGTATGTCATGCAAGCCACGTAAAAACAAGAGAACTAACATAAGGGAACTCAAACCCTCTGCAGAGATGCAAGGGTATATCCCTGGCTTCTATTATTTTGGGATTCTCACATATTCCTCTTGATCATCCAGTATTCACTTCTCTCTGGAAACAGATAATTAAGCCAGACTCTACTATACATCCACTAAGGTGACAATTCACATGAAAAGAACTAAACGTCTTTTCTTAACAAGATCAGACTCCTTAAAGCAATGAAACTTTCCTTCCATCAGCAGGCTGACAAAACACATGTCTATGTCTTAATTGGAAAATTTGACAAATTACTGCAATACTTCAAAAAAAACCCTTTCAATAAGTCTACAACATCACCTCATCACTGCACTAAATTTCTGTCTTTTCTACATAGTCAGTCCCCAAGCCTTGTAATAACCGAGGGACAAAAATGGCTACCAAACTCCCCAGTTCAGACATACATCTTTAACATGAAAAATGGCATGTGAAGCTACCATGCACGACACAGTATTATCCCTCCACACCTAACTTATCAGATATTCTTCTGTTTACTAAAGAAAAGCAGAAAAAAAGGCAGATAAGGAGAAAGGAAAACGATCAGAGCAAAAAAAAGTCCAATGAAGAAGAAAAGGGTAAAATATCCCAGGATCTGACATGAAACAGTGAAAGAAGGAAAAGATCATGAATGAGATGCAGCAAAAAAGCCAGGGTGTGAAGACAGGGGAAATCAGCTTAAGAAGGTGCAATAACTGGATTTATCAGGTTGTCCTCAAAACAAAAGAAAAAAAATTAAGGTGAAAAAGGATAAAGAAGTAAAACAGTTTGTTTGATCTGTATGTAATACCAGCTTTATGACGTAATCGTCACAAAGAGAAACTAAGCTCAGACTGGGGATTACACTTATTTAGATGATCTCCAACTAAAAGAAATAGCTCTAATTACTTTCTCTGAATCAACAGAAGCTCTGGTTCCAAAGTATGTTTTGGAGGATGTTAAGCAGATGTAGGAGCTCATACTTCGCCTAAGACAAAGCTCCAAACATCAGGAGCTGTGGTTACACATCGAACTCTGACATCTCCTTAGAATCAGAGCTTTTAATTAACATATTGCACAGTGTGACACACATCTTTATTCATTAAAAAAGCCTCACAACAATACTGCAAAGTGAGGAACACTATGCTACAACAGTTCAAAGCAAGATAAAAGCAGTTTCATCTGCTTTGCCAGATTTAATTTTCCCATTACACTCCATACAAACAGAAGAGAGATTCATGATATTCCATTAAATGACAATGCAACAGAACACCTCCCTTTCTTCATTTCTTCCTCAGCAATTCCCCTCCAAAAGAAAAATTAAAACTTTAAAACATTAGTTTAATTTTTTCTTTGTTTGCTTACTCAAGTATCCCAAGCAGCTAACACTTCACTCACTTTGTCTGCCTTATTGACAAATTACTGCAATACTTCAAAAAAACCCTTTCAATAAGTCTACAACATCACCTCATCACTGCACTAAATTTCTGTCTTTTCTACATAGTCAGCCCCCAAGCCTTGTAATAACCGAGGGACAAAAATGGCTACCAAACTCCCCAGTTCAGACACACATCTTTAACATGATGTTTTTATGTTTGTGTCCTTGGTAGAATTTTTCTCCAAAGGAACTGCCCAACTTAGAGGTGCAATACATCCTGATTACCTGAAGGGAGCATACAAACAGGAGGGGAATCAACTTTTTAAAAGGGCAGACAATGGCAGGACAAGGGGGAATGGTTTAAAGCTGAAGGAAGGTTTAGATTGAATATTAGGGGGAAGTTTTTTACGGAAAGAGTGGTGAGGTCCTGGAACAGGCTGCCCAGAGAGGTGGTGGATGCCCCATCCCTGGAAGTGTTCAAGGCCAGGTTGGATGGGGCCCTGGGCAACCTTGTGTAGATCCAGGCCTGAGGTTGGTGGCCCTGCCTGTGGCAGGGGGGTCGGAGCTTTATGATCCTCGGGGTCCCTTCTAACCCTTGCCATTCTATAATTCATGGTCAAAGCACAACTCTAATGATATGATAATATTTTTCCAGTAAAAATATGCTTTCTGTCCTTACCATTATGTTATTACACGCACATTGCATTAGCTTTACTCTATGAGGACTACACACGTAGGAAAAACATTATACCTTACTGCAAAGGTCACAACAATCACTCCTCATGCAATCTGCATTTCAACAGGTTAACAACTCTCCCACAAGATGTATTCCTAGAGAACAGTATCTTTTGCTTGAATATCCATGGAATTGCAAATTCCTCTAGGTTTAAAGTGATCACCATGTATGTAGCTTTTTTAAAAGCCTGATTTAATAATAAATCACATGGAGCACGAGACTAGCAATGGCTATGGCAGTATATAACACTGGTATCTTTCTATGCCAGAATTACCATGAGTGTTTACCATCTTACCTTGTCACAAGAAACAACATTTCCCCACAAATGGAAAGTGATTTTCCATGCCATTCACTACCAGTCATAACACAGAAGCAGGTTTATAGCACACAACTACTTTTTAAACTATTAGTATCACAGGCACTGTTACAACAAGGTTTTAGGGGCAGTTCAGTACCTGGGACCCCACATGATTGCAACTTTGTGTAACTCTATTTGATCAAGACAACATACAGTAAACTCACTACTCAAGATCAGCCTGCAATAATACATTTGCAAACAGAAAACATGCTTCTACCACATTTAATAAATTATGAAGGTACATATTCTTAAATCTATCTGTTTCAGATTATGCTTTAGGTTTTTTTCCTCTGAAGACTACTACAGAAAACGAATTTTTACTACAGGAACTTCCTTACAGTAAGTTCTCCATCTCTGTATTTATCTTTTATTCATTTAATTCACATTCCATAATCATCTATTCCATTCAAAAACTCCTTGCTGATATTTCCTGCCTCATGGAGATCACAAGCCCTAATTAGCCTGCTACTTTTCAAACTGCAAAATTTCTCATTCTGAGTAACAAGGAAGAAGGTATGTTCAAGGTGTTCTACCTTCTTGTAAAATGATGCAAATTGTTTCAGGATCACAAAGCAGTTTTAACAACTTTAACCCTACAACAGAAAAAAAAAAAATCCCATGCTGTTATTCAGGAAAAAAACCCAACTGCCCTGCACAGCTTTACAAACCAAACTATTTTGGTTGCACTGAACAAAACACATAACACAGCAATACAATGCAATCTTTTCTCATTACCTTTTATTTCTTTTTACATGCATAAACCTGAGGATAGTGGGTTCTGCTTTTCCAAGAAAAGATCTTCAGTGACAGTGTAAGATCTGTGGCTATCTGCATTGGGAACTTACCAGGAATATTTTCTTCTGGATCTGCAATAATTTGAAAAAGGGTTAAATACCTAATTTAGTCACTATCTTTGTGCTTTTTTTAATGTTTACAATTCTCAGCACTTCCAGCTGACACGAGTAGGGAAGATCCTCACACATTTTCCAGCCACATCCATATAGAAATCTTAATGCTTTTATTTACCCAAATGGAGGGAAAAAATGGAAGACACAGACCTATTATGGAGAGGTGAATTGCAGAGTGGGTTTCTTACCACCGAACTGTAACTGGCTGCTAAAATTCGGTAACTGACATACTATTTTATGGACATACAGAACATTCACCTGAACATTATGGAACCATTATAAGGGGAAAATTGTGTCTATGAAAATAATATGCCTCGGTTTCACAACCTAGTAAAAGATCTGATACTATTTCTTTACTGGGGGCATTAATTGTTTGGTTTAATGTTCACTCCAACAATAGCATTTCAAAACAGTGCTACAGAATGTGTAACTACTGAACCTTGAGAAATGAAACAAATTCTTGTAGCATGCAATTTTAGCAGCCCACAATAACTTTGTTTACATTTAAAGATGAAAGGAAGCTCCACAAAACCCTAAACAGAAAAGCTTATACAATTAGTAGACATACATTACTAATGGTTTGTTTGTGTTGTATCACCTGTATGTATTTTCATTTCCCTCTCAGAACATCTTACTACACCAACTCATTAAATACCCTACAAAGTAGAAATCTGTAACCTCAAGGGGAAAAAGAGTGATACTGACTTCTGAAATTTCCACAACTGTCAAACTACCACAGAGTGATGGTCTGAACTGGAAATACTAAAAGCCATACACTAGCATACTTATTCAGACATCATCAAAGCTCAGGTTAAATGTAGTTGGCATGAGAAACAGAACAGCCAGGGCATTCTTATCCTTGGAGATTTTCAGGGCCTGACTGGATACAGCCATACAGTCCCTAGTCTGATCCCCTGACTAAGATGGTAGCAGAAGATTGGACTAGAAAATTACCGCAGTCCCTTCCACCTTGAATTTTCTGACCTAGTTATTTTTCTGCCAGGGGCAAGAAATAGTTTCCTTTCACTCTTCTGAAAAGCACTGTTCAGCAAATAGATGACTGGGTTAATATTTCTGTTGCAGGACCACCACATGCACCTTTTCCTTGCACCACAGGCACAAAAAAAGCACCATGGCCTTCTCATTCATGCTTTATTCTTGTATCAGAAACTACTGATGGATCTAAATTTAACAACTTCCCTGGGTCCTCTCCCAAAAAAGCATCTTCCCTTCTGTTACCTCTGAAACT
This sequence comes from Laterallus jamaicensis coturniculus, assembly GCA_022605575.1. NCBI lineage: Eukaryota > Metazoa > Chordata > Aves > Gruiformes > Rallidae > Laterallus > Laterallus jamaicensis. The sequence goes on along the minus strand of JAKCOX010000002.1, from coordinate 69,081,085 downwards.
TTCTTTTGCATCTCTTCTCAGAAATTTTCCAGTTCCTATTCTGCAGCAGATTCATAACGTTCTTCACAATCTTCTTGTCATAACACTGAATTCCAGAAGTTTAGTCTAAACATGTTCTATTGCTCTTATAAATGAAGCCACCACCTCAACCTCCCCATGAAGATTTTCACCTGATGCAGGACAGGGAAGCTAGAACAAAGCAAAAAGGCAGCCTACCTCCCTGCTGTACAAACACACCTTTCTTAATAGAACAAGAAATAACATAAAGCCAACAGCTGAACAAATAAAACAGGTGCTCTCAGTCACAGCTTCCATTGCTATTTGTGCAAATAAACTACAGGCTCTGGAGGAAGGGCACTATTTATAGCTCTAAGCTTAGGTGTCTTGTTTTTGGTAGCCCACCAACATACCCAACAAGAATTCACTGTTAATTTCAACATGCACACTGCACTCAGCTCTCCTGCAATTCTGAAGCACAATTCAACTTCAGAAGCTTATTTACATCTTTGTATATTTCTCATATGTATATATGTATTCTTTCCACCACCTATTGATTTTTTTTTAGCTTTTCTTATTCTCCTTGACTGCTGTTGACTCTATGTATACATTCACTTTCACTGCAGCAGACATTTAAAAAGCCTCAAGTGGATTTTTATGTCCATGAGTTTCTTTAGCGCAACATTACAAATCAGAACTCAGCTCGTATGAACGCCTTAAGGATGCTTACCATCACTCTTTCATCAGAATGTTGTATCTTTCAATTTCAAAGCTATTATTGATCCATATATTAAAGTGGAAAAAATAAAAGTAAATGGTTTACATGCATACTTCATGCAGTAGTTGCTCATTGCAGGCCACTACAGAATCATTGCTTCAGACAGAAGTTTTATTAACAAGACACTCAACCAAGCTCAACCCCACTGATTACATACTATGATAAAGCATCCCACCTGTCCCATGTTCAGTCAGCTCATAACTTAAGATCATCACTGAAAATGTCTATAATTGGAGGAAAGAAAAGATTCTACTGGACTATCTAAGCTCAAATAACTAAAAAATGAGTTGTGCTTAGGCTGCTTATTCACTTTGTTTCCGTCTGATATTAGAGTCTATAATCTACCCGACTTCCAGAGAAATGTACAATGCATAAAACCAAAACAATTTACACATCACATTCAGAAGCCTGCATGAAAGATGAGGACACACATGGGTACAATGACCCATGGAAGACAGTAAACTGTTCATACCATACCATTTAAGTTCCATATGTCTGTGTTCTGCCACTCCTAAGCAATTACTTAAGAGAATACAGTCCTACACTTTGATTTTAAACAGAAAGTTGAAGTCATGCTCCTCAAATCGAATGCCCAAACTGGCCAGGTTATGTGGAAGAAACAGAGATTAAATGCCAATATGTTGCAAGGAAGTGATTAGAGCTTAACAACTTGCATTACCGCTAAACTTCGAAATGCTGGGCTTTTGCTGGGCTTTGTGTTTTGGGGTTTGGTGACAGGGGAGCAGGTAAGAGGAAAAAAGTTAGTTTTAATGCAGGGGCATTAGAAAGGCAAGTCACTTATTTCAGTCTTTTTCCTAAGTGGTTAAAAGAACTATGCAGCAGCTTCACGACCCTTTTTTATATGTACACCTGGGAAGAATACTGAATCCTGTTACTTTCCTCAGTGTTACCCTGATGTGGTTTAGACCAGATGTTTAAATGTTACAGTATGTACATTTTCTTCTCTTCTTCCAAGGCAAAAGCAAAATAAGAGGAATATTTGACTTCACTCCACAAGAGACCTATTTAATAGTTTGGCGGTTATGTAAGTAAAGGTAGCTTGGCTAAGTCAATGTTGATGACATACAGAACGACATGATCCTAATGAGTTGGAAAATATTGGCTCTCATGAGATTCAACCAGATGCTACTGCGCTGAGAAAGCTACTGTATTATTGAATTTCATTTTTATGAGGTAAAATTTATTATTCAACCATTAAGGTATCCCACATGAAATCTTGCATAAAATAGTTTTACAGTTACTTTCTGGAAAGTAGATTTTATTTTAACTTTAAGACATCATTTACATGAGGGATTCAAATGCCTATTTGATCACCTTCAATAGAGAAATGTAAGGTCTGCAAGCAATTTTCCCAAAAATACCAGATTAATGGAACAGAACTGTCAACAAAATAATGAACTACCTGAATAGGACAAGGAAAAAGTGGTAGCAAGTTCCAGTTTTCCAGAGTAAACTAAAGCCATGTGTGACTGTGTATGTGTTTTCTTGGCAGGCTGAAATGGTTAGAAACTGAGTGCTTCAGGTACCTACTAACAAATAATGAGAAAATACACAGTAAAACTGCTCCATAGGATAAATTATGCTCAACCTTTGAAAGATCTTAACTGACATGATTCTTTTAAAATGTTGGTATTTTGCACACTTAATTTTGTTTAAAAAAGGTGTAACAGTAATTGTAGAAGAATTCTATTAACATCAATACATCTACCTGCAAAAATATAGAAAGCATGTTGCAGTTCAGATTCATGTTTCTTTCCACATTTACAGTGAATGAAATGCAAAATCAGGTTGCTTCACAAGCACATGCAGGCATAAGAACTAACACATTACTGAACATGAATCATACCGATATGCTTGTATAGCAAAAGGATCATGAAATAAAACTGAATCACAAACATAAATTTCCAAACAACTTTGTGTGGGTTGAAGACATCTTTTGGGGTTTTTTTTAATTTTAGATGCTATCCATTACTAAAAAGTTTGTAATGACTTTTTCTTGACCCATGAAATAGAGCAGTCATTTGCAGGTGCTTTAATTATCCATTTCTTATTTTTCATTTTGTCACTTGATATTCCCATCTACTGTTTTAAAGTTTCCATTCTTTTTGGTTTTTAACACTTAAGGCAGTAAGATTTTTTTGTTGTATTTTTTAGTGGTAAAGCCACTATATTTATTCAAGTAATAAATTTAATTGTTTATATTTATCTGTAATTGCTTATTTTTTTCTACTTCTCTGAACCCTAAAGTTACCAGTTGACATTTGAGAAGAACGTTTACGAAGTAGTCATTTAAAACTATAGATCTAAGGTGTCACTGCAATGAAGGGAGTTAGGTGCTTTCAAAAATCTCATTAAGCCACTACCTGTATCCTAAAATTCCTAATTGGTTATAATGAAAAATCTGCTCTTAGCAGAATTAAAAGGTTTCAAGCTAAGGAAGGCATAATATTTAAATATATTTATGATAAATATATAGTGTAAAACCCATATATCCTTGAAATGCTCGTTTCACCTGTCCTTCACAAGTTTTGAGTGTAATCAGCGTGTCACAGCACCATAAACACCTTTTCATGGGTAGTTTTAAGATAACAGACCTTACTAATATGTATGACAAATACAAATTTTAAGCAGTACAGGCACTTCATTCTTCAATTCTGTTCATAAACCAAACACGCAACTTGCTTCTGAGAATTCAAAAGTTCTGTTTTTCAGACATCTTGACTTTGGACAGGTTAAGCAAAAGAGAAATTCTTGGACTATCTGATGAAGACAGCAAGTCCAATAACAAAAAAACCTCTATTAAATTCTCAAGGAAAGTGGTTTTTTCCTAATAGAAAAATGGTTTCTAGAGAGGAAGGGAAGGAAGGTAAGTAGGAGACATAACAGTGTAAATTTTTAAGCAATTTACCTTTCTGTTATTCCATTACTATTCCCAACAAGATTTTGTACAAGAGCTTGAGAGTTTGTTCTGAATCCATACACTACCCTTCAACTTAAATTAGTTTTGAAGGAAGTCAGAGCAGAAAAATGTTTCTTCTCCAGTTGAAACCATAGGACAGAACTCCAGATAAATTTTGTTCCTATGTTTGTGGAAATAGTGGAGAGCTCCTGTTTTCAACTACATCCAGAGAAATTCTTTCAGCAGTTATCTGGCAGAGAGGCTCCCCAAGAGGCCTTCATACCTCGTGAGACTCTTCACAGCATGTCAAAGGACCAAGAGTTATGTTGTCTTCTCTGATGTTCTCTCCTCCTCCTGCAACTCACATATCCATACTCGTCTCCCTATTAGATTTTGGCTCGCTCAACATCTACTACTTTGCTAGTTTCTCCCTGCTTCTCCTTGCTTTACCTTTCCTTTCATCTCTTCTCTTTTTATTAGCTGAACCTCTTTCTCCCTTCTTCCTTCCTTTCCACTTTTTCCCCTGCTAAGTAGTTTTTTCTTCTTTCCCTACTGCATGTCTTAACCCATATTGTAAGCACAGGGCTGCACTGGAAAAAGCATACAATTACAGACCATAATTCCTTACAAAAAATATCTATGCTGAGAGAATACAAAAGCTTGTGGTATCACTTTTTAGTTCAAGCAACAGTGAAGCAGTATGCTATGGAGGCACGTCACTCAAGAAAGGCACCTGGCACAAAGCCTCAATAAAGCCATAAGGAGCTCAGCAACAACTGTTTCAGCGCAGTAATTCTCTTCAATCATCACAGGAAAAGAGTTAATACACACACAGACAATTGAGAAAGATGAAGGCTATGTAAAGAAGTTGCACATTTAAGCCTAGTTATGTGCAATCAGTAAACTACAGAAGAAAAGCAAAACTGGCAGAACAGATCTGGAAGGGAAACGTGTAACTATAACCTTTCTATAGGAGGGCAGAGTTTGTTCACAAAGGACAGATGTATGGTGTGGTACTGCATATGATGGATGTGTAAAGTCCTTTCACCCAGACTGCAGGCAGATAGATTGCCAGAAATCTTTGGATAACAGCAGAACATTAAAAACAGGGTGACCAACCACAGGAACCCTTTCTTACTTTGAGAATAATATCACGTCTGGGCAGGGCTTCTTAAATTTTCATGGAGGGATAAGAATCTAGACAGAGACATAGCTGTTTGTCCTGCTACATTTCTAATTTGTCAGGCTTTTGGAAGTTTGAAAATGTAAAGGTAAAAGATAATTTGGACAACAGTATTCATCAAGCACAAAGTTTAAGATTTTTCTAACAGCAGAATGAAAACAATGAATTTCAAGAAAGATCAGAAATATGATAAAGCAAAGGTAAGAAGATTTTCAACTATTTTTACTACAATGTCATAGAAACTAAATCAGAAAAACACATGGAACAACAGGAAAGAGCTATAGGAAAATAAAGCAAACATGTTTATACTTATATTTTTTGTACAAAACTTATCAAAGAAACAAATCACAACACAACCCACAACAATTTGCCCCTCTCCTCTATCTAGTGAGGATGTTTCAAGCTGTATCCCTGTTTGGAGCACTGAATACACAGTACCCAAGGACAGAAAGCTATTTCTTGATCCTGTATTGGGTTTGCACAGCAAGCTTTTGTAGTCAGGACTTACTGGGGTGGCTTCTGTGAGAAGTTGCTAGAAGCTTCCCCCATATCTAACAGAGCCAATGCCAGCTTGCTCCAAGACGGACCCACTGCTGGCCAAGGCTGAGTCCACCAGGAACAGCGGTAGAGCCTTTGACATACAGTAGAGTTAAGAAGGCAAAAGAAAACCACCAGCAGCTACCACAGCCAGAGAGGGGAGTGAGAAGATGTGAGAGGAACAGCTCTGCAAGAAGCAAGGTCTGTGCACAAGGAGGGGGAGGAGGTGCTTCAGGCACCAGAGCAGAGATTTCCCTGCAGCACATGGAAAAGACCACAGTGAATCAGGATCTCCCCCTGCAGCCCATGGAGATTGATAATGGAGTAGAGAATCTACCTGCGACCCATGAAGGAAGTCACACCAGAATAGATGGAAGCCCTTGAAGAAAGCTGTGTCCCCATGGGAAGTCCACATGAAAGCAGACTCCTGGCAGGATCTGTAGCCCATGGAAAGAAGAGCCCATGGTAGAGCAGGCTTGCTGTCAGGACTTGTGACCCCATGGGGGACCATGTTGGGGCAGTCTGGTCCTGAAAGTCTGTACCCTGTGGATGGGACCCACACTAAACCAGTTTGTGTGGAGCTGCAGCCTGTGGGAAGGAGTCACAATGGAGAAATTTGTGGAGGACTATTTCCTTGTGGAAGGGACACACTGGAGCAGAGGAAGAGCATGAGGAGTCCTCCTCTGAGGAGGAAGAAGTGGCTGAGACAACATGTGATCAACTGACCATAACCCCCATTCCCTGTTCCCCTGTGCTGCTAGTGGGGGAGGTAGAGAAATCAGAAGTGATGTTGAACCTAAGAGCAGGGGAGCAGTTGGATGGAGGGAAGGACATTTTTAAGATTTGGTTTTATTTCTCACTACTTGACTCCCATTTGATTTGTAATCAATTAAAATAATTTTCTGAAGTCTGTTTTGCCCGTGGTGTTAACTGGTGAATGATCTCTCCCTGTCCTTGCCTTGACCCAGAAGTCTTTTGTATTATCTCTCCCTTGTCCAGCTGAGCATGGACAGTGACAGGGCAGGTTTGGTTGGTACCTGGCCTCCAGCCAAGCTCAACCACAAGTCCTTTTGTCCTACTTCCGTGCATAGCTAGAAATGAGCAGTGATCAGATGGAAAAACACAATACCATTGACAAAAGACTTATGTCTGTGAGTCACTAGGTTATGCAATGAAAACTCATCTGTACACCCACAAAGATTCTCAGAGACACAATGACAGGAGGAACCCAAATAATACCGTGTTGGGCTACTCCCAGGCCTACAACAGGAGCCATCAAGCCCACCAAAGGCTGATCTGCACGAGCCCAGATGAGCACTGGGACATGCAATGGCAGGAAGGAACCCAAATGGAGGACTGCAGAGCTGCTGTTTTAATGTTGGAGAAACAATATGCTATTAGTAAAATAGCAGTGATTAACAGATGTGCCTTGTTCACTGAAAAGTTCCATACTGACTGCATTATCCTTACAGTTCCTTCACTTAAAAAAAACCCATCACAAAATAACAAAACCCCTGAAATTTCAACATCCCTGTGCAATTAGAATCAGGTGAGTTTTTTAGAATCTTACACAAATACATGTTACTGTTGAAGCCAAGAATTAGGACAAAAAGGTAGAAAGTAGTCATTTCATAGCCTTGAACTCAAAGCTGCCTTCATCTTGCTAATGCAAATACAAATGAAGAAGTATAAAATTTACCAGGTCAAGCGTTAAGCCACGAACAAGCGAAGATCAAAACAAGTGTACCATGCTGCTCATCTACTCTACTGTAAGTACTTAAAATGTGTGCTCCAGATTTCTATTCTGCAGATATATTGTTAGCACAGTTCTATCACAGTTCATTGAGGTGAAGGACTGAAACTTGTTACATGATGAAACAGTTTGGAGCTGTGCACTTGAAATAATCAAATGGCTGTATTTACACATTTCTCTGAGGTGTGGACTGTGAACATGCTAGCTTCAGAAGCTCCCATATTTGAAAATTAAACCTCACAATCTCACCTTAGGTGACCCACATAGGATCAAGGAATTAAGTGAATCAGTGACTTTTGTGAAAGAGGGAAAGATAAGCACTTAAAACATTTATTCCAAGGGGGATGAGGAAAGGCTGAGTGAGCTGGGTCTGTTCAGCTTGGAAAAAAGAAGACTTAGGGGGGACCTAATTAGTGTTTATAAATATCTTAGACATGGGTTGCAGGGGGAATTGGCCAGCCCCTTTTCAGTGGTCTGTGGGGACTGGACAAGGGGCAATGGCTGTAAGCTGGAGCACAGGAAGTTCCGCACCAACATGCGGAAGAACTTTTTCACAGTGAGGGTGACAGAGCCCTGGGACAGGCTGCCCAGGGAGGTGGTGGAGTCTCCTTCTCTGGAGATATTCAAGACTCGTCTGGACGCCTATCTATGTAATATGAGATAGGGAGCCTGCTCTGGAGGGGGGTTGGACCCGATGATCTCTCGAGGTCCCTTCCAACCCCTAAGATTCTGTGATTCTGTGACACACCCGAAAACACAACAGGTATTCCGTACCATCAGGTCAACACAGGTTTAACTTTTTAAAAAAGAGGACTGAAAAAGCAGGACTGAGAAAATAGGAGTGAGAAGTATTTTCAGTGATAGTCTAATCTATCGTTCTGCTTCAGGACATTATTCACTACACCTGAATCATTCTCCTCACCATTCTCCAAAACTGGCAATTATGGAGATTCCAAAAGTTCTTGATTATTCTTGCTATGTGTTTATTCACGACAAATAACCAGTAGTAGATCTAAACAATATTTGGTCTAAACTGTTCTAGCCTGCATAGAAAGATAGCGAAAAAATATATTGTCATGTTCTGAATGACCTTTACGCACATGAAGACTGTGGTCTCCTCTGTACAAAATCCTCTATTTACTCCCAAAATCCACGGGTGTTTGCAAAAGGACAACAGCATATTTTGTTATTTATTTAATCATCACTGACACTTGCATATCTTTAGTGATTTCACAACTGTTAAGTAACATTTATTTATGAAACTGGATGAGAAACATCTGCAGCCCTTTAACAAATGCAGTGTATGCTGCTGATTAATAGATCCCTTAATAATCCAGTATTTTTATTTCCTGCAACAGCTTCACCTCTGCATGACTGTGAGTTATAACCCTGCACCATAAAAGGTAGCAAGGGTGGACGCTTCAGATGAGGGAAGCATGGAAAAATTATCCTGTACGGGAAAATTAAATGCATCCAGAAACTGGTGCCAAGGAGTGAAGCTTGGTGGCTTAGCTTACATCCTGGATCTTAAACATAAGCTATAAATACCCATATACACACAAAAAATATTCTGTCTGTTAACTACTATAAGTAAAAACATGGATTTAAAGGATGTAGTTGTATGCACATTCACTAGTAGTGCCCTGCACTATAACAAATACTTAACCAAAACCATCTTATATTTACCTGAAGTTTGGAAAACCTCATTCAGTAAAGCTTCATTTACCACCACTGAACTGACATTCCCAACAGGATGACACCAGCTCTGGTAAATAGTTTGAAGCAGAAGGGTTTGAGCTCTAGTTGCTTGAACTGTCAAATTAGGAAGCTCAAATATGCATTCCGTTAGTGGGACATGAGCTCGCTTGGTCCTGTTGAAAATATTGAAGGGACAAAAAAAAGAAAAACATTACTTTGGCACATAAGAACATCCATTTAAAAAACTCAGTCACAGAATACCAGACTATAAGCAGTTAGTTTGTAAGGTTGGAACTCGGTGCCTGATAAATTTCTTCTTCTAAGAGCTGAAATTCGCTCTAAATAGGACTTCTTTAACATGGCTTATATTTATGTTGCCTTAAAATCATGAGGGGGAAAAAATCATATATTTTCATCTAATTATCTCTTAGGTTTAAAGTATTTAATAAAAGCAATTCCAAGTGCTTCCACCAAAATAAAAGCTATTAATAGAATTGTGCAGTTACTAAAAACACAGAAGAAATCTGTTCCAAAATTGATTTTTCTAAAACAAAAAAAAATATAGCTTATAGTTAGTCACTAAATGAGGTATGTTCAGTTATCCAAGAAAATACACATTACAAAAAGTTCCACATTCCATATTTCTCCTCATATTCTGTATTTGGCTGGCATGGAGCTCATTCAAGTGATTCTAATATTTTTCAGTGCCTTTTACTTTATAACTGGGGAGGTGGAATAGGTAGGGACTGACATTGGGAGAGTTAGTGCAAGGTACAGGACATTCTGCGTGCAAATAAGTTCTTCTGTGACAAGAGTCCACTATCAACACAAAGACTCTACCACAACTACAGTGAAATCAGTAAACTACTTCTTCTTTTTCCTAATATACACACTATTACCTGAAATTAAGCAACAAATCGATTTGCTACATTCAATAAAAACTACAGAGGTTCTTTAATATTCTCATCTTGAAGCCTTTTCCTGCAACATATTTCTAACGTTATTCTTCTCGCCCCAGTTACCTCCTGTCCCATTACTGAAAGGTACTTTCTGTGTTCTTTAGCATTATTTTCTCTAGTATCCCCAAAATATCATCACTGATGCACAGATTAACTCATCCTCATTCTGGAGTATCTCCTCAATTAGAAGATTTTAGGGATGAGCCTAAAGCCACATGACAATTAACAATATTGCATTAATGCTCCATTGGGAATCAGAGCCTCAAATGAGGGAAAGCTGCTGAAGCTGCTCACAGAATCCTTTAGCCCAGGAAAAAAAAAAAACAACCATCATTTAACAAAATGTTTGAGGGACTGAATATGTAGAGACATTCCCTTGGAGACACTGAATGGCTCTTTGGATCAGCAAAATAAAAACCTTCCAAGGAACTGTCACAAGCAGTCACACTACACTGCATCTCCTATCTGGCTCTACAAGAAAATGCTTGCAGCCATATGACCTAACATACGTGAGATCATAGCAGTAGAGACTCTACAGGAGGCTCCATGAATACAGAAACAGGCCATTCCTGTTGCTCAGGCTCAAAAATCTTTAGCAGCATGAACCAACACAAAATTCTGGCAATAACAAGTAGACTTCCTTCCCAATCAGATGCAGAAATGTGTAACGTGGCCCTTCACCAAGAAAACTGTGAGGAAAAAAAGCACCTCACTTCTTGGACCCATAATCATCATTATCTAGATGAAGAAGCAGAATGGCAAAATGTTCTGCTGCTAACACTTTTGGCCGGCCCATATACTGCAGATAAGGCCTGTGTGACATATGTAACAGTTTGGAAAGAACCATTCTGAACATCAGAAGACATCTATTAGCTATCCTGTTGACACAGTAGTACAGCCAAAGGTATCGTCACCACTTTGAATTTGGACTTGCACATACTTGTCACCTTAAGCCACCGATCTCCTCCCTCAATTCTTTGTCAATACCAGAAAACAGCCAACTGAAAATCATTTCCTCTGTAACAAGAGGAATTGATTTAATTAATTATCTAGTTTTCATTAGATAAACAAACATCCATATCTAAGGAGGCTGTATAGACCTTTTAGCATAAAAGGAAGGAAACGACACATATATGCAACAGAGATCCAATCGGTCAAGGTATGAGGATTAATGAGCTCCTTTCTGCAAGTCACTATCTCTGCCTGCTGCCTATAAAGGGAGATTAACATAATTATCTGGGCTTTGATATATGGTGTAGACATCCACAACTTCATAGATAAAGCCCATCCACAGAAGCCAATTCTATTGCTCCTCTCTAAAAACAGGGACTAAAAGAAAAACTGATTCCTATGAAAGAAGATACTCATGAAGAAAATTGATGTAGCTACAGGTAGAGAAGAAAGAACAAACTAAACCAGATGTTGTAGCCCTCAGTCACAGTAATCAGTAACAAGTTTTTCAACATCATGCAGCTTGGGTTCAGGATTATCTGTCTCAAAAAGGTTGAGAAGAATGTGGAAGAAACCAGCAACAAGATCACCCTGAGTTCCAACTCATTTGAAGCTGACACAACTGTGCTGCCAGCTTCAAATGCCATTTGCAAAGAAAACATGGATGAAGGCAAAAAAATTCATGATTGTATGAGCACTCTCAGCCTTGTGTCTGAAATTTCCTTCAGACGTACTGTTTGAATGAAGCTATCAGTCTTTGAAGTTTAGAACTACCTTATTTTGGATTGGTACAGTCTCTGTTGCTATGAAACCCAAGACTCATCAGAGGCCTTTTCAGAAGAGATCTTGTATAAGCCCTGTTTACTTGTGGGGTTCTTTTTAATAGCAGTCACTGACACCAAACAGTGAGTTAGAACAAGGAAAAAAATACATTTATTCTGCTTTGAGGAACTCAGCATCTCCTACCTGCCTCTTCTGCTGTCAGCCACATAAAGATCTTTCTAGAGTCCATGAGTAGACACTTGCTAGCCTTGCCACCCGAGATCACTACTCTATTGACTGCAGCACAGTGGGTCAGCAAAGGGTTAAGAAATATCTGTACAAAACTCCTGAGGCTTTTCCTGTCTCTCAGTTTGAACCTCAAACACACCACACACCTCTCCTGAATGTGTTCTTCTCCCAAAAAGTACAAATACCACATTGTGGCCACCTGAGAAAAGAATGCATCCAAACACATTTGAAATCTGTCGATATAAGAAAGCCTTATTTTAAAATTTTGGGGTTGTTTTTTTTTTGTCTACACTTCAAGGAGTCAACTAGTTAGAAAATTAGAACTACTTTAAGGAGAAAGACAAAACCAAAGCTGAAAATAAAACCAGTATTAATCAGGCAAATAGGGAAAGGTGCTGCCTGGTTTACAAAAAACTAACTAAAAACACTCCAATAGACAGCCAAAAGGAACTAACATCCTGTAGCATATTCTGGCAATTTTTACCACACAACACACATGAGAACACGTGACATGACAATCACTCTCTTGTGGACACAACAGGATAAATCAAATCTCCCATTTCAGCTCCTCAGATACATGCACATTGCCCCATGTAAGTGCACATACAACCAGTCACTAGCAGAAAAGCTCCAAGTTCCATTAAAAGCACAGGTGGAGACAGCAGCGCTGTGCCATTTCTAATGCTGGCCAAAGAATGGGAACTTGCTTCCCTAGAATTCCTTAGACTGAAAGTCCAAGCTCTATAATTTATCAATCTTAACAGAGAAGGCATATATAAATAAAGGAGCATATAAGGTGATTCTGTACTTAAGAAAATGCACACAATAAATGATTCATCAGCACAAACCATTTACTTGTATGCAGAATCAGTTGGAAAACTAGATATGCACGTTAGCAAAGCTTTTGTAGGCATTAGATGGAAAGGGAATGTAACACATGGTGGTATCAATCAGTATGATTCCTAGTTTTCCTTTTTTTAAGCCATGTATTAGGATCTTTTATTATTTATCTCACTGCAGAAGTGCAATGTAACTTTTTTTTCCTTTTTCCTTTACTTTCCTGTTCTTTTTCTCTCTTTTCAGATAACTTTACAGATTGTACTTTTCTCTCTGATTTCTGACTATTATTTTGTAGGTTCAAAACTAAACATTTCAGAAAAAAAGTTTCTGAATATTTCAAAAGATGGGTTCCCTAATGTAAAATTGGGATTTACAGATGGACAGACAGAAAGAAGCAAGCAAGCAAGGTGGTAGAAGGAAGAAAATCTTTTTCAGCAAAATACAAGCTGAACACGGTTCCACAATAACTCCATCTAAAATAATACATTCGTATTAAAAAAATTCATGGACTTAGGGAGAAGGATGATGAAACCACAGCATACAATATGACAGTGGAAAAGATTCTGCTTTGAAAGTCTGACTATTCATTTAATACATATTACAGCTACTGCACTGAGCTAGGCTCAATTTAAAACTTAAAATATTTCACATAAAATAGTCCCATTTGGATAATAACTGTGTATGACCTTTTTTTAAACAATACACAAATTCTGCCCTTATTGTACTTTAAAAAGCCTGGAGGAATAGACTATTTGTCCTTTTCAGATAAATTTGGAGGAATGGGATGTTGAAGAAAATAAATCATTTTAATAGAAAAAAAAAAATCAAGAAATCAAGGCAGGAGGGAGTGTTGTACCATGTGTGCAGCAAATGTTGCTTAAAGGAAATTTTAACTAGACCTGGCTAGTGATGAAAGTGCATTTATAATTCAGGATTTATTATAATAGTTTTGAAATAGAAATAATGCATTTAAAAGAACTTAAAATACAAGTCTGCTACCAAACTGCACCTGTTAATACAGAAAATCCATCATTAATAAGGTATTGAGCTATATTTAACCACGCTTTATGACCCAAGAGATACAGTCAAGCAATAAGCAAAAATACAAGTACGCGTCATTTTTTAAGTAAACCAAGTCAGATCCGTGTTTCTAAACTGTATCATTAAATTCATATTAAGCCACTGAATATGACTTCATATCAAAACTCATCACTGTATGAAACCAGTTATGGCACGTAGTTGAAGTCTAAACCACTATTCAAATTACATTTAAAAACTCTAACAACAATAGAAATAATTATTTCTCAAATCTTTACACTCAAGAGTTAAGATGCAGTTCTGAACATATGTTCATTTAACTGAGCAGGTTAAAAAGCTACCAATTCAACCTCTCTTCTCTAGGGAAAAATAAATCCTAATGTAACTAGCAGGATAGGCTACTCATTAAAGCTGAGCCTGGACAAATTCCAGAATAAATTTAAGGAAATATGAACAAGCAAGTCTTGCTGTGTAGTGGCATTTAGTGAAAATGAATCTGTCCTAATTAAATGATGTTTAAATACACTTTGGTTGTACCCAGTTTGCTGACAAACTGTAATACAGACTTGCTGAAATATTTGGATAAATCTGGCCTACCATTAAAGAAAATAGTTTTCTTCGCTGTTTTTGAATGAAAACATGAATTGGTCCTTATTATACACCATGCATAGGCACCAATATAACCAATCCATGTAAGTTCACAGGCCTGCTATGAAATATTTTCAGTCTGTAGACTTTAGGAACAGCAACTCATTCTTTTAAAATCAACACCTCAGAGTGACTGAAAGAATATAGTGGTGAACAGCTGGCTCCAGAGGTTTATATAGAGTCCCCAACTGCAAAGCTGGAACCTGCAAAATGTTTCCAAAAATTTAATTTTTGTTATTACTCATATCCTGTACAGTAAAACACGATTAGTTCATTTTTTCCAAAATAACTAAACCAGTAACCTGCTACTAGAACCCAGTAACTGGGCCTTAGAAGAACCTGATTGTAACTGAAATGCCTAAATAATTTCAGTCAGCATGTGCACACCTTTCCTCTTAGGTAAACAGAAAATATATGCTGGGTTTATATTTTACAAGAACAAACACTTCATGTCTCTGTACCTACAACAAATCCGTATTTCTACTTCAGCTCTTCTTTCATATCAGCTTCAAGAAAGTTACAGTTTCCATCTCCTTGATTAATATTTAAGTAAATATTATTTGGTAAAAGAAACAATGTCTAGCTATTTACAGACATGAAACCCACAAGGTAGTGCACAGGGAAAAGAAGAAAAGGAAAGGGGGTTAACCACCAGAGTCTTGGAATATTTTTTTTTAATCCAAGGCTGAAGTCATTACGATAAAACCCAGTCATATCAGGTGTCTGCATACACTAACACAATGTTTAGCCTACAGACAGCAATATATAGTTATTTGCACTTAAGGAGCAGGTTGTTTATTATAAAAAAACAATAATTAAACCCATTTTGTAACACTTCATTCCACAAATATCTTCAAGATGGTTGTCTTCAAAACCTCTTCTACAGGTTTCACTAAAGGCTGCCTGACATCTTATGTCACCCCCTACACAGGAGACCTTTCAGCAACTGCTTTTGCCTCTTATTTGTAGGAAACACCATTACCCACACAAATTAGTGCAAGGGAGAAAACAACGACATTGAAGATTCCCCAACTTGCAATTTTTTAATTAAAAAAAGCCAAACTGATTTCTAAAAATTTTAGATATGGGATTAGTAGGGACCACTACAGTCATTTTCTAAGCTGTATGCAGAAGTACTTTTTAACATAAGTTCTGGCACCAAAATTTTAAGTAATGAAAAACGTTTGCAACGCATCAATTCCTATGCGAAATTCAGAAAAAACACTGATTTCCTTGAAACAACTGCAAAACCAAAAATAACACAAGCAAAGTACAAGCCTTAATATGTCTTAGGAAATGAACAGAAAATATCCAGTATCAGTGCCCAGTATGGTGTGTGTTTTAATGAAACAGTAAAAATCAGCTTTATTCAACAAAGCAAAAATAAACGCATTATCACAAGAACAAAAATAATTATGACAATCAAAGCAGTATCTAAAAGAAAGTAACCTTGCAGGAAAAAAAGTCCCTTTGAAGCAATATCCTGGGCATACATGTTAGAAGCACTAAACTTGGATTATTTCTAAAATCATTTAGTGTATTTTGCTACATCTGGACATTATTAATTATGATGAATAGATAAAAATCTATGACCATCAGGGAAGTGAGAAGCAGTGACCTCAGTGGGATGGGTATTGTAACTTTATCTGCTGTAAGACACCATGAGAAAATGTTGAAAACTGCAAGGAAAAACAAAGACATGGAATGTGAGGGTAGGAAAGTCTTAATTTCCCTCAGCTTGAAGCCAGACACACTAAGCCTCAGATGAGTCTTTCTGCCCACTGGATTAGAAGTTAAGAAAGAAGGCAAGAAAGCAGTCTATCTCCACTTCCAGTTAAGCCATTACCTAATGTGCACCAAAATGCAACAGATTTGAACTAAAAATTAATGATACCAACAAGGGATAACCCAACAAGGGGTTGGGGTTTCAGTCTTATTTTTGGATGTATGACAAGCTAAGGTGGTTGCTGAATCTGTAAT
This sequence comes from Laterallus jamaicensis coturniculus, assembly GCA_022605575.1. NCBI lineage: Eukaryota > Metazoa > Chordata > Aves > Gruiformes > Rallidae > Laterallus > Laterallus jamaicensis. The sequence goes on along the minus strand of JAKCOX010000002.1, from coordinate 69,064,792 downwards.
GCAGGTACATGTTCAAATGGCAGCTGCATTAGAGAAACTTATTTAGGATGTTTAGATACAATTCAGCTTATTGGCTTTGGAAGAGCTCACCAGTGGGACAGTTGCTAGGGAACTCAGCTCCCACTTAACTGAGAGTAGAGGTCAGACACTAATTGCTATTTCTTCCTTTTCAAAAATTCCTCTTCTAATCACTAGTTAACACTTTTTCCCAGAAAGAATCATTAATGATATGAGCAATCTAAAAGAATAACATTCCAATTTCTCTGTTCTGAGGAGATTGCAGAAGAGCCCTCAATCATCTTTATGACCTTTATATGGTGAGCTATACACATATCAACCAACTGAAGCTTGCACACAAAGTTCTTTGAAGAACTGCATCTACAGAACTCCCCAAAGTGTATGTAGGGGGGAAATCAGAAAACAGTAAGATAAGAAACTCTCCTCATAGAATGTAATTAATGCTAACTTAGGACATTTTTTCTTGCTTATACTTTCAACATCTATTCTTTCTTTACTTCTGAGAAGGTTTGTAATTTTTTTGTAAGGGAGTCTAGGAATCTCACTGTCATTGATTGTGGATATTTAGCAGGAACAGGAGAAAGGATATGATATTTAGCTGCATTATCCAGCAAAATCCAAATGCAAGGACCTTGGGAAAAATCAGTACTCACAGTAAGCCGATTAAATAACCCAACAAAACAAGGGAAAAAAAGGAAAAAAGAAACAGGAAAAACAAATAAAAAAACAAACCCTAAAACCCACCACCAGAAGGGAATTCCTAGAAGCAAAGACCTTCTATGGGAAACTACTGCCCTGATGAAGGTAATACAGAGAATCATACCAGAAGCACTTTTAAATCTCTTATTTGAGTTCTGCTTTGTATTTTTTCAGGAGAACTATCTCCTACTTGGAAATGCAGCAAGGCCAGAAGAAATGCAATCATTATTCTCACAGCATTAAACACAATCATTTACCTCCTTATTAAAGAGGGGAAAAAAAAATCAGCTAGAATTTGGAGATGCTGTAACTGAACAACTGCCCATGATCAAGACCACCAAAAGCACCAGAGGTAACAGTTAAATGTTGCTATGTTACTGGGATCCATAAACCACCAAACAGCAAAGATCTGAGTTTAATAAAGCAAACTGTTACCTTTTCTTTTTTTTTTTTTTTTTTTTTTTTTTTTTTTTGTAAATCCAGTGTCATTGCTTTGTATACCACGGTGTAATCCAATCTCAGCAGCCACAGGGGTGGAACAGGATTTAGGGAACTGCCTTTCCACACAGCAGCCTGCTTTACTGTCCAGAGAAGCAATCTCTCCTCCTCCCTCTCCCATTTCCTCTCCTCCTTCCCCCTTCACACACTCCCAGAAGCAGCAGCAACAGCCATTAAATCAATCCTCTAAATCTGCCACACAGAGCCATTTGGTTGCCATTAGCAGGTAAAACAGGGAGCCAACTGGGCTCAGAAACATGCTGGTGCTCAGCAAAGCAAACTGCATGGATAAATGCAGTCATCTGCTGAACATGATGCCACAAAACAGGAATAGGAGACAAAGGTTGCTGCCATTTGGCAAGGAGATCCATGCTTAACCTGGTCTTACCAGCAGAGCAAGAGTGGCAGCAACTATTGCCATCATCCTTTTGTGCTGTCAGAAATAAAAGCACCAGCTCTCAGAAACCATCCCCTTCAATCTGAAGGAAATGCACAGTCGATTTAGCCACCACTACAGTCATATATGAGATATTTTGGAAGATATAGGATATGATTTTGAAAGATAAAATTCGGTTGACTTACTCCAAGCCCAAGTAAGCATTTTTTTAAGCAGATTTCTATCCAATGTGATCATTTAAAATTTCACTCATTGTTTGCTTTTAAATTACTTGCAAATCACCTTTCTTATTCACAGCTGAGCTGCAAAATTTGGCACCTTAAACACAAATTAGTGATCCAATAAATGTATTTCAAAACATGCAGTTATTTTTTAGTCTGTTCCATTCTTGCTTCGTGATTTCAAATTGCAAACTGTTCCTGCCTCAAATTTGCAATGTGACTTTCCTCTCTGCTGTTTCTTACACCACTTCGGAAATTATGAAACATATTCAAAAGTTGCATATACCTTATTTACAAGAAAACAGCCCAGCTCATAAGCCCTATCTATGGTGAGGACCTTTCCATTTCCCAGAGCCAGCACAGCTGACAGACATGTCCCTATCCTGTAGCAGGAAAATCTTGAGTGTAAAGCTGTATTTTATGCAGTGGAAAAAGTTGCTATCCCAGACGTTTGACCCTTCTCCAAACAGCACAGATGTGAGGAACTCTCAGGAATGTAGATATGGTCAACAGAGGCTTTGTTTTCTCCTAATGTGAAGACATGTCCTGAAACAAGGATATTAGCAGGTCTTGCAAGATAGGAACAGTAGATTCTAAGAGTTAACTAAGAGATGTCTCTTCTTTCTGGGGATCAAGAAACCACTTAAATTGGCAAGACTCACAAGGAGACCCCCACAAACTTTTCTGCCTCACAAAAAGCTATGTAACTTGTAGAGCATTCTCCCAACCCTTGTAGAAATGGCAAGACAAAGTGACAGAAGGCAAACGTGATATTTAATAAGGAAAGAGACACAAAAAGGCCCATAGAATTACCTTCCTTTCACAGGTTTCAAATAGTAAGAGGAAAGAGGACGAAAAAACAGTAAAATGGGATTAACAGATTAAGGATTAAGGTACAAGAACAGAGAACAAACATCAAGAAAAAAAGAAATAAGAGAATGCAAAGGAGAAGCAGCATCTTTTCAATAGAATACTTGAAAGATAAGGAGGACACAATAGAAGAAACTCAAACAACATGTGAAGAGAACAAGCTGTATAACTAAACTTCCTCTGAAAGTTCTTGGAGGCTGATAGTAGGAATCCAGGAAAAGAAATATTTTAAGAGGAAGGTAGTTGTTGAATGAAATGCTGACATAGAGAACAGAAAGAAAATATTTTAACCCATATGCACACCTCTCTTCCCTGCCCTCCCTTGCAAATTTCTCATGTATACCACTTTTGAATACCTAGCCTTAAATCACATTCCAGGACTCCCACGAAAATTGTGCAAAACCAAAAAAAGTTACTAAATGCAGATAAAATTGCCTAATTATTCTTCCTCTTGAAGATAAGGAACAAGTACAAAGCTGTTAAAAGATAGACTGCAAATCATCTGAAGGACAAACCTTTTGTTTCATTTCCTTTCTAAAAAATTCAAAGATCTTGAGAACTGACACTGTTTCAAACTCTCTGCTAAGGATTCAAGAGTCAAATAAAATCCCAACTTCAAATAAAACACAACAACTTATCTAAATAAGTAACTTTGTCCAAAAAGTTATGTTCTTTAGGACTTGGGGTTTTCTGTGAATTTCTCCTATGAACTACTTTTGTAAACTGCTTATTTTGTCTCATAAACATCTAAAATCTTTTGATATAAAAAGATATTTTTACAGAAAAAAATTTGTTTGAAATTCTGGAAAATTTGTTATAACTAGACCATAAAGGACAGCGAGGTAAGAAGATGTACACCTGCATTAGCTACAACAAAATAAATATTTGAACTAAAATACTGCACTGAATGAAGACGCCACAAACAAGTACACAAGACTGAAAGAAATTAAGCCATATTTCTGTATTCATAGGCTGAAATCCATTAAATGAATTACTGAAGTCCATTAAATCCAGAAAGGTAAATAAAAGTGAATAATTCCCCTCCTCCTTGCCTGAAAGTACTCTAAAAGCTAATTCTAGTATCCTTTAAGATGGAAGTTACAGCATCAAAATGAAGTTGCTGGAAGGCAGTAAGGGTGTTTTGGTTTCTCCATTACCAGAAAAGACTGTAATGCAGCAAGGAATGGATCAAGGGTACCACCAACAGCAAGGATATGAATGGACAAAGTGCGCTTCTAGTGACTCACACGTATAACACTGCGTAATGGCAGAAAGAGTATAAATGCTGATAGAATTATGATACCATGGCCTCACTAATTGCTAACCTCAACAGAATTTTCAAGAATATCAGAGGCAAAACATTAAATCTCAGTAAATGCATAATACTTTTTACCTCAAAGACTACAATTATTATTAAGTTTAAATACACCATCTGAAGCGACAACTATTGACTTTGCTCCATTCTTTCCTCAAAAAATAATACAAAACTTGAAGCAGATTCTATGGATAGTTTGTTTGTGTTCAGCTTTGGTCTATTCACTCTGAGTTTCATTACATCTATTTCATTACTTAAAAACTCCACAAGCCCTAGTGAGTCTTCAAGACCATCAAACTTATCACCAACACACACTGAAGAAAAGAGTCAGTAAAACACATCAGAAAAATATTTTCTTGCTGTAATATATCCACACAGCCAAACCCAAGATGCATACAAAATAACAAAGTATAAAAAAATGCACATACTTTCAGAGCAAGAGGGTAAGTCAGTGACAACATTATAACAAATCCATTTCCATTTTCCCTTCTCTTAAAAATTAAAAATACAAAAATCAGATTTTTACTTCTGACATACTGCATATTTCTGGACTAAAAAAGGGAATATTCTAATTATGCTTACCAAATAGATTTCTGTGTATTCATTTTTGAATCAATCATTAAAGCAAAGGAAATACTAGTTAAACATCAAAGAAAACCAATTAATACTTGAAAATCCTGTAGGCTTTTCTTCTAAAATGCTTGCATGTTATAATAGATTAAAATTCTGATTAATTGAAAAATGAATACACAATTCTTATATTAGCGTCTTAACAACAATCCTTTCCATTTATTACATCTGTGATTATTACTACATCTTTACTACTACCAATTATTATTACATCTGTTGCACCTGCAACAGACAACAGACTTCCAAATCTATTCGGATAAACAGATTTTATTCTCAGAGTTTACTGTTTAGGAGCCTCACGCCACACAAGTCTGACATCAGTTCTTCTCTTTTTTCCTTTTTTTGTTCAAATATTCTAATCTTCTCATTCAAAAACGTCATGCTAAAAAAATCTATTTCAGAAACTGGGAGCTAATGTTCTAAAGATTAAAACCTAGAAGTCAGACAACGCTTACGAAAATACAGGCCCAATGGAGGTCTAATCATCAGTGTGTGTTCAATACAGTATCTGTTCCTCAGCATATACAGCTGACAGGTTACTTATTTTAAAAGACATTACTAAAGAAATAGTAATAAAAAATAATACAAAGCTGTACAACTAGGACAGAAGTACTTGAGGAAAAAACAGTGAGGATGTTTCATTGTACACAAACAATATACTAACACTTAGCCTAGAACCAAAACCAGACCCTGAACTCTGAGAAGGAATATTCCCATAGAAAATTTTTAAAAAGCACATCTGGCTCCTAGAGAGAAGCAGCATGAGGAGAATACAGCAAATAAATGACACTGAACAGTATGCTTCTCTTACACAGAGATGAGCTTATGCATTATGAACAGCTGAACAGGTGAACATGCACATAAGATTTTATATTTGGTATTTTTGTTGTTCCAACTAAAGATAAATACAGCTGCTTTTTTTAAAATAAGGTATTTTTAGTCACCATTTATCACGGTTATCAAGTTCAACTCAATATCACATTAACATACATGTAAAAATAGATGCCTCATTTAAGACCATAAAGTTTCTGGTACATCCCTCCAGGTGGAAATGAAGCCTGCCACTTAAGAGGGAAGCTCTGCTGGGTCATAGGAGGACATGCTACAACTTGTCCAGCAATATAACAATGTTGCACAAACATAATGAAGGTAAACATAAACATAAAAAAACCCAACAATTTTATATACCTTATTCAAGAAGCCTTTAAACATACAGGGTTTTTTTATATACAGAGTTTTTTGTAAACGAAGGAAATAACACAATTTCAGAAACATAATTCTCTAGGAAACTATATTAGAAGTCCTAACGCACGGACAATCTAATATCTTTTTAACTTACTCTATTTAATAGAGACAAATTTTTAAAACATTGCTTTCAATCCTGACAACTCCCATGGCATTTTCTTAAAAAGGAAGTGAAAACAAAAAAAGGGGGAAGGGTAAGAGAGCAACTGTAACACTACAGTACACTTTTTTTGAGATCTGATGTAATAACCAGCATTCCAATATTTGAATTGGGGATGGTTTAGAGGATGACCCCACTGTCCACCTTCATGCCTTTTCAGGATATAAATTTCCAGCAGGTTACAACCTTCTTTGTCAACTGAAGCAGGCCAAGTGCAGGCTCCAGTAAGGATCTGTGGCTGTGCACAGCATTTACCTGTTAGTTTGCTCCTACCAGTTTCAGGCTGTGGCAGCTGCCACTTTCTCCAACAATGCCAAAGGGATCAAGCACACCAAAAACTGTCCCCTGTGTGAAGGCTGACCATATCGTTCTTAGTTCTAATGCTCCCCCTTCCTTTTGGGTATGGAAAGCTATGTGCAGGTGTCTCGGTTCATATCCATATGCTTGAGGCCACCAGGCCTCAGAGGCACGGATTGTTTTCTGGAATCTTTTATTTAGTAGTGTAGATGCCACTTCAGAGACTGTATGTCTCTAAGTGTATCTGTGTGTCACAAAGAGTCGGGGACAAGACAACAATTGGAGGCAAAATTCTGAAGAAATAAAAGGATGAACACTGAGTGTGAAGAACTGTCACCACTAGATCTTTCTAGCCAGAGTTTACATGGGTAAAAGCTTATAAACTGAGAATACCACCAAAAATCCTAACCAGGTATTTTCACAGAATCATAGAATGGCAAGGGTTGGAAGGGACCCCGAGGATCATAAAGCTCCAACCCCCCTGCCACAGGCAGGGCCACCAACCTCAGGCCTGGATATACACAAGGTTGCCCAGGGCCCCATCCAACCTGGCCTTGAACACTTCCAGGGATGGGGCAACTACTGATAGTGGTAGCACCAAGTAAGAGAAACAGATTTTCCAAATATGTTCAATACAAAAGGAATATGTATTAGGGAGTCAAAATTTCCTTAGTATTTATGCTGCATAAAAGCACTTTGGCTTTAAGACACTGAGTTTTTCATCCCCTTTATCAGTATCAAATAAAGCAAAATGTTGCTTTAACCCTTAAAATCCTACATGCTTTTTAAATAAATACCGTTTACTTGTTTCTTGTACAAATGTCAGCAAATACTGATGGCAACATTTAGAACAACCAGGATAAAGTATTCACCACATGCCATCTTTCCCTGGAAATGTCGACTTTCCCTGGACAGATATTAGTTAATAGGCTTAATTTACTTTCACTGAAGAGCCTTGACAATTAGCCTAAATAACTACACTGGAAATACTACAGATGACCACCCTTTACTGTCAACCCCACTGAATTTCCTCCTCATGGACAATACTAAAAGATACAACTGTTTCCAATTTACATTGATTAAAAGTGCACTTTTAACAGATTTGCTGAATGCTGCCTGCCACATCTGCTGAGAAGCAGTAACATTAGATCTGGATCACATTTTTTTAAAAAAAATTAAACTAGAGGTTTTTAACTGAAGTTAATTTGTAGTCACACTAATCAGGCTGCAAGTCATGTACTCAGAATGCAAACCCCCTTGTTCTTCAAGGATTGTTCTTGGTAACCAACAGCAGCTCCTTCCAGAAGAGCACAGTTCAAAAGTGTCCCAAAACGTTGAAACTTGACACATTAATATTGCTAGATTAGAAAATATCCCACACAAAGTTTTTAGGCATCTTCATCCTTATACACAAGCATGTCCAACTTACAGCTTTATCAGGGCAATGATTTTTCCTTGAGAACATGGTTTAACACAACTTTTTACTATAAAAGGTAAATCAACCTATGTGACTGTTCACAACTTACTATGATATCCTCACATACCTACTCCTCAAAGATGCAGAGTAAAACCAGCTTCTGAAAGTGTCAAATTCATTGCTCAGAAAGTCATACTGAAAACAGCAACCAATAAATTTTAAAAATAAATATATAGAAATCTGATTTAGTATTATGTTCTTTGATGCATTTTCTAGGCCATGGCAGAGAAGTACACAATGCTGAAGCAATCCAGCATACTTCCTAGACTAATTGTTCACATCTGAGGTAATTCTACACAACCAACTCTGCAAAACCCAAGAGAATTACTGTTTCTGTCTGATTTGGACTGCTTGTATCACTGGCATGTCTCAATAGTTCAAACAGGTTTTTACACTTGCTAGCTCTGACCCACCTGATACTGATATAGCTGAAACTTTCCTGTCCCAAACACTGATGACATCTGCTCAGGCATGCCGTCTCACCTCTTTTCTGTTTCGAAGGATACCCTGAATTTTCATCTGGCAGTTACATCCAATTACTGACATAACTAATAGTCACAACTGAATGCTACAAAATTAGTTTCATGTGTTTTCAACCTGTTTCTACTCCTGACCCAGGAACCGAGCATGCCCCTCAACTGCCCATGTGAAACACAATCCACATCCAATCTAAATTGACATTACTCTTGATTTACTGTGACTAGTCGATAAAATAGGCTGCCAAACTCAAGACTCAAGTGTCAATTTATTGGAAAACTTCTTAGATTTATGATCTAATGTTCACAGTCTGGATATCTGTCTCCGTGTTTCCTGCCAGCAGGGCCCACTTGCCTCTTACTTGCACAACTGCACTGAACTGTGTGACAGCCACATCACGTAACTCTCAAGCTCACGGCTCTACAGTGATTTCTAGTTATAAGCAGCACTACTCCACTGGGCTTGCCCTGTGAAGATGTTTTAGTGAAAAAAGTAACAAAGACAGATGGTTCGCGTCATTCAGCCATCATACACTTTTAATAGTCTCTTCAGTGAGCAGCAAATCCTAAAATCTCCTACTGTCATCACAGTAGTACCTTGTCAGTAAGTGCCATGTCATTAAGAACTAATTTCCTTGCTCAAGAACTTCTTGGTGTGTGAGAAGTCAGACCTTCATCTACCATACTGCTTGTGGATCAACATGAACTGCCATCACCCTCATCAATTCATTGTGATACACAGGATTTTCAAGATGACCAATAAAATGAGCAGACGCACATCCCACCTCAGACTGGAGCTTATAAATGACCTTACTGGATTGTGTAAGGAGTATCATGATTAATTCTGTTAATAAGAATATAGTTGTATGATGTACCACTATGTGGCTTTAGGAGAAGAAAGGACACATGATGGAAGAAAATTGAAGTGCATAAAATACATACAACTTTACAGTAACAGAAGTCTGAGCAGAAACCAAAACCGTAATAACATAATGTCTTTAGAATCCTTAGTTTTTACATTGAAGTTAGAAATTTAAAAAGTAAAACTAAAATATGTATGCAAAGCAAACTACACAGACACTGCAGCGCAAAATAAAAGCTAGGAAGTCAGGTAGAAAACATAAAATATTTGAGTTGCTAGCAAAGTATGTTTCTCAATACCATTGTATAATAGTTAGCCAAATGGAGGTTACAACCTAACGTGCTGATGTAATTTAGATATAACAGATTCTAGAGACATAGTAAATATTTACCTTTGTGGTTAAAACTGTGTTGAACTATTAAGAACAATTCCATTATATAAAGGGTTCACAAAAACAAAGCCTAAAAAACATATACATATATACTCCACATGAGGACCTCTGTATCTAGATTTCTATAGCAATCTTTCAGCACCATAAAGACACATACTGATAAAATAACTATATCACGACAGTAATCTGCAGCTTTCACAGGCCAAACAAGTGACTTGTGCACAAGCTGAGGTGCCCAGCACAGGATAAATGTGACTTCCTTTATCAGCAAAGCAAATTTTAAACTTTTGTCAACTTCTGTCAATAATAATCAATTTTTCAACAAAACCACTGAAGAGACACAATGACAACGCAAATCAAATCTCCTGTTGTCAAGGACCCTTCCTCATCAGAAGCTGCTTCAATCAGGTTAGCACACAACTTTAAACTGGGTTTAAACTGAAATTTATTTCCTGAGATTTCTGCAGATAAGAAGAATCTTCACAAAAATTATATCCATTTAGTCTCACAAAGATATTTTGATTACCAGTAATTATCTAGATCCACTTGTAAGTTTCTAGCTACTCTATCAGAACAAAATTCTGCATAATTCAAGAACAATCAATTCATTCTTCTGTAATTCAGTGCAGGCCACCAAATCCTAGATACTCATTTACCCAGCAGGTCCTCAACTTGTTCTAAGAGATTCATTCACACATTCAAATTTAATATGACCAGATAGCCCATACTGGTGCTTCCTGGCAGACAGCAAATCAGTAGCTATTGCTCTGGTCATAAGATGAGAACAAGAGGCTCATGAGCAAGGAAACAGACCCCTTGAAAGTCAACTACTGCACTAAGATGATGACTAGAAAGGATGCAGAGATACATCATGTCATCCCCATTTATAACCTTATTCCACAGGTGCAGATAGTGACAACCTTCCCACTGACCCAAAAGGAAAATTTGTCTGGAACACTTGTCACAGGAAGGGAATTTCAAAAAAAAAAAGAAGAAAAGCAATCGGATAATACATGTACCTGGACCAATATCTAGCTCAAAATAGATGACACACTTCACTGTCAATCCAGATAGCACAAAAATAAAAAGAAGGCTATTCAGAATATGTATTCTTTAATGGTACTTCAGTATTTTTCCGAAGTACAATAAAGTTCTATTTTGTGTATATTAGGGGGTTGTAACACTAAAGTGTCTTACACCGGATTACTTCATCCATTACCACAGACATTGTAGTCAAAAGAAAAAAATAAAGAAAATTAAAAGGTAATCAGCTAATTCCTCTCAAGATTTCTGTTTGGCACTAGACATTCTTGTCATTCATTCTAGGCTTTTAACCATATTCTGCTAATTCTTAGCTGTTTTTAGACATTCTCCTGAAAGCTTTGAAAGCTGCTTTACAATCTGGCATGCAACACTATATAAAGTAGTTGTAAAATATTGACATTAACATTGTATTTTGCATCTTGTTTTGCTTGACAAAAACAAAAGACCAGATGTTTCTATTTTCACATAAAAATAGATTAGCTATTCAGCTTAAAAGATGTCTAAGACAGTTTAACCAGTGAGCTTAAGCACAGTTCTTTTATAAGAAGAAAACGTATTAACTGAAATTAAAAGACACATCAATCTACTAGGTAAACAAAACAGCACTTCTGTAACATTTATGGTTATTTACTGGAATTTACTAGGCTGATGTTGCTGAAATGTTATCTGTTCAAACACACTACCAATGTTTATCGACTATTTTTTAAAAAATAAATATTACTACTGTGTTTTATACACTATATACACTTTGAGATTATTATATTGCAACTAGAAAAGAAGGCTATTCTACTGATTTATGTCAGAAATAAAGTTGAGATTTTCACTGCTAACTCAAAACATACTACCTGAGGGATTCCATAACAGTTCATAAAATGTCTTTGTTTTTAAAAGGTATGGTCTGTGGTATATATTTTCTACAAAGAAATAGAAGAACACATGTAGCATCAGATGTGTGTACTTTAAGAAACTCTGGAATGTGAAATCTAAAAGTCGAAATAAAGCAGGTGGTATAAGTTGGGGGGGGAGGAGGACTGAATTTAAGTTTAATGACATTACCAGGTTATCCTACCAGACTAATTCACACTCACTGCATGACTTCAATGAAGCTCTCAGTCCTCATGCTGATTTCGATTTAGTTCAAGTGCTATTTGATGCGTTTCATCTGGAGTTTTATTCACTTCAAACTACACTTCATTTAACCAAGCTGCTGCTGTACTCATTTGTTTTTCTACTTTATTAGCCGCAAATTGGTGTTGCTTAGTTTAGATAAATTGTTGGAATAACTTAATTTTATATAATTATTTCATACTGTTAATTAAATAAAAAAAAGAGCTTTAGAAAGTTATCACAGAAAAAAGTGAGAAAGCTAATAAAATTAGTTTTAAATTCACTAGACCACAATAACTGTTGGCCAAGACCTACCAATAAATGCTGATAAGATTATTTGCTATTTTAAGTAAGGACTGTTTCCCTGCCTCCACTCCCCAGAACCATTGCTCATCTTTATTTCTTCTGTTATTAGTCTACCAAACTTTTATTTTCCAGCTGGGCACACATCGTAATACACGTATTTTTAAAAGATAAATCAAGTGAGCAAGACAGAAAGCATGAGAGAGAAGCAAAGAATGCATGAGAGAATGCGAGCACGAGGCTGTGCACACGAGATTGAGCGTGACGGCAAGCATGCAGCAGCGCATGCAGAGCGCCGTGAGAAGCCAAGCATGAGCGAGCAAGAGATGGAGCACAACGAGCACAAGCACACAGAAGAGAGAGCGCAAGTACACTCGTGAGAAAGCACTGCCAGTTGAATACCATGAACCTGTCACATGACAGATTTTTTTCAACTGTTTTTCATCTCAGATACTTTTATTTTGCACAACTACCCACAAGTTTTATAATGTACTAAATGAATTCAAGCTTACCATTAAACACTAATTTATTTCTACAGTTTACTAACAAGGATCACTAACTAGAGCTTAGTATTAAATGTCAGGTCACATCAGGAACGGCTGTCAATCCTACCAGAGTACTGCAGTACCATGGGTTATCCTAGTAACACTTACAATCTTTTAGGAAAGCACCGCAACAGAACAGCATTTCACTGGAATTGGTTCGAATTTTTTGTAAAATATTGATGGAAATTATGAGAAAGTCAATTAGGCTGCTACCACCTGGTGATACACTAATTATGCTAAAAACCTATTTAACATTATATCACAGTGTGAGAGGCAAAACCACTATATTCTCTGTGTAGCAGTACTGCCAGCCATAGGCGTAGTCTTGTCTTTTTTATAATCCATTAAGCTTGCACAAACAAATGACTGTTACAAATTAGCTATACAACACAGAATGCTGGAAGTCAAAGTATTTAACACGTTTTAACACCTGTTTTTCTGTTATCTTTTCATTTTATGCAACATTCTTTGTACAGATTTAGCCATAAAGTAGTACTACAGACAGGCACTGCTCAAAACGAGGGCTAAAGAAAACTAATGCTCTTTCCAAACTATTGCTTGAAAACAGTTTTTATAAATACAATTTGTTAACAAAAACTATTGCACACAGACCTATGTGATCACAAGATTTAACTTGTAAAGCTAAAGTTAACTACTGAACTTCCATGGCATTAATGCTAAAAAAATAGTATTTTATATAGCTCATTTTATAAAGCACAGAACTGTTTTCAGAACAAAAGTGTTTGCATTTAAAATCTAAACTACTACAAACAGCTTACTACTACCTGATCACAATGTTATAACACTTCCAATTGTAATGAGACTTTCTTTTCGTGGGGTTAGGGTGTTTTGGGGGGGTGGGGAGGGGTGTTCCACCCATTTGTTGATTTTTATTTGGTTGAGTTTAAAACAGAAAGAGCTGACCTGTCCAGTATACAACTTGGCTTTTGTGTCCCCTCAAGGAAGAATGGAAATTACTTGACAAAGTTCTACAAGGTCTGGAAGAAAGTCTTCAATTACAAGGCTTGTGTTCTCTCAACCAAACAAGGGTCTAAAAGCTTACTGACAGCTATCCTTACAAAGAAATTTATTAATAACAGACTTAACTGTAGAATATGATACCAGAGACAGAGAACTTTCAGGATATACATGGAGATTGGCATTTTTAAACCTTCATTAGAAACACAAAAGTAGTTGAGTACATAAATATATTGTAGATCCTTAATACTCACCAGTATTTGGGAAACTTGATCAGCTTGCCATAAACAGCAGTACTAAAAGAGGGGATAACTGGAGCAGGGAAGCAGTACAATCCTTTACTGTCCAAAGAAGTCAGTGCTGCTTGAAAACCAAATATCTGAAACAAATTAAGTGGTTCAAAGTATATATAACAACATAATTAGATCACTTGCAAGTTACTCTTATAATAATATACATATTTTGAAGTATATTCAATAAATATGAAATTATGCATTATTTTTAGATAAATCCTTTTGCTGAAAACACACCACAGAAAAATACACCTAAAATACAACAAAACCACCCAGAAAAATACACCTAAAATAATAATCCAATAGGAACAAATATAAAAATATTCTTTGTTCAAAAAAATAATAGTTAACTACACATATCAGCATTGAAGTGAACGGATAACTCGAAAAATTAGCAAAGTTAACAATACAAGCAGTAAATATTTTAATAGAATCAGACTGCCTGGGTGCATCCTAAAAGGCTGCAAGGCATATTTAAAAATGCCACTTGAGAATTCACTTTTTTATTCTACTAACATCTCAGCAGGCGGCAACCAAATCCTTTCAAAGTAATTTTTCAGTACTTTCTTAAACCTCCCCAAACTCACAATAAGAACTCGTCTCACTTAATAGATCTTTAACTTGGAACATTCAAAGATTTTCCTCTCATAATGAAAACCTGAAATTATTTGGCAACAGTTTTTGATTGCATACTTCCACTACCATGGCCTATACTGCTCTATCAATACTATGAGAAATGATGGTTTTTTCCTCATAACATACAGTCAAGTTTCTAAGCATAATGTACTACCATTAACATATTCTGTGAGCATTATCCTAGAAGAGGGAAAAGGCTTCTTTCCAAATTAACTAATTTTTGCCATAAAGAACATGGGGTTTCAGTCTGCATAGGTTCCTCATGCAGAGTCCTCAGTCCATCTTACAAACTGTTTGGCTCAGGTCAGAAGCAGCAATCCCAACAGAATTTGTTTACATCCTTTTAGACAAGTTAAAAATTCTCCTGAGAAGCCTGATAACACTTAGGATTATCTATACTTGCATTAACTTCTTCTCAGCACACTGCAATAAGAAACAGATCTCAAGCTTTCTTTTACCTTCAGATAGCAGTGTGAGTAACAGTAATGAAGCAGGTTGTCAGACGGCTGGCCAAGGCTGCTGACCATGTGCACCAGCTGCTCAGCATACATCGGCACCGAGTGCTCCAGGTTAACCTTATCCACCAAAATCCGGATGGAAGGTAAAGGCCGCAGAGGCTGGAAGCTTGCAGCATTTAACAGTCCACTTAAGTTCTAGGGCAGGGAGGGGGGGAGAAAACATGCTATTTATTATACTATAGATTTAGTACCGACCGTATTTATAGATTTGTGCCTGCAGACACACATGAACACAAGAAAATCTACATGAAATAAAATGTTTACAGATACCATGGCCTTATTAAAAATCCTCAAATATTTTCAAAGTACATTCTTTAAAGTTTAAAATTTGTGCAAAAGCCTTTTATGTAGAATTGCCAATACCCAGGTGCTGGGAGTGGCACTGCAGGGGCAGCCTCTGTGAAGCTATCTTAACTGAAAAGATAAGCAGTCTAAACTTAAGAAAAAGATCCTAAAAGGACATTCACTGAATAAACGCACACACTTGAAGCGTGCAGCTTAGAGACTAGCAACTCGAAGTATTAATGTGTACTGTCTCACATGTATTTCACTTCAATGAAAATGGTTATACAAGCACACTATAAGAAATACCATAAATTAAGGCTTCCCTTACTCTGTCCTCTTCTGCACACACAATCCTAATCAACATAAACATGCTGTAAATACGCACATTCTGCAAGAAAATCCAGCACAAGTTTGACAGTGCTCCCCTACTCAGCAGGTAAATTACATTATCAAGATAATTTAACCTCACCATGCCTTCCATCATGTAATAATACTCAAATCCATCTCAGAAAAACAGTAGTAAACTTTTTCGAAATGCTTTTTATGTTTCTTACATATAAATGCTTCACAAATACTAATAAGGTTACTTTCACAATGCCTTCAGAATAAACAACTTCATCTCCATGTAAGACAAAAATTATCCTTGAAAATAATGGTTGATACAGAAATATTTCACTAATTTTGGAAGCCAGTTTGAATACCAATTTTTTTAATGTTTAGTATAACAAAGTCTTTCACAAATAAAAGCCTCACTCCCATCACTTTAATGGGAACCACAGACACTGAGAACTTCTACCAAATACAGAGCACTAAAAAGTCTGTCCATTAGCACAAGGAGCATGTATTTAGTGTTCACTTGCAAAATACACTTTTAGTATTAGATGAAAATTCCTAGAAATTGAACTCAGTCAAAAACTGATTTCTCTTTTTCCCCTCCTCTTTCCTTATCCATAAAAGGCCTTCCAGCCTCTGCCACAACAGTAAGTCTACTGCAGGTCTTCATTACAAAACACTGATTCATCCCTACAGTATCCTCAGCCTTGTGCACTGAGGAAGGAGTCTTGTAGGAATAAAACCAGTCCAGGATTCTTCAGGTGGAGTTATACTACATATATCCTGAAGAAAACAAATGTAGACTGTCAGGAAATTTCCTTTCTGGCACTCTGATCTAGTCACTCAGCAGTTAAATGCTCAGTAACAGCCGAAGTCCTGCTGGCGCCCTGGCTGGAACTGGTACACACAGAGTTGGCTGTTAACACCTACAAAGTCTCTACTGAGTCTATGTATTTAAAGATTTCATACTTGACAAAGTTCAGGAAGACCTGCAGGAATACCTGGTAACAGGTATTCTTCTGATGGTAAGGTTTCCATACAATCTTCCATCTGCTTTGTGATTTAAAAACTTTTTTCCTTCAAATTCTTTTTTCCTACCAGAACATGACACCTTTAGTTTAAAAATCTAGCTAGGGACCACATACACCACTCATGTATCTGAAAGGAAGGCTCATGGGCACAAAACTCCTTTGGAACTCAGTAATTCATCCAGCACATGGAATAACAGCTCGGTGAGGAAAATTGATATGAAATAGCCCCTGAGTAAATATCTGTGCATACATACCTTCTCACCCATGATTATAGGCATCAAGTGGTCAAGTAAATTGAATTCTGCCACTGGGATTATAATTGTGCACTTAAGAACTGTGAATGTTGTAAGTCGAGTGGGAATGTATTCCTCCAATGATGCTACTTCTTCTGAGCTTGGTATCGTTCTATTTCCATCCGTAATATCTATAACAAAATTAAGATCACATATGTTTGACCAGAAGATATAAAATATCTCCAATAGTTGCTGTCTCAGAAATGCTTAGGGACACACACACCCCTTCATAGTTGTTCATTTTATTCCACACTGGTTCTACCTGTGGCTACATACAATCCTAATTAGATTTTCCATTTCTGTCTCAGAAACTCAGCTGTTTATCATAGCTTGTTTCTATGCATTTTTATCTTGCATAGCTATTACTTCAAACTGAAATACATACCAACAGGGATACTTTCTTCTCTAAGACTCCAAAATTAAGCAAGCGTTGTTGATGAAACAAGCCCTTCTTACTCAGCAAGAGGCTTGCAATTGAAACAAACAGCCTCCAGAGTGTCTGAAGTTCTCTTAGAGCTATACCCAACCCTGATGGGGATACTGCAATTAATTTTAAATTTCACTATTTAGATTCAAAATCCCCTGACAGATTTAGGGTGTAACTATTTGGAAGCTGTACCTTCAGGAATCCTGAATTTTGTCTGCTTTTATTCTGCCCTCGTGAGGCCCCACCTGGAGTACTGTGTCCAGATCTGGATCTTGTATTGGGGCCCCCAATACAAGAAAGATGTAGAACTGTTGGAGAGGGTTCAGAGGAGGGCCACAAGGATGATTAGAGGGCTGGAGCACCTGCCCTACAAGGAGAGGCTGAGGGAGCTGGGCTTGTTCAGCCTGGAGAAGAGAAGGCTGCGGGGGGACCTCATTGCAGCCTTCCAGTACCTGAAGGGAGCTTATAAGCAGGAGGGGAATCGACTTTGTAAAAGGGCAGATAATGGCAGGACAAGGGGGAATGGTTTAAAGCTGAAGGAGGGAAGGTTTAGATTGAATATTAGGGGGAAGTTTTTTACAGAAAGAGTGGTGAGGTGCTGGAACAGGCTGCCCAGAGAGGTGGTGGATGCCCCGTCCCTGGAAGTGTTCAAGGCCAGGTTGGATGGGGCCCTGGGCAACCTTGTGTAGATCCAGGTCTGAGGTTGGTGGCCCTGCCTGTGGCAGGGGGGTTGGAGCTCTATGATCCTTGGGGTCCCTTCCAACCCTTGCCATTCTATGATTCTACTCTGCGTACTTGTGTGTAATGCGATAGGAGCTAACCTGGCTTAGTTCTGCTGTACGGCTCATATTCATGTTCCAGAGCACACACTATCATTTTCATTATCCGGTGTACCGCGCTGCTATCCAATCGAAGATTGAGCGGGCCCACAATGAGGCTTTTTGTAGACATCTCCTGAATGCTCCCAATATCTTCACTCTTCACTGAAGACAGGTCTTGCTGATTTCCGGAAGCTACAATAAATTTTATAAATAACAACAAATTGCCCAAAAAATTGGAAACAGTAAAGTCTATCAGTTACTTTCGCTTCAAATCCTGTGATCACTGACATATAAATGTACAGAAAATACAGCTATGGAAATTGAACACATAAATATACTGTGACAATGTTAACACATTTAAACAAACACTATTCTCATTTAACACAGAGCAATCAGGACAAGATTCTGCCTTCTATTCAAGCATGGCATAGCTTAGGAACCTTTCCCTTAGCTTTCTATCTCTCAAACTTGGACATTTGAAGATGTCCAAACTTCTGTGGCAACTTAACCCCAGACACCCATAACAGTTACACTGTTCATAACTTTCTACAGCTTGTCACAAAGATATCCCAGATGCTCAAGGAAAAGGCCTGCCGTGAAGAAGCTACAGATGGGGCCCTTGAAATGGGATGGTACATGGGTTCGAACAGCAGCAAGAATCACACTCCCTTTTACTGTCAGAAAACCAGACTGATCCTCCTTTCCATCCACTGATGAGGTAAAACATGAGCAACGAGAATTAAAACTTTAATCATTCCTCAGACCATTTGTTAGGAGGACCACCACAGAAATAAAAGGGTGGTTTTGTCACTGCATCCAGAAGATCTAACACTTTTGTGCTCACAACAGCAACCTCTGCACCAATCAAAATATAGCTATCGG
This sequence comes from Laterallus jamaicensis coturniculus, assembly GCA_022605575.1. Classification (NCBI taxonomy): domain Eukaryota; kingdom Metazoa; phylum Chordata; class Aves; order Gruiformes; family Rallidae; genus Laterallus; species Laterallus jamaicensis. The sequence continues at coordinate 69,045,740 of JAKCOX010000002.1, read as the reverse complement.
GGGGTTTTTTCTGATGTAAATACAGAAGAATAAAGGTAAACAATTTCAGGTCACTACGTATTGAGCTTTTCACAAACCATGCCTAATTCTGACCAAAAAAAAAAAAAATCTTGACAGAGTGCTGCATAATAAACTTTGGCATCACACCAAAATAGACAGGTATACATTATAAACAAAAATACACCATGAGTTCTGTAAGTCATGCAAATCAGTGATCAGGGAACTGACAGGCTGCATAACACTCCAGGGAAATTGTGAATTTGCATTGAAATACAAAACAAAAACTAGAAAATTAAGTTGGAAAGGAAAGACAAGCAGAATTTCAAAATAAGGCTACTGTGCATGACTACCTATCTTTGCGTTCATTCAAAATACTCAACGCATTTAATGCTCTTCTGTAAGTGACAGCTGAAACTCCTGAGGTTAATGTTATCCATGAGGCACTTGCCGTTTAATCAGTAATCGTATGCTTCAGGAAAGGTTAAAGGGGCAAAGAAGGTGTCAAACCAAAATTATCTTGACAGATAAAAATCTTACAATCACAGCAACTGTCTCCTATAACTTGAGTTAGGTTTTTTAGGGGAATGTAGTGTGCACCGATTGAAATAAAAGCATAGTTAACATTATCAAAATAAAAACCAGTAAACTGTAAACTTCTACATACTTTCATATAAACACCACATTAAAAATAGCAAGATTTATATTGTTTTCTTGATTTACACCTTCATTTCAAGTTCTGCATGCAATTAAACATTTTTTTTGTTAAAAACAGCAGTGGACTGCAGTAGAAACTTGACTTAACATACTTTTTCTAAGCTTCACGTCACACTCATGGTACAGAGAGGAGAGCCTCAAGGCCAGGAAAAAAACTAAATGATCGTGTATCCCTTTATATTATCAAAAGCAATAGCATCATTTATTTCTTTTTCTGAGCTTTGCATGATACATCCTCTAATCAAACAGGAAAATTTTTTTCCCTACTCCTTTTATACTTAAAGACCAGCAAGTCCATTAAACAAAAATACTAGGAGTTGATACTTCTCTTACGTAGAGGAAAAAAAGGCACAAAAACCTCAAGCTGAGCTCAACTAGGCAGCAAGGACACAGAAACATTCAGCCACCAAATAGGAAGAAGATCCCCACATATGTCCACAGAAACAGTGTTCATATTCCCTACAGGTGGGGAAGAAATAATCATTTATGCAATAAAACTGCAGAACAGCAGCTGTAGATGACAACCTTCCCGGGGTGGAAGGAGTCAGGGGGGATTCACATCACAATTCATGGTAAGAACATCTGTATGAAAATACATACATATTACATGCAGATACCCTAACTCCTTTGTTCTGTCTTTTGTGACAGTCGCAATAATTGATGTACTTACTGCACTGAATCAATCCACTCTCTTTGTCTCAAATTTAGAAATTGATAGGAATCTGAAAAATTACCTAGAGTTAGCCAATTTCCATGTGTGCATGGTTTAGGCTAATATTTGCTTACAAAGGCATTCAGAGATGTATGCTTAAAGCTTAATTGTTGGCACTGTCTCTCATCCTTGCATTTTCCCTCATAGGAGAAAAAAGCTTCTTGTGCACTAAGTAGATAATCAACTTAATTATTCAACCACTGTTTCTCAAAAGACATAGCCTCCCTCCTCCTAAAGTCAATAATTACAATAAAGGTTTAAGAAAAAAGATATCATACTTGATGAACTTCACCACGGCTAAAAGAGAATTATTTTCAGTTTAGCAACAGGCCATAAAAGATAGCATTGTGATTACTTCTATGGGGAAGGGGGGAGGGGAACAAAACAGAACACCAACAATCAATGACTAACCCAAACAGCCAATCTCAAACACATCAGTGAAGATTAAACCATTTTAATGATGAACCTGATGGCAAATCTAAGGTAAGTCAGAGGACAGTTGGTCAAGGACCAGCTGGGCATGAAGTGTCTTTGTTTCTATTATTTAACAGAGTAAACAAAGAAAAAAGCTACCTTTGCCACTGGTGCTTTCCATTGTGTACAAGTAATCCATGTAGAAAGCCCCAAACCTCTGCATTCCAGCTATCTCTGTGTATGTCTCCTACCAACAAAGCAAAGCACACAAAGAAAATGTTGTATAAGAAAAGGATCTTGAGATTACCAACTGATAGGTTGGTATGAGAAAGATATATTCATGTTTGGATTTGCGCATCAACACACGGAAAGGCTTATCAAAACAAAGGACAGAGGTTATCCCAAAGAATTCCCCTTTCCGATAGGTAATGTAACTTCTATTTGAGGCCACACAAAGGGACATCCATAATTCCAGTGGACATGCTGACCAATTCATCAATAACATCTAGTTAATTAGTACCTTTAATGGAGTAAATATTCTTCAATTGAACTCTTGCATCCAACAGATTTGCCTAATTAAATACACTGAAAACTGAAGGTCATTTATTCATGCTTTTCTATGTAAGGAACATTGTGCTTTTATCTTAAAACAGTAGGACACTTACTAAGACTTTACGTCATCATTGGAATTTATACATAAAATAATCCACTATTACACAGTAATTTTGCTTTCCCTCTTGTCAAAAGAAAAACAGACAAATCATACAAGCACTGCAGACAGGCTAAGGAAAGAATAAAGCTTAAAACCAGAAGACACTGTGGGAAATGTCTGAATAAGCATTTTTGATTTCACTAATTATTTTTTTAAGGAGATTCTTCATCAGCAGAACTGAAAAGGTGAAAATAGTAAAATTTAAAGAAGTTAGATATATTATCCACAGTACTACAGAGCACAGAACTCCACCTATGAATACACCCAGAAGGGACCACCTTGGTCACTGCATCCAGTATTTAATAATCGCAGACAAACAGGGAATAAAGTTTTATTGTAGATTTTTACTGTAGAATTAACAACAACAGAGACTGTGACTGAAATTTGTCTCTACCAAAGGCAGAATTAACAACACTTCCTCTAAATAGACAAATATAGCACACAGACAATAAAATTAGAATTGCTCAAGATCTGGTTTCCAAGAGAGCACTTCTTAGTTGAAGACCATGAACTACTTACTGGTTGGGTTTAAAGAAGCATGTGCTGGTAAAGCCTGACTTTTTCCTAGCATTCCCTCACATCTGCTTTTCTCTGCAAGTGTTCTGTAGTTGTGCTTTTGGAACCTATAGCACTCATTTAGCTTTTGGGGCAGGCGGGGAGATTGACATTTCTTTTAGACATGCTATTGTTGGGGTTTTTTTAATAAAAACAGGTTTCTATTTTTTCAGCAAAGTAAGATTCAGTTAAGCATGGCAAACTAATAAAAAATTATCCTCTAATAGTACCCAGATCTAAATGATCATAAGAAGTCCATTAGAGAACATTCAGATTTTTTTCTAAGAAAAATTTAATTCTCTGACCTTATGATGAGCTGCATCCAAGATAAATTCTGCACGAATACTATTATTTTCTGGACTTCTGTAATCAAATAGTGAATTCGTAAGGTATGTCATCCCTTTTGCACTCAAATTTTCTCCACAATTAAAGAAGTAGGCCTCCTGCATGAAGTAGCAGAAAAACAAGGCAAGGCAGAAAAAAAACACAAGTTAAGAGAGCAGTTTTTATTTTATCATAGCACACTAATGACGTGGTATCATCCCTCAAGCCTTTCATTATGAATGCAGATAAGGCAATAACTTTATTCAAATAAAAACTGAAGCTGCTTTCCAGTCCCTCCCCCTTTTCAAATTAATAAAAACTATCTGAGCTAGTGGATATTATGCCACCTATGACACATAACATACCAGTGTTATTTTAACAGGAAATAACCAGAGATTATCATTACTCCATATTCTGCCCAATCCTCTTAACTACAGTCAGTCTTATCACTACAGACTCCATCTTTCTGAGTGACCCCTGCCTTCTAGATATTTTATCTATCCTCTTCATGACAAGCAGTTATTTCAACATATGACCTTCTTGCTACTCTATCACTCTTCTTTATTATTCTAGATTTTTACATGGCTTCTCCATATTCCAAACATTTCATTCTTCTGAAATCAACACAACTTTTACATCAGGAGTTCTTCTTCCAAAAAGGTTGGAGAGATATGAAAAACATTATGAGCCTCATTTTTTTCAACTATTTATTCTCAATCTTGTACAACAAATCTGGAATCTTTATGAAAGGCACAGTCCCGACTATAGCAGTACAGAAAGAGATCCAGTGAGAGCATCTTTTCCAGTAGGCTCATGGATGTCTCCCCAGCCTGTCTTTCTGGAAAGCCATCGCAGCACACCAGCCGTGTGTGTCCCACCATGCCTCTATAATCCAAATAATGTCCTACTGTACAACACAGTAAGGTTAACTGATTTTTGTTCCTTTTCTGTGCTGCATGCCATGCTGCTCTCAAAGGAAAGGTATAAGAACCTGTCCCACCATACCTACCAAGGGACAGTATATAATCATTTTCCAAATAAGGAGCTACTTGGCACTGATAAACAGTCACTTTATACCTTCTTTCACATTCTTAATTTTTCTCCTTAAAATACTTTCTAAGACTTATGTCTTGCAGCCTCTCACTCCTCAATATTTATCTTTCCAACTGTACAGAGCAAACATCAAGTTCTATATTCCGGTGACACATCCAAAAACACTTTTATCACAACTGGCAATAGCAGCCTTTCCAAATGTTTGCAATCAAATATTTTAATAAATAAATTTGCCTTCTATAATGAAATGATTACATCAGTGGACAAGGCAAGAGGTAAAGAAGTCATCTATCAGGACTTCTACAAGACTTCTGACACCATTCCCCACAACATCCTTCTAACTAAACAAGAGAAACACGGACTGCACGGATAGACCGCTTGGTGGATGAGAAGTTGGTTTGATGGTCACATCTGGAGGGTAGTGGTCAACAGCCCCATGTCCAGATAGAGATCAGTGATGAGTGGTTTCCCCTCAGGGATCTATAATAGGACCAGTATTCTTTAATCCCTTCGTCAGTGACACAGACAGTGGGATCAAATGCACACTCAGCAAATTTGGAAGCAACACCGAGCTGTGCGGTGCAGTTGACATGCTTGAGGGACAGGATGCCATCTAGAGGGACCTGGACAAGTTTAAGAATTGGGCCTCGATGAACCTCATGAGGTTCAAAAGCAGCCAAGTGCAAGGTCCTGCACATTAGTCAGGGCAATCCCCCTGGGGGGGATGAAGGGATTGAGAGCAGCCCTGAGAAGAAGGATTTGGGACTACTGGTAGACAAAAGCTGGACATGAGCCAGAATAATTTGCTTGCAGCCCAGAAAGGCAACTGTATCATGGGCTGCTTTAAAAGAAGTATGACCAGCAGGTCAAGGGACATGATTTTCCCCCTCTACTCTGCTCTTGTGAGACCCCCACCTGGAGTACTGCATCCAGCTCTGGGTCCTCACCACATGAAAGACATGGAGCTGCTGGAGCAAATCCAGAGGAGGGCCACAAAAAGGCTGGAGCATCTCACATACGAATAAAGGCTGAGAGTTGGAGAGACCTTGTTTCAGCCTTTCAGTACTTAAAGGGTGCTTACAAGAAAGATGAGGACAGATTTTTTGTAGGGCCTGTTGCATAGGACAAGGGGTAATGACTTTAAGCTAAAAAGAGTAGATTTAGACAAGATACAAGGAAGAAATTTTTTTAATGACAAGGGTGCTGAAACCCTAGAGCAGGCTGCCCAGATAGTTTCTAGATGCCCCATTCCTGGAAACTCACATCCAGGTTGGACAGGGCTCTGAGCAACCTGATCTAGTTGAAGATGTCCCTGCTCACTGTGGGGGAGAGAGGGTGGACTAGATGACCTGCAAAGGTTCTTTCAAACCAAAACTATTCTACAATGATACTAAAGCATACCAGAATTGTTTATTCATCAAGTCAACTGATATTGAAATATACTCACTTCATCACTCCTATTCATGTTCTCTTCAAAGTCTTTAATTCCCATAATTCCTTTAAGGCACATAGCTTGGCAACCAACAAAGCCTATCTGGCAATCAAAGAAAAGTTCACCTTTCATAAGGACCTAGTGAGAAGAAAAAAAAAATAGAAGCAATATTTTGAAGAATTCACTCCATAAGAAATTAGAGAAAAGCAAATTGATATATGTTTAGGTTTGTACATTTAGAGTTTTAAAAAACAGCAAGTTAATTAAACAGTGCACTCGGAAGGAAGGGAGGCTGACCACTACAGCACTACAGATTTAGATAATTTCTGACTACATGATTATTACAATAAACTCATCCAATACAGCAGAATATAAACAATCAGTAATGAAATAATTTCAAAATATTTTAGTAACTATTTACTACAATATTTATAATGAATAAAAAAAAAACCCAACCTTGTCAATGGAAAATTACCTCAACTGTGGTTCCTTCCTGTTCCCAGCATAGAACTTCTTTGGATTTTACTTTCTGAGGGCTGTAATAACTACTTTCAGCTTGCATTTCAGTGAGCTATGAAACAACAGGATAAACGCTTTATATAAGTCAGCATTAGTATTAAACAGCAGTAACATCATTAATATACAGAACTGATGAAGACAAATCAAATTATGAGCTAAAATGTATTAACAAGCAGGAAACAGGTGCAGTTAAACAGCTGTAACGCATTATCCATATTAGAACTTCTCATATTCAACTCCTGGTGGAGGTATGCCCTAACAAAGTTTTTAATTCACTACAGAATTTTTAGTTTGCTTATCTAAAGAGAAGCTATGTGAAAAGATAGAACAGATACACAGCTGCATTATAAATATAGTATCAATTGCTGTAGAAATCCATAAATATATAATTTATTCTTCCCAGAAAACATTTAAACAGCAAGATAATATTAAGGAATCATTTTTACTACAACTATATTCATTTTTATTTCTCATCAAGACAATTGATAAACATGCATTTGTATTTTTTGCATGACTTTGACAAACATTTGAAGACGCAAAACACAGGTTAAAAAACATAACTTGCAGTTAATAAAAGGGAGAAGAGAGGCATGAAATAATGAAGATAGTGTGCTTTGCATTAAAAAAATTCTTAGGTTTGTTAACGTTGAGCAGCTTAAATAGTTCAAATTCTAATTTTTATATTAAAATATCCACAAGCTCTCATTACTTTCAAGAATGGATACACATGGATGTTGTTTCAAATTAAAATTTGGTAATCCAAATGTCCAAGAAAATTGGATTAAAAAAATCACCCTTCAGCTGTGTGCAATTATTGTAGAGGAAAAGCAATTAATTGATTAAAAGAAAACAGACTTTACAAGAATCATTTTCACCATTATTAGAAAATGCTACATTTAATTTGGCATGATTTTTAGCTGGAATGATATCAACTGTTCAGAATGCTAATGCAGAAACTTGACCTTAATTTTAACCAAAATACGAACCACAAATTAATTCCATACATTCTTTGCATGCAAGCAGAACAATGTACTCTGTTTTCCCCCGACTGTCACCATATTATCATCACACATCACATTTATAATTTACAGAATGTAAGATGTTACATTTTAAGAGGTTTTATCACTTCCTAAGCTTCCCAATGAAGTATCAGGAAAGTCCAATTCAGCCAATCTTGTTCAAAAAGCTTCATATTATTTTTAATGAGTTTTCTCACATGAGCAAAGAGCACAGAAATTTACTACCGTATGGCAAAGCACAAAAGAAAGAAGATGCTGAACCATGAGAAGTTTGAAAATTTGAGTTTTGGCTGGTTGGGGTCTTTAAGTAGGGTCCCAGGGATATAATTAAAGGACGAAAGAAAGATTCTTTCCATTAATTATTTTAAGCCTCTTTGTGAGTGGGGGCAGGGAGTGTGGGTTGGTTTCTTGGGGTTTTTTTCTTTTTTTTTTAATGAAAGGTGAGGCTGACTGACAGAAGAACATGACCAAAAGTCTGTTGATGCTTTATGTCCTCAAATTTTGCAACCAAGTTTGCCAGGAAACTGGAGACTTAAAACATTAACCCAGAGTCATGTGTCTCATCCCTTCTAATAGTTACTGAGCAATGCTCTGCTACGCCACCAAACAAAAATAACTACTAGAAAACAGCCATGAAGACACATAAACAGCTGCCCATGCATAGATGACAAGTTAAACAGTCAAGAAAATGACAGGGAGCTGCTGATGGAATTGAGTGCATGATCAGGAACATAAACATTCTATGAGGGTCATAGAAGTACTGCAGTTCATCTGAAAGTCTCAAAGTCCTAAAAATAACCTTAGTTATTCTGCTGCTCATAGAAATAGTATTATTTCCTGTTCTGAAGTGTCCTGGCCTTGATTTAATATGTTTCTTAGTAAAACCAAGAGCCACTTTCAACTGTATTTTTTACTATAGCCACTGTCTATTTCACAGAACCATAGAATCTTTAAGGTTGGAAAAGCCCTCTAAGATCATCAAATCTAACCGTCTGTCCAATACCACCATGTCAACTAAACCATGTCCTCGAATGCCATATCTACATATTTTCTGAACACCTCCAGGGAAAGTGACTCCAGCACCTCCCTGGGCAGCCTGTTCCAATGCCCAACCACCCCTTCAGTGAAGAAATTTTTCCCTGTGTCCAATCTAAATCTCCACGATGCAACTTGAAACCATTATTATGCACTCACTACATATTGCTTGCACAGAGCTTGGCACGCATAGAAAGTACTTTTCTAATTCAGAACATTAATTTTTGTTTTCTGTCAGTACATGTTATTATCTTATTTAGATTCTCCATATTCCCTTCTGCAAGCTTACAAAAGGATCAGAGAGAAGCCCAGCAACTATTTTGAGTTTTGTTTACAGAAAATACTAAAATATTTCTCTACATGCATAGTTTATAGCTCAGAGTTTATGCACAATTCATCTTTTCTCTTTGACTCAATTCCAACCCATAGAAAATTCATTATCAATTCAAGTTCATATTTGAATAAACTAAAGTTTAAAAAAATCCCCACATTCCTCCATGAGTTAAATGAAGCTAAAGCTTTTTTATAAAAAAGTATATTTACATAAGCATTAGATGGATGGAATACTGCAACAGACATTACTATTAACCCTTTTAAACTTCTCCGATTCACAATAAGTAAATCAAGTGGTTTCCCTTTAAAATTAAAATTTTTGTGCTCAAATTCACCTCAAATAGCAAAACCACCTCACACTGCAATTAACAATACATTATGATGCGAATGGAACTTTCAATATTCACTTTTTTATTTATTAATACTATATTCCCCGTGTCGAATCAAACCGTAGACAAGAACTCAGTAGTCTTCACACACTTCCTCAACAAGCCAAGTAAGTCCTATACAGCACAGAGAAATACTTACCTTGAAAGTCACTGTTGCCTTTGTACAGTAAAACCCAACTGAAATAATAGGATCCTTGAGGGATTGAGATTTCTGCTGATGTAGTGTTGTTCCATCATCAATTCCACCAGAATCGTTCTCTTCATCATCATAACTCACGATAGCAGGAACAAAAGACCAAGCCCAAGAAACCCATCCTTGTTGCTGGTCATCATCTTGATGCGAATAAGGATCTTGATTAATATACGGTGTTGGATATTGCATTACTGAACTTGTTTCATCTTCTGCGCCTTTTAAAACAAAAACTAAGTCAAATTTCAAGTCAACCATGCTTAAAGTTTGATTTATTTTACTCAAAATTACAGTATGTTAAATTTATCTAGGACAACAGTCCACATATTGCTCACTGATATTTGGTTTATAATGACAGAAGGTAAGTAGACATTTAAAATTTCTTACTATGAGTTTCTAAATTAGCATTTTTCTCAAAAAACTATTAAGGGCATTTCTAACGGTTTATTATTGTACATTTGCAGCAAGTCCAGAATTAGTCACCTATACCACACACTTTCAAGACTTCTTCCTTTAAAGCCTTTCTGAAGTTGCAGATTAAACCCTACTACATAAGGATATACTACAATCTTGTAGCTTTCAACTTGAAAATGAAATAAGAAGGGCTTTGATTGCAAAATCCATAATAAGGAAAATGCACACAACACACAGATCTAAAAATGAAGGTCAAAAACCTCCTTTGTTTAAAAGCCAGCTTTGCAACTATTCAAAGATAACTATTTATCTACACTCAAAAAAGCTGTTGTGCCACCTGTAAGCCACAAAAACACATATTGGTCTTCTGTGAAAAAAGCACTACAGATAGCATACAGAACAAAACAAATATTGCCCCAAATTCAGAAGTTTAGGATTCATGATCCAAGCAGGTGCATAAACAAACAGCACAGTTCACACAGCCTATCCCACTTTGTCACCTCTCTTATGGGACTCCCAAGGGCTATTAACTGCTTCAGAGTTACAACAGGTAGTACAGGATGCAGAACTGTTCTCACAGGAAAACTATCTGGAACATTACTTAAACTGAAAATGGAAATATGTACATTTTGTTTCTATTTGCATTTAAACTAAAAGAATCTACTCTTACAAGTTCTAGAGCTTTTATTCTTCAATCTAACTAGCTTTTACACTAATTATTTAGACAATTGGGTGATGGGAGAAAGCAGAAGCAAATGGACTCATAAGAATTCTCTGCACATGCTTGGAGGCTAAGACGCCTCCTCCCAACCAGTGGCTGAGCACCACAGGCTCGCTCACTCCCAGAGGAGAAACAGACAGAGCCTCCATGGATCAGGATAAGGACAGTTTACTGACAAAAGCACTGTGAAAGGGGAACGATAACAGTCAATTACACTCGCACCCAGTGATAACACACAGTACCTTACCAAACCCAGGATAAGAGAGTGCTGCACAACACAAGGACCAACCAGATGCCCTGGCTGCACTTGGCCTGCTCTGGAGGCATCCAGCAGTGCCCCTCCTCAACCAGCCCCTTTTATGGGGGAGTCATGTCAAGTGGTGTGGAAACCAACCCCAGGCTGACACAGCACACCTAGGCTGACTGCTTGGGGAGGCTGACTCTGGCGTAGCCAGAACCAGGACAGTTACAAATTACTCAGGTCCTACATTTGGTCTACACAGCCATAAAATTCAGCCCTCATTTAGCATACCTCTTTGCTGCAGCATGTGTAGACACAGAGACAAAAGATGCCAAATAACAGTTTGGTTTGTAATATTTTAGAAGTCATTAAAATACAACAGCACAGCAGCTAGACCACAATGGTGGTATCGATGCAGTAAGACAGAAAACAGAAAAAGAGGAAGATACACTGATCTTCTATCACAAGACTGAAACTACTACCATCACTAGGAAATTACACTTTTTGTATTTATTAATTTTTTTTCTGCCTGCATTAGATATCAGCCAGGCAAGGCTGATCCAGCTATGCCTGTGGCTACATAAATGCAACTGCTGGCACCAGGGGAAGAGGAAGGGAAAGCATCACCATCATTGTTGGCAATAGCATGAGTTTTCATCTGTTTGAATCAACCATGAAACGGCATAAATTAAACTTGGTAAGCACTTCAAGAACACAGCTGTAGATGTTCATTCTTGTATCACTGAAAAACATATATTCAAATTCATTTCCTCATCTGTGTTTTTCCCCACTATAAGCTAAACAAGCTACTGCAAACTCACAGCTAAGAACATGTTACTATTAAGTTTGAATACAAAACTTGAAGAATAAATCATGTTTAAAAAAAGACAAATTTGCAACAAACAAGAGTTATCTGGCTGATAATAGTTTTGGTGCTGACTTTGAGAATGCAATAGCCCTTAAATTTGTCCTTGTGGCATGAACTATCCTTGAAGAATCCCAAATGCAGTAACACACATGCTTTCAGAGCAATAAATGCTCTCTGTATGACTTTCCTTTGCGTGCATTTGTTATGTAAGGAATGCACAGAAATGAACAACCTGCAGGAAAACAAGTTCAGTGTTTGTATGAATTCCCCCTGTTCAGTGGCTGTGTTCCCAAACTGAATTTTATTTGAAAGGAGCCATTGACTTTGGATCTATACCACAGAAAGACAATAAACTGCCACAAGATAACTCCTAATATTTACTATGCTAGTAGCTTCTTTTTTTTCATGCTTAACTAGTTTTGCTTCACCATAGACATCAAAAAAGAGTGGTTCACCACCCTATTACACAACTGCATGCACACAATTGCCTGAAGGGTCAGGCCCAGAGAGTGATGCTGGTAGCCAGTCACTAGTGGTACTGCCTAAGGTTCCATGTTAGGTCCAGTTCGTTTAAATATTTTCATCAACAACCTGGACACAGGACTAGAGGGTGTCTTAAGTAAATCTGCAGCTGTCGACTCTGTTGAAGAGAAGCCTTACAGAGAGACTCGGACACATGAGAGAGCTGGGCAGTAGCCAACAGCATGAACTTTGACACTTGTCTTTGTTATAACAATTCTGCACCCAGGAAGGGGCAACCCTGGCTGCACATACAGACTGGGGGATCAGACACAGGAGGCCAGCCATGCTGAGAGGAATTTGGGGATCTCAGTTGACAGAGTTAAACATGAGCCAGTAGTGTGCCCAAGCAGCCAGGAGGGCAGGCAGTAGGTGCATCAAGCACAGCCTTGCCAGCCAGTCCAAGGAAGGGACTGTCCCACTCTACACTGCAGTGATGCAGCCTCAGCTCAAATACTGTGTGCAGTTTTGGGTGCCACAGTAAAAGAGGGACATAAAAATCGTGGAGAGTGTCCAGAAGAGGGCAACAGATGGTGAAGGGTCTGGAAGGGAAGTCTCATGAGGAGAGGCTGAAGTCCCTTGGTTTGTTCAGCCTGGAGAAAAGGAGGCTGAGGGGAGACCTCACCATGGTTTATGGCTTCCTGATGAGGGGGAATGAAGGGGCAAGCACTGATCTCTCTTTCATGACCAGTGACAGAACCCAAGGGAACAGTGTGAAGCTGCGACAGGAGAGGTTTAGATTGGGTGTTACAAAGAGGTTCTTGACTGAAAGGTTGGTCGGGCACTGGAACAGGCTCCCCAGGGAAGTGGTCACAGCACCGAGCTTGGCTGAGTTCAAGAAGCATCTGGACGATGCACTCAGTCCCATGCTCTGACTTGGCTGGCCCTGTGTGCAGCCAGGGCATGATGATCCTTATGGGTCCCTTCCAACTCATGCTATTCTGTGATTCCATGCATTAGCACAGTAATCCCCAAATTGCACATAACTGGAAAAAGATACCAATCAAAACCAGTAGAAACTAAAATCCCACATACCAAACTCTAGTCTGCATGCTATTTTGCATCTCCTTTCAAAAAGAAATGTACTCCCAACACTTCCTAGTTGAAAATCTGATGCCACCTTGATTGTAGCATGAATACAATGTTAGACAGTCCACACTCATGGGGCAGAACTTTTACATTGTTTAGCAGCAACACACACTTACTTTGTGCAAGTGATTCAGGTTGCCTGGAATCAGTACTGCAAAACAGTAAGACTTAAATGTTTCTTCTTATTTTTGCACTGAGAACATCACCTTCTGTGAGTGTAACATGAAAGCTTCAGGTCCAGCTCTAGAGAATCCACTTTTTCATGCTATGTTCCTATGGCTATTAAACAAAATTCCCCCAAGCTTCTACTCTCAATTTTGTCTTACTGTAAATTGAAACTACCTCAGTGAAGAGCTCAGGGACAAGGATGAAGAGAATCAATCACCTTCCAAATTGGTTAAGAAAATTCCAAATGAAGAATAATGTCACAACAGTTCTGAAGTGCTGAAGTAACACCAATAATTATTCTAAAGCACTCCCCATGAGCTCCCCATTAGCTTGGGGTTGCTAATCCATTATTTTAAAATTCTAATTATTTAAACAATGTTGCAACCTCAATAAAATTAGTAGCAGATGTATGAGTTAACAGTGAGCTACAGAACAAGAGGCAGTGATTTTAAAATGCCAGAACCAGGACAAGAGGTAGGAGGTCTATTTTTTATTTTAATGGCAAAGGAGACTAAGCAATGTGAAACATTACAATGAAAGGGAAAATGCCTTTGGCTTGTGATACAAATCACAGAACAATTGATCTCAGAGTGATATGAAAGTGCAGATACCCAATAGAAGAAGGTGTTAGCTGTCTAAGTGGTTTTGCTTCATACCCTGCATACAGCTTCAAGCAGATCAACTGGAAATGCACGTTGCTCATTGGAAGCATTGGGGAAAAAACAAAACAAAAAAACCAAACCTCTTGCATTGTACTGTCTACATTAAGCCACTTTTCAAATTAGCAGCAGAAAAACTGGCTTTATTTTTAAGCTTTTATTAAGTAAAAATTAAAGGTCAACCTGTGACTCATACCTTTCAAAGATTTGATCATATTTTCTATGGTCTCTACTTCAAGAGAAAAGAAAATGGCAAGACAACATAAAATGCACATTAAAAAGGCATTCATAAAAATCTAGCTCTCGACAATAAAGTTTTATTTCCTAAAACAATTAAATTTATTTCTATTAAGTGTTTTTATTTCCCCAATTTAGGAACTTCATCATTTGAGAACATTTAATCTTTACTCATGTTTTTAATTTGCTACTCATTTTACCTGCTGTTCACTTGTTAACAGATGTAAGCAATGCCTATGTGCCTCAACACGTATTCCAAATCCATGAAATTTGGCAATTCCCATGCAATGATCTTGATCTCCATCCTCAGCCCACAGAATCTCAGCAACCAGTTATAGTGCATTATTATATACTCCCACAACAAAGTTATCCACTGCCATGCTGGTTGTTACATGGCTGTGCAATGCAGTGACCTCACAAGCACTGTTCCACAGGGCTGCATCTTTATGGTTTGCTGCACAGGTCATTTACTCCCGAAACACACATAAAAACAATACTATGTACCCCAGTTCAAAGATCATATGCCTATCTCCATCTCTTTTACCATCTTTTTACCATCAGGAGAAGACAGGCAAAAAGTGCAGACACAAGAAAAATACACGGGGAAGTGTCATTTGGCACACATCACTTCTTATCCTGACATCATTTTAGTCCAACTGGGGATCATTCTTTCCACTGTTCAAGAATAACTCTTCTCTACCCAAACTCTTGAACAAAGCGCACAGCTGCTTTTCCTCACTCAAGTATGGATAAGCAACTTTATTTCAGTTCTCCCATTTTTATCCTAATAGAATATTGCAGAGTCAATTCCTTCTCTGACAACTAACGCTCACCTAGAATTTCTTGCTGTCAGAAGTTATTTGCACCTGGTTTTCTCAGTCAAATCAAATCCCAAAGCTGGCAAAATATTAAATTAACTCTCTTGATCGACTTTCTGTTTCACTGGTATCCCAAAAAGTTACTCATACTACTGTTCTTGCCACCAAGTTTTCACAATTAGGAACAATTCAGTCCATTAAAAATTTGCATTTTATAGGATCCATGCAATATTTCATTCTGTTTAGTGCTGCAAAAGCTTTAAAGAAGGTCTTTGCGAATGCAAGTAGCTATTTTGGGGGTTCTTTTTTGACAGTAAGGATCACAACAAGATCGGTGTGGTTTACAAATATGAGAAAGTTTCACAGTATTCCTTTGGGATGGAAAGGTACAGTCGTTATTTCCATTTTACACCTGAGAAACTTTTCATATGCTTGAATCATATCTGCTATGGATTTGATTCCACGAAAGAAAACACACACAAAAAAAACCCAACACCACAACAAACCAAACAAAAGCCCTTCCATAATGTACAATCTTAAGGCAATCATTCAGAGGAGGCAGCAGCAGGAACTGTTAAAGCAACTCAAGCTCAGTAGCTCGTATCATACTGCTCACGATCCCAAATTCTCACATTTGTCCTAAGCTTCTTGCTCAGCATCTCCTATCATCATCACGCAGATACATCTCAGCTACCAGCCTGCCTTCCCTACGCCCTGCACCTCAGCCATTCAGCTTTTCA
Organism: Laterallus jamaicensis coturniculus; assembly: GCA_022605575.1. Classification (NCBI taxonomy): domain Eukaryota; kingdom Metazoa; phylum Chordata; class Aves; order Gruiformes; family Rallidae; genus Laterallus; species Laterallus jamaicensis. Next base: position 69,029,865 of record JAKCOX010000002.1, on the reverse strand, counting down.
TCTCTAGTCCATGGTTTGTATTTCTTTCTCCAGTGAGTTCTAGACTTTCTAGCACTAGCTAGACTTGGGAACCTTATTAATACTTATAAATATCTGAAGTGTGGGACACAGGGAGAAATAGCCAGCCTTTTTTCAGTTGTCTGTGGAGACGGAACAAGGGGCAATAGCCTCAAGTTGGAGCACAGGAAACTCCACACCAATGTGCAGAAGAACTTTCTCACAGTAAGAATGACAGAGCACTAGAACAGGCTACCCAGGGTGTTGTGGAGTCTCCTTCTCTGGAGATATTCAAGACCCATCCAAACACCTACCTGTGTGACCTGTCCTAGGGAACATGCTTTGGCAGAGGAGTTGGACTTGATCTCTTGAGGTCCCTTCCAATTCTGTGCTTCTGAGCTCTTTCTGTTCTTCAAACCCCTCAGGTCATTTACTCAACCAACACTAGTATCTCCATCTTAGACCATGGATCTCAGCAACTCCATACAGCTAGCTTCCAGCTCTCCTTTGCATCCTAGCTTCTCTCATGCCTAATTAATTTTCACTTCCAGTTGCAGTAGTGATTTTTTTCCCCCATAACCCAAAAGCTTATTCTGAAGTCCCAGCCTCTGAAAATTGCTGGTCCTGCCATAGGCTCTTGTCCAAACCCTTCTAGTTTCTGTATCTCTCTGCACTGAAATACAGCTATTTCGCCCTTGGCACTACCAGTACAAGACATCCAAGGTCACAACTCTGGCAGTCTACAACCCCTCAGAAGAAATAACCCTGTCCAGCCCTGATCCAAAACATGGTCCAGTCTACATGCAGTAATAAGTGAATTCACATGCCTAACTAAAGCACATATTTCTGGCCTGTAATGTTATCCATGTACTTTGAATGCTTTCAGTTTGACAGAATTTGAACAGATTTTACTCAGACAGCAAAATATATGTTCATGACACAGCCTACCCTGCTTACATTTGGGTATACAAAACAAACTGCTGCTGGAATATTCTGAGACACAGATAGGTGACTGATTTTATGATGTCAACAACATGATAAAAAATAAGTCCCACTCAAAAGACTAAGGAATAGGGATAATTGAACCCAGTAAATGCCTTAAACTGCTTACTAATAAATACTGGTTTAAACTGTTTAATGAATCTTCAGAACCCTTTCAAAGAGTTATAAAAATATAATCTATAAAGGAGGTCTGTACATTATTAAACTGTAAAGAATTTAGGCACAATTCCAGTGGAATTAGTCTTGGATGTCATGAAGCCTTACTCTTGGGAAAAGATGTGGCTAATATAGCTCAGCATATAATACATATCATTTATCATTGTACTTGATTACATTTTTTTTCTGAAAATAGCAGTGCATTCGAAGTTTCCTCAGAAATGTTCAAATCTGTGGTTGGAAATTTGGATGACAAATGCACCATGATGTGCTAAGAAAGTGTTGGGCTTTTTCCCTTCTCAGACAGATATAACATGGAGTCAGAAGAAAAAGAAAAAAGGACTCAAACTGATGGTATGGGTGACCTGGTTAACGTCAATTTGGCATTACTGCTTAATTGCAGTGAATAAAAGGGAAAAAATCCTTAGATATTTTAAAGTTTTATTAATCTGTGCATACATATATGTACACACATGTGTATATATGCCTACATATATACTGAACTCTACGCAGGACACAAGCATAAATGGTATGAGGGAAAAGAGTTTAGCAGTTGTGCCTGTGTGTGGCAAAATATTTTGCAGTGAAGACAGAAACAGACTTCTAGAACTGTTTCTATAGCTCTGGCTTGGCCACCCAACAATTGCCATCTGGTTTGTGTTCTGAAGGAGATAGCTCTGTCAAATAGATATGATCATATAATTAAGTACAATGACAATGTTTGAGCACAGCTTAGTTGAACAAAAATTGCACAGGAAATCAGATTTCTTCCTTGGTGGCTGTTGTCATTGCAACCTTAGTCTACTTTCTGCCCCTTCTGACAACTCTTGTGTGCATTGTGTGAAGTTACATGAGATTATTTTTTAGATGGCTATTTTATGAAAAAGCAGGAAGTCACATTCACAGTTGTTAAAAAAACAAAAAGGGGATTTACAAACAGCAGTTGCAATTCAACCTTCCTGAGGACACAACTTTAGAAATATGAATGACAAGCAATGCACTGCCAAAGATTTTACTCGTATTTGGACAAAAGAATCATATATTCCATTCCAGATGCAGAAAATACTCAGTACTTGTAGGCAGATGCCTTTTATTTTAACCTTAATCTTCACTTAAACTATATTTCTGTTTCACCACTCATCTCACAGCCTAAACAAATGAAGCTGAACAAATAAAACCCTCATAACTCTACTATCCAACTTCTACCCTCATCCACAGTTGAAGTGGTTCACTGCAGTCTTCTCACTACCCAGCTAATCTTTGTCTCCAATCCTTACATGCTTTTTCTATTCTTCAAATGCCTGTCCTATAATCAGACAGACCTGTGCACCCATAGTAGCTCCAGGAATCCGGCTACAAAAGTTCACTCTAAATATATCCTAATTCTCTATGGTGTGAATACATGACCAAATTCAGGTGAACTGTGATAGAAAGTAAAGAAAAATATTTATGGTAGAAAGACAACCCTCTGTCTGAAAGCAAGGGTAATGCACCTTTTCACAGAAGAGTTTCTCACCCTTTCTCCTGCAAATAGCACAATGAACACATTGGTTAGAAGGCATTCTTAGAATGCACACTGATGATTTTTCTAAAAACTCTATGATTTTTATGTTTTGGGAGAAAATTAATAATTTCAGAATAATCATCTAATCATGTCTGGTATAACAAGGTCCAGATTTCTTGTCAGGAAAATAGTTTCTAATGCAAAAAAAAAATTTGAGCTTTAGAAAAAATACAACAGAACTATTTACAGACATCTGATTTATTTGCTCAGTTTCACATAGCAGGAGCATGACAGAGAATTCTACATCTGGCATGACAGTGAAATGGTTATCTGTGCCAACCAACATTGAAGGCTACATTTTGGCAAAAGAATTTCCACTGCTGTCATTTTCCCAATAATTTATTTATTTCTCAAACCAGAGAAGACAGCAATGCAGGATAAAAACTGCATAAGCATCTTACGTAAATTAAAAATTATATTTCTTAAACAAAATTAAATTAACAGTTTACAGAAACATTCAAACCACTTTAATACTATAAACATAAGCATAGCTTAAGACTGCTGTATCACCTCCACATATAATTCCATGAGTTTTCTAAAAGGCATCATGCTCTTGGTTGAGTAGTAAAGCTCTCTTCCTACTCCCCCAGATCCAAATTCAACCTTTGAAAGACATCCAAAACTTGTGTCTTGAGGAGATGAATATTAAAACACAAATCTCTAAATAAGTTCCCAGTTTTGACAAGTAAACTAATTTCTGCTCTACCAAGAAAAATCAAAGTGACAATCCATCCTCCCTCTTCTCTTTTACTTAGTGCCCAATACATTAAAAAACCTTGGATGTTCAAGATCATGACATTCCTGATTATGTGGCTAAAAATAAAAAGTATGATGTAAGTCAGCATGACCACTTGACTCTTCAGTGTTCTGTGTTTATATTTTACACAGAAGTGAAAGAGGAAGAAAGTATTTAAGATCTAATGTCTACACAGAAATTGATTTCCCTTCAGTTTTAATATAAACTAAGCACTTCTATACCTTTCTTACGTTGCTGCAAATTCCTAACAATTCACCTAACGAAAACCTGAACATTCAAACACATGACATGAGACAATTAGAAAAAAAAATTCAAACACAATAGCAAATTTGGTAGGTCCTAGAAAAGCCACATAAAATTGAGGCTGGAGTGAGAGGTTCACAGCTCAAAATGCATCACTGGACATCCAATAAGTGTTGCAACCCTAGCAATATTTGGGAAGCAAACACACAAAGGTAAAGAGAATCCATTCCTCATCAGTACTATGCTCCTTCATGTAGAAGGGGGAACACATTTTCTATGAAAAACAAAAGCAGAGGAAACTAGACAATGAAAGAGGACAGAACCACTGGGAACATGATGCAAAGTAATACTCTGCTGATATGCCTGTTATCAGTAACAAGTTTCAAACGAAGACGGAAAAGCACATCACACTTTGCAACTGGCAGGAGCCACATTTGAACTAAATAATGAAGTCAAAGTTGCCTAAGGATAGATGCTTTGTTGCACAATATAACAACAGATAAATCCCTACTCTGTCACAACTTCTGAAAGAGTCTTTTTAGACAAAAGTTTAATGTCCGTTTAGACCCTCATAATACTTTTCAGAACACAGCATGAAAAAGACATTGGGGCATTGCATACTTACCCAGCACAATGAACTGGCTCTAACAATTTGCAGACTGCTGAGATACTTGGCCATGACTAGCCTTGGCCATTTACATTTGTAAAAAGCAGGGAAAAAAATCATGTTTTTAACATTTCTTTTTTAAAAAGTAATAATTCTATTTACCTGCAATATTTCCCAACATATCTTTAGTGTGGCAGACCAAATCTTCACTTTCCCCATCTTTGAAGTTGCCTATTTCTCCGTAATAAAGAGCAATCCCAAGCTGCATTATACGTATAAACATAGGCAGCTGCTGATCTGAGATGGAAAGTTTCAAACTTTCAACTAACGTGTGAATCTGAAAGATAAAGCAAAACAGCAAATAATAAAGCTCTGTCATCATTAAAGCCACCTTTTAGACCACACAACACCATAATCACTTTGTATGTGCATTCTAATTTCTTAAAAACCAAAGCTGCAATACAACACCAGGGAAAGGGCTGTTAATGACTATCAAAAGTATACACTCTTTGTGTTGCTACACAAAAGATCATCAGGTGAAGAAGTCAAATGTGATATATTTTGTCATTTTTTTTTTCCACTAGTTGTTGAAGAAATTTCTAAAACATAAGTCACATAAGTATATCTGATTAAACTTTTATTTCCTTTACAGAATTTCATAAAAATCATATAATGGCATGGATTGGAAGGGACCCCAAGGATCATAGAGCTCCAACCCCCCTGCCACAGGCAGGGCCACCAACCTCAGGCCTGGAGCTACACAAGGTTGCCCAGGGCCCCATCCAACCTGGCCTTGAACACATCCAGGGATGGGGCATCCACCACTTCTCTGGGCAGCCTGTTTCAGCACTTCAACACTCTTTCTGTGAAAAACTTCCCCCTAATATCCAATCTAAACCTTCCCTCCTTTAGCTTTAAACCGTTCCCCCTTGTCCTGCCATTATCTGCCCTTTTAAAAAGTTGATTCCCATCCTGTTTGTATGCTCCCTTCAGGTACTGGAAGGCTGCAATGAGGTCCCCCCGCAGCCTTCTCTTCTCCAGGCTGAACAAGCCCAGCTCCCTCAACCTCTCCTTGTAGGGCAGGTGCTCCAGCCCTCTAATCATCCTTGTGGCCCTCCTCTGAACCCTCTCCAACAGTTCTACATCCTTCTTGTATTGGGGGCCCCAGACCTGGACACAGTACTCCAGGTGGGGCCTCACGAGGGCAGAGTAGAGAGGGACAATCACCTCCCTGTCCCTGCTGGCCACCCCTCTTCTGATGGAGTCCAGGATACCATTGGCCTTGCGAGCTGCAAGAGCACACTGCTGGCTCATGGTAAGTTTCTCATCCACTATGACACCCAGGTCCTTCTCAGCAGGGCTGCTCTCAAGAAGCTCTTCTTCCAGACTGCATCTATGTCTGGGATTCTTCCAGCCCAAAAATCTTTGCATGCTAAAGAAAGGCTAGATGTACTGGTATAATATATAATTGCCTTCATTCTGATTCTTTCCCACTCCCAACACTGTTGCGAGTGAACCAGTAACAGGAGGGGAAAAAGGATGCACTCCAACTCAAGTGCAGAAAATCATCTTCTCTATATATTTGAGTTCAAACATGCAATTAAGGAGTGTTCTCTACATGAAAGCAAGTTTTGTAAAACCTAACTGTGTTAGGATCAAAGATTCTCCTTCTTTAAATATTTTAAATATTTTATTCAATAATTTTGAATATTTTGGAGTACATGATCATGCTATAAAGACAAAACCAGACTATATAAGAAAGTGACCTTTCATTAGAATAAGAGCTATATAAAGTAAAATTATTTCAATAAGATTAGTCTGTAAAAACAGGCATACTTGAAGCTCCAGGTCCAGTTTCTAAATGTGGGTGAATACAAACAGAACTAGGAAGTAACTATGAATCAGTGTTGGCCTTAATCCCATCCACTAAGAAATATGAAAAAGCACTTTGCAAACACTACTGCATACCCACAGACAGGCAAAAATATAGTTGCAAAATATTTTTATTAAAGGATACTGATATAGTAATGGTTCTCTGATAAATGTATATGCGTTAATTTTTTAATAAAGCTATAGCCTTCATCATAGAGAATGACAAACTAGTACCAGGCATTTATGTAGGCTAGAGGAAAGATTTTTAGGTATCAGAATTGTACTATTATTTAAAATCCACTGAAAGAAAACAGCACAAAAAGTCCTAAGGTACATTTTGGAAATTAAAAATCCTTCAGTATCAGTTTTTCAGGGCCAGTTGATTAAAAGTTGCCAATAATAAATCTTTTCTGGGCAGATGAACAACAGGAAGGATAAGGAGTGAATAAATGTCCTAAGATTTGGAAAGATTTTGCCAGAAGCCTTTAAAAAAGTCACACAAGGGCCACATGTCATAGTGGAAGACAGGAATTCTAGGTAGCTATATAAACAAACATAATTACATAGTCCAGGGTACAACATGATTTTAATTATGCCCCTTCTTGTATGGTACTACCCTCCACACACCATAGTCCTTCTTTTCCATTGCCAGTGGAACTCATCTGCCCCTCAGTAAGTTGACTCATCTCACGAAAACTGGCAGAAAACTACTTATTTCTCCTTGTCCAGTAAGCTTTCTCTCAACTTAGTGAGTTAACTTAAATGACTGAGAGGTCAGACAAATGTCAGGGCTGCTGCAAAGAAGGGGATGCAGGACTGACACCCCCAGAGCCAGTCAGTCTTGCTCATTGTTGTCTCACTCCAACAAAAAGCTGAAAACACTAATCATTTTACAGATGTTTTGCCACCTCTCCTCACCTGTACTATTTTCATTCCAAAACTCAAATTAGTGGCTTAGTCTTCCCAGCAATGTATGTCTGCCAGATGCAAACAAATTCATCTCAAGTACTTCAGAATTGTCCTCCTTTGAGGAGGCTCAACTTAAACTCCTTAAGATTAGGTTGGGTAAAACTTTACAACAGACATAGTAGTCAAAATTATACAGGTTATAAAAATATTTTAGGCCCTACAGAGAAACCAAAAGAGCATATGCTAGTACAAACTTGGAAGTCTTGGAAACTTTCACTCAAGACCAAAAACCAGATGTGCTCTACCAAGTGAGCAGCACAGAGCAAAAATTTTCATTGTAAAGGTCTTCACAGATCTGGAGGAAAAGACTGAGTGTTGTTGGCTTTTGTCTTGAGCTGGGAAGCAAAACACCAGAACTTAAGCTGCTGGCATTCAGTACTGTACCCTTCAGACACAGTAGTTTCATTTGCAGTGGAGACATCTAAGAAGCTTTAAGTGCCCTGGAATTAATTCCATTAATGAAGCAGTTGTATTTACTGATAACAGCTCGTTTTACTTCAAATCTAAGAAAATACAGCTATTTCTGCTCAACAGTTAAATATTTTAAAGATAGGTCTTTTTAAATAACTGCATCCTGATGGTGCACAGCACAGTCTCCATGCAATCAGAATGTTACAATTTGTGAGGGGCTGTAGATCTACTCTATCATGACAATGAAATATTAGAAAAATTTTTTTAAGTATTACGTTTGTACAGATATTCTTTGGATCATAATACAGAATCATTAATTCACTTACATGTTAATCTAGAATCATATAACTTTTTAATTAATTGAGCATCCTTCTGAGTACCTTCATTATCAGTATGTTATTTTAAAGATTGAAGAGAAAAACAGAAAAACTTTAAAAAGTAAAAAAGTAAGCTATGTGCAACATTAAAAAAAGTAGCATATATTAAAGATAAAACATCTCTGAGCAAACTGAAATATGCCTTTTAAAAGGGCAGGGGCATTAAGTGACCACCAGCAAAGGTAATCAGAAAATTTTAATACAAATTTCATTAAATTACTATCACCTCAGTGCATTCTGGTATGTTTTATTTTAACCCAGTATCCACTGAAAGCTGTAATTAATATGACAACAATTGTTATTTTTACAACAACAGTACCATTTGAACCTGAAAGACTGTATCAGCACTTCAACTTAAGTGGGCTGTCAGAGACCTGTAATTTGGCCATAAACTTTTGCTCTGCAAACTTGGCATATAGGACTTCAGGGAAACGTTGCTTCTGCAAAGTTTACAGAATTATTTAGCTAATTTAAAAAACAGGCTTTTTTACTATTTACTGTGTATATGCAGGAATCACACTATCACCATAGGATATAAAGACCATAACTGACAAACTACAGGCAGCTGTGTGATGATTCCTTATCCCTGAAGTTCATACAGATGCTGAAGTTACAGTACATGGTTAAAAGTCTGAATATCATTGATTATTTAACTGCTTGTTTATAAAAATCAAAAAAAGCAAATTTCCAAAATTCTTACCTGTTACACTGAAGAATAAAAAAAAGAGTGCACACACAGAAAACCCCTTTTCTTTCTAATGTACAAGGACTGATTCTGCATGTAAGTGAATTAAGAGCCACACATGAAAAAAAATGGAATTTGTGCAAACATATGTACTACCAGCCATTTGTGTGCAAGTAGCCAGCATTTTGTGACAATTCTTACCTGGACAAATACTCCTACTGCCACTACCATATCCACATGTCTCCAAACTTGCCCAAGATAATCAAAGGCATTTATCCATACAGCACATAAAAGTAATAGGGGTGTTCGACAAATTGGACATGATTACTAATGAACTCCCAACCTTGAGTTCAAAACAGCCTAGGACTGCTGAATCATGACTCATACAAATGCAGTATGCCAATGCCAAGAGTGACACTTCTAAATTATATTCTTGAGAAATGCTTATCAAAAATAATGCTTTTCTCAAAAATTACTACCTTGCAGTGCAGACATCTGATTTTTGGACAGAGACATCTTTGGAAAAGCCTGGGTCTTATTTTAAAATGATTCTCAACTAATTAAACATGGACCACTAGTATTTGTTGAGGGCAGGAGGGCAAACCTTACATACATGACTACTCAAAGCAGGAAGAAAATGGTAGGAGTGAAACAGGAGTGAAAGTTAGTCTCAGCATTTTGCTTTTGCACTGCCATATGTAACGATATCACCGAGTGTCAGATGTCCAAGAGCCATACTGTACCCCTGCTTACCAGGAATTGAGCTTGGCTTGCTACTCTATTTCATGTGGTTCATTGCATTGTGTTAGTACACTGAGATTTCTTTTACTTACAAGAGTTGGAGCTACATGTGAAACAACAACAAAAGTAAAAAATCCCACCACCTTCCATCTTATAGCAGGCACCTTAAAGCATACAGATTGGGATTTTTCTTTAACAGATTACCTGCAGACTTTTTTTCCTATTACGTTTTCTTTTTTAAAACTTCAGCAAAATGTGAAAATATTAGAGAGCTTAACTTACCTGCTCTGTTACTATAAATAGACATTATTCTGCTCATCATATGAACAAAACACAATCAAAAAATCCCTTTAACAAAAACCAGAACAGTGCTAGTTTTTAATTTTACTTAAAATTTCAACATGTATTAAAAAAAAAAAGACCTTGCAACTTCACAAGTGAGTAGCAAAGATTCTGGATACCTACTTTAATAACAGATGGCATTTTGGAGTTGAGGTTATCATAAGTAAAATGCAGACGAGTCCTGAAGGAACACTTGTACAGCAGAGGCTCCTGGTAAAATTCAATCTTACCACTAGCATTTCTCTTATCGAGACATACGGTGCAGTCAGAAAAGTTGATCATCTTTCTCAGTACCAGATCAGTGGCTTTTAAAAAGAAGTAGATAAGTTAAAACAATATATAAGAAAAATAAGTTACGCATATGTATTCTTTTCTAAAAGAAAACAAAACAAGATAGTTCCATGGTTGCTATTGAAATCATCTGCAAAGTACTTATGTGACTAAAGAGGAAAATGTAATATGACACAGACATTTCCAGCTCAGTACTTAAGGAGGACAAATTAGTAATATCCAATTCAAATTTCCATCCCTTCACTGTGCCTCAGATTTGTTTAGAGTACCACTTCACGTGCGAGCATAAGAGCAATAAATATTGTTCTCATCATTCTCCCAGAAAGAATCTTGCTTTTTTCCCAAAAAGAGTTTGCTTTGGAAGATTCAATGGCAAAGAAGAGTTGTTATAGTGATCTTAACATGAAACACCTTTTGTCACGTTGTTGTATTAGTTTGCAACAATTACAGCGAGAATGAAGAAATGTGTCCAGTGGTTGGGAAACCACCAATTAAATTCCCCACTCCACTGGAGATCTTGTGTGTCCCCTTAAACAACTCACACTATGCCCAAATTCCACCTCTACCAAACAACAGCAAGAACACCAAGACTTACAGGTGAACACTGGCCATTCAAAGACTGAGACATTCAGACCCTGAAGGCCAAGATAAAGATCAGAAAGTTGTTTGGCTCTTTTCACCTGAAAACGTGAAGCAAAATAAAGCATCTTGCAATTGGTATGCTGCACTCTCCACAGCATGGCATGTTTTGGAGCTTTACAGATAGTCACAGTTGCCATGGAATGCCTTAAGATGATACAGCTCATTCACAAATACAGAAATCAATTGCCTAAGCAATCACTGCCAGCAGCAGGCACTAAACAAAACACTCACAGAAGGGTGGCAAGTATAAGAAGAGAGGTCAACAAAACACATTGTGCAATTATGTTACAAGAACACATTAAGAATCAATTATTATAACTGGCTCTTCAAAATGAAGGACAAGGCAAAAACTGGTAAGAAATAGAAACAGGCAGAAGTTATCTTACTTCTGACATAAGCAGCTATTTTAGACTTGCAAATTTCTGTATTAAGGGTGCCTCTGCTGTGATACCTAAAACTAAAATATATCTACTCACCAGAGATGTCCATAAATGCTCGATCCCAAAACTCATCCACTGTATAACATTCAGCAGAAGTGATATTAACTGAGAGAACAATATCATCCTCCACATATTTTAATATGAGATTGTTGATCACAATGTTGACGTTGTTTACAACACGCCTAATCAAACTCTGAACATAGCCTATAAAATAAAACAAATTATTAGGACTTATACAAAGACATGATTCCAAACTAATTTCTCACATCGTTATTTCCAACTTCTACACTTTTTTATTATCAAAACTGAAAGAAACCACGTATTACTGTCCTTTATCCAGAAAAGCCGTGCAGGGGACAGCGTTTCAGCTGGCATTCAGCGCAGTTAAGTCAATCAGCAATCCTTGCAACGGAGAAACTATAGAACCGAAACTCTAATACCAGGAATATAATATAGTGCAAGAGATTAATTGTTGGTGGCAAGAATCAACTTTCAAATTAATCAAGAAAACAGAAGACTATGGAGTTGGGCTTGTTCAGCTTGGAGAAGAGAAGGCTCCAGGGGGACCTTAGAGCAGCCTTCAAGTACTTTAAAGGTACCTGTAAGAAATCTGGAGGAGAACTGCTCGCGATGGCATGTAGCGATAGGGCGAGGGGTAATGGTCTTAAACTAGAAAAAAAGTAGATTTAGGTTTGGATATTAGGGTGGTGGATCGCTGGAACAGGTTGCCCAGAGACGTAGTGGAGGCTCCATACCCTTCCAACCTTACACATTCTATGATTCTGTGATTATTGCAGACAAAGTAAAATAATTTAAAATAAATTACAGTGACTTTTTTTTTTTACTTGAAAGATTATTAGGAATAGATTTGGAAAAGTGAACACCAGTTGCTAGGCTACTTTTCAAGTTTGCATATATTATGCCTATTTGCCCCCTCACCTAGATTTTTTAAAAGTTAACTAAGCATTAGTATGCCTAGTACTTTTTTTGATTCTAAAAACTAACATATCCACATCATGCTCAGTAAGACTCCTGTGAGGTATAACAAAATCAATTTCTGTCAACACCCCAAATAGTAAGCACCTGCACTGTTGGGAAGAAATCCATCTACATTTTTTCAGACAGTGTGATTGGAAAAATGATCTCGCCAGTGAATTCCCAGTATGCAGTAAACACTCATATTTTACTGAGATGGTAAAGAAATTAAATACTACTCATATTCATGTCTTATTTATACTGAATGTAACTATGGCACAAGTTCATTTGTGCTGAGGAAAAAGGAAAGAAGCTTAAAATCTCTGTGTTTTAAAGTGTATAACATTGCTCACATTGTATCTAAAAATCCATTTAATGCATTCTATGGAGTTCTAGTTTTGCAGCTATGTTGAAAAAAAGCATGATACAGGTTTAAATCCACAGGCTTCAAGACCAGTTTTCTGGAACTTGCACTCAGTAAGACTCATTTGTATCAACAATTTAGTTCTAAGATAACTTCAAACAAACTTCAAAACATAGCAAGATCAGTAGGAGCAAACTCAGGTTGCTACTCTAGCTATTCATCATCTTCACACTCAAATATTACTTTTTACCTTGGAGTATATGGAAGGTTTCCTTCACAACAGCAAACTTACACAGCAAACATACAATGTTTTTCCTTTTTCAGCATTCAAAGCCTCCAATAACCTCTTTTGTTAAATGCAAAACATGTTTTCAGCTACCATTAGCACAATATTTTGAGTTTGATCAGGTACACTTCTATGTATTCCAATATTAAAATATTAATTTTAAAACACACATCACATTTTTTATCATAACTCACATTGCTTCATTTTATACTACTCTTGAGTATTTCCAGCAGGACAGAAGTAGCTTTTTAACTCTCCTGTCACCTTAATAGGATTGGAATCATACTAAAACAAAATCTGGAAAGTGCTTTAGACTTCTGTCTAAAGGAACAGAAAATGCAGAACTGCAGTGAAAGTTAAAATTTTGACAGCTTGGTATAGTCAAATTTCTTGCATCATCTGAGTTTATCTTTTTAGCATATCAATTTGAAAGAACTACTGAAAAAATATGCGGAATGTTCTCCCTGACTTCTTAAAATGGTAACTTTTTTAGCTACATGAATTCAGAAAACCCAGTGTTTGTATAATGAAACCCAATGTTTCAATAATTAAGGGGCATAAGAGACCCATATTCATCACTAGAGGGGTGTACACTGACCTGTATATAAATAGAAGCCAGCACAAGGCATTTAGTCACTTAAGTTCAGCTCTGAAGTATTTTGCAGACTATGTAACTAGCAACTATAAAGTCATAACCAGCGATTTAATTATCATTTTAAAGCAAGCCACTAATTTCATTGAAGAAATTGAACCCGACCTCCACAGGTCCAGAACAGTTTTTTCAATATTTTGCTTTCAAAAGTATTTCAGAGCCAATCTAATTCTAAAGAAAGCAATAAAAACATCATCAGGTTCATGCATAATACAGCTTGCCTTTTTTTTTCTAAAGGAGGTTTTATTTTAAGTACACGTGAGAGTTACTGCTTATTCCTGTAATTTTTAAACCTAACACTATGACCACCTTTGCCACTAAAATCTAGGTATTCTATGAGGAGGTGACTACAAATAGTAGAAAATCTGTAGGGGTAAATTTCCTCTGAGGTGCTATACAAAATCCACATGTGCACTTTTTCCACATTCTCTAAAACACAGTCAGCTGCACTGTACAGTAAGAGTTACAAATGCAGTTTCAGATCCAACCCTCCAAAATATTGTAGCACTACAGGGCAAAGAGTGGTCTATTGATTCAACAGAACTGACATCAGACAGGTCACATCTAAACATCTTAACGATAGAGTACTGCTAAATGTATCAGAACTATATTTGAGCGAAGCTCCACCTGTCTCTATGTGAGAGAACACAGACGAGTTGAAGGATCAATAAATCTTGTTACAGATTACAACAGTTGTCCGATACCTATATCTGAGGGTAAAGATGTGCAAGTTAAACCTTAGCAAAGGCATATCCTATACCACAAAGAATACAATCTTACTATAAGGAGGCTTCTACTCCTCACGGAGGCTGTTCACCACATAGGACCTGTACGTTAGACAGTGTAACTTAGGTATCAAAAATAACAAAACCCAACTACACGTAGAGAACTTCACCACGTGGAAAGCTACTTCACAATCAGGTAAGCTTGTCACTAATTCTCTCCATATCAGTAGGCTTTGCTGCCAACACTCTCTATGCAGTTAAAGGAGGAACATGATGACAGTGAAGGTGATAACACCCTAGAGTTTCACAGATGCACAAAATATATCTAGAGAATCTATCAAACAGTAACATAAGAAGGTACCACATCTGATAATTTGCTGCAGTATTGCAAATACAGTATGTGCAATTGCTACAGTATTGGAAATACTATATGTGCAATTCTTATGAGCACAGTAAGCAACGAGAACCACAATATTCTCAAAAAAGATGACATACAACCCAATTTTCAACATGCATGTTGCATCTGGACCTGGACATCATGACCCCCATAAAAGGAGACTGTTTGAGGAGGGGTGGTCCACATGACTCCAGGATAGGCTGAGCACATAGTCAGGTTTTGGGTCAGTAAAGTGCTTCATGTTACCACTGTTTGTGTATTCTATCAGAAGTTCCTTTGTTGCTTCCCTCTCTCTGTGCTGTGTCAGTGAACTGTCCTTATCCCAACACATGTGGGCTTTTGCCTATTTCTCCTCCCCATCCTGCTGTGGGAGCGGTGAATGAGCACATGGGGCTCGGCTGCACCTTGGGCTGAACAATGGAGGTCCACATCTAGCACCAGCTGAAACAAATGCGAGGAACGAAAGTCCTAGAATTGACACTGAAGGCAACAGTCACCCAATTCTCTGTCAAGCCTTTGACTTCTGTTGCTCACAGATGAAACACAAAGAACCAGAGGCCAAGGGACTGCCCAAGCAGAAGTGCTGTCCGTGGTACAACACAATGGGTGTCAAGAGTCCTGCAACTACAAAGCCACTAGAATTTATGGAATCTTGGAGCTTTAAGAAAACCTCCAGATCTGACTCCACAAGCACCCATTCTGAAGCAAAATGATACTCTGTAATACATAATATTCCACACACTAAATTCAAATATTCTCTTCTGATTCATGGCAAATATAAACTTTCTTTTAACAAAAGACAGAGGAAAAGCCTAACAAAACTGTCATGTTTAACTCATCAGAAATTACATGGCCCAAAAAGACAAACTGCAATTCATTCCAGTGCTCTTCACTGTTCTGCACAAAACGCCACCTCAAAAACCAAATTTCTGTGCAAACTCAGATTAAATAATAATCATAATAATATAGTTCCTCAGGCATTTTTATATCATATCTCCAAGTTCAGCTGAGCCAAATTCCACACTGGGGAAGTGATGAACGTCTCTACCAGTAGATGAAGAGCTTGATAGGAAGTATCTCCAAGAATTACTAGGCACATAAGAAGAAAACCTTACCTCTAGAAATATTTTAAGAATATGAAAAGGAAATTTCTGAAAATATACAAGAACTGAATGTGATCCAGTGAGCAGTTAATGTGTGGTAGAAAACAGAGTGATGTGAAGCAGAACCACTAGAGCAGCAGAAGATGAAGTCTAACACACTACCCTTCAACAGGTTTCACATGTTAATCCATCACACTTCAAATTCTGTAAATTTAATGATTCCACAAAAGGGAAGGAAATGATAGAATGATTGTCCACATTTTATTGCAGTTGATTTATATGTAGACAGAGATACAACAGTTTAACTTTGACACCTGAACGAAATTTAGGTATTTTCTATCCTTCAAACACAATCCAGCTTTTGAAATTATTGATTACCTGGAGGTAAATCAGGGTCAGGAGAAGCAGACTGCTGAATTCGTCGGGGTTTTACTGTTGATTTCGTGCTTTCCGTGGTACTGCGGTTTGTTGAACTGGAACCACAACTTTCGTGGTCTTCCTGCTAGAGGAAAAGAAAGCAACTTAGTCAACCAAGCAAAAAGAAAAAAACATGGAGAGAATAACTTGGTACAGATTAGGTAAATTATAATTCTGTTAGTTTTTCCATCAATTCAATCCTGTACATGCAACTAACTGCATAAAGTATTACTAAACTAGCTGGACAACAATAAAAAAACATTTCCAATTAATAATTCCACTAGCTTTTATTTTTAAAAAAATCCTCAGTCATTTAATTATTAATTCTAATTGAAACACATTTCATCTAACTGCATTTCTGCTGAAACCTTCCATCAACCAGAGTCCTGCAGACTACCAAAACAAATATGAGAAACTCCTGAATTTTATGAGCTTACATGCCTACTCATGTAACCACCTCAAGACGGTTCCAGTATGTCAGAGTCATGTCCTTCCTAATACAGTTAATTGAAGCTGATTCACTGAGCAAAATATTTTTGCAGACTTCTAAAATAGTAAAACATGGACCCAGAAAAGATAAATAAACTGAGGGGCACCTACTCATCTTGAGCTTCTATATAGCTTATTCACCTCAAGGAATTCAGAAGCAGGAAACATGCTCATAATTAGGAAATATTATATAAGCCCTACAAGATGAAATTCACAGACACAAGAAAATGTTAATTAGCTGAATTTATGGGTTTAAGTACCCCACTAGTATTTCCATTACATTCCAGAATGACAGTTTAACTGCAAGACTCAAGAAAAAGAAGGCCAAAAGAAGTAATTCAAATATTCTTGTAAGTGTATTAAAAGAGGTCTCCAAGTCATGGCAAAGCTAGGATCACACAAGGCTTTCACAAAAAGGAGGATTCAGGCAACAAGAGTCAAGTGTTGCAGTATGAAGTTATAATATTCCTAATTCCTCCAGCCAAAGAGCTTAAACTGCTGGTTCTTGTACAAGATAGATCATGTGCTTACCTGCACGCTGCCTGCCATTTTTAATAATTTCAGAGAAATTACAGAGAGAAATATTTCCATTACTACTTAATTTTTTTACATGAAAAATTTTTTTAAAGTTAAATATAATGATACATTTTAAATCACAGAATCACAGAATCTTAGGGGTTGGAAGGGACCTCAAGAGATCTTCGGGTCCAACCCCCCTGCCAAAGCAGGCTCCCTATCTCATATTACATAGATAGGCGTCCAGACGAGACTTGAATATCTCCAGAGAAGGAGACTCCACCACCTCCTTGGGCAGCCTATTCCACTGCTCTGTCACCCTCACTGTGAAAAAGTTCTTCCGCATGTTGGTGCGGAACTTCCTGTGCTCCAGCTTACAGCCATTGCCCCTAGTCCTGTCCCCACTGACCACTGAAAAGGGGCTGGCCAATTCCCCCTGCCACCCATGTCTAAGATACTTGTAAACACTAATTAGGTCCCCCCTAAGTCTTCTTTTTTCCAGGCTGAACAGACCCAGCTCACTCAACCTTTCCTCATAGGGGAGATGTTCCAGACCCCTAATCATCTTTGTCGCTCTTCTCTGGACTCTCTCCAGAAGGTCCCTGTCTCTTCTATACCAGGGAGCCCAGAACTGGACACAGTATTCCAGGTGGGGCCTGACCAATGCAGAGTAGAGGGGGAGGATCACCTCCTTCGACCTGCTGGACACACTCTTCCTGATGCATCCCAGGATCCCATTGGCTCTCTTGGCCACCAGGGCACACTGCTGGCTCATAGCCAACCTGTCATCAACCAGGACCCCTAGGTCCTTCTCCATAGAGCTCTTCTCCAACAGGTCATCCCCCAGCCTGTACTGATACAGTCGGTTATTCCTCCCCAGGTGCAAGACTTTACACTTGCTTTTGTTGAATTTCATTAGATTTCTCCCTGCCCAGCTCTCCAGTCTGTCCAGGTCTCGCTGGATGGCAGCGCAGTGTTCCTGCGTGTCAGCCACTCCTCCCAGTTTTGTATCATCGGCATACTTGCTGAGGGTGGATGCTATTCCCTCATCAAGGTCGTCAATGAAGATATTAAACAGGACTGGACCCAACACTGAGCCCTGGGGAACACCGCTAGTCACAGGCCTCCATTCAGATTCTACTCCACTGATCACGACCCTCTGAGCCCGGTCTGACAGCCAGTTCTCAACCCACCTCACTGTCCACTCGTCTATCCCTTGTTTCCTCAGCTTCTCTATCAGGATGTTGTGGGAGACAGTATCGAAAGCCTTGCTAAAGTCGAGGTAGATGACATCCACTGCTCTCCCTCCATCCACCCAGTTGGTAATAACATCATAGAAGGCTATGAGATTGGTCGAGCACGATCTCCCCTTGGTGAATCCATGCTGACTATTCCTCATGACCTTCTTCTCTTCCAGTTGTTTGGAGATGGCATCCAAAACAAGCTGTTCCATCACCTTTCCAGGGACAGAGGTGAGGCTGACTGGCCTATAGTTACTGGGATCCTCCTTCTTGCCTTTTTTAAAGGCTGGAGTGACATTGGCTATCCTCCAATCTTCAGGCACTTCTCCTGTAGTCCAGGATCTGTCAAAGATGATAGAGAGCGGCTCCGCAATCACCTCCGCCAGCTCTCTCAGCACACGTGGGTGTATCCCATCCGGGCCCATGGATTTGTGTGCATCCATTCCTTTGAGTCGTTCCTGGACCACCCCTACCTCTACTAGAGGGGAGCCATTCGTTCCCCAACCACTCGTTCCCCAACCACTCCTACTTACATCTGGGATATGTGAGTCCTGAGAAGCCTTCGGAGTAAAGACCGAGGCAAAGAAGGCATTAAGTATCTCCACCTTCTCATCATCTCCCGTCACCAAGACACCCGCCTCATTCAACAAGGGACCTACATTATCCCTGGTCATCCTTTTACTATTTACATACCTGAAAAAGCTCTTTTTGTTGTCCTTTATGTCCCTTGCCAGCTTAATTTCTAAGCAGGCCTTAGCCCTCCTAGTTGCATCCCTACAGGCCCTGGCCACATCCTTATATTCATCCCATGATCTCAGACCCTGTTTCCACAGTTTATAGGTTTTCTGCTTCCCTTTGAGTTTACTCATAAGTTCCCTGCTTATCCACGCAGGTCTTCTACCTCTCTTTCCCGATTTCTTACTCAAAGGGATGCACCTATTCTGCGCTTGGAAGAAGTGCTGTTTGAATGTTAGCCAGCACTCGCAGGCTCCCATTCCTTCAAACAGAGCAGCCCATGGGATAGCCCCTATTTGATTTCGGAGGAGATCAAAGTTAGCTCTTCCAAAATTCAGGGTAGCCTACAACTTTGAAAACAACAGATCTTCCATCCTTTCTTTCCTTCCACACCATATTTACAAAAACAGAATACGGAGAGAACTTCTCTTATAAAGTGGAACTATTTCAGTACAAAAAGAGACGATGAGCAATCTAATCTTAGCTGGGGGGGGTGGGGGGAGGGGGTGGAGGAGGGGTGCGGGACATGCAGAGGGAGAGTATAGAGGGCTAAACTTATCTGGAGAAATTGCAGAAGACAGACTCATTCATACGTTAGAAGGGAAAAAAATACCTTATAAAAAAAGGATGAGTTACTATAAGTGATTTGAGATTTTCAGCCAATTGAAAGATGTTTGTTGCTTTGTGTTTTATGGCTACTTGGACATTTCAGTCAGGACTTTCCCATGTCGGTGCATTAAAAAAATGAAACAAAACCCCTTTGGAGAATGTCTGGTTGCTTGCTTAGCTATGAATCTTCTGATGCTCTTCAAGGAATGCCAGTCCCCTGAAGACTGACTGAACTTCTGACTAGAGTGCAACCTCAAAAACCACCACTCTCTTCATGGAGTACCTGGGCAATAACGACAGACTGGGGCGACAGAGGTCTCTTCATCAACATATATAATTTGCTTTCAGAAAAGCTCACCTCTCCTCCACATCTCTAACTTACCAAGAAAAATTAGATTACAGACTTTTAAGCTAAACTTTTTGAAGTAACTTTTAACCATACTCTCTTTCTTGGAAATTAGTTTATATGTAGTATGAAAATATTTTTTCAGATGAGTCACCATGCTGCTATTTCTGTTTCGAACTTGCAAAAAAGCCTGAGACAGAGTGACCAAACAGCTCAATTAGCACATTTCCTTCTTTCCTGAGCTCACTTACGGATTCTACAGATGCCAGGGCATAACTATTCAATGATTTGATCTGATAGGACCACATTACACTTGCCTTTTAATAATTATGTCGGCTGTGAGAAAAAGAAAAGGGGCTCGAGAAGGCCCCTATCATATTTTTTGACGTGTTACCTGTGTCACGGCTAAGTTCAAGTCTAACTTTTCTAACTGCATACTGGCATGACCACGTTTGATGAATCTTCTCAAATTTATGCAAGGTTTATGTGAAGTTTTAGTCATACAGAGTATTGCTAACACCTAAATAAGCGTGGTTTAAGCTTTTACTAATTTCACAGGATCATAGAATCACCTAGGTTGGAAGAGACCTTTTAGATAGAGTCCGACCATAGCTTAATCCTGACTAGTCCACCTCTAGATTATGTCCTTGAGGGCTTCATTTACATGTCACCTCACAGTAAGGAATACACACTAGCACACCGGGCTTTGGAGGGGGTTTTTTTCAAGGAAACAGCAGACAACCCTTAGATTGTGTTAAATTTTAAATAAAGACATAAATCTTGACCCAGAAATAAATCCAAAGACAATAAGCTTTTTCTGTTTCTCTGAGCTGCAAGTCTGTTGTGATGAAAAAAGGTTGCAGCTATTTAGAGCACGTTGGACCCAAAAGTAATCAAAACACAAATGTACATGTTACAACATGGTGCCAAAATGAAACACGTAAAAATTTCTCAGAAACATACCCATGTGACTCAATCCACACGAAGCAATACTGTGTGCCTACATTCAACGAGAATTCAACCTGACCAAACATTTGAAAAAAGTTCTTTTTTTTTTTTAAATCTAGGACAACATCCATTCATTTCCTTACATTACACAATTATCAAAAAGGTTTTACAGCTGCATGGGGCTTTCTCTGAGCATTAACACACACCATTTTTCACAACAGCTACTGATACTTTATAAAACAAATCTTGTATTCTTTAATGACCAGAAGATAACAGTGGCCATGACCTTATAGGAACTACATTCCTATGTAGACATATATCCAAAAGGTTTCTCTATCTGCATGCTTCTGCTCAATGTTAACTTTAAGAGCACGCTATTAATTTCTCAAACATGTGGCTGTCTCATAAGCCCAGAAGTAAAACATGTTCATTAAAGAAATGGGAAAAAGTTCCAAGTGAACTGCCAAAACCAGCATAATTATGAAACTATTTAACACTGGAACCAACTAGAGTCACACACTGTGTCTAGATCACAGTGATGTCATCAGAAACACCCAGCCAAAAGGCACTAAAACTACTGCACTCCCATAAATCCACCTCACACCACATGACAAACATTTTAAAGTCAAAATTATACTGGGGGTGGGAAGGGAGTTACATTCTAAATGTGCTAATAACTACAGTTCTAGTATGAGATTTGATAAATTCCTGTTCATTTTCGTATTTATGACAGTGATTCAAAACAGAAAACAACAGATTCACAACAACAGAAAACAAACAAAAACCCCTTGTGACATATCCAGACAAATGACTTTTAAAGAAAATAACTCATTTAAAAAAAACATCTTTTCTACTGCCTTGTACCCTAAGTGAAACCTAGAAAACTTTTAAAAAACGTGAAATAAGGTCCTGCTTATGAGACTTGCTACACAACTAGACCTTGGATCAGGACAAGTAGAAGTTTGCACACCCAGACTCCTTTTTCCCTTTTGGCAAATGTGTCAGATCAGGTACTTGGTTGAACTGTTTTTGGAGAGCACTATGGTTACATTTAAAACTATGCAAGTAGGAAGTAATGTGTTAAAGACACCTAAGCTAATAAATCTACGGAGTTCCTCAATCAATTTTCTATTGCAATATAAAACAGTTATTGCAAGGTTTAAAGCAAATTACAATTGATAATATCTGAACACATACTAGATGAGATTTGCTATCATTTTTCCTAATAAGTGGAGCTTATTATCTTCATTTATTATTCTGTTTTCCAAATTGAAAACACATTTATAATATGAATTCATTTATCCAACACTTCTGTCTAACCTCCCAACACCATTTCTGCTGGCTAGCACAGGTTAAGCATTACTTACAAACAAGTCATCAACTTTAACACAGGCTCAACAATGTCACTTCACAATTATATTGCAGAGAATATTTTACTAAAAGTTAACAAACACAAAATTAGTTGTATTATTTTTCTAATGAACAGAAAACCAGGAGCATATCAGAGAGAAATCAGTGACTTAAACATGGCATCTATAAAAATCCTTTGGCAGGTGACAGCTAATAGTCTAATGCACACTAACTTTAGAGATATATGTATGTGTGTATTTAACAAATATGACCCTATAAAATACCAGAAAGAACATCTCATCGTATCAGGCTGGGTTACTATTAATAGAATAATTAAGGACTTCTATATTCTATATGGAAATTATATATTGTTTACACATATGCACTTATTGTGTCTTCAAAAGCCTATCCAAGACAGTTCATTCTCTTTCATTGATCCTAAGTCTTTTCAAACTGGCAAGTCGCATAGCTCAGAGTGACTGCCTAGAGATTAAGCTCTGTCCTTCTTGAAGGACAATGAGTCCAAGATGCAAGGTCTTCATTTTTCCACCTATTTTTTTTTCATGAACAAACATATCAAAAATCAACTGTACTTGCCTCTTGTGGTATCTGTTTTCAGCCAATGTTACATTCAGAGAAACAAGTAGTAACAGTGACCAGCAAGACACACCAAGATACCTCTAAGGTTACATCCATCAGTCTGACAGGGTAAACCATGCTTTATTAATTCTCTATTAGCATAGCACAATGTGCTCTGATATTGAGGCTCAAGTTAAAAATCCGTGTGAAAGCTGTGGACAGGCTAAAGCACTGCCACACAGCAGCTGCTCCAGGTGAAGGTGGCAGGCAGTCCGTTGCACTGACACCACAAAATGTGTGCTTCAGCCTAGTGACTTCCAGGCAGCAACAGCTCCTAGCTGATTATTCAAGATATTTGTGAGGAACTTCCCTCTGTTTACAACAAAGGGAGCTGTCAGAACCTGAAAGCCTTTGTTGATAAGGCCATAGAGCCAAAGATAAATAAAACCGACTGTTCTCACTAAGTGCTCCCCAGAAATACACCCCAATTTTTCAACACCCCCGATAGTGACAAACAAAATGAGCTTGCAAGACATTTTGAGGGAAGTGAGTTCTACAAGTATATTACTATTTTCAAAATAAAGTTATATTGTAAACTGTTAACTGATCATCTAGTAAAGTTTGATACATTTATTGTATTTTTTTTAAAGTTACGAGGCCACCTACCATGATGTAAGTGCTTTTAAACAGAAATAAACATCTCAGAAATGGCTTTTCTGCAATTTCTCCTAAGGTAAGTTTTTTTTAAGATTTCACTCTCCCTCCTATTACAAAAAGTTTGCCTAGTGCTTTGCTTTTGGGGCATATGGGTGGGGGCATCTCAGTTTTGTAAGATTACTTCATGATAAATACCTAGCACAACCGAGTCCTGATCTAAAGCTCTCAAAGATACAGAGAAGAAAACAACAAACAGAAATATTGCAGTAGCAACTAGCAGCTATATACCCAAGGTTTGGCACTACTTTAGAAGGAAGGATGGAAGGGATGAAAAAAGGTAATTTCTAAATGTTTGCTCCACAAAACCTCACAATGCACAGAACTCAGTAATGCTCACACCACAGTGGCCTGAAAGGAAATGAGTCAGGAGGAGAGACAAAGCAGAAAGACTAGGTGGGCAGCAAAACTGGCAATAGGGGCATCCTTGATACAGGATGGATGTAGCTAAAAAGGGTCCTTCTGCTCTATATATTATCTGTGCCTGGAAATAAGAGGGAAGAGTGGTCAAAACAATTTCCCCTGAAGGACTTGGAGGGAAGAGTGAGAGGAAATCCACTCAGGAGAGGAGGCTGCAAACATGAGAGGACAAGAGACAAGAAGTGACCTATATTTTTATTCTCTTTTCCAACTTGTGTCCATAAAATCTAATAAAATTCAGTATTAAAAGAACAGAGACCTATTTTTAAAAAACCCAACTTTCTCTTGACAATTAAGTTTTTATAAAATATATATTTCACATTGAAACCGTTTATCTCCATGGATGGAAACTCCAGGACAGCTTGACCACTCTGCTGTCTTCCAGCCTAAGACACCACTGCATTTCTTCTGTGTACAGTAATGTTATCTAACCCAGATTACATTTTTCATGTACTATTTTGAAAGGCACTGTACCAAAGACCGGACATACACTCATCCCTGCTACAAGTCCCCTGAAATATTAATTAAGAATGGCTGAGCACACTATTTCTTTAGAATTTATTACCTATGTTGTCTTGAACACTGCAGCTCAAAACACCATTATGAGCATGGCTTGATAACATCACTGATCCATTAAACAACATCTGGGAGCTATCAGCAAAAAATTGGCCCATCCAGGAGACCCTTCTTATTGTAATCTGTTCCACCTGCTGGAGGGCCAGCACTAGTCCCCAACCCTACTTCAACAAGCCCCAGACTCTTCACCAAGACATGACTTACTTTCATGGTGGCAGATTATCAAGAGTACTTGTTTCTTCCTCTGTCCTAGCAGGTTGTAGTTGCAGCTTCATGTCACACTTTCTTTAGGGGGTACTTTCCCCTAACACGTTTCCTTTTGCAGTTTATTAGAAAGCCAGACCCCACGTGCAAGAATTCCCTCCACCAAGCACCTGCCAAGGATGTAGTAATAATTTTTATTACAACATAACCTTGCTACCCGCTTCCTTCAGAGGGAGGTATAATACTGTCCAGATCAAGTTTTCTCCTAATCCCACACACTATTGTATATACCTACAGCAAGGCCCCAGCAAATTGATTAATCCCCAGCTCTCAAATTTCTAACCTCAGGACAAGCCTCTGACACATGACAGAGGAAGTCCTGAGGCACAAAACTGCCTGAAGAACAGGCTATCCCAGGAGCCATTTTCATCACTGAGCATCATTTAGGCAGTGGTTGGGTTTTGACAGCTGCTGAGGGTGGAAAGAGAGAAAAGGAGGCAATGAAATGGCAATGGATTAAATGTGCCAACATCAGGAGTACACTCATCTCCCCAGCTGTCATTACTTTTCACAAATGTATAGATTATCCTTTAAGTGACTAATTCTCCATCAAAATTGTTTGAAACTAGTCAATGAGTTCGAAATGTAATGCAGCAGTGTGAAAGAAGAGGAAGAAAAGTCTGAAAAAAATCACACACCTCTCCTTAAGATACCAAGCTGAAAGCCTAAGACAACTGAAATGCATGGGGGTTCACTGACGTTAGCCTAGCAGTCCTTTCCTTCTCAATTACTGTTTGGGATAAGTCCAAGCCAATTTTGAGCTTGTGGCTATTCTCCACAGAATAAGCACTGGGCAAATTCTTCCCCAGCTGGGAATGGTGTTTCCCATGATATTTTTGCCATTACAGGGAGGTTCAATTAGGAATGAGATTTCTCAGCCATGGACACAGCAATACTGACACATTTTCATTGCATTCTGCAAATTGAAGAGTGGGAAGAAAAGAAAGAAGATGACAGACCTCAGAATGCAGTACGAGCTACAGCAGGAGACTGGAACACTGACATCACGCTAGTACAGATCATTCACAAAAGAATGCTAATGGTTTTCTAGTGCCACGTTAAGACAAAAATTTCATTTCCAAACTTATTTCTAATAGTTATTCTCACAGTTCAGTTTTTGAGCATTCAGTGCAAATATATGTAATACTATGTGATTGTATTATTGATTCAAATAGCTTTAACAAATTAAAATCTATTAGGTGAGTATAATTGTATGTTAAGTTTTAGACACTTCTGCATGCCTGGCAGAAACACCATTTGTCCTAATTTACATATTTTTCTGTCTTTTCAGTTGATCAAATTCTCAACACAGAAGTCAAGATAGGGGAAGGTTCCAGTTATATCTAATCATTTAGGTGTCTGAAAACAAGGTGATCATTTTATCAAAACACTTGCATTTAAGCTTTCAATTACACATCGAGAGTCCTACTGTATTTGTAACAACTCACTTGAAGTTTTGGGGTTTATTTTTATTCTTTTCAAGTTACCTTCAGATACCACTATAAGGAAGAACAGATTTTCACCCAATGTAATTTATCAGTAACACTAGTTAACAAAACTAATGTACTAAAATACAAAGCTGGCTGAAAGGCTGCAAAAACTTCCAGGTTAATTGACATTAAAAAGTACATATTGGCATAACTTAATCAGAATGTGTACATTAAGGAGTTCTACTTGTCAGTTGGTTCTTTTGCAATTTTTGGCCTGTTGTGTGCACCATTTCAAGAAATGTATTGCTACTTAGGGATATGGTTTAGCATAAGACAGGAATGGTTGGACTTGATCTTAAAGGTCTTTTCGAACCTTCTGACTCTGTGATTGTGGTATAATGCACTGCTCTTAAAATAACAAAGCTTTCGAAACATTAGCTTAAACCTAGAGAAACAATATTTTATATTCTAAATGAGTCAGCAATCTGTCACAGAAAACCCTCAGAATCCTATAGACTGATGAAGCACAGCTGTCAATGCTCCAGTGTAACTGTTGGAAAGTTTTACAAAAGACCTCTGTAACTGTAAGATAACATGTAAATTTTTATCACATTGGTTAGTTGAAAATCCAACGTGCCTCCTCTCAGACAATAGGGACTTTTTATCAGGATCCAACATTTATTACTCTTTCCAGCAACCACCATGCACATACCACTTCCTTACAGAAGTTTTGACATTCAAAATTCTTCAAATGAACATACTTTCCCTGGCACAAGCCAAGCAGAAGGGAATTTTATATTAAAAATAATAAAATACTTTTTAAAAGAGTAAAACCCCTTCTCCCTAATCTGTGCTAATAGTTTTAAATGGATAAAAAATTCCCCTCATCATTTGCCACAAAAGAATGAATACAGATTTAAAGTGAGAGAGGAAAGTCAGCATCAGCAAAAAGTGAAGTTGAGCACTCAAAGGAACAAAACAACCAGGTATTCTGAAAGGAGGTGTGTGGGGGGGACAGGACCCTGTTACTGTTTGGTGCTCAACTGCGCACTACAGCCACATGCAAAAGTAAGAAATTAAAAATTGGACAACACGATGGAGAAATAAGATTCAAAGGAACTGGGGGAAAAATACGTCTGTGGGAAAGTTAAAACCTGGAAACATCCTCTAATCTCATTCAATACCAAGCAGGAAAGCTTAGGGAGGATTTAGTGTGGAAGAGGAAAACAATGTATCTTGTTTCATATTAAAACATGGAACATCCATCTGTAGCAAAACTACTGAATAACAGAGGCCAAGGAATTTATTTAAAGCTAAACTCCCAAAAATATTCTCTTAAGTCTATAACTCATCAGGCTTTTATTTATTTACAATAAAACAAATCTGGTTTAGGTTTGACATGAGTAACACACCATTAAGTCATCAACTCATTCTGCTTTCTCTAATATTTAACATTTTACACAGCATGTATTTGTTGGGAAGGTGGATGGTTTTAGCTTCTTCCCCAATGACGCACACCAGGGATCAGGTTCATGCTTTAGCACCCCCAGGTGACACAGGCCATCCACTCCTGAGTCCACGGCACACCTACTATCTCCAGGTCTCTTCACTGCTGTCTTTCCCTTCAAACAGCCTGTAAGATCCATATTTACCCGTACCTCAGACAACACTGAGCTATATTGTGCTCATAGCTGCAAAGCTGGACACAACTATCACTGTATACCATTAAAATAAATGAACAGAGTTTTAAAACCAATGTTTGTTCAACATAAAGTATTTATACATACGTATTGTTAAACTGCTCTGGAACTGTAAAGCTCTAATACATATCAGCGAGCAATTTTTTTTCTGAAGTCTTGAATAAGTATGGTCAACTGATTTAAAGAGCTGCTCTTTCTCAGGATTTGCTGCTGAGGGAGGAACAGAAGTCTGATTTTGGCACAAACAAATTAAGCATTTGCTTTATAAGATAAGAAAAAAGCATCCTGGTTTCCTATCGCTAGTGGGTGGGCACATCATTACTCACAAATTTCTAGAATGCCAAGATGCAAACAAACCACATCTCTACTTCATACTGAATGACTACTGAAGTGTACCATGCTGGAATAGTCAGTCCTTCAATGCCTGTGAGCCTCAAATCAGTTTCTCAGCTGCCATACCAGGCTGAAGTACACAACATGCTACATTAAGAGAGTTGCCACAGAACATGACTGTGGCAGTTCATTACACAGCCTCAGTTTCTTAACATAGTCACACAATGCTATCCAAATAGCTACCTTTTTTAAATATACTGAACTGTGTTTCCTACATCATTACCTTCTACATGCTTTTAGAAACATCATTTGGCAGACAGATCTCTACCCCAATCCTGCTCACTTTGTGGAAGCACGTAGGCAGACTCAGACACAGAATCACAGAAGGCTTAGGGTTGGAAGAGACCTTAAACAGCATCAAGTTCCAACCCCCCTGCCACAGGCAGGGACACCTCTCACTAGACCAGGTTGCTCACAACCCCATCCAACCCAGCCTCGAACACCTCCAGGGAGCAGGCATTCACCACCTCCCTGGGCAACCTGTTCCATGCCTCACCAACCTATAGCAAAGAATTTCTTCCTAATACCCAATCTAAATCTCCCCCCTTCCAATTTAAAACCATTCTCCCTTGTCTTATCTCTACATGCCCTTCTAAAAAGTCCCCTCCAGCCTTCTTGCAGGCCCCCTTATGGGTAAGTATTCCTGTTAGTATTTGTACCAAATCATGAACAGCCTTTTCCTAGTCATATGCAGTCTTTTTTTTAAACTATCCCATAGTCCACCAGCTTTAGGATGAACTAACACAGCTTAACTAGGAGAAGTAGTAGAAAAGTTAACCTAAAATAAAATAGCTGTTTCTTAACCACTGCACTGAAACTGCAACAGATGCAATACTGGACATCAGTAGCCTGCAGCTTTTATAGCAGGTCTTTGAAAAATAATATAGTAATCACATTGAACAAGAACAAACAGTGCCTATATTATGAAGCCAAAATTTCATAATGCCAAATAATGATACAGATCAAAGTTATCAACTGTATGCATTTTTATGATTGTCAAAGATGACCTGTCACAGTGCTAAACTCCTTATAAATTTTCAATCAAGTGTCAATGCCAAACGTATCTAGAAACTTATGCTATGACTACTTCTGGATATGCAGATGCAGCTTACTAAAAAGTCATTTCGAATTAAAAATTAACATATTAAAGTAAGATCTCAAAAGCCAAGGATGCTTCCACCTCTGCTCCTCTTCCATGCCAATGTTGTAGTTACATTATATTTGCACTTGCTCACCACGTACCTCCTGCTCCTACATGTAGGTGTAGTACATGACAGTCTTGAATTTCTTGAAGAATTTATTTTGGTAATGCTCATTTGTTTAATATATGAAACAGATTAATATACACGAAGTACATGTGAATATACTCATAGCTAAACTGATATGTACTCACACAGGTGTTTGTATGGTTATGCACACACAAGTAGATACATACACTATATATTTATACACTTTTGCTTAAAGTAGCAGATATACAAGATCATTATCTATTTACACATTATTTTGCAACCACTTCTGCAAACCAGAGGGTCCCACACATAGCTCGAGGACACAACACATGCTGGGCAGTTTTTCCCCTACATTCAGTCTGCCAAAGAAATGTACCCAAAAAATTCAGAAGGCCTGACTACACACACCACATTTTCCACAATTAATCTGTATTCCTATACTTGGCTTGGTAAAACAGAGAATGAAAGATACTTCTTATAGAAAATACAAGTAATTAATCTGTGGTATTTACACTGTTATGTTTAATTTTAAAATTGCATGTTGTATATGTTGTAGGTTATGGAGAATATTTTTTTATCTGCTGCTTTTGGAACAAACACCCATAACTACCTCCATAAATTAAAGGTCTTAACCTGGTTTGTTTTCACCCCACCACTCAGGGTTACACTTCAATGTGAGGCATTTCCCTGGATGAACGGGTTTTTTTAAAATAGAGATATTACAGACTTATTAGTCTATAAAACTGCAGTGCTAGAATGAAAACCACATTTATTACATAAGAATATGCTTGGTTTAGAAAACCAAGCAGAGGCTTAGATTTTTCATTAAGAATGGAAACCATCATCACCACTGCATCATTTCAGGTCAATCACAACAAAAGTATTTAGATGTATTTTTGGAGTATTACATTTTTCTGGTATCACATAAACAAAGCCTAAATGCCTCAAAACCTAGCAGGCATGATGTGACATAGCAGAAGACCAAAACACATTTGTCTTGTTTCTGCACAGTAAGGTCAACTGGGATTTGTTCTAGAATAAAAGCTTGACGCTGTAGTTAGGCACTAAAGATGAGTCAAAATACCAAGACACTAACTTTTCTTTTTCAGAGTGCTTTGTTTAATATAAATCATTGTTAAAAGTCATATTTGTTACCTCTCATTAGCATATTTAAATAAGGTGTGCAGCAATGATTTTCCAAGGGTTGCATCAAGACATTTATGAATGCTGACCACATTGCTAACATAGATGTTTCTAAAAGCAGAAAAGCACTTCAAGGCTACTGAAGAATCACATACAAGAAAGGCCAGGAATTGCCAAGCTTCAAGGCACTGCACTTTCTTACAATTGCTTTAGCAGTTCTGATCTACTGCTGCAGAAGCAACAAAGCAGCCTTGGTTCTATCCCAAAGGGCAAACGACCAACAAGAACACCAACATTTCTCTCTGCAGAACACCTGTATGTTCTAAGTTTTTTGAATAAGATTAAATAATCAAAAAAAATATTTTAACCAACTCTAACCTCAACATCAAGTCTTCAAAAGCACCAGAAACTGAGAGCTTCCAAAAGGAATTTTTGGTGACTGCAGCATGAACCACACGAAGGACAGAAAACTTCAGGAATGGAAGAGCACACACTGCAAAGTAGCAGGGTCTTTCAGTTGAATTAAGCAAAGCAAACAAAAACCCCCACCCCATAAAAGCTGCTTATGTAGTCTAAAAATTCTGTATGATCCACACAGTGTAGAGGAAACAAATATGCAGAAATACACAGTACACATGACATCTCAGCAAACCCAAGAAACACCAATATAGTCCACACTTTTGTTCCGATTTATCTTCTCCCTCATTGTTCCTACGCAAGTGTTCGACTTGGCTTAATACACTCCATTATTCTTAAGTCTGTCCATCCACCCACATTCATGCAATCAAAAGATGACACAGATCAGTTTGCCAAATATCTCATACACCAGCCATAAACCACTAGTCCAGTTAAGCCCTTTCTTATATTTACTGCTGGTAAAACTGCCAAATGACAGTGTCCCAACCTCTGCAATGAGTTCTGAGCAGAAAATCTTCCTCCTCTTCCTTATACAAGGTGGGGAAAAGTAGTTAAGTGCTCTGTTTCTGTCTTCCACCCACGTTGTCTGTCTTCCACTTCACGTTGTTCCGCTGCTGCAAGTGCCGTTAGCCCAGAACACTGGGCTGGGAAGCACCAGCCCTGTGGCAGTATATACATCCAGGAGAACCATTAAATCACCAAAGTTGTCTTTCTCTTGTACTTTCAAGTGTGCAGTAGGACAAGGCCAGAGAAACTCCATTTCCCAGTGCTAGAAAAATCCCTCCCGAGTCTACCCAAGAAAAATTTTGAGGCACTAAACTCATTTTTTGGGTACCATATATTAGCCCAAGAAAGAAACTTCATTTATGATAGCCCTAAAGATCAGGGAAAGCCAGCTCAAGTTACAGACCATTTCTTACAAGACAATCAGATTAGATGAGCATAAAGCTCCTGTTGGTCTTAAAACCCTGTTCATCCAGGATAGGAGAAAGCTTCCTCAATAACTATTTATTCCAGTACTTTCTATTGAATAGTGCCAAAAAAAAGACAGACTGGTAGATGATCAGAAACAGAGGTGGGATAGTACAGCAAAGATGACAAAAGACAAAAGGAAACAAGAAAGCAGAGTGGTAGAAACAAAAAACAAAGTGATCCTAAAAAAACAAGAAATACAACCTTCAAAGGGAGTCACAGCATGGCCAGTCACCTGGCTTAATCCAAGGGGGAAAAAAAAGTAGTAGACATTGCCCTTACTCTCTCTCATAGATACCACTTTGCTGTGTAGAACTGAAATGCATGAACCTCTCCACAAGATTTTAAGGGGACTAAAAATTACTAAATGGCTTATTATATGTAAAATCTGTAAGTTTACCAAAATAGTTTGGAAGAACTTATGAAAATGAGTCTCTGAACAACAGCCAAACCAACTAGCATGAGAAAATTCCCATCAGCATCTCACAGCAATACTTCAAATCAACCACAACATACTAAGTTGAACTACATACAGAGCGGTAAATCTTAGTTCCAGCATTATTAAATGGAAAAAGAAAGCTAACTCACATTTGACACTAAGTTTTAATTTGGCATCTGAAAGTAAGAATATGTCCAATAATTGATTTTGATCTTATAGAGACAGTTAGATACACAGATATTACTAAATGCATATTAAATACTGCACGATCTATAAACGTTATTGGAAACGGGTTTTCCCCATACTAATGTACAATTGTTTATACACCTACCTTTCAAGCCATCTGAATGCCCCATGGCACAGTGTTGAGAGACTGGGTGCCAAAAAGCATATCCAGTTGTTCTTGATGTAAAACAGGATTATATAAGACAAGATAGTTAAAGACAGAAAGTTAGGATGTTCAAGCATTTCAGAGAAGCAATGAAGGGTGTGTTTGTTAACTCTATAGGGGTTTTTTTTCCCCCTATTCTGAAGGAAGGAGTGTTTTTCAGATGGAAGGAACCTAAATTTCCAAGTTACTTTCCCCCAGTATTACCTTTCAAGAAGTTTGGGACATTCTCCAACTCATGGTGGGGAGGTAGGAAGAGGCCAGCAGTGGGGGAAGACTCAATTCATTAAACCTTCAGCTGAAAACCATGCAGGTGGATATTACAAAATGCCACCATGACTGTGTAACAGCAGCTTGTTATGAGATATTCAGTAAAACATTTTATTGAATAAGAGTACAGCAAAACCAGCTGTAGCAAATTGTGGCCTCCTGAGAATCGTGAAACTACCTGCTACTCACATGGTATTTTGTGCAGATGCCACTGCTAAGTAGGAAATTAAAATGGCTTTTTTCAAATTAATCTTTGGGCAACCAAACTATTGGTTTCAGAATTGCATTAAGAGCAACACATCGCAGCAATGGCTGGTAAAGCTACTGAACTACACAGGTTTTGATAACTGGGAACCTGTTGGGTGCCACACAAGGTGAGGGTAGGGCTGTGGATGGCAATGGACAGGATAGCTGACCTTGGGAAACAGAGGCTTTACAGACTTCTCAGCAGGTACCATAAGAGCAACGAAGAACCAACACTACTGTTCCCAAGCTCATCTCCTACAGCACCCTGTATCAACAAGAAGCCCTCTATATAACCTACACAGTCATTGCTTGGGCCAAGCAAAGAAGAAAATCAGCTCTCTCCAGAGCCAGCACCGACAGGTAGATACTCACTGGGGCTCTATTACATTGAAAGTATTGCCCCTGAATAGGTACATGTACTTGCAACTAGTTTTAAAGTTCAGTAAACTTAACAGCTTTATTAGGGACTTTTTCCAACAACTTACATCTTGCCAATAGTTTGCCACAGCTGATGTTACATGGAACAAAAAACTCATTTACTGAGCAGATAATATAACTCACAATATGTGGGAACATACTACATGCAACCTCATACACACAAGAAAAAGAGAGAAAATACACTCAAAAGCATCCAGTGAACCTTCTTTCTACCCAATCACATGGTATATCACTGCTAATAAATTTCTTCTCCAAGTTTTAGACTATAACAAAAAAGGGTAATGGTGTAGAAAACTGTATGTTATAGTTACTGTCATTTATATTTAAATGCATATTATGTATCACTGTTCTCTAATATGTTTCTTCAAATAGATATAATAAATACTGAAGATATTTTGATTTGTGCAAGAAGCTATAAAGCCAGCACAGATGACAGGATCATATCATATTTAACTTTACTGCAGCAGTGTCTAATGATAAAAATATAATCCTGTTCAAAGGAAACTTTTATGCTATTATGACCTGAATGTGTTCAGAAGCATATTTTTAGAAATCACTTAAAGCACTACACATCTCCCTAAAGGCAGGGATAAACACTGAAAATATCAGAACACTCCACAAGTATGTCCTTATTTTCTACTGATAAAAGATTATATATAAGCACAGATCTAAGAAATGTGTTTCTTCAGGTGGAAAAAACCCTATAAAATGGAAACATGTTACACATTAAAGGTGCATGGACTCGATTTTAAAGGTCTTTTCCATCCTAGTCACTCTGTGAAGTAACATAATTATTAAGATTTTGATTTGGGTGAAGATACCCAAGAATACTACATATTCATAAAGTGTGAAATGTTGTATACTGGAAGTTTTCGGTGGGCAAAATTCACTGGTCAGGCATCAAAAAGTGATCAGAAGTCAAAAGAACAGCAGGAAAAAAGGGAGGGAGGGAATATCTTCAAAATTAAGAACATTTTGAGATGAGGCACATGGGAGTGCAGGGAAAGGGTCATGCATGTGTGTGGTGCTGCTCTCTGACTGTCTTTAGGCAGAGGGCAGGACAAAGTTCAAAGAGGAAGGGCACCACTGCTCATAAAAAGCTCAATCCCACCAGACCACACTTCCTTAATGTTTCTCTTACAGTGGTATCTCACAAGCAGGGGATCTTTCCAGAACTGCTAGCTGCAATCCCTGCTGGTTTTTCACTCCTTGTGGCACACACAACCCATCATCTGTTCTGGAAACAGCAAACTGCTTCCCAGTTCTTTTCCACAAAAGATGAGAAAGGAGCACATCATATTGCTCTCTGAGAAAGAGCACTCAGAAGCCTACTGCTTCAAACTACTGCCAGCAGACCACAGAAAAATTACTTGAAGAATTGAGATCCATATTCTATGAGCAAACACCACACAGAGGACTTGTACCAGTCTCACTGGTGCCAAGGACTGGATAGGATCTTGGTATTAGTATAATCATCCAATTGGTTTAACAATGGATAAAGACACAAAACATTAAGTTTCAAATGAGCTGCAGAAGAATCATAATCATAGAGTCAGAATCATAACTGTGTCCCAAACTAAGAATTTGTGGGCCATAATCATCAACCTATAGCTAGGTCGAGCATGGCTGGAAGAAGGAGGAACACTCATCAGCTGGCAATTCTGAAGTAAATCCGTTCCTCACCAGATGCTTAAACATTGGCTAATTCACTGCACTCAGGTTCTTGTGGTCTCATTACCTTCATACTTGCTCTTAACACTAATCCAAGATGAATACTGGTGGAATTATTTAATTAGAAGGATCAAAGTTTACTTTCAGATTAAAAAATAAAACCACACCAAAATCAATCCCTGTTGTATTTTGGTATTGTTGTTTCAAATAAAGTTTTCAAACATTTCTGAAAGCAACCCAACTTCATTTTGTCAGACCAAAACACTCTGCCATTTCCATACACATGCCAAAGAAAACCCAACACATCCACCTGAAGTGAAACACGGCATCAAGAACAAACTAGCTCTGGGTGCATCTGGTTGTTGCCTCCCAAAAAAAAAATCTCCCTGGAGATGCCCTGTAGTCACAGGATGCATAGATCTTATTAGGCACTTCAGTGGAAAAAAAAAAAAAAAAAAAAAAGAAGAACAGAACACTTCCAAGGAAACACACAGTCAGAAACACTGTCCAGAACAGGGAACCAGACATCTGAGCTATGTCACACACATTACAACTCAATACTGAGTGGTCCCAAAAATGTGAGGGTCCCATTTTGAACAAACAAGATAATACTGCTCCATGTGCCTCTAAATTCAGTAACATGGTGTGGGGTGTTTGCTTGGGTTCCCCCCCCCCCCCCCCCCCAGCAAAAGAGAAAAAAGGCTAAAAGCAGCATTGGGATTTCACTAAAAATGAAAGCATTTTGCAGAAATTAAGTTTTCCTCAAAATTGCCAAAAGTAAAATGACTGAGCAGCTATAGCATGCTCTTTTTCAAATTAATTTGGGTTATACATACACCAACAGAAGTGAATCTCTGCTTTTCCAACAACTCTTCCAACAACAGTTCACCTGATTTTACTTTACTGAGGACAGAAGTGCTTGGACAATTAGTATACAGGTAATAAACCCCAATGTTATAAGCCATGTTTATTACATATCATAGATTACTCTCATCTTTCCATTTCATGAGTTGAATATCTTGACCTTTAGCTAACTTTTCCTCCTCAGGACTGTTAACTGTTTCAGGTTTAGCATCCTCAACAACTAGAGGATTTCAGATTAAAACACTTGTAAATGCATAAGTAGATAAAAAAAGATGTCCACCATTGACTCCATGCCACCCAATTGCTTTCAATTTTTATATGGATACAGCCATAGTTCATTTCTGTACAACTCAAGCAAAGCAGAACATCCTTAACAGAGCAGGAAACGAAGTTTCATTCGTTGCACAAAATAAATCAACAGAATTGTAATGCCTGTTGATGACAATGAAACCACTAGCATATGCACTTGGGACTCTGATCAATCCTGTCCACCAGATGCTCCCTCCCTGCAGAAGGCTGGTAAAAAGAACTGTGGAGTTCATTGTGCCTTAAGCAGATTTTTCTCATGCTTTTAAGTGTTTTTCTAAAGTTTTACTGCAAAATCTTAATCATCTTCATGATTGTAAGCAAACATCTAGGATGAGCAACCTATAGCCCACAGGCCACGTGGAGTATGGCAGGACAATTTATCTCACTTGCTCCCTTGGCCTCTTCTCCTAGAGCCTCAGCTGTACACCAGATGATTACACTGGAGCAAGCAGCCTGCTCCCCACAACTGTTTTATCTAGGAGGCTTGTAGCCTCTCCCCTACCAAATAATGAGCCTGTATTTAATGCACACTGGGAAAAGGGATGAAGAGTTTCCAGGATAAATGGCCACTTATCACTGCCAGAACAATGCATTTACCACACAGCCATAACACTGTCCACATCTGAGGTACCTATGGGAAAGGGGATGGACAGGAGCAGGCTGAACAAACTGTATTGGAGTCAGCAGCACACTCTTGTCCACCCTCTTTCTCAGGTCTTTTTCAGGCCCTGCTGAGGAAAAACTCCAGCAGAAAGCTTCAACACCTGGAATCCTGCCCTATACACACACAACACAGTCCAGATGACATTCCCCCATAGAAAGCGTCCCAGAAGCCATGAAATACAGCACACTTCTGCCACTGGGAATAAAGAACAAACCTAAGAGCAGCCCACCCACCCAAAGGGCTAGAACACAGCAGCCTCCCACAGCGGACTCTGGAGCAGCACCAACTGCATTGATCACCACCACCAAGCTCACGGAACTGCAAAGAAAGTCACAGTGGTTCTTTGAAAAATAGTCCCTCATTATCAATGCAATTGCAAAATATTAGGCCTAGTGAGCTTTGGGCCTAATTCTAAGTAATTACATATTACCACTGCAGCTGTTTACTCATTTCTGAGAAATGTAAAATGTTGAATAATACTGATAGGCTAAGAGGGGGGAAAAAAAGATGGAGAAAGGTAAAAAGGCGTTTTGCTATCTAATGAAATCAAAAAGGATTTTCAGCTTTAACTGAAAATATTTGCAAATTCAATAAATCAATATAGGCCTTCAAATGACAAAATGTTCCAGAAGAATGGTTTGTGCATATAAAAGCTGGGTAAAACAGCTTTGTGTTCTTCATCCTCCAATGACATGCCATGCATAAGGACTTATATCAAAGGTGAAGGACAACACATTACAGCATTCTAGGCTCTTCAGCATTTGCATTTTGACTGATAGCCCTGCTAGACACCAACTAGTCCAAAGCAGCCTGGGTAAAGGAAACCAAGCGAGGATGCTCAGTAAGTCAAGGATCCTGAGCAAGTCTGAGGCAGAAGCACTAAACAAACATGCCAAAGAGTGAGGAAAAAATGGTTCAAATTCTCAGTACAGCAATCAAGTTTGTTCCATTTTCTCCAGAGGCAAAGAAATAAATAGCTACAGTTAAAGTTCATGTTTATTTAACAGTTGGAGTTAAACTAAGAAGATGGCTGAGATGACTGGATGGTCCTGGATATTGCCAGCGGCACAGTACCATTTCCCTGGGGCTCTTATGGCCTGTTAAGCAGTAAATGGGTGATTTTTTCCCCTCAGAAAAGAAAGTGCACATTTAAACCTGAGCATGTCCCCATTCTTTTGGAAAAAGCACAGCTCATTGGGACAGAGTTTATTTAATTTGAACACTCATGGGCAATAAATATAATCTACATCAGTCATTCAGTAGGAACCACTCTTTAAGTGCAAGTATTGTAAAGTAAGTCACAAGCAACAGATGAATAAAGGGAATTTTTCTGCTTAAGTTCAATAGCTGTATCTAATAAATTATAATTGAATCACACCCTTTCAGAGAAAATACCACTCCTTCCAAAAGGAACAAGCTATAATTTCAGAGTACACTTTGTACTTGAAAGAATTAAGACTATTTTGTCTTTTGGAATTCTAAAATACTTCTACCAAAGGTGGATAAATTACAGGTTTTTTCCACTACAAAATCTGTAATCTTGCCCATTCTGAAATAGTGGGGTTTGCTATAATGAGGAGCTAAAATACATTCCAACAAATTTAACTATGCTTTAATCTATCAACAAATGAGGAAAAACTACTTCCTCTTGTAGGAAATATTTTTAAATGCATTACCTCACCTCATTCCCTGTTAAACCATACCAATCCAAACTCTTCACCCGACTACATGAAACAAAGCTGGATTGTAGGGTCCTGATTTGATGTCAGCTGGATTGGGAAAAATCTGGAATTCCTCCAAAGTAAATCAATTGAGGTATTCCAGACCTACGCCAGGGAAAGCCAAATCAGAATCCAACCCTAGGCTTCTAGGAATTATGCCAAAGATGATATATAAATCCTTTCACCCTGTGCTTTGGAACAAAGACACTGCCTATTGGCATTGAATTTCCTTGCTGTAAATAGGTCAGAAAAAAAGCTTAGTAAAAAAAGATGAGTAAAACTACAAGGAATAACACTTAATCTTTCTGCTTTATACACCTGTATCGACACAGCAGTTTCTCTGTCGTTTATAAAGAGAAATGCACCAGTTACATGTTAGTATTTGCATTTTCCTTAGTAAACCTATTTCCTGGAGTACAAATCAGTGAGCTTGAGGCACTGAGTTTCAACTCTTCCATCTACTTGCCCACCTACCAGATTAAAATTAATACAATCCTTTGTTGGTTTCTACTTTTAGTAATCAAGTGTATTGAAAAGAATTTTTTTTACCCCCGTCCAACTTGAAAAAAACCCAAAGGTCTGCACTGAAATGTGATTCTGTAGCAATAGCACTGCAGCAATCACTGTTTGTGTCTCATCCTGTGCAAGGGGGTTCCTTTCCAAAATTCAAGAATACATACCATGACATCATCACCAATTACCAACTCCCCACATTAACCACAGAAAAAGAAGCCAAACCACCTTTTCTAGCTCATGCATCACCACAGACAGTGAAGACTTATTCAGTGACAACCTTGTTCGGAGAGAGCTGGTGCAGGTTTGAACCTTGAGCTATGTAACAGCAAATGCAGCTTAGCCTTAAATCTGAAATTCAGTTTCATCGGTCATGTACACCCAGCTTCTTAAACAAACCATTAGTTGCCTGCCCAGAACTATCTTGTAGCATAGGTCCTAAAACAGATGAACTTTTGAACACAGAGTTTATATTATGTCTTTAAGTGTTGGGACTCAGGATATATAATGATTAAGGAAGTGTCGAAGTATCAACTCACAAGTTTCCGATAAGATATTGGGCTATTTCCCCTTCTGATATAAATACATGAGACAGTACCACAGAGGGACTAATAAGTGAGAAGCCCATGACATGGTATTCAGAAGAGTCACTCTGAAGCAGCTCCCAAGTTCATAGAATCACAGAATTGTTTGGGTTGTGAGGAACTTCAAAGCCCATCTAGTGCCAACCCCCTGCCATGAGCAGGAACACTCTCCACTAGACCAGACTGCCCAAAGCCCCATCCACCTGGCCTTAGGCGCTGCCAGGGCCAGTGCCAGGGCCTCACCACCCTCACAGGGAAGAGCTTCTCCCTAATGCCTAATCTAAATCTGCCCTCCTTCATCTTAAAGCCATTACCCCTTATCCTACTGTTAAATGCCCTTGTAAACAGTCCCTCTCCATCTCTCCTGTAGAGCCACTGGGTACTGGAAGGCTGCTATAAGATCTCCCTGGAGCCTTCTTTTCTCCAGACCAAACAAGCCCAAAACTCTCACCCTGTCTTCATATGATAGGTGCTCCAGCCCACTCTGGACCCATTCCAACAGCTCCATATCTTTCTTGTACTGGAGATCCCATGGCTGGGCACAGTACTTCTGTTGGGGTCTCACCAGAGTAGAGGGGCAGAATCACCTGCCTTGACTTGCTTCTGATGCAGGCCATGATACAGTTGGCTTTCTGGGCCTCAAGCACACATTGATGGCTCACGTTGAGCTTCTCATCAATCAACACACTTAAGTCCTTCTCAGGACTTCTCTCAACCCCTTCTCTTCCCAGCCTGTAGTTGTGCTGGAGATTGACACACATGCAGAACCTTGCACCAAGCTCAGGTACATTGTGTCAGTTGTTCTTTCCTTACACCAGCACTGTAAGCTCATTGTTGAATGTCAACAACTTTGACAGGCACAATTTGCCACCAGTGAAGCAATGTTGGCTGTCACCAATCACCTCCTTAATTTCCATGTGCCTGAGCATAGTCTCGTGGAGGATCTGCTCCATGATCTTATTAGGCATAGAGGCAAGACTGACTAGCTTGTACATTCCTAAGGGTCTCCCCACCCCCCACCCCCCCCCCGCCCCAGTTAAAAATGGGAGTCATGTTTCCCCTTCTCCAGTCAGTGGAAGCTTCACTAGACTGACACAACTTCTCAAATATGATGGAAAGTGGCTTTACAACTTCATCCACCAGTTCCCTTAGGACCCACAGATACACCTCATCAGGTCCCATGCACATCCAGATTCCTTAAACAGACTCAACACTGACCTTCTCCAGTGGGTTGTTATTCTTTCTCTTAGACCCAGTCTTTGCCTTATGCAACTTGGGTGGTGTGGCTACAGCCCCCTTACTGGTGAAGACTGAGGCAAAAAAAGTTTGTCGAGTACCTCAGCCTTCTCCATATCCAAGGTAACAGGGTCTCCCATTTCCTTCCAGAGAGGACCCCCCATTTTCACTCGTCTCTGTTTTATCACTGATGTACCTATAGAAACTTTTTTCCTTGCCCTTAACACCCCTGGCCAGTAAGCTATGCAATTAGTCATTTTCTTAAGTCTACCCAAAAGGCAATACTTTGGTAAACCCCAGAAGAAAAAAAATTAGTTTTCCTTGTTTGAAAAGAAGGCAGGAAAGGCATTAAATATACATTGACTAGCATTCAGCTAGGCACATGTGTCAGTGCCTGCCCACCAACTAGTCAGAAAACAGCTCTTCACTGCTATCACTACCTTCCTAAACCATGGAATAATAGGAAAATTATGACTTCATAAAACAAGCTTTTACCTATGTAGTAAGTGCTATTTCTATTTCCTGTCCCAACTGTTCTTCATTATCAAGGAATAATGAAATGAAAAAGTCAGATGGGAAGCTGTCTTTAATATGTAGACACAGAGACACACGTATACACACATAAAAGCAAGTATAAAGAACCAGCTTTCTAAACCAATCCCACACAACAGGTACATAAGCCTGCTGTGCCCTCCTGCAGTAACATCACAATCCCCCAAGCAAGGGGATCCAAGCAGGAAACAGGGAACTCCAGTTTTAAATGAATAAAAGAAGCAACAGCATCTTCCTCAGACAAAAACTCTTCCCCTCAGTACACTAAACTGCCAACTTGTTAACTGCTTCATGGGCAAAGTGGCAACAACAACTGTGGGATATGTCTGAACAATAAATGTCAAAGAAACATGAGGCAGCTCAGTAAGGTGAAATTTTGCTGCAGGACAGAGATGAGCACAGAAACATGATTACCCACGCAGAAAGGAGAAGCACCTGCTTTTTGTTAACATAAGTAGTACAGATTTTGTTAACACTGGCATTTGGCATAGGTTTGTAAGTTTTCATGTGCATGACTAAAGAGAAATGTGCGTATCTGGGGGTCACACAGTTCTAGTGGCTGTTGGCATACATAATTTAATTTCTTTCTTGTTTTTAAACTAGAACATAACTTGCCAGTGGCAAATTACAGGCAAATACTAGAATCAATTTTAGACAGTGTTATGGAATCAAAAAAATAAGAGGAATGGAGGGAGAGATGGAGAGAGAAATGGGTTAAAATGACTGTTACTTGTGTCCTATTTGATAACAAGAGAATTTTCAGCAATATGTGAATTTCCTCAGCTCAGAAATGGCAAGTCACTTCAGCCAGAACACACTCCTAGCACACTTTGCAGCTTCTACATAAACAAATCACTACTCCTAATACAGTCCAGTCAAGGCAAATCTCACATTGACATTGTTTTGGTAGCAGGGGGGCTACTGGGGTTGCTTCTGTGTGAATCTGCTAGAAGCTTCCCCTGGAAGCAACAGAGGCAATACCAGCCAGCTCCAAGACAGACCCACTGCTGACCAAAGCCAAGCCTATCAGTGATGGTGGTAGAGCCTCTGGGGTAACAGAATTAAGAAGGAAAAGAGTTTTTGCAGGCAGAGAGAAGAGTGAAGATGTGAGGATCTTTGCAACCCCTGAGGTTAGTGCAGAAGGACAGGGAGGAGGTGCTGCAGGCACCGGAGCAGAAATTCTCCTGCAGCCCATGGAAAAGACCATGCTGAGGCAAGACTGTACCACTGCAGCCCATGGAGGATGACAGGGATTAGAGATCCCGCCTGCAGTCCATGGAAGACCCCACACCAAAGCAAATGGAAGCACCTGAAGGAAGCTATGACCCCATGGGAAGCACGTGCTAGAACAGGCTCCCAGCAGAACCTGCAGTCCATGGAGAGAGGGCCCCATGACAGAACAGGTTTGCTGGCAGGACTTGCTGTCCCATGGGGGACCTATGCTGGAGAAGTCTGGTCCTGAAGGTCTGCACACCATGGAAGGGATCCACACTGAAGCAGTTTGCAAAGAACTGCAGCCTGTGGGAAGGTCTCACACTGGACAAATTTAGAGGGCTGCCTGCCACCAGTGGGATGACCTCATCCTGGAGCAGGGGAAAAGTGTGAAGAATCCTCCTTGGAAGAAAATAATAAATTTGATTATTTTCTTCTAAGTTGAGTCTGTTTTGTCTGTGATGATAATTGGTGAACAATCTTTCCCTGTCCTCATCTTGACCTGTGAGCTTCTCTCACCTGTCCATTTGCAGCAAATGAAACTAGTTATTTTTCCATCAACAATTATAATACTGAAAAATTACATTAATATCTGTTGATTTAACACTAAATTTTTGTATTCTCAATTCTTCCCACATTATTTCTCAACTAATTCAGTTCTGCAAATGGATATGGTTTCCTCCTTCC
Organism: Laterallus jamaicensis coturniculus; assembly: GCA_022605575.1. Classification (NCBI taxonomy): domain Eukaryota; kingdom Metazoa; phylum Chordata; class Aves; order Gruiformes; family Rallidae; genus Laterallus; species Laterallus jamaicensis. The sequence continues at coordinate 68,985,985 of JAKCOX010000002.1, read as the reverse complement.
TTCTCTGTGCTGAACTGAAATTGCAGAGCGCACCTATGTGCCATTGCAACAGTCAAACACCGGATCTTAAATACTCTCTAGTTCCAGAAAATGTTGCCTGGGGGAAAGAAGCACTGGTTAGCTGCTGGAAATGTCAGCCTAGAGGTCAGCTGATAACCACTCAATATATCATCTAGTGGGAGAGATTGATCAGCCAGTGACACATTTAGCCAACACAGCTAAGAAGAGCTAAGCCTTTCCCACACATGGCATCTTTGGTCCTCACCTGATCACCCAGCAAGCTAACACACACCCCAGAACAAAGAATCAGGCAACCTCACCGTCTTTTGGGAACTGGTTCTATTTTCTCAGAGATTAGCAAGTTGCTTGGTTCACCTCACATTGTACCAAATCCCAGTACATGGGAAGAGCTGGAAGCAAAATGGAAAGCACTAAGTGAGCTCCATCAGCCATGTAAACTGAAGGAAAGATGACAAGAATCAAGGCAAAACACTCACTTAGCCTGAAAAGAGCTGCTGAGACAATATTTCATTACTTTTTGTCAAAATCATATTTTACAGATCTTAAAAACTGACAGAGGAAAGAACCTAGCATGGAAGGGTGAAGTTGTTACAAAAGGAAGAGGAATCAACTTTATAGCTCAATATCAAACCACAATTACAACTAAACTGGAGCGCTCAGTAGAAAGAAGGAAGCTAATTAGGAAATCAGTGCCCACATTTTCAGTTTGCTTTGCTGGGGTATTTTAACAAAAAAAAAAACCACACAACACAGACTTAGAAATTTATTTTAAGAAAAAATAAGGGAAAAACACAAAAATGAAGGGAGGAAAGTGAAAAAGATTAATTGAAAACTGTCTGCCCAAAAAGCCAAAGGCTTTAAAAAAGTACAAATTTGAAACACGTGTTGCCTAAAGCCCTGATTTATGCTGAAATATAAGTTGATCCAGAAGAGTGAGCCCCCATATACACATCTATTTTAGAAGAAACCCATGAAATAACTGTGTTCTACTAATCTGCTCTGAACAAAAAAAAAAAATAATTTCCAAAGCATAGGGGAACACAATAATATATTAAACTACTAAGAGTGACATATTGTGATAGATGAAAGAAATTTAGCACTATGCAGCATTCCCTAAAACATTCATACATGTGGAAAACTACTCCAGTGTGTGCAAAATTAGGATTATTTCCTTCCTAAATGTGACATCCTTCCAGGGTTCTACCAAAAGAAATGAGAGGTTTCTTGGCTAGTCAGGTGTTCTCCAAAGCAAATAAATTCTTTATCTAACTCCATTGCACTCCTATGATTAAACAGTGTATGTAGAACTACCTGTGAAGCTATGGAAGAGCCACTGCTCGCTTTCCCAAAAACCACCTCTCCCCTTCACATCCACCACACAGCTCTAATCTCTTCTCATCTATTTCTCCATTTGCCTGCCTCAGCCTTCCTCCATGTACAACTCCTACCTGCATTATCCTTTCCTCTTGCTAATGACTGACGTTCTGCACAAGACCAAGTCACTTCAAAGGGCATGCTCCAAACACGTCCCTTGCACTAAGCTAACAATCTCGGTGGCCGCAGGGCTGTCCAACAGCCTATAGAAAGGTCATACATTAAATAAACTACAGAGGTAGCACCACACAAGTGTTTGGAAAAACTCGGCCTCCAAACCAAGTATGTTGATTTGGAAGTTAATGAAGTTCATATGCATTTATATGTAGAAATAATGAAAACATTCGTGTATCATGTTGACACCTAAGTAAATATATTTCTGTCCTTGAATTCAGAGGACAATTAAAGTGGGTTTTTTGAGGGCAAATGATTGTCTAAAAATTAAAAAGGAGGGGCACATTTTGCAACACATGACAGACATCTCAAAAAGGCAATGAGCCAGTCTAAGCCAACACAGCCAAACAGTATTAAAACCACAGAATATTTTAAAATTCTAAATACTTGAATTTTAGAAAAGCAAAACAAGAATTTAAAATAGATCACAAGAAGCACAGTCCCGATGCCTAAAAGATACCAAGACTACAAGCATACTAAAAGATACAGAGTACCCCCAAAGCATGACAAGGCAACTAGGAAACCTTTCAATTATTTTTTACAAACTGAAGTAAACACCAGTTTAGAAAGAGGTAGCCCAGGGGACAGAAGGAACAAGACAAGAGACATTTTAGAACTAGTCTTCTAAAATGTGAAGATTAGAAATGTCTTGCTCTCTACCTGTATTGAATCGGGTTCCCACAGTACAAAGGGGCACAAAATAAATAGCAGCAACACTATGAGGCGCCCACACACAATAGTGTGACCATACCTTGAAAGATGTCAGTCTGGAAGACATAAGGACTGTACTTCATCATCAATGACTTTTCTTTCTTGGGCATGAACATCTGTAGTACAACTTAGTTGTGCCAGGGTGCATTACCTTCCCTGTTAATCCCCACATCTTCATGTGCCCAAAATTCTTCCATTTTACTTACAAGTCTTCTTGACAAATGGTCTCATACCAGAATGTTCTACATTTATAAAGAGTTCAAGACACTGCTAGAATTAGAATACAATTATTACTTTGTCATCTCCTGTCTGTACCAAACATATAGATATTAAGCACTAGTATTTGCCTGTAATATGGGACCTGCTTGACTACCACACACAGCTTTCCTTTTTCTTCCATTTTGAGAGTGATTACATTCCCATAGTGCAATTCCACTGTTTGCAGGCTGTTTGATACTTAAACCATTAGATAAATGAACAGTGATAAAAAATGTATCATTCTGGAAATGTAGATTCTGCTTTCTTACCACATAACCTGTTCCCTGAACCCTTGGATAAAAGGAACACACAAGTTTACTGCAGACTCAGAAAACACTAAAGAGATGTGCTTTTATAAAGGAGGAGAGGGAAAAAATTTTTAAAAAGTGGCAGCTGCACCATATGCATCATTAGATGCTTTGTGGGATGACTACTGTCATAGAATCACAGAATATCCTGAGTCGGAAGGGACCCATAAGGACTGTCAAGTCCAACTCGTGGCAGCACACAGGGCCAGCCAAGTCAGAGCATGAGACTTGAGTGCATTGTCAAGATGCTTCTTGAACTCAGTCAAGCCTGGTGCTGTGACCACTTCCCTGGGGAGCCTGTTCTGGTGCTTGACCCCCATCATGCTAACCACAAAAAGATGTTTGCATTAAATATGCGTTCGACACAGACTTGCCAAAACTGGGCAGCCAGAAAAACTTTTGGAAAAAAAAACACTCAGCTGACCTAATGGGATTCACTACACTCCTGAGACCATACCATGGCTGGTGATCACAGAGTACTGACTCTATTAACAACTCAAGTTAGACAAGCTCCTACAGTACATTTTCCCCTTTAATTTCAGCCAAAAGGAATCCAGCTCATTAGTACTGAGACCACCCCATGATGGAGGTCAAAGCACAGCAAGTCTGGAAAACCAGATGTCTTCAAAAGCAAAAACCTGATCTGAACAGCACCACAGTGACATACACAGAGAAGATCTTACTCAGAAGACAAGCAAGTTGCAAAAAAGCATCATTTACTTACTAGATACTATTGCTCTAGCTGGTACAGGTACTGAAGGGAAAACTATAACTACACACAGCTCCTGACAGCTTCCTTACCCCTGCAGCACCTACACCAAGACACAGCCATACCCTTGCCTTGCATTATTTTTGCATTATTTTCATTACATTTGTAATTCCCAAAGTGCAATCACTTGAACACAAAAAGAACTATTTCAAATCACTTGTAATAAGCAGTCTCAATACATTTTTTTATCAATCAGGCTGATTCTGACATATCTCTTGAAACAAGCTGCATTCAGAGTCAAAACTCCTCATTAAAATACAGCTTCAAACATACTTTCTTGACTGCTTTTCTGTCCCTGAATCTGCTACCACAGTAAACACAGTGTATTTGGTTTCTCTCTTTAAAGATGTAAAATGCTGACATTTACAAGACTAACCATTTCAAGAAATAAAAGTATCCAGTTTTAAATCTATCAAACAGGCATTTAATTTTCAGACAGCTGGAGAACGTGTTTAGAAGATATGCTGGCAGTAAGAAAACATACCTTGGTTACACCTTTTCTGCACATGTGTACAGTCATAACAAACAACTGGCAAAATGTTACAAGGAGGACGTCCAGCTGCAGTAAGGTCTTGTACATTCCCTGTCTTGATCAGTCATTCACTGTATGGCTGCTCAGAAAAGCATCTTCCTAATCAGATCCTTCTCACATAGTCACATGCATTTTCAAGACACTGGGGCAGTTTATTATGCCTGTGAGTCCTCAGGGTGCCAGTTACAGCAGTGCTGATGAAGACATTCACTCTCTATTGCATGGAACAGAAAGCAAGCGTGCTTACTAGCCGAAGTCTTGTTCTTTAGCAGAAACACCTAAAAGCAAAGCTTGCTCACCAGACTTAAAACTAGGATCAGGTCAGGACTGCCCCTCTGGCTTTTCCTGTAGGCAGTAAACCAACAGCAGAAGTTCTTCTAGGGAGCAGGCATAAGCACAGAAGTAGTCCAGTGAGACCATTCACACCTTTCATAGCAATCCATTTCAGACATTTGAAATCACAGAATCACAAAGTTGGAAAAGACCTTTAAGATCATCAAGTCCAACCGTTCCCATCCTATGCGAAACCATATCCCCAAGTACCTTATCTACCCTTTTTTTAAACACATCACAGAATCACACAGAATCACAGAATCTTAGGGGTTGGAAGGGACCTCAAGAGATCATCGGGTCCAACCCCCCTGCCAAAGCAGGCTCCCTATCTCATATTACATAGATAGGCATCCAGACGAGACTTGAATATCTCCAGAGAAGGAGACTCCACCACCTCCCTGGGCAGCCTATTCCACTGCTCTGTCACCCTCACTGTGAAAAAGTTCTTCCGCATGTTGGTGTGGAACTTCCTGTGCTCCAGCTTACAGCCATTGCCCCTAGTCCTGTCCCCACAGACCACTGAAAAGGGGCTGGCCAATTCCCCCTGCCACCCATGTCTAAGATACTTGTAAACACTAATTAGGTCCCCCCTAAGTCTTCTTTTTTCCAGGCTGAACAGACCCAGCTCACTCAGCCTATCCTCATAGGGGAAATGTTCCAGACCTCTAATCATCTTTGTCGCCCTTCTCTGGACTCTCTCCAGAAGGTCCCTGTCTTTTTTATACCAGGGAGCCCAGAACTGGACACAGTACTCCAGGTGGGGCCTGACCAACGCAGAGTAGAGGGGGAGGATCACCTCCCTTGACCTGCTGGACACACTCTTCCTGATACATCCCAGGATCCCATTGTCTCTCTTGGCCACCAGGGCACACTGCTGGCTCATAGCCAACCTGTCATCAACCAGGACCCCCAGGTCCTTCTCCACGGAGCTCTTTTCCAACAGGTCATCCCCCAGCCTGTACTGATACAGTTGGTTATTCCTCCCCAGGTGCAAGACATCCAGGGAAGGCGACTCAACCACCTCCCTGGGCAGCCTGTTCCAGGCCCCAACAACTCTTTCAGTAAAAATTTTTGCCCAACATCTAATCTGACCCTGCCCTGGTGCAGCTTTGTGCCCTTTCCCCTTGTCCTATCTCCTGTCACCTGGCTGAAGAGACCATCACCCACCTCTCTAGAACCTCCCTTCAGGTAGTTAAATCACCCTTACTTAGCACTGAAAACGGCTTCAAAAAGAAATATGCTGACAAATTCACATGAAAACTCTCCCAAATGACTAGCAGGGTAACAGGTATGCATGTAAGCAAGCCAGCTGTTTAGGTTGAGGCAACACAATGGCAGTGGAAGGACTTCTACAGCCAGAGTATGTTCAAAGGTACCTGTGGGCACATTTCCTAAAATTCACAACAAAGGCAATTCCTTCTTTTGCAAACAGAATTTCTGCAACCTAGAGTCAGATACCTTGCTTTTATATTAATGTGCTTAGTAGGGAAAAAAACCCCAAACAAGAAAACCCCAAACAGCTAAATCACATGATCACTCTTCCTTGCCCAACTAGAATGTATGAATACAAAACCAGCTCTAAGCAGAGCTGTTCAGTGTCTCCTCTCACTTGAAAACACTGGAAATAAGAGATGACAAGTGTCTGAACCAAATGCTGCAAAGCTTTTTCTAGCAGCTGTTGCAGCCTGCCTTTACTGTACCCTTTCCACTGTCAAAAAAAGTCCTTAAGGTTTTTGCAAGAGATTTGGGAGATATTTCTCCCCTAGAAAGATAATATCCTTGAAAGATAATCTCCTACCTAAAACATTTCTTTTCACATCAACATCAAGCAATTCACAGAAAACAGGAAATAGCATAAAACCCAACCAAAGGCTCTGCCAAACCATCCTGACCCTTTGGAAAGCATTAGGCTCTACTTAAAGTCTGATTTACACAAAGGAATTTCTTTTAAAATAATAATTTTTAAAATGTTCCTGTTACTTTTATTTATACATATATATACACACACACACCTTTATATAAGGGTCTAGAGCACAAGTCTGATGAGGAGCAGCTGAGGGAACCAGAGCTACTTAGCCCTGAAAGAAGGCAGCTGAGGGGAGACCTGAAAGGATGGTTTTAGTCAGGTGAGGGGTTGGTCTTTTCTCCCAAGTAACAAGAAATAGGACAAGGGGAAATGACTTCAAGTTGCACCAGAGGAAATTTAAATTGGGTATTGAGAAAAGTTTCTTCACCAAAAGGGTTGTCAATGAATGGAACTGGCTGCCCAAGGAGGTGCTTGAGTCACCGTCCTTGGAGGTATTTGTGCAGCTGCAGTTCCTAGGGACACAGTTTAGTGATGGACTTGGTAGTGCTAGGTTAACAGTTGGACTTGATCTTAAAGGTCATTTCCAGCCAAAATGATTCTATGTTTTGAAAGACCTACTTGCATGCACACACATACAAACAGATAAAATCCCCCTTGTTACATCCAGTTATTAAAACACAAACAGCAGCAGCATGAGTTGCCACATGCATCATTAATCTCGGGTTAATGATGACTATGCCAATTCTGATTCAATGCCAGCTGACATCATTTGCTTCCTGCAGGGCAGCTCTCAATACAATCATCACCTTAAACTTTATACACAAACATCTGATACTGAGCTAAAGATACCATTATGAAAATGAGTAATAAAATTTTAAAAAGATCTTGAGCTTCTACACAAGCAGAAGAAAGCAGAAAGCTGGGACACTGAAGACTGTTAGTCCTCTGACTCAAACTCTTACCATATTTTTTGCTATCACTGAACAGCACATGCATACATCTAAATGGAAAAACCAGGAGCGCTTCTCCAAAGAGCTACAACTGAACAACTTACTACAGGTGAGAAGGGAAAAATAGCAAAACACTGCTCTGGACCCAGAGCTAGCTTTACCACTTAAGCAAACACATTATGTAACTATACCCTCAAACACAAGCCTTCTGTCTTCACTTTCAAAGTCCTTCATAACCCGTCCACATACCCTATCTACCATCTCAATCATTTCCAAGTCAAGATCAATTTCTGCTTTCAGCATTCTTTGATGACAGTCTCTACTGATTGTCAGATAAGAATATGTGTCTGCTATTCTGACATTCATGCTTGTGGGCTGTTCTCCACGGGTTCCACAAAGTTATTACATTCCTTCAAAACCTCCTTTGTAATGCCTCATAAAAGGAACAGTGCTTAATTGTCTGTATGCTGATCCAACCAACTACTTGGTTTCCCTGTGCCCCTGTAAGTGCTTGTATCTAACAGTCTTCCCCGATTCCATAATTAGTTATCCTTGGGGTAGAGAGTTTTCATCTTCATACACATCAGCATATTCCTGATGCTCTGTGTCCTGATTAAAGGCAAGGACTCAAAAGTGAAGTAGCAATACAGATAATACATCTCTCCTTGAATCTCCTCATTTGCGTCATTTCCAAGACTAAAAGCCACAGAACTCAAGGTTGAACATAAAGAAGATTAGTCCTGTGGTTAGTCATAATGCCAGGAAGGTGAAGGAAACAGACACAGGCTTGTCCTTCTGATTTGTACAGATTGAATTAGAAGAGGTATTGTAGCATGGAAGGGGGAGGGAAAAGAAATGAGCAAAGAATGTCAAATAGCTTTTAAAAAGAAAATAAAAACTTAAAAAGAGATTCTGTAGAAAAAGAGTTATGGGTACAGCAGGACAACAACAAAAAAAAAAAAGAGCTTTAGGGGAAAACAGAGTATTAAGAGCAGTTTGTCAAGGGGATTTCAATTCTATATAAAAAAAATCCTGAGATTTAATATACAGAGATAAGTAATGAGAATAATATATAATGCTGGAACTTTAATCGTCCTCTAAAATAATACATAACCTTCATGAAGAAAAATCTCATGGGAGTCAATTACTGTAACATATACAAATCAAGCAAACTTTAGAATCACATTTAAGTGAGGAAGAGTACATTTCAAATCATACTTAACACATTTCATGAGTTTGATAACGTTATAAGTGGTCATACTTAAAAGCCAGTGCTGCAGAAGATTATGTTCAGAAGCAAGAAAACAGGCACAGCTACATTAAGCTGACAGACATCAAAAAACGATACAAAATGCCTCACACCCAATGTCTACTTCAATTGCTGGCATTAACCAAATCCATAACCAAAACAGCACACACAAAGCATGTTCAACACCATTTTAATCACAGCAAAGCTCTGTTCCTGATGCACTTTTTTATTTTTATATAAAGCAGCCACACTTAAGGTTTTAGAAGTCGTAGTACCACCTGGAGAGGAAAAGCACAGGAAGAGAAGAAAATGGTCTTCAAAACACTCCAAGCTTCACAATTCACTAAAAATACCACTACATCTGTGCTGTGGACTTACATATCACTGGGTGCTGCATGCACCACTTACACTTTCTGTTTAGGAAAGGAGAAAATCAGCATAAAACTGGAAGTTGAGCCATTAGTGTCTACGCAAAGCTTATCTCAGCTGGGGAGATGCTGCAATAGCACTAACAGCAACAAAAAAACCTCCACCCAAAAGACAAGCACCCACAGCAAGACACCGGTGTAACACTGAAACTCAACTAACAATGCCAGAGCACCAGAGTAAAGCAGATTTGCAAAATCACTCCCAAATGGCTGACACTCTTCAAAAACACAGAATGCGAGGTTTTTGCTCAAAAATCTGTAGGGTGCACTGGGCAATACCCTCAGACAATGCCACATATTTTATCCCCCATACATGCTCAAAATAAACTTACATGCTTTGAAATAAACCCTTTCCAAGGAATACACATCACACTAAATTAGGTCAGAAACTTTATGTTTTGCTCAGGTGAAGTTACATGTGTGCTCATTAGAGGTTTCATCTGAAGAAGGAAATGCAGGATCAAGCCAGTAAGTCTTTTTGAGAACTAAACTTTCTTGCTAATTATGCTCTTGGCTGATATGAAATGCTTGCAGAACAGTCCTAGTTGAAGCTAAATTCAATGAAAATTCATTTTGCTACAATTTTCCACAGAAATATATCATTTCATTCAGGAGTTTTATTCACTGATTACAAAGATTTTTAATGACAACTGATTTTAGCCAAGCACGCTGTCACACTGGAAGTCAGAGCCCAGGAATTTGTCAAAACATTTTATTTTTATAAAACACTTTCAAATAGTAATTTAAGAAATAAAATTAAAGCTGTCAATTTTTTCAACTATGTTGTTTTCTGAGGATATAAAAGTGCTTTCATTTACATTCTTTTTAGTCAAAGATAATCCTTCTATGGCACATATCCAAATTTTACCCTCCTGAGTGTACATACCACTGAATAATTTGTTCAAATGTCAGTTGCAATTTTCAAAAATCCTTCTTGCCTCTGAATCTTAAACATCTGTAACAAATACTTGTTTTGAGAGTGCTTTACATTCGTGACACTTGACCTTTTGCTGTATGCACCACAAAATTTAAGTTTCAAATACCAGGCAAGCAGGAAATCTGATCATTCCAGCAGTAGCCATCTGCATGGTCCCATATCTAATATTAGTTCTGGGTTGCACAAAGTCATGGGTTAGAAATCTTTTTCTGCAACCTCCATAATTAGTTGTAATTTGCTGCTTCTAAAACACATTTCTCATGGAACATCTGGCCTCAAAATCTTACCTTAACACTAGAAAAGTACTTAGCATTTGGCTGTTGGTGTGTGCACACACACACAAAGCGCAACTACAGAATGCGAGCGTATGCCTTGTGGATGGCACACCTAGGGCTAGAGATTTCTATTCCAGCAACAAAAACCTGTTACCTCTAACTGTAAGAGAATATTACAGTATCAAACATAACAGAAAAGTGTTTTCCAGTGTTCTTGCTGCCTTATATCTAATAATGAATGTTAAATGGTAACAGCTTATCAAGCACCCTACCAGACACTTGAGAGCTTTGCAGAAATTGCAATTTTCTTTTGCATGTCCCTTAATATAATTAGAGGACTATGTTGAAATTAAAATATGAACAAGGCTTAAAAAAACCCCACACATGCTGCAAACCCTCTATAGGTAAAGCACCACAGTGACTAAAAAAAGAAAAACAATTCATTCAACTTCACAAATGCAAGTATATGCAAAAAGTTAACTTTCTGTTAACTAAATCAGATTTATAACAAGACTGAGCCACTGCATACTTCATCTTGTGTCAGAAAAAATATATTTCCTGAGCCTGTGAAATGGTGTAATGGACTAATTATTGCAAGTGACTGAACAAAAAGCCCTTTGAGACCCTTACATGTAAGAAGTCTTCCAAGTACACTTAAGCAAGTACTGTAACTTCAAAAGGGAAAAGAGGATTACAGGCTGGGATCTTTAAAGCACTCCTTCTGTAATAACAACACATCTTTTGAAAGATGCCCAATGATCAGTGCTATCACACACAGCTGTCTCAAGCAACTACTTCTTGGGGGGCAGAAGCTGGAAGCATGCAAGATGCTATATAGCTCTGGAAATCCACTCCTTGTCTAGTCACAGGAGAGCTCAGGCAGAGCACTACTAACACACTTTTACATCAGCAAGAACAGTTAATAAAGCATTAAAAACATGCATATGGGAAGAAGATACCAGCTGCGATGAGAACAACAGTATTAACCTCTTGGAAAAGTAACAGGGACATGTTTAGAAAAACATGGATCACATTTCTTACCTGAGCACCATCCTTTAATTTCAAGATACATTCCATTGTGTTGATAGTGATGACAACTGGTTCTGATCCCAGTTTTGTCCATGGCACGTGAATCCGGAGTTCGTGAATATGCCCACTTAAAAAAGTAAACGGCAGCTTCAGCTCCTAACAGTAACAAAGAGTGGTGAATTAACTGCTGAAACATAGTGAAATTAAAGACATTTGTAACTTAAAATAGTCCAGTTCTAGCACAAAGCTTAAGTCAAAATTTCTTCTCCCTCCCCCCGTGAGCAGTGCACCATGAGGCTTGGCTTTATAATCGCTTGCACAAATGCATTACAAGGAGCCTGTTCAAAGATGACATCTGGATTCCCACGTCCTTCACAATGAAGGACAGTTTAGAGCCACCTCTCGCATGTGAGGCTAGCGTAAAACAGGTCACTATTCAGGGGACAAGTAAAAATGAACCAGATCAAAGTAAATACTTTGTGTGATATGCAGTCTGCACTATTTTGAAGAGCACAAATTTGGAATTAAACACTGACAGTCACAGCAAGGCAATCTCTTCCAAAATACTTTAGTACTTTGAGTAGCAAGACCTCCGTGCCCTTAAGATTGGCCCATTGCTGCCCCACTCACATCAAACCTCTCAGTAAATACAAAGTTATTAATTTCTTCATTGGCAAAGCCAGACTTTACCTTACCAAGGCCTAACATGGATGCCATGCTGCTTTAAAAACTGGTGCAAGTTAGTCCAGAACTACTCCTAACAAATGCCTGGCATTCCACCCAGTCAGCCCATAGATCGCACCTCTGTAGGACAGCCCCATCTGGCCAGCTGCTGCATGCAGCAAGTCAGCAGGGAACAAGGTGCCACAGATAAATTATTTAGGGGAAAAAGTGTTGAAGTTTCCCTAGTAGCTTCAAGGGATCTCCTAGGAAGCAGAACTGAGACCTGGGCCAAGGACTAGAAATCAAGATGTAAAATAATGAAAATAAATGCTTAGTGCAAAACAAAGAAACAATATTTGATAACGATGTCAGAATTTTAAGATAGCATTCTCCATGCTTAGTATTCTAATGATAATGCTTCAATGATGATCTATCTTCTTACCTTTCTGATCCCCTACCCTGACATTTTTCAGCTATAGAAGTTTAAAGTATTAACAGAGAAAAAACAGCATATGCCTTCACTTGGAGCTACTTATAGCCTGGTGTTTGTGTCTTCATCTTAAATGCTATGAACTTCAGGTATGAATCTTTTCAGGTAGAGAGAGAAGTGAATTTAAGTCTCCTAAATGCTGGGTGATAGTTTTGCCCAATAGAAAAAGAATATTTTCAGTTGGAAGGGACAATCATCTAGCCAAAGTTACAGCATGTTGTTAAGGTCATTGTTCAAATGCTTCTTACACACTGCCAGGCTTGGAGCATTGACCACCCCTCCAGGAAGCCTGATTGAGTGTTTGACCACCTTCTTGGTAGAGAAAAGTTTCCTAATCACAGAACATCCAGCATTGGAAGGAACCTCTGGAGATCATCTAGTCCAACCCCGCTTCGGGATCACCCAGAGCACATTGCACAGGTAGGCATCCAGGCAGATTCTGAATATCTCCAGAGAAGGAGACTTCACAGCCTCCCTGGGCAGCCTGTCCTAGTGCTCTGACATCCTCACAGTGAAGATTTTCCTAATGTTGAGATGGAACTTCCTGTACTCCAGTTTCTGCCCACTAGCCTTTGTCCTGTTGCCAGGCACCACTGAAAAGAGCCTGGCCACATCCTCTTGACATCCACCCTTTAGATATTTTTAAGCGTTGATCAGATCCCCCCCTCAGTAGTCTCCAGGCTAAACAGCCCCAGCTCTCTCAGCCAGTCCTCATACAAGACATGCTCGAGTTCCCTCTTCATCTTTGTAGCCCTCCACTGGACTCTCTCCAGTAGTTCCCTGTCTTTCTGGAACTGGAGAGCCCAAAACTTGACACAGCACTCCAGATGGGGCCTCACCAGGGCAGAGCGGAGGAGGAGGAGAACCTCCCTGGACTGGCTGGCCATGGTCTTCTTAATGTACTCTAGGACATCACTGGCCTTCTTGGCCATGAGGGCACATTGCTGGCTCATGGCTAATGTCTTTACTACCAGGACTCCCAGATCCTTCTCTGGACTAACCTGTACTGGTGCCTGGGGTTACCCCTCCCTAGATGCAGAGCCCTACACTTGCCTTTGTTGAATTTCGTAAGATTACTATCTGCCCAACTCCACAGTCCATTCATCCACTAATATACTAGAGTCATCTCATTCACTAATATACTGAGGGACTTCAGCTAAAAGCCCCTCTCCTTAAAAATTCAGCCTTAGGCTTACAACCAAGACAAAATTTTGATCTGGACAGTTTCAGTTAAGCCCCTGAAAAACAAGTACTGAGCAGTTTAACTACAGACACTGCTACATTGATCATACAATAAGTGAAAAAATATCTTCTCCCAGCATGGGGGGCCTGTAGAAATAAATTATTTAAGAAGTAAGCAGTCTTAAAATACACTACAATTTAAGAGACAGTGCTTTCATGAATTCGAATAGCAAGCCATCACTATTAACTGTAATAGAAATAAGTTTCCTTTCAAGAAAAATTATATCACTCATCAATACCACATTGTCTATTTAGACCCTGACTTGTGTTCACAAGTATAAGTTATGAGTTTACATCAAAAGGCAATCTAGAATAGATTTTTTCCACTGTGTTTGCTGGATGGATTTAACACATTCTCATTTTTGTTTAGTTAACTGGAAGAAATTGAACAGAAGCAGTAATTCTTTCAAATTGATGCAATATAACCAAATGTTCAACATATTTAGAAGACACGACTCTTTTTCAAATGAATTTAAATGCAAATGTTGTCTGACATTACCCTAATTGCACAAGCAAGTTTCCATAAAGCACTGCAGAGAAATCTTTGTTGTGGCATTTCAGCAGACAATACAAATCTGTGCCAAATTTAGAAACTAGTTCACAATACAACATAACAATGACCCTTTTTATTTCTTCTCCATTCCTGTGTGGTCTTTCCCCTTTCATCAAGTACTGCATTAAAATCTTAATATACTTTATACTTATGACTGATTACACTTCATATTTTAGATATTACTTTTAAAACATATAAACCCTTCCGAGAATGATGTGACTGGAAAGGCTCCTGGGCTTGACACATAACTGACAGACATCATGTGCGACTGCAGACTAGATGACCATAATTTGTCTTGCCCTAAAATCTCCCCTTGCTCTAAAGTAAAAGGTTCCCAAACCTCAGAGTAATAGGCAAGTATTGTTTCCTCCACATCAGTATTAACTTAAATGCCTTTTCACCACATTCAAGGCTGCATTTCACAAGTAATCCAGTGATAAGTAACAAAGACACTTGCAGTAAGGATATTTTAATGCCCTAATTTCCTCAGAATTATTTTTCAAGTATATTAGCATTTTTACATTTGTTTTTATATTTTTTCAGATATTAGGAGTTCACACTATAATAAATCTCAATCTTTGGATCAAGGTCTCCTTTGCCTTCTGCTTCACCTTTCCCTTCTGAGTTTGTAAACTAGTCAACGTAATATGATATAGTATTATGGAAATACATACAAGCAGGGGAAAAAAGCTCCCCATGTGTGTTGTCTCTTTGGTACCACTGTATGAACAGAAACCATACAATCACAGAATATCCCGATTTGGAAGGGACCCATAAGGATCATCAAGTCCAACTCCTAGCTGCACACAGGGTCAGCCAAGTCAGAGCATGGGACTGAGTTTATCATCCAGACACTTGTTGAACTTAGTCAAGCTTGGTGCTGTGACCCTTTCCCTGGGGAGTTTGTTCCAGTGCCCAATCACCCTCTCAGAGCCTAAACCTCCCCTGTTGTAGCTTCATACCATTCCCATTTGGGTTCTATCACTGGTCACCAAAGAGAGGAGATCAGCACCTGCCCCTTTGCTCTCCCTCATCAGGAAGCTATAGACCATGATGAGGTCTCCCCTCAGCCTCCTTTTCTCCAGGCTGAACAAATCAAGGGACTTCAGCCTCTCCTTGTAAGGAGAGTGAGGAGTATGGAAGGGAAGCCTTGTTACACACAAGCCAGTTACCAAGTTCATCAGTAGTTCTATTACCTCTGGTACCATAGTGACTTCACATAAAAGTTGCCAGAAGTGCTTAAAAGACTTTTCCATTAAACAATACTTAATTTTAAAGCTCAATTACAAAATTCTTCCTTGAAGTAGTTTTTGTAAAATGAAGCAGTTATTATGCCTAGAAGGAAAAGTTATTGGAATACTTAGTCTTCTAGTTACTGAATCATTCAGGGGGAAGGGGAGGGCAACGGACATGGGATGACTAATATCAGAATTTCATTAAACTTAATCTTCAACTAAAAATTATTATAAAGTCAACCAGCTATTCAATGAGTAACATAATTCTGTAAAAAAGGTACATTGTACCTAAAAGATTGAACCCAAGTACAAACTAGTACTCAGCTTTTCCTACAGAATTAGTATTGTCAAAATAAAAAAAAAAAGGGGGGGGAGGAGAGGGCAGGGGAATAACCCCAAGAGTTACTGCAATAACATTCAGCTTAGTTTAATGAAAGCATGTAAAACATGCAAAACATCTTCATTCTCTTTGGATCTGATAAATATTCTATGCCAGCAACTACATTACATCTGATACTAAAAGGTACTGGTTCAAACTTGGTCCCAAAACGAAAATATGATCTTCTAGAAGACCGCATTTTATGCTCTGTCCTCAGCTGGGTTTTGGGATTCTGCTTGGTGGCCTGTAAGAGCACAACCTGACATGAGCATGCTAACATCAGCTGAGGTAAAAGGTAAACAGGGAAATGCACAGACTTGTTCCCAAATCTGTTATAAGGTGCTCTGTCCACGTAGTGTGGCCCCTATGCTAGTGTTCCCAAATAATCACGTACAATTCCATAAAAGCTGGAATTCTTTGAAAGCATTTAAGGCTCCAGACAAAGATATCCAGGGTACACACATTTGTGTCCAAAGCCTAACGCATGAAATTAAGGCTGGGTTTGTGCCACATAAGGAGCAGGGAACTGGGCTTGGATAACAGCCCAGGCCAGAAAGGATGTTAGAATCATAGAATGGTTAGGGTTGGAAGATCCCTTGGGCAGGGACACCTCTCACTAGACCAGGCTGCTCACAGCCCCATCCAACCTGGCCTTGATCATTGACAGGGAGGGGGCAGAGTAGTTAAGGTGATTAACTTGGTATAGTATTCATCCATCCAGACATAGAACCCAAATAAATTCAAATATACTGTTGCTGGTTTTTTTGGTTTTTTCTTTTTAAGAGAGCAGCTTTTCAACTCAGCTCCCTGCCAGCTGCAAAGGCTTAGGGATGTTGTATTACCACATACTACACACTCAAGTAGCTTTGCTGAGTATGCATAAAGTGGCACCCCTAAATACAGTCTGTGGGTCCAGGCAAGTTCCAAAGAGTAATAAGAGCCAAAACAAGATAATCATGCAGACAAATAGAAACAACAACAACAAAAAAAAAAAGCTAGATTTGCTTTCATCACATATTTACATCCCTGTTCAGGCTGGTAAGACATGAGCACAGATGGAGGCGCAAACGTTGCCAGATAGGAGAGCCATGACAGCAACAGACCCCACGCGATATTTATGCACCCAGCTGCTACACAAGGAAAGATGAAGCCAGGGATCACCTGTCAGCAAACTGCAACTACTGAATGGGAACAACACAGATGACAGCAGCAAAACCCTAACAGCACCAGGTAATAGCAAGTTTGCTCTGCCCATCCCACATCATTTGTTATTAGGACAAAATTTCTCTCTACACAGTGTGGCACCAGAGGAGTTTACCCAAAGAAGGCACGTCCACAACCAAGACAAGGGATTTCAAGACTCCACCGGAGCAAACCACAAGCTGATCTGACGTAACACTGACAGCAGCACTGCTCAGACAGGAGGCTGGACTAGTATTAGTGTCTGATCAACCCTTCTTTGACTCCAAAATGTATACACTGAAAAAGGCTTTGAGCCTTCATGGGAGGAACACATCCTGCACAACTGAAGTCTAGTATCCACATCAGCTGTATAGACTAAGAAAGTAAGGGACTAGAAGACTTGAGAGAAAACACAGTGGCTACTGAATACTTAAAGGAAGACAAATCAGGCTCTTTAAAAAAGCACAGAAAATAGGACAGGACGTCTTGAAAGACTGTCTCCCTTGTGGTGGTTCAGCCCCAAGCAGAGGCTTAGTGCCAATCGCTCACTCCCAGAGGGGAAAGACAGAGCCTCCATGGATTAAGATAAGGATAGTTTACTGACAAAAGCACCGTGAAAGGGGAACAGTTAACAGTCCATTGCAAAAACACAGAGTACCACACCACAGAGGACAGACCTGATGCCCAGCCACACTCAGTCTGCCCTGAAGGCACCCAGCAGTGCCCCTCCCCGACCAGCCCCTTTTATAGGGGAGTGATGTCAGCTGGTGTGGAAAACAGCCCGAGCTAACTCAGCTCACCTGGGCTGGCTGCTTGGGGAGGTTAACTCTGGCCTGACCAGAACCAGGACACTCGTCATCGAGAATAGGATCATAGACAGTTACTAAGCCCTAAGTGTTCATTTCATGTTTTAAAAGGTCTTAGACTAAAACAGAAGATTTTCCCTGATGTCTAATCCAAGCCTCCCTACGTGAAATTTATTCCATTGTTTCTGGCCTTGCCCATATAACTCTTGCCTATCTAGCCTCATTCAAAATTTTAAGACACATTTACTGCCTTTTACTCATTTCAATGGCCACATTGTCTAAATCTCCCACTACATTTTGCTGCACTTCTCAGCTCCTTCAGTTGGACATCTGTACACAGGACTCTAGCTAAGCCTCACTATACCATGCAAAACAGAAAACAGCTTTATCTGTCTCGCACACTGAACTCCTTAAGTTGTCAACTCAGATAAGCATAGAAGGAAATAGTCCTTCTGATAAGACTTAAGTAGTTCATATTAATAGCAGGCTCCAGTTTCTATTATCGAGTGTTTTACTAGGTCAAACCTGTCTTTTTAAGGTTAAATTTTACAGACCCTCTGATCTAATCCATACAAACCAGTTAATCAAATCCGCCCCTCAATTTCTTTTCAGTTTAGATACAACTGGAGTGACGAAAACTGGAGTTGTAAGACAACATAGAGAACACAAATCTGTGTTTAGCATACATAACTAAAAGGAGATTCTACTTTGCTTCATTACATTTTGCATTAGTTATTATACACAATTAGTAAATATGCCTGCAAAAGCAATTTAGTTAATGTTTGTACTGTACTGAAATAAGAAAAAACATCCACAAAAAAAGCCTTTCTCCTCACAGACAAACATGTATCTTTCTACTTAAAGAATATACAGAG
This sequence comes from Laterallus jamaicensis coturniculus, assembly GCA_022605575.1. Taxonomy (NCBI): domain Eukaryota; kingdom Metazoa; phylum Chordata; class Aves; order Gruiformes; family Rallidae; genus Laterallus; species Laterallus jamaicensis. Next base: position 68,967,405 of record JAKCOX010000002.1, on the reverse strand, counting down.
AGCTACCATTCATTACTAAAGAAATAGCATGGAATTAATGCAAGAGGAACTAAATGGGGGAGGAATTTCCCTAAGAAAACCAGCAAGTGCTAAATGAACTGTGCAGACCAATGTAAGTTATTGAGTAAATCTATTATAAATCAAAGACTGTAACTACTGTAAAGATAACATACCTGTTCCAGTACATCCAACTTTAATTCAAGTTTACTAAGTACAACATCTCCTCCCCAGAGCGACAACTGTAGATCTGACGGCTTCAAGTTCTTAATGTAGCGATTCACATAGCTCATCAAAATCGGAGTTACATAGGATTCCAGCATTCTGGAAGATGTCTGTTTTACAGGTCAAGCACTAGGAAAAAAAGACAAGGAGATATTCTTTGTAAATCTATCAGCCTAGTTTTCAGGGAAGCAACAGTCATGCTCTTTGGAGTTGGGGAAAATGACATTTCAACTTCTGCTTTCTAAACATATGTACCTATATACAGAGGTAGATTATGAAGATGAAACATATACCAAGACAAAAGCACATGTATTCCCAGCTTCTACATAGATAGATGTATACACATATGAACCAGTAACTGGCTTACTATCAAAAGACAAGCCAACCCAAATAAAAAGGCGGAGCAGCATAAGGTCAAGCAGTCTATGACGCGCTCCTGTAAGATTTGAAACAGAAACCTTGTCACTTTTAACTGGCAAAAGCCCACAGCAAAGCACCACCCGAGATACACCTCACCGATCTCACCTCTCGAGCACCGAAACGCCAGCTCCCTGCCACCCTTACCCTAAGCAAAACACTCCAGCACCCGAGCGAAGCTACGCTAACACTTGCCACCACTCCCCTCCCCTCCCCCCCCCCCGCCCTGAGGGGACCCTTCCCCACCTCCATCGCCGCCGCAGCCTCCCCGGGCACCGCCACCAAGGCGGGACCCCTCCCGCCCATGCCTTCGGAACACGCCTCACACCTCCCTCTCCCAGCCCCACGCCCTCTCGGGACCCCTTTACCTGCCCCTTTCAAAGGCCTCCGAGGCTCGGCGCCTCCCGCCCATCCGCCGCCCTCACCGAGCGGCCCGAGCCGCAAGAGCCCCGCACTGGCTGCCCCTGCCGCTCCGGCTCCACCGATCCGCCACTTCCGGGTTCCCCGGCGCATGTACGCCACCCCACCGTCCGCCGCCCCGAGCGTCCTCAGCCGGACGGACTTAGCGGGAACACCGAGGCGGGGCCGGAAGTCGGTCTTGAAGCCAGCAGAGGTCACGCGCTCTGCCAGGACTGAGGGGCGGGGCGGCACGGCGTGGCCGGGCGTAGCGCCGGGCAGGGGGCGGGGTTCGCTGCTGGCGGTGTCCGTTAGGGAGGAGGGAGGAGGGGGGGGCAGGGGCTTGCCGGCGCCGCCGTGGGCACATAGGAGCGGCGGCTGGGGAGACGGGGAAGCTTGCCGGGGCCGGCGTCCGCGTCGGCCTTTTCCTGTCGCGGCGGCGGAGGTCCCGCCGCCGCTGAGGCGCACCTTGCCGGCGCGGGGAGCCCGAGGAGGGTCTCCTAGGCGAGGGGGGCGGCCCGCAACGCGCGGCACCGGAATCCCTGAGCCGCCTTACCCTGGGCTGCGCGGCCTGGGCCGGCCCCAGGGTGTGCTGGTACCCGTTATACCGATGAGTGACGTCGTGGGGCAGATCCCGGTGAGGGCAGGTGTGTTGGTCGCTTTGCGTGCCTCTAGTAAAGATGTGAGATTTCCGTGTGTTCGAGGGAAGCTCTGGGTGCGTTCTGGATTTTTCACTCTTTTAAATACAGGAAGAAAGTTACTGAGAAACACCTTCAGTGTTCCGTGTCCCAGAGCCCTCCTCAGGACCTTGACCAAAGAGGGAAGGCCTCCACAGCGGCCTCAGGCCCTTTTGGGGAAGCTCCTGGCAGCAAGAAGATGCCTTGGGCCCACATTTGGAGCAGCCTGAGCTTATGGGCTCCTCTGGGTTGGCATGTGGATGATCTGGAAAAGAGCGTGGGCTCGTTTTTTCAGGGTGAAGTGCAGCAGGCAGTGCCTGCGGGCATGGCTTTGATGTAGATAATTAATAACCTTTTACAAAGGCCACTGATTTGAGTTTTAAAGAAAAGCCTTGAGTTTTATATTCATGCTGGAAATGTGAAATCCCGTGTGTTTAATCTGTGCAGTGTAGTTACATGGCTGAAAACACCAAAGGAAGCAATGTGGCACATGAGGTAGGGAGGTCCTTGTGAAGCAGAGCCCAAACACTGAGCTCTCAGGTAGGAGTCTACCTGCAGTAGCCATAGGTATGTTAAAATCTGGCTGAGCTGGCCAAGGTCTGAAGGCTCCAGCTCCTGATGAGTTACCTGTCTACACTGCCTCTGGTATACACTCTGGTTTTAAATGCACCAGCCATGCACTTGCTGTGCCATCTTCATTCATGGATCGCTGCCAATGAGACAGTATTCAACTTGCAAACAGGTGAAGGAGCTTGGACTGTGTTTCCTCTTACGATGAAGGTCACCACTCCCACAGCTCATAATCGAGCAAAGCATTTGATCATTCTTCAGCAGCTGAGGCATGCTAACCTGTGGCTAAGACATGGTAGCAGGCAGGCAAGGGACAGAAACATTTTAACACCAGTGGCCTCTAATTACAGATGTGCACCTGACATTACTTCTCTAGTGCTGACAGTCTAGAAGAGTTTCATTATACAACTGCTATGTGTTGCTATGCCGCTGCTAGAGTTATGGGAGGGGTGAATTTTACTGGTAAAGCTTTTTGGGAGTCTGTACTGCAAGCCAGCTCAGTAAAATAATCTGTGTTAATGGAAGCAATCTCATTTGTAGATGTCTCCCTACAGAGCTGCATTGACACAACAGAAGGATGTGCCAACAGATAAGTGTAATGTTGAAGCACACCCTAAGCACGCATCAAAAGCCCTTGTTTCAACAGAAAAACATTCCTCTGTTTCTTTGTCCATTGTGTGATTACTTTTGAATGACACATCCAATCAACACTGGAATGTTTTCTGAAAGTTTGCAATTGAAGAACAATGTCCTATTTTGGTGAAAATCAGTAAACTAGGAGAAGTGAAGGGGAGAAATGCAGTGCTCCTGGCAGCTGCTTGGCAGACCCAGCAGCTCTGAACAACTCTGTAATTTTCCTGGCAGTTATTAGCATTTCATTATAACTACCTCCATCTCAGTTCCAGTTCAAGTATGTTGACGCCCTGAATAATTTATTTCCTACAGAAGAGGAAGGTATCTCTATATAAAAACCAGGAGGAAGGGTTCATGCCGGAATCACTCATTGACAGAGAGGAAATGGATGTCATGAAACAAAACCAGCTGAGAGGGTTACAGGAGGTCCCTGACATACAAAGGGATGAGAGCAGAGCACACAGTCAGTTTGCAGGTAACAGGCAGGTGGTGTGTAGTAACGAACTCAGGCATACTAAAGCAGCAAAGGAATGTCTGCTGGAAACATCAGCTCCTTGAGCTACTCCCATTTATTACATACTTCAGCAATTCAGTGAAATGCGCAGAATAGACAGAACATCTAGTGGTATGCACATCTTGTTCATTTATATCACTTGAGTCCTTTTGAATCCCTGAAAAGCTAGGAAAAAAAATAAATGGAGTTCAACCTGGAGGCTGGGAAACTGTACACAGGGTTGTGTAACATTTGGCCAGAAGTGAAGAGAGGACAGGACTTCAATGAAGCCCTTGGGAAATGTATCTACCTGCCCAGGACTGCATCTTGATAAAAGAGACTCTCTGTGTTTCTAGCTTCAGTGTTGTTGCTGCTATAGGCAATTTGCTGTTTTCTGCAACAGAAGAAGGATCAGTGAAGCACAAAATGGAAGGGAAACATAGAGTTCATAAAAAAATGAGGATGATTAAATGAGTATCCCACTCCCCAAGGCTTCAGTCAAGGCAAAAAACAATGAAATTTGAAATTTAAATACTTTTTAAAAATCCCAACCTACATAGCCATGTAGAGTTCACTTCTACCAATTGTATTCATTGACTTAAACCAACCATTTCTTTTGAACACCATTTTGGAAAGACTCCTGTACTGATGTTGATGTTTGACAGCTGTTCTGCTTCTGATGTCAGAATTTGTGAACTTGTGTCTCCCCCCCTCTTGTACACCTGGCAGCCCGGGCAGTCGTGTGAGTGAGCAGAGGGCTTTGGAGGCAGGTTGGCCAAGGACGTGAGAGAATCTGATCTGATGTTACTGACAAGAAGGGTGGGGAGACAACCTGTGAGGAACTCCTTGTTTCACTGGAAGAAGATTTCCAGTCCTCTAGACTTCTCCTTCACTGTGTCTGTTAGCTAATATGGGTACTTTAACTGGGCACACTGCTGTCCTTGTCTGTGTAGCTCCAATCCCGTCTGTCCTACTCCGATGCCTCCAAGTACAATGGCAGGAGAAGACTTTGCTATTTTGTGATTCTTTATTGCTTGCTGAAGTCCCCTAAGGACAGTATGAGACTGATAGCATGAAAGAGTTGGTGATCCTAAATAAGCAGTATTAATTCAGATATTTTAGAAACATCTGTGAAGGGAATAAAAATGACTTGGGCTTCTTCCTCCTTTCCTGTTCTATGTGCTAAAACTTGGATTGGTTAATTTGTACAGTTTCTTAGTGTTTCCCATTTTTACTTCAAATTATTATTTGTAGTAGATTATATTGCATATTATATATAGTACATACATGCATATTGCTTCATATGTATTATAATATATAAATATATTAAGATTTGCCCCTCTGTTTTAATGGGAATTTCCCAAGCTGATGACTAAACTGACTAAAATTATGTGTCTTCTAATATTTTTCAAACATTTAAAAACTACATCAACAAAAGTATGCAATACAAATCAATCTATTTCAGTATTAGAATTACACAGCTTGTTAATGATGTTATCTAATTATTAAATCATCAGCCAGCAGAAAGTAGGAAACAAAAATGGCAGATCCACTTACAGGGTTATTTTAAAGTTCACCAAAATGCACACAGATTTGAAATTTTAAAAATAGAAACACAAAAACATAAAAATTTGCAAATAGGCTTTCATTGTAATCTGAATGTTAGGAATACTCTAGATTTAAAGTTGCAAATGGATGTCTGTTGTAAATTTTGCTTGTTCTTCTATTCCCTAAATTTTGGGAAAAAAACCTTCAGCTGTAATCTTGAAGAGACTTTTTTCAAGTGTAGAGGAAAATAGACTGAATTGTAGCAACTTGAAGATGGAAACTCAGTGTTCAAAAGAAGGAAAATTAAATTTAGCATTTGCAACTAAGATTATGAGCAAGAGTCTGTTGAAAAGGTTACAGTCACACTATGTAAAACTGAAAAGTTTTAATTTAATGAGTGATGGTCACAGAGTTTTGGAAGCAAGTTGCTTTTGGTATATAATCCCAGTTTATCACTGCCTCATCTGCTTTTTTGGAAATGTCTTCTCCCAACGCTTTCTAAATCTCGCATATATAAATCCCTGTAGCAGGTTGGGGACAGAACGCTCAGGCACTGGGGAGCAAGGCATCTTTATGCAGATTCGGGTGCTTATCCAGCAGAGGGGCTTTGCTGGCTCCCCTGAGTGTTTCCTCTGTCAGAGAGTGTTTGCTCTGAGTAAGCAGGGCAACTGTGTGACAAACCCCCTCTTCAGAAGGACATGCAGTGGACTAACAGGTCCTTAGGGTGGGTGATAGAGCCCTGGGACAGGCTGCCCAGAGAGGTTGTGGAGTCTCCTTCTCTGGAGACATTTAAAACCCACCTGGATGTGTTATTTAGTCGAGGCGATCCTGCTCTGGCAGAGAGGTTGGACCAGATGATTTTCAAGGTCCCTTCCAACTCCTAACGTTCTGTGATTCTGTAACAGACAGCTTGACCAGAGTGATCAGGGTTGGGTTGGAAAGGCTCTGGTCCAGGCAGCAGCCATGCACTCAGATGTCAGGATTTAACTACAGTAGCCAATGTTTTAAAATGCAGGCTGCATGTGTCAATTTTTCTCACCAAGGTTCCCATTGCTTTGGGAATTCGCCTCTGATACAGAGGCTATACCGTGTCTCCGGAATACATGTGGTGCTGAACTTTTATTCACATACCAGAATGAATGAAAGACAAGATAGGAAACCTGAATGGAACAGCCTGGGAATGTACAAGTCATGTGGGTTTTGTCTTCTAGGAGTTTAATTTCCAGGTAAGTCACGAGAGGCATCTAAACCAGGAAAGTTAAAACTTGAACATGTTTTCCAAGTTTTTACTTAATTAGTAACAAAGAAGAACAATTACCTGCCTTGCAGTAGTGAAATTTTAGGATATGTAAAGATATTTCACCCATTCCTATATGCTTAAAGGGTTTATGTATCCTTTGGGTATAAAGAGGTATCTTTGGATTCTACACCTAATTATGGAATACATTAAAAAAAAAAAAGCCAGCCAAGAAGATACTGTTTCTAGTTCCAGTGTATGAAATGTATGTTTGACAATTTTTAAATGTATATGTAAAAGAACATGTAATTTCTTACTGCCTCCAGGCATGAGGAGATTTATGTGCTAAAAGTTTCACACAAGTTTTTGCTTGACGGTTGCTGTACTGTTCATGCAAAACATATGTATTTCTAATGACAAATTCTAGCATACATTCTTTTAAAATAGTCATGCTTCTCAAGAACTAAATGACCCATTTTCTCTGATATGTATTTTTTAAAAAAACCACAAAACCATAATTTTATACGTATTTTATTTACAAATATTCAGTAAATATTAAATGCATTAATATAATTTGAACATATTTCAAATAAATATTTATAAATTCTGCTCTGCTTTTATAATTTTTCCTGATTTTAAAAATATTCTATGTTATCAAAAGATAAAAAGTAACTGACAGCTTCTTTCTGTGTCATTGGTTCTTTAGAGGATGAAGATAGAAACAGCAAAGCTTGGGAGTATTTTTGATTGAATTCTGCTGACACCCAGTTTGCTTCATTATTTGTTGGCAAAATGAGTTTCTCAGTGAAGCTGTAACACCCCATGATGCCCTTTCTTTGGCCGGTCCCACAAATGGAACCAGGAGCATTTCTACAGGAGCTGAAGTCTGTTCTAAAGTTTCTTCTTAATTAAAATTAAAACATTCTTTGATTTGCATATTGTAGAGTTTATATTATGAATACCAGTTGTGTTGAACAGCTTCAAAAACTGCAAAGCCAAGAAAAATGTGTGTCAGCTCCAGAAAGCCACCCTTGGTACCCACAGCTCCGTGTGAAAAAAAATCTTCATTATTTTAGCAGTGGGTTTCTTGGACTTCATAGGCAAGTAAACACGGGTCCTAACACTGAAAATGGACTATATAAATTGAAATCAGAGTATGGAAGAGAAAAAGGACTAAAGAGAAAACATGTAAAGCATAGAGTCAGGGTACCTGGATCTGTTAAGTGAGGGAAGATTTTTGTCATTTCCGGAACTTTTGGTAATTTTTGAACTTGTCTCCAAGGGGATGACTGCTCAGCATTCCCTCTGCCAGGTCACCACATGAATCACCTGGTTTATGGTAATGGATCTCATACCCTTACATCAGATGTTTTGTCATCACCTTAACTGTTTTTAAACACAGACAACATTTCTAGAAATGCGAATCAGGTCTAACAATTTAGTGTATTGAAGAGATGTTCCCTTCCCAACAAAACACAACTGCTGGTTTTAATTTTGGTCCAAAAATACCTGGAGTAACTAAGCCATTTTAGGCTGTTTTCTCTTTGTACCTCTGCTTTCTCTCATGTTTCACATATTTTCTTCTTCTAACAAGAAATAAATCTGTGTGAGAAGGGAGAAATAGTGGTATTTCATAGCAGAGTGTATTTGCTTCTTTTTGAGATAGCAATTTGATACTGAGGATTAATAACTGCTTTAAGGAAGCTGGACAAAATAATTACCAAGGTAACAAACTTTACTAATGGAAGATTTCTGAAAACTGAGCAGCTTCTATTAGTTAGCAAAGGTAGAGTTCAGGTGCTCATCCCGTGTCTTGAGGTACCACAGCAACCTTTCCTAAAGCACTTGACGATGGCAAATCTACACCGTTTCTCTTCTCCAGAATGTGTTGTCAGCCTCCTCTTTGCAGCCCTCCATAAAGCTGCCTGAGGTTATCACCACAGACACAAAGGATTTCATTTTCAGTGTGCTTTGCATTTCTTTGAAGCATGTTACCCTTCCTCTTCCTCCTTTACTCTTGCAGCAGATCTACACTCACTTCTGCTCTGGCAGCATTGCAAGTCACCATCCCAACACCAGGATTTTAACCCTGCATATATTATGGCTTAAACAGTCTTTCACAATAGAGAAAACATGTTTTAAACATCTGCAAAGACCCTAACTATATTTTGCCATCTCCTATCTTAAAACTCACTGTCACCAGGATGTCTACCAAAATGACAACAGCTAGGAGCAAGGGAACTGATACCCTCCCTGTCTGGAAGATCACTGTCATGCAATTATATCCTTGGGCTCCCCATCCATCAGTCATATCTTCATGTTATCTGTTACCTTAGGATGTAATTAGGTGCAATATTTTTTCCTGTGGCAAAGCTGATGTACAAAACACGCCTGATGTTACGACTGGGAGAAGCATGAAGCCAGATGACACCTTTATGTCACATATTTTTCAGACAGGGACCATCTTTTTGTTCTGGGCTTGTACAATGTCTTGTAAAATATTACTCCGATTCCTGAGTGCAGCTTTTAGCTCTGCTGCAATGTAAATAATCTTGGTAGCAAAATCCTTTCAATGAGATCCAATCCATTGGACTGGAGTCATGCAAATGTAGTTTGCATTTCTTGGATGGCCTTTAAAACTGCTTGAGTTAAAAGCAACGGGCATTGACTCATGAAGAATTATATGGCTTCTAATCTCTTCCAGCTCAAGGGCTTCCCAGCAGCAGACTATGTGAACTGGCAGCAGGACTAAAAGCCTTCCTGTTCGCTGCAGTTCTCAGAATTGTACACTAGGTAAAGAGAGGGATATAGTGGCTGCAGAGAAATACAGCCAAAAGAAATGCGGTGTGTAAATATGACTGGGAAAGTAGGTGAACCCGAGTCTGAGTTGAGTAGGACTTTAAACCAAAACATCCTAGAAACTTCAGGGAGCTGGGAGCACCTCCAGTAGGTCTGTCTTTGTCCAGATGCAACAAGAAGTTAAGCACTTCTTTCCAGACACTGAGACAAAAAAAGAATGGACAGCAGATGTGTCATTTTTCCCAGCTAAGCAAACTTGTGATGGACTGTTTTGCTTTACAAAGAAGGAAGAACAGAGCAGTACAATCCCTCCTAATGGGGTTACCACATGCATGCAGGGCCTGATCATCTTGATCTCTGGGGATGTGCTACCTTTTGTGTTCTTCTATAGATAGTTAGCACCAAAACCACTAAAACATCACCATCTCCAACTGAGTGAGAAGCCAGTAGTTCTTTGCTTCTGAGTCAGTGGTCAATCCATTCTAAGAAGATAAAAGTGCAGAATAAATATTGTTATTATTCTACATATCCTGGTAGTATTGTTTCAACCTGTCAGCTGTCCAGCCTGTGAGACAGTGCGCTGGTTAACATCGCAAAGGCTCCTTTCAGAACCTGGAAAGTTTGAACATATATTATTTTAATGAAAGCACAGATTGTGGAGGCTACAACAAAATCCACAGGAAGATCCTAAATCCTCCAACACTTTGGATTTTTCAACAGCCTGGATTTGGATTGACCCTAATAATGTGTATACTTAGCGCTTAGAATCACATGTATAAGGTCCATAGAAAATACAATTTACCAGCTGTGCAAGTATTTTTCTAATGACTCAGACTCTCTGCTTTTTTGTTATTGTATAAAAATGTGATGCTTTTAAACTGAGCAGCATAAATTACATTGTTGCTTCTCTGCTGTAATATAATGTAACCTTTTCCCTTGCTTATGCATTTTAAAAGAGTGATAGGGAGAGTCCTGTGTGCACAGTGAACCTCCTGGATTTCAGTTTATTTTCGATTGCCAGTTAGAGTGGCTTTCAGACCCACTTGCTGTCATTTGCTTCCTCATCATCAAAGTCTTCCTGCTAGCTATTTGTATGATGGGAGGCATGAGATACCTCTGCTTGTGGACGTCTTTCTCTGCTTGAAGGAGTACCTGCTCTTCTGAAGTATTTCATTGCTATGGCAAAAACAGTGTTGCTGTCACAAAAATATACATTCTGCAGGCTCATGCAGTGAAATAAATTACATGGCAATTCTCATAGGTTTCCTACGAGAGGAAAACTGGTAACAAACCACAAAACACCAACCAAACGACTGTACCTGAAGCAGTTTCTCTGCAAGGAAGATTGTGGATAGATAAATAACTTGTTTCCGAGCATAGAAGATCACTATTTCATTATTTTCACCATCAAGAGCCTTGCTAAGATGAATAGGATCAGGATGTGACTGAGCCCTGTATGTAGCAATTCTGGGCAGAACTGAGTCTAAAGTCTTGCATGACAAAACCATCCCAAAATTATTTATTTATTTGAGTTTCAGCACAAAGATTGCACTCTACTTGATCATTAAAAGCTGCATGAAAAACATAGCAAATGTCTCCATTAAAAGCAAGGCAGACTATGCCTCGACAGGACACGTTCTTCACAGAGACCAAATTAACGTGATGTTACAGTTTGATAAAACATTAAACAGGAGGATGTGTAGTGTTGCTCTCCATATAGGGGATGTATGACCCATGACTTACAGAGTGTTCTGAGAGTTTTGAAACAATCTGACCTTTAGTGGGATCTTGGGATGAGTGAGTCAGTTTGCAGAAGAGCTACAGGATCTTATTTTATGCTCACTTAAACATAAGGCTGAAGCATCATCAGGAGGTTTGACTGTGGGCTTAACAGGTATCCAATGCATACAACACAATCCTAAGGGGTAATGACAGCCAAGCTGATACAATGTGTATTTCAAGACACAGTTAAATCACAATCACAGTACCTTAGGAGTTGGAAGGGACCTCGAAAGATCATTTAGTCTAACCCCCCTGCCAGAGCAGGATCACCTATATTAAATGTAAACTGTTGTCTGTAATGTACCACATACTGTGCTGTAACAGCCCATCAAGACTTCCAGTATAATTTATGTTTTCAAAAAGTGCAGCTCCCTGTTTTGTGCATCTGTCCGTCTTTTCGGATTTTAGAAGAAACTATTATTTTTACTTACAAAATAATTGCAACATTTTCAAATGAAACACAAAATGCAGTTTCTTATATTAATGAAGTAAGTGTACAGGGTTTGTTTTTCAAGAAAGGATTAAAAAAAAAATTAATGACTAATGCAAAAATGTAAGTGTATAAACATAGTTTTGAAAATAGAAACAAAGTTCATTTATCTTCTGTTTATTTATTGGTAAAATATTTTCCATTATTCTAGAGACTTAGTTTGTGAAATGTTATTTTCTTAGATGCAGCAGTGCAAAAGCATTTATATTCTTTTAATTGCTTGCACTTCTATTTAACTTAAGTGCCATATACATGCTTGGAAGCCTAGCTTTCAATAGCAGCTCAGTATGTGCATAATTAGTAATGGGGCCTTCAATCACTCTCCCTCTCATGTTCCACTGTTTTCCCGTATTCTAGCACAGTTATGTGCCCTTTAAGCTATTTTTATCAAGTGTGACAACTTTGAACTTGTTCCAAGACCATATTGCCTTAGATGTGACCTTCTGGTGTGGAAGTTAAATGTTCTCTGGAAATCTCGCATATAACATGTACCTCTCTATATTTACTCTTAATGTAACATCTTCAAAGAATACCAAAAAGTCAGTGAAACATGAACTTCTTCTATAACAGCCTTAGAGCCTGATCCTTTATACATGACTTCAGTAGGATTTACACATGTGTAAGGGCTGTGGACCATGTGTGCAAATATGGACACATGTTGTATCATATTAAGGTTCAATAATAGGGCTGGCCAGGAAACAAGGATCCTGTTTCGTGAAAAATTCTGAGGTTTTGGCATTTGGTTTCATTCTGATGCAGGGTGAAATGAAGCCTTTTCGGAATGTTTTGAAAGCAAGGCAGTCTGAGAAGGAGACAGACAGATCGACAGACAGACCGCCTGACCACGGAGGCTAAGAAGCTACCTGTCATGGTGAATACCCACTTCAGACACCGCTTCAGATCCGACAGCAGCGATTCCAACCTGGATGTGCTTTGCGCAAGGTGAATTTCCTCACTGCTGTGCTATTTGGTGTCTGTAGGCAAGTGAAGCCCCTCCTCCTCATCTTGCCCCAATCTCCATTCCGATGTTGAGGCAGGCAACCCTGGTCTTCCCTCAGCAGGATGGGCAGCACCATTTGCTGAGCTCTTTCCTTCTAGAGGAAGTGTCAGATAGATTTTATGCCGGGGACCCATGAGGTGTGTTTTATCACGAGGCAGGTGACAGGCCATAGTGCTGTACTCTGCTACCTAGCAGGACTCACTAAATCTATCCCCAGTGGTCTTCCCCAGGCAGCTACAGTCTACTCTGTAGGTACTCATGAAGCAGAGTTTGGGGACTAATGGTGTAAGCAAAAGGGCTGGGGGTAACGAGTTTATATCCCAGGTTTTTATAATCTGCCACAGGAATTCCCCTTGCTGGAGTTGTTTGTGTGCTATAGCTGCAAAATGCTGGTCTGAGATGTACATCTCTTAAAGTGTCAACTTTTCTCTGGTTTACAAAGAACTGGGTATCCAAGGGAACAGACTTTCTGTTTGGTGAATGGTGCTAGTTAGGAAAGAAAAGATGAATGAGTATGAACCTCATGAGCTCTGCTTTATTTCCTCTCAGATGAAAGTTAGCATTACTTGGTTTGTTCCTTCAAAAAAATATAATGTTGATAACTTACTTTGAGGTATCAATGCATCTGAGCCCTATCTGTGTCACTGCAATGGCAATATCAGCAGATTTTTAAAGTGCACTTTGAGCATTTTGTGTCCTAAAAATGACATCATAGCCTTGTGCTGCTTTTTCTGCAGAGATGTTGTAGGTAATGATAGTAAAGTCATTCTCATACAAGCTATATTTCCATGGGGATTATACTACAAAAATTTGGTTTTCCAGGTTAGATATAAGCTCTAGCTGATAATTTAATATAACGATATATATTTGAATATTTATTTCATGCAATAAAAGCTCAAAAGAAATCTCAACATCCTGGAGTGAGATTCTTACAGACAAATGGAATATAGCTTTGCCTCTGGGTTGAAAATATCCTGGAAATACTAGTGGATGCTTATGTTGTTCATCTGTTTTACTGTCTGCAAGCACTGAACTGTGATAATGATAGGAAACAGTTAAAACCAGTAGAGAAAACTTTCTAAAAGAGGAAACAGCAACTGACTGATACTGCTTATTTTAAATTTGAACAGTTAGAAAATTGATAAACAGAAACAAAATCTAAGTTTTCTCTGAGTTTATTTCCAAGCCAATTGTCTAAATTTAGTCTCTATGTTTGAAAAAAACCTCACAGACTATATTTAAAAAAAAAAAAGTGTTTGCTTTCTTCATCCTTCATTGCTAGCATGACCCAAGACAGGTTTCTGGTACATTTTGCCTAAGGGCCAAAGTAATAATTTCAGTCTGAATGTAAAACACTATCCAGCAATCTGTCCTAGATCTTGACATAAGAATTGGCCGAGTACACTTTTCTTCTGTTCTTTTTTATTAAAACAGTATTTCAAAGGGTAATTTTCCAAAAGAAAGGCAGCGAATCAGAGCTGCCCTTCTCAAAGATCAGATGATGGCAAGTTTAACACTTGTGTGGTAGCACCAAAGATGCATGACCTAGTAAGGCAGAGGCAGCATAGCAGATGATATGAAGTGTAAGTGCTTAAGATCTGCTTCAGCGTGCCTGGTAAGTATTACAAGTATGGGTAATTCCCACTTTGTAGATGTGGAAGCAAATCAGGAGGGTCATAACTAGCTTTAGATCAGGACTCAGTGTTAAAGACAGGATTAGAATTCAGGAGTCAAATGCTGTCAAGTTTAGTTCATTAACTGAAACTGTGAGGCAGGCTACTGGCTACCTGTCGCTCCCATGGCTGGTGGTCACCCATGGTTGAGGCCACCCAACCCAGCTCTCAATGCCACGTTTTTTGTCTCTCTGAACTGATTCGCTGTGTTACCAAGTGTGGGTGCTTGCTCACACGGTTACACTGTAACAGCCCACAACCAAAGTGAAGAATTCATTCATTTCACAGAAATTCTCGTATTGAGCTGTCTCCCCAAGGGGATATTTTAGCATTGCATGTCCCCACCCTCTATGCATTCAGATAAAGTGGACCAGCAAGACTAACAGTAACACCCAGCTGGTCATCAATCAGATCTTTCCAAAATCAAACTTCAGTTTCCCTGTGTTCCAGAGCTCAGCTGGGAATGGCTGTGGGAGGGAGTACAAGCAACCCATCCTCATGGGGTAGAAAACAGTGAGACAAATGCACACTCATAGCAGCAAAATGGCAGAAATCCCATTTTAACCAATTAATCTGTGAATGGCCTTTGTGGACCGTAATACCTTTCATCTGAAAGACAGGTGGTGTCAATCTTCATGTGTTATTGTTCCACCAAGGTTGGTATGAGCAGCAGCGGTCTCAGCCATACAGAAATCGAATAAACAGAATGTTTTGAAGCTCTGCCTTTTAAAAAGCCAGAGGAACAAAATTTCTTTATCATGGTGTGTAGAGGCAAATGCCAACCAGAAGGGGGAGCGCATGTCAACTGGAAGCCTGTTCCCAGAGCTCTACTGACTCAACTAACTATTCTGCTGACGAATACAGCCATGTTGGCAAAATAAATAAAGAAGATAAATCTAGGCTTGCCTTCTGGAAAAGGGCAAAGCTGAGCAGAAAGGAACTGATACTTGCATACTCCATTTAATTGCCCTAGCAGAAGTATTTCCGCGTTTAAGAGTGCCTGGGTTTGAGACAGAAGTGTGTGGCACTCCTGTGCTTTCCTGTACATCACCCAGCTCATATGAGCGACAGCAAGCTGCTTGCTGCATGTCTCCTACCTACAGGTCGTGTAGGGGTCACTTGGGTACGTTAGTAGGAGTCATTTCTTCCTGTCAAGAAGCCATGACCAACAACTGCTTCTCTCTTGTACTCCCTTCCTTCCTTCGCCCTCTTTCTGTGACCCATTTTACAATAGGTTTTGTGTTTCCTTATCTCTCCTGTTGGCCAGCTGTCCTTCTACTCACACCTCCTCAGGCACTAGCGTTCAAAGATGATGGGGAGCTGCAGAGGTCTGCTGCTCCTGCACCGCTCACCCCACTTGCAGCACTTGTACCAAGTGATTCATTCCATCAGCAGCTGCCTGCAGCTGGGTCTGTTGGCAGGAGCCCTCAGCCTGAGGAGAGGTGAGATGAGGTTTCACTGCCACAAGACTCCTCCTGCCATCTTTTCCTGATCCCTCTGACATTGGACCCCAGCTCCCAGCAGTCACCTTGGCATCTCCCTTTGGTGTAGCACTCATTTTGGGAGGTTTATTCTCCTCCCTTTTTAGCTTTTTTGTCCTCCCCTTATTTTATGTAGTTCTTCTCCCTGTGGCTCTTCATGCTTTCTCTGTCCCCATTGACCCTTATTTTTCATTGTTCCCTGTCACATTCTTCCACCCTCCACTCACTATTTTCTATTGTTCTTTTTATTCTTGTTTCCTTTAGCTTCCCCCCCTATTTACCTTCTATTGCTTCCCTCTTCTTCATTCTTGTTCCCCATCTTTGCCTTCCCTTCTCCAAAGTGATGCCTCACATCTTCATGCCACCAGAAATTAGTCCTGCTTACAAACTCAGATCTAGTTTTCTTTCTCCTGCTGGTTGTGCCACTTAATACATCTTTCCTCCCCTGAAGGAAATAGGCTCTGGTAAGGTTGTAAATGTTTGTAAATGGCTAGAATGAAACAAGGGTTTGGGGACTATTAATTCAACAAATTATTTTCTCATTACTGTTTAATATGTTCGCTTGTCCTCAGATAGTCATTGAATTATGCTGTAGTATATTTCAGTCATAACAGAAATCAATTAACGTGTACACAATACATTTAGAATCATTCAAATTAAATAGCAAAGCTTATTTTCATTTGCAATTTTCCTGGTCACATGTGTTAGTTACATGTCTGCACATAGAAACTAGGAAGCTAAGTGTAAGTATTCATTATTTTCTTTCATTTAAATTTGCCCAAGAATGTGACTTTTTTTGCAAATGATTATTTAAAATTACTAAATGAATTTGCCAATTTTTATTTTTGGTTTATTACTGAACCAAAACCAGAAAGCTTTTTCATTCCTATATCATTAAGACCAACAGAAGAGATATAAGTGAGAGTTTTATTTACATACGACAATGGGACAAGAGACCATTAGGCTTTACAGAGTACAGAATAACTAATATTATTCTTTTCCATCATTTTTTTCTCTTTTTTTTTTTTTCTTTCTGAGCCACTGAGCCCTTGATCTTTTTAAACAAGGCTAGGTCAAGTCAGCTATCTAAGGAATAGTTTGCTAGAGAAAACAAAAAAGCAATGATGTCTGACAGTCTTCAAATGCACTTTGTACCTTGTTGTTTTAGTGTCAGCTATTGACAGATGTAGTTGGGGAAATTTCTGGTCCTATCGGCAACAACAGTTCAATCTTCTATAGCACTTTTCACGTCAGAGCACATTACAAATAGCATTATCATCCCCCTTGTTGATAGCGCAGGAGGTTGCTGTAGGGATAACTGACAGGTTATAGGTAAAGGAAAGATCTGACTGGAAGAAATTTAATTCCAGAAGAAAAGAAATATAAATTATGTCTTTCAGTGACATTTCCCACCCCCCACCAAAAAAAAAAAAAAAGAAAAGTTACATGAACTTTTCCAACCTTGCTGAAATTCACCATCCTTTGATCTGACTTTAGATATAGTTGCAAAAATAGTGAAATTAGGGTAACTTTTCCTGACACCATTTTGGATTAGTCAGGCCTTTTCTTTCTTTTTTTCCTTTTTTTTCCCCCCTTTTTTCCTTTTTTGTTTTCTGAAGCACAACTTCAGTCTCTGAGGAAACATTCCCTCTGTACCACACAAGTGGTAAATAAAAATCTACAAATAAATTCTACTATTTCCCCAAATGCATAGGATACAAAAAAATGTATTCATTAGTGTGAGATATAAAAATGTAGACTCACACTTCTGAAATCTACGGCTGTTCCTTTCACACTTGTGCCAAAGGCAAACAAACATAATTCTCCCTGGCAGCTGGACGACATTCCTAACAGCCACCACATTAATTCACTCACCTCCATCAGCCTCCGCCTGCAACCTGCACAGCTTGCTGCCAGGAAGCCTGGCAATAAATTCCAACTCTAAATACCAAACAAGGTAGAAAATACCGTGCAGTGCGTTATTCCAAAGGACAAAATGGGCTCTCTCCATAGGTATATCTAGGAGGGGGGTTTTCTGCCACCTTTTGGAGGTTCCCTTATTGCACTTGTGGAAGTCGGCAGTTGTCCCAGAAAATGTAGGTTTGCACTGGCAGTTGAAGTCTGCATTTTTTCACTCAAAATTTGAGCAATTTTGTTAGCGAAGTCTATAGCTGGGTGTTTGATTAAAGCTACGAGTGTGTGTGTTGATGAATTGCAAGCCAGTGATAACACCTGATGTGGTTATAAGGGAGCAAGCCTGGAACGTCCGTGTGTTTGACTGCTTCTGGAGAAGGGGGCTGCAGACACCACGCTGCTGCTCTGCAACATCGCTTAGTGCAGGGCTGCGTATTTTCCCTCCAACAAAACAGGTATGGAAATGGAGGCAAGTACTAAACAATAAATCGATCTAAGGTTATAGGTTATGGTTATTTACTTTTTATATATGCGGGCGTGTGTGGAAAAATATGTTTGGGTTTATGCATATATGTATGGATGTATGTGCACAAAACCATTTCGCCTTTCTGTCGGTCTTTTAAGTTCTTTTTCTTTTCATTTCAAGATGAAAAACCACTAAATAAAAGTAATTCTGTTCTCGGAGGAAGCGGAGTGCACCTCTCTTGCCTGACAGCAATTGCAAACAAAATGGCCACTGGCTGAGGAGACAGATAATTTCTTATCAAGTTAAAGGTACAGTACTCAGTACAAATCACAAATCCGAAGGTCTTCCAATATGGGCTACGTCATCGCCTTTTTCCATTCTCCTTTTTCAGGAATGCTGTGTCTTCTGAAAAAAGACGAGTGCAGTATCTTAATTTTGTTTTCCCTGCAGCGATTTTCAGGAGTTCAGCCTGGAAGAACACCCAGCAATCTGAAAGTTTTTCTAGTTCTCAAGTTCTTGTGAGAATGAAGATCTGGGCTGGAAAAGCTCAAGGGAAGAGCTGTCAAAAAAAGGTTATGACTGATTTGGCTTGCGGTTGCACTCAGCACATGAGAAAAGTCAGCCATTCCGCACATTCGGGCCCCAGCCAAAAGTAAATGGGATGGTAAAGGAATAAAATCATTCTCAGAAGTGTAGCAGGCACTTTAAATCACAGAGAAGTTTTGCTTTGTGTTTTGAGCTCTGCTGCTGACAATAATTTCATGCGAACCGCTTCTACTCGTGTTAGTTTTGCTAACTTTGTGTTAGTTCACTGCCTTCAGGGATGGCAAGAAAAGCTCCCTCTGTTTGATTAGTCTTCTATCTTGACTTTATCTTTTTAGTTTTGCAAAGCTGATAAAAATACAGAAGTTCACACAAAACAATTTATTTGGATTTCAGCCAAACCTTTGATAAAATTGTGTGTCGTGAGCTTCTGTATCAGCAAAAGTAGCTCATTTTTGAACAATAGGATAAGTAGTTCTTTAAAACATATTTTACACCTTGGAGAAGTGTTATAGCAAGGAAAACCTTATCCCCTGTAGACCTATATATAAATTTCTCAGATTTTCTTTTGAGCGAACACCTACTCCACATTACACCAATGACTTCTTGTCGGCAGGGTTTTTGTAGGGGTAGAGAGCTCATTCATACCATCTCTACTTTCCTTGTTCTTTTTAAAGCTGCACTAGGTTTCCCACTTGTAGGCTGTTCATCATATCGAGTGGCTGTCATTTCTGTCAAATCAGAGCTACAATGAGTTTTCAAATAGAAATTGAATTCAAGCCCTGTTTATTTCTCCTTCTGAATTCTAATGGCACTACATCTCCTTACACTGGACCCTAGCCTGGGGTGGGTTTAGTACTAGAGGGTACAGACTTTCTTTTTTGACAGCATAGTTGAAAACCTTCCCAACATAGTTAGAGTTAGTCCACTCTCCACGAGGGCTGATGCTTTCCAGTTACCTGCTTTTCTTCTTTATGGTGTTCTTAATCTCCAAAAAATTTAAACGAGTTTGTGGATTTCCTAAAGCATCAGCGCAGGGTAAGGAGGCTATAGGGTCAACAGGTCTTGCTAATAGCTAACTAGACAAGGACTAAGTGCTGCAGTCCTTTCACATTTAAAACTCCTGTTGACCTCAACAAACCATAAGGAGATGATCAGGTTTTAAGTGTCTTCACCTCAAAAAGGGTATTCGCTGGGCAAAGAGGACCAGAGACAAAACAGTTTCACTTTAGGTGCAGCTAGGAGAAGTATACTTCAATTTGCATTTACAAAACGTTTAGTGCTTCAGGTTTTTTTTTTCTCATAGCAGCTGTTGAGCTGTAAGTGGCTTTGCTTTTAGGATAATTTAATTACTTTTGGGAGTTTTTTTGAGGGTTTATTTTTTGTGGGTTTTTTTTTTCCCTAAGAAATGACACTTTTCTGCTGTATTTTTGATCTACCTTCTTGGTAGAGATTTACAGTCTGAACTCCAGAATAAGAGCTGCATTCGGTCTGGGGGGATGGTGGTGTTCAGTTTTGAAAAGTCTCAAGATTTTATCTTAAGGTTCAATATTTGCTTATTCCTTTATAACTGCCATTCTTGGACACAAATGAACCCATGACCGTTTTAAGCTTCTTTTTCTTTAAGTGTGTTTTTACCTCTCACATTTGTAACATCTAGAAATACAAACACAAATTTGAGGAAAGGTTAGAAGTTTAAAAGTTCCACTTTATTTTTTCTGGAACTTAAGATTTTTAAACCAGTGTCATTATTTTTGATGCCTGTAGGACACCAGTTGCAGGGTTAGCAAAACTATGTGTTTCAACATGAGTTTGAAACCAAGGAACTTAACTGAGCCTTAAAGAACAGCAGACAGAAAAAAAAAAACAGAAAGAAAGAAAAGAGAAAACAAACAAACTTTTTTTTTAATATGTTTGTAATTTGGTTATTCTTTAACAGGGACAAAATTAAGATCTTTATTTTTCATTTTCGATGACTTGCAAATCATATTTGCTGAGTTTACAGGTCAAAAGTCTGTTTTTTCCAGCTGCCAACATGCAGCTTCCACCTGAGATTGGAAAGTAAAAAATATGCGTTCTGCCTCGTTAGGTCATCGCTGGTAATAAAGATTCTGCAATAGGAAATTAGCTGACAATTTTGTTGATGATGTGCAAAACAGAATAGGATCCAGCTCACCCTCCCAGAGCTCCACGGCTCTGCGGTGCTGACAATAGTAAAACCAGGCTTTTGGTCACGAAAGTAAGTGGCTCTAATTCCAGGGTACGCGGGGAACAGCTCAGTTGAGTAAGAGTGTGTGCTTTAACGTGTAAGAGTGTGTGCTGTAACGTGTAAGAGTGTGAGCTTTAACATGTAAGAGTGTGTGCTGTAACGTGTAAGAGTGTGTGCTTTAACGTGTAAGAGTATGAGCTTTAACGTGTAAGAGTGTGTGCTTTAACGTGTAAGAGTGTGTGCTTTAACGTGTAAGAGTGTGAGCTTTAACGTGTAAGAGTGTGTGCTTTAACGTGTAAGAGTGTGAGCTTTAACGTGTAAGAGTGTGTGCTGTAACGTGTAAGAGTGTGTGCTTTAACGTGTAAGAGTATGAGCTTTAACGTGTAAGAGTGTGTGCTTTAACGTGTAAGAGTGTGTGCTTTAACGTGTAAGAGTGTGTGCTGTAACATGTAAGAGTGTGAGCTTTAACGTGTAAGAGTGTGTGCTGTAACGTGTAAGAGTGTGAGCTTTAACGTGTAAGAGTGTGTGCTGTAACGTGTAAGAGTGTGAGCTTTAACGTGTAAGAGTGTGTGCTGTAACGTGTAAGAGTGTGAGCTTTAACGTGTAAGAGTGTGTGCTGTAACATGTAAGAGTGTGTGCTTTAACGCGTGAGAGTGTGTGCTTTAACGTCGCGACTCTGCTGCCCGTCGCTCTGCTCTAAGCCACCGTCCCTCAGCGCTGGGGCTGCATCGGGTTCCAGCGGCAGGCAGCAGGCTCTGCCCGCCCGCAGAGGCTCATCGCTGGCCTCCCAGCATCACCAGGCTGCGGGGAAAGGAAAATTTAAAAAAAAGAGAGAGCTACCAGGGTTTGGGTGGTAAGGTCCTTTAAATGGAAATGCCAGTGGAGACAAGATGCGGTCTGCTCAGTTGGAATTAGGCACCGGAGCAAACAGGAGTCGGATCTCCTGGGCAGCTGAGTGACAGCTGGGATTATCTCCGTTGTGAAGAAGAGCCGGTATTTTCTTTTCTTCCTGCCCTTAATAAAGACATTACAGTCATTTTAAGAAAGATCTTGAGTGATCTTTGCCTACAACTTCATCTTTATCAAAGAATTTTATGAGGTTTTTAAATGGTTGCTGCTGCCTCCTATTCCTCGCCACAGGAGAGGGAGAGCGAGGCATGAACCAGGACTACGAGTCTACGTTTGTTCACACTCTGTTCCTTGGGAAGAGCAACTACATGCATGAGCAGCTTGAAACCCCTTACAAGGTTAAAATCTTGCCTGTGGCAAGGATTAGTTCAGTGAAAATGCATAAATAACATGGGTTTGTCTGCAATGATACATTTGGGTGTCTGACTCAGTATTATTACCAAGAATAATTAACTCAGCAACGGGGAAAACACACGCATACACAAATGAGGTGCTGATATTCATGAGATAAATTCCATTTATCATGAACCGTCTCCCCTGTCTTCTGCTCTGTATTCCATCTAGGCCACTGAGACTTACTTGAAGGAGCCAGGAATATGTTTAGAACCAATCACTGAAAATACAGATAGCCAAATGAAGGTTTCCTGTCCTATTCAGAGGTGGATCAAGCACAGGTCTAGGAAAAAGCCAGTACTTGGTGCTACATCTGCGATAGATTCAATGGGGGGAGCAGTGTAGGAGCAGGAGAGCTCTAGTAGTGGCAGAATGCAAAATTATGGCTTTATGAAACATGGAGCAGCTATTTTGGGGTCATTTTAGAGGAGTCTTAAATTCAGCTCATGCAAAATCAGTAACCTGATTTTAGAAGACGGTGAAAATATATTCAGAATACAATCATATTTAACATTCTTCAGGACTAAATTGTTTACCTCAGCATTTTGGAGCTAGTTTCATTGGCAAACCCAGTAAAAAATCACAGATGTCTGTCACTGAAAGAAATTAACTTTATCCAGTTTGTTTCTTCCCACAAAAGTAGACAACCATATCATTCCTTTTGGACATTTGCCCAATCCTTTTGGATAATCAGATAGAGATGCCTCGGAGTTGTGAACAGTTGTATTTCTGCTGTGAACCTACAGTAGCTCTGTTTTATTTTTTTTCCACTGTGAACCTTGCTTGAGGAATGCCTGCTCTGTGGATTTTTATCTTCTTCCCAGTAGGATTACTGAATACGGTTCGATTCTGTGCTGGCTTGCGATGTAATGAAGCCATATGAAGTGACATCACTGGCCACAGGAGGATTGCTGGAGAGATTAGCACGCATATTGCCCTCAAACATCTGCTGAACAAAGTAGGCTGAAGCAGGACGAGACACCCTCATTACACCAGGCAAGAAGAGACAGTGCTGGAGCACTTCTTGTCAAATAGGATGAGAAAGAGGAACCCCTTCTCTGCTTTGAAGAGAGGAAAGGAAAACCTTTCCTTCACTTCTGAAAATATTCACGGCAGGGAATAAAAAGGACTCTAGTGGATCTGCATCTCCTGTTGCAGAGCTATTGCCCCAAGTCAGGCAACACTCCTTCGATGTCAAATGACAACATAGGGAATTTTGCTCTAGTAAGGTTACAGAATTTAGCCCATTAAAAGAGACTAGATTATCCCTCAATTTTCAATCAGCTTTTCTAAGCCAAATTCTTTTTCTTGTTTACATTCATGTAAATCCATAGAGGAAGTAAGATGAAGTAATTAGTCCCTAGGTTACACCATTGTAAAATTTTGTTTTTCCAAATTCCATGGCTCAGCTTTTAGGGACTTGTTTTGTTATCATTTTAGCAAACATTCTGAATCCCAGGAAAGTTCATCACCTGGCAGTCTCTTTTTTTTTTTTTTTTTCCCTGAAGGTATTTAATACTGAAAAGGAATCAAAAACCACTTAGGAGGTTTTACTTGGGACTGCAAGTATTGCAGAGGCACAAGTTTTGCCAAGTAGTTAGCTGGAGGCCAGATTCTGCAAATCCTAAAATCGCATGAGTATTTCTTTCTATTTGAAAACGACTCACGATTGGAAGGGCTGCTCATGTGAATAGAGATCTGCAGGATTTGGCCTTTTCTGGCAAGGCCGAAATCATGGCTTTGCTGTATGCAGTTAACCTGCATTTTGTTTAAAGGGATCCCATCAGGAAAGTGGAAACAGATTTTTCTTAACTAAGTGCTTACAGTTGAATTTAAAAATGCTGCCCCTTGTCAGAGGTTAAACTGTTCCCTGCCTCGCTCTTATAAGCATTTTAAACTAGCTACATTAAATACTGTAAATAGGAAATACAAGAAATGAGGGTACAATCTAAGCACAAGAAAATGTAAAACAAAAGGGCAGTTTTGTTGTCCTTACGAAAAAGCATAAAAAGCCCATCCAGCTGCTTGTGTTTAAGCAATCCAAAGTAGGGTTTCACACCACAAGAACGATTTATTCAGTGAATTAAAACAGTTAGAAGGCCTTTTTAACAATGGTGAGCACTTACACCCATGAGCAAAGTTAGCAACTGTACTTAAGAGCTTATTATTGCAGATAATGCTGCAAAACTGGGGTCAAACATATATATAATAACTGGATGTGGTTCTGATTAGAAATTAATCTAAGAAAAGCCTGAAGATCTAAACCACTGCAGCAAAATAAACAGGGTGGGGTATACATAGAAGCTGGGTCTGAAAAACTAAGCCCAGTTCCTCATTTCTGTAACATCCTTTTCTACCTTGTTGCAGGATTTAAAATTCTTGTACCTTAGACCTCTCTCTGTTGCTTATGTGCTCGAAGGTCTTGACTTGTTTTCTGCCTGGAGAGAGCTGGAACTTTTTCCCGTGAGGGTGTAGCTAGAAATGTTTATATACACATCACTGAACCCTTTGTGCCTCCTGTCCACCCTCTCTCAGTGTCAATATACTCTACATAACATGATCAGTAATGCAGCGGTGTAATTAGCTACAGAGATCTAACTGTGTGTTAATAAAAGGCCTAAGAAAAACAAAACTCTGTCTTCCAGTGGGAGTGCCTGTCTAAACATTTGTTTCCAACCTCCCAGGTTTTACATAAAAATACAGTGCACCTCTTCCCCAACAATACCTGTTAATAAATGACACCTGACTTCAGTCAATTTTTCCTCTTTAAAAAAAATTACTCATTATTCTGCTTTTCTTCTAATTTTTCTGTTGTTTCTACTTTTCTCTACCTTGCCCTACCTAGAGGTTTCCTTTAGTTTCTTCCTGCCATTCTAGATTTCTTGTTAAAATTTTGTTGAATTTCCATTTCCCTGCTCATTTTCTCCTTTTAAATTTTGTTCATCGCTCTGCTTTCAGCTTGCTGTCACTTCATTTCCTCTACCTAGCAAGTCCTTATTATGGATTCTGCTTTTGTTCCACTTTTTGTAGCCTCCCTCCTGACTGCCTTTGGTTTGTTTTATACATCTCCTCATCTTTCTTCTCCTTGGCTCTCCACTCTCCTTTTCTGGCTGGTGCTCCCCTTCGCCACACCCTTTATGTTTATATCCCACCTGAACTAGTTTATATCCCACCGGCACTATATGGAAATATCTCCAGCAAGCCCAGGAGAGAAACTTCTCTTATCATTTTCCCTGCAATGTGTGTGATGAGATTTAACTGCATGAGGAATAGCCGAGAATTTCCTTTAACATGGCAAAACCCCTGAAACTACTGAGATGGGAATCTCTTTTGGTGAGTAAATGGGACAGTTTGTGCACTAGCCAATACCAGGGATGTGTAGGCACAGCTTGAAAAAGCGACTTTTTGAGAGGGCTTGTCAAGGCAAGGCAGGAAAATGTCGTTCAAATTAAAAAAAAGAAAAAGACAAGCTCATGAGAAATGTAGCAAGCAACTGGGGCTGACTGTAAGCACTGCCTTGGCTCTGCAGCATGTTTTATACCAAAAAGAGCAATAACCCCCAAACAGAAAGTCCTTGCACTAGCAAAGTCAAACTTAAAAATAATTGGCTCTATGTTCTTTGTATTTCTTCAATATCTGCACCCTATTTCTTCCCTTTTAACTTTCTTATCTTTTTTCTCCTATAAGTTGTTTCTTTTACAACATGCAGCAGTTGGTTTCCCCCGCTCTTCTCCTCTGCCTTTTGCCTATTGCATGGTCTCTGTCTCTCTGGACCCTTCCTATCACTCTTTCTCCTTCCTGTGCTCCTTCAGTCTGACTCTCTTTGCATTCATCTTTTAACCCAGATGTTTCATCATACTTTCATCACCATCGAGGTCTTCCATGCTAGCTTCTTCCCACGCTACAAATTATATCTTTATGCTCTGCTGGCACGGCCACAGAAACTGCCTCTCTCTCCTTCCACTCACATGCACTCTCATTCTCTCCTGCACACACACATTGCACGAGCACTTCAAAACTGAAATAAATATGTGGATACATGAAGATTGCCCCAAAATGTGTTTGCACACACAGGCTTCGCAAATCTATTCAAAGCCTGCTTACAGGCTCAATGCCAGACCCAATTTATGTGGGAACTGTAATACAACCTCCTACTGAAACACGTGTTCAGCCTGTCTTCAGCACATGTACCCCATTTTCTTCTACATCACTTTTGCAAATGCACAGACAACCTCCTTCTCATGTGTTTTCTCCTTCACTGATTGATCCACCCTCAGAGAACTTTTTTAAATAAAGAGGTTTATGTTGTGAGCAGTAAGTCATCAGCTAGACTGAAAGTAGTTGTGTGAGTGTTGTGGGGGACAGGTTTGCTCCTCTAGTTTGGAAAAACTCTCCTGGTTTCCTCAGGAGAGAAGATTTTTTAAGTGTTTGTTCCTGTGAGGAACAAGAGGCATGTTTGTTTTGATAAGTAGGGTTTTGGTAGCAGCTTGATGAGCAACTGACCCCAACCAGGATCTCCTACTTATCTTAGGAGAAAGCTCATTTAACTTTTCAGAGGGCAGTATTTACAGTATGCTTTTGTCACACTTTGGTTTTAGGTTTTTGTGCTTGCCCTTAGGCATGTCAGAGAAGAAGCTATAAGTTTCATGACAGAAATGAGGTTCCTAAAGCAGCACAATGAAGGGCAACCACAACTATGGATTCTTACCTGACTAATGACCAAGGTATAACCAGTACAATGCTACCAGTCCCGCTCAGGGCAAGCAGGGGGAACAGAAAGTCTCACACGCTCCTCAGAGACTCTGATTTTGTCAGGATTTGGGGAAAAATATTTTACAACGGTTCCTCAGGTACTCTCCTGCCCCCCCAGCTAAGGACAATAGAGAGATGTGACTTCCAGCCTTTGTGTTGGAACAGCTTTTTACAATCTACCAAGCATACTGAAGGTCAGCAGAACACTCTTGCCATTGCAGCTATCTCCCATCTACGGCACACAGAAAGGAAAAGCAAGCACTTACAGAGGACTATGTCACCAGTGAGCAAGAGGCTCAGCATGTGGCATTCACCAGCTACTCAGTGAAGACACAGGGGAAGTGTTTCAAAGTGTGCTTTGCCAAGAGCCCTTCAGAACTGTGGCTGTTGCTTCTGCAGTGTTCCCCTTGCCAACACCCTCTCTGCTCCCATAAGACTTTCTCTTGTTGATCACTGACGCGCTTAAAAGCAGGATCTTGACTAAAGGTTATCAGACCTATCTGTTGCCCTGTGCTTTCTCTGTTCAATGCCTCCTCCACCCATCAAAAATGTGTGATCCAATCCACACACACCACCTTTAGCCCTCAAGCTGTTCTCAGGCCCTCCCCTCAACCTAATACCACTCTAGCTTACTCCTTGGCTTCACTGGGAATTTTTTACAAGGAAAAAAGAACTATTCAGCTCTTCAGACTGCATTTGGACAGGGGGCATAGGTTTAGTTCTGATGGAAATCCAGGGTAAATAGAGCTGAAGAGTAAAGTGATATGCAGTGAGAGCCAAACTTAGCATACATTTCCTATACAGATATGTTCCTTTCTTAAATTCAGGATCTCCAAAATGTTTCCAGGGCCTCCAGTTTAGAGGTAACTTCAGCTCATCATGCCAGCCAGGGAAGCTGTCAATGCTTGTCAACAAGGAATATTGAAAGTCTTGCACCTTTCTCAAGCCCCAGAAGCCTCAAGAGTCTTTTCTGTCTTATAAGTAAATTAGGAGTAGGAAGTAGCATAGCCTTAGATACCAACTCCGAGACACAGTGCTTGTCTTTCAGCCAACTATGGCCAGTCTTGGGTAACAACTGTACTAAACCATCAATTAAATGTTTGTATCATTTCAGAATGAAATACTAGCCACATTCTAAACATCTAGTTATTATTTGCATAAAATGATGTCACATCCTTTTTACAGTCACCTAATTTCTCTTATGGTAAACAGGTTCCAGGCTGGTTCACCCAAATGCCAACTATGCCATAGGACAGACCCTCGTTCAGTGGGTTTCATTGAGAGCTTATTATTGCTTTGGTTTAAAGCCTGCATAGTAGCAGCTTCCTCCAGTATAATGTGTGTGAAAAAGCAGACACATGCAATGTCTCTGAAGCCTGAACTCACAGAAGGCCCTGCAAAAGCATTGTTTAGTCTCATGCATTAAATAATGTCCAGAAGCCTAGGACATGTCTACACTGCTGATGAAGAAACTCCTGCCTCAGCCGGCGTGGGTTGATAAGCAGTAGAAATGTGCCTGAACGAACGAGTTCTGCCTTACGCCATCCTGCTGCCAGACCCTGTCTAGCTCATTTGCACAGCAGTGATCTGTGCCATGCCAGCTCGCTGACGTGCCTCACTGTGAGCTGAGGGATCACTGCTGGGCTCAATGTGGAGACAATGCTAATGAGTATCTGACTCCCAGGGAGTGGTGGTGGGCAGGAGGAGGAGATGCAGAAGAGAGAAGGAAGACTGACTGCTCTCTGCTTTTTTTCATGTCATACTCATTTTATACTCTCATCATCTACATACATTTTTATTACTTGTGTCTATGTTTTTCTATAATATTTTCTCCCTTCTCTAATTAGATTATGAGAAATGTCTATTGATATTTCTTCCAAGGCTGTTAAATGTATGGCAAACTCTTGGTGCAGCTACTAGAGAAAGATGCTATAGGAAGACAACAACCTCAGTGTGATGCTGCCATCACACCTATCAGGAAACACATCTCACACCTTTAAATGTAATGACTGTAACAGATATGCAAGCATATAATATGACGCCATTGAAACAGAATTGAGCACTGAAGACAGAAATATTCCATGGCTTTTATGTCAGGGTTACCCTTATCAAAAGGATAAAAACATTCACTGGAAAGTCTGTCTCACAATACAGCTGCATCTGTAAATTTAAGGGCAGAACGTCATAAACAACTTTTAACAAAAGCTTCTGACAGTGCAAAACTAGACTACTTCTGTATATACAGAAATAATTTTTAGCCAGAGCACTCCTGCAGCATGAAAACAGAGAAAATGAGCAGACAGATAGAAAATCCAACTATATACCATGTTTAACCAGGGATAAAAAAAGTGAACCTCTGCCCAATGTATGTGTGAAGTGGATAGTTTTCTTTTTTTATTCTTATACAGCTGGTTTCAAGGCAGGGATTTGGAAAAAATCTGAAAACAATGTTTGCAAGACAAAGATTTACAAGTGCTCATGTCTAGCTTTCTGATAGGGTAGCCAGACATCAGGGAAAAACTTTGCTTGCTTCTCAAGAATATTGGAGTTATCAAGCTGAATTGGGCATAGAAGGTAGTGTATGTAAGGGCAGCTGGATGACTGAAAATAGAAACTCTCAAGAATAAAACATAACCATTTTGGAAAAGAATTCTGTATCTGGAGAGCCAGAGGCACAGCAAACTGGCCAAACTATATCAAGGATATCCAGGAACCTGGTGAGCAGATGTGAGACATGTGGAGGAATGTGGTCCAAACAGCAAGAGACTACGAAAAACTGCGGCATCCCTAGCAGGCCTTGGAGCATAGGAGGAACAGAACTTTTTAGAAAGTACACCCCAAGAAATTACAGTTTTGAGCTGGAAGGTACTTAGATGGTAAGTATTCATACATCTCTTGCAAATGCAAAGTTAAAGCACTTCACCATTGAACATAAACATAGCCCATTTTGCTTTGTTTTCGTGATGGATGTTGTAAATAGAGACCGTTTCCAGCTGAGATGGTAACTTAACCCAGGATTGTTAACTTGGGCAGCTGCAATCACCTGAACACAGAGTGAGACTGTATGTCTGCAAAAAGCAAAGAAAATATATAACCAGCCATTCCTGAAGAAATATATGTACCAATACCCTGAACAGCATCTTGAGGCCACACACAATGTCATCTGCATATTTCTGCATCCGTAGCCCCAGCGTCACTGTCACTAGTGGTGGTGAGAGAATGATGAAGAACGGTGTGTATGAAGAGAACTCACTACTGTCAAAGACCTAACTGCAGGAGACTTGCTGAACCCAAGGATCTCCCCAACACAAACTGTGATCTTGAAAAAGCTCAGGGCATTGAAGAAGTAAATTCTTATTGATATTGCCTTACCAATCTGGTGACTTTCTATGATGAAGTGACAGCATCGGTAGATAAAGGGAAGGCGACCAATGTCATCTACCTGGACTTGTGCAAGGCCTGTGACACAGTCCCGCACCACATCCGTATCTCTAAATTGGAGAGATGTGGATTCGATGGGTGGACCACCCAGTGGATAAGAAACTGCTTAATAGACCGTAGCCAAAGGGTGGTGGTCAATGGGTCTATGTCCAGGTGGAGGCTGGTGACAAGCGGTGTCCCCCAGGGTTCTGTCTTGGGACCGGTTCTCTTTAACATCTTTATCAATGGCATTGATGATGGAATTGAGTGCACCCTCAGCAAGTTTGTGGATGACACCAAGCTGAGTGGTGTGGTCGACACCCTAGAAGGAAAGGAAGCCATCCAGAGGGATCTTGACAGGCTGGAAAGATGGGCCCAGGTGAACCTAATGAGGTTCAACACTGCCAAGTGTAGGGTCTTACACTTGGGCCGGAAGAATCCCAGACATAGATGCAGGCTGGGAGAAGAGCTTCTTGAGAGAAGGCCTGCTGAGAAGGACTTGGGGGCTCTGGTGGATGAGAAACTTAACATGAGCCAGCAGTGTGCTCTTGCAGCTCGCAAGGCCAATGGTATCCTGGGCTCCATCAGAAGAGGGGTGGCCAGCAGGGACAGGGAGGTAATCGTTCCTCTCTACTCTGCCCTCGTGAGGCCCCTCCTGGAGTACTGTGTCCAGATCTGGGGCCCCCAATACAAGAAAGATGTAGAACTGTTGGAGAGGGTTCAGAGGAGGGCCACAAGGATGATTAGAGGGCTGGAGCACCTGCCCTACAAGGAGAGGCTGAGGGAGCTGGGCTTGTTCAGCCTGGAGAAGAGAAGGCTGTGGGGGGACCTCATTGCAGCCTTCCAGTACCTGAAGGGAGCTTATAAGCAGGAGGGGAATCAACTTTTTTAAAGGGCAGATAATGGCAGGACAAGGGGAAATGGATTAAAGCTAAAGGAGGGAAGGGTTAGATTAGATATTAGGGGGAAGTTTTTTACAGAAAGAGTGGTGAGGTCCTGGAACAGGCTGCCCAGAGAGGTGGTGGATGCCCCATCCCTGGAAGTGTTCAAGGCCAGGTTGGATGGGGCCCTGGGCAGCCTTGTGTAGCTCCAGGCCTGATGTTGGTGGCCCTGCCTGTGGCAGGGGGTTTGGAGCTTTATGATCCTTGGGGTCCCTTCCAACCCATGCCATTCTATGATTCTATGATAACACAGCAACAGGCAAGCGTGTGCTTCTCTGAGGCATTATTACAACACGAGGACGTGGGCATTGCTGTGAAGAATGGTAAAAATCTACCTCCACCGAGATATGATCAGCACTACATTGAGAAACTACAGCCACCGGAAGGACTGAGTGCAAGACAGCCTTTTGGCACCATCAGAAGACAAACACTCATTAAACTCCTACGGGGTATATCCAAGACCCTGTGCTACAGCACAGTGTGGTGTGGAGCAACACCTCTCCAAGCCCTGAGGAAAATACCTTAGAACCCACACACAGTTAAGAAAAGAGAGAGAGATGAGTGTGTTAAAATAAACCGCAAGGCCAGGTTGGATGGGGCCTTGAGCAGCCTGGTCTAGTGAGTGGTTCTCCTGCCCATGGCAGGCAGGGGTTGGAACTTGATGATCTTTAAGGTCCCTTCCAGCCCAAACCACTTGATGATTCTATGACTTTAAGACTTCAAGGGTGTGTAACAGAATGCTAAGCACATAAGTTGGCCGTGGTATTTGCACTTAATTTTGATATCTCAAAAAATGCAGTAAGAGGGACATTAGTATAAATATGTCCCCTATGGGAATACTGTTCCAGGGTAATTTACTGTATGAAATATGCCCATCCTTACTTTGTACCGTTGTCTGATGTCAATGATATCTATGAATGGAAGGCCCATCTGTGCTGCTGCAGTATACACAATGCCAGTACCAGCAGTGGTATCTACATCAGCTTTAATCTAAATTTTTTGTGCAACAACGGTGACTAGGCACAGCAACAAGGTCTAGCACAAGCTTCACTAGTCCCTTGGGGGTGAGTGGCTGGTTTAG
The DNA here is from genome assembly GCA_022605575.1 of Laterallus jamaicensis coturniculus. Lineage (NCBI taxonomy): Eukaryota > Metazoa > Chordata > Aves > Gruiformes > Rallidae > Laterallus > Laterallus jamaicensis. The sequence continues at coordinate 68,935,359 of JAKCOX010000002.1, read as the reverse complement.
ACAGGAGCCTATGCAAGCCACAAATTGCTGACACCATTGTCCAAAGTGATGTGAAGATGTGAGAATGCTTAGTCATTCTCCAAAAAGAAGCATAAAGTGACTTTGAAGAGGTGCTTGGTCAGAGAAGACAGCGTGCAAGACTGAAGGAATACTGCCAGGCTATTGAATTGTCTTGACACTCTCCCTCTCCCCTTGCTTAAAAACTGAATGATCCCAGGCTTTTGCCTTCATGTAGATTTTGAGATTTGGAGAAATCCAGCTCTGGGTTCCCCTTTGCCTCCCCAGTGCTCATACTTATAATCTCCTGGGACCAGTGATGATCAAGTAGTGGATGCTCCACTGCACCATGGAAAGATGAGGAGCAAGTTCTGCTGTGGGTGGAGCCACCACTTTCTCTTGTCTCTTTCCTTCACCAATTGATTTGCTCTGGAGTGGAGCACCCAAAGGTCAACCCTTTTGCTCCACTAAGCACTAAAGCTGTTGCAAACAACCACATACACATATATGAGAGTGTCAGGCAGTGAGGGGAATTCTTTCCTGCACTCATGACCAGCTATGGTCAATCTGGATATAACTTGGTCCTACATAAGGAAGCTGATCTAGAGGTTTTTTACCTCTAAATTACCCATAACATTTAAAAATTTGACTTAACCTGTTGAGTATATCCTCTCAATGAGCACTGCAGCCAAAAGGGACCCAAGGGATCCAAGAGCATGTACAAAGAGTGAGAAAGATGATGCAACAGCTACAGTTAGCATTGGTAGGACTCGTGATGGACTACAGTCCCTTCCTCATGTTTATAATCCAGAGAATGCTAATATCTTACACAGACTATGGAGAAGAGCCATGGGACTCATTAAAGAATTGGAAAACTTGTTTCATAGCAATAGACTCAAAAAGTTTAATCTGTTGTTTAAGAAAGAAAAGGCTAAGAGACAAAATGATCACAGGCCGTAAGTATCTATGGCAGGGATATGACTTTGACAAATGAGAGTTAGTCTAGCAGACAAAGGCATAATAAGATTTAATTGCTGGAAGCTGAATCAAGGCAAATTCAAAATAAAAATAAGGCACAAAAATGTAAGGACAAGAATAGTTGTTCCTTGAAACAATTCACTAAGGGTTGCTGTGGGCTCTCCATCACTGGAAATATTTTAATTGAGATTGGCTGCTTCTCTAAACTTTGTGCTCCAGTTCAAACAGGAATTAATTCAGGGAAGCCCCATGGCTTGTATTATAAAAGCGGCCAAGCCAGATGATCACAGTGGTCCCTTCTGACTCTATAATTTATGAGCTCTGATATAATCAGACCCTAACACAATATAGCCATAGGCAAAACCACTTCCTATTCATTGCAGATTATTCTGAGAAATGTTAGCATCTTCTCATTATTTCATCAGGATAAATCAGGCATTACGGTTTTATGGCTGTATTAAGCTGGTAAAACATAACTGTAGTTTCACGTGTCTTTAACTCATTACCTTAGAAAACCTCAAAACATTTGCCCAGTTCATCCTAACTATTCAACGTAAAAAGCATTTAAATGCTGAGAACAATGAGTTCAGGCTCCAATACCGCTGAGCTGTCCTTCAGTAAGAACACACAAAATGTATCCTAATAAATGAGCAACCCTAGAGTAAACCCTGCATCACTATCACCTGGATGTAACTACACCTAACGTCCCCTTGATCTTTGCACAGAACTCTCATTGCGTACACAGCGAGAGCAGTAAATGGCTCTAAGGAGGTAGATACTGTTTCACAAAAAGGTTTAAGACAAACACAGACAGCAGAGAAGTGCTGATTTAGTAACAGAATATTTTACAGCAAAGGAGGTCACAAATTGGCAGCAGTAAAGGTTTTATTTTTGTTAGTTGACAAGTGCGAATAAATGCTGTACAGAACAGGTAGTCAAGTGCCAGCAATATTTTTCTTTTGAAAATGTTATCTTCACTTAGATCTTCTTCAGTAGAATATCATCAGTCAATCATAAAGCTGGCTGTTCCAGCCAAATACTTTTACCATTACACAATCCTGTGTGAATACTGGGTTCACGCAGTGGAGACATAATCCTGCGAACCCTGAAGAAGATAATGTTTTCTCATCCAAAAAAGAGCCCATTTCCCCTTTATAGATTCGGAAATTAATCTTCTCAGAAAGTGGCTTTTAAAACTAACTGAATTCCTATTCCAGATAGGTTGGCTTAGTTAAGTATAGAGTTGGACCTTTCATTATTAGGCAGAAAGACAGACAAACAGCTTACTCCAGCAAGTTCTTCATGCACAGTCAAGGCACTACCTTGTGACCAGCTTCACAGAACACATCTGACATTTTTACTATTTTTTAAAATCAGATAGCTAAGAACAGGCAGAGGACTTAGTGGTGATCTTAAAGAGAAAATGCAAAGAAATTAGTCAAAATACCATGTAACTAGTTGTGTCACACTTTAACTGATTCACACCAGTAAATTTTTCTGAACTGTCCAGAACAACTGGTAGCTTGCTTATTTGTTTAAAGTTCATAAGGAATTAGCATCTCTTTAAAAAATTACAATACTATTTTTCATAATCCTAACAAAAGACATTTCAAAAGAGCTGTGGAGTCTCATTAATCACCTTTTCTTCCGAGCTAGATTGTATTTTAAATGACGGTAAGTAGATGTCACATAGTATTGCCACAAAACGTTTATATGCTTATCATCACCAATCAGGCGATTAAAAAAGCAAATGGATTGACTTAATGAGCCGACAAGCAGCAACTTGTGGATGAAGTTTAAGTATGCTACAGAATTATCAGCAGGACTCAAAATGGATAACGTTGTCTTTGGTTTTCCTACTTCTCAATAGTCCTGACTGCATCTCTATAGTTACATCCTCCGAATTTTGTCACTCTTCTGGCTAATGCTTTCCTACTGCCCTCTCCTCTAGGCATCCTTCTTCCACTCCTGACATTGTCTCTTCTGTGTTACATCTATGTTTTCAGCTTGAATTATTTGTTTCTTTCACTGGACATTTACCTAATCTATGCTACTTGAATTCAGCTTAAAACCACTGAAAGCAAGGTCGGCATTTTATCCTACCCTTCATAGCACACAAATGTCATGGCTCAAGTTGTACTTCCCTGTTTTTCATCCCCAAACTGGTACTTAGACAAAGAAAATGTACAGTAAATCTATCACTGACAAGCGTAATGCAATAATTTGAGCACAAAAAGATTAGATTAATGGGTTTGATATGACCGCTGCCTTTTGGTAAAGGACTTGTCTTTGCGGTATAGCTTCGATTGCCCAAAGATGCAGGATTGACTTCCATACGCCAGCATCTAACAATCACACTGTTGTGTGCTGTCAGGAGGGGAAAAAAAGGAGAACTCTATTGGCTGAGAAAAGAAATGAAAAACTACTTATAGTAATCCCAAGGAAGAAGTAGCAAACCAACCCAAATTAAAGCAAAACCCCTGAAAAGGGCATTGCAGCTTTGAGAAGATGAAAGGGGGGTGTCAGTGGTATCTTATGATTTATAATAGTTTGCGGTTGCAGGCTGTGATGTGTGGATGTGATGTGTTTTCCTAATAAGACGAGTAAGTGCTCCGAGTTGATCCTTAAATAAATGCATAAAGCGCTGAAAAGCACGAGCGCAGAGTATGGCTTGAGAAGTGTAAATACAGACACGAAATGACTGCTCTTGAGTGCAAGAGGCTGGATGACAGAACAATGTGGATGAAAGAATACAGTGTTCCTTAAAGAGTTTACTGTTTAGAGAGAAGAAAATGAACATGCCGTCTTCGGTCCTACACTCCCTCTTTCTTTCTTCCTTTTATCATCTTGCCAAAATTGTTTGCTTTTGAAAAATAATGACAATTTTTTTAAGTACCAGCTCTCCTTATACCTTAATACATTGCTGCATTTCTTCAAAGTGCTCAGCAAACATTGCTAAGTCTTTCTAACAACATGAGTCTAAAATATTTCTATGAGATAGGGAAACTGAACCCTGGAGATGAAATGACTCAGCTGGGGTCCCGTATATAAAGCTTCTAAGTGACACTGTTGTACAAATAATGATTATATTAATAAACAATGCTGTTAAATTGCTGATAGTGGAATCAAAGGTGGAACACAGGATTTCCTGCTGCTTCTTTTAATGTTGCGGACCACACAGCCTGCCTGCAGATACCCATTTATTAACATTCTTCTTCAGTATGTCCTTACTTTGCTGTATGAGCCTCTTTCCAATGAGTAATCGATTCCTGACCTATCAGTTTAATAAGTTACACATTATACTTCACTAGCACACTTTATCAAATGGGATCTACGATCCATTCTAAACACTTTATGTGCTTGGAGTTTATTTGGAATCCAGTGCGATTTGGAGATGGATGCCTCTAGAAAATGAATTTGATGGTCTCCACAGAAAATTGTCCCTGCCTCAGCAAAGAATGGTTCCATAATTGATAAGCCAAGCTGAGAAAATGAAGACCGCTAGTTTGCTCAGATTACGTCTCTTACTAACATCAAAGTTCCTTTCATGATCAAGCCGAAGCAAACTTCGAAGGGACAACATGAGCCCATTTTGCTGTAACTGCCCATTCATTACTTCTTTATTAAGGAAAGCTTTTAACCTGTAAGCAACTTGCAGAACAAGCAAATTTACAACACCCTCACTCTCACCCAAATACCAGGATTACCCTGATATGTTAGTAATAGGCAAAAATATACAGTTTGTAAGAATACATCAGAATAGGATACATAAGCACCAATAGACTATCATGGAAAGCAGTGAGGTATGTATTCCATAGGAGGGGTTAGTATTGTTTTCTGAAAACAAGATTTTCAACTGGGTCTTACCCATACAAAGAATCTCTTCAGCATTTGCATCTTCAAGAACTCAGAAAGCACATTTTAAAAAAAAAAAATCAGTTCTTTGCAAGAACACCTGGTAAGAATACTTTTGTATGTGACTCCTCTGCACCTTTGATAACTTTCCCAAAACTTTTAGCACTGCTGAGAATATAGTTAATAGGAAGCTATGTCTTTCTGCTAACTCACTGAAATACCAAATCCAGCATTCTGGATTTGGAACACTCCCTTGAGGACTTTGTGACCATAAACCAATAAATGGATTATATTCATTCACATGTTTTTTTCCCATCTGTGGCAGATAATGTGGTGTGCCACAACTAAGGTAAAATGGGATGGTCAAAATGCAGTTTCTTTCATGTCCTACAATTCATCAAGAAGCATCAGGATAGATGCCAGGACTTTCAAAATCTTGAATCAAATGCAGAGGCTGAACCTCAGAGGTTTAAATAAGGACACTGACATTTTTGAGTATCTGGATGGGGACATCACTGTCACAGAGCAGGAATACTCACAGCCCAGCTGCAACTTGGTAAAAATTGCACTGAAAGCAATCAGCTTGGGAGTATGAGGCAAGAACTCCCACAGCTTGCTTTCCCACAGCCAGCAACAAAAATCCCTCAAAACAGAAAAAGTTCCTTTTAGTTTGTATTTTAGATGGTAAAAAATAGGTATGTCGCTTTTACAAGGAGTCTGATGTATTAAGTCTCAAATAACACAGGAATTCTTATATAACCCAGTAATCAGTGGACTCAATTGTTTATAATATGCCAAGAGTAAATGCAGGAGGAATTTATAATCATATTTTCATGGGGACTAAGCCAAAACCCCTTCTGCAACTCAAACAAACTGCTTCACTTTTTCATTTTGGACAGGTTTAAAAGGCAAAGAGATATGACAACATGTCAGATAAATTTCTCTTGTGGCATTTTCCCCATAGAGGTGACGCAAAGAAAAGTCAGAAGATTAGCTTGTTATGTCCAGTGTGTATTTTATATTTACTATACAGGTGAATGGTTACAATAGTCTGAGTACAAAATCTCCATCGAAAAAATTACTGAGAAATTACTTCACTAGCTACATTTTCTATTCTTCCTGTCAATTCTTGATTTTTTTTTTCCCCTCCTTCCAAAATATTCTTTTCTTTCTCAGCATATCTCCCCAGCAGACTTTTGTTTTTTCTTTCTTTCCTGCTTCTCTTGGACTCCCTCAACAATGGAAATTAAGTGGGGTTGGCTGAATTGGTTCAAACACAATAGAAATACACTTCCAATGCCTGGAATTTAAAGACAGATTTCTCCTGAATGATGCCTGCTAGTCCTAGCTGTTTTTGAGACAGTATTTTAAAATTATTTCTCACATGTTTCTTCTTCAAATGAAATGGTCCCATTCTCAGTAGAGAAAGAGACAATACCTTCCTCATTTCCTTGCTGTTGGCCATCAGCTGCTTTTTCTCTGAGGCTTCTCTCCTTCCCTCCTCCACCCACTCCTATCTCTAGCCTGAAGCTTTTCTTAGAGGAGATTTCAGCTACAAACATCCTTGAGCACCCCAAAAGGCCGATCCCTGCCTCTGTAAATGTCCTAGCACTGTCGAGGTGGTGTTCCTGCATTGGCTTGTCTACACTAGGATTTATTACATGATAGAATTCTGAAAACACACCTTCTCTCCTCTTACTTTCAGCCAGGGGCATTTTTAGACACAAGCTGCCCTGGGGCTAGCAGGGAGAGGAAAGGTCCTTGGAGTCAAACCGGGCACTCTGCCAGGGGAGCAGGACAAGAGAGGAGGGGATGTGTCTGGCACGGTGAGGCAGAGGAGAATGGGAGTGGTGGCAGGAGAGGGGTTTTTTGTCAAGATGCAGCATGCTAGCTAGGGAGATAGGAAGGACTGAGCGGCGATCCACTCACTTGCAGCTTGGTGGGCATTTTGGGGGGTCCTCTGCTCAGTATCCTGAGCAGTATCAATCCCCTGATACCTTCCTGATCTACTTGTGAACCCTCAACCCTCGCACTCCTGCCCTTTTTTACCTTTGCTCCCCACGGTTTTTCTTCCTTCAGTCCTTTCTCCTCCAGGGAGGTCTTGACACATAGGTTGGCCCATTAATGCCCCAGACAGCCCTAACAAAAGCTAACAAAAAAGCTAACAAAAGCTTCCCTGGTCTCCCATTCATTTCTGCTCAGAAGGAAGGAAGAAAGGATAGACACCCTGGGAAGGACGGGGTGGAAACAGCCATCAGACCAAGGCACAGCTATAATTTCAATGTGTGAATGTGGGTTATAATGGAGGAAATGAAAATTCTGTCTTTCCCAAGCCCCACAGATAGGCCAATCAGGGGACATACTGGAAAACGTTCCCTTCGCTAGGAAATATTTCACAGAGTCCTACTGACACTGATTCCTCTGCCAAAGCCCAAACCCTCCTTTGGTTCAACACCTATGTTTATGCCATAGTTTTAAAGACCAAGATCTCAGCTCAAAGTGGTGCAAAGTACCAGTTTTTCCCTTGGATTTAGGGCAAAGGCACTTATCTTCAGTGATGCGGCGAAGAGATTTGTGCTTGAAACATTCTTGGTAATACAACTTCAAGATGCTTGGCACGGCTGAACTCCTGTGAAAGAATCTTATGCAAGAAAACAGATGAAAGCTGCAACGTGGTTGAAGGGAATTGCAGAGATTGGATTGAGGACAGGATTTGGCCTCTACCACTGAACATTCATGAGGCCAAACATGATATGGAAACAGTTTCAGTAAACTGTACTCCACAGACTCAACATGCCAGGGAGCCTGAACAGCTTCATTTATCACTGTTCCACTGCTGGTGCTTGTCTTTACACAGGGTTATAACTTTTTCCTTTAAATCCCATGTCTGACTCTCAGTCCGTATTGATTTCTAGGGACGCAGAAAGATGTTTATAACCAAATCTGTGTATCAATCCTGTTTCAAAAGAAACCTACATGACCAAGAACAAAAGCATTTGGATGTTGTTCTGAGGCCATTGAGAGTAAATGGAAAACGAATTGCTACAGGCAGGTATGGTGAAGGGGAATGATAAACATGAAAAAACATAGAATGGTTTGGATTGGAAAGACCCTCTGTTCCAACCCCCTGCCATGGGCAGGGATACCCATGACCAGGCTGCCCAAAGCCCCATCCAACCCAACCTTGAATATGCCTTGTCTTTTTGTTCTCTCTTTAGTATAGAAGAATGTCTGAGGCAGTAAACTAGCATTAAAAATAAGAGGAGAACTATGGAAAACTTGAGACTCTTTGATATCACAGAACAGAATTAGTCAAGGATGTAGCTGTTTTTTCGCTCTTCATCTCTATCTGACTCATTTATCTTAGTGTTCCCACAACGTTTCTTTGAAGTAGCCCAAACGCCACTGGCTAGAAGAGCTTTCCACTGTATTTTTCCCACAAATTTGTTGAAGGTTGTTCAAAAAAAGATTTCACACATATACGCTTGTTTTCATATGGAAATCTTTAACACATGAAACAAAGAGTACCCTTTGGTCTCATATCCAATATTTATCCTGGTTACACACTTTTCAAGAGATGATACTGATTTGCGCCACTAAACAAAGAGCACATTAGTATTGCAAGCAGTCATTTTCCATCCAGCTAAGCTTTCTTTGGAATGTAGCTGTCAATTTTTCCTTTTTCAGACCCTGAAGGAAGTATCCACATTTATTCAAAATAAAGAATCCAAACTTTTGGACTCCTCAGAGCAAAATAAGCCAGAAGGTGGAGTTGCAACTGTAATTATGATCTCTTTAGTGCCTGAGGACAATGTCTTCAGTTAACTAGATGCATTCCTCTGCTACTAATGCAGTCTGTTCATGTTTAAATATGTTTATTTTGTCCTATCTAGTCATACTTTTTTATGCTATTGACAAATACAAGCAATGTGTGCATCCAATAAACATATGCAAAGAATCACAGAAATCATCCCTTTCTTATTGGCCTAACATCAGCTTCAAAGAATCTGTTTCATAAATTATTAGCTATTATGTTATTTGATGTAAATGTGATAAATGTAATGCTTATCATGCTCTACTAATAGTGTTTAAATTGGTTTTGAATACTGTATATGTACCTAAAATTGAATTCATCTGACTGATATGCCATAGGGCAATATATAAATTACAGAGATCAGGTAATTAAAGAGATCAGAGAAAAAAGTGAACCCTGAAAGCTATAGGCGGTTAGTCCTGAGGAGGAAGCGCAGAAACACTGCAAAGCTACAACTCCATGAGAAGACTTCGCTGCCATCGGCTCCCTCCAGTTGCTGCACAGTGAGCTCTGACGAGAGATTGCTTTTAGCTTCACTCACAATTAAAACTATTCCAATGTTCTTTGCTACAATTAAATATTTCTCAAGGTGGAAAAGAGCTTTGGGACTGCAAGCTGAGAAATACAGTGCAGGATAACCGTACCTGCCCTTAGTCTTCACCTTTTCAGTTTGAAATGCTTGGGGAATTTTGTTTTTAATGGGAGGAAGAAATCTCTGACATTATACGCTGCACCTTCCCAGCAAAATGTGATTAGCTGGACTAAAAACTGACTGGCTCAATACTGTAGAAATTAGCACTTGTTTGAAATGTGAGAACATTGCCTTGTTGCAGGCATTCAGAAAAGGTACTTAACTGTCAAGGTTTTTTGCCGTCATTTATTTAATTTTCCCCTGACAAAAGTTCACGCCACAGGTCTGAGATAAGCTGTGCTGTTGTAAAACTAGTGTAAAAAGCTTGCCTACAATAAAGGAACTGAGAATTGTAAACTCTTTAGACAACTACACAACAATTTTGTGATTCTGTTATACTGCAAATCACTCAGCTGTTCCAAAGGCTTGAAAGCTGTGTGTGTGCAGGCATGTACGATTGCACGTGGGGGTTGTATCTGAATTTTCATGGAAGTAGATTTTTTTAATTTACAGTCCCATACCTCAGTAAAGCCAATGCAGTTGTCTGTCTTTTGGGATATATTAAAGGAGTAATATAGCCCTTTCAGGGACTGGAAGATGGAGACAACCAAGGATGCCACCCAAATCGTGCCAGCACCTGATCTGAAGTAGGCTGAGCTTCACCAGGATTCATCATGGCATGAGAAGCTTAGGAAGCTGGCCGGTTAACTTGGGGGTGTTGTGTGTGCATGTGTGTGTCTGGCTGTCCATAAGAAACAGCAGCCAGAGGAGCAGTCCTGTGAGGGGCCCAAACCAGAGCGACACAGCTCTACAGGGAACATACTCCATTACAGAAGCAAGCTTGGAAACTCTGAGTAAGAGAAGTGCCTGTTGTTTGTTTCTACTGCATTCAGAGAAACAAGATTCTGAGTGCATGCTTTGTAAATAAACCAAAGACATTCCTGACTCCTATCATCAATTTCTCCTCCTAATGGAAAAAATCCAGCAAGTTTCCACTCTGTGAATAGGGGCAATAATATAAGCACGAACACAGGGTCAAGTCAAGTGCTATCCTAACTTATCCTGGTACAGCCCCACTCAAATCAGTGCAGGAAAACAAGTCCCTTGATAGAAGAGTAAGAGAGAGACTTATCCCTGTATTTGAATTTTCAACTCCTGAAAACTAAATGCAGCAGGATCGACCATGCTCATTCCTTTGGCTAGAAAGGAACTTGCACTTCCAACAAAGTGAGTAGAACTTGATTTCTCTGAAAAGTCTGTATTTATGGACCAGCATTTTTCTAGTCCTGAATGTACAGAGCCAGCTTGTTGAAGTCGCTGCTTCTCCAACCTTCTTAAATGCAAAAAGAGGTCTCATACTGCAACACCAGGCTGGCTCGTAAGGAGGTGCAAGACCTGAGTTTTTCAGACTCAAATGTTGTGAGATCCTTTGGATAACAGGTACTAGGCACTCAAGTTCTGTATGGTCAAAAGGTTTTTTCCATAAGTGCAGGTCTTTGGGAAATACATACTTTTATACTAAAATATAATATGACTGTATAATTATAAGTTTTATATTAAAATATATTATAATATGTATTTTATATTATAAATAATATAAATGGGAAGTGGAGAAAAACTATTTTTTCTGTAAGGCACAGATGAGTCAATTAATGGTTCACAAAGAAGAAGATTTAGGAAAAAAACATGTACTATCTGCAACTGCTGGGCACACACATCCCGTAGGTCTGGAGTTCATTACCAGTTGATAACATAGCCTCAAAATCAATGCCATGTTACTGTTAAACACTAGCAGAAACATGGACATTTTCTACTTTCTATTTAAAATCTGAAAAATTCACCTTTATTCCCATAAAAGCATTGCATTTGAAGGCTGCTCATTTTTCCTTCTGGGACAGTGTAATAAAAAAGTGCATGTGGGTTGAGCGCAGCCGCTGACGTAAAGGGCGTAACTGTGCAACATGCAGGCAGGGGTGTACCAAGTGCATTCATGCAAACAGCCTCGTGCACGCTGATCACATTGTGCAGGAAGACAGAGAGGAGAGATATAGGGCTGAACTGAATTGTTTTGCCACTAAGACATTCACTAATTTAACCTTCCTTCATACAAAGGAAGTCTTAGCACAGAGAAGGGCTCCTGTCCACTGCAATGACACAGGTAAAATAGTTAATCTAGTGGTAACTAGATTGTAAGTTGAAAAACAGTCCTGTCAGCCTTATCACATTATTCTTGAAGGACCTACCTCTCAACCAGATTTCTTGCTCAGGGTGTCTTGCAGGAGTAGAGCAGCAGCCAAGAAAACACAGTAGCCCAAATGGTGTCAAAGGGAGGGAACCTGTTGGACGCTGCCTCTCCAAAGCTGTCGAAACTGGAAAGATGCAGTGGATGTCACCCTTTGCTGGAATGGAAAGGAAATAACAGGTCTAAGGAGGACAAAAATCTTACATTTGATCTGTAGATATAAATGAGGGGGGAACTATAACCCCAAATTTATCAGAACAAGGTTCTAAAGGAAGTTGACTTAAAACTCCAGAGAAACAACTGGACTAAAGGAGTGACTGTCCTTCTGGTATCATGACTTCCCCACCCCTGTCTGTGTGGTGGCCCAGATTTAAGAAACAAGAAGGGATAGACTTTTTGTGTTGGAAATCAGACAATGAGAGTGAAAGGCAGGAGGACGAGGCAGGAGATGTGCAGTAGGTTTATGCATCGTTATCACATTAATGACTTCTGCATTTCTGTTTCTGGAGGAGGTTGTCCAGAGATTAAGTCTAGAGAAACCAGGGAAGATCGAAGTCAAAGCCTGAAAGAGCCCTTTGGAAATCTATAGGGGAGTGTAAGGAGGAGTTTCCAAAGGACACGTAGAAAAAGGGTGATTACAGACCTGGGAGAGCCACAAGAAAACAGGGAGGAGGCACGAAATGAAAGGACAGGATTGCAGGAAGAGAAACAGAGAGAAACCATGAAGTTGGAAAGAGCAGCCCAAAAGGAGTAGGACTCAAGCTAAGGAGATGGAGGGACGGAGAGGTCTGAAAATGCTTCCCAAATACTGACCCCACTTATGGGGAGTTCATGGAATTGATTAAGTGCAAGTCCAGCTACATCCTCACCTCTACACCTCCCATCCAGCCAAGGATTTTTTCCCCTCATCTGGGCTGATAACCACTTCCCAGCAGTGGAAGCCCCACTGCCTGCTTCATGCCCCGGCCCCTCTTTCTCCCACTGCAGCCACTCTGCTCACTCCCATGCACCAGCTCTGGTGCTTACCCAGCCCTGCATTAAGCCAGAGTAGAACTAACCCAACAAAGCAAATAGTTTTCCACCAGCTTAGTGTACTATTAAGCAATAATTTAAATAGCAAAGAAAATACACAGGATGGCATGCAGAGACACTTTCCCACAGAAGCATTAAAGGGAGTTTAGCACCATGCTTAGTTTCAAGACGTGTGAATATCTTTGATGGTTATAGCCCCACCTTTACTACTGCTTGCAGGCCCAGAATATCAGATGGAAAAAAGGATCAGATGGAGAATACAAAGGTGCCAATGTTTACTCTGAACTTCAAATGTAAAAAACTATAGGATTTTAAAAATTTGTTAGTTCAGCATACACTAAAAGCTACACAAATTGAAATTACAGGTTCTCATCACACCATGAAAACAGCTTCTATACTTATACTTTAACAGGATGTATTTGGTCATAGCGGTAGCACAACAGATCATAAATGTGGAGACAGCAGGTCAGAAGATAGCCCTCTGCCAAGGCAGGTGGGGAAGGACCATGCCAATGAAGAACCAGGTAATTGTACTGCTGCATCACAAAAGACAGCAGCGCAATGCAGTATTGTATTGCCATAGGGCTGCCTGGCAGTGCCCGTCACATCTCGCTGCTCTGGGACCTGTTAGGCTTAGTACAGAGTGCTGATGTAAAAAACCCAGCCTCCTAAAATCTTAGAAAATGCTGCAGCTAAACAGAAAAAAAAAAAACCAACAAAACCCTATATATTATAAATATGAAATGATGATAACATTTTGTGGGGTATAACAGAATGTTAACAGTGCAAACTATGGATAATTGTAACATAGTTGTTCCCCCGAAAAAAGGATGACAGGAATACAGTGATTAAAGTGTATGTGTGGAGGCAGCTACACAGCACAATGGTTCATTTACATACAGAGAATGGCCAAGACATACAGGGACTCCGTTTGCAGACAGAGACAGAACATTGTATGTGGCTGAAGGAATAAAAGCCGAACGCTTCTCTCTCTTGGCTCTGCTTCTGCCTCTGCTTGCGGAGCAGTCACCGACTTTAGCGGAGCCTGACTTACTGCTCAGCCTCGCCTCAGTGCTTACTGTCAGCACTTGCATTTTCAACCCTTTGTGATACTCTGCTCATCACATGCACAGTAGGATACACACATGAGCTCAAAAGGCTGTGGCACACGTGCATCTAGTAGAAGGAGCTATTTATTTGGACAATTAGGTGACACTTGTCACTCATCTTTCTGCTGAACTTTTGGGAAAGGCAGGCTGCCAGGGTATGCATGCCAAGAGCAGCTCTGTCATACCTATGTCTGGGAAGGGAGGACATGACCAGGACGTGGTGGCTCTGACCCAGTTTGTTCAGGTTCACAGCATTTTTATGGAGGAGGGAGACAGACGGAAGCTCTGGTGTCCCTGGCTTTCACAGCCTGTGCACCTGCAGTGCATTGGAGCTCTGGCTCCCTTGGTACAGATGACACGAGGTGCACAGGCAATGGAGAGAAAGGTTCACAAAATCCGTGTGTAAGGTGTGACAGTGGCCAGGGCTCAGCTGAGCGAGTGCTGGCGGCAAGGCCAGGGTGGGAACCAGAGGGCTGAGCTCCCCCTCAGCAGAAAATTCTCTGGGAGGGCTGGCCAGGGATTCTGGGCAAAGACGTTGCGTGCTGTTGGTCCCTCCTTGGGTTCGGGAAAGCGGACTCTGTTTATTCTTTGCTAATAAACAGGATTGCACCAGAGAATTATCATCAATCTCCCATCCAAAGGAAACACCCAAAAAATCTTTAAATGCTGGCTCACCTCTCAGACCAGACTAGCACAACACAGCTGGTCCAGTTTCTAATTGCCTGAAACATTTGCAGGAATACCAGTACTAATTGGCAGATCCAAACATCGTCCCACCTTACAAGCTTGGGGAAGAAGCTGCCCTTTCTGCAGCAGCCTGGCTCTTCCCAAAGGCCCCAAACATAGGGTTAGAGCCACAGAGAAGGGAGCATTGGGGTCAGAGTGTCTGAGTCAGATAGTTGGGGGTAATACTGGTTGTACTGCTCATCTGTCATGCACATATTGAGTCATTCTCCTCGGATAGCTTTACTGTTACTAATATTTGAACACAACTGGAGCTGTACTGCTGAGCGAAACGGAAGAGCAGGTTTGAGGTAGGATAAAACTCTGAAAAGCTTTGCCTGGGAGAGAGGGACGCTGGATCTCAGATCTCATCCTGCAGGTACCTCACACCAGCAGTCCTAAACAGCTCCTCCGGGGGTCAGTTTTAGTCCTTTGATTAAGGCAAGCAGGATTTTGCCAACAATAACCTTGTCATTCTCTGAAGTAAAGCAAGTTAATTAAGTTCACATCTCTCCTGGCCTGGCTAGAGGTGTAAGTTACTAAATGTAAAGCAATACCAAATAGCAGCTGAGAGCAAGAAAACCAAAAGTCCCACCTCAGATCCAAACCTCAGATGGAAAGTGCATGGGCAAAAGGCAGTCACCCATGCTTATCCACTCTCGTTGGCATGCCAAACTCTTTGGAAAAATTATGTGGGATTGTGAATGACAACGGCTGATTTCACATCTTATCCCAAAAGACTCCACTAAAGATCCTGAGGAATTTCTTAAGTAACCACATATGTTGAACTGTTACTTATCTTAATGAAAAAAAGATAGTCACTTAAGAGAAAGATATCCAGAGATGAGTTCACGCTATGGATTATACAATGTGTAGCCCCCCCAAAAAGAGACAAACTTAATTTATACAAGCACAAATTTTCCATCTGAAAATACTAAATGTAATTGTTTTCTGTCATTTGAAGGAAGTCCTGGCTCCACTGAAGCCAATGGCAAAACTCCCATTGACTTCAAATGGATCAGGACTTAAACCTTTGCCTTTAAGAACATGCCGACTGATTTTTAAATTTTCCTAAAAGAAAAAAAATCAAAAGGAAAATGTGCTTGTATTTAAAAGTTTTGATGCCAAGTTCTGTCCCAGAGTGAATTACTTCAGCCTTGATATAAATCTATCAAAATTGGTTTTAAAAATGTAAAGATGAACACACCCTTAAAGAATAGCCCTGCTCTCCTCCTTCTACTCAGGTCCGTACAAAAGAATTTTGCACAATCACAAGTTTAATAATAATAATAATAATAATAATAATAATAATAATAATAATAATAATAATAATAATAATAATAATAATAGTAGTAGTAGTAGAGAAAATCTAACAAGTCAAATAATATCCAGTCTTATGGATATAGTTTGAAGTTTAAAAATAGGTGACATGCTTTAGTCCTGATTATTTAATAGTAAAAATATTGATTTCCACAGCTTCAATTTTATATCGAGATGCCAAATATTCAGGCAATAAAATTAATCCATTTAAATTACTTTACATCAACTTAAAGTAAGAAATTACATACCACAGAATCATAGAAATTATATATATCATGTATCATACATACATATATCATGTAATCATATACTTAATCTGAATTTTAAAACATCCTTTTTCCATATCATTTAGTGCCTTGCATAATACAAGAAAATTGACAGACTCAAGGTCAATCTATCACTGTATCCTGTCTTCAGGAATTTTTAGGAGCATTTGCATTAGGACAAAGCATAAAGCCAGGGCAAGTAGAGAAGTATCAGGTCAGCATCTAAAAGGCAATAGACGTAGAGTTCATAAAAAGATCTTATATTTTCTAAAAATTAATCTGAGGTTTTGTAAATCTGTATTGGTCAATATTGTCTCATGGAGATCAGTGAATTGTGGTTAGTGCTATAGCCAGAACACATTGAAACTTCTGCTTAGATAAAATATCTGTATCCTTCCCATTTTAATCCTGTTTCGTTTCTAACAATTTAATCAAGAAAAATTTCTTCTGTGCTTTCACATTTAAGTAGAGAAACAGCTGGTATCTTTTTGACTCCATCTAAAAATTAACCAAGCTCCTAACCTTGAAATAATACCCAAACTAAACAAGTTATGCAGTTTTCCCAGATGCTTTAGCATAGCTCATCGATCATTGCAATGATAGCATGACATGATGATGATACATTTTGCTATATTAGTAACACTGATAACAAAGCAAAGGAAAAAAACCCCAACAAACCAGGACTAGATGCTGCAGAATGTTGTAGAAACGATTTCTCTACTTTCTGATTATGATTAAATCTTGGTGTGCTTTGAAATCCCTAATGTGTAATGCAAACCAGGATTTGGGGTGTTAGGAATGCATCCCCACCCTTCTTTCAAAACGCTCTGTAAATTATCATCTGCAGACCCCAAATCCTTGAGTGGAGGGGGTAAGGAAGGAGAGGGAGGCAGGGAGCGGCAGCAGGAGCGGCAGTGGGATGGGGGGGGGGGTGGAGGGAGGGAGAGGAAGAGAGGGAGAGACAGAGGAGAGAGAGATTAGAAGCACTTTTCACCTCTTGGTCCCGTCAGAGCGCTCAACGCCGAGAGCCGTGCTTCAAATCCAGTGTTATCGTTAGGCCCGATTCAAAGGAAGTCAAATAGTCTACTGAGAAAACAGTGGAAAAAGTAAAGGTCCTGAAGAAGTAAGTGCTGCATGTTGAAACGTATGCATGTCACACCCCATTTGTCTTTCATATTGAAGAATAAAGCAGCCTGTCCCGCAGCAGTTATTATACACCATATTCTTTATTTTAAAAATGCAAGAAATTTGGCACAAAGAACAAAAAATCAACTGATGAAAAGCATTTATGTCATGGTTTAAATTAAGACCTTTGTAATGCAAGAATTACATCAGCGGTGGGCTTAGCTTAATGAAAATAAGACAGTGTTTTTTAAAGACCATGAACGAACAAATCCTCTCTGCTTTCTGAAAGAGAGAAAAGGCAGATATAGATAAATAGATAATTTAAGATGAAATCAGAGCAAATCGCACTTTGCTACCTTTAGGAATTACTCAACTTTTTATTCCACTGACAGCTCTGGGTCAACTAAGTCAAGTGAGAAGTTATTTTATATTCACACGTGGATTTTAAATATTTTTGGGGAATATTAGATATTGGAGTCTCTTCTATATTCTCATTGCTTGAGCTTCTGGTTAACATTAATTCAAATTTTAGATTTCCTCTCTTTTGATGTGGGTTTGGGTTTTTGGGGGGTTTTTTTTGGTTTGGGTCCACCTAACACGAACAGAAAATTCAAACGTTTTACTTCATCAAAATTTAAAATGTTTATTACCCTATTATTTTGATATAATGATGGTTAAGGATTTAATAACAATTTTGAATGAGAATAAATTTATTAATTTGGGGCTACTAGCAAGGATGCAGCAATGATTTGAGTAATGTTAAAATATATGGGTGGAGGTAGCAAAAGAGAAGTGGCGTCTCTTCGCTTTGATATGTTTGTTTGATATAACTTTTTGCCATCTATTCTTTGTGCATGTTTTGATCTTTATGGATCTGCCAAATGCTTTATGAGATATAAGCAGTGATTTTCTGATGAGAAAGCAAATATGATAAAGCAAGAAAAAAATAGTGGTTTTTAGTGGAGACAAATTTAGTTTAAAATCTAGACAGAAAACTTTCTACTCTAGTATGGTGACTATGATGATATACAATTTTAATATATCTTTACTGCATTTATGTGACAGAAAACTGTAAAGTGACTGGATTGTGTCCATGTTTTGCTATTAATGTATTTGTTAAATGCAACTGTTTTAGTCACAAAGCAACATACAGATTTAGAGGGTTTAATGTATACGTGTCCAAATATACACGTGTTATTTACTCTATGTAAAAAGTTTATTTTAATTATATTGGTTTTCCAGGGAAAAAAATCATTGCAGTATTTTGCATTACTCAGTTTGTTTTTATATATGAGCTAATTATTAATTAATCATACATGTTCTGCAAATGAAGTTATATCTTAAATATTTGGGGATATAAGCAAACAAGTTGGGCATGCACAGCATGGAATGGACACCAATATTTATGCTTTATAAGCATGTTTTATATTGTTTCTGAACAATGTGATCAAGCTACTGCCAATATTTCACATGATGATGTACACTAACACATTGCTAGTGAATCTGGTTAAAAGAGTCTCTGAATTAGTTACGGAGAATAAATTATTAGCTATCCAAATCCTGAAAGATCCTTCATCTTAACAACTTTTCTTGATGTGTCCATTGGGATTTCCAGGAAGATAGTCAGCTTATTTTATCAGTCAGATAAAATAAGCCTCGTCCTCTGTGCCTGCTTGCATTCTCAGCAACAAAGGGATGAGCAGCATTTAAAAAATAAAGAAAACAAAATTTAAAAAGAAAGATTAGGTCAGCATTTTAGAAAATAATTATGATCTTCCAGTTTCAGAGGATTTTTGGCATCTGTTTCAGTTTTATTTTGAACAAGTGCAGAAAACAATTGACTTTCATTTTCTGCTTCCTTTGGGCTATGGGAATGAAAGGGTGAAGGGCGGGGGTTTGGAGGGACCTGCCTGATTCTGAATGTGGAGCGGGTCAGCAGCTCCGGCT
Organism: Laterallus jamaicensis coturniculus; assembly: GCA_022605575.1. NCBI lineage: Eukaryota > Metazoa > Chordata > Aves > Gruiformes > Rallidae > Laterallus > Laterallus jamaicensis. The sequence goes on along the minus strand of JAKCOX010000002.1, from coordinate 68,916,320 downwards.
AGTGTCGGTGAGACCCACTCAAAAACAGCAGCTGCGGGACTGGCCCGATGCTAAAGGTAGTTTGGCGTGCAAGAAGGAAGGGAGATAAGGGAGTTGGGTTTGCTGCTTTCTATTTGCGCACACATACACACAAGTTTCTTATCAATCAAATACAACCCTTCCTCTCATAATTGGTGTCTCTCGGGGAGGACTCAGAAGGCTGTTAAAAATCTGCCCAGTCCTTGAAAAACAGCAGACAATACTCAATGTCCTCCAAGAAATCCCTCCCTCTCGCTAAGTATTGTTTTGAAGGAATTTAGGTAGTGGCTAAACAAAACAACAATTTCAAGCTGTCTAAATTGAAAAAAAAAAAGGGGGGGGGAGTTCCAATCATTCTTTGCCCCCTTAATTTCTGTCATGTCATCTCTGGCATCTTGTGCTTCCATCACCTCTAACATCCACAATTCCCAGGAAATAGAGGGTGTAACTACCTACCTTCCTAGCAGCAAAAAGGGGAAAAATACACCAAGCTTCCTCCCTAACAGGAATCAAGAGAAATTGAGGCTAGAGGCAAAAAGACCCTAACATCTAAACCGCTCTGCCGTTTCCACATCTTCTTGAACAGGAGCTGATACCAACATCAGCTCTATCTGGCAGGGTGGAGGTTGTGTGCTGGGAGGGGCGGCAGGTGCGAAGGGTGGGAGACAGAGAAGGTCAGTGCCATCCGGGATGTCTTCCCCTGCTGTGCCAAGAAGTGCCTGCATGCCGCCCTGTTGCTATGGCACTTCGCTTCTTGAAAATTCAATAAATAAGCAAAGTAGCCTTTCTTATTGGGATAACTACTATTTCTGTTTTGCCAGAGGGCTCGACAGACGCTGCAAATGGAAAGAGAACATTTCTTTTTGCCCGGTCACTGGTAGGTGGGTTGGAGCAGAAATCTACTCTCTTGCCTGGTTGAAGTTTCTGAGCTTTTAAAACACTTCCCCGGGGAAGAAAAGGCATCAGGATGAAAAACATTTGTGTCAAGGGACTTTTTCTTGTGGGTAAGGTTCTGACAGCTGAGATTGCCAGGCGGGACCCTGAGTGAGATGCTTCATGCTGTTGTTTATGAAGCAGATATTCCTCCTGCTGCACTAAGTCAAAACAGCAGGTCTTAAAATGCGGTCAACGAAGCATGAGTTCTGAAGGGCTGGCTACTCACCTGGTACTAAATTCCTTCCTTCTGCTAACTGCTAAATTGCATTAGACACAGACAAAAACCTATTAAAGGTTTTTCCTTATATTAATTTTCTTAATATTAATTTTCCATGTCTGCAAGAGTTCTCATTACCACAAATATGTTGTGCAACTGTGGGTTGTATGGCTAGATCTGCATCACAACTGCTATCTATTAAGGTATGAGCCACATCATGAAAGTATTACAGAATGTCTGCGATAAAAAACGACTATCTCCTGTTTAAAGCAGATTTATATTAATAGGGATCCTCAGCCTAAAGTGTTTTGGGAAAACAAACCATCCCTAAGAAGCCTGATGCAGAGCTAATGTTCACAGGGCCTGATCTTTGCAAATATGTGCGCTCGTAAGTAGTTTTACTCATGACAGAAGCCGTACGGAGTTTAAGGGCTGGTCCTGTCAGATGACACGCATACGTGTTTGCAAAATGGCTGCGCGGGCAGTCATACGAGCCTTAAAGGCTGCACTTTGGTACGAGACCGGGGAAGAATCGCGCCAGCAAAGTGATTTGAACACACTCACTTTTTTCTAGAATACAGTTAGAGGTGCTACAGCTTTAGACTTCAAAGTTTGGAAGATTATTTGCGGTTAATCCTGTTACAAACCATAACAAGAACTCTGCCCATGCTGTAAAAAAAGACTAATAAGAACTACCTTGACTCTAGAGCCTGATAGCCTCCTGCTTTGGGAGTGAAGGATCGGCATCTACCTTCCCCAGCTGGATGGTCAAATTACAGTAAATGATAATTAGCAGATTAAAATTTAAATAGGCTTCCCACTTGCTTGAAAGGTCAAAATTGGTTATAAATGCATTTTTCTAACGCTAAGCTGAATTTTATTGCATCGTAGATGCTTGGATTTTTGCTGTAGAAAAAGAAGTCAAACTTTCCCCTCCTCAGCATTTAAAGCTGAACTTCATACACAGACATGGATTTATACACAGGTGGATTTTTGCCCTTCCAGCCCCAGTGATTTCAGTCTTTGCATTTGTAATTGCCCTGACACACTCCTGCTTCCATTTCTTTTAATTGTCTCAGGTCCTGCCTCTTATTTGGAAACTGTACACTTGGACTAATTCAAAAATACTTTCTGAAATAAATACTATTTTATGCAGCATTTTTTAACACTGCTGTTGTAATGTATTGCAAACCAGTGGCATTAGACCACCATAACAGAGACTCCTGCTTCCCCTCTCTGCCCTTATGAAATGTTTACTTTATCCTACACAAAAAAAAGAAAAAAAAGAAAAAATCTAATTAAGCCTCACAATCAGACTTGTTGCATAAATAAATGTTGGTTTCCTTGGGTAGCTAACAAGAATGCTGAGACACAGATGGGTTAAATGAGTTGTTAAAAGCCACACAGTAGCTGCATTTTTATTACAAGGGTTAGCTCAAAGGGTAGCTTCACTGATTTAAAATATGAACAAAGGAAAGAGAATCCATATGAAAAACAAATGAAAAAAATTCACCCTCTGTGGACAAATTTCTGCTGAAAAGGATATGCACAGTGATCAAAGCAATGTTTAAAGAATGAGCGTCTGGAAAAAAAAAAACTTTAAAAGATGTTTTAGTTATAATAATGCAGTTATCCAAATGTCAGTGAATTTGATCAAAGCTGATCTACAGAGCTCAGGTTTAGCATTAGGTGAGTCATTTTCTTTTATTAGTGATGCTTTTTCATTCAAATGGGTAAAAAGGTGAGAGTTTGGATATGTTGAAGGTTTCATTGGCTTACAGTAGGGACAGACAAATGAGGCCCACCTAGTTTTACAATCTGGCCCACAGCTACTTTGTTTTTAATAAAATGCAGCATATTGAAAGGGCATGTCTCAACATGTCTTGACCCATCCAAACTGGATCAAGATGGAGAGTCCCATATTGAAACCAGTCAGCTCCAAGGACGAGGCCCATTGCCCCCGCGGAATGGGAAGAGTCCCTGACTCCCGACGGGGCAGAAACCAGCCAGCCTTGCTCCACATGGCCACACTCCCACCCCTCTCCTGGCTGCTTCAGGAGGAACATATTTTTGGGTTCCAGTGCTGCAAGGAGTCCTCGGAGTTCATTCAACCACCTTGACCAGCCTTTTTGTTGCCACAGTCTGTCGAAATTAATGGCATGCATTGTGTGGAAACCAGAGCAGCGTTAAGTCCTTGGGGGCAATTTCCAAAGCCCACCTGACTTTGGGGCAGGGATCTTCTCCCACACCTGTTTCAGAATAATCCCTGGGTCTCTCAAGGAGAAAGAACAATGCACTGGTCAAAACCCCATTTTGTCCATTCATGGCCCCTGAACAGCACCTATCATTGCTATGAGGAGTGTTTCTGGGCAACTCTGCTGCTGCCTGTCGGAGGAAATCCCTGAAAACTAGAGTTTAAAATAAAGTCACCTTCCTAACTTTATTGTGGCTAAAACACAGTAATGTGTTTGGGGGGTTGTTGGGGTACTTAGACAGCAAACTGCGCAACAGTAGGATGGGGGAGGTGGTCTGCTACAACAAGGCCCCGATCCTCCATTGATCTTAATGGTATCAGAAAAAACAGTATTAACAGCAATGGTAAAGTTGAGAGCTCAAGGAGCTGCTACTTTTCACAGCTTGCAACTGAAACTGTGTAATCACGCTTTACAGAGCGTTCTCTTGTCTGCAGTTTCCTGTTTCTGAAACCTGAAGAATTTTAGTCAAGCTAGGTTTCTGCCTGCAAGTGGCTGTGGGGCAAAGGCCAGTGAGCAGGGAAGCTCCCCTGACATTCCCTCACCTGAATCGGGACTTCCCCGATAGTCTTTTAGGGAAATTAACCTGTTGTGTCCCAGAATTTAGGGAGACAACCAACTGCAGGACAAGGTAGTGTCAACCTACAGTTTGGCTGTTCTTTGGCGGCAAATGTCCACCATACACTCTCTTACCCGGAGGTATCTTGTAGCAAATTCAGGTATCTCATCCCTTGCAGGAGAAGGGAAGTGAATTTGTGTTGATGAGGGGGTTAAAGAATACATAACAGCAGTTTCTTGGCAGTAGCTGAGATGATGAACTTTCACACCCCCTGTTTTCCCTGCAGTAACTTGTTCATCTGCCCGTATCCTGACTTCCCAGTTGGAAAACCCTGTTGAATCAAACAAACAAATGGTCTGCCTCTGTAATGCTAGACCTGGGTGAAGGCAGTGAGGTCCCAACCTACAGCCCTTGCTCCTGTACCATAATCCCAGCTCACTTGGATTTATTGGGTAAACTTATTGTGGCCCCAGGAAAGGACAGGACCATGCAACTAACTGCATAGCAGTCCAATTTTTCATTAAAACCTTTTGTGTCTAGAGCTTGGGTTTCATTTTCACTGGGCAAGCGAGACTCAGAAACATGTGAGTTGCTCACAGCTGGACTACTGAAAAATGGTAAGATAGTTTTTCATTTTCATAATGGTAGCTTGAAAATATGAATTATGGAAAAGATAAGGTTGTAGCTTGGCAAGAACATGATGCGATGGTATGGGCTGCCACATGCATCATTAATTTCAAGACACGCTATTCTGTGAAAGAAAATTAGAGGATAATGGGTCTGTGAAAAAAGAGGACAGGGAGGATCTGACCCATTCTCCTAGATCCATTCTGTCACCGATATAACTGAAATTCCCCTGAAGGCTTCCTTGTTTTCTTAGTGTTTCTCTGTTGCTATCCCTGTCCAGGGATCTCCAGGACAGGATTGGGCGGTCATTTCCACCACTCAGTGGGAAAAGGAGGCTACAACATGGAAATGAGAGGCAGAGTCATGGGGTGCTTGTGTGATTAAATGATTCACCCCAGCAGAACCAGATCCTGGACTAAATCAGGGCCAGGTTTACACTGTACCCAACCAGGCAGCCCCAAAAGTTCTCTGAAGGACAGGATGCCCTGGAGGCATATGCAGCATATTTGCATGGCCCTTGCAGGCAGCCTGAGCATGCCTGAGGCTGGAGCTGCCCAGAAATCCCATCTGCCATCACAGCTGTGCCTCGGGCCCTTCCAGATAGGCCCTCAGGGTTTTCCTACCCGCCACCCTCCTTGTCAGCCCAGTGTGCAGACAGGGCAGCATGCAGCTGGCACAGCACCGGGAGCCATGGGGTTGCACTGGAGGTATTAATTAGGGCCATCCCCAGGACTGACTTCAGGGGCACTCCAGCAGGCAGCCTGGGACCATGAGTGGTGCTGAGCTGCTCCCTCACAGGAGCTTTGGTCCTTTTCCTGTTGATGCACTGAGTTCTGAGCATCATCGCCCAGCTTAGCACGGGCTTAGCTTAGCCCCATGGGAGCCGGGGAGGAGAGGGCGCCTACATGACCTGGGAGCATTCACTGTGCTTGCTGTGAGCCCCAGATTAAGATAATCCAGCTGTCCACTTGTGTTTATCAGGCCAAAGAATTTACAAGGTTTAAATAAAAAAAACACGATCTAGCAACAAAAGCACCTGAAGCACGTAACTTGTGCGGAAGACGTCAGGCCCGTAGTAGCTGTGCCTGTTTCACACAGAGGCTCAAATGTGAGCTCTCCCCGTGTGCTCGGCACGGCACGTGGAGCACAGGCTGCTTTGAACGTGGGCAAACTTGCATTAACACGATGGGAAGGAGCAGCTACATTCTAGCACACCAGTGATCCATGCAAAATGGGTCACCGGGAGATTTAGAAACTGTACCTTTCAATCCCAGCCAAAGAGATACATCAAGGCGTGCTGACGTGAAGCGCGACTGACACACCTTGAGGCATCTTCAGTGCACTGAGTGGTAGTGACGCCAAAGGATGTCAGCTGGCAACATCAGAGACAATGCCTTGTAAATAATCTCTGAGGGGAAAAATAAGGAAAAAAAGGTTTTACTTCCTCTTATGCTTGAAAAAAAAAGAAAAGCAATCAATCAATCAATCTCCTTCAGCCAGATGAACAAACAGGTCTCCAAAATGCCCTTGTGCCAAGAAGATCCCTTGTGAGCCTGCAGCGAGGAAGCCCCAGGTCAGGGCGCTGCCGGAAGAGTGGGAGTCTTGCGGTGCTGCCTATGGCAAGGCCCCACCAGCGCCACCCGTGCCAGCGGGTTTCTGATGATCTGTGGGGGGAAGGTGAAGTTTGCTTGTTGCAAAGCCAAAAGTCTGGGGGATTTCTGCAGAGAGGGAAAGCTGAAGGAGCAGGGGTTTGTAATGTTCTCCCAGCCGCGGCTCTCGGCCCTGTGAGGCGATGGAGCCACTCTCTGGATCCTACGAGAATTTCAGGGAAGCAAAAGTCCTACTGTTCCCCTACTCCTACCGGGAGGAGAATGATGGCAGATGAAACCTGAAGGCCTGGAGATTCACTCCACAGCTACTGAGCAGTGCAGGGACTCCTCAGCACCCTCCTTGACCCTCTTCTGCTGCCATCCCAACAGAGCCGCTGGCATGGTGGTTGTAGGAGCGCTCCCCCAGGTCCCAAAATCCAAACAAGCCCCATGATGGCCACCACACCTAGCTACCAGGGCTGGGGGTAGCCCACAGCTGGCAGAGATGTTGCCTTCAACCAGCACAGCCAGATCTAAGAGAAGACATCCTGGGGCAGCCACATCTCCCAGAACCGCACATGGGGTCTCTGCTGAGGCCGTGTCACCCGCACGCCCATCTATACCCCTGCCTGCACATCTGCTGGGAACATGACCTGTTGCCCTCCCTGGTGGTACATCCATACTGGCAGGGCCCTGCTACACAGCCTGCTGCCTTCAAGCTGAGCTCAGCGTTTTCCATATCAGTAAATTTTAAAATAAGTTTTTAAAGTCAGTGTACACTACAAAGTGCTGACAGAGGAAGAAGCCATCCCCGGGAGAGCAGCTGTGTATAGCTCTGGCTCAGCCACGTGGGGATGAAGGTGTGAGGCCACTGTGCCCGGGATTAAATGCTTTCAAGCCCTGCTTCGCTCATCATAAATTCCCGGGTAATGTTTGAAATTTGCATCTGGGAAAGGGTGCTCTGGCTCCTGGAGGAGGCTGGAAAGAGGGGGAGCAGCCTACAGTTCACACTGCCTGCAGACTTAGAAAAGGTGTTTGGTGTTCTCAGTGTAAATGGTTTTGCATCTCCTGCTTGATAGACTAAAGCCTCTAGAAAAAGTTTCCCAAACAGCTGCATCTGGATTTTTGGAAATAATGATTTAAATGAATGCACTGTACAGATGTGATGCCTTTTTTTAATATATAAATAAATATTTTAACATCAAAGTATTCCTCTCATTAATAACTTCCAAAAAAATATTTTTGCTGGTAGCTACCCTATTTTTGCCATAACTACACTGCTGTAAGTAGGAAAAAGTACTCATAAAAGCTTCTGCAATTAGGGAGGAAAATAGATGCTGTCAGTAGAGAAAGATGTACTGGAAACATGGCACATTATGAATATAAAAGCGACATATGCTTAAATCCTTGTGTAACGTGACTTGGTAAACAAAGTCTGCAGTTACAATATTAGAAGCACGGAGCAGTTAGAGGCTCTGAGCCACCAGCGCTCCTCCTGGGGCCACACTCCTGGCTTTGTACCAGACTCAGCATGCTTATAATGCTCTGAGCACCTCTATGGCACCTGCACCAATTCAATTAATAGAGAGGGGAATGGAAGCCTGGCAGCACATTGGACATCCCAGGCAGAGAAAACAAGGTCTGGGTTAGTGAAGAGAGAAGAGCTTGTATGAGCTGATCACTGCAGGACAGATCGAGGCAACAAGTGGAAGCTGGGATGGCTCGAACCAAGAAGACTGAGTGAGGGAATGTGCTTAGGAAAAGAGAGGCTGAAACACAGGGTGAGACATGGGAAGGCAAAAATAACCCCAAACAAAACCAAAACATGAGGAAAAAAGTAGGGAAGGAGATGGAGGGGAGACTAGGCAGGAATCAGGGAGTCATAAAGGATGAGGCTGGGCTGAGAGAGCAGCTCCTGAAGCAAACATCCAGAAGTAGAGCAGTGAGAAGAAAGGAAGGGGAAAAAGGAAAAGGGGGGTATGAGGGGAAGCTCAACAAATAATTTTTTTCACGTTTTACTCAAATGGCTTGGACTTATTCAGACAGTGGGACCCTCAGCATCAGCCCTTAACCCCAGCCGTGTTCCTGGGTCGCTGCTGGGCTGTTTTCCATTTAGATCAGGGCTGGACCTGCTCCTGAGGTGGTACCAGTACAAAGTTGGGGTTTGCCAGCAAAGTTGCACTGGCACTGGACATACTGGTCTTTAATAGCATAGTGTGCTCTTGCTATGTAATAGACGACCTCATAAAAAAGTGTTATGCACATGTAGCTGGGCTGAGCCGCTCTGCCATCGGCTACAGACAGCACCCATTTCAGAAACTTATGCACAAAGAGATCAGTTTTGAGATGCAACCTGAAGGACTTTGATTTTTCAGTCTGATCCACCCTCCCACCCCTCCCAAAGTGGCGATGATGGCCAGAGTGTATCTTCATATCTGCTGATTTTCCCCCAGTGTGTAGCACAGGTAGTCTGTTTCCCTGATAACCCACTGCAGCAGCTGTCTGGTAAGACAGCAAAAGGTGCAGAATGAAGGGTGCCAGTGCAGAGGAGGAAAAAGAGGGCCAAAAAAACCCACAAAAACAACAGTGCAGTGGGAGAGAGAGAAACATGGGGAAGCAGGAGGCAGGTGGAAACACAGGGGAGCAGGAGGCAGGTGGTTTGGGAAGCTCCGGGAAACCACGGAAGCACAGAGCTGTGTGTTGTGTGCTCAGCCCGAGCTCCAGAGGAAAGGAGAGTACTTCACTCAGGTACAAACAGCAGTCACAGGGATGTTAGTGTGTTTAATGTTTGCATTGTGAGAGTCAGGATGGCACTTTATGGCTATAAAAACCCAGCCCTGCCCAAAAGATAGCTTTACAGAACTTCTTTCTGTTCCCAACTGGGTTAAAACCAATGAACCGTATGTATTTCTGTGACATGTTCACTATAGCTGTTTCTGAAATTTCCAGGGAGAGATGGTCTCTTTTAAAAAGTGAAGGGAGTGTGCTAGTGCCATAGGCAAGTGTATTGATAGAGAAGATAAATACTGAATCATCCTCTGACATTCTATGATGATAGCTACTGGTTTAAATTTTAAAAACAGTCCAGGGACCAACTATTAGAGAGACTTGTCATTGTCCCTCTTCAGCAATTTGGGCTTTGTTCTGGCTGCTGGACTTTTGAAATCATCGGAAAATAAATTTACAGTCTGTGTCTACTCAGGGGAAAGATTATTAAACAAGCAACCCCAAACAATTAAATAAAACCTTAGCTATATGCTATCATTTTCATTTAATCCTTTGATATCGTTCATCTGATTAAGTTCTTTCCAAACAAACTGCACATAGAGCTTGGCCTAGGAGGAGCCGACTAAGCCCATATGTATCCTGACAGGGGTGTTTACTTGAACAGAGTTATCCCAGCCTTGGTGTGTGTATTTGGGGATGCAAAAGGGCCTGGGGACAGGAACTCGGAGAACAATAAGGATAGAGAAACTTAGAGGAAATAACCTACTGGGAATAGAAAAATCAGTCTCACAGGAAGAAATCAGATATTGGGAAGATGCCCACGGAGAGGGAGTGAGAGATGCCCATGGAGAGGAGCAGTGTGGAGAAAGAAGCAGTTTGGAGAGGGAGGACAGCAGCTGTCAGCACAGTAATGGGAGGAAGGCAGTCCCAGGGGTGAAGCACCCCAGCAAGGGAAGGGGTGCAAGTCACCCAGGGGGTAAAGAGAGCAGATGGCCCTTAAATAAACTTTGACTAGGGAGGCTGTTCTTCAGACAGCAGACCAGTATTCCTGACTGCAGAAACTTGCTCCTTCTGCATCTTGCTGGACAGGAGCAGGAACAGATGGGAGAGGAGTCTTGACCATCTAAGGCACTTTGAGCATGAGACCGCCATGCCTACCACAACAGTGGGCTGGGGCAGAGTGGGGCTGGTTGGGAGGGGTCCCTGCCCCTGGCCCTGGGATGGACATGGTAGTCCTTTAAGGAGGTGGCAGTGATAACAAGCAGCCGCAGGCAGCAATGTGGCCTTTTCTGCGCCAATGCCTGACTGCAGCCCAGGCACTGCTTGTTTTGACTCGCTACGCATTAACAGGGTTTTGGCAGTGTGGTTCCCTGCCACAAGACCAACAAGGGTCAGGGTTAGGGATATTGCAGCTGTACAGCTCCTATCAACATCTACTCCTTATGGGCCTGTTGGGACCTCCGCTGTGGATGGACCATCCCAGATCCCTGGCACCCTGCTAGGTGGGACCCAGGAGCAGAGTTCTCACTGCTGTGCAAGGGGATTGCTCTACTCCAGACAAGGTTCACTGAGCAGGAGGGGGGCGGGGGGGGTGGTGGAGGGGGAAGATTTCTCCCGGCCATTCTGACCTGGTCCTTAGTTTGCTATAGGAGTAGGGCAGAATGGGTGTTCCCAGTCTGGGAAAGGACTTTTGGGGCCCCAAACTACCCAAGACATTGCAGGGAGGATGTCAGGAATATCAAGAGCAATGGGGTGGCAGGGAAAAGGATGCACATCCAAGCCACCTTGCAACTTATCAGGAAAAATGCCTCAGCACTGGCACCAGGCCCCCCGGGGGGACCAGAAGCACTGGTGAGTGGCTCAAAAGGGTGGCAAGGGAAGAGAGCCCAGGGGTTGATTCCAGCATCATCCTACCTGCATACCGGGTGCAGGCGCCGAGTGTGCAGCCCGTGGAGTGGGCATGCCGGGCTGCCAAGAGTCACCCCGACGAGGGGAGCTGGGGGCTTACAGGAGAGGCGAGAGAGAAGGAAGGGGACCACCACAGTGCGGTGGGGGTCTCCCGGGAACAGCCCCTCTCCTCGGCGCCCCTCTGTCCTCTCCCCCGACCGTGACCTGTGCTCAGCAGCGGGCGGCTCCCGCGGGCGCGGCGCAGCGCGGAGCAACGCGGATGGGGCGGAGACGGGGGGGTGGGTTAGACGGTGGCGGAAGGGGAAGGAGAGGGGGTCTCACCCCTGCCAGCGCAGCCGCGGGCCCGGGCTGGGCAGCACCGCCGCTCTGCCAGGGGCCCGCGGATGAGCCCCGGGGAGGGGGACGGGGGGCACGGGGGGGGGTTGTATCTGCGCCTCGCTGTTTGCTTCCAAAGCTGTCGGGAATGAATCGTCTTCTGCAGGATAAAGTCCCTGTCTACGCGGGTGAATTGCCCGTGTCCAAAGTCTACTGGCAGGAGGCTGTCTACTGCAATCTCCGCGAGAGGGATGACTTTTACAATACATGAGCTGATTGCAAATAAGTTACTAATAAGCCGCTTTGGTGTAAGAACGGCTCTATGCGTTATTTCCTAAGATCTGTTTATTTGCAAATATTTCTTTCTTTCTCTTCTCAAAAAAAAAAAAAAGTTCGTGAAAAAATAAGAAAGTACAGAAGTTAATATTTAGACATTCGTACTATTAAGTAATAGAGCTATAAACTCTCGAATACGGCACTTTCATTTTACTTAACAATAGATAACACAACAGCGACAGTGAAAGAGGCCAAACAAAAGCGATCACCAAAATTGTTGTGACGGTACAATTACCCGGCTAGGAAATTTATTCAATATGCTTTACCATTGCATTGACACAGCAGGGAAAAAATAAAAATTAAGCCCAAACGTTCAAAGAATAATGCAACAAGGCAGGAGGTATTTGGGAAAAAAAAGGAAGATTTATTTTGAAATACACTTTTAGGAGATACTTTGCCTCGCCGATTTGTTATCAATGTGCATCTGACACGACGATATGGAACAAACAAACGAAGAAAAACCACGTTCTGTACAGAGCTCTAAAATGAGCCTCGAGTATCTACAACAAGAGCTTTACGCCTGGGTGTGGGTTGGAGAGGGGCCCGATCCTGCAGTCCACACTCTCTAAACGAGTTTCGCAGACGCGTGGTGGGAAAGCTTGGCCCCGAGTCTGCGCGTGTGGCTCCGCGTTTGTGTGCGTGCGCGTCTGTGAGCTCCTACAGCACAGTCCTTGAGTAAAATGGGCAAGTTGGAGCTGCCGGAGCGGGCGCGGGTCCCTGGCTGCTCTAGAAGTCCTGCCGCGGGGTGTGAGTTAGACTGTGCCGCCGTAGATCACAGTTTCGCCTGAACACTTTGCCGCACTGCTCACAGTTGTAGGGCTTGATGTCTGTATGGGTAAGAAGGTGAGTTTTCAGATTACTTCTTTGATTAAAGGTTCTTCCACATGTGGGGCATTTGTGTGGAGATTCCTGTTCAGATTTGAAGCAAGCAAAGGATTAATCCTTCACAAACTACCTGGTTTAACGTATCACTGCACTTTTTACTTCTCGCAACGCACAACTTGAAATATCGGGGTTAGACACGAACGAGAGCAGCCCCGGGCGGACAGGAGAATGCCTACCTCTCCCTGTCCTTCCCCAAAAGGTTTATTTTAACGGTTCTAGATCCGTAGCATTTCGCGCTCCTGGGGCGCAGGGGAAGCGGCAGCCGCGCCGTCCTCCCGCTCCGGGGCTCCCCGCTGCTCTCCCGGCGGCGGCGGTCCCAGCCGGCGGGCAAGGCGCTCCGCACCGCTCCGCACCGCACCGTGCCGCCGGGCTTCCCCGCCGCCCTGCGCCTCACGTCGCCGAGGCAGGGCTGGAGCCCGCAACGAAAAACGCCTCGAAACGGCGGCGTGGACAAACCCAAACCCGGATCTCGTTTCCCGCCGCAAACCGCGACCCCGACGGCTTTAAGCCCATCTGTGGCGGACGCCGTTTTTACGCGGGTCTTCCGCGGCCGCAACCGCTGACCGCCTCCCTCTCCCTGGAAAGCACGGCTCCGTCAAGTGCTGGAGCCCACTCGCTCCCCTCCACACCGGAGCCCCGTCCCCCCGGGCAGCCGCCGCCTCCGCCCCGCGGCGAGCCGGGCAGGGCCGGGTCCGCGCCGGCGGCAGACGCGCGGAGGAGGCCGGGGAGCGCCGGGCTCACCTGCATGTGTAGGGTTTTGTGGACCGCCAGGGTCCTGGACTGGCAGAAGCCCTTCCCGCACTCCTGGCACTTGAAGGGTTTCTCTTTGGAATGGATGTACCTGTAAGGCAACCCGAGGGGTGAGCGGCGCTGCCCCGTCACCCGGGCCCCGCTCCCCCAAATGCGGCTCTCCCCCAAATGCGGCTCCCTCCCCAGAATGCACCCGCCCTGCTCCTCCTCCCCCTCCTCCCCGAACAATTCCGTTTATGGTTAAACTCCTCTATCGGTTCAAAACTTTTGCAATAATTCGTATCGAGGCGTGATTGCCCTCTCTGGTGACAGATCGGGACAGCATCTGGGCCGCCGGCGGGACCCGTGCCCGCTCTCTCCCGAAGGCAGCGCGGATCCTCCGCACGGCGGCCGCGGGCCCGCTCGGCACCGGCCGCGGGATGCGGAGGTGGAGGTGGCTTAGACGGAGAGAGCTCCCACCTGCGCCTCGTCCTCCTCCCCGCACCGCCAGGGCCGCGCTTCAGAAGCCCCAAGCCCCCATCGCGGGTCGCCGTCTCACTCGGAGAGCAGTTTTGCTCGTTCCGCGGAGTCGGAACAGGGGGTTCTCCTGCTACCTCCTGGCTCAGCCCAGAGCTCCCGGAAGAGGCTCAGCCTCACCACCACCCCCCCAACCCGCTACACCCCCCACACCGCCGTCCCCCTTCCCCCGCCTCTCCCCCCGAGCGGCTCCCCTCACACGGGTCCCCACGGCCCGGCCCCGTTGGCGGTAGGTCCCTCACCGGTGGTCCCGCAGGTGGTCCTGCCTCCGGAAAGCCTTGTGGCAGATGTCGCAGGTGTAGGGCCGCTCGTCCGTGTGGGTCCGCTCGTGGATGAGGAGGTTGTAGGACTTGGTGAAGTGCCTGCCGCAGAACTTGCAGATGAACTCCTTCTTCGTCTTGGAGGGCAGGCGGCCGCGGGAGGGCTTTCTGTCCGGGGACAGCTTGCTGATGCCTGACAGGGGCGACGCCAGTCCGGGGCTCAGCTTGGCGAGCTCCCCCACCTTGGGAGGGTCCTCCTGCGTGGCGGCCACGGCCAGGTTGGCAAAGTCAAAGCGGGGCCTGTCCTTGTGCAAGGCTGGGAGGACGTGGGCGATGGCCCCTTGCTTGGGGTGGAAGAGGTGTGTGGCGAAGGGGAGCGCAGGGAAAGGGAAGCGGGAATCCACCAAGCCCTGGGCAGCCGCCATCTCCGTGATGGTGGAGCGGGTGATTTCATGCACATTGGGGTAGCCCAATGTCCAGTGGTTCATGTGCATGGTTTGTACAGCGCTGAGTCCATACAGACCTTGCAACTGGTCCACAGCTGCGGGAAAGGTGTTCACAGCCTGGAGGAAGGAGTAGTTGGTGAGTTGGAGGGACGGGTGCAGTGGGATGGGGGCTGGCAAAGCCTTGCTTCCCATCTTCCCGAGGAGGGCACAGGCCGGCGGTGCAGCTGGTGCCTCTGCTGGGCTTTCGAGACTGGGAGAAAATCCTAGGAGGAAAGAATGAGAAAGGAAGGGAAAGAATTTCACTGAGGGCAGCGTGGTCCCCTTTAGCCGAGGCGAGCGCAGCGGCGGAGCCAAGGAGGGCCAGGCACAGCTCCGGTGCGCTGCCTTGTTGTGGCCCCCGCGCCCCGGTTCCCGTCCTCCCCCGGGGCCGGCGACTGCCACCGACCCATCGGCGCGATCGCTTCGATCGGAGAAGCTACGCCGTAAAAAAAAATAAATTAAAAAAAAAGTAAAAAATTTAAAAATCACTCCCCTAAACACCCAGCTCAAGCTAAAAGAAAAAGGAGAAGCCAAGTCCCGAGCCGCCCGGAGGTTCCGCAGATTCGAATTAAACGAATCATGGAAAAACACACCCAGAACGGAGCCGTGGCCGAGGCCGCTCCGCTCCTCGCCGTACCCCCGCAGCGCCCAGCCCGCGCCGCGTCCACCCCGGGGACCCTCGGTGCCCCCCGCTTCCCTCCTGCCCCCCGGCCGACCTGGCCCCCGGCGTCGCTCCCACCCTCCGCCCGGTCTCCCGCGGGCGCGGCGGCCCCGACCCCTCTGGTTGGGGCCTCCTGAGGAGGTGCTCACGGAGAGCTGAGGCAGGCCTGGGGGGCGGCGGGGGTGGTGGGGTGGGGTAGACCCCGCGTTTATCCCAGTTCGGGTGCTTATTTTTCTTCCTTCAACAACAACTCATTTATCAAGATAACCGAGGGAGAGAAAAGGAGCTCCTGCCCCGCACGCACACCTCCTACCAAGCCCCCCCGCGCCGCAGGTCCTAAATAAATCCACTTTGCGCTGAGATCCCTTCCAGATGGCCGGGGCCGCCCCACGCAGTCCGCCCGGGCACGGGCGATGCCCTCGGCGGCGAAGAAAGCGGCCGGCCCGAAGTTTCCCCGGCCCGCCGATGGCGGCCCGGCCCGGCGCTGCACCGCAGCCGGCTCCTTCCATCCCGGAGGGCCGGGAAGGGCGAGCGCAGCCCCGGCTGGACGGAGTTGTCTGGCCGAGCCCCCCGCTCGCCACCCGCCGGCCGGGAGCTCCGCTGGAGCGGCGGGGCCGTGAGCTAATGAGCGATGCGTGACTGTCAGAGGGTTTCACTCAACCCATTCAACCGAAACCGCCGGGCCCGCTTCTCCCGCCGCCCAGGGGGACCCCTCGGCGCTCCTGGGGAGACGCTCCCCTTCTGCGGAATAGGGGGGCATCGGCGCGGGGGAGGCGAGCCCCTGCCCTCTCTTTTCGCTTCTTCTGGGGGTTCGCTTCCAGCAGCCAAGCGGCTGCCACGACCCAGAAAAGCGGTGACTCTTCCTCAACGGAGCGAAAGCAAGCGCCAGGGTCTCTCCGGGCCTGTAAACAAGAGGTAGGGCCGAGGGTGCCCCAGCACCTCCTGGGATTGGGGTGGAGGAACTGGTAAAGGCGTAGTTTCCAAAATAATAAAAAAAAAGAGACACCCTTTACCGGAGAAAATAAAACAAAATCCCCAAACAAACCTCCTCCAAAGCAACAATAAAACTAAAGGAAACCCTCCGCGCGCAGAGCCCGCGCTCCGGGAGCGGCGTCCCTGCCCCTCCGGGCCGCTGCCGCCCCGCAGCCCTCACCGCGGCCACACGGCTCGGGCCGCTACGCTGCCACCGTGCAGCCTCCCTCTGGAAAGCCAATTTTCGATGTATTTTCCCTAAAATACCTTTCCTCCCTGTTTGTGGCACGGCACCGAGTTGGTCCTCCGGGGAAAAAAGCCAGCAACGAGGTCGGGTGTGAATGCAGCGCTACCCACCCCTGTTTTCGTTTTCCTTGAATCCTGGATCTCCCGGATTTCCTCCGCTGCAGCCCAGCTTTTCTCGTTTGTGCTTGTATCGAGACCAGGGACGGTGTTATCGATACGACCTCTTATACACGGCGACCTTTTATGTTCTTTTTTTATTTTTATTTTTTTTTAAGCGGGGGGTGGTTATATATAGAGACTTATTTTTAAAGATGTCGTAGTGTGAGTTCTTATTCGTTTCCCGCCTGGAACCGACACAGCGGCAATAAAATCTCTTTTCGCGGGTTGCTGCCGCGGGTCCTGCCTCCATCCCGGCACGCTGCGGCCGGACTTCGGAGCCACCGGCTGTGAGCAGGGACCGAGGTAGGTACGGGATTTCTGCGGGGCAGAGCTCGGTCTGGTAGCGTGAGGGTGTCATACCCGGGCGCTCATTTTCGTCTCAAAGAGCCAACTCCTAAAACTCATTCCGAACCTTATTTTAACGCAGAAATTCGTAAAACTACATTGTCGCCTGAAGGCTTTTGTGGTTCTCGGAGGTCGCTTTAATAAAAGCAATCCAAAAAGAGCAGAAAACGCCTTCGTGCGTCATTTTAAGACTACTTACAATAAGGTGCGGGGGGAAAGTCAACCAAAAACGGATGTTACTTAAACGTTGGCACTTCCTTTTTCCTTCCCATTCAGAGCGCTTAATTAAATTAAACTCGGTATCTCGGCTATACGACTCTCTCTACCTGTCTGCTGCCGACCTGCCGGCTCTCCCCTTCCTTCCGCGTCGGGGGCCGTGCCCCGAGCACGCCGCTGCCGTTCCCGGGAGCGGACGGGCCCCGGGGCGCCTCCGCTCGCCGCCAGCCTCACCCGTGGCCGCCGCTGCCCGCTCGACCAGGTATATTTCCACGGACCGAGGACTTCTCAGCGCGACCCGCGGGTCAGCCCCACAATCCGCGCACGGACCGGCTGCGGCTGCGGCTCCGGCTCCGCCCCGCGAAGGATTTCGCGCGAAGGACACCGGCCGCGCACTCCGAGAGGCCCCCGCCCCCGGCCTCGCACCAGCGCGCCCACGGAGTGCGGGGAGTGGGGGATCCGCATCCCGGACGCCGCGGAGCTGCAAACTGAAAGTAAGCCCGGCGGCCCCGCACTCCCCGCCGTGGGGACGTTCCCCCTCTCGGGACCCGGCCGCGGCCCCAACGCCCTGCTCTCGCCGACGGCAGCGTGCAGGGCGGGCCGGGGAAGCCGCTTACCTACCGCAGCCGGCTGCTCCTCCCGGGGCAAAGCCGAGGCGGCTGCCGCGGCACCTTCACGGAGACATTAGATCCACAGCGGGGGCGCTCAGCGGGGCCGGGGCCCGGCGGCGGGCGGCATGTTGCAGAGGGCTGGGAGGCGGCTGGGAGCTCTGGCTGCGGCGGTCGCGGGGCCCCGGCAGAGACCGCCGCCACCCGCCCGCAGCCTCCCGCCTTCGACCCCGGCGAGGCTCGGCGCGAGTCTGAGCCGCCCCCTGCTCGGTCCATCACATTTCAGCGGTGAGTGGCGTGGAGCGCTGTCCCCGCCCGCCCGCCGCCGCCGGCCCACCCCGCGGCGCGCACAGCCCCGCGCTCGGGGCCGCGCCGCTCCGCCCCGACGGGACGGGACCGCCCCCGGCCCGCCCCACCGCGCCGGCCCCACTGTTTACTTGTGTTTGGGTAGCAACTGAGTTTTAAAGGGGTAGGACGCCCCCCGCCCCCGCGTCACCTAAGGTGACTTTCCCTCCGAGAACAACCCGCCGCCCCCCCGGGTCCGCTACCGGTCGCGACCGCGGGGATTTGCGCGCTCCCTGCGCCTCACCGCCCGCCTCGACCGCCCTTCGTGCCCTGTCCAGCGTAACACGCGCGGTGCGGCTCGCTTCAACACCCAAAATACACCCCCAAACCCACAGCAGTGTGTATGTGCGTGCGTTCGTGGGCGCCCACGTCTCCGAGGAGACCTGAGGTGCAGGTAACGCTCACGTCCGACTGGCCCCGCGATCGTCGCGTCAGGTCGCCCGATGGAGCGACAGTTCAGCGATTCGGCTCTGCCCTTTCACTGATATTTAGGCGCCTAAATGCAGGCTGAGAAGGAGGAGTGAAGCGGAGGTATCCCCACGCACGGTGACTAAGCACACAATCCCTACCTGGAAGAGACAAACGGTTTCGAGAGCAGTTTCGATTTATTACCGAGGAATTTACTGCTGAATGGGGCCTCTATGACCCTCTTCGAATTCCTCGATTAAATCTCTGTTATTCATTTTGGTCGTTAGCCGCAAGACGGTTGGTTGCATACAGCTAATTTGGGTTGAATTTCTATCTGTAACGTTATCTTGTGCTGTGCATTACTTCAATCATGTGCATGGGGAATTTATTGTATAACACCTGGGCTGAAGGTCTGAGGTAGGCTTTGGGGAGTATAAAACGGTGTTACAAGAAATGGCATTTAAAAAACAGCTTTGAAAAACGTTTCAAGGTAGAGTCTATGCCGGTTAATTCGAGCCCAAGGAAGAGAAGTGGACAGAAGTTACGGCTCTATCGAGATTTTTTTTTCCTTTTAATATACAGTAGAAAAAACCACACCTAATCAAAGAGAGGGAATAGGAGTGGGGCGAGGAAGGTTGGAGGTGTCCTCTCGCAGGGTAGCGCAGCCCAGGCTGGCGCTCGTTGCAGCCCGCGGCTGCCGCCGGACGCTCGGGCTGGTTTTCGTTGTTTTTTTAAAAAGTCCGACTTCGGAAATGCCCTGTTTTAAATCCCACTCACCTAAATAAATTGTATTTCGTCTCCTCGGCAGTGAGGACACCGAGGTTCACGATTTCGGGAGAAGGAGCGATCCTGCCCCGGGCCGGGTGTGGGGCGGCCGCGGTAGCCTGAAACAGGGTGAAGGCTCCCCGACCGCGGCCGCGATGGCGGAGAGGGTGTCCAGCAAGACGTGGGGCAGGGAGCCCCGTGCCCTCGTTGTTTTGTTTTCTCGAATGAGGCCGGTTGTTTAAAGAACGAAGTGGTGAGGGGACTTCACAGTCGCATTTTCTGCCCCGCACCACTGGCTTGCGAAAGCTCAGGATGAATTCCCCCTCCACACAAGGATCGGAGGGGGGGCTGTTTCGGGAGAAACGTCATTTCTTGCCCTTTACAGCGAGGAAAAATAAGCAGAACTTGCTGGGGGAAAAAAAAGCCCCAAACAAACAAACAACCCCCAACCCACAATCAAAAACCAAGCAACAAAACCCCCCCAAAATCCCAAACAACAACCATCTCCCCGAACCCCAGCGGACCAGGCAACGAACAAGCCTCAAAGCGCAGGGAGCTGAGGAGGGGGAAAGGAGCGGCACAGAGTTGCCGCCCGGGCTCTTCGCTCCGTGGCCGATCGTGGCACGTTTCGGCAACGCCGGGAGCGATGGAAGCCGCGCTCTCCCGCTAAAGCAGCGCGGCTGCAGCCCCCCATGTCTGCGCTGGCAGGGAGCGCCCGGTGACCCCGGCGCGCCGCCGCCCGGCCCGGCTCGGCTCGGCTCGGCCAGCAGGTGCGCGGCGAGAGCTGGCAGGGAGACCCGGCTGGTACCGCCACCGCCGCGCCGCCCGGCGCATCCGCACCCGCGAAGCCCGAGGTCGCTCGGACGCCTGGGCGCTCCTCGGCGGCGAGTACCCATCGAGCAGGGGCCACACTACGGGGGCAGGGGCCGCCGGGTCCCGCCGGAGCCCCGCGCTTCCGTGTCACCTTTCCGCGTCCACCCTGGGCAGGCTCCTCCAGCCCCTGCGGGCCCCCTCCGCCCGGTGCGCGGGGCTGACACAGACTGCAACCCCTCGGCCTGCGGGGCACGGCTCGGGTGCCCACCGCCCCTCTGAGCCCGGGGACAGGACGGGACGGGACGGGGCGGCGGGGCAGTCCGCCGGGAGCACCGCTTCAGGCGGCGGCGGTGGTGGCGGCCCGCGGTGCTGCAGCGCCCCCTGGAGGCCAGCGCGGAGCCCTGCCCCCTCCGCCCTCCTCGCTCGCCGGCTCCGGCTGGCTCCGCACCCACCCGGGAAACGGGGCCCGCGGTATCCCGGGGAGGCGGAAAGGCTCTCTCTCAGGGCACCGCCGGCTCCCATCCGCTCGTCCCGCCGGTGCTGGCACCGCCGTGGTCATCTCATCTCTCTCCCGTCTCCCCGTCCCCCCGCCCTCTCTTTTTCGCCCCTGGAAAATGCACCCCGGGGGCTGCGGTTCTGTCCAGCGGCACGGGGAGACAGGCGGTGCGTGTTCCCTCCGCGAGGACCGGATTAAAGCCCTTCCTTCGCTGGCGATTCAGCCCGGGGCAAACTTTGACCACCCGCCCCGTCCTGAGCACAGAAATATGCTCGGAGGAGGGGACGCCCCTTGCTCGGCGGCGACGAGGCCCGGTGGCAGAGCTGGCCGGCCTTTCCGCCGAGCAGCGTGCGCGGCTGCGGTGCGCGATGCGCGCACGAAGCGGCTCAGCCCTTCTCAATGCGCCGTTGTCAGCAGTGGGCGGCTGCGGCCGCTCGGGGACTCGCCCCTCTTTAGAAAGGATGGGGGGGGGAATTCCGTGCGAGCCGGGAGTGCGCCCGAGACAGGAGGGAGAAGGGGCGGCCAGGAGCGGGGTCGGGGCGGCCCGTGTTGTTGCAGCAACGACCTGCGGGGCATCCGGGCCGGCTTCGGCTCCCGGCAGGAGCTCTGCCGAGGGAAGGGGTTCGCAGCGCAGGGTCCGGTGCAGGGCACTCCCGGTCTCTGGTTGGGGAAACGCACCGACGGCTCCCGCTGGCCGCAGCCTCGGGCAGAGCTGTCGGTGGGCGCAGGGCAGAGGGGCCGCTCGGCTGCGAGAGCACCCGCGGGCCGGGTCCCGGGCGGCGGACAGACAGGTCGGTGCTGCAAACGACTAAGAACTTACTTAGTTTTTATTTTATTTTTAAAGGCGAACAGTGACCGCCCGTCGATCTGGCATCTGATTCCGCGGGTATTTCTTAGTGACTAAATCATCACCTACTTCACTTAGATTTATCGGAGTGGGATTTTTTTGTTTTCTTTTAAACGTACCAGTCAGGAAATGCCAAGGTTTAGTAAACAGGCGTAGGCGGCCGGAGGCAAGGCGCTAGGCAGGCTCTGGGGGACACCGCCGACGCAACTCCCACTCGGCATCTTCCTCCCCTGCCCCCTCCTCGGATCCCCGTAAAACATCGCCGCGGTAAATTTCCATAAAAGAAGAAAGGAATTAAGCACACAACGACCTCAGCGGGCTGGATCCCTCCCGCATCTCCCACCGGCGCGCAACCCCCGCCACCAGCTCGCCCGCGGCCCCTGCCCGGCATACCCGGCTGCGGGGCTCATCCCGGGCAGCGGGGAGCGGGGCGAGCCGCCCTGCCCGCCGCACCACCGGCTGCCTGCCCCGATGGGTGCCTCCCCTCGCCTTCCCCTCGCCAGGGAGCACCGAGCCCCGGGGGGAGGGTGGAGGCTTCTGTTCTTCAGCCGCCGCCGTGCGCCGGCTCCCTTCTCCCGGCAGCTCCCGGCTGCACGTCAGGAGGCCGCGGGGACCAGGGGCACACGGGGAGAATTTTCGAACCGCCCTTGGCAGAGGCCGGCTTTGCCGTCTGCACGGCGGTGGCGACCCATCGCCCGGCGGAATTTGCGCGCTGCGCCGCGGTACAATTGCACGGTGCGGATGGGGCAAAGGAGGATGCGGATGGGGCAAAGGAGGATGCGGATGGGGCAAAGGAGGATGCGGAGGCGGCCGCCGACACCACGGGGACCGGGGCGAGGACGCCGCCCTTTGCGGTACTGCCGCCTTGCCCCGACGGCGGAGCCCTAGCCCGAGAGAGCCGGGGCTGCCCCGCGTGTCCCCATGGATCAAAGGCTCCGTGGCGAGGGCACGGCCGGCCTGCCCCGGAGGAGATGCTCTGCCCCTGCCCTGGGGACGGAGATGCCCGTCTCCTGCCCCGAGGCCAGCGTGCCCGGCAGAGCCCAAAGCTGGCAGCTTTCTCCCGCTCGTCTCTGCTGATCTTCGCAGGAAGGGAAGGGAGAAAAGCCCTAGATAAACGGACTTTTCTAGCCTAAAGCATTCCTTCCCCTTCCGTCAGCAACGTTATGTCTTTTTGTGGCGCCCGAAATGAACAGCTGTCAAGACCTGAAGCAATGCAACGCTCCGCACCTTACCACAGCCCGGTTTAAGCGACCATGTGGCTAACGTCTTTCCTGCCGCCAGCACTGAGTCACTGAGCGGGGCTGCTGCCTACGGCCACGGCTGGAAGCACAGGCACCCATCGCACACGAGTGGGCCCCTTCCTCAGCATTTCAGTCCCCCCACCCCCTCCCGAGCTGAGCCTTGGGACTGCAGAGGGTCCCCAGGTTGGCAGGTTTTGCTTACTCTCTGGTGGCGGCATTTTACCACGCTTTGCTCCTGTGCCAAGTAACTGACCCCGCAAGGTGGAGGTCGGTGGGGCTCCAGGGCCGCCGGCTCCCCGCGCAGCTGAGGGCTCACACGCTTCGCTCCTGAGGAAAGAGGGATTTCAGGCACCCATGAAGTTCTGCAGCTGCCTCAAGCTTGAGGGATCGTGAAGTTCGCAATCTCTGAGCCAACTGGTGGGTGGGTGGGTGGGGGAAATCTAAGAGAAATATTCTATGAAAGCAGTAAGTTGGCTGAGGAAGTGCAGTACATTTGGTCACACGCCTCGTAACTCACCTAGGACATGAGAACTCCAAGGCAGCAGAGAATGAGGCCCATACATCTTGTCCTGTGGCGTATACTAAATAGTTCCATTTCCTTTTAAGAACTTTTTATATCCCAGTGAATAACTTGATTTTCATAAATAAAATTAATACTGTAGGGTGAAAGTCAGCAAACAATAGAAAAGCTCAGAGGGGTTTTTCCAGTTGTAAACATGCAGAATCCATATGGTCATTAGATACATCTGTGGGTTAAGCACTGATTTGTTTATGCAAGCCTGATGCTTGTGATACTCCTAAACTGGGACTATTCGGTCGAATATATGTACACTGTAATCCCCTTTTACCTACCCTCTGCATGTGTGTTTCCTGTTTTCACCATGCATTCTGGATGTGTAAACTGTGGCGAAGGATATGTTATAAACCAGGATACTACAGAGCATTTCAGATATTTTCAGAGCATTACAAGCACGGTGCAAGCATATGCAAACCATCACTTACAGATGTGCACAATGTCTGTATTAATCTCTGCGTGTTTTTTCAGTTGTTTGTGGCATCTAATTCAAAGAAGAGGACAATAATGGATGTTATGAAAAAGTACCAATTGTTCCCGGGCAGAATCAGCCCTAGGATGGCCAGACAGACCCTACTGATGAAACTCTGCACTTCTTAAAATAATCAAGGTCTTTTCAAGAATCTTTGAAGATTCCCAAAATACAAGGAAGTCAAGGGAAAACTCACCATGGTAAGGCATTTGAAAACTCTTAAGGACACTGTCAAGGCTGAAGACTATCCTGTATCTCTACTGGGTAGGATCAGAAAAAGCACTTAAGTGCAGGCTTAAGTTCATCACTATCCTGGGCAGTACCTAAGCAGGTGCCTTGACTTCTTTATATGCCACAGTGACCTGCTAAGCATGTGTTTTACTTCTGGTTTAAAAGATCTCCTCAATCAGGGCCGTAATTTTCCTATTGCCTCATAAAAATAGACAAATAAATAAAAGTTCATAAAAAATCCAAGAGCAGTTACCATTCTAGGCAAGATTTTGCATCATGCCTGCTTTCATGTCCTTTCCTATGAGTTGTTTGCATGTCCTCATCTGTTATGATCACCTTATTTCTGCCTTAAATGCTGGTGTTCCCCTCAGCTTCTCATGCTGGCACCTCATAGCACCACTGCATGCACTGTCCTGTCACCTCTAACATATAAACTTCTGGATGTGACACTAGGACATCTTGGAGTCTTTAAGGAGCAGAAAAGTTTGGATCTAGCTTGTGATATGGGAAGAAGAGCCCTTTTTCTCCAGGAACTCTCCACAACCGCCATGGAGAAAGATAAGGACAAGATCAGTCTGGAGTACAGAAAGGCCACACAAAAGCAACAGCTAAGAATGGGAATGGAACAGTTCAAGATTGCATCTGAGCTGGGCAGGGACCAGTCAGAAGACTTTCTGATAAAGAATATTCCCTTTCCCTTCTTTCACCTTCCCCTTCCCTTTCCCCTTTCCCCTTTCCCCTTTCCCCTTTCCCCTTTCCCCTTTCCCCTTTCTCCTTTCCTGTCTGGTCCTGTCCCAAAGACAGCCTCTGGCCTTTGGGCATGGTGAGCGAGCAATGGACAGAAAACACATAGGAACAGGATGACTCCAAGTTGCACCCCAGCTGTGGCTTTTCCACCTTCCTTGCTCATGGACCTGTTTTCTATTCCCCTTGTGATGCAGGTCCCTGCTCAGAGGACTGGCATCCCCTTGCTGTCCTTAGTTCCTTTCCACAGACCCCTCAGAAGTATTTGAGGCACCTACCTAAGCTGGAAAACAGTAGGATGAAATGTAGTGAATGGATGCTTCCCCTGCATCCTGCATACTAGATGCCATAGTCCATCGCATAAAGAGTACCAATGATTATTGCAGATGTGCCTTGTTTGTGTTAACTATTTAATTTATTTGACCTGCTTACCCATGATAGGCTGGTGAAAATTATTAGTTGGTTATGGTATTCTTTCAAAAGCCCTTTTGGGAACTGTTTCCAAGAAAAATACAAACCCCATTCATTTTAACACCAGAACTCATTTTAGCACCCGAGAAGTGCTGAAAGCTGAGGACGTCAAACACTGCAGCAGAAACAGAGCGGCCCTGGGGCCTCATATTTTCAGCTTTCCAGACCAGTAGAGAGGGGAAAGATACAAACTTTCAGGTGTAATATGTATTTACCTCATTTGTCCTGACAGTTACTGGCTTTTCACATGCAACCAGGAGCTTTTGAATTTCACTGTTGGCATGAGCCATGGTGTTTTGGGTGTCCGTGGTAGGAAGCATCAGAGACTCTGGGACACGGCATGCTTTGGAATGACAACCTTCCCAGCTGTGATGGAAGCAAAGATCAGTGGTGCCTGCAAGACTAGGGGCTTTCAGGGAGCCCAGGACGGCACCTGTGCAGCGTTGTGAGGAAGCCTTTGTCAGTAACAGAAATGCTCAGGACAGAAATCAAAGCTAATAATAGTAAGTGAAAAAATATTTATCTAGTCCAAGAAAGGCCCCATGAGAAGACTCATGAAGCCACCTGAAAGCCTTTGTGAACAAAATGTATCTTGTGCTTGAATTCTTTGTGAAAAGTGAAAATAGAGAAGTCACCGTGACTTTGGCCAGAGGGGTCTGCCCAGTTGGGTGTGGTTACAATTTCTATTGGGAAGAAATGTCAAGTAAATATAATAAAGTGTGTTTATTTCAATAGGAGGTGGTATGAGAGTCAGTCTGTGGCCACAGCAGCATCGCCAATGCTCCTGAGATCTGAAAAGGAGACCACCGATAAAGGTCATTAGCTAAGGTTAAGCAGGGTTAACCCTGACCTTTCTCCTGGCTCCAGGCAGACAGCTCTTGAGCAAATACAAACCCACGACTATTAAAGAAGTCTTAAACAACTACAGTAACAAAATAGAGTGGAGTTAAGACTGCAGAACTGCTTTATTCAAAGCATAATATTTAGAGATGACAGATACTGAAAGGCAGCAGAACTGGTTTTTAAAGGCCATCCCTGCACCCAGATAGTGGAGGCATACTTGAAAGCACTCTGTCTTTTGAAGCCAAGTGAGACAGAAGCTTAATTTTTTCAGAAAGAGTTTTTTCCTTCCTATGTGCTTGCTATAAAGGAATATTGGAAATA
Organism: Laterallus jamaicensis coturniculus; assembly: GCA_022605575.1. Lineage (NCBI taxonomy): Eukaryota > Metazoa > Chordata > Aves > Gruiformes > Rallidae > Laterallus > Laterallus jamaicensis. The sequence continues at coordinate 68,890,162 of JAKCOX010000002.1, read as the reverse complement.
CTCAACTTTCTGATAGAGTTACAGGTGGAGCTCAAAATGCTAAAAGGCTGCTCAAAGCATCACTTAAGTCTGATCTAGCTCAGCAATAGTCTAATGTTATCTTTCTCCCCCTCAATAGTTCCAAGAGGACATATAAAACCAGACTAGAGCTGATGTTTACTTTTGCAGCTAATGGTTCCTCAAATCTACAAGAACTTCTAAGGAGTAGATAAAAGCAGCTGCAAAAGTGATCTAGAAATAAACATCCAGAAGAAAACATAACTGCAATCAAAGTTCCAGCTGTTCTTGTCTTAATTCTTATCAGTATTCTTTTTAATCAGGCACATTTTGAAGTCAGAGGCTTATTTCCAACAGCTTTTTTCCATACATATATATATATGTGTGTAAGTCCCTTGAAATATTACAGAAGTTCTGTTTCACATCAAAATAGCCTACATTGTCACCGAAATTATTAATTCTCTTTTCCTCATCCCCCATGTTCTCTCTGGGCCCCTCTTTTGCATCTGGCATGTGTACTGATACTCGAGATGACAAATACTGATAACTGTGAAGCTGCAATGCCGCATACTTCCATAACGCACAGCTTAGCCAAAGTTAGTCATTGATTTATGTCCCGTGTTCTGTTCAACAGCACAAGGGCTTTTTTTTTTCCTAATTCCATACCTTTAATCCTTGCCACCTTCAACCTAGTGTGTGTCAAATTTCCATCTTACTGTTGCAGCTGTGGTTTCTGAAAACTAAAATACGCTTCTTGAAGGCAGTGACACCTTCTTAGGTTTATTCACAGATTTAAACACTCAGTTGTTCAAAAATGCCTGAACTCATTAAAATGTGATGGTGTGGGGTTTTTTGCACTATTAAATGGTCGATAAAGAGGCTTTAAAAAAAAAAAAAAGAAAGAAAGAAAGAAGAAAAAAAGGAAGTTGGGATGGCTATTTTTATTCAGCCCGAATCTGTAGAAAGTGGGAAGGTTAATTTAGGCAGAGATCATACGCCCAGAGTTCTCTTTAGCAAAGCAGTTATTTACAAAATACACAAGGTGGAAAAGCTGTCCCACACATAAAAAGCCTCTGCAGGTGTACAGGTGAAAGGAAACAAGCTCTGCACTGCCTAGGTACCACATTACTTAGGATGACTTCATGGCCCACAGCAGGAGACAGCCCACAAACAGATGGACTTCTGAAGAATCTATACGCTGCAGAAGTGTTCAGTATTTTTATCATGACTCTCACAATTTTAAGAGAAAGCCCAGCTTCCCTGTGCTCTCCCATGGAAAATGGACTGGAGGCAAGATGCTGTAAATACTTCTCCGTGAGCTTGTAAGCAAGTCTTCCATGTTACCCTCCTGACACCTCCCTGTGAAGGATTGCTCTTCCTGCAGGTGAGCTGGTGAAAAGGACCGTACCTTTGCTTCAGCCATTTCAGTTCAAAGTCTGGTGCAGTAACTCAAGCCCTCTTTTATCATCTTTAGAAGCTGAGAGGTTAGTGTTTTCCACCAGAGCAGCTGAAACATGTCCCATTCCAGGAAAGGCCAAGAAAATAGCTGAGAGCAGTAACAACTTAAACCGCTGTGAAAAATCTGCCAGAGGACATCTGTCAAAGCCCGAAGAGTTCCAGTTATGTATGATTTCATTTGATCCCAGAGGCTAAATAATGTACAGGAAAGATTTAATAATGTTATGCAGATTATGCGTGGAAATGTAAAAGGAACTGAATACAATGCCAGTTTGAAAAACCTTCATGTGTTCATAGTGCTATTACTGCCACATAGTCAGAAAACACAGCTTGAGCAACAGACTATGATAATAAAATTAAAAATTGGAATTGTTAGGATATTTATTCAGGTGAGACTATTTGATTTAAAAAAAAAAAAAAAAGATGACTTAATATTTTCCCTCTGCCAGGAAATTTTCAGTGGCGAGAGCCCCATTCCTGTTTCCACCACATCAGTTCCATTTCCCCATGAAGCCCTGATAGTGAAAACTGTGGTGACCAAGGATTGCTGCTCACAACACTTCCAGGTGCCAGTGTAAAGGAGACATCATCTACTAAAAGGAGAACAAAAAGGAATGGCCATCAGCTCTATCTGCTTGATAGTTTCAGTTATGTCATCTGACTGAAGTAGAATTGCTGAACGACAGGTATGGTCCCTTCTGCCAAGTCACCTCCAGAAACTAATTTCTGGCAGAGGGGGGGAAGAGGCAGCTAGAAGGGTGATGTGAACAGCCACCACTGGATCTGCCCAATGATATACCTCAAATCTCATGGTAGCGTGATGCTCCAATGCCATGTGACGCTATTTAAATACTGGCAGAGGAAGGTTATTAAACTGCATTCTTAGCCGAGATGGCCATGGGCTTCATCATTAAAAACCAACCTGAAACAGAAGCAAATGTGTTCTGCCCAGTAATACCTAGAAAGTTCTGCGTACACTCTCACAAAGGAAGCCAGTGTAATGTTTCCAAGACTTCTCGAGGCTGGCACTTGTGGTGGTCTTTCTTCGGCTGGTGCTTTTATCTCCCTTGGGGTAGCAGTTACAGTTTTAGCAGCTGAAAACTTATGCTCACCAGTTTTTCTTTCACTCCAAGGATCTAAGACTTCTCTTTCCAAGGTTGGGTCTTTATTTGCAGGGAGTTCCAGCAGGTTTCTTCGGTTTCTCATTTCCTTTTGCTATTCCCGCTCTCATCTGTTTTGCAAATGGCCACCATAACGTTAAGCTTATCTAATGGCCAGGCCTCCAGCTGGAAGAATGCCAGCAGCATTCTGAAAACCAGTCATCTGAAAGCATTCAGAGATGGCCATCACCTTCTCCCTGAACCTCAAACATAAAACTTCCTTGATAAGCACATACCCCAACGCCATGAAAAACAAGAGGTTATTCCTAAATTCAGATATCACTTCAACGAGCTTCCTCGGTGACACTCTGCTGAATTAATCTCACTCTACAAATAGCAATTTTAAATTTTATTTTCAGCTTTTGGAAAAGATACTGGTTGTACATATACAGGCTGAGCATCTCTGTGATGGCTTCACTGTGAACACAGGTTTCATTCCACAGGCGGTTCTCCCACTTTGTTAGCCAGGATCCTTTTCTCCCTCACTAGCAGGGTGTAGTCCAGGTCCAGCTACTCCTGGCTTTTGACGTCAGTCACAGCCACAGCAGTTCCTACCATCTGTGAGACTTAGGGGTTTGGTCACAACTCCTGCTGAGAAAAGTGGCAAGGGCCAAACACTTTTCTTTTCCTTGGTAAGGGGGAGTCTGAGAAAATGCAAAATTCCTTGCAGGTCTTTATATGTAACTATATGTTGAGGACCCCAGTGAGTTCTGTGTTTTACCCAAGAGGAAGAATTCAGGAGTACTGTGTTTCCTATTCAGAAACTTGAGCAGAAGCCTGAAAAAACGCCCAAGGTCTGCATAAGATGCTCTGAGGACGTGTGTGGCAATAAAGATTGATGATAAAAGATAACAAGCTTAACCTTGTAAAAAGAAAAACAGAAGTTTGTCGTCATAATATTTATTTATTTAAGACCTGAGAAGGAAGAGCCGAGAGCAGCTTCTATACATTCTATTGAAGAATCAACTCTGCTAAAATGGGGTCTGTATGGAAAAATCACCTCTCGTTTGGACTTCTGTTTCCCCAAAGAGAAGGAAGTCTGACCTTGTGGGAAATAGAAAAAAAACAACACAGGCATAAAGAAGGAAAACACAGTATGAACACACCTACACAACAAGAGTTTACCCTCTGGAGTAACCTGATTTCAGAAGGAGGGTTGACAGCAAAACGAGAAAGATCTGCTGGCTGCTTTGTCCGTCCAAAGGCCTGGTTCATCCAGCGCCAAGACAGACCTCCTGAGAGCCTGCTGGGAAAGCAGTGGTTCCCAGCTTCCAGGGATCCGGTTGCTTCAGCGCTGTGGGATCTGCTACTGACCATGGCAGGAAGGCTGCCGAGTCAGCCGCTGAGCATTGGTCAAAGAATTTCCACTCTGATACACCAGAGGACACAGGAAGCAGAGAGGCAGGAATGCATGATGAAATTAGAGAAGGTATCAGAGAACACAAGGTAAACAAAAGCCTTTCTGAAAAGAAACCATACACTTAATATTGTTTTATTAGACTACGTAGTAGAGCTTAGTTTACTCGTGTTAAGTAATAACATCTTTAGGAGGAAGCTATATTTAAGTGACTTTAGTCAAAAATTATGTATCTATTGGTTTAAGTTTAAAGCGGCACAGCTTTAGTGCCACTGGTGACTTACACCAGCTGCAGGTTTGTCTCCACACAGTCATTTGTTGATGAAACAAACTTTCTTAAGGTTGAGGAATACAAGTAACAGCGAGGCTCTCTCTTCTAACTTGTGCAATAAGGTCCTGCATTCACCTTTCTGCCCAGGACTAAGGCAAACAAACAAAAAATAGAGTTTCCTGAATCCAACATGTTTCTGAAGAGCATTATCTAAACAATTAGGCAGCAAGAGATTATTACCACGGGCACACCACTTTAGAACAGACTTCCCAGAAGCAAAGCAAGTTTGGGGAAAACCTCTAAAACAATTCCCCTTACTGTAAGACACCTGTTCTCCTTAAAACACTTTTTTTTGGTGGGGGGTTTTTTTGGGTTTGGGTTTTTTTTCTTTGTTAGTGGAAGTCACCCCAGCTGAATTAAATTTGTTTCCCTTGGGCCTGCATTTTCCTTAGCCAACACAACAGCTGCACCATGTGGAGATGAGCCACGAGAAGTGTAACAACACATGTTTGTGATTGCTGTATCAGCCTTGGCAGATTTAAGTGCAGAGGTCTTTAGCTGCCTTCCAGTACAGAGCCAGCTTTACAATATATACAACATCTTGCAAAGTAGCAGTGATAATTTATATATATGTAGTCTTTATGTATTTCTTCTACATGCAGGTACAGTAAAACCTGAAAGGAACTGACTACTACTTATAGCTATAAATATTGTATTAAGCACAAACATTTTATTTTGCATGTAAAAGTAGGAACAGAACAGGAGGATGGGCTAACTGCGATAAAATCCCCTGAGACCTCTGTGATAGCTGTTATCCAGCCCTGTAGAGACACTCAACCATCCAGAATGTGCAGTATCCCTGTTACTGCAAAGCTGCAATTTAATATCTCCAAGAAATTGCTGGATTCCTGAAAAATAATGCATAATGTTGGTTCAGTGTGCTTCCCCCCCGCCCCCATTTCAAGAACAGGTGCCAAAAACTGGTGTTGCAGAGCCAAGTTCAGTGTACTTCAGAGTTTCACAGCCTGCTTTCGAGGCATTTAATTAAGAGCTGTTGAATATCCCACACCCATCAAAATGAGGTACTTGTCTTTGAAAGGTCAAGAGAAACGCCAGTAATACAAGGTAACCCAGCATAGAATCAAGCATTTGTGTTCACAGTGTACAACTAGAGCTATATATGTTTGTGGGGATTCTAACAGAGTTGTGTGACTTTTAATCTTTCTACACATTTTCTCACTTAAAATAGCTATAATGTGTATTATACGTCGATACTGTAATACTTTATACATTAATATGCAAGGCACATAATACAACATTGTGTAAGTGTCCCTGTGGCTCTGAACAGCAAATTTTTCCCAGTGTCTTAAATTTCAGATGCTGAGCATCTATTCCATGGTAAGGAGACCACTTCACATTGTTTATCTTCTCTGACTGCATAATTTCTAATCAAATGAATCAATGACATATTAAGAGGTTATGTCAAATAGATGGCAGTGTCTAATGTGATCTGCCTCCAATTCTGACCTCTCCTCCATCCTCTTTGGAGATGAATCTGGTCAAGGTTGGAAACAGCAGTCAAGCAAAAATCTGCATTTATATTCATACTCACATGAGCAAATTAGACAGGACTCTCCTCTGAGAACTGATCCACAAAGTAGCATGTTTGAAAGAAAGAAAGGCTCTGTTGATGTTAACAGATTTTGGATCAGGTCAGAGAAATTCTGCCTAGTTTGAACTTGCATGAAGCAGGGATTTCCTATCTATTAATCTCACTGAAGGAGAGGTGTGGTATATATTAAAACAGGTAGTTTGGGTTTTTTTTTCTTCTGTTTCAGTTTTTCACTGTTTCACCTAGCACTCAAATCAGCACATTCACTTTTAAAATTAGCTTTAAGGAATTTAAACTGTGTATTGTTAATTTGGTAAGAGCAGTTTAATACCACCAGTGTAACAAATTAGATCATGGACCTACGGAAGAGCTCAAGGATGAAGCAGTAAAAGTTGTGTGCTGGCCAGTTCAAGGTTACACAAAAACATTAAGCTCCCTCTTGTTTAGAAGACACTGAAATGTGATATATGAACACAAAAGAAGTAATGTCTTTAAATCTTAAAACGATTAGCAGTTTACTCTGTAGGGATCTACAGGAGGAGTTGGACTCCACCCTGAGGAAGATAAAAGACCTCAGTTTTCTCAACTGGAAGGAGTGATTCATTTTAGGTGGAAGTGGTATGCATGTGATATTCCTCATGTGGTAAATTAACTGTTTCCATTAAGAAAGCTCCTAGCATATGGAATTGCTCTGTTCTCCTCCACTCTGAAAAGAACATTATACCACCCAAACGTTTTCTTTTTGCTAAACCCAGCCTGGGTAAAAATGGGCAGTGTTGCTGGCTATCGATAAACACTCTTTTTGCTGGTTTTCTGTTTGCAACTAAGAAAACTTATTTTTAGTGACAGAAAAAGTGGAAAAAGCTCAGGTCTCAAATTTAATGGGGTTCATAAGCTCTGTAAATAGTAACTTGCTTTATGTTTTGCTGTGTTTTTACAGCTTGACTGGTCACTTCATAGTTTTGTTTCCAGCAGAAAGTTCCCTTGCTCAGTAGTCACAGCAGTGGAAGTACTCATCCTGGGTAGTGGTGAGGATGCCATAAAACTCTCCCATGTTGAACCACACCGAACCTGATTAGAGGAGGCTCAAATCAGTGCATCTGTATAAAGCCGGTCCCGTGAAACTATATGATTTGCTGCTTTGCTCTTTCTTTACTCCATGGGCTGCGGCAGGGAAGGCTTCCTGCTGCTTTTAAGAGCAGAATGGGAATGTAAATGTAAATCTTAATCTTTTTCCTGTTTTGAATATATTTCTACTTTCCACTGGATCTTATCTTGTAACCAGACCACTGAGTATTTCTGTGAAGTTTTAAGACGAGAATTGCATTTAGGTCTCTGTTTTTATTGTGACTGTTCACGTTACGTGAGTAACTTATTTGGATTTGAATTATGATCTTTTGGCATGTTTTCATTGGGAAAGGTTGGAAAAAAGTAGGAAACTGAAAGTCTGTGGTTTATAGATTTTAAGGCATTTAGAATGAGTGGTTCTTCCACATACAAAGCACTTGCTTTGCTATAGCTATGAAACTCCTCAGAGATATATAGGAAGGGCTTTATTAAAAAATAAAAAGTGCTTTATAACTGAACAAGCTGTAAGCATTTCATGGCATTGCTTTTGTAGGGGTCAGTATTCACCATGTGCTTTCTAGCTGCAGTGGGTTCTCCTTATTTGTCATTTGTTATCATTACCCTGTACTTGTGCTTCCCACCTTTTTATTGTTTTCTTTGAGCACCCCTGTGAAACGCTCACAAGAGCAAGGAAGGTTCCCTTCTTTAGAGCTGGGTTTTGTTAGCCTCTTGAAAGCACTGTCCCTACAAATAAATAAATATCCCATTCTTCCCTAAAAATTTCTGCTGTGTATCCCTCAAACTCTCAGCTCAGGAACTAAAGGAAGATGGGAGAAAATGCAGCCTTCACCATGGTGGAAACCTTGGACATCAACCTTCCTTGTTAAATGTTATTTATTTCTTCTCCGGGGTGTGAGCACACCTCTTTGTGGACTGGAGAACAGATGGTTTCCCTGGAAAGAGGGGGAATATTTCTGTGTGAAGGGAATCCAGAATAACCCTGAGCATCACCCCAACAACAGTAGTTGTTTTATAAACCAAAATGAGATTTCTTTTTTTTTTTTTTTTTTTTTTACAGGTTGATGGTATTCCATAGATCCCAGGAGCACCACCAATGCAGCTGTAGTACAGGCTGGAATATCTTCTGTGGTTAACTGTAAATAGCAACTGTGTATCCATGGTTTATTTTTACCATAGTATGCTATAATAGGAAAAATAGCAAATGGTGAGTCTATATATAGCCTGTTACTAAGACTGTGAGCTAAATGGTTAGTCAACAGAAAAATCCAACCCTAATCAGTGAATGTCTTTAGGTCTGGTAATAATATTGTGGATACCAAGATGATGTCTGTTAGGTAGTGAGAGGGATTGCAGCAGTGCAGCTAGTATTTTATTGTTGGTTTTTTACTGCTTTTTTAATGTCAGGGAGGAATTTTGTGAATCACACTGATTTTCATAGACTGGAGATGGTTGGCAGAATCTGTACATTTATTCCTGACTATTTTCTGCATCTTTCTTTTGCTGAACCAGCACAAATTTAATTTCCTCTTACATGGCACTAATTGACCATTAAGTCATAAAAAGTTCAGTAAAAAAAAAAGTTCTTTATTCCTATGCTTGATTAAAACCTCACTTTTGCAAAAAAAAAAAATAAATTTTAGTCCAAACATGAGAATGTGCTGTTCTTTTGTATTTTATTTATAACTATTTTATGACTGACAGGGTTAGGAAAGAATATAACAAATTCTTAGATAAGCCTCCAAGGTTACTTCACATTAGATGTGATAGGTAGGAAAAAATATAGGCAGAAGTCAGTTTTTCTTATCTTCTGTATAAACAAGCTGGTATTTCATTCAAGGCCTTTTCCTTAACTTTGAGCATACCAGATTGCTATCAGGCAGTCACAGGGAGAGACATGCAAACATGTTGTTGTTGACTATTTGTCTCCTGAATTTATGAAGCGGTTTCTAAGGACAGCAGGCTCCTGCACTTATTCTGTCTTTGTGCTTGCCCGCTGCTCCTCGCCTTTCTCCCCTTCACAATCATTTGTGACTTAGCTGGCCAATGTTAGCCATGTTTGACAAAAAGCTGGAGGTCTGCAATTACAGTAAGTTCCTTTTTGTACCAGACCCATGGGTAGAGGAGGGAATGACCTGTTTGGGAGGCTGTCCACTCCATGGCAAGGGAAAAGGAAGGGCAATTCTGTCCTTTGGTGCTGGGTTTTGGACCATGCTATGTGCTGATCTGCAGCTTTCTTCTGTGAGCTAAACAGCAGGTTGTGATGCAAACCCAGGTAGTTGTAACTCAGTGGGGTGTAGCCGGGGTGGAACAAGACACAAGGAGGTATCAGTGATGTGGAGCAGCTGGATGGCGCACTGAGCTGGGGGCATGCTTGGGGGTCTGTGCGGGCAGTAAAGAGATTGTGGGTTCTGCATGCCAAGAGAGTGAATGGAGCTACTGTGGAAGGATGTAGAGGATGCTGAGGGACAGAGCACTGAGCACCCTGCAAAAGAACCACAGAATCACAGAAGGACTTGGGTTGGAAGGGACCTCAAAGCTCATTTAGATCCAACCGACCTGCCGTGGGCAGGGACACCAGCCACTAGACCAGGCTGCCCAAAGCCCCATCCAAGTGTCCAGGCCTTGGACACTGTCAGGGCGGGGCAGCCACAACTCCTCTGGGCAGCCTGTTCCAGGGCCTCACCACCCTCACAGGGAAGAATATCTTCGTAATATCTAATCTAAATCTACCCTCCTTCAGTTTAAAGCCATTACCCCTTGTCCAATTACTACCTGCCCTTGCAAACCGCCCCTCTCCAGCCTTCCCGTAGCCCCTTCAGGTACTGCAAGGCTGCTCTAAGGTCTCCCCAGACCCTTCTCTTCTCCAAGCTGAACAAGCCCAACTCTCTCAGCCTGTCTGCACAGGAGAGATGCTCTAGCCCCCTAATCATCTTTTTGGTCCTACTCTGGACCCACTGAAACAGCTCCATGTCTTTCTTGTACTGCGGATCCCAGATCTGGATGCAGTACTCCAGGCGGGGTCTCACAAAAGCAGAGTAGAGAGGGAGAATCACCTCCCTTGACCTGATGGCCACACTTCTTTTGATGTAGTCCAGGACATGGTTAGGTTTCTGGGCTGCAAGCACATATTGCTGGCTCATGTTAAGTCTTACATCAGTCAATCCCCCAAGTCCTTCTCCACAGGACTGCTCTCAATCTATTCTCCACCCAGCCTGTAGCTGTGCTTGAGATTGCCCTGACTCACATGCAGGACCTTGTACTTGGCCTTGTTGAACTTCATGAGGTGTGCACGAGCCCACCTCTCCAGCCTGTCAAGCCTGACACTGGATGACATCCCTTCCCTCCAGTGTGTCGACCACACCACACAGCTTGGTGTCACCAGCAAACTTGCTGAGGGTGCACTCGATCCCACTGTCCATGTCTCCAACACAGATGTTAAACAGTGCCGGTCCTAATACTGACCCCTGGGGACCGCAGAACGTGGGGGCTGCTGTGGTGAAAGGGTAGGAGGCACACGGGGAAAGAAGCTCTGCTGTGTAAAGCACCACAGACGTGAGGAGAGACTAGGGGTATTCTGTCTGGCAGGCACAGAGTGTTTGTGACTTGTACCTCCTGGAAAACATGTGCTATTAATTCTGCTGATTTTTAGTAGCACCATGTATGTTATAATGCATGGTGTTTGAATGAACCTGATCAAATACCTTCTGAAGTAAATGCTGCTTTTATTAGCTACCAGAGGGACTAGATAAGGTCCCTACTATAACATACATAATTTATTTGCATGATGTTTATGAATTACTTTGAAGTATCTATTTGGAATGTAAATCTTAACCATTAGTAATACCTGTTAGAAACTCAGACATGAATTTCTCAAGTAATTTTTATCCTTCTCAGGTTTAATATGAATTATGTACAACTGAGGTAGGACTGACATTCTGGAACTTTTTTTTTTCATGTATTTAGGGGCTTGGGGACTTGTCTTAGTGTGTGGTTATACAGCAGCTGATACTGGTCCATGCCATCATGATTCCTGATTCCATCGCAGTACAAGTAATTATAACTTATTTTAGCTGCTTACAAAACTACATTAGAATATCAAATAATTACAGTAGTAAAAACCTAAGTATGGTCTTCATCCATCCTTTGGTCTAAGGAACTGTATTTGATGTTGCTGCCAGTTCTGCAGAGAATGGAGTCCTAATACTTGCTAATAAATTTGTGGATTAAATACTTTAGAAGAAAAAAGAGTCGTTCAGTTAGTTTTCTTGTATTTTTATGATTGAGCTACATTAAGCCTCTTCTTATGCACCTGCTTTCTAAGTAGTGTTATATACTTCCACCATTGTAGGAAAGAAATCATGGGAATACTCATGTAGATTGTCTGCAGCTTCCTCATCTCCATGTTGTCTAGACATAAGCAATCTCATAGTATATTCATGCCTCCAGAACATCTAGACTTCCCTTGGCTGGGACGTCTGAGTGAGGCAGTAGAACAGAGGGAGTCTCTTTTCCCTTTCAAAGTTCCTACTTCGCCGGTAGCTAGGTACAGTATTGTAACGAATACCATACCAGCGCGGGGGGAAGGTGAGATGGTGTTATTTATTCCAGTACCATGAACTAAAAATACCCTTTGAAATTATAAAGAGATCTTGAAAAATACAATGGTATATATGTTGTCTTCTTATCGATATGCTATTTTCAGCATAAATGTATTTAGGAAGCATTCTGGCAATTGAATAAGGCACAACTGAAACTTCTGTGAGAAAGGCATGGAATTAGTCAGTATTTTCAGCACTGTCTTCCTCAGTACATTATAAATCCAGGTAATTTATGTTTTTCTGTTTCAGGCATCTTGGTTTGTTTCACACTCTTCTTTCTTCAATGGCAGAGATGGAGAACGCTCCTGTCCCCTTCCTCAAGTAGCAGGGGATCAGGATATTTTTTGGGAGTGGGAATTGTGGTATTGAATTAAGAGAGCTAGTCTCTAAATCTGTGGACAAATTTTCTTTAGACTTGTTCTTGTCAGCTGTTGTTAAAGGGGGAGGGAAGAGTGGCAGATTAGGCTGTTTAGACTAACATTTTCCAGAGAAAGAAACATGTAAATGGGGAGAGGAAGCAAGTCCTGGCTCCCTTCCTTGTCTTGCTATTACAACTATAATATAATACCTGCATTTTTTCTAAGACCTTGCTTGGATGTACAGTTTATCACATCTTTGGCTTGAGAGGGGGAGCTGGAAAAAACATGACTCCTCTGAAGTAATCTGGACAAAATATCGCCTTGAGGATTTGTGGTAAAGGATGTGGAGACAGTCTCTTCATTCCAGGAGAATCACCGCCAAGTAGGGATGTCAGGCTTCCCTTCATCAGGTGAAACTGGTGAAATGTAAGTAATTACTCGGTGGGTATAGCCAAATACCCCATAAAGCAAAGTTAGGTACTAACCACATGGCATCTTCTACCTGCCTGACTTCACTTGTCCTAGAACTAGGGAATGGGAAGTTTTGTGGGGTTCCTCCTCCACATTTTCTATCATGCTCATACCACATTGCATCTGAGGTTTCTGCTGGCTCCTTTTTTTTTGGCATCTCCTACAAACAGTTCTCTATGGTATGGACATATCTGGCAGTACTGCTGCTGAGCCACTCTGGCTTGTGGGATGATACTTGAAGAGTTCTGCAGTAATCTGTTGTGCGAAGGAAGATCTTCTATTGCAGTTTTCCAGTGACTCAGAAAAACAAAGAAACCCAAAAGGTCGTATGGTGGTGTGTGATTCCTTTTATGGGTTCATTCAGTATTACCATTGTGCATTTAGCCTGACTGTGGTGAGTCAACTGGATTGGATTGACTCAGGCGAAGTGGAAGATTTGCACATTAGGACTTCAGCCATTCAAAATTCCCTTGCTAATGTACATCAAAGACATGAAGTTAGGTATGGAGTGAGGATTTTTTAAAGGGGGAGTGCTATTATACTTCTAAAATCAGCTTGAAATGGAACTTGGGCATCTCAGTATTTTTATGGTTCTTGCCCAAATATTTTACTACCTTGAACTTTCATTAGGCAAATAAAGCAACTTTCAGGAAAGGATACAGAAATTGGCTTAAACATTTAAGCTTTTCTTGTATTGACTTGGCTGGATCAACTCGGGTGCTTCGTCAGTATCTTAAATTGCTACATAAACAGCAGAAAGAAGTTGTAAGGTGGTGAAATGGCAGGTAACTGTCACATGGTGCTCAGTGGCCTAAAATCTGCCGTTTGACTAATGACGTGACAGCTTCCTATGACTTTTCAGGGTAACCTGTGTGCTTTGGCATCAAGAAGTCAAGCGCCAGCGTTTTTCCCTCAAAGCTGCACTGTGGCACTGCAGCCGGCTCTGGAGAGCAGCTCCTGAGCCCGGCCATGACTAACTGCAGACTTCCTCTCCGCTGTGCTCCGCAGCCAGCTGCCCGTGAAGAAATTAACGTTTCAAGGAGCGGCGATAAGCAACTCGGCACCGAGCGCGGCTGTCCCTGTGCAGACAGGCGGATGAAAGGCGCGGGCCGCCCGGCAGCATCGCCCCGAGGCGACGCGCTGCCCGGCGGCGGCAGCGGGGGGAAGAGCTGCCCTCAGTCTCCGCCTCAGGCCGCGGCTCTGCCCCAGGCCTGCCCTTGCCCGAAGGCCCAGCTCCAGAGAGCGGGGGCTAAGGCGCGTAGGGGAGGCCAGGCTGCCTTCAGCCCGGCGGCGCCTCAGGGCCCCGCGTCTCTGTTTCTTCGGGGCCGGTTTGCCTCGCCCGGCCCGGCCCCTGCGGGCGCTCTCTCCGCAGGAACGGGTAGGGCAGGTTCCTCGGGAGGACTACAGCTCCCGGCGTGCCCCGTGGGGCACGGCCGCGCGGAGCATGCCGGGAGCGCTGCGCTTCAGCCCCCGACGGCACCGCCGCTTCCATGTCCTTCCCCTCCCGCCGGCGCGACGCCGCCCGCTCGTCCCGGGCGGGGCGGGGCCTCGGGCCTCCTGCCGTTCTGAGAGACTTTCGCGTTGGCCAATCGACACTTGCCATGGCGCGGGTTGTAGCCACTGAGCGCGGGAGGGGGCGGGCCCCCGCCGGCAGCCGGGTGGGTAGCGGTAGTGGCGGTTGCCTGAGAGAGGCCGGGAGCGGCGGCGGCCGGGGGAGGGCGCGAGCCCCGTTTAAAGGGCCAGCGAGCTCGCGCGAAAGTTGTGAGGAGTTCGGCGGCTGCCGGCCTGGTGCTGCCCGAGGGCTCGGCCGGGAGCCCCGCTCCGGACGGCGGGGCCGGGGGACCAGCAGCGGCATGGAGCAGGCAGCGCCCAAGAGGTAACGACCCTGCCCGGTGGCCCCTTCCTCTCCCGGAAGCGAGCGCGGCGGCACGGCCGGGGTGAGGCCTCGGGCTGGCGGGGAGTTGTGGGGGAACGGGCGGGCCCGCCCACTTCTCCCCCGCCGGCCTCTGGAGGCTCCGGTCCTGGTCGCTGTGAGGGGGGCGGCGGCACAGCGACGGGGTCTGGCGAGCGGGTTATGCCGGGGACGATGGGCGGGGGGTGTCCCCGAAACAGCCGTCCCGAGTAAGCGCCCAGGTGGAGGCAGGCCCTGAGGGGCTGCCCGGGTGGCAGGAGGGGCGTTCAATGCGAAACGAGGGGAACTTCGTGGCCGGGAAGAGTCTTTCGTGGCCCGGGTGGCTGTGCGCTTCATAGCCCGGGTCTGTGGAAGAGGCCGCCCTGAGCAGTTGTTGTCCTTTCCGCGCTAGAAAGAGCCCTTGTGCCCGTCTGCGGAGGGCTGCTCGTGGGGGTGGGCGCCGCATACTTGCCATTGCACATCAGGGAGTGGGAAGAGGCAAAAATCAAGAGTATTCCCACAGTATGTGTGTTTTCTGAGACGCACAGGCTGTGCCTGGTCGTTAGTCACTACGTGGCGTGGGTTTCTTTGAGTGTTCAGCATTTGGCTCTTTCTTTGTGCACGTGTAATGGTGTTAAACCATGAGCTTTTGCTTTGAACACGACGCTCTTAATGCACAAACCCCTTTTGCTTTAATTCTTTGTATTTAAATTAGAGCAGTCCTTTTACGGCTGTAGTTGTCTAACCACGTAGAATGTGGTTATGTGGCATACAGAATGTAGTTACACAGTTTACATAGATACGAGCTTAGACCTCCAAGGAGTTTACTCTTGCTTCCTGTAATTTAATGGAAAATCTAGGAACTGCACATGATAAATCTGTGGAAGAAAACAAGTTTTTGCATTCTACTTTAAAACATATGCGTTTAAAACCTTTGAAATTCTTTAAAACGCTTTCATGTGGGATGACAGGATCTGGGAAGACTGTGATCTTCAGCTTCCACTGGTTTTTTTTCTTCCAGTAATCCATCAAGTAACAGTATCTCCTGTTGAAAACTTTGACCCAAAATTGATTAGGAACTGTTAAGCAGAGTGTTTTTAGTAGGCAACGGGTGGAGGAGGGGACAAGTCTATGATGTAGTTTCAGACTAACTGTACTTGAATGTCATAAATAAAGGAAGTAGAAGAGGCACCAACAAGGGTTTAGGAGAAATGGGAATGTCTGGGCAGTAATCAGGGTTAGCAGCACCAGTGTAAAGGCTAGGATTTGATGACATCAAAGTATTGAAAAAAAACCAAAACAAAACAACCTTGAAGTTAGCATAATTTACAGGAGTGTTTTGGGGTTTTTTTTTTTCTGTAGGGTTTTTTTTTTAAGATCTGGGATTTACTCTGACTATTGCCTGGCTGGAGGTGTTTGTCTGGCTTAATTGTCTTTAAATCTTTAGATTCAATTAGGAAGAATTAGACAGCTGATTAGAGAATTTCTAAATTCTGGCACGTTTTTATACTGTCTGTGTTTTGTGAAGCTTATTTCTGCAAGTTTGAATGTGATGAGAACTTAATGGGTTTGATTCTTTAGTGAGAGGGAAGACTTGAATCCAGCTTTTCATATAATATATATATATGTTTGCAGCCTCTACATAGGTATACTTTTTTTTAAAATGGGTTTCTGAATGTTTCTTATTCCCATCTGTTCTGCTAGGCCAGCTCCTGTTTCTGCAAGTCTAGAGGGAGTACAGGTTATATATTTTGTGGGCTTGATTTTTTGGATGCCTGCCTTGGATGCATTAGTGGCTTGGGATGGGCATGCTATGTTTGTGTGGCACGATAGACACAAGTACTGGACTTCTTCACTGTGGTGCCTGCTGTCCACAGGAGCAGTTACTGACAGGCATCCAGTGCCACGGTATCTGTAGTGCGAGGCATTCATCTAGAGGTATCAAGAATTTCATATGAACACTTCACAGCTGCGTGGTTCTCTCACAGGTATAGGGCACTCTTATTCCTCCTTTCCCTGTAAAGGAACACGCAGCATGGATGTGTTGCATAAATCTTTAAAATGGCTTTTCAGAAAGGAGCAGTGATCATAGAATCATAGAATGGCAAGGGTTGGAAGGGACCCCAAGGATCATAAAGCTCCAACTCCCCTGCCACAGGCAGGGCCACCAACCTCAGGCCTGGATCTACACAGGGTTGCCCAGGGCCCCATCCAACCTGGCCTTGAACACTTCCAGGGACGGGGCATCCACCACCTCTCTGGGCAGCCTGTTCCAGGACCTCACCACTCTTTCCGTAAAAAACTTCCCCCTAATATTCAATCTAAACCTTCCCTCCTTCAGCTTTAAACCATTCCCCCTTCTCCTGCCATTATCTGCCCTTTTTAAAAGTTGATTCCCTTCCTGTTTGTATGCTCCCTTCAGGTACTGGAAGGCTGCAGTGTTGCCCAAATGACAGACTAGGCCGCTGACTTTTCAGTGGGGATGTCAAAAGTCACTAGCTTTTCCTGTTTGACCAGTATACTGCAACAGTAACAAAAGACTTCTTAGGAGTAGACCTTTTCAAAGTAATTTTGTCTAATTTTGAAAATAATCTAGGGTATGTGTTTTGATTTTATACAGAACAACTTGTGCAGCAGTTGACACAGTGTTTTCCTGCATCTGATTTTTTGTGTTTCAGATGTGCTCTATACTGCTTTCCCTTGCTAAAAGGGACATTCAGTCTTGAAATAGCCACAAAATATGCCTCTGAGTCTCATAATTTTCCCTTGTTATTACTGTATATGTAGGGATATAAATGCATGAGGAATTAAGTTATGTACAAGGGAGAAGGAAGGTAGCACTTAATCTTGCCCATCTGCTGCACACTGCTGCCAAATAAAAGGCTGCTTAAGAAGCATGGAGTGTGTTAATTAAGGTTTTTCTTAATTTTCCTTTCTTTAAACTCAGACAATTTATTTTTCACTGAAATAGAACTCTTCAAGTTTTGTGGGAAGGGAAAAACTTGTTTAAAATATGAGCTGTCTGTGACAAATAGGCTGCTTTTAATATTTGTGTCAGTGAGCATGTAAGGTCGTGTGGATGGTGATTCTCGAGTTCATCCTGAAAATGATAGACAAAAGTCTAAGTTTGCTTGGGTTTTATTGATACAAAACTAAATGTAAGTGCACAGTGTCATAATATAAACCTTTTTAAATGTACTTATGTGGATGGTGTAAAGCAGTGTAAACATCTTAAGGCTTTCATATGCCACCTCTATTTCTGATGACTGCAGTGATTTCTTAGTAGCTTCTTTTTTCTCATCAGTATAATTGATCCCAGCCATCCTTTAAAAATATTTCAATGTGCTAGTTCTGCAAAATAAACCACATATATTCATGCTTCATGGAGCAGCTGTCCAGTTTTCCATAACTCACGACAGTAATTGGTGGAGTTCTATTCTTTAGTCTTGCTTTATTTTTCTTTGTTAGCTGCTGGGGTATTTTATGCCTACATGTGTAGCACATCACCAACTTATTTTGTAAAAACTGTATGTGATGACACTAAACTCATAATTTGTTTTCTTGTGTTGGGAGGGATCACAGAATCATAGAATGGCAAGGGTTGGAAGGGACCCCAAGGATCATAGAGCTCCAACCCCCCTGCCACAGGCAGGGCCACCAACCTCAGGCCTGGATCTACACAAGGTTGCCCAGGGCCCCATCCAACCTGGCCTTGAACACTGCCAGGGACTGGGCATCCACCACTTCTCTGTGCAGCCTGTTCTAGCACCTCAACACTCTTTCTGTGAAAAACTTCCCCCTAATATCTAATCTAAACCTTCCCTCCTTCAGCTTTAATCCATTCCCCCTTGTCCTGCCATTGTCTATCTTTTTAAAAAGTTGAATTCCCTCCTGTTTGTATGGTCCCTTCATGTACTGGAAGGCTGCAATGAGGTCCCCCCGCAGCCTTCTCTTCTCCAGGCTGAACAAGCCCAGCTCCCTCAGCTTCTCTTTGTAGGGGAGGTGCTCCAGCCCTCTAATCATCTTCATGGCTCCTCTGAACCCTCTCCTTCTTTCAGGTCACAATTCTTGATGCTGGGATTGGGTGCCTCTTAGTGTTTCTAGTTTTCTAGTTTTTTCTGCATTCAGCTACATTTGCTTATGTACCTCGATGATGCATAAGAGTCTGGTCATGCTAAGTAGGAATATTTTTCTCCTATCAGCTGGGATTTATAAAAGAAAAAAAAATCTTTGCTAGGATGTATTTTTCTTTTTTAAGAGGCATGGTGTTAAGCAGAAAGTCAAACCTGCTTGGAACAAGAAAATCCTTTTGACAACTGTTGTTGGTCCAAGCTTGTAGTTTAGTTAGTTTTACTGCTTTCAGGAACAGCTTTCCTTCTGGAGACTACTGGAATAGCTCAGAGTCTTCACCTGATAATTTTCTAGAGGGAAAAAAACCCAGAATGGCTTGCTACCCACGTTTTATACTTGTCTTTCACACATCTCCATTAGATTTTTCTCACAGTTTATACCTTTATATATTTAAAAATAAAATATGGCACTTATGTCTTGTGGCCAGAGTAAAACAGTTCCTTAATTCAGTGATTTGTATATTCTTGGGTCATGAAAGTAGAGAACCCATGAGGGAGAGGAATGAGACGTTTTCCTTTGTCTCTTCAGTTGTTCCTCTACATATTTCTAGCTATGCCTTAGACAGGTATTTTGCTGAGTGCTTATGGTATTTGCTTCTCATGTAGAACACCTTTTAATGTTTCTAAAAAAAAGTAGTAATCCTTCTGAGTTGTTTGGCTGTCTGTCTTATCTTGCACATTTAGAAACTGGCGCTAGTAGGACACTTGTACAGAAACAACTCCGGATTAAGAAGCTAATTCTGAAGTTTTAGATGCATTTGTATGTTCCAAGTTCTAGTTGCTTGGTTTTAACCAAGATAAGAAAATATTTTAGTCTTTTATTCTACTTGATGCTTTACATCCAGTTAAGAGTCATCTTCCTTGCTTGTCACTAAGTTTTCATGAATGTGTCCTTTTTTGCAACCATGTCCTGGTTTCAGCTGGGACAGAGTTAATTTTTCTTCCTAGCACCTGATAGTGCCATCTTTTGGATTTAGTAGGAGTATAATAATGATAATACACTCATGTTTTAGTTCTTGCTAAGTAGTGCTCACATAGTCAAGGACTAGTCAGCTTGTCCTGCTCTGCCAGTGAGGAGTCTAAAGGGGTACAAGAAGTTGTGAGGGGGTGCAGTGGGGACAGCTGGCCCCAGCAGACCAAAGGGATATTCCATACCTTATGATGTCATGCTCAGTATATTAACTAGGGCAGTTGAGGGCTGCTCAAGAACTAGCTAGGCATTGGTTGGAGGGTGGTGAGCAGTTACGTTGGGCATCACTTGCTTTGTATATTGTTATTACTTTTCCTTTTATGTCCCATTTAATGTTATTTACCTTAACCCATGAGTTTTGTGTTCCCCCTTCCTCCCAATTTTCTTCCCCATCCCACTGGAGGGTGGGGTAGGGGTTAAAGCACAACATATTTCAGGGTGTATCACGTATTGCTTTGTAGTTTAAGAGCTGGGACTTCTATTAAATAGCTAAATATATATCATTAAATAGTCTGAGTTGTTAGGAACTTTCTATGGCTCAAAGAACTGTGGTGTTAATACTTCCACTTGAACACTGGACCTAGTATCTGTACTCCTGTAATGTGTTTGTGAGGGAACATGAAGTATTTTTGAGTGATGTGGTGATGAAATTCCTGAGTTAATGTATATTTTTTCCCCTCTGAATAGGTTTAGTGTTTAGGTGCTTTAATGTTAAGTATTATTTGGTCTTATAACATGTTTGTCAGCATTGGGTAATGTGAAAATAGCTTAAAAACTGCAGAACAATTTCTTTTGTCTTCAGGTTGCCTCTTAGAGTGCTCCCTTGATCAGTTCATGGCTGTTTGTGATTGCTTCCCAAACTCTTCTCATGCACTCCCAATGCCTTGGTGTTAATGGCTCTGAAATCATCTTGGTAATAAGCATATTCTGGAGTTCTCTACCAAGAACCATATCCTGGGCTGCATCAGAAGCAGTGTGACCAGCAGGCGGAGGGAGGGGATTCTCCCCTCTGCTCTGGTGAGACCCCAGCTGGAGTTCTGCATCCAGATCTGGGGTCCCTACCATGGGATCTGTCAGAGCAAGTCGAAAAGAGTGACACAAAGATGATCAGAGGGCTGGAGCACCTCTCCTATGCAGACAGGCTGAGAGAGTTGGGCTTGTTCAGCCTGGAAAAGAGAAGGCTATGGGGAGATCTTACAGTGGCCTTCCACTACCTGAAGGGGCTATGGGAAGGTTGGAGAGGGGCTGTTTACAAGGTAGTGTCCTGTAGTGATAGGACAAGGGGTAATGGCTTTAAGCTGAAGGAGGGCAGATTTAGGTTAGATACTAGGAAGAAATTCTTCCCTGTGAGAGTGGTGAGGCCTTGGTGCAGGTTGCCCAGGCTTTCCCCTCCCTGGCAGTGTCCAAGACCAGGTTGGATGGGGCTTTGGGCAACCTGGTCTAGTGGGGGGTATCCCTGCCCATGGCAGGGGGCTTGGATCTAGATGAGCTTTGAGGTCCCTTCCAACCCAAATCTGTGAAGAAGCAACTTTGCCAAAATGATAAAATATTATCTTTTTTTTCTTAACACTTCAGTAGGCATGGCTGTCTTGGTGAGCAGGTAGAAGTGTTCTCTTAAGTAGCTTTGGTTGATGTCACTATATGTTTTTACTTGTAATTTAAAAAAGTGCAGGCCCTCCACTGTTCTGTAGAGTATACCTTTTGTTGTGCAAGTCTTCAGTCAAGTGAGAGCCTTGGCTCATGCTCATTACTATTTTATTTTTTTTTTAAGTTTCTGCTGGTATCATAGGCATACTGTGCATGCTTTTTGTAGGTTCCAAGCAGAGAATGAGTGCAGCAACCCTTATTCTGTGAACGCTGCCTTTAAGGATGCAGGCAACTTGATCAGAGAGGAAAAAGTAACTTTAAACACAGGAAGCAAAATTAATTGTTTCTTTAATATATACCTGCAACTACTTTTTCCCCTTTTTCTTTTTTTGTGTTAACTTAAACTTATTAATTAATGAAGTGGTTCCTTGCAAGATTTAAGTTCAGTCTTTCGGCTTTCTAGTCTCTGTCTAGCAGAGAGAAGGGAAGAAAGAAAGCAGAGGTGTTACACATTTCTGTGTTTAACTTGTAGGCCGCTTTAGCAGATGTTACTTAGCTGCTCTCATTTGAGTTTTCTGCTCTCTTTCTTCATGTTCATGAGTTACTCCTTTCCTTTGCTGTGGAGGTTTTTATTCTTCTTCAAAGACACATGTTCTCCAGCTTCCTCTGTTTGCTGCTGCAGACTTTGTCTTTACAGCAGTTCATGGACCTTTCCTTACTCCTTGTGCATGCTTTTTGTATCCATGTAATTGCTACATCTGTCAAATAGTTCTTTCATATATAAATGTGTACACCCTGCTTTTGCTGTTTAACACTGATCCATATGACTTGTGGGCTTATGCAATTGCTTTAACTTTTTGTCTTTATTTAGGTGCTTGGCAGTAACATGGCTCTTCAGACTCAGGAATTCCTTCATCAGTCATCATTCCTTCATCATTCCTTCATCATTCGACTTTATTTTTATTATTTCTGTATATTACAGAATTGCATCTCATATCATTAAGGGGTTTCTTTTGGACAACATTCTTCCAATGTTAGATTTGACAATCTCTTCTGTCAGTGCCCTAGTCCCTTCCTTTTTTTTTTTTAAATTAGTTTCCAGGAAAGTGTCACATGATAACATATTTTCCATAAATTCTCAGTGATCTGCTGTGCTTCCAAGTTAGTTGGTTTTTTTTTTTTTTGTCGTCTTTTTCCTCTTCCTGCAGATGGAATTAATTGTCTATATCTAACACTACAATACCAGGTATTCTTTAATCCATCTCTGCTTCAATAATTCCTTTGGAATTATTGGAGTGTTAACTTATTTCAGTCTTGCAGCAATGTTCCATGGAACTTTTAGGGTGAAGGATTTACATGTTGCAGTGACCTGGGCTCACTGCAGTGTGTGTGTATGTCTTTATTTTCCTGTGCTATCTTCAGTGCCTGCTCCATCACAAGCTTGCAGCCAAGTTGTGCTCTGAGATCTGCCAGGAGTCAGGGGAGGTGGGGCTGGCTGGCTGGGAATACTGGAGACTGGGGAAAAGCTAGAACTGCTTATCAAGGACAACAGATAGTGTTTTGAAGGTGCTGGGAGAAATTGTAGGGTGATCCATGTGATTTGAGACTGTGAGAGAGAACTGGAGGGCAAAATATGGCTGTGATATGTAATTAGAGATTTTGTTGCATCCATCCCTAGGTACATACACAAAGATGCAAAAGAGACTGCTCCAACAACTCTTAGGGTACCAGCTCTTGGAAGTTCTGTGTTCTACTACCACCTATGAAGGTGAAGTAGTACCATACGCTCCCAGAGTCATCTTGGCTGCTTTAAACTTAATGTAATTCATTGGTTTACCAGTGGTCCAATTTTGAAATGGGTTCTTCGTGTGTGAAGGATTGGTTTATATGTCCTTAGATAACAGCATGGTGTATTCTAGGCATTAATGAGTGTGTGTTTGCATGCTGGCTGCTTTTTGGTGAAAGGTGAGCTTTAGTGTATTCTTTGGCTGTTTGTTTTAGCAAAGGAAGTTGTATGGACAATGAATCAGTTCCATGCTGCAGTGAATTGAGCAAACATTAGTGGGAAAATGATCATAACTTTTTCTGTCTTAAATTATGGTTGATAATTTGATTACTGAACCTCAATTAGGCATTTTATTTTCATTGGAATATGTTTTTCTTGATAATATTTCTTTTCTGTCTGGTCATTTGTGTGAAAATTTGCTTGAGTTCTGTGTCTTTTCTCTCCTGAACAAATAACTCTTGTCTGTCTTTTAGCAAACTGAAAAAGCTAAGTGAAGATAGCTTAACTAAGCAGCCTGAAGAAGTCTTTGATGTTCTGGAGAAACTTGGTGAGGGGTAAGTGCAGCTGTTTATGAAGGGATGGGATCAGAGGGAAATGGTATATAAAGCATGTAGGAATATGAAGTTACAGAGAGGCTGCCTGTAAATATCCTAAGGAATGCTTCTCTAGGTTAGTTTTAACAATAAAGCAAATGTATGCATCAGTAGACTTCCATGCTTCCCCAAATATATTTAGAAATTTGTCATGTCCCTTGTTTGTTAAGGCTGCAAAGGTGTTTGTGCTTATACTGATGATGGATATGCTACATCTTGACAACAGGTCCTTTTTCAGAGGTATGCTTTTCCTGAGGTCCTGATAGAACTGAATTCTTTTGCAACCCGGAAAACCCCTCAAACTTCTGCATGAGCATATGGGTTCTGTGGCTTTTTAAAGTTTCTCTATAATGGAAGTAAGAAACTGTTGTTTAAAAATAAGCTTTCCCTCCTCTTTTATTTTTAGGTCTTACGGTAGCGTGTTTAAAGCAATACATAAAGAGTCTGGACAAGTTGTAGCAATTAAACAGGTCCCTGTGGAGTCAGATCTTCAAGAAATAATTAAAGAAATCTCTATAATGCAACAATGTGACAGGTGGGTATGACAGTCCTGTCCCCTTTCTAGGATTATATGTGAAAGTGTATTTGTACTTTTGAATATAGCTGAAGTATATGCAGCTGCAAACTCTTTTTAATATGGAAAGTTGAAGCAGTCTTTGGACAAGTTACTTTAAAGGAACCATTTTTCAGACCTCCTCCTATCTTTAGCTTGGCTTTCAGGAAGTACAAATAGTGTATGTGAGAGAAACTGTTGAAGGAATAAGTACTGGCCTCTGCTTAGAATTCTTTGTGCTTGCTTCGCTTTACTTGCACTGGCAAGCCCAAAGGTTAATATTTCCTCAAAGTGTCTCATGCCCTGTGAATTCTGAGCTACCTGTTTCAGAAGATCGATCAAGATGTTTCTAGCACAAGATTAATGGCTAGCAGTTAGCTTCCAAAGTACTATTTCATTAGTTGCCTGCTTTATGCAGGAACATACCTTTTAAGAAGTGAGCATTCTAATAGTTTTGAAGGACTGTTACCTTAGACTTGTTCAAAACTGATATATGTTGTGATTGCTAGTATTGTTGGAATGGAAACCTTAACATCACGTATCTGTAGGGATGGAGAAATTTCCTTGCATTTCTTCTCTTCTGTGAAGTATCCATTCCTTATTTGTATATTTTGTGGGGATAATCTTTCAAGGTTTTGGCTATAACTTCAAAGTTGGAAAATAGCATCTTAAGGATTCTCAGGCTTCTGTGGGGTTGGTGATTGACTTCCAGTCCTTGGCCACTGCACAGGCTTTAGCCATGTGAGTTGACTGGAAGCAGTGATGTGTGTATGTCCCTTGGTGCAAAGCCAGGATTGAAATAGGTACTTAAAGCTGGTGTTTGAAATACACAAAGAAAAGAAGTGGTAATGTATTATTGTGTGTGTATATATTTTAAAAAAAGCTAAAAGTTTGAAATTTTAGAACACAAACTCTTGTCCTTCATTGGACTAGATGTAGCCATTCTCTGATTGAAAAGAAGGGTTGGGCTCTGCACCATGTATTTGTAGATGTGTCATGTTTCTTGGTGCAAATATAGTGCTGTGGGGTGCTGATGGGAGGCACGATGTATTCTTTAGTACTTCGTTTTCACATGTGATGATTCCACAGGTATTAAGATTCTGCACTAAGCTGTTTCAGAATCTTAAATAAAAGATGATAAAATCTTAACGTTTCACCCTTCTCCATGCCTGTTTCTGGAGGTGGCTCCACTGTACGTGCTGAAGGTCTGCTAAGGGGGAGAATGCAGAGTCTAAGACAAGCATTTGATATGGCCCATGTAGTTAACTGGCACAAGGCTTTAAGCAGATGTGAACAGTGGTCTGAGTTTGTGCAGCACTTGATGCTTTGAAAAGATTGTTGTGTCCTGATTTGTAATAACACAGTTTTTGGCTGGGAATAGTAGCATAGTATAAACCTGCCAAGTGGTGGTCATGAAAGTAAGTGGGTTTTCTTCAGAAGTAAACTTCCACACTTCAGGAATTTACAAGGGACAAGATCAGTATGTTGTCCTTGTTTGGTAGACACTTAGACTAGTTAGGAGGGAATTGACCTGCTTGCTTTCTGTAAAGTCAAGTTCCTATAGTGCTAACAGTTGCTCTTTAATCAAGTGGTTTGCCAATAGTTTCAATCTACCTTGGAGACAACCATAGGTCCTCTTTTTTTTCTTCTTGCACCAATTTTCTGACAAAAGATACTGCTGGCAAATCTGCTGATTCTAAAATACAGTTCTTTGATCCAAAACAAAGTAGTGTTTGATTCCATCCCAAAATGCAGGTGTTCTGACCAGAAGCCACTGTCTGAGATCTCAGGATCTTACTTCCTGACTTTGTGGGAAATGGATGGCAACCTTACTGTAACCTCCTTTGCATAACTTCCTGCCACTAAACTTCCAAGCTCTTATTTCCATAAATACACTGTCTAATCACTCTTCTGAAGGAAAGTCCTTGTTCTGTTTACCACATCTGTTTCTGCCTTTCTTTTGCAAGTGCCTCTGAGGGAGCATTATGTCAAGTGCCAAACTGATGAGTAGAAAAGCAATATGTTTATGACAGAACTACTTCTTCCCATGAGACACTTCAAAATGAAAATGCATTTGCAAAGCCTTGTTGAAACCAATACTGGATTGCGTTTAATATAGAAGTCTAGATCTGTGTGTGAAATGAGTTCATGCTTGCAAAACCAGTAAAACATGGGTGAGTTTGCATGATTTTTTGCTCAGGAAGGAAGAAAGCAAGGTTGTTTTTTCAAGAAGGGAAGCATCCAGTGATTTTTTTTGAGGAGAGTTAAAACCCAAGAGGCTTTAGAGAAGGGAAAAACAAAGCTTTGTAACAGAAGACTAACACCAAGATGATGAAAGGAGTGGAACACCTTCCCTATGAGGAAAGGCTGAGAAAGCTGGGCCTCTTTAGCTTGGAGAAGAGGAGACTGAGAGGTGACCTTAATAATGTTTATAAATATGTAAAGGGTGAGAGTCAGGAGGATGGAGCCAGGCTCTTCTCAGTGCTGGCCAGTGATACGACAGGGGGCAATGGGTGCAAGCTAGATCGCAGGAAATGCCATGTGAATCTTTTTTCACTGTGAGGGTGAGGGAGCACTGGGACAGGCTGCCTAGAGAGGTTGGCGAGTCTCCTTCCCTGGAGACACTTGAAACCCACCTGGCTATGTTCCTGTGGGGTTTAGTCTAGGTGATCCTGCTCTGGTAGGGGGGTTGGACTAAATCTTCTTTCAAGGTCTCTTCCAACTCCTAACATTCTGTGATTCTGTGTGATTTGAGAAAACTATGTCTGTATTTGAAGATCACTGAAAGCTTGAGGGGGGTGTGTGTGTGTGTGTGTGTATATATATATGTAAGTAGTGCCTTCATAATTTTATTAAGCAGTCAGATCTTATTCTAACAAGGCACTGGTGAAACCAATTGCAGTTTTAAAGAGGATTTTATTACACTTGCTCCTTAGCTGTGTTAATGTGTGTCAAACTAATTTTTTACACTTCTTGTGACTTTTTTTTTTTCTTTTCTCCTACTAAGAATTTACCTATTTGTATTTTTTCCCCATGTAGTCCTTATGTTGTCAAGTACTATGGCAGCTACTTTAAGAACACAGATCTATGGATTGTTATGGAATATTGTGGAGCTGGCTCTGTTTCAGACATAATTAGACTTCGTAATAAAACGGTGAGTGTCTTTCCATAAATGTGTAATGCCTATTGAAATGAAACTGTGAATTAAGACTAGAAGCCAGAATAAAAGTCAGACTTAGAAGACAAGATGTTGGTTTGTGCCAGGAGGTGTATTTGTGCCCTGGTTCCTCAGGGAAACAAGTTTGTGCAGTTGTTCTGACTTTTTGTCCATTCCTCTGTGGAGTGATCATTAGCAGAAGTGAATGCATTTTGAAATATGAAGATCCTGTAAGTTTCTTGAAAATTGCTGGTTTTTACCAGGCAGAACTGTGCAGCTTCTTTCCCCTGCCCTCTACCCATTCCATCTCAGTCAGGCGGCCACTTGGTATGCACATGGTTTGGAAACAGGCATAGAATTGTCTTGCTCCCACTCAGTAATTAGGGACCATGTGGAGTATTTGGCATTACTCAAGGAAGGAGAAGGGGAAGGGATGCTAATTAAGGAATGTGAGAGGGAACCAAAATGAAGGGTTGTGTGGAAGAGTCTTTAAGGCTTATAACAGCAGTGATGTAGAGGAGGGTGCAAACCTGTAGGAAACAGGCTTTATTCTGCTTAAGTAACAGTTTCTCTGAAAAAGGTTTTGTTGTAAATGTCGAATATTCTTCAGTTCCTTTGAGTCCATTGACCAGTCGTAGGCTCTAACATAAGGTGTTCATTTTACCAAGTACTGAGATGACCTTCCAGTTGCTAGCTCTTTATGTTTTGTAAATGTGCTGTGAAAGGCCCTTGTGAGACCTGGGAGCAGGAAGGTAAAGAGATGGAGAGAGAAAAACAATGTTTAGGCTTAGAAAATAAGACAGAAGGGAAAATAAAATTAGATTTATTGGGAGTGATGTCCAGACTAGAGGAAAGGTGGTGTCCATTAGGGCTGCTGTAATTTTGAACTAAGGACTGGAGAAGAGCCAAAACTAATGGGAAATTAGTGGAGTTACTGCAGCAGAACTGGTGTCCTTACAGTTGTATATTATCCAAGGGTTAGGAAAAGAGCCAGTAGCTTCAGTAAGACATCACAGAATAGATGAGATTGGAAGGGACCTTTAATGGTCATCTAGTTCAACACCTCTGGGACATCTTCAGCTAGATAAAGGTGCTCAGAGCCCTGTCCAAACTGACCTTCAATGTTTTCAGGGATGGGCCATTTAACACCTCTGGATAAACTGCTTCAGGGTTTTGTCACCCTTAATTGTAAAAAGTTTCTTCCTTATATCTAGTTTGAATCTACTCTCTTTTAGTTTAAAACCATTGCCCCTGTCATACCAGGTCCTATTATAAAGTCTGTCCCACTTTATCTTAGGAGCCCCCTTCAGGTACTGAAAGGCTGCTGTAATGTTTCACAGGAGCCTTCTCCAGGATGAACAAGCCCAACTCTCTCAGCCTGTTCCCCAGGAGAGGTTTTCCAGCCCTCTGATCCGCTGTTGGAGTGGGTTCATGTACTGGGGAAACCTAGACCTGGATGCAGTACTCCAGGTGGGGCCTTACCAGAGCAGAATAGAAGGGGAGAATCCACTCCCTGGACCTGCTGGTCACACTTCTTTGGATGTAGCCCAGGGCTGTGAGTGCACTCTGCCAACTCATGTCCAGCTTTGTATTTCCTTCATCCTCCCAGCATGTGATAGTAGGATGTTGCCCTGACCCATGTGCAGGACCTTAGACTTGACCTTGTTGAACCTCATGAGGTTCACCTGGACCCACTTAGCCGGCTTGTCCAGGTCCCCCTGGATGACATTGTCCCTCACCCCTACCAGCTGCAGCTTTGTGGTGTTTGCGGGTTTGCCGAGGGTGCGCTCAATCCCACTGTCTGGGTCACCGATGAAGGTAGTAAATCGTACTGACCCCTGAGGGACGCTCTTCATCACTGATCTCTACCTGGACATTGAGCTGTTGCCCACTGCCCTCTGGATGTGATCACCAAAGGGATTCCCCATCCACCAAACAGACTACCTGTGCAATCTGTGTCTCTGATTTTGAGAGGAGGATGTTGTGGGTAACCATGTCAAAGGCCTTACGGAAGTGGTGTAAGCTAGTCCAGAATATGTGTGTGTGTGTGTAAGTTTCATTTAAAACAGAATTTAGAAAAATAAGGAGCAAACTTGTTCATGCATCAATAGAAAAATACTAGAATTTATTTTAAAAAAAGCGTGTGTTTATGTGTATAATCAGATAATCTAATTTCTCATATTTTAGGATACTGACATAGTAGAGGTATTAGAGGTTTGATGGAAAGAGATGTTTGAGTCTCAGAACAAGTCTACTGCTGTTTGATGTTTAAGGTGATGTGATTAAACAGCTTAAACTCAAAGAAATATGTTAATCAGTACATGGCATGGATACTTGTAATGAGGAGAAAGTTAACGTGTCTTTTGTAAAGGCAGGTCATGCAGCATGTGACCTGTAGAGTTTCTGGGCACACAAAGCTGTTCTGGATGAGCTTGATGCCAAAAGTGTATGGACAGACTTCGACACCAGAGGCTCGTCAAGAAATGTGCCTGTAAAAGCATTGATGGGGAGTTCTGTCATAGATAGGTGATAAAGATATTACAGATGGCGTGAGCAGTCATTTTGGGAGTCCTACCTTGGCTGTGCTGTTTTCTTTGGGAAAGAGGGCAGTAAGTACTGATGAGAGAAAGGTGTATTCCTAGCAGTAAAAATAGGGAAAAGCTTTGTGGTACTATCTGACTGAGAAAATAAGCGTGAGTAAATCTGAAGAGATACACTTGGCTTGTTTGGGTGAGGCAAAGTCTTTGAGCTGAAGTGCTCATGAACCTGTATATAATGTTTAGAAAGAATTGAACAAGCAAAGGGGTTGCCAGAGATTACAGTAGTACTAAGGGTGTAACAGAACTACAGAATTTAAAGATGTCGAGGATGATCAGAAGTAAAGAATACTTCTCCAGAAGGACATACTAAATGGATTAGGATACTTCTGTACCAAGAAAGAGATGCCTGGAGGGTACCTGGTGAAAGGTTTTGAAAACCATGAGTAGCATTCATGAGTGGGTAAACTAAAGTTATGTGCAGTTTATTACAAAACAAGGGATCACTTGTCTTAGTATATCTAAAGCGATTTTTTTTTTTTCTCTACACGTGATGTTGAGGTTCACTGTATAGTTATAAATGACCTTATAGATGCTAAGAGTTTGTTTACAAAAAACAGTTGAGTAAGCCAGGGAAAAATGGCTGAACACAAATATTTAATGGCTGGAGCAGGAAAATCATGTGCTTCTCTGATTTGACTACTATCTATGTCTGCATGACATGTGCTATATTCTTCCCCAGGTACCTACTGTAGGCTACTGATAAAGACAGACTACCAGGCTAGATGGAACTCTTATTCTGGCTTTGGATAGGAGGTGTTCTGGTGCATATAACAAAACCAAAGCAAACTCATCCATTTTTCACTTGCCCTGCCTATGTCTTTGTAAGCTTTGGAAGATCTAGGCAGAGGCTTTAGACTTGTTTAAATTCTCTTGCTCTTTGTGGAACAGTGACCTGATCACCAAGATTGAGAACTTGTGATTGTGTTACTGGAATGAGGCTGCTTAAAGCACTTCAGCATTCTGTTGGTGACCTTAATAATTTTTTTAATGGAAACAAGAAGTGGTTTTGCTGTATGTCTCATGGGGGGGGGGGTTGGGGTGGGGAGGCAGGCAGTGCGGGGGAGAAGAATCTTTGCTTGGAAATGAGAAGGGAATTGATTGTCATTTTGTTGAAATGTTTGTTGAATAGGCCCAGACACACAAGGTTGTGTTCTGTAAATTCCCTAAGGTGTCAAATAGAGAGTGGTTGGACCAAGGAAAAGTCTATTTCCTGCTTCTCTTCATGTAAGGAAAAGAAACTGAGGAGGAGAGCACGAAAGTAAGAATCCTTACTTTAATGCAGTGGTCATTAGGATCATCATATCAGAATAAGTCATAGGAAAAGGTCTCCTCACTCTTGGGAGAATGTTTCTATGCGCTTGCCCTTCTTGCTTGTCTCCAAAACTAAGAATCTGCCAATCCTTTTCTGTATTTGTGATTCCTCTACTCTTTCAAAAGTTTTGTTGTTTGTCTAGAAAGTGAACAACGCTGGGCTTTGCTCTAGTGGATCAAAATTTAGGGAAGCAGGATTCAAAGTTAAGGAAACTTCTGTTTACTCTTGGTTCCCTGTTCATATCAAGAAGTTTTGAGTTTGACAGGAGCAGGCTCTTGTTCAAGAGGCCCAAACCACTACTTTGAAGTTAAATTGACCCTGGGATTCTGCCCTGGAGTTTTCTAGCATGTCAGGCATATTGGCAGCACTGGGTCAAGCTTATGATGCCTGTTAGCTCCTCTGAGGTGTGGTGTTCATTAGTCCAAGGCGAAAGAGCTGTGTGTCTGGTTTTTGTCTGCTTTTCTCAGACTGATTTGGGAGGTGCGTGTAGCAAACTGTGGGTTTCTGACAAAAAGGTCATTTCTACTGTTATCCTCTGTCCTGGCTGATGTTTTCTTGCCCTTTTGATACCTCAGATACAGTGGTTTTATGGCTCCAGGGTGATCTTGGGTAAGCTTGATGATCTGGTGGACTCTTTCCTCTTTAGTCTATCCTTCCCACCCCATTGTGAGCTAACTCAGGACTTACTGTGGCAGCACAGTGGCTTGATCTGATGCAAGACAAACATTAATGAGCCGTGGGGGAAAGGAAGGAAAAGAAGAAATGAGACAGACTCTTTTCAGTGGCAGCTTGAAATAGAATAACTAGAACATGAAGCAATACTTTAACTCCTGCTGGCTGCTGTTAACCTATCAGGAAATACTAACACACCAGCAATGCAACACTGCCACTCTGCTGATAATTTAGGGTGCACTTGCTCATCAGCTGATTGTGATTAACTGAGTCATTTTAATGCCATCTCTCTGAGGGATCAAGTTCAGTTGGCTGTAGCATCCCATGTGGTGGCTGTGCAGTGGCCGCTTAGCCACACAACACTGTCCCAAATCAGAATGTTTCAAGTGACAAGTGTAGCGATGTACTGCTGTACGGGTGGTGTGCTGTGTGGTCCAGAGGTCCTGCATCTTCTGTCTCAACTGTGACTTTCTTTACGTGCCGGTTTATCAGCTACATATGCATTGCCTCATTTTCTTGTTGATGATCTTCTGTGAAGTTTCTTAGCTAACTATATTTTTTTAATGTGTTTAAGATCCACTAATTCAAATGAATAGTTGTGGTGGTTTAACCCTGTCTGGAAGCCAAATTCCCACTAAAATCGCTCTCTCACTCCCCTCCTCAGCTGGACAGGGGAGAGAGAATATAACAAAAGGCTGGAGGGTTGAAATAAAGACAGGGAGATACCGTTCAGTGATTGTCATCATGGACAAAACATAATCAAAAAGGAATAAAATGCATCTAATTTATTACCCAATCAAAACAGAGTAGGATAATAAGAAATAAGCCCTCCCTTAAAACACCTCCCCTCATCCTTCTTCTGGGGAACTTTGCTCCTGATTTCTCTTCCTCCCACCCCAACAACACTGGGGAACGGGGGTTTCAGTCAGTTCATAACATGTTGTCTTTGCTGCTCCTTCCTCAGTAGGAGGGCTCCTCATACCCCTTCCTCTGCTCCGGTGAGGGGTCCCTCCCATGTGAGACAGTCCTCTCTGAACTTCTCCAACAGGAGTCCTACAGCTGCAGTTCTTCACGAACTGCCCCTCCCATGGGCTGCAGACCTTCAGGACCAGACTGTTCCAGTGTGGTCCCCCACAGGGCTACAAGTCCTACCAGCAAACCTGCTCCAGTGTGCGCACCTCTCTCCATGGGCTGCAGGTCCTGCCAGAAGCTCCAACGTGGGCTTCCCACCAGGTTACAGCCTCCTTCATGTGTCTCCATCCATTCCAGCTTGGGGTCCTCCATGGGCTGCCAGTGGAATCTTGACTTCCCATTATCTTCCATGACCTGCAGGGGGACAGTCTGCTTCACCATGGTCTTCTCTGTAGGCTGCAGGGGAATGTCTCCTCTGATGACTGAAGCACGTCCTTCTCCTCCTTCACTGTGATCTTGATGTCTGTAAAGTTTGTCACATCTTCCTCATTTCTCTGGCTGAAAAAACCCTGCCACTTGTTTTGGTTTTTTCCCCCTCCTGAAATACATTATCCCTGAGGCACTACTACTCTTTCTGCTTCACTTGGACTTGGCTAGCAGTGGGTCCATCTTGGAGCCAGCGGGTGTTGGGTATGTTGGACCTAGGGGAAGCTTCCTAGCAGCTTCTTGCAGAAGCTACCCTTGCACCTATACCGTCCCTCCCACCCCCCCAAAACCTTGCCACGCAAACCTGAAACAATAGTGTATCTGTATAACTACATGTGTATCTGTATCTCTAGATGCTGTGCCTGAATGCTCTGGATTTTTGCTCACTCTCTTTTCTACCATAGGGGCCTAGAACAGACCTTTGTTACTTCTCTGGACTAAAGGCACTTCCACAGAATCACAGAATTGTAGGGGTTGGAAGGGGCTTTGAGAGATCATTGGGTCCAACCCCCCTGCCAAAGCAGCTCCCTAGCTCATATTGCACAGATAGGCGTCCAGATGGGTCTTGAATATCTCCAGAGAAGGAGACTCCACCACCTCCCTGGGCAGCCTGTCCCAGGGCTCTGTCACCCTCACTGTGAAAAAGCTTTTCCACATGTTGGTGCGGAACTTCTTGTGCTCCAACTTGCAGCCATTGCCCCTTGTCCTGTCTCCAGAGACCACTGAAAAGAGGTTGGCCGTTTCCCCCTGTGTCCCATACTTAGGATATTTATAGACATTAATAAGGTCCCCCCCTTAGTCTTCTCCAGGCTGATCAGTCCCAGATCACCCAGCCTTTCCTCATAGGGGAGATGGTCCAGACCCTTAGTCATCTTTGTCGCCCTTCTCTGGACTCTCTCCAGGAGATCCCTGTCTTTTTTACACCAGGGAGCCCAGAACTGGTCACAATAGCCCAGGTGGGGCCTGACCAGGGCAGAGTAGAGGGGGAGGATCACCTCCTTGGACCTGCTGGCCACACTCTTCCTGATGCACCCCAGGATCCCATTGGCTCCCTTAGCCACCAGGGCACACAGCTGGCTCATGGCCAACCTGTCATCCACCAGGATCCCCAGGTCCTTCTCCACGGAGCTCTTCTCCAGCAGGTCATCCCCCACTTTACTCATAAGAATGTTATTTCACATTTTATATAACCATGTGTCTCATTAATTTCTAAGGTAATATAGTTTTAATTTTCAGACCTTCGCTGCACTAATGTGCATGTGTTTTGAAGCTGTGAATTGGTTATCTAAGGCCTTAACTCATGTTTTCTATTTAAGTAGCATCTGTCACAGTTTAACTTCCTCAGTTCATAGAATCATAGAATGGCAAGGGTTGGAAGGGACCCCGAGGATAATAAAGCTCCAACCCCCCTGCCACAGGCAGGGCCACCAGCCTCAGGCCTGAATCTACACAGAGTTGCCCAGGGCCCCATCCAACCTGGCCTTGAACACTTCCAGGGATGGGGCATCCACTGCTTCTCTGGGCAGCCTGTTCCAGGACCTCACCACTCTTTCCGTAAAAATCTTCCCCCTAATATTCAATCTAAACCTTCCCTCCTTCAGCTTTAATCCATTCCCCCTTGTCCTGCCATTATCTGCCCTTTTAAAAAGTTGAATTCCCTCCTGTTTGTATGGTCCCTTCAGGTACTGGAAGGCTGCAATGAGGTCCCCCCGCAGCCTTCTCTTCTCCAGGCTGAACAAGCCCAGCTCCCTCAGCCTCTCTTTGTAGGGCAGGTGCTCCAGCCCTCTAATCATCCTTGTGGCCCTCCTCTGAACCCTCTCCAACAGTTCTACATCCTTCTTGTACTGGGGGCCCCAGATCTGGACACAGTACTCCAGGTGGGGCCTCACGAGGACAGAGTAGATTAATTAGTAGCCATCCAGTCCATACACAAAGGCTGAAATTCCTTCTACACTGGTTAACTGGTTTAACTGATCTCAGAGGCTAGAAGTTAGAGCAGTGGACAAGCCCACGCTGGATATGCTGCCGACTGTGTTCTGTTGGCAAACCCTCTGGGAGGTGAATTGAATCAGGGGGTTAGTCAGACTTTTCAAGTACTCTTCTATTCAGCCAGACTGAGGAAGAAGAGGAAAGAAGTTGTTCTCGAAGGTCCTGGTTTCTGTGTCTTTCCTTACAAACCAAGGTAGTTTATACTAGTGTCTGCAGTATGGCACAGCGCATACTCAGTGCTTGTCTGAAAAAATAATCTTTGTTATGGCAGTGAACAACTGACTGTTTCATAACTGCTGAGTGATGTTTTCTCAACTTTTAGGAGTTAGTTATTCTCAGTTCTTTAGAGTGGGTTCCTGCAAAAATGGGTTGTGGTGTCTCAGTCTCAGAGTGGTAGATCTTTCTTGCAACCTTGTGGTACAACTGTATCTGTCAGTTTGGAAATTAACTTGTAGAAGAAAATCGCTTTTCATCTAGGGGGAAAAAAAAGTACTTGTTTGTGTGCCAGAAATAACCAACACATAACATGCATCTTATTTGATAGCAAGTTAGAGCTACACTGTTATTCATTGGTTTCCAAAATAAGTATGTATACATTGCATGTAAATAAGGCTGCCAAAAAGGCATTGGTAAGTTTCAGAATAAACATTGGCAATGAAACATCCTCTGGTATGTGTGCAGTGTAAAACACTAATTGTCCTCTTTCCCCTTTTTCCTACAGGACTTAGTGTTAGTGGATTATGCTCACTTAGTGATGAATTGCTGTATGACCTATTGAAATTGTATATAATCTGAGGTCTGGTGTTTATTTGCAAATAAACAGAGTTGCTCTGAAGACAGAGTTATCTTTCCCCAAACTTTATCTGACCTTTGTCTTTCCAGTAAAAGTGTTATTAACCACTCAGGTTATGCTATGAACACCTGCAGGTCAATTGTAAGGAGAACTAGCTGCTTAGATGGCTTCTGTAGTTTTCCACCTAGACTACCCAAGGTATGCATGTAAAATATTGGAGAGGCTTTTGTGAGCAGTCTTAAAACTGGTGCTACCCATGTCATACCAAAATGCTTTGTGTCAGTTCACTGACTTTCTATTTTAAAAATGTGCTTCTTGGAAGAAAGCTTGCAAAGTACTGCTTCAGTTCCAGTGGCTGTATTTACTGTGTTTCATGATGTTCATATGTACAGTTGGGTCACTGCTACAAGGTATAGTCTGTTGAGGTGGGGATAGAATTTTCATCTAGCTGCATATTGAACAGATCTCATTTCTCTCCCCCAAGTCTGAGAAAGCAAATTTGGGGAAGTTTCAGAAGACTGGCAGAAGCTGAACCTGTGGTATAAAGTCAGTTACTCATTTTTCAATTGGAAGTGCTAAAGATTTTTTTAAAAAAAAGGATTGTTAGAATTATGTAATCTTGTTCTTCCTGCTTATGTACAACTCTTGGTATTGGCAGTTTTGAGGAAACAGTAAAAGGACAGTGTAAAGACAGACTATAAAGAAACATATGACTGTGTTATAATCAGAGGTAGCTTTTTAGATCAATGTTTAATCTGGTTGGTCCTCTGTTGGTACCCCATATACACCTTGTGTGACAAAACACTCACGAAGTATTATTTCTGTTATTCTAAAGGGTGGAAGTTTAACCTTACTGCCTTTTCCATAATCCTCTTTCCCATCAAGGAACCCTGTCATTATTTGCCTTGTAGAGCCAGAAATATCAGCTGAATTGTTAATGCCTTCCAGTTTGAGTCAATCTCTCTGCATATAAAATTCTAATCTGGGCAATAAAGTTTTTTTCAATCTAAAGAATCAAGCCAAGTTTCATTAAGGTCAGAACAACTTATCTTTCTTCCATATATATTTTATTTTACAATAAAAGCACCTGTGTTTAAAGTTGGTATGGATTTATTGCTGTATATTAGTGAGGAAGTGGAGGAAATGTAGGAAAAGTGCAAGTAAAAGAAAGGTTATGCTGTTGAAATTGGATGTTTATTTAAGAGGTGGTGAGGAAGGAGGTGAACAGTGTGCTGTTGTTTTGAAATAAGTGGTAATTCTAATTTGGAAGGGACTTATGCAGGTTATCTCCTGTTCCAAGGAAGGCAATTTTCAATTAGCCTGATCCAGGACCTTATTCAGCTGAGTTTAGAGAATCTGAAAAGGAGGAGATTTAATAGTCTCTCTCTGCAGCCCTGTGGATTTCTTTCCTCTTGTATCTAACTGACAACTTGTGACTGTTGCTCATTCTCCTCTGTTTTTTTTTCTACCACTCCAAGAAGTGTCTGCTTCTATAAGGATTTTTTAATGTCCCTTTTAGATTGTTGAAAATTGCATTGAAATATCCACTCTTCAGACAAGACAAACCTTGCTCTGCCAACTTGGTACCTTGTGTGTCCTAGCCCCCACTGCTGGAATCTTTCCAGTTAAGCAGCATTTCTTTTATAGTAGCCTGAAACTGGACACAGTATTCCAGATTTGGCTTTACAAGTATTAAATAAAGGGAAATATCTACTTGACCTGATTTGCTGACTGCTTTCCTAATGAAGACCAATATATGGTGAGCCTTCCCTGCATGTCAGAGTGGTGTTGGCTCATGTTCAGCTTGTCTACTGGAGTCACCCCAGAACCTTTTCTGCAGCAATGTTACCTGCCCCATTGTCCTCCAGGTCATACTTTTCATGGCGTGGGGTTCTTCTGTCTTAGGTATGGGACTTGACTGTTTTTGAACTTCAGGTGTTTTTGCCAACCTAATTCTTCCAGCTTGTTAAGGTCTAGCTGAGTGGCAGCCCTGCCTTTTAGTGTATTGATAGTTTGTCCCGTTTCATGTCATCCACAAACATGATGGGGGTGTGTTCCAGCTTACTGTCCAGGTTATTGGTGAAGATGTTGGAGTATTCCAGTTACTTCCACGTCTTCTCCATGATTCCCCAAATTGACAGTCTCCATTAGTATCTTTTTATCCAGCAATAGTCTCCATTAGTATCTTTTTATCATCGGACTAAACTCCATCCTCAGCTCTTTCTTCATCCTTATAGGAGAGTGGCCAGGTTAATTTGGCATGATTTCCTTTTAGTAAACTTGTGATGGCTGTTTCCAATCACTTTTTATTACCCTCTGTGTATCTAGGCATTAGCTTCTCTGAAGATTTGCTTCATAATATCCTAGGGACTGAGGATAAGCTGGCCAGCCTGTAGTTCCTCAAATCATTATTGTTCCCCTTTTTTAAGATGGTGTCCTTATAGGGCATCCCCTGATTTCTGTAACTTTTTAAAGCTGGTAACAAGTAGCCTTGAACTTGCACTAGCCAGCTCACTGGCACCTTTGGATGCATCTCCTCTGTTCCCATGGATTTGTATTTGTCCAACTTCCTAGAGTATTTCCTAACTCATTCCGTTCTCTACCAGCAGAGACAACTGAGAGCCACAAAACTGCTGCTAAAGACTGTGTGATGCAGAGGAGATGCTTAGGAGGGTCTGCATCATTTGTTAATAGATTGACCACCCTGTTTAGTAGCAGGCCAGCATTTTCTTGTGATGGCTTCTCTTTTTTTTTAATTTTTGTTGTTGTTTTTTCTGTGGTGGTTTTTTTTTTCCTCCCCACTGCATATAGACCAATACAGGTTGCTCTTGCTAGTCTCTGTATTGCTGCCCAGTTTCAAACCCACCCTAGCCTTGACCTTCCTAATTCTGCTCTTTAGTATCCAGCAATGTTTATTTATCTTTAGTAATCTGTGTCTGCTTCTGCTTTTACATGCTTTTGGTTTTGCACTTCAGTCTGGAATTCTTAATTCAATCAAGATGTTCTCCTGCTGTGCTTGGTCATTATTTCGCTTGTCAGGAGGGACTGCCTTCATACTTTGAGGAGGTTGCCCTTGATGTTCAACCAGCTCTTCAAGGTTCCAGCGTCCTTTAGGGCAACATGCCCTGGGATCCCACCTACTAGTTCCTTTTAACGAGCTGAGGTTTGCTATCTGGAAATCTGGTTCTGCTACTTGCTTTTGTTGCTTCCCTCTATAACTTAACCTTCAGCATCTCATAGTCTCTGCCAATGCTGCCTCCACCATTGTTTCTTCTTGGTCTACTCAAGAGTAGCTGGCCTAGTGGAATACCTCCTCTAGTGGGCCTGTACAGCACCTGCAGTAAAAATTATTACTGCTCACTCCTGGAATTTTTTTTTTTTTAGTTTTGTACCATGTTGCCCTCTCAACAGGTATGAGGTGGTGGGCCTGGTCTGTCCCCGTCACCCCCATTCCCCTACCCAGCTGTCACATCTTCTCCCCTCGCACCTTCTTTAACAGTGACGTATGATAAACTTCCAGTGCTGAGGATATCATCTACTTCACCTTTTTGATTGTGTGGTTTGTAGCACATGCCATAAAAGCATCTACCTTTTGGCTTACACTCCTGATTTTGATCTATAAACTTGGAACAAATTTAAGTGTTCCGTAGTGGAGCTGCATGTTTGGGCAGAGCTCAACCCTGCTCATCCTTCCTGCTTGGTGCTTGTGAGGAACCTGCATCCATCTCTCACGGTATGTTGGTTGTGTGAGCTATCCTGTTGTGGCTCTAATTCCAGTACCGTTATGGGTCTGCAGCTGTGCAAGAGCTGTCATTTCTTCCTGTTGGCTTAATAGGCTGTACACTTTTGTGTGCAGGGTTTCATTCTACTATTTCTACCTATTTTTACCTGGAACCCTGTCTGGTATGTCCTTCCCAGTCTCTGTTCCTCCACTTATCCGAAGGCTTTGGTTTCCATTCCCTGGTGAACCTGGTTTCACGCTTTTCTCACTAGGCTTAGCAAGCTTGTTGGTAAGGGTACTCTTGACCCCCTTTATAAAGTAGATCCTGTTTCTCCCCAGTAGTCAGCATTTCTCTGAGGATCCTGTGTTCATAAAAACACTGGTACTTTGCTGCTGTTAGCGGGCCTGATGGAAGGTGGTGATCTGCAGATGCTTCTGCTTAAGTGCTTGAGGCTTTCCCTTTGGCAGGTTCAAGAGGACTGTCACAATGGTCAGTGATGCTGTTAGGGCCAATGTGGATGGCACATAGTTTGTGAGCAAGGTGATCTGTTTGCAATTATGCTACATATAAATGGTAAAATTGTTTTAAAACAGTGACAACCCAAGTGTCCTATTTGAAAGGCATTTGGTCTTTTTTTTTTTTAAAGTAACCTG
The DNA here is from genome assembly GCA_022605575.1 of Laterallus jamaicensis coturniculus. Classification (NCBI taxonomy): domain Eukaryota; kingdom Metazoa; phylum Chordata; class Aves; order Gruiformes; family Rallidae; genus Laterallus; species Laterallus jamaicensis. The sequence continues at coordinate 68,849,984 of JAKCOX010000002.1, read as the reverse complement.
TGGTTAACACTTCCATTGAGGTTTCTGCCCTAACTCACAGTGCTGTGTCAGGAAAAGACTTCGAAGAACTCCGCCACCTAAATTGTTGCTGATCACAGCTGTGTGTAGACATGACAAATGCATGTCATGCTACAGAATCATAGTTAAAACCTGTTTCCCATCTACTTAATACAATGCTGAAGAGGCTTTATACTGTTCTGCATAACTTCCAAGGTTGTGCTCTATGCCTGGTTAGCCAGTTTAGTACTTCATAGATGTCTTTCTTCACTGGCAAGTTCCAGCTTGCTGTATCAGGACTAAGGAGTCTGACTTCCATATTCTAATCAGATCTTCATCTCCCTCCATGTACTTATTAGCGCTAGCTAATGTTGAGGATGTAACTATGGGAGCTGCCTGAGATACCTTGAAATAGTTTTCCATACAAGCCACTAGATATGGTTTAGATTATTTTACATTGCTCCTAGGGTGTATTAATTTTCAAACTACACATAGAAGACTGATTTGTTAGCACTACATTGAATTATTCAGTATAAAAATGCTAATTAAGGCGAAGGTGGGTCTGTGGTAAATTAAAGAAAAAATGCAAAGCTAATGCTACAGGGATTACATAGTAAAGAACATAAATCTGAAAAAATACCAACAGTGGTAATTGCCTGTGCAGTGAATAGTCAGTATCATGTTTGTTGTGGCATATTTTCTGTATGATTTGGGTTCAGGGAGAAGAATAACACTTGCTTCCTTGCTTGCTTCATGTGATCCCATGCCTAAGTTATACCCGAGTAAAATGGTAATTCTCCTGTGATAGTCAGTTCTTACTCTGTCCATTATCGTGATAGTGAGGTGTCTCCTTAACCCCTTCATCTTCCTATAATTATCATTACCTCCATTAGTTTCAGATAATTACTGGAAGTCTTAGATGAGACCTTGTCATTGTAAGTAATTTAGATGTCATGATTTGGTGCCTCACTCAAGGCATAGGCTGTGATTTTTTTGTTTGAAGTGCACTGTCTTCATACAGAGGCAGATCTGCTTAAAAAAAGAAGTCTGAAAGGTGATTGCTCTGAAAGGAACTGCAAGGAAAGTGTCTCTAGGAAGTGTAGTCTCCTTGAAGGGTGTAGCAGACAATGGGAACCAGGATCTAATGTTGACTTCAGGCTAGAGCTGCAACCATAACAACTCTTTTTCTCTCTGAAGCTTTCTGCCCTAATTCATAAGTTATACTTCAGATATTACAAGTGGGAGTGGTATCATAGTAACTGCCATCTCTTCTCCTCTGCTCATTTTCCTGTCAGTCCTGTATCTCAGCCTTTGTGTTAGTCCAGCCTTGGCTTCACATAAATAAAGACTAGGAAGGGTATGTGATTATAAGATCGCTGATGCTTGAGCTTCATGGTTTTTGGTAGAATGATAATAGCATAGGGCCTTTATTTGTTATGACACGTACCCAGTGTACTTGACCTAATCAGACTGTTTAGATGCAGTGATCTGATACTTCCTGAAAGCATCAGTCTTAATGTGCATTTATTTCTCAGTGTAAAAAGAGCAGCTGGGAGTAGATTTAGCCAGTTATAGCAATTGAGCTGACCCGGACCCCTTCAGAGGGGCCCTTGGGAAGAATGATTGGCTGTGAGCAGAGAACCTGTAGATGAGTTGTCCCAACAGCTGCATGGATTATGTAGTGTGTGATAGATTGTATATATGCACCCTTAAGTCGCTTGTGTGTGGTGTCCATAGTCAGCTAGATGTAAATATATGGATTAACTGGTTTCTGAATAGATATGCAACACCTGAATTTGCTGTGACTTGTTTTGGTCCAACTTGTTATTATTAAGATAGCCTTTTTTTTTTTTGGTCTAGTTGGGGTTTTTTGTAGTTTGTGCAGTTGTTCACCTTTATCATTCATAGTCATTTTAATATATAACTTGCATGTGGTTTTGATGATGAGGGATTTGAAGCTGCTTTGTGTCTGACTCATATTTAGAGGGTAGCATTGACCCACCGAAGGGGCACAGTGTTACAGAATTAGAACTAACCATAGATACCAAGTAGGTAAATTATAAAGGTTTTAAACAAGGATCTTGACACAATTAGAAATCACAAATGAAGTAGAAAGGTAATGGCCATGAAATGATATGAAGTTGCAAGGTATAGAGCATGCTAAGCTGATGGAAGACTGATGCTGTAGGTTTAAAACCTCAGAATGAAATAAATTTCATGTTTAAGTAGTTGATTTAATACCTCTATGGCCTGATGAGGAATAGAATGGAATAAAGACCATACATCCAGAGCAGGATAGCACCACTGACTATAACACATTCCTAGTATTAAAAAAAAAAAAAAAAAAAAAAAAAAAAAAAAAAAAGAGTTTTAGAATCCTGTCATGGTTTGGGTTGGAAAGCACCTAAAAGCTAATCTAATGCCCATCCCCTGCCATGGCAGGGAAACCCTCCACTAGACCAGGTGTCCTGAAGCCCCATCCAACCTGGCCTTGAACACTGCCAGGGAGGGGGCAGCCACAGCTTCTCTGGGCAGCCTGTGCCAGGGCCTCACCACCCTCACAGGGAAGAATTTCTTCCGAATATCTAAATCTGCCCTCCTGGAGTTTTAACCCATTAGCCTTCTGTTTCTTTTAATAATACTGTGTGGTAGTTATCAACAGTACTACTTGTTAGAAATGGTGTTACTCTGTTAGAAATAGAGAATACTGAATATTACTTAGAGGGCAAGCTGTGTGCTATGATGATGTGACACCATTCTCTACTTAGCTGTTTCTTCTGGAAGTTGAAAGTCACGAGGTCATGGACACTACACTACTTGCATAGAGCTGGATAACCATCCACGTGGGAAGAGCCTGTGACTTAGGATAAAGAGAGGAGACATAATTAGGTAGTATTTTGATGTTGACTTTAAGAGTTTATGTGTACTTCTGTAAGATTTTGTGAGTAAAATGATTGGAGGAAGTTTGGATCTGGTTTGTGTACTTTGGCCCATTGTTGCTTCCAGCAGTGGGAAGGCTCAAAATGTATCTGCCTCATCTACCCCACCAAATTGTCAGGCTTCTGTTAGCCTGTGCCAGCTAGTCTCTGCGTGATGTAAAGAACAGCCATACATTGTGTTTTATTGTTTGTTTTGTATAAAATATATATAAAAATAATTTCCCCCCTAAAGAGTGGAGTTTTTTAATAGCTTGTATATATGAAGACCTAAGCTAGTGATTCATTTAGGTAATCTGTTCTTCAAGCCTTTTAATACAAGTTTAGAATGATGGAATGCATTGTAAAATCCAAATGGGGTTAATAGCTATCCTCATCATAGTTGGAAGTGACCTATGATGGTCATCTAGTCCAACTGCCGGACCAGTTCTGGGCTGACCAAAAGGAAAGCATGTTGTGATGGACATTGCGCAACTGCCTCTTAAACACTGATAGGCCTGGGGCATTGACCCTCTGTCTAGGAAGCCAGTTCTGGTGTTTGACCACCCACTTGGTAAAGAAATGCTTCCTCATGTCCAGTCTGAACCTGCCCTCATGCAGCTCTGAGCCATTCCCACACATCCTGTCACTGGATACCAGGGCGAAGAGCTTAGCAGCTCTCTCTCCATATCGCCCCCCCCCCCCCCCTCAGGAAGCTGTAGGGTGTAATGAACTTGCCTCTCAGCTTCCTTCTCTCCAAACTAGACAAGCCAGAAGTCCTTAGCTGCAACTCACATGACATGTCTTCAGCCTTTTCACCAGCTTTGTTGTCCTCTTCTGGACACATTCAGGCCTCTTGACATCCTTCTGAAACTGTGGGGCCCAGAGCTGCGCGCAGTGCTCAAGCTGAGCCCACACCAATGCCGAATACAGTGGGATAATCACCTCTCTTGACTGGCTGGTGATGCTGTGTTTGATGCACCCCAGGATAACCTGCTGACTTCCTTTGAGCCTGCTGTCAACCAGCACTCCTGGATCCTTTTCTCCAGGGCTGCTTTCCAGCCACTCCTCTCCCAGTTTCTACTCCATCCCAAGTTCAGGATGTGGTGTTTGGACTTGTTATATTTCATGTCATTAATTATTGCTGAATGCTCAGACCAATCTCAATGGGTTTGTCCTGTCTCTCACGAGAGTCAATAGTGCCTCTGAATTTGATATCACTAACAAACTTGCTAATGCTGCATTCAACTTCTACATCCTGATCATTGATAAAATTACTGAATGCTAGCTGTTCCTGCAATTAAGCCCTGAGGAACAGTGCAAATGACAGGTCACCAGCCAGATGCAGCCCCATTCATTGTGATCTGCCCTTCAGTAAGTTCTTCACCCAGTGCACTGTGAACCTGCTTATCCCACAGTTAGGCAACTTGTCCCTCACAGCATCCTTCTGGACAGTATTAAAAGCCTTACTAAAATTCCAGCAACCAGCATCATTTGCTTTCCTTTCATCTCTAAGGCAGGTGATCTTGTCATAGAAGGGTATCAAATGAATTAAGCATGACTTTCCCTTTTTTTGACTGCTTGCTGATTCCATTGTTCTTTAAATGCCTTTCAGTAGTGTGCTGTATAATCTTTGCCATAATTTTTCTAGGGACTGAGGTTAGACTAACACATCTGTAGGTTCCTGGGTCTTTCTTCATGCCCTTGTAAATTGGAATAACATTGTCTAGTTTCCTGTCAGCAGGGACCTCAATCACTAATTTGTCAAAAACTAAAACTGCCTTAGGAACACATACTTACCTTTTGTTCAAACCATCGTTTAACTTACTGGGTGTTCCTTAGCAGCTAGGTATTTTGGAATACCTTCACTTTGGGGTGATACGCAGGCTTTAAATGTTAACTGAAACCAAAGAATTGACCATCCCAGATTTATTCAAGTTGTCATAAACATACCTAATCCTGCTTTACAGAGTGATTTAGTTCTAACTGATACTAATACAGAATCACAGAATGCTTGAGATTGGAAAGGACAGGTATTCTGTCACCATCTGCTCTTGAGCTGGATTTTGCCATGCAGCTGCTAAACATTTCTTCATCTAGAGTTGATCCAAAAATCTCCATGTGGTTTAACCACTAATTTTTCAAAAACTATGGTTCATCTCCTTACAAGAATAGAAGACATTGAGGAGACACTCTTTCTGCAGATGCTGCTAAGCACAATTTCTCTTAATACCTGTTTCTAGGTGAAAGTGGGTTGCAAGTTGTATGCATTATCTTGCTATAAATTTGTCAGTGCTTGGGATCATTCTTTAATGTGTGTTCAGGATTGAAGTCAGGAATTCAGGACATTTTACTGGTTCTGAAGTGGATGGGTTTGGGAATGCTCTGACAAAGCATTATCTTCAGCATGTCATAAATCATTCATAGAGTCATAGAATAGCCTGAGTTGGAAGGGACCTACAAGGATCATCAAATCCAACTCCTGGCTTCACACAGGGCCAGCCAAGTCAGCATGTGATTGAGCACTGTGACTGAGCATCATGTGACTCTCAGTAAAGAACCTCGTCCTGTTGGGCCTCCTGGCTGCCTGGGCACACTGCTGGCTCATGTTTAACTCGCTGTTGACCTAGACTCCCAAATCTCAGCGTGGCTGGTCTCCTGTGTCTGATCCCCAGTCTGTATATGCAGCCAGAGTTGAATGATACAGTATTTCATAATAGCTACAGCTTAAATTGCCTATAGCATGACTCTGCAGATAATCACTTGTGGTGTACTTCAGAAAACTTTTGGCTCATGTAATGAGGGTTGTCTCTTACTCCAGATACCCTTCTGACTATAATTCAGCTTATTTTACAGGCAATTTAAAAGGCCCTTCTTTCTTGACTCCAGATCAGTTAGATGGTTGCACCCCCTTGGTTACTACGTTGGAGCTGCTTATAACAGGGTTTTCAGGTCCCTTGGTTACAGCCCTTTCAAGTGTCATAGCAGTTGGCACAAACGCAGGCTTTGGGCAGCATGCTACTGAGCAAAACCACTGAAAGATCTCTGTGATCTTTCAAGGAATTCATGCAAGGAATGCATGATATGCAGCAGAGCTGGTTACTGCTTGCTGTGGAGCATGGAGCTAATGCCACAATCGATGTCATCATCTGCTTGCATAGGGGAAGGTTTGTAAAAGTCGGTGGGACTCTTTGGACAGAGTAACACATGTACTTATTTGGAAAGCAGTGCCCATTCGAGCAGCTCCGACTCTGCTGTGTCCTTGCTGACTATGCCATGAATTGAGTCAGGGAACTGATTTGTTGGAAAAGTAATTTGGCAGGCAGGTTTATTTTTAACTAGGGTCAGTTACAGTTGTTCAGTGGAAGGGGTGACACGCAGTGGGAATGTCTGCTGTAGGTTGCAGTGAAAGGAGGGACTGGAGCTTGGCACCACTCTTTAAATAAATGTATGTCTAACTGTGCCCTTGGGCTCCATGCCCAGGTTTTATGAGACTGGATAGAAGCTGGAATAGCAAAGTGGATCTGTTTGTTAAATAATTCAAACTTGTTATGAGCAGCTCAAGAGCAGCTAATCTTGCTGACTAATAATTTTTTTTCTTTTCTGTTGAGTCATTCTGTTGGCTTAGAGTGATTATGAGTGGGTTTTTGTTTCTTGTGGGCTTTTGGTGGTGTCTTTTTTGGAGGTAAGTGTGGATGTGTACTAATACTTTCAAAACTGAAACTGGAAGAAATTGTTATTGCTTAACTTATTTTCTGTATGGGATTGGACAAGTAGAGAAAGAGTGGAAAAATGCAATTCTCTTGCAGCCAAATCAGAGTATTAATCTTCAGTTTTTGCAGTTTCTTGCATTTCTAAGAATATGTAAAGTTAATTAGTTCTTACATTAAAGCATCAATGCACTGTAATTGAATATAATTTCAGTTGCATGAATAGTTTCTTTGTATTTCCTTGAGAAATTTCATCACATGGGACATTGTGCAGGTGTGTTTTACTTTTATTGTAAATTACATGTTGATCAAAATATGAGAAATGTTCTCAGGGGGTCTGGTACCTGCAAAAGATTCACTCCTGCTGTTACTCTGATAACACTTGTTCAGGAGCTTGTATGTTCCTATTACGCTGATCTAAAGTAATGAAGATAAGCAACTGTACTAGCTGATAACTGACTCGGTAGTCCGTGTACTTTATGAAGCCTATAAATGAAAAGCTCACTCTCCTTTTTTTTTTTTTCTTTTTCTGTATTGTATTTTCTTTGGTAATGAAATGTCTGTCAGCTTGTTGCCAGTTGATACAGCATATTATATAAGTTGTGATAGTATATGAATTCTGTAACACATTAGAGGAGTATATAAGAGAAGTGTTTTGGACTGCCTAGTCTACACCACCTCTTTAGTTATTGTAGGTGTTTAAGAATTATTTTTTTAGCTTTAAAAATGAAGTTTGCCTGTTCTGTTTAAAAAAAAAAAGCACCAAGCAAAAGAGGCTTCTTAGTGTTTCCTCTAGTGATGTTTTTCCAGAGTTCAGTAAATACCCTCTTGCATTTTTTTTCCTACTCTTCAAATTTTCAGTTTTGTTTCTCAGTTGATACTCTATTACTTAACTAATTTGAGAGTACCTTTCTGTTCATCCTGGCTGAAAAATAAACATCAAACATGATATGGAAGAGAGCTGGGTATAACTGCAAGATGTATTCTAGACTTCAAGAAGTCTGAAGCTGTAAAGAGCCTCAACTCTTCTGCTTTAATACTCAAAAGTAACTGAAAGTCAAGTTATTAATGAACAAAAAGAAACCTGTTAATAATTCAGTGGGACCATAGAAGACAGTATTACACACTGGTAAATGTTATTTAAAGGAATGTTTTTTAGAGACCAGAAGATATTAAGAGGTTGCAACTGCTTTGATAGTTGTGGGCTGCCATGTTGCATTATCTTCACATTGTGGTAGTTGTGCTTATTAAGATGTGGCTTGTCCTACAGAATATATTCAGGGCTAGCTCTGTTGAGGTTTCTGTTAGTTCAATTGTTCAACTTTAGAGAACAATAGTAACATGATATAGCACAATCCACATGGGCTATCTACACTTAAGAACTAACAGGAAACCCTTGCATAGACAGCAAACTAATTCATGTTGTTGGTAGATATTAAAAAAAAACACACCTGTGTTTAAGGGTGAAATTTATGAGCCATATGGTCAATCTGATAATATTTTCCTCTGAGGATAACACTTAGCAACTGTCAAGCGATGCAGGTAACTCTAAAAGAACGCCAGAGTTGACTGAGCAGTCATTCTTTGCATCAGTTGACAACAATAAAAGCATGGTGGTGGTGGGAAAAAGCCTGTAGCATCTCATTGGCATCCATTTTCAATCCTTTCTGAAACTGTCTATATATTAAAGGAAGAACTGATAAGTTATTGGCACATTCCAGCATAAGACATCTTGGCTGTCCTTTTTCAGGGCTGAGTAGGGTTTTGGGAAGGTCTTTGGACACATTTGTATGGATGTAGCTCGACAGCTTTGTGTCAGTATGGAGCACAGGCAGAGTGAGAAATAGTTATTTTCAAAAATTAGCATTTTCTTGCATGCCATGTAAAATGTAAGGCAGTGGCCTTAAGGAATCACTTACTTGACATACTTCAGTAATATTCTGGAAGCTGTTGGGGCATTTGTGTTTTTCCACACGTTTATCTCCTTACAGACAATAAGTAGCAAGCAGTCCCTGACAATTGCATTCCTTACAAGCTTTGTGATAAATAATTATTTGGCTATTTTCTCAATGGCTTTATCACTTGCCTTCTGTTTCATGTTTTTGTGTTCTTGTGAAGAAGCTCTCAGTTCATCATTTTGAATTTGCAGATTGTCAGCAATGTAATACTAGTGTTGGTTGACAAAAGCTTGTTACTACTATGTGTAGACTTAACAGGCATTTTGTCTGAAGGAATTTGAGAAACAAAGAAAATGTGACATTCCTTTAATCGCTCTCCAAATGTAGGACTGTGCTCATTTGTTGGGCAAAGTGTGTAAAGAGTTTAAGGGCATGGATATTTGAGGAACAGCTCTAGCCTTCCACAGTAAAGAAAGGGCTATGTGTTTTTCCAGGGAAGTATTTGGGTATGTGCATGGTATTCTAGTCAGTGGTAACCACCATTACCTTTGTTTTGACAAAGTTCATGCATAACTTGACATTATGTATGATCTTAGTGATAAATGTAGTATTTGCATATTTTAGAAACTGTGCAGTGGCCTTTATGAAGGATATCAATACCTAAAGAGTGATTCCTGTTTGACAAGCAGGAGACTATTGCATATTCTGCCATCTGATCTGCATCAGTCAGCCCCTTTTGTAGCTCTGCAGCTCTAATTGGACTGTAGATGTGTAAGAATCTAGTAAATGAGTTGCAAACACTATTTGGCATATTCCTGTATTATTTATAATAATTAGGAAATGATAATGTTCTGAATCATTAAAATATGTAGAATTTATGTGTGTATCTGAAAATGGTTTTATGCTTTCTTGCAGCTAACAGAAGATGAAATTGCAACTATTCTGAAATCCACTCTTAAAGGACTTGAATACTTACACTTTATGAGAAAAATACATAGAGATATAAAGGCTGGAAACATCCTTCTTAACACCGAGGGACATGCAAAATTAGCAGATTTTGGTGTAGCTGGCCAGTTAACAGTAAGTACCTGTGGAGAGATCATTTAAAAATGCTTTAGTGCTCCTAGCCATGGCTTTTTACTTCTGTCATTTTCTTCTACCTCCAGTTTTGTGTCTGAGTAGTGACTGGCGGTACTGGTAGAGCTAACATTCTTTATCATGGTGAATATTTAATGTATTGCAAGGTTATTTCATTTTCAGTTGTTTATTTTAATAACCCAGTGTATTTCACCTGCCTGATGATCCCACTTTAATTTTTTTTGTTTGACATTTATGGTCATTGGTACCTGTTTGGCCTCTGTAGGCTGATGGGTGAATCTGGTCTTAATTGGAAGTCACTGCCACTTCACCTTTGGGTGACTAATTTAACTTTGAAATACAATATTAAAATCAAAATAATGTAAAAAAAATTCTCTGTTTTAATTGCATAAATAATATAATTACAGGATACAATGGCAAAACGTAATACTGTTATAGGAACCCCGTTTTGGATGGCTCCTGAGGTAATACAAGAGATTGGCTACAACTGTGTGGCAGACATCTGGTCCCTTGGTATCACTTCAATAGAAATGGCTGAAGGGAAGCCTCCCTATGCTGATATTCATCCCATGAGGGTAAGTGTATGTGGTGGTGGTTTCTTTGTTGTATTAAAAAAAACCCAACCTAAAAGTAAATTAAAAAAAATCATAAAATTGTATGTTTATGAGCAAAGATGTTAAGGCTAAGAATTTTTACTTGCTGTCTGGCTCACTATTTATTGCAGTTTACCTGTGTTTTAACTCGTCTCTATAAGGTTTCAAAACGCTTTTATGTCCACTTGAGAAAGAACTAAAGATATAAGTGCTGAATTGACTGGAAGGCAATGTTTAGAGCTTATTCTGTACTGTGCCTGCACTTGGGGAGTTCTGTAACCAAGAGGCCATCTCCTTTGAAAGGCAGTTTTGAAAGTAAAGATGGCCTAGAGAAGGATTCCAAATTGTCCTAGGTTTGCACTGCTAATATTAGCAGCCCTTGACAGTTTTTATTTATTGCTGACTCTTCAAGTCTGTTACTGAATTAGTTTACTTTTTGCAGGAGAAAATATAAATAGAGCTAGTCGCTTTGAGAAGTTGCAGTCAGAAGGGAACTACTTGGAGATGCTCATGGGGAGCGATGCTTCTCTAGGAGTAATTGTTGCCATTGTTAGTCATACTTTTTTTTTTTTTAAATGAGCTGTGGAGTAGCTGCACTGACTGCTCTGAGCATCAATAATGTCCTCTTGAATTGTTTATATCTGAAGCCCATTTGGTGTTAACAATGCACTTTATATTGCTAAAGGTGGATTTTTTTTCATCTTTGTGCTTTGCTGCAAGAATGGCAGCCACACTAAATTAATGTAATGCCATTTTCCTTTGCTGGTGCCTCCTATGTCAGGACTCTTAATATCAGGAAGCCACTGCTGTTGAAAGCAAAGGTTCATATATTACTGTAAGGTGATGCATATATAACTTGAGGGGTATTTAGAGCTGCTGGGTTCTTTTCTTTTTTCCTTCTCTGTTTTTTTTTTAATTTTATTTTTTTTGGTGTGTGTGTGCTTTTTGGAGCAGAGATGTTTCCTGAAGTTTTATGGCAATTTGCTGCTTGGTTAAAGCAAGTGAGTGTCTTGCATTTAGAAACATTACATAATTTTGGAAACGATGTTGAGTAATTTTCCTGCACCATATATTTTTTTTCCTGTGCAATTAACTATTTTAAAATTAGTGTCCAAACTGAGAATACTCAGATGAAAGCTGAGAACACAGAGTAAATATCTCTGGAGCTTTGTTTTTGATGGGAATTTAATTAAAGATGAAGTAACATTAAAAATATTTGGAAGAACTATTGATTACAAATTAAATACTTTTGATCACACTGGGGTTTTTGGTTGTACTTTTAATTGAAATGTCTTAATTACATCTGAGTCCCTTTTAACATCATTACATATGTAGTTTCACTGGCTGTTGAAAGGTGAGGACTACATTATCTGAGAGGATTTTTATACGTATTACAATAGCTGCTTATAAATCAAAGGTCACTGAGTTTGAAAGCCTGTGAATCTTTTTAATTCTTGTAATCAAATGAATGCTATCAAAGACCAAAGTAATTTAGCACAACAATTCTGGATTACATAGAACATGTGTTCCTGTTAATAAATTACGTTATGGTTTTTAAGGGCTTGTATGCAGTTAGTACTCTTTTGTATATTTGATACCTACAGTTTTTCTTAATTTTTATTAGTGAGTTGTTACAGTGGTTAACGAGAAGTACACAGATTTAAGTTGCAATAGTTTTCCCAGTGTCATACGATACAGCTTCACAGAACTTTTGGACATATGTAGATGCTTTCCTACTTTGTTTTAGTTATAACACAGAATTGATACAGGCAGGCATGAAAGCTTGGGCAAATTTTCATTGCCTTTTCTAGATGTTACTGGAGTTCTGTGGTATTTATGCAAGGCACAATTTTGTTACTTGGGAATGCATGTTGAAATTACCATGTGCTCTGTTTTGCTGTAGGCTGGTTGGCACTGCCACAAAGGTAATACACTGCCAGTAGGCCATTTCCTTGTCAACTGCATTTACAGCTTAATAGAAATATTACATGACTTCTTTAAACAAGTGTTTTGGCAGAGAGGAAATAGCAGATTCCATGCAAACAAGCATAGCTTCCTTTGCTTAACCACACTCCAACTACTCCAAAGAACTGTACTAGTTTCAGCTGGGAAAGAAAGAGAGGTGGAGGAGTGCAAAATGGAATTTCATGTGTGTGGGGAAACAGCAGGTTATTTCTGTTTAAGTATTCCTGGTTTAGCATATTCTATGTTCCTCTGCTGCTGAGTTCAACAGAGCCTGCAGTTATACTTGATTTGAGGCTCAAAGGTCAAGACCGTTTGCCAGCCCAGTAAGTCTGATGCCTCACGTATTTAATGTCAGAGTCCTTCTGTGCTTTTGCTCATGATGAAAAGTGAAACTTCTGTATTTTCTCTGAGTTGTCATCACAGTAGGAGTGTTGTCAAATAGTTTTAAAGGAGGGAAAAAATACAGATGTCCTCAAGGTTGCCCTGAAACGTCATGATGAGCCACTAGAAACAGCAAGGAATTTGCTGCCAAGGCAAAAGTCACTCAAACCTACATAACTGAACCCATCCAGCGAGGCTGAAAGCACGTTGATTGCAGTAGGCCATGCAGTAACCAAGGTTCATGTGTCTATCAGTGTTTGCATCTGCCTTTGATTGCTCTGTGGGGATGAACAGTTACAGATTTATAGTGGAGCTAGTTCCAGGGGGCTTCAGTGTGGTTCTAGAGCAAGGCTCAGTCTCCTACTCAGAAGCTGCAGGGGTGTGTTTTAATAGCTGTGCTCCTGTGTCCCCCACTGACTGCAGTGTGTGTGCTGTCCTGTTCTGATAAGGTATTTGTGGCCTATCACTGCCTGAATTTAATTCAAACCATTAACTGCTGTTTTTAGTCTCTAACTGCAATATCTGTCTTTATTATTTCTCTTTGTTTCTAATTTTAAAAAAAAAAAAATCTATAAGCTCAGCATAAAGGTTGGCATTGTTTTGCCAATTGGCTTTTTAAAAAATGGGAGTGTGCTTTTGAGATCTTCCATGTTTGCTAATAATCAAGTCACTTCTCCAATTTGTCATGTAAAATTTGTTTCTGGTAAAAGACCCTTTAAGCAGCAGAGTTTTTACTTTGTCATCATATGGCACCTACTGCTGATACTTTGTTTTGTTAACAAGTGGAGTAACAGAACTTGGCTATAAAGCTAGTCTTGAAACTTAAAAATGGCTGTGTTTTCAGGTCCTTTCTCTAGGAACACTGTTTCCACAAATTTTCCTTCTATTCAAACATTGAGATGATGACTTACTGCTGCAATGCTGTGATTTTTATGATCAAGTTAAGACTGTTTAAGTGTGGGCTGCTCGTTATAAGGACAGCCTGTCCACCTCTGGGAGCTCCTGATCTTTCTGTTAAGCAAACAGTATCATTTTAGTGATCAGGAACTCATGTTCTGGGAAGTTAACCTGAGAGAAGCCTGCTAAAACTGAGCTGGTGAAGTTTTAGGAGTATGTATAATGGTCGGAAGTGGGTTGAGTGGAGTTACTGCCTTTGGACACAGCTATGCTTTAAGCATTGCAGACTAACTGTAAAACTGCAACTTGCATATTGTTTGCTCTTCTTTGCAAGGTTGACACTGACAGGATGATGTACTTCAGATAAATGCTGGTAGCTCTCTTCCCCCCGCCTCCCTCCCCCCCAAAAAAAGCCACCCTTCCCCTAAACTCTTTTTCTTTCATGCTTATCAGGCAGCTGCAATAATTCACATTGCTGTGGTATGGCAGAAGCTGGTGGTAGATGCATTTTTCAACACTTCACAATATTGGCCTTTGTTTCTTTATGGTGAGGTTTGCTGGAAATGGACATGTGGGCATCACATGTTCTGCAGTGAATTGGAGGAAGCCAATTTGAACTGCTTCCATTTGCCTTAAGTCCAATCATGATATTTATTTTTCCATGGCACTTACCCAGATTATCCATGCCTCCTGCTTAGCCTGTGTCATTTCCACCCTGGGCTAATCTGTTTGTAATAACTTTTTATTCCTGATGTATCTTACATGATTTCCCAGTTTTTCATTCTGAACATACAGCATTAAAACTGGAGATGGAAGTGAGAATTATTGCTGTGTAAAGCTGCAGGAACCAAGGAAGGTGTCATGCTAGGCATCGCTATCTCACTGAGACCGGTTTTTCAGTCACTGAGAAAATGACTTACTCTTTTTCCTCAGAAATTGAGGAGAGGTAAAGAGAAAAAATGCTTCTGGCAATACCAGATGACAGTCACTCTTGCATTTCTTCTTTCCAAGAGATGGAATTGTCTCATCAATTTCTATTATTTTCTTTGAGAGTTCACCTATCTTACCTCAGCATCGCTGCTTTTGAGTAGCCTCATTAAAGTATACTATATGGTTTTCTTATTTTACTGCCTTTATTTATCTTTAGAAAGAAGTTTAACTTCTGAAAGCCCTTTTCCTTTTAAGAACTTCCTGTAAGACACTTCTTGTTAATTTGTAATTTGAGATCTTGCCTGCTGTTTCTAGATAGTCAGCTAATACTGAAAGATTTTAAATACAGATTTTTATTGTACATTACTATTTATTATTCTACTACCTCTTAAATTGTGGAGTGACTGAGCTATGGTAAAACTCACTGAGCATGATTCCTCAAAGAGGTCATAATTCTTAAGTATTTCTGTTGTGCATCCTAGGCTCTGGTAGTTCCCTTACAATTAAATAATCTGTGTGCCTTTAAGCATCTTGAAGTATTAAGGTTATTTTATAATAGTTAAATTTTAACTCTTGAAAAAAACATGTGAGGCCCTAACACAGTTCTTTAAATGATAGGAATGCATATAGATAAAAGAACAAAAAACCCTGACTTCCTCTTCCTCTGCATCTTCCATTGTGTCTTGTCTGTCTTAAAAAATCTGGTTTCTCAGGACAGGATTTTATTGTGTGTTGTCTCTCACAGTGCTGTATTAGTTCTAAACTATTCCATATGAAATGATGACATACTGGCTAATGCATGTTTACAGGTGGGATGTAAGACACTGATGTTACATGGTTGAGGCGGTAGACTGGAAATGGAGAAGCTGTCTTACTGCAGGTTTCCCAAAGAGCTGTTGGGAGACCTTTGGACCTCTCTGAGCTTTGAATGGAGTTTTTGTGTTTGCTTTGCACCCACCTAAATGTAGGCAATGGCTGCCAAGAGGTGGTATTCCTTCCTCTTTTCATCACCTGCTTCTGTTGCAATGAGCATTCAGGGGGCCACGTGATGACCTGGATCAGAAAATAAGTCCATCTGAAACAAACCAAGTAACAAGAAAGGACTTTAACTGGTATTGCTAGTATGGTGCTTGGACTAGATAGTGACAAAAATGTGTGGCTGGAACTGGTAAGAGAGTTCCTTTTTTGGGGATCAGCCAAGTCGGTGCTGAGGTTGACCTAATTTCAAAACCAGATTCTCAGCTGTTTGCCCAGGAATTTATTATTATTAGAACTTAGTAATTATTTAAGGAAACTCCTGTGTATGTACATACATCAGAGGTCATTATGTATCCAGATACTGTCATGCTTGGGAGCTAGACCTAGCTTGGGAGCTAGACCTAGCTTGGGAGCTAGACCAGTACTGACATTCTGGTTTGGCTGCTCTGGATTTCATTTGCATTTTTAATGCAGAGCAAGTCTGATAGAGTAGTAAGTGCAGACTGGAGCTTCTCTGGAGATAGACCTTAAAACTGTCTGTCACAAGAGACAAACTGATTGTTTTGTAGCCCATCCTACCTGCCCTTTAGGACCTTTTTCTAGTGGGGCAAATCGATAAAATGAGACAGGATTCTACACCTTTCATGGGTAGGTATTCTACCAGAAAACCTCCCTCCTTCTTAGTCCCATCTGTTCTTCCATCTTTAAGTGTAATTGTTGTGATGTAGCTGAACTCACATGACAAACTTCCAGTGGCCTTCACTTTGCATGCAGATAAAAGCAAGTGTTCCTACATAATATATTTGCCTTTGTGGTACTATTTTAGCCAGAATTTCAATTTCTTATAACTTTATTCAAGAGAAGAAATGAGCATGGTTAATACCAAACAGTATTTGGCTAACAGAAAATAAAGTATGGTCTCCATATAGATTGGGAAGAAAAGAAATCACTGTCAAAGGTGTTGCTTCCTTCATTAGTCACCACAAGAAATACAACTCTGTGTGGTAATAGGATGTGGAGCATTTTTCCTTTGAGATAGTATCACATGGTTCAAACCAGTTGCACCTGTGCTAATACCAGTGATCATCAGAATTATCTATTTGGTAGTTCTTTTCTTGTTCAACAACTTTCTCTTCAGGGTTAAACTCTTAAGGAGGTGAGACTTACTGTATCTAGGGGTTCTTTAAAAAGAAATCTTTAAGTTTTCATTTAAATACACTCCTGTGTCAAATCAGTAAATACCTACTCTGGTCAAAATGTGAATAATTGTATGGTGACTTTTTTGTTTGGATTAAAAAAAACAGAGTAAGACATTTCTTTCAGCAGAAAATTTGAAGAAAAAAGTAGTGCCAAATGCTTTTTCATTCAAGATTTATTTCACTTATCAAAATAAACTTAGAGCTTTTTTAATAATTTTTTTTATACCTTGACGATTAATCAGTGTTCATAGTGTGCCAACAGGCTTTACCTGAACTGCTTCTGGTATGTTAAGTTATTGCTGAGCTGCAGGCTGGTTCCTGACACCCTGTTCATGACCTGACTTCTTTCAACAAGGCTTCTGGAATTGAGAGATGAGAAATGTTGGACAAATTAAAATGAATGATTGTGTACATTTGAACTTGCACATCTATTTGTATTCCTGTCTTTGTGAGCAAATACCTGATCTGCATATCTAAATGAGATAGATGCACAGATTTTGCTGGGACCTGAGTATCTAGATATTCGATCTACTGATCATCAGGAGAGTTGCTTTTTCTGTGAGTGAAGGTGCCAGTTAGTGCTTGCTGTCGCTGTAATGAGAGTTGGACTCGATTGCTTATTTTGTCAGTGTTCTTTAATAGGTATGTAAAAGTGTGGGCTGTTATATGCAACTTGAGAAAATACATTTATAAATTATCTGGAATACCATTAATGCAGCTGGTAACCATTACAGCGATGTCATTTTCGTTAGGTGAAGAGAGACAGGTTTTAGGTACTTGGTAATTGTGTCAGTTTGACTAAAGTTTTCACTGTGTCTGAGTTATTTTTAGCAGCAGATTGAAACTTAATGAAGTGCAAACTATGGTTCTGCAGAAGAATAATGGTTTGTGGCTCATTGGCAAATTCCTCATGGAACTACAGCGATCCTTCTCTATAGATTATTATATATATATATAAACCTTAATCTTATGATTTATGGTTTTGGTTAAAATGTGCTTGACGATTGCTTATATATATATATACAGTGAGGTAGGGAGGGTTGAGGTGCTTTACTCATGGGGTTCTTGTTTGTGGAAGCGCTAGGGGTAGATACAGAATGTATCTTTTGCATGTAACTTCTTTCTTAGTCCTTAATGCCTGTGGGATTCATGGAGGAAGCGAATTTCAAAAGGCTTTAAGTTGCTTATTTACTTGTGACCAGCCCTTCTGTGGACTTACTGTAGAGGAGATGGCAGGGAGTAATACTATGATGAGTGAGGAGGGCAACCCAGGCAGGTGCCCTGGGGTATACTCTAGTTTCTTGTAATGTAGAAGTGTAACTTCTTCCCATATTTCAGCATGCCTAGCACAGAATTTTAATGAAGGTTCCTATACACCAAGAATAGCTTATCCAAAAAAGAGATAAACAGAGTAAAAGAAAGAGTTGTCTTCAGACATCAGAGACTAGTTTAGAGGTGTCCGGTTGCAAAATTTGTAACACCAAAACCTGTGGTATTTGACTTGACCAGGGTCAGTTGCATGTATCAAAACTCCTAGATAGTGATGTGCTAGCATGGCAGCATCTAGTTCTCAAGACTTGACGGCTTGCTGTGTAAAGGAATAGTATGGTTAATGTCAGTCTGTTTCATGTGGAAAGGAGAGTTTTTGTAAAACTATTGTGAAAGCAAGATAGGGAAAATATCATTTGTCCCCTGGCAAGACTTAGAGATGAGAAACATTTTCTCCCTAATACTGCAGGGAACTTTTTGAAGAGGTTTTGCCACATTACTTTATCAAGAACCCGTATTCCTTTCTTCCCACAGGAAAGATTGCCAGATCTGTCTGGTTTATGGGACTCTTGAGAGTAGAAACTATATAAAAGACTGGATACATACAGTAATTCACTTATCTTTCCCTACTGATTTTCAAAGGGATGCAGAACTGGCCTGATAATCTAGTTCCTTTTAATCAAGATACTACCACCCACTTCTTACCAGACTTCACTTTAGTAATGATTTTGCTCTCCTCTTCTCCAGCATTGTGGCACGGGGAGGAGCAGGGAAATGGGGTTTTTTGGTCAGTTCCTCATAAGTTTGAGTTGTTTTCCTTCTTAGCTGGGGGTGCGGCGGGTTGCGGGGGGGAGCATTTCTCACACCCTTCCCCTGCTCCAGCATTGACGTCCCGTCCCACCCATGGGAGACAGCCCTTCACGAACTTCTCCAGCATGAGTCCTTTTCTACAGGGCTTCAGCTCTTCACCAGCTGCCCCAGTGTGGGGGTGCAGTCATAAATCATAGAATGTCTCTCAGGCCCTGACTGCTCCAGCCTGGTCCTCCATGGGGTCACAAGTTCCCCCTAGCAAACCTGCTCCAGTATGGCTCTCTCTTGCTCATCTCTGTCTCTCCCCGCAGGCTGCAAGAGCTGGCAGGGGTTTGCTCCGATGTGAGTCACAGCATCTCCTGTATGTCTCCACCTGCTCCACCATGGGGCCTCTCCAGGGGCTGCAGGTGGGGTCTTGGACTTTTCCATGGGCTGCAGGGGGACATCCGCTCCACCATGGGCGTCTCCACAGGCTGCTGGGGAATCTCTCTTTCCAGGACCTGGGGTGCCTCCTCCCTCGCCCTCTTCCCTGCGCTTGGTATCTGCCCATTTTCTTACATCTTCTCACTCCCTTCTCTGGTGGCATAAAGCAGCTGCTTGTGATTTTTTTTCCTTCTTAAATGTGATTCCCAGAGGTGCTGTGAACCATCACTGATGGGCTCGGCCCTGGTCAACAATGACTCCAGCCTTGAGCCAAATGGTGTTTGCTCTGTGGGGCCTGCAGAGAGCTTCTAGCTGCTTCTTGCAGAAGCCCCCCCTGCAGCCCCACCTTCTCCACCAGAACCCAGCAGACAGGGTTGGATTGAGTTCAGCTTTAGAAGAATCACCTGGAAGATGGTACTGCGGTAAGACAGAGTAAGCTATGTAAGTCTGGAAGAAGAGCTCACTAGTGAGCAGAAATCGATGCTTTATAAAGGTTCATATTTGTCTAATGGGTACAGAATGGTATGACATTAGCACCAATGCACATGCTATGAAAACGTTACATTACTTTAACTGTGTAGATTAAATTGGAGGATGACAAGGTGCTGTTCCCATCCACATTAAAACTTTGATGTCTACGGTCTGATGTATGTAATTGTTGTCTTCTGTAAATACTGCTAGTCTTATCTACTCTTTTTCTTACATCTAACTTGTTTTTCCCTTCAGCAATCAGATGGCTTGAACGTTCACATGCTAAAACTGTGGCAATATCAATAAAGTGCAGTTAAAAGTATTTGTGGTTATGGAATCTAGCATAAATGTTTCATGATGGTGTAGAGAATATATCATCACTTCTTCACAGGACTAGAGTTTTTGAGAGTAGAATGGATATGTTTATTGCTGTTAGAAGTATAAGTACTTTAAATTTCTTAATGATATCTGGTTTCTTGGTTACATATCTGCACAAAAAGGAAATGTTAATGTGTCATGGGTAATAAAGTAGCAGAAGTGGAGAATATTTGAAATATGGACTGGAACTGGAGTTTAATTTGAATTAAATGGAAAACATTTATTTTGTGCTTCTAAATGAGGATTTAATTAAAATTAAATTAGTTCATCTTTTTAGACTTACCCCCAAATAGGAAATTTGAAACATACTTCAGTTGATGGTTGGTTTTCTCTGACTTTGATTAATCACTTTCAAAGTAAGTGGAGGATCAGTACAGTAATTTCATAATTGCACACAAGTAAGTTAACTTGAAACTTTAACTAAAATAACTATAAGGGAAGTTTGATATTGGTTAGTTTCATGTAATGCTGTGTATCTTTTGTGTATGATCCAGAGTCTCAAAGTGCTAATCTGAAAAAAGGACCATACCATGATACTACTCATTTATTTGCAAGATATGTTAACAGGGAAATGTTTCACCTGGGAATATTATCTTTCGAAGATACTGGAGCAGTAAGCAGAGGCTGAATGAAGCCATAAAATTGATGGAAGGATTCTTGGTGACTTGAGTGAACATTGTGTCAAGCCCCGCATCTGTAAGCGTTCCTAGAGATTATTTGATAGAACTGTTAGTATGAGTGAAGCCAGGAACGTATACAACAAACAAGCAAACCAACCCCTAGCTCATTCAGAAGTTTTATATCACTATATATCTGCTCATTTGTGACTTTAGTAAAACTCTAATCATAGATCTAAGAACTATTCTGCAGTCTGAAGATCTCAAAAAAAAAAAAGTCATCAAGATGCACTAAAACTGCATCACAATTTTAATGTTACAAGACTTATTTATTAACTTCACAGGCATTCTTATTTGAAAAAGCCTTTCTCTTGTCTATACACATCATCGAAAGCTGAGTTTGTTCAATTTCTTTTTAACTTGCCCTATGGACTTGGAAAATTATTCAGCAAGGTGTTTATGAAGAAACATAGGAGGAGGCCTTTCACTAAAAATTCTACAATACCCTGCAGGATATTGTGAAATATGCCACGGATTTCAGAACTTTTAAGTGAAGGGGGGTGAGTGTGTGTGTGTGTATATATATATATATATTTTTTTTTTGTAAACTACAGTTGCCTTTATTTCCTTTTATTTCTGTCATCTTTCAAGTTCCAGAATTAACGCAAAATATACCAGATTAATTTTTATTCTGAGGTCTGGCAGCTAGCTTTATTGTAGTGGAGGGAATTTGTGTATTGCTTTTAATTGAAGGAGGTCTGCTTGGATTTTTGTATGTGACTAGTGTCTTGTTAAGCCAAAAAAAAGAACTCAGGAAATAATTTTAAGAGTTTCTTGGAAGCTTGAATCAATACTTCTTTATTGAAGTGTATGTTCATTTTTTTCTTAAACCTCAACATGCTTTTCACTATAGATAGTTGACTTGGAAGAAGTGCTTTAAAGAGACTTGTCTACTACATTGCCCGATTTTTAACATGTTATTACACTTTTTAAAAGCAAAAGGTCTGTTTACCTGGGTTTTAGTTAAAGGGATATTTATTTGATTTTTGATCATGTGAGAGAAAACCACAGTTGGATTAGGAGGAGGAAAATATGAAGCTTCTATCGCTACTCACTGTGAGACTTTTACATGCTTTAAGTCTATGCTGGTTGTTCACTTTGTTTAAGAAAAGAAAGAAATCTAAAAACTTGCATAGATTGAAAGGAAGGTAAAATTTGGAGTGGAGAAAGCTTATTAAGACTGTATGTACCCTGTTTCGGTCTTGGTATTATATTGCCTTAAAATGTACACTGGGTCACTTTTAAAGAGGATGCTGCGTATTTAATGGAAGAAATTTATTTAAAAGGAAGGGTTTCCAATCAGTCTAAACTTGTTTCAGTTAAAACTTGATGGTCTAAAGACAACTTACAATCATTTTCTTGTTATAAAGTATTGTCAAATTTGTAGTAGTATCAGTTAAAAAGTTTATGGAAACTTTGTTTTAAGGTGGTTTAAAATAGAACTAAATCTTTAATTTGTATTTGATGGCACCTGTTTTCATTTTGTTTCCTCGGCAACACCAGTGGTATCAAAAATTGCCCATAGACCACCCTGGTGTTACAGAATGAAACCAGCCTGGCTTTTTCATTTCAGCCTTTTAATTTTACTGACTAAATACTTAAACAAAGCTCTAACACACAGTCAGTAGTTTGTGAACTATCTCCAATGATTTGGATATGCAATTTGTGATTTTTTTTTTTTTTAAAAATAAGAATTTTCTGTATTAATGCCAGTTTGTGTTGTTACATTATTTCAAAATTGGAGTGAGAAATGATGTAGGAAGAACTTCTGATATCCCATGGCAGAAAAAGCTGTTTGAAAGCTCTACTGTCTGCCTGTGGAAAAGTAAAGTATAAGTTCATAATTTTCAGATAGGATGGTCTGTTTTTAAAGCTGTGTGAAGCCAAGCTTTTATTCCAGATGTAATTACTCCTTACTGGCATTCCCATAGAAAAGAATCACAAAGCCAATGCAAATGTTACCTCATACACTTCTACTTTCTTCTCTGCCTCTATACCACGTCTACAAAGACTGTATGTATGGCATTCCAAACACCTCCAATCTTAATGCATTATCAGTTTGTGTTTCAGAAAAGCCAATGGGGACAGAATTCTTGTAAATATTTCTTCTCATTGCCTGCCTGCCTGGAAAACTCTGCTTTACCACCTGAAGCCTCCTCTGCAAAGTATATTCCTGAACTCTGTGCTCTATACTGTTGATGATAAAAAGCAGTGTTGGTGCTCTAAAAAGATTTTAGTGGGAAAAACCTCTGATGGAAATCAAGGGAATCTGTGATGGCTTCTGTGGTAAAACAGGTAGCATTAGCAAGCACAAGATTTATGGGCAAATTCAGATGCATGTGTTGAAATAGTAATCTGTTTTAACTGGGATGTTCCTTAGGAAATGTAATAATCCTGAACTCTGACCTTGGGACAGAGTGCATGTCTACACTGGGCAGGTACATACAGACCCAAGTAAGCTTTGTCCACACAGTCCTCCTGTTACTTCCCTTTCAGGAGTTTCTCCAGAGCAACTGTGCGTGCACTTTAAATGCTTATTTTTTTTGTCAGATGAGGGAGGCACATTACTCCATTGTACTTTTTGTTTGTTTTTTTGAATAATACATTTTATTTGTGCAAACTGTGGATTTTTTGTATTTATAAGTTTTAAGCATTTGATTTTTGGGGTTGAAAATGAGCATGTTTAAGTTCCAACTTTTAAAATGAACTAAAAGAGGAGCTTTAATGAATGCAGTGTTGTTAAACAGCAAGATTCATTGAATTGTTGCCCTGGGTTTAAACAACTGTGTAGAGAAATCAGTACAAAGTTTCCTAAAAGTTAATACTTCTTGCTTTTATGTGAATGGTATGTTCAAGTGATGACTGTGTAGCAGCTCAGTGTGATGCCATTTTCTTGGTGTGAACACATGTGCAGTATGAAGTAGCTAGAAGGTTCTTGCTGGGCTGGAAACAGTACAGTAAGCTGATGGTGCTAGCAAAAGGTCTTTCTTACTGCTGCAGCCCTGTACGAAGAGTAGGACAGGCTAAAAGCCAAAGACCATGTCTGTCTGTCTGGGTGTTGAACAGTCGATGGTTGCTCAAGTAGCAGTGCAGTCAGAGGGCAGTATGTGACTTGGTTGCAGCTTGGAAGCAGTGCATGGCACTAACAAGAGTCTGTGTCCAAAGTAACATACCTGGCCTCAGAGCTCGTTTACATCTTTACCTCTCTCTGTGTAAAAATTACTTGCTGTTGCAGGCTGTAGTTCAGATCTTTCATACTGGATTTGTTCCTAGTGCCTGGAAGAGGATCGGGCGGCTGGAGCAACTCTCCTGTGAAGACAGGCTGAGACTTCACAGAATCACAGAATCTTAGGGGTTGGAAGGGACCTCAAGAGATCTTCGGGTCCAACCCCCCTGCCAAAGCAGGCTCCCTATCTCATATTACACAGATAGGCGTCCAGACGAGACTTGAATATCTCCAGAGAAGGAGACTCCACCACCTCCCTGGGCAGCCTATTCCACTGCTCCGTCACCCTCACTGTGAAAAAGTTCTTCCGCATGTTGGTGCGGAACTTCCTGTGCTCCAGCTTACAGCCATTGCCCCTAGTCCTGTCCCCACTGACCACTGAAAAGGGGCTGGCCAATTCCCCCTGCCACCCATGTCTAAGATACTTGTAAACACTAATTAGGTCCCCCCTAAGTCTTCTTTTCTCCAGGCTGAACAGACCCAGCTCACTCAACCTTTCCTCATAGGGGAGATGTTCCAGACCCCTAATCATCTTTGTCGCCCTTCTCTGGACTCTCTCCAGAAGGTCCCTGTCTTTTCTATACCAGGGAGCCCAGAACTGGACACAGTATTCCAGGTGGGGCCTGACCAACGCAGAGTAGAGGGGGAGGATCACCTCCTTCGACCTGCTGGACACACTCTTCCTGATGCATCCCAGGATCCCATTGGCTCTCTTGGCCACCAGGGCACACTGCTGGCTCATAGCCAACCTGTCATCAACCAGGACCCCTAGGTCCTTCTCCATAGAGCTCTTCTCCAACAGGTCATCCCCCAGCCTGTACTGATACAGTCGGTTATTCTTCCCCAGGTGCAAGACTTTACACTTGCTTTTGTTGAATTTCATTAGATTTCTCCCTGCCCAGCTCTCCAGTCTGTCCAGGTCTCGCTGGATGGCAGCGCAGTGTTCCTGCGTGTCAGCCACTCCTCCCAGTTTTGTATCATCGGCGTACTTGCTGAGGGTGGATGCTATTCCCTCATCAAGGTCGTCAATGAAGATATTAAACAGGACTGGACCCAACACTGAGCCCTGGGGAACACCGCTAGTCACAGGCCTCCATTCAGATTCTACTCCACTGATCACGACCCTCTGAGCCCGGTCTGACAGCCAGTTCTCAACTCACCTCACTGTCCACTCGTCTATCCCTTGTTTCCTCAGCTTCTCTATCAGGATGTTGTGGGAGACAGTATCGAAAGCTTTGCTAAAGTCGAGGTAGATGACATCCACTGCTCTCCCTCCATCCACCCAGTTGGTAATAACATCATAGAAGGCTATGAGATTGGTCGAGCACGATCTCCCCTTGGTGAATCCATGCTGACTATTCCTCATGACCTTCTTCTCTTCCAGTTGTTTGGAGATGGCATCCAAAACAAGCTGTTCCATCACCTTTCCAGGGACAGAGGTGAGGCTGACTGGCCTATAGTTACTGGGATCCTCCTTCTTGCCTTTTTTAAAGACTGGAGTGACATTGGCTATCCTCCAATCTTCAGGCACTTCTCCTGTAGTCCAGGATCTGTCAAAGATGATAGAGAGCGGCTCCGCAATCACCTCCGCCAGCTCTCTCAGCACACGTGGGTGTATCCCATCCGGGCCCATGGATTTGTGTGCATCCATTCCTTTGAGTCGCTCCTGGACCACCCCTACCTCTACTAGAGGGGAGCCACTCGTTCCCCAACCATTCCTACTTACATCTGGGATCTGTGAGTCCTGAGAAGCCTTCGGAGTAAAGACCGAGGCAAAGAAGGCATTAAGAATCTCCACCAAGACTTGGGCTTGTTCAGGCCAGAGAAGAGAAGGCTCCAGGGAAACCTTAGAGCAGCCTTCCAGTACCCAAAGGGGCTGCAGGAAAGATGGGGAAGGGACTGTTTGCAAGGGCCTGGTGTGATAGGACAAGAGGTAATGGCTTTAAAATCTTAAGAGGGTAGATTTAGGAAGAAATTCTTCCCTGTGAGGGTGGTGTGAGGGTGGCACAGGTTGCCCAGAGAAGCTGTGGCTGCCCCCTCCCTGACAGTGTCCAAGGCCAGGTTGGATGGGGGTTTGGGCAGCCTGGTCTAGTGGAGGGTTTCCCTGCCAATGGCAGGTTGGTTGGATCTAGATGAGCTTTGAGGTCCCTTCCAACCCAGACTATTCTATGGTTCTTTTAGTGTGGGCACAGAAGTGCATTTCTCTAAGTGGTTGAAGCATACACTGCACTACTTTTGCTTCTGGCTAGCTGATCTCATGCCAGTTGAGGGTTGATTAAGGTTTGGTTCAACATAGTTTAACAAAGTTTAATCTATTAAATTTCTTTCTTTTCAATTACCTTGCTGGAAGAGAGAGTGTGTTCTGTTGCAGTGTTTCTGGTCTGGCATTACGATTCCTAAAGCTGCTTTAGTGTTGTTTAAAAGGACCCTTGTTAAAAATCAACTGGGTTATCATACCCTTATAATATGGCTACACAGCACAAGAGTGACTGTAATACAACCATGTCTAAGCTAGATGTGGTTCATTTAGCATGTGTCTCAGCAGCAGTGATTATGTGGTAGAACAGTAGTATGGGACAACTGGCATGACCCTGTAACGAACTTACTCAGTGAATGCAGATGATGAATGTTGCCATGAGTTGACTCCATCCATTCTGGCTATATCAGAATGTCATAGTTGCACCCTCAACTGCAACCTTTGTTGTCCAGGGTTCTTCTGAAAACTTTCACAAAATGGCTGTAACCTAAGACAGAAATTCCCTTGTGCTTGAGCTGTACAAAAAGAAATATAAAACACTTCCCGAAGCTTAAAAAACACCAAACAAAAACACTTTCAGAAAAATCATTGGGAAAATAATCACAAATTTAAACACCTTTACTACCTTTTCCTCCAAACAAAATTGTAAAATTAATTCATCATGCCACCATGGAAGGGAACACCCCGAAGGTGTGTCAGGATTTTTGCGCTTGGTGTTTTATGATCTGTTCTTGTTTTACCTGACAAACTTGTCTGGTGTTGCCACTGAGCTGATCCAAATTTGATTTGACAGAAAGTTTTGTGGTAGGATTTTTTGGATTTGTTTTGTGGTTTTGGGTTGAGTTTTTTTTCCTTTTTACGTTGAGATGGGAATAATATTCTACCAAAGTAATGAGTTTGGTTTGTTTAATGCTGTTGGAGAAGCACTAGAGCAGTTAGAAATGTGTGCTAGAAGAATAGTCTCCCTTTTCTGTGGTAAGAAGCTATTACATCAGCATAATTGTATCATGTCAGTTGTGCTGACGCAACTGGCTTTTGAACAAAGTTGTAAATTGTTTCATTAATGTGATACTGGTTGGGGGAGGGGAAAAAAGACTTTCAGGAGGAAGACATTTGCCTTTAGGATCTATGAACGTAAAGGTCTGGAAATGAAGGATTTGTTGAGAAACTGTTCCCAAGAAGTCAGCCTTATTTTCAGTCTTTCTTCAAGTGCTTTAGAGATACAGATTATTATTTTTAAAGATTCCCTGAGATAACAGCTAACCTTTTATATTGAGTGTACTTGAACTCTCAGTAGTACTGACTTGCAAGCAAATAGAAAAATTCCATTTTGTATTTATGGTATTCAGAGAGTTGGGCGGAAAAACCGAACAACTTTGGGAAGAAGTGCTGGGACTTCTCTTTTGAGGTGCATCCATCATTTTGATTGAAAATCTCTGGTGTTCCTTGCCCTATCAAGTAAACTAGAAGGAGATGAACTACATTCTTTTAATCTATATTTAATCCCACCCGTGCTAGTTTTGTCGTATGCTATATACAGGTGTTTTTCTTAAAACATGATGCAGTTACAAGCATCCCCCCCCCTTTTCATCAAAACAGTATCCATTTCTGGTTCATCTGCCTCTTGAAAGTGTTTTGTTGGGAGATTAAGTCATCCCTGTGATTATTGGTTTTTATATCTGTAGTTGACAGGTGACTTAAAAAAGACTGTTTAGCCTGTATTTAGGCATGCTTTGCTTTCAGGAAGTGGTATCATGCAAATAAATTTCCTAATATTTGAAAAAAAAAAAAAAAGAGGGGGAAATCATAATTTAGTGTCCTTGAATTATTAACACTAACATTAGGTTATGTACAGATGCACAGGAAAGAAATGAAAGCAGTTGCTCTCTTAATTTTTGTTTCCTTTTTTTATCACCTCTTCCTTTGTAAATTAAGGGTAAGAATATGTTTCTGAATAATACTGTTTGAACTGTGATGATAACTTCAGATTTAAAACACACAAGCAAAAAAAACCCCAGTAAACCCAGTAGGACCCTATATTTCTGACTTGATATTTTTGGTAGCCCTTACAGGTGTAGACTCGATGTAGCACATTTTGGCTTTCTTGGGCAACTTGAGTTCATAGCTGGCTTATTGTAGAGTTTGTTCTTGTCTCCTTAGTACTTTACATTTTTCTTATGGATTAATTAGTGTGTATGTTCATTTTCATAAGCTGTTAAGGGCCATATGTGTCACCCAGGTAGAGTTTTATACAGTCAGTATTTTCTTTTCCCCATTATTGCTTAATAGTCTAGTTAGGATGTAAGCTCGATTGCTTACCTATATTCAGAAAGTAAAAACATGGTTGGCTCAGCTTTCTTTCAGACCTCAAAGGAACTTAAAATTAGCCTTTACTGTTAACAGAAGAAGAGAGTCTGCAGTGAATGTCATAATTATGCTAGTAAGACAGTTAACTCATGATAGTTATCAGAAGACACATGATGACTAAATGGAGCCCATCAGCCCTGGCAGTCTATTTTTGTCTTTTATAACATCAGTTTGATCAAAAGGCTCTCTCAGCGGATGTTACTAAAATAAGCTATTTCACACTCTAGAATTGCAGCAATTCACAAAGTCTCCGTGTCTTCTGTTTCCCTTTGACAGTTATGTTTTTATAAATAATCTTGTGAAGTGACTTTAAAGCCAGTAAGGTGGATTACTAGGAGCCAAGACACCAAACGTGAAGCTAAAATAAACCACTGAAAAAATTTTTTCTTTCTCTTTAAATTGGGAATTTGTTACCTAGGCTCAAACACTATAGTAGACTCTGCATAGTTCCTTTCACTAACTATTTTTTTGCTTGTTCCAAATTGGAAAATCTATCATTTTATGATGGCTGTGCCCAACATGGCCTTTAATAAATGAGTAAATATTAAATTAGTTGTTTCACTACTTAATTGTAAACATTTGGGGAATTTTAGTATTAAGTTTGTAAGAATTCTGTTTTTTTCATTGTCTTTTTAATTTGAAATTGTTGCTTTTGGTTGATGTTTAGACTTCAGAATTTGCTAACAAATAAAAATTGTTATCTTAAAGAGAAATTTGTTCCAGAGTAAGACATTAGGTTTCAAATGCTTTTGCCTTTCAGCTGCTGGTGGTTTAAATTATGACACCCAGTCTTGTGCCTTGGGGCTTGCGATTCTCTAACTTTTTTCAGATGCGTCAACTAAGCATTGCCTAATTTGTTATGAAATTGAAAGAAAAGTTGTTCAATAAATCTGACAAAGTTGTGCTGCTAACATCTGCTTCCAATAAAAAATCGGTAATATGATAAGAATTTGAGAGAATTGTGTGATTACTGGGTTCAAGTAACCATTCCAATGATAGTTGACCAAAGATGGCTTTTCCTTCCTTGAGAGAATCGTTTATATGCATGAGGTGTTATTAAGTCCAAATGCCTGAGAAATCTAATGCTGGGTGGCATGTGAAGGTAAGGTGTGTTGTTTTCATGGAATCTCTGGCAAATTTATGAGAAATTCTGTTTTCACTTCTTCAGTTTATCATTAAGTGCAGTTATAATTTGATTAGTTGTATATATTCACTGCTAAAATGGTGAATTGTTACAGACAATTAAAATGTGTATGCTTAGCTTTTTTTACTTTAAGCAGTATTTTTAATACGTAGAAGAGTGGTTCTGAAAAAAAATAAAATTCTGCCCCTTGGCAGGTGTGGGATGCCTTCTGGGAGCAGAGGAGGTTAGATGGCCCAATTTTGAGCCACAGTAGTGGTTAACTGGTCCCCCACCATAAATTAAGGACAGACTTCCATGCTTAGTCAATGTTGCTGATGTCAAGGAAGATCTGCTCAGAACTATGGCTTTTTTCCTAGAATTATTAGGTTGGAAAAGACCTTTGATATCATAGAGTCCAACTGTACCTGTCTGTCACTAAACCATATCCCTACACACCTTGTCTACCCGTCTTTTAAATACCTTCAGGGAAGGTGACTCAGCCGCCTGCCTGGGCAGCTTGTTCCAGTGCCCGACAACCCTTTCAGTAAAGAACTTTTTCCCTAATGTCGAATCTGAACCTGTCCTGGCACAACTTGAGTCCATTCCCCCTTGTCCTATCACCTGCCACTTGGGCAGAGAGACCAACACCCATCTCTCTACAACCTCCTTTCAGATAGTTGTAGGCAGCAATAATGTCTCCTCTCAGCCTCTTCCAGGCTAAACAACCCCAGTTCCCTCAGCTGCTACTCCTAAGATTTGTTCTTCAGTCCCTTTCCCTGATTTCCGCATGAATTTTCCTTTCTCCCATGTCCTCTCTTAGCCTTCGTGCTTTTGCTAGGCAAAGGAGAGCTCTCCAGCAGGCAGGAGAGAAAGGTAATAATTAAAGCCAGAGGAGTGAAGCTGGGCAAAGTTTCCTTGGGAGACTGCAACTTTGTTTCACACAACTTCTCTTTCCTGACGCTTATGAAAACTGTGTGTGAGGATTTAGTTGAATTATATTTTTGGTCTTCATGTATGTGAGGTTTGCATATTAGAGGAAGGGGACGTAATGCACGTGGGTGTAATTGGTATTTTTAATGACTTAATTAGCTGCAGTGTGTTAGGAACTTCAGTGAAGATGAGAAGCCAACCATAGTGATGTCTTCACCCAGGGAAACTCTGCTTTCAGATTTTTCAGTAGTATTTGTTGGAGCTGTATTTTGTTGTCTCTGTGTGCCAGCTTGTGGAGAGGTAGACGGGGGCAGCAGAACAGTGAGTATGAGGTCAGACTGTGCTAATGGGATGTAACTGGTACATTAGAAGAACTCACCCTTTCTTAATTGCTGTACCTTGTTCGTGACAATTACGCTTATCTCCAATACAGCCAGCCGTGATAGGGAAATACATGCAAATCTTGTTCAGAGGCAGAGCAATGGATTAAAAAAAGATAAACAGATGATCAGGAGCCTCAGGATTTTCAGACGAAATGGAGCATTGTGTTCTTTGTCATTTCTTTCCCATGGTTGCAAACTAATTCCAAACATGTGGCACCCTGTCTCCATTGAGTGAAGGTGAAGAAAGCGAGTTTTTATTTTTATTTTGTTTTTATTGATGTATATATATATATGGAATTAGTAGTTTGCGAGATATGTAGGTGTATATATAAAATCTGTATATATCTCTTAAAATCTGTGTGTGTGTATATTTATGGAGCTAGTTTGTGTATCTATATGGAGTTAGTTTTTTATATAGAGGGATATATCTCTTCTCTCAAAGAACTCCTTATACACATGTGCCCATGAGTTCTTTTATTATATGTACTTGCAAATAACAGCCCTGTGACAGCTAGATATTTTTAGGCAGGCAAAAAAGTGTAGATTTGTTTAATTTTTTTTATCTCCATGTTTCCTAACACTCAAAGGGCATTGATTGTTCAATAGCTTGCTTGATGTCTTCCTGCTGACCATACAAGAATAACTGAATAACTGTTATTGTGTGTTTCTGTAGCTATTTACAAAATGTTTATGCCCAAGACCTGTGATGAACTTAAATCTCCACCTGATACTAAACCGAGGATCTGTCAGTTTTATTGTGAAGGGTGGGTGCCTAGGGAATGTTAAACTTGGGTGTAGAAAATGCTTATTGTTTACATATGTCTTGTTATGCATTCCCAACATTAACTGGATGTCAAATATGTCTTTTGAAGCAGAATTCATCAGAGCTCCTTGTAGATCATTCTGTGTTTATCTGTACTGCTAGGCAGATTTCACCTGAAAGCATTTTATATTTGAATTCCAGTCATTGGAAATTGTTGTATGAAAAATACAATTACATGTATTGAATCTCTGAATGAATTTATCCTGAATTCATCCTGTCTAAAGCTCCTGCTGCTGTTTTTAGGGTCAAGATTTTAGTCTAGTCTGTGCTTGAATTTTGATTCAAGCATCTAAATTGTTTGCCTTTTTTCACGTTTGCCTTCTAAAGCATTGCTTGTGCCAGTTTAACACAGCCCAGAAATCTGTAACAGCCACACACACATTCCCCCTTTTTCGTTTCCTGTGTGTAAAGGGAGGGTGAAAGATTCTCATGTCTCTTTTCCCTTTTTACATCAACTGACTTGGAATTGTCTGTGGAGTTTGCTACTGCTTATAATAAAGGCCTACATAAAATAAATGAAATTTTCTTCATATTTTTCAAGTGAAAGCTCTTTATCCTGGTTGGATAGCTTCTTTAATTGTCTTTATGGCATTCCTAGCGATGTTTTTGTATATGAAGACTGACTTACTTCTTCAGTGGGCATATTCATTTATACACAAAGAAGTTCGTTCACTGTTGGGGGCCTTGGTTAAGCCGTGCCTGGGACTGTGCCACAGGAAAGGCCCTTTGGGGTGTGACATGCTGGTTTTGAGTCATTGCTTTAGAACATCACCCCATGTAGCTCCTTGTTAAGGAGCCGGGAGAAACCGTGGGCAGAGTAATCATCAAGATATCTCCCTCTGCACTTTCTGGTCTTGCTGTATGTTCTAGAGAAATGCTTGCTTTATCACTCTGCTTTCAGGCTGAGTGCCATGTCTACAGGCAGGATAACCAACCTTTCTCTACCTGAACTTCAAGCCGGTATTCTTCAGCAGTTTTCCAACTCTTGTTGTCTTCCAATTCATTTGCTGTCATTTCTGATTTGAAACAAATTGGTTGCGCTTTATAGCCTGGTGTTAGGCTAAATGTGTAAGATTGCAGGAAGAAGACATCAACTCTAAGTACAGTGATAGAGGAAAGCCTGTCCAAGTTAAAAAATAAGAACTAATAGAGAGAGTTTGTTGGTATAGTCATAGCATTCTTAATGCAAAGTCTTATGGTGGCCCTGTTTTATATTAGTCTATTGCTCTTGCTGGATGAATGGACTATATTTCTAGAAATCCACATCCACACTGTGCTAGTTCATAAATAATCATAGAATTGGTTTGGGTTGGAAGGGATCTCAAAGATCAAGTTCCAAGCCCCCTTGCCATGGGCAGGGACACCTGATACTAAACTATACCAGGCTGCTCAAGGCCCCATCCAACCCGGCCTTGAACACCTCCAAGGAGGGGACACCCACCAGCTGCCTGGACAACCTCTTCCAGTGCCTCACCACCCTTTGTAGTGAAGATTTTTTTTTTTTTTGCCCCCTAATATCCAGTCTAAATCTACCCTCTTTGACAGTATCTCTGAGACTTGGGTTGCCTGGCATAGCTTAAGTCCTTATTCTGTTCTAACAAGATGATGACACCATTATCCACTTATTTCAGAAACTTTTGACAGAAGAATACCTCTGTGGCCTGAGGTCATTATATGTACGTATGTCCAAGAGCGGCAACTTCTGAAGACAAGTTGCTTTCTGCCAGATGAGGGTCAGTCTCCTGAGGAACACTGGCAAAGGAAGGATGCAAGAAGTCAATGGAAGTTCAAGTCCCTACAAAGCTGTTTGTTCATTTTGCTCAATTTTTACCTTTTCACACTAAGTATATACAGTAGTGTATTATTCTCAGGAGCAGCTTATGAGAGTTTTCAGAAAAATTTGGATCTGAGACAAGTGTTTCAGGATTTATCCTTTGAGACGGGGGGACTTCCAAAGATCTTTTTACCTTGGAAATTCACAAGAAATAACAGTTTTCCCTATTCCATGTCAAACTTTTTCTTTAGTATTTTTATCACTTCTGTTTCTCGATTTATTGGATTCCGTGAGGTGGTACTGTACTTCAGTACTAGGACCCCTATTCAGCTAGGAAGTGTGCTGAAGCATACTTGGGGTATTCAAAAGCTGCCTGAACATGGTCCTGGTCTACTGCCTCTAGGTGGCCCTGCTTGAATAGGGAAGTTGGACAAGATGACCTCCAGAGGTTCTCTTCCTTGTCACCGGTTCTGTGATATACCTCTGAAGTTCTTTTGAGTCTGTAGTCATTTGCTTCCATCCGCACCTTTTAATAGCCTTTCTTTTGTTAATTTTGGATCTGCAGAGGAACAGAGAGTTTAGTTTTGTGATTCTTTATGCAGACTTTTATGGGGATTATTTTTGTATATTGGCAAGCTAACCAGCTGATACTTCTTTTCAAAATTGCACACATCCCTCAGCTAACATTATAGATGTCAGGCATGCTTAAATTTTCTATTTGCTTATGAATATCTCTTGCCTCTATTTTCACTGCTATAGGGAGCTCTTTAGATACTATTATCTCAAGCTGGGGACCATCATGTTGGGTAGAAGAATTTCTGTGAAGCTGCTTGAGTGGAATGAATACATACAATTAGAGCAAGAGAGGGAAGTAAGATATTCAGCATTTTCAGATTGTGCCTTTCTCAGATCTGCAAAGCCTTCATGTGGTAGTTCCATATATATAAAGTACTCTGCCATTCGAGGGCTGCTCATTCTCTTTGAGATGCTTTTCATATGAGCTATGTAGTTTACTCAGTGAATAGTTATCATTTTGCTAGAAGAGCCAGGAGTATGAATGCTAATGTAACTGTTGAGGGAGAAAGAAAAAGGCATTTATGTGTAACTGTATATTGCTTCCATGTCTTGAAGAACCTTTACATTTAAAATTCCTTTCCCCCCCATCTGCCTTGAGGTCTCTTTGTATAAATTGGGGACAAGCTGCTAGGAATTAAGGGTATGATATGGCCCATTTCTATGATATCACCATCTCTAGTCACTGTTCCAATGATTGCTACGTTGTTTGCATACTTGAGTGATTGCAACAGCCACATTGTTAAACTGTAATTTTTCCTGTGATGTAGGCTGTAAATTTTTGTTCCCCAAACTGTTTGTGAAGGAATGTTATTTCTGTGTGTACCTACAGTAACAGGGCTTTGCTTTCAAGTTTTGGTGGTTTTTTCCTCTGCAGCATCTGTTATTGTAGGAAGCTTTGATACATGTCTTTGAATGGAACAAAATACAGTGGGTTAAACCAGACCTTAATGAAAGTTTAGCAAATGTGATTAATAAGTAAATGTTTAGATGGGGCAGTACAACATGGACCACAGATCTCAACCAAAACCTGTACAATTTTATCAGCATTGCAGTAAAATATTCCAGGTTAAATAATTTGGGAATCTTGATAGATGCTTGCTATTTGGTTTTTTATTCTCCTGTCAGATTTGTTTAAAACTTGGTTTAAGCAAAGAAATTTAGATGCAAGGCCAATTCACACTATTGTAGATCTTGCATCTCAGTGATAGTGTATCTTTCTGGCCTAATGACGTTATGTACTATGCTGTGAGCTTTTCTCTTGGTTGATGCTGTGGAGTGGCACCGTGTGCGTGGCGCTAAGCAGTGTATCGCGTGACTCCTGTGTACTTCCACTAGGGCATGCGATATTTTGAAGATGATGACCAAGTCTGGAGGACCTCTAATTAGTGTTAGATACCATTAATGTGATGGTATCTAATTAGCATATGTTATGCACCTGTTTTCCCTTTTGGGTGAAGTTTGTTAAAAGCTGAGCAGGTCATGCTGGGAAAAAGTAGAGATGGGTACAAAAACTTCCCAGAGAGGACGGTTAGGCATTGGAATGGGCTGCCCAGAGAAGTGGTGAAGTCTCTGTCCCTGGATGTATTGAAAAGGCAGTTGGATGTGGTGCTGAGGGTCATGGTTTAGTAGTGGATGGCAGGTTAGGGTGATGGTTGAACTTGATGATCTAAAGTGTCCCTTCCAACCAAGACAATTCTAAGATTCTGTGATTCTGATACAAATAATAACTAGCTTGCATAAATCAGTGTGTTATAGAATAAACAACTAAGTGGGATACTATTCTATAATACTACATTTTGTTTTAGCAGTTGATTTTACTGCTTAAGAGGTGGAAAACTTTTTTTTGGGGAAAAAAGCGCCACATCTAGACGTGATTAGAAAGAATATTTATTTGCTTCTTGGAGATAAACTTGAGGATCTTCCTACCACACAGGAACTAGTTTTTCTGCATTACCAATAAAGGCTATTGTATGGCTAATTACCTGGTGGTTCAGGCTGATTTCAGAATGCAAATGTTATTGCAGAAAGAGAAGGGGCTTAGACCATTATTATTTTTAGTGTTCTCCAGTCTCCAGTGCTGTGTTTTTCTTTTTTTTTTACTGTGGTAATTTCAAATGGGCAGGCTTGAAAAGGTTAGTTAGCCACTGGGGTTATTAAAAATAAAGCGGAGACTACATTGTTTGCACTTCTCAGAATATTAAAAATGTGTGTCTTTTTAATAATGGAATGGAGAAAGGAAACAACAAAAACTTCTGGTGAGCCTGTTTGTATCAGTCACCTCAGGGTGGGAAAGAGATAGCTTGTAAATTAGTACATTTCAATGTGAGAAATCTAGAAGGCGTGCAGAAAAAAACCCAACTCTAGTTTTTAGCTTCAGTTCTGTGTTTGATGTTAGTCAAAATGTAATTCAAGCAATTATGTTCTGTAGCCACTGTATGACCTACCCAGCGGCAATCAGCCCTCCCCTCTTTTTATTTTTTCTCTTTTTTTTTTTTTTTTTTTTTAAGGCTAATTGGCCCATGTTTAGCTTACTAAATGTCATCTGGACTCAGTAAAAAGCAAGTGACCTGCATTGAATTAGTGTAATTGTAATACAAACAGAACATCTCATAGTTTTGGCCTTATACAGGAAAAGAGAAAGTTGGAGAGATTTTTCACTTTGATAAATAAAACTGAAAATACGGGAAGCCAACTTTGGCTCACATTTCGTTTTACTTTTTTACTGTCTTCTTTTAGAAAATAATAACCAGCATTTGAATTTTGCCTATATGTTTTCTCTTTGGAACATTTTCCCTTCTGGAAGAAGCTTCTTTAGGCTCTATGCTGTGCCAGTTATTAAATCATGACCCATCATTACAGATTCCAGTTTTGTCAGACACAATGCATTTTGGAAAGGTGATTTCTTTTTCATCTACCTTGCCTGTCCAGAAGTTGCTGTGTTGTTCTACTTCTGTCATTAGGTAGGATTATTTTCAAATGCCATTATATAGTTTTTATTTTTTGCCTCTCATTTTGGAGAGCAATGGTTGTGCCTACCAAGATAAAAAAGTGCCATGAAGAGCTGAAGTATCAGTTCTGTATTTAAATTTTAACTATGTAGTTGTATTATTTACTTTAGTTTAAAAATTATTTGTTTTTAAATGTAAGACTGGTGTCATTGTGTAAGTAATACTATACTTTGGTTATATTTCTCTTTTCATTTCGTCATTGAAATGTCCAGATTTTAGTTTGTGAAGCCTCCCACTGCTTGTGTCTGCATCATGGCCTATAGAATGGGGGAAAAAGTTCCTTACAGGAAAGGATGTGGATGATTTTTACACTAATCTAGCAGTGAAATTAAGAGACTACACTGCAAATGATATTTTTATGAAACCATTAGACTAATGGCAATGCTAACTAGGCAAGGACAGTAACACTGTTCTCTGTATGTACCTTGTAGATGGGAAAGTGGTGCTGTCGAGTTGTGTGTTCTCCCAATACCTTGGGTGTCAGTGGAGCAGAGAGAGAAGTTGGATTTTTTTTCTTTGTCAGAAGGTGGACAGACCTTTAAGATGTAAGAACTCAGTTACTCTTTCATAGACTAGAAAATCTTCTGTAATTAATTAGACATTTCCATTATTTCAGTGGGATGTAGGCATTTAGTATCTGCAATATTGTAATCTGATGCTTAATTTTAGTTCTTAGTTTAGGCACTCCAAATGAATGGGTTCTTTTTCTTTGTGCTGGTGGGCTTTTGCTGTCACCTGTTCATCTGTTGCTGTTGTAAATGGTGAAGTAGGAGGCAACAAGCATTGTGGTAAGCACCGTTCCTTTGTGCTTCTTACTGCTTGTGGTACATGTGTTCTTTCCCTTTCTTACCTGGGCTGACCAAACATGATTTTTTTTTTTTTTAAATTTTTTTTTTCTGACATTCCTAACCAAAGTCAACTTGGGACATCCCAATGTGCTGTCAGGCACTGTAGGTAGGATTTTTAATTCACAATGTACAGATTATTTTTCAGGGAAGACTCTGTTCTAGTTGAGACACAACTAAATTCCCTCTTTGCTTTGTGCTACCTGTAACATCTTGAAGTATTGACTCTTAAACGTTAGTTCTGACATAATCTGTGTAAAATCAGAGGCAGAGGAGCTGTTGCAGGGAGAGAGCGCAACCTATGGAGGATGCTCATGGAATTTAATTTCATTTCATCTTTGTGTAATGCCACTGAATTCCACTGAATTTTCAGGTTAGACATGACAAAAATACTGTCTGAGACTGTGATTTGTGAGACCACAGGGCAAATGGGGAGGGGGTGGTGGAAATGATCTTCAAAACACATGCCCAAATTTTCCTCATACAATTCTGAAACTATTTGTCTATAATTTTTGGTAGAATACAGTGACAAATTCTGGAACTCCGCAGGTAGTTTATTGGAAACTTTCTTAATCTGTAACCTGAATATTTTTTCTAAATTTTAAACTCACCAACTCTTCTTCTGTTCTTTATAGACTTGAAAAACCAGTATTTTCTTCCCCTTAGAAGTGGGGTTTACTCTATTGGAGCTTGTTACCATGTTTCTCACTATAGTCACCTCCTCTTCAGTTTAAGCAACTAGTTCATTCAGTCTTTCCTTGCAGACTTTGTTTTTTAAAAATCTAAGTGTTATAGTTGCTCTTTTTTGAACTGTCTTCAGTTGGTTCACATGTGTCTCAAAGTGCAGTGTGTACAACTGACCACAGTATAGCTGCTGGAGGACTAATGTATCTTGAATAAAGAAGAACTATTGCATTTTTCTTGAATGCCTTCTGTCGTTACTACTGTGTGTGGTTATGGCAGAGGTTTCCCATTTAATGTCCAGAGAGTTTACCAGAGCTTTTTCTCACAAATATAAGTTACTAACTCCTTAACTGTCTTATTAGTAAATATAATAGCAAATGCAGTTTTTTCCACTTCATGTCTCAGTAAACGTGAATATTTCTGGATGTAATCACTGCCTCATTTCCTTAGAAACTGCAGAAAATACTGTGGGAAGCAAAGATTTATTATTGAAGTAAGCTATATTGTTGGGAGTTTTCTTGTAGTGAAAGTAAGTGTCTTGGTCTGGGTAATAGGGTTGAAATTTTGTAGGCATTATGTCTATAAACTTTCAAGATAACACTGAGTCAGGAGTAAAAGAAACTATGGTGAGAGAAGACTAAATCAAGAGTATTCCCTGGATTCAGCCATGCAATGTGTGCCTTCAGAATCATTTTCTTTTTTTGTAACCAATAAGAAACTAGCACGTTCTATACCAAAGAAAGAGAAAGTTCATTGACTATCCTGAATTGGAAGGGTCCTGTAAGGATCACCAAGTCCTACTCCCGGCACGATACAGGGCCAGCCAAGTCAGAGCATGGCACTGAGTGCATCGTCCAGACACTTCTTGAACTCAGTCAAGGTCAGTGCTGTGACCACTTCACTGAGGAGCCTGTTCCAATGCCCAACCACCCTTTCAGTAAAGAACCTCTTCCTAATATCCAATCTAAACCTCCCCTGTTGCAGCTTCATGCCATTCTCTGAGGTTCTATCACTGGTCACCAAAGAGGAGATCATCACCTACCCCTTCACTCCCTCTCTTCAGGAAACAATAGACCGTGATGTGGTTTCCCCTCAGCCTCTTCTTCCCCAGGGAAGGGACTTCAGCTTCTCCTCCTGAATCTTCCCCTCCAGACTCTTCACCTTCATCCTTGTTGCCCTCCTCATTGCTCAGGTTCAGCACTGTTTTCTTATCTAGATCTTTTGGATTCTGTGGGAGTGAGGATTTAGGTAATAGCAGGGTGCCTATGACTGAGATACCAACATATCTGGAAAAAAACTTGTTCTTAAACTACATGTGAACCAGGACCTGGGGGTCCTGTTTGATGACAGGTTGGACATGAGCCAGCAGTGTGCCCTGGAGGCTAAGAGAGCCAGTGGGATCCTGGGGCGCATCAGGAGGAGTGTGGCCAGCAGGTCTAAGGAGGTGATCCTCCCCCTCTACTCTGCCCTGGTCAGGCCCCACCTGGAGTATTGTGTCCAGTTCTGGGCTCCCTGATATAAAAAAGACAGGGATCCCCTGGAGAGAGTTCAGAGAAGATGATTAAGGGTCTGGATCATCTCCCCTATGAGGAAAAGCTGGGTGACCTGAGACTGATCAGCCTGGAGAAGACTAAGGGGGGGACCTTATTAATGTCTATATCCTAAGTGTGGGATGCACGTGGAAATGGCCAGCCCCTTTTCAGTGGTCTGTGGGGACAGGACAAGGGGCAATGGCTGCAAGTTAGAACACAGGAAGTTCCCTACCAACATGCGGGAGAACTTCTTCAACAGTGAGGGTGACAGAGCCCTGGGACAGGCTGCCCAGGGAGGTGGTGGAGTCTCCTTCTCTGGAGATATTCGAGACCCGTCTGGAGGCCTATCTGTGTAATATGAGCTAGGGAGCCTGCTTTGGCAGAGAGGCTGGATCTCTTGAGGTCCCTTCCAACCCCTACGATTCTATGAAGGGGGAAGGGAATAAAAGCAGGCTCCCTAGAGGTAAGCCCAGGGGCAGCATGCCAGTGTTTAACGGAGGGTGTGCTGGCAAGGTCCTTCCGTCTGCTGTCTCAGTGAAGGCAGGAGATGGAGAGCTAT